>OX336389.2:610133887-611403220 GCA_946902985.2 Meconema thalassinum | reverse complement strand
ATATCGACTAGTGGTTTTAATTTCTAAAACGTCATACGAGACGCTGACGATGTTCGACGAACATTAAACAGTTTTGAAATGATGGTTCTATATTTTATAGATTGATTGGCTTTAACGCCTTCAGAGGAATTATATTTTTGCTTATAACCATGGGTGGCCATTAAAATGAATTCATATTTGTTAAGATCATCGAGACTATAATCGTCTGAAGATGGTGAACGGGAAAATAAAGGCTTTAACAGACCTGGAGTCTATTTTTTTAATGGTGACACTAGAATGACTAAATGTAATTGTTGAATCACCAATTTTAAAACAATTATCTTCATATCGAACGCCATAAGTAGTATCGGTTTTATTCTTAAAGAGCTTTTCTAAATAGGGTGCCAGCAGCGGTCCATAATTTTTTATTAAAATGCTTTTGAGTTTTAAATGATGTTCAGGACTATTCAGCATCTCCGACAAGGTAGGCTTTTTTGATGATGATGATGGGCTTTCGGCGACAATGGATGTCTTCAAAAACCGTGGAATGGGTGATGGTTTTTCAGGGGTAAACACTATGTCATTATCACTTTGATCATCACTATCATCAGATGGTTTCACTAGCTGTGGAACGGGTTGTGTCCGTTTTGGTACTATTAAGTGTTTGGTTAGAAAGGCTGCAGCGTTTATGTTAACAGTGCTATGGACAGGTGGTGGAACACGTTTTCCGACAAACATGTTACTATTTATCCTTAAGCGTTTTAATTCATGAAATTTACGACGAATATTATCTAGAGCCTGGATAATGTGTTGTTTTGTCCGAACTTGTTTGGTATACGCTATGGGCGTGTTCATGATGGTAAAGCATTTAACATGGAATGCAGAAACGTCTACCTTTTAAATAGTAATAAAATGGTCAAACTCTAGACGGTATCGTCCTTTATAAATATCACTTTGTTTGTCAATGACCAAACATGCATGGTGTTACGTGTTCCAACATGTTCCACACAACTGTGTAAAAGCAGAAAAGGTCATATCGGGGCTGACATGATCGTTATAGATGTGATGTAGCTTCCTTTCGTCTTGTCGAAAGAGTACAATCAGATTAGCATTATCACGCACCAACTGTTTCGGGATTTTTGAATAGGTCTGTGCGAGATAAAGACCATCGACCTGTTTATGTCGGCCCATACTAAAATAGTTTTGAATAAAGGCTTGTCGTTGAGTAGACACATCACCAAAAATGATGAGTGAATCCGGGCGTATACTGTCTGGTTGAATGACATCTTCAGGTGTTGTAAATTTAAAATAGCCCATGGATCCTTTATTTTTGCTGCCATAATTTAATCTAGATACATGTAGAGAGGTTGTTACAGCGATTTAGCAAGTATATAAATATTTTGAATCCGTACGCCATGGGGCGCGGTAATAATGTTAAGCAAGACATTCGTCTTTCTACAACCAGAAGGTCCCACAATAATGCATCGAATAGTGGATGGGAACAATGTGCCATAGCGTTTTTGTTGACACGGTGAGAGCGATAGCTCTGAATCGAGGACGCTCACCGGCAGAGACTCTTGTTGCTTCATCAATTGCATGGTAACTACTGTTTTTTATGCGTGCTATATGTTCATATTGATCCCGTATTCACTCATGCTGGTTATATTCTTTTTGGGAGTATGATATTCTACAGTACATCTTTGCTGAACGTTCTCCGGAAGCATGGCCAAACCTTAAGATATTCTTTTGACTCTGCAGAGGACTTCGAAATTATTATTCTGGATTATTATTATTGAAATTTCAATATCCAAATTGCGAGAATTTATCATCAATATTTCTGTTTAATCTACTACGGTAATGCAGTCTAATAATGCATTTTAATGCAAGGTGAAGGTAATTACATCGCAGACATGCGATGCGGAATGTAACTAGTCGTTACACGACTTGGAAAATATCGACGCCGGAAGATCTTTCCGAGACACGAACTTCTACTGATTATGAGCTCGACTCAAGCACACGTGTCAGTGCGGGAGCTATGAAGCATATTTTTTGTGAACATTGAATTTGACTGTAATCTAGTCACACCGAGCTAGTTAAGTACTTTAGAGTACTAGTCTGTAAGTATTTTCGGTTCAGAGTACACGAGGGAAACTATATTGAAAATCCATAGTGATTTGAGTGACTTTGATATTCTACATTTCTTTGCACGAGGCCAATTTTGCCCATGCCACGCTGCTGAAACCAAGTTCGACTGTAAGTCGTAAAATAGTGTGAAACATTGATAACACTGAATTGATTATTATTGTAAATACGCTATATAACGTATTTTTTACCGAGCCAGTTAAGTGCCGGTTTTATACAATACCCGATCATCGAGATATTTGGTGATAGCGTGTGAGAGTCTGTGAAACGGATACCTACAGTATCCCAAATTCTGTAGCAGATATATGAGCAATTTTGTATAAAATCTGCAAGGGTGTCGAATCAGTTTTAGATTAATCTAACGAAGTTCTTAAATTCAGTGAATCTGTGTATTTTCCACTTCACGACATGATTCAAATCTACTACGTGGACGTCACTTTCACCCACGTTTTCGTGACGTCTACCATGACCTAAGCCATTCATGTGAGAGAGATGACTGAAGCATAGTCAGCATTATGAATTGGAAGAAGAGGAGAAAATAAGGGCAGGACCAATAGGACCAGTATGGATGTTTAACCCTCCAACCTGAGATGATCCGCCGTGAGTTCTGATCTTAAATCCCTGCCTGTACAGTTCCTAGGTCTGTGGTGGATTTGTTATTACAACCAGATGATGACAACCATTGATAGATAGTATTTTGTAGTGTAGACACTTATCTTAGATGCATATTATGGTTTTTAGCGTATTCATCATGGTCCGCAATATTGGTGTGTCACTTGATTGCGTCTAGTACGCTGGTGCAATTATCTTATGTGTAATGTTCCTATGACAGGCACCCATAGTTTTGATTCAGCTTCAAAAGCTATATTTTCCGCCAGTTAATGCCGCAATGTGAAGAGATATGTGAATTCCCTAGTTCAAGTTTATTGGACACTCTGTGTCAAGTTAAATGAGTTATTTTGAAGACTACTGTTAGCGTATCATTTGATGATAGGAAGTATAATCATCACCTTATGAATTTTTTGTTAAGCTTTGTGTAGAGCAGTACATCCACAATATTTCCAGTAGATGGAATCAAAAGATGTAAAAGAGCAGTGCAGTTTAGCTCAGCTCGAACTCAGAACCTTTAAGCGTATCATTTTACAGAACACTAGGATTGGAAAGTGCTTTTATTGATTTTATTTTGTGCCGAGATAGACCGCACACTGAAAGTTATACAGTTTCAAAGATACAGCTGAGTAACGTACCTTCGGAATGTCAAAGAAATCCAGACAAGTGGAATGTCTGTAGCTTTGGATTATTTGTACAGCATTGACAGTTAGATATTTATGCATATTTTACTAAGGCCATTCAAGTAGTAGCTAGGACACTTCATTTATTGTGTGTGTCTTTGAAATGGGACACGCCTGGACTTTATGCGTGCCGCCTGTATTGTTAAAGACATTTATACCACCTTGCCTAGCGCAGGAATTGTGAAACACCGTTAAAAGTCGCGATGTTGACTCCGTCAAGGCCATATAAACTCGTTTGTATTACCCATGATCCAGTGTTTCTTATAGTGAGACTAGACTTCTGAATGACTTTCCAATGTCATGTTTGAGTACGGATTCTTATGAAGCTATGATAAGAAGGAGGCTTCTGAAAATTAGGTCAACAGCTGTTCAGAGCTGATTGTTTTGTATAGGGTGTTTAGTAAGTCCCATATTTGAGAGATCACTATGTGATAGCGATTGCATTTATTCATACCATGTTTTGACACGTGAGGATAGGTTTATATTTTATTGACCATTCTTTGTATCAGGCCGGCCAGATTTTTGTGATTGCTATTGTAGTGTCTATTTGTGACACATTGCCAGAGTGGTTTTGCTCGGAGTTTATTCTGGCAGAAGTGGAGCTTTAGAACCCAGCTGACCGATGGTGTATTTACTCGAGCTTGTAGCCGCAGTGTACGTGTTATTGGAGCCATTCTTTTGATAGCTCAAGGTGTTGTTGTGACTTTTCGGGTCACACACCTCGTAAGCATCCCGTGTGAACTTACGATTAGGTTTTTCTTCGCTGCCTTGCGTCACTGGTCATTCGTCATAAAATTATAACTAAACCGACGATGTTTAAACCGATCTCTAAATCATAATATCCTAAATACCGTAAATCTACGATGTTAATGCGACTTCTAAATAATCTCTATCTACATTTGACTTATGATTCTGAATGCCGACCAACACATTGCATTAGTATTTTTCCTTTCGGAAACCATAGACAGCTGACATACTTCTTGACCGACGATATCACTGGCAACCATTAGTTTGCACCTTGTGGGCCGGGTGATCACATGTGTTGTAAGCCGCAGTCTTTACTGCGCATTCGCCAACGTAACTATACAGATGTAGAAGACAATTGGTAGCAAACATCTTTTCGATTTGTGTAAGTAGGCTTTATTAATAAGAACATGTGTGTGTAAATGATATTTCTTTATGTTTACAACCCTACTATCCCCAGTGTTAATATTCTTGTTGTAATAATGATTGTACAAGTTGTTTGTAATGCCAATGGTTGTTATCTTAGACTTGAATTAATTTTTCGTATGAGCGCTTATCGCTGTTGTTTATTATCAGTCAGGATTTACTTAAATTAGGTAAACGTTAAATGTAAATATGGGAGTAATACCAACCTAATATAGATTTTGCAGTCAAGTTTGACTTTGTTGTTTTATGATGTTTCTTTCTCGATTCATCATGTTTGTATTTTCAATCAGGGTTTCTTTACGTTCTACGCTCCAAGCTTTGCTGTTGTTTTCTGATTGTAAGCAGGACTTTTCGAGAGGGTTTTAACTTAAATTTCAGTTAGGGGTTGCTCGTTTTTTTTATTATACCCTTGCGGATTAGCCGAATTAAACCCTCCGAAGTAGGATAGGGATTGTTTTTTTTAATAAATTATCCCTTTCGGATTTTACTTAAGCCTGGATGTTTTTGTTTATAGCCTTGTGCTTTGCTGGGTGTACTTCTTTGGGTATCTCTGACAATTATACCGCGTCGGACCTGATCCCTAGGGAAGTGGACACTTGTGCCGGCTAGCCCTAAAAGAAGTGCATCCGATCCTCTCAGGTTGTGTGTTTGGAGGATGGCGTTGTCGGGAAGGCCATGCCTGGTTGGTGGTACCCTGACAATCTCCTCTGACGGGCTCAATATACACAGAACCAAGCTTTGCGACTGAGACAGTATTACGATGGATGTCTTTGGGCGAGCAAGATTAACTCTGGCCACGGCCGCCTCCTTCGGAAATCAGGATACAGACGTGGCTACAAAAACGTATGTGGATCGCAATGTGAAAAGTATATACAACGTAGCACAGTGTGTCGAATCCCAATTCTAGGAGGCAAAAATTAATAACTTCGCTAATAGTACCAGGATTCCATTACAATTTTGCAATATACCGTTTTCGAGGTCGCTGAATTTATTTCTGGCATCGTCTAAAGTGTACGATCTTAGGAGGTAAATATGTAGGGGTGAGGGTAAGGTGAGGCGTAAAAATGACCGAAAGCAACAAAAGAATCGTCCATTTTTGGTAGTACAAATCACGATTTGGATGTGTATATTATAGTTTATGACAGTGGTAAACATACTATTTAAAACTGGATAAAATATGAATAACAATGAGACTTGCAGTCCAGTATTCTTGTTACACCTTTTTTGAGGGAATAGACGAAGTCACTGTATGTAAAATTATCCAGATTAAAAACGTATGTTAAATTGTTATTGAACATAGAACAACGAAATATGCAGAAAAATAAAAAACATTCGTCAAAATCATACAAACAATATTTCTATATAACAAAATGTCATTTTACAGTCCTGTTAATGACGTAGTTTTATTAAACACACTTCACACACGAAAATAATATTATTTCTCTAGAAAAGCATGGAAATTAAGACAATATATATTTAGGCCTATTTCTCCCATTGCAAATAAAAATAAAACGTCGATTCGTCAAGTAATGTTCCCATTAATCTCATTCCCCTTAATAATAACAAAATATCTAATGTTCATTCGTCACCTGATTCTTCTGTAGAGTCCACAGCATCGTAGTCATTGTTGTACTCAATGGCTTCCATAGGTAGATTACCGGGAGTTCTACGTGGCACTGTTCTTCATGCTCTGTCCCATTTTGTTAATATTATGGGATATGAACTTAATTTTGTTTCTTAGCTCCTGAACCTGAGTGTCAGTAAGAGGTGTAGGATCACATTTATTCATAACATATTGAAATATGACGTCAGTGAGCCCCTCTTTACGACACGACCGCCACGCGTAGAAAAATTCTTCTTGCGGTAATGCGCGCATAGTCACTGAAAATAAGAAAATAAACCATCATGCACATTCGTGCGCAACCAAACCACTACAGATCCTGAATCTACATTAAATTTCCCATTGAATGACGTTGAAAGTTAAGTGACACTATGATGCACTCATAAAGTAAATTATTTATTTAACTCAGAAAGCTTGTATTACGCATAAAAGTGAGAACACATACCTCCTTTCACTATTCCATGAGCCGCAGAAAACAACACCTCGTTGAACTCACTAGAATCACAACGTTCGGTTCACTCCGACACCTCCTATCAAATGAGCTCATAACTGCCAGGAAGACGTTTCAGCATCTATCCCCTCCCTCCTACGTACCAGACAGCGGAAAGGAGGACCGAAGTCACCATCTGGTTTGTTCACTATCGAATGAGCCAGTTTTCGCTTTCATTTGCGGCAGTGAATTTTTTCGACACACTGCGCGTCGTCCCGAGGCTAACGGTAATGGGTATTCAGCGAATCATAACAGCATTTTTCACGTAGACGACCCCCAAGAAGATGATGATGTTTGCACAAAACTCTACCTAACATTGCAAATGAAAAGGCTTTACAAATTAATGCCATCGATATTTTTAGTTTCTCTTACAAACCAATGACCTGTGAATGACATGAACCATTCCCCACCAGCGAATGACAACCTTACGTATTTGTATTCTTCGGGTTTAACACGTTATCAATTACACTATGATGGAACGATTCATATGATACAATGTATGCCTGATGAGGAACATTTACAAATACAGATAAGCAGTCATAGGCTGTTGGTACACAACCTTCAAACAGTGAAAGCGGGTGATGAATTATCGTTTCATCTCAAACTCACGTTTGGTGACAGCAAGCAGGAAAAACCGTCAACGATTTCCCTCTTTATATAGAACTTGAATATACAGCCATAAAATAATAACCACAGGTTAGTGGTTATGAAATCCTTGTTGTGAAAGGTTGTTTTTACCATAGTCAAACAAAGATACGCTGTAAAAAAACTAAAACAAAGCCAGCTCAAAAAGATGCTACACGCAAAGTGTTAAAACCAAAAATTATAAATAAAAAATGTGCTATTGAAAAAGCGTTACAGACAGTACGATTGCATGCTAGTCCAAAATACAAACGATTGGTGTTAAAGAAAGTATTAGGACGAGTGATTCCTACCCCCAAACATGCATGATTTTTGCCAGCCCTTTTTGCCGGTCTTGCCGCTCTAGGATCCCTGCTTGGCGGTGCGAGCGTTGTTGCAAAAACAATAAAATCTGTAGAACAGTTCAAACAACAATTGAAAGAGAGTCAACGACACAACGAGACGATGGAAGTGATTGCTCTTGGTGCTCGGGAAGGCAAACTAAAAGTGGTGCCTCACAAGCAAGTACATGGCCTATACATGTCTGGAAAGAAAAACATCAACAAGCAAATTAATAACGGTACTGCTGTGACACGCCATGACCCATGACGAAGTTTTAAGCTATGCCAAACACTTTAAAATTCCTTATTTTCGGGGTGTATTTATGCGCAACCAATTACCAAAAAGAAAAAAAACGCCATGGAAAGAAGAACGTGCGGTGATTAATTTAGATCACAGCACAGGACCAGGTACACATTATGTAGCCTATGTAAAACATGGTTCAACGGTTTGGTATTTTGACAGTTTTGGAAATGTACTTCCCCCTATGGAGCCGGTTCGCTATTTGGGAAAACGTGCCACTCAATACTATAATTTAAAACGTGAACAACAGTTCAATACATGTGAATGTGGAAGTTTGTGTTTTTTTAATATAAGATGCAACGTTAAAAGACAGGTCATCATTATGAATGTAAAAGCCAAGACATTTACAGTGCAGAGAAACTGCCCTGAAGTTTCCCTAGATTTTTTTCCGCCTATCGAATTGAAAGCCAGTGAATCGTATGTGCTGGGATTAATATCTCGTGAGTGTTACAACAGAATTGATAACCTACGTCAAGATATAAACGACATGTTTTATTTTGATAATTGTATGTAATCCCTGCCACCTGGATGCTATACGATAGATGATATTCACGAATATATCTATGTGGCGCTCATAAAACAATTTGGTGTAAAGCGTTTTGCGGATGGAACACACAAGTTTGAAGTTACAAGAAATACAATCACGCACCGCAGCAGCATTGTATCCACGTTTAAAATTTACTTTGAATCACAACCAGATTCCATTGTATCCTTACTGGGATTTGAACCACAAGTGTTGGAACCCAACAAAAAACATGATTCGGAACACGAAGTAAAATTCATTGAAAGCCACAATGTCTCTGTGACATGCAATATTATTAGAGACGTGTTCACCAATGAAGAACAATCTCATTCCCTGTATGATTTTATAGTGACTTCACCTTGTGGCTATATTATTCGTGAAGAACCTTCAGTGGTTCTTTATCACTCTGTGAGTGTAAGTGATATTAGTAATATTACTTTAAGGTTGGTGAATAAAAGGCAACAACTGATTGCTCTTGATTCAAATACCCCAGTCACCTACAAGTTGGTTTTAAAGTCGGTATGAAATTTATCAATAATGCAACGACACCGTATACGACGGGTGTTAGTTGTCCACCGTGTATGTCGACGTTAACACGAGTAAACAAACAACTATTACAAAACCTTGGTTATACGTTAAAAAAAAGCAACATGAACGCCATGTCACAAGTGTTAAACCCCATAGAGGTGGAAGAAGGGGCAGTAGGGATTGACATGCATTCATATCAACCTTAGGCGCCGGGACTGAATAATATTGATGAAATTCAGTTTGTTATAAACAACCAATATGTTTATACACTACCCCATGAAAGTGTTATTGAGGGCAGATTGACAAAAGCGGATGGGAGCACCCCAACCACATCCACATTGGTCAATCATGCCCTAGCTTTTTTATTTCGTGAATTGCGTTATGTGATTAACGATATTGTTGTGGACATGAGTCGAAATGTAGGCATGACAAGTCTAATGAAACTAAACCCCTCGTATAGTGTAGAAGACTGCAAAACACTTTCTATGGCGTGTTGGTGTCCCAACGCAACCAATCACTGATGGGTTCATACTGATGACACCTTTACTGGCTCTTTGCCCTTAAAATTAATATTGGGCTTTGCTGAAGATCACAAGCGTATTGTTTTAAATGCAAGACAAGGTCTCTATCTGGTTAGAGACAGAAGTGATTATAACGCTCTTAAGGCAGCAGTAGCAACAGCGGTAGACTCGAAAATTGAATTGCATCGTTTAATATGGAAAGTACCCCATGCCACTCTCTCTGAACGTAAATAGCTAGCCATGTTGAATCTAGTTCAAAAAGACAAAGTTTTACCCATGCCACTTAGAAGTTGGGCGTCACATGAGAACCCCTTATTGCCTACTACGGACACACATAGTTGGAGTGTTAAATCGGCTCGCTGTACAGAACGACCCCTATAAATTATTGTGGGTTTTCAGACGGATCTAAAATATCAACAGAGCGAAGATATCACTGTGTTTGATCCCATCAACTTGAGAAATATACGTCTCTTTAAATAGTGTTTCGTTTCTCTATGAGGGGTTGGAAATATTTTTTTTCAAAAAAAAAGTTTGGCCCCTTGTATGACATGTTTGCTAAATTTCAATCGTCTTATAATGAAAAAAAAAACAACGGGATTGTTCCATGTTAACACCCCAAGTGTTTAAAGCAAGGGCACGTCTGGTGGGGTTTGACTGTTCATACTTGGAGGAGTCTGTCAAGATGACAACTATTGATTTAAGCCTGGATTTTGAAACACAGGAAAATGTTCCACGAAATACAACAGCCTACTCTCTCATTATTCACTCAAAACAAGTCAACTATCATCCCCTCTTTAACTACGCGTCAAGCGTGTAATAATAATAATAATAATAATAATAATAATAATAATAATAATAATAATAAGGTTACATCATCCATCTGCAGTATCACAATTGTGGTGCAGCTGTGACGTGACAACAACAACGTGTGTTAACTTGTGTGTTATTATTATTGAACAGTTGGTGTCGTGCTCTGCTATAGTATAATAATAATACTACAGCAAATTCATGTGCCCCTCAATGACTAACAACAACAACAACAATATGAGAGGAAAACCATGGAATTTAAAATGTGAATTTAATTGGCTGAAGACTTTTCAAACGTGGCCTGTTTCCTTTATGAATCCCGGAGAATTGGCAGCTGCAGGATTTTATTATTTAAACAAAAGAGATGTCGCCAAGTGTGTTTTCTGCAAAATTGAAATTGGTAAGTGGGAGATGGGTGATCGTCTGTTCAGCGACAATCATCGTTGAAGTCCATCCTGCCCGTACCTCAATAGATATGCTGTGGGCAATATTCCTTTGAGTTTGAATTACCCCACCATTTTACCAGACACTACCAAAACTGGGGATACATGTGGACCCTATGAGCAAACGGTCCATTTAGATAAAGTGTCGGATTAAAAGGAACTATGTCATTGCTGTATGAGTTTCATGTTGTTTATAAATAACACATATTTAGCCATTGTAAGAAAAAAATAACTATTTTTATTATTTCTATTCCTTAACTATTTTATTTAAACAGTTTAACATTGCATGGGTTAATTGGCGTTTGGACTCGGTAAAGATAACAGGCAAAAAACAAAACATGCTACTTATGCCGATTTTTAAGGGTTTAAAATTGCTGATAACAAATTTATATTTAAACAAGTCGCCATTATTGGCTGTTCAACGTTTTGGATTTCAAAACCAACCCATCTCGTGTTTAAACCGGCCTATGCTTTTAGTCAGTTGTGTGAAAAAGATCGTAAACAAACGCAATGGGTCGAAAATAATTTTCAACTGCAATGGAATGAGGGAACCATTTCTTATAAATACCTCGACGTGGTGATGTAGGCTCATTTGTCATCAGCCAATGTGGTATTTGTCAAAGTTGGTGAAAAGCGACAATGGATACAAGAGTGTGTGGCTTCTTACTGTCAATGTATCGATCTGATAGATTTAGGGTGGCCCTCAGTACAAACACTGATGGACAACTGTCCACGTTGCGACATCACAAATAAAGCCCTCGCGTATGCGTGGCACCTATTTCATTGGTTAACCACAAATGAATGCTGAGAAGTGTTAAATAAAATTAAAACTCAAGTATTACCAGTTTGTGACAGCAGTGAGTTTCCCACAAGTGAAGTGTCAACATCAACGTAAAAATGATAGTGGGCAGTGCTACAGATAAGGCCATTGGCAAATTCTTTGTTTGCAAGAAAAAACTTCACAGTTTTACTAAACATGAATTATTGGCGCTTCCAAAGTCTTTTAAATTTTATGAGGCGGTCAATGCTGTAAAATATATTTTGCATAATGTACCCTGTGAGTGGATTCGGGACCCTGTATTGAGTGAATTGCAACCGTGTCCTCACTATAGTCATCATAAACAAGTGTCCATTGCAAAAAATACCATCTATGCGTCAGTGTGCGACTTGTCAACTATTTAAATTGTATCACAGTAATAAAACTCTGTGCAAAGTCCTTGTTTCATCATTCCACGGTTGGCATGGGGAAACCAGCCAACCATCCACTCCGGCGGCAACGCAAGAACAAGACAAAGACCAAGAAGAACAACAAGAAAAGTGTATGTCACCGATTTATAAATAAATGTCAGACATGTACTGGCCGTGGAATTATTGATAAAGTCATACAATTACAACCCTTTGAAATGCACTTACCGAGTTTGATGCTTGGAAACATTGGGATCATCCCTTTAGATGATGCACGCCACAATCATGACATAGCCTATCGTAATAGTGGTGTTCAATTAAGACGTGTGGCAGATAATGTTTTGTTAAAAATTGCCAAGCAACGATTAACAGCTTGCGATGCCACTGTGTCAGAGAGGTTAGCGGCATTAATTGGTATGGGTGGTATGAAAAGCAAATTACTTTTATCTAAATATGGACTTTAGGATTAAGGAATAATAATAAAAAAATGTACTATGTTATTACTTGAAAAATAAAAAACATATGTCTACTTTAACTTTGCATTATTATTTTAAACATTATTTATAAGTGCAGACATTATTTTTCCTTTCACTACTTTACAGCAAAATAAAAACAACATAAGTCTATTTTAACTTTTTATTATTGATAAGTACAGACAGATACAGATATGATTATTATTTTAAACATTATTTATAAGTACAAACAAATATACATTATTATTCCTTTCACTACTTTAGAGACATTAGCCTACTTTTGAATATATTTTAATGGATTACATTGTCATTTACATATTTTATACAAAAAGTTCAACATTTTCAGGCCCTATGGCCTTTTACATTTGTTGTTGATTTAACAACAATGGATAAATTAATATGATAACCACTGTTGATAAATAGCTTAATGGGTTGTGCCATATTTTTGATAAATTTTATTAATTAATTAAATAAGCCATGGATCACCTACGGTAATTGTTGTATCTGTGTTTTCTATTTTATCAAAACGAATGATACATCGATTGTTCTTTTGACCTTCATAAATGTGATAAACAGGATGTGTACTATTATTGACATCCTCGAAATCATCGTCAGACACTTGATTAAAACGTGAAGGAAGAAATGTTACAAAATCTTCTCATTCACAAAGAGTGCGATCACCATACACGGTTTTTAATTTCTGTAATTTATTAATGGGAAATGGTGTATGCATTGGTAATTCACTCATCTTCTTACGTTCTGCACTACAGGCTTGCCCCATGGCTTTAAGAGCTTCCATTCTACTCTATAAACAAAAAGAGCGTATATGTATATTACACTCTTGCCTAAAAGTTATTACAACTACAACATCTAAACTTAATCCATCGTGCTGTATCGTGTATTTGATAAATTGACCAATATATAATAATGTCTGTAGGGGGTGCTTGATAAATTTTGAACTATCATTAACAGCCAGTTTTTCTGTGTTTGGCAATCTACAAGGCTTAAATGACTCTTGTGAATGACCATCATTATCAATTAGAAAAATTTGACTTGCAGTAGTTATAATATCCATTAATAGCGCTTTTTTTTTTAGCGTATGACTTTTAGTGCCGGGAGTGTCCGAGGACATGTTCGGCTTGCCAGTTTTGTAGCTGCTTCGAGACGGACACCCAATGGGTGAGCTACAAGTACCGTTGGGGGTGGGGGGGGGGGAGGGGGAAGTTGGAATGTAAGGGCTAGGAATTGGAAGGTAGCGGCTGTGGCCTATACTTAGGGACCAACCCCGGCATTTGCCTGGAAGGAAGATGGGAAACCACCGAAGACCATCTTCAAGGTTGCCGGCGGTGGGATTCGAACCTCCTCGCCTCCCGGATGTGAGCGACTGCCAGCAGATTAATAGCGGTAAATGTATTTCTTTCCATGGTCCTCTCATCATAAAAGTTTCATTCTTTAGTACTGGAACAAGCAACAACACTTTTTGCTGTAAATAGACTTGTGTGTCTCAATATGCTCATTGGCTCGACTGTACATGTGCATTTCCTAAAACAATAAAAAAGTTATCTTAAAACTATTAAATGTAATAAAAATACAAACAAAGGCCTTGTTTTAAATTGCCTACTATTTTTAAAAAATATGTCATGTTACGTGTAACTATTAGTTTTAGTAAATTCACTCAGTTGATAAAAGGTTGATTGTCGGGTTTGTTAGCTCGTTACTATTTAAACGGTTTATATTTGTTTTATACATTTATTAAAACATACTTATATTTATAGGATGCATTTGCTAGTGATGTGGCGCAAAACATTAACCACTCCCATTGTCTTTCCGTATTTTCAAAATCCGGTAAATATGAAAACCCTCTATCGTTTTTAATCAAAAATATTTGGTTTCTATCATCCATAAAATTTAAAACAAGACCTTTGTTTAAAGGTTTTTTATCGCATATAAAATTATTAATAGCTAAAGTTTTTTGTATTGGTACAACAAGTAGTTGTTTATTTTCTGACATAATTAAATTATCTTCAACTTCAGAGCAAAGGGTTTCATAGTTCATTTCCTAAAACACAAAAAATAAATAAAGTTATTATTATTTATTTAAACGTTTTAGTATTATTATTAACTTACAGGGCAGGTCTATGATTTGAGCCATGAGCTGACCCGTCATGTTTACAAATACATAGGTATATTCGCAATGATCACATGACCATTCCATAACATCTTGGTAAAACAAATGTCTAACAATAAGACTATAATTGCATTTCTTGTATGCCACCTCTAAAAGTTTTAATTCATTATGATGGCTTACAACTAATACATAGACATGCAAGTTTGCTTGTAGTATATGCTTTATTAATATAAAACGATTTCATCTTCGATATCTGCTGCATGTAAATTCATGCCTCTGTTTTGAAGAGGAATTAGCATAAAGTCGCGTTGTTGCACAATTCGCATATGACGACCAGCCTTTTCGGCAAATGCACACTGCATACTGTAATAAAAATAATTTCAAATAGATACTTCACAGTATGACAATGTCACACACAGACACTCCAAGGTAAAGTTAACTATAGTGATTGAATAAATCATGTCTATACAAAAAAAGTTAGTGTAAATGAAAAGAACATCGCGTTTACTCAAGTCGAATGGTTAACATTTTTACTTCCTTGTCAGAGCTCTCATTCTACGAGGTAAGTATTGATTGATAGGTGTTGCTAGTGATAGTTGATTATAAGCTTGTTGAATATAGCTGTTTGTGTCTCAATCAGCCGGAAATGTATACAAGTTAAAACAAAACATGCTCGATTTTATGGGAAAATACACGTTAAACAGGGGTTTTGTACATAAACTACACCAAAATTCAGCAAAATAATCTTCATTGGCTAGCTTTACAATCACTTGTTTCATGGACATCCCATACCATGATTCGTAGATCACTTCAGCAGATGAATCATTTTCGAGACCAAAATTGGTTATGCATGATTTACAACAGTGTCCTGGATCATTTAAAATTTGAACACGTTCAATAATAGAGTCGTAATAACACGTGTCAACTCGAACTTTTGTGTTTCTATATTCTGAAATGCAAGCCACTATTTTATGATGAAGGTAGACCATCGTTGAATATTCATTAAACGTGGAATGTTTTGTCACCATATACGCATCATCATTGGCCATTATTAAATCTGTAAAGTAAAAAAATAAAAAAATCTATGTATGTGAAAAAAAAACTGTCAAATATCTGTTGTTTCATGAAGTGATGAATGCAGTACTTTTTGTATTTGTCGGTTGGCACCCTAAGTAAAATCTAAAAAAAGTCATAAACAAAATGAAAATTAAGGAACTAAATAAAATGTAATTATGTCTGTTGGCTCGACATGAGTCGTTGCATCCTCAAAAAAGTACTGTTCCCTAGTTTTTTGGGGCAAACGTCCTACACAAACCCTGGACAGTACTATTGTGAGGCCCACTAAACCACGTGAGCAGTAAGGGGGGGGGGGGGCTGCCATGTTTAAACTGGCTAAGCGTTAACCTATCCAACCCCCCCCCCCCTCATAGCTTGCCTATAATAACAGCCAGCATTTTACTCTAGCCTGTGCCAACCGACAAATGCAAAAAGTACTGCATTCCTCACTTCATGAAGACAACAGGCAGAATGTTTTTTTTTACATCTAATCATATATATACCATTTAAGGTATCACCAATGGTTTCTAACTCATTTAGCACCCCCCCCCCCCCCACCCTACAGATAAGACTGTCTTTTAACAAAGACATAGTTATGACTACATTAAAAAACTTTGCAAACAAAAGAAAATATACTATTTTTAAAATAGTGTTTGCACAAACGCTAAATAACTAATGGCAAGTACTAGTATGATTATTTTACTCACACTTATATACACTTTCTCTCTAGTATTACATTCATATTCATACACCCATGTCTTTGAGGGAAACGAAATACAACCACTTTATCCCCCCCCCCCAAGGACATTTATTTATTCTCATGCATGCCAACCCAAGGAAATTTTATTAAAAATATAATAACATGTATCGTTGACACTAAGTACAAAAATATCAAAAAAATATTACAAATATACAAGGACTAGAATAATAATTATGATCTTATTCAAAGCTCTTTTTTAAGTGTTGTTTCTACTATTTACAATTCCTAATATTTACAATTCTTAATATTTGCACGAAAAGAAAAACCCAATATTTACAATTCCTATAATTAAGAAAAAAATATAAAATGTGCTATCTACCAAAAAGAAAAAGGAAGCTATTTCGCAACACCATTAAACAAAACAAAATCACACTCTCTCCTTGTTGTGATAACCCACTGGCACGCTGCAAAGCAGGTCATTAGCCCACTCACGTTTGTTATCTAACAAGGCTAGTGTTTACTTCCTTTGGTTAACAAGATACAATTCGTGGTTGCTAGATTGTATTCTGCAGTGTGTATGTGTCATAGCTTTAGCAGTTTGTAAAACCTCCAGATAGTCGGCTACACGTAGAGATTTTACCATGGCCTTAACTACGGCCCTGACGCATCCCGAATGCGAAGTGGGGCTTTGCTCTTTTCAGTGACCCCCTTCAGTGTACTGTAAATATAGTGTAAGGCACTGATATATAAATATGAAATGAAACTAAGCTCTTTTAGCTTCCTTATCATTTAATGTGCGATAAGCATACATCTTACATGCTAGTCCGACAAACTCTCTCATGATCGAATCACAACATTTATCTTTCAATACACCCATTTTCTTTCGTTTTTTAATAGGTAGCTGAAAAGTATTGTCAACGCTGTAAGAAGAGGTGTTGAACCTGTCATTATGTTCCCTCATAACAGCATAGGGGTTGCAGTTGCGGATGTGATATATATACGAGTCTGAGTCTAGAGGTACGAGAGCAAAATGCTGTTTGGCAAACTCATAGTGGAATTTATACATGGCCGATTTTGAAAAATCTAAAATGACTTGTCCTAGATATATAGGCTTATTCATAGTCACATGGGTCTTACTAATTTCAATGGTAGCCAAATTTTCATCGATTTAAAATTTGGTTTGGCAATGTATCGCCGGGCACCCCACCGCCCCTCCCAGACATTGACCAACTTAATGTCGTGGTAGTGCGTACATTCTCCATTGACTTGCCATAAATGCAGTTGTTCATTAATTTAAAAATGATAATTTCAAACTGCTGCGTGGCCATTTGTTGGTGGTCTGTGTTGAAATCCATGTATGGCTTGAGCAATGCTTTTTGAGCAAAAGAAATACCCCGATGGATTTTCGTTAACACTAGGTCGTGAGCTAGGCATTGCATCAACATTTGAATGTGCAAAACATACCGTTTATTGTTGTAGAGCGTGCCCATAAATTTTGGACTGTTCACATTACTTTTAGGGGGGATAATTCACTCTAGACAGAATGAAAAATCAGCAGTTTCTTTGTACAGGGATGAGGGGTATTTATTATTCACCTCTAAAACATAATATGAGATGTTTCAGGCTGACCGTATTTACATTAAAATTAGCCACTTCATCGTCTGTCAGCCAGGTAAAATCCTTATAAGGAAGAGACTGGCTCATGGCATGGCCATACAAATTATTCACTTCATAGTACATCAAATACGATTCAGGTTTTCTGAACAATAAAATGACATATATTTGTTATTGGCTTTGGCATGGCGTTCATTAAGCGACACATAACCGCGTCGTATGCCTCGTTCAAAAAATAAGACCATGTCCACATCGGTCAGTAAATCCAATTCCACTTGGGTGTATTTTAATGCCACGTCGAATGATAGTCCAGGACTTGTAAAATAATGAGTGGGGTCCAGTCCGTAGGTGTGTTGACATAGCTGACGAAACATTTCAAAGATATCCGTTAGCAGCAATAAATTCAGTTTTAGATAATGCATGGCGTAATCGCCTAAAGTGCTTATATCAAACACTCGCCAAACTTGACAGGTATGTGCATAATCCTCATCGCAAACAGTAGAGCGTGAAAGCATGGAATAAAATGTATCTTGCGGTGGCAGAGTTTTCTGCTTTAACAAGTCTCAGGTTGCACAGAAACCATACCAGAAAATACCTATCCGAATACAGGATTTAAAATGCTCAGGATTTTCAAAATGCATTTTCATGTATTTTAATACCTCCACATTCAACCCATTAATTAGGCTATCTAGAGATGACGTCATAAACTTACGAAGAATCCAGAAATCTAATGGAAAATTTTGCCAGTTGCCATGTCAAGACTGTGAAACGCTCGTGGTTTTGGAAGATAATGGAAAAAGTCCCTGTTCCCACATGACCCAATTCACGAATCATTTTTTTAAATCACAACTCGCTAGATTGTGAAAAAACACATTGATACATTTTGGATATGGGTGATTTAGATTACATGCTCTGTGCGTTAATCCACGAAACTCACCCGTAAAATGCGAGTGATCTTTCACGGTGTCTTGAGCACTGACCAGCGGCTTTTCACAAAATGACATGTTGGCATGGTCAACTTGTTGCTGTTGCTCTGGCGTTATACTGATACTTACAGGGTGGTCTAGTAAACCCTACACATGTTCAGCTAACACAACAAGTTCGTTTAAAAACCATTTTACACAATCTACCCCCTGGTAAGATTTAAAATAGGACTTTGTGGCGTCATAGGCGCACGCAACGTCATATCCAATTGCAAAGGTTCAATTTTTTGAATGGGCGTGGTTGAACTCATAGCAAGATGTGGTTCACATCCCGCCGTGGGTGGAGCCAGAGCTTCAAAATCAGCATATACCACAAATGGCACTGTGTCGCGTTTGTGAATGTTCTTAAATTTCAACACAGCATCATCACCTTCTGGCAATACTAGTCTCACAGCATTTTGGCATAAACAATCTACCCTATGTTGTTCCAAACGCGTGGGGGGTTCCAAAATACTGCAGACAACGGTCACAAATATGTTTCTTATTACGATATTTAGACAGTTGACTGCCTATCAATCTGCTTAAATCTTTTACTATACAATAGTTATTTGCCTCTCCTACAGACAAGTATAAAAGATGAATGTGATAACGTTACGATTCTTTCGTAGTATATAATTGGCCTATAATTTCCTCTCCTTGAACACCATAGACCATGAATGAATAATCAAGGTTATCCTGTTCAAACCTGTGAATCTGAGTTCGATCCCTAGTGAACCAAACATGTGTTAAATTTAAATTTTGCATCAAGGAATCGAATGTCTGCTTGTACTTTCCAGGCCAACATCCATTTTGTTGCACTGGTTGCAAAAACGCACAAATACTCCAAATAAAACAATAGTCATCTCGATTTGCAATGTTAATCACCGCTCTCCAGGAGTCAATCGCTGGTGGTGTAGAAATATGACCAGGCCCAGCATTCAATGGGTTAAATTTGCAAATATTAATTTGGAAATAATGCATTTTTCCAGGGCAACTCCACTGGGTCCTTCTTGAAATTTCTCAAATTTTGTTAGCAAGCCTTCGACCGCATGGGTTTCCTACGATGTTTCTAAATTATGGGATACGAAAAGCTCTCGCATTTTTGTACATAAATGAAATTTATCCCTGATTTCCATGTCATTCTTTATATATACAAAACTGCATACCAGGTCCATATTTACTTTCAAAGCCCTGTATAATTCCAAAGCCCTATAAATTTGTGCCCTAACAACATTATAACAAGATAATAAAAATTCTTTGGGGATAATACTGTTCAGGCCCCAGGGTCCCTACGCCCTTAGGACCTGAGGACACTTTACCTAAAGAGAGAGATATAGCCATACACCCCTGAACCTGCAGACGGCTATACACATCTGGACATTATCTTTCAACATGACTCCAAACTAACACATCTACAATCTGTCCCACATCATACACGTTTATCACCCCATGAAAAATCCCCCAGGCTAATGCAGCAGCCTCAGCATTACAATTCTACAAACACCAAGCGGGCACATCTACCATAGCTGCTGACCGCTGATTACAACACATCCATAACAATTACACTAGGAACTGGCTGCAAAGAAACAACATTTGGCAATGCACAGTCAGCATTCCGAAAAGACATAAAGGACAGCACCTCGAGAGTGCCCCCGTTCTTGACGACCATTTGTGCGACGAGGCTCCGTCCAGACGCATCTCCGGTAAGTGGCTCTCAGAAATCACACACACACACAGTGTACTCCTACCCTTCAGCACACCTCAATTATTTGTAACAGTTGTACACATACATTTTGCATCAAACCCTGAAATAAGGGACTTACATTACCCATTTGGAAGAACCTCAGTAAACAATTAACACCACTTCGATTCTAGTGTTATCCTTTGTTTACCCTTACCTGCTTTATCGCCAACTACCCCGTTCCTCAATTGTACTTGACCCAATATTACATTATTTCGCATATTGCTGTACAAGCTAATAGATCCTTGTCAGGCGCTACAACTATCTCTCTCATTCGCACCTCAGCTGTTTCGTTGCGCCAGCAGTAAGTAGACAGCGTGTGCCTCGCGGAGTCAGCCCTCGGACAGTATTTCATTTACGAAGTGCATTCGCTCAATTATACCCCCGCTACGTTTTAATCCCTAGTTGCTCTACTACGACACCCCCAACGTCATTTCCTTCTTAAAATCACGGTCTCAACAACACCTCACCCTGCCCCTAAATTAGAGGCAACTCTCCAGGTATCTACACATCCCGTTCTTACCCCTACAGCAAGGGTACATAACAATATATTCGTTACTATTTGCTATTCTGCCTGAGCAAACGCGTGATTTGAAACATGAAGCAATTGCCTGTAGTCATATTGCATGCCATTGTTATAAAATAGTCTTACCTGTGTTTTGAATACAGCGTTGTACAATTATGGCTGCAAACTGTACTGCTTTCTGCAATCCACTGGCAACAGACTACGCTAGTTGTTGGAATCGGTGGGTAGTGATTATTGTTTCCTCTCTACTGGAATAACAATTATCTGTGGATAAATCAATCAATCAATCAATCAATACATTTCAATCAATCACTTAGACATTCATCCATATTCAAACATTAACAATGTTTTGACATATGAAACACATGCCTCTCAAATAATTTTCGTCACGCCACTGCTTTCTGCAATCCACTGACCACAGACTGCACACACCTTGCCAGAATGAGATATTGGTGGTGGTTACTTTTTTGGCTCTATGGCAATAGCAATTATCTGTGATTAAATCAATCAATAAATCAATACATTTCAATCAATCACTTAGACATTTATCCATATTCAAATATTAACAAAGTTTTGTCATATGAAATACATACCTCTCAAATAATGTTCGTCACGCCACTGCTTTCTGCAATCCACTGACAAGAGACTGCACACACCTTGTCAGAATCAATTAGTGGTGGTGGTTACTTTTTTGGCTCCACGGCAATAGCAATTATCTGTGAATAAATAAATCAATCAATCAATACATTTCAATCAATCACTTACACATTCCTCCATATTCAAACATTAACAAAGTTTTGTCATATGAAATACATACCTCTCAAATAATGCTCGTCACGCCACAGCTTTCTGCAATCCACTGACAACAGACTGCACACACATTGTCGGAATCAGTTACAGCACTGTTGTCTCGCGGTCTGCGATAATACCAATGAGTGCGAATGATATATAACACCTATATTCCTATGCCACTAGCTTGGGAAAAAATTTCGTTCACACACCAGTTGACGAAATCTAACTCCAATAAACTGACGGCACATGAGGATTCTAATTACTGCTACACTCGGCACATCTCATGATATTTATATAACCTTTAAACGTGCCAAAAGGAAAATGACTTACATGCAAAAATAAGTTCTCAAGAAGTATAAAGTTGCTAAGTTTTCACTTAGCAGCAAGCTATGGCACTGTAGCCATATTGTTTTTCAAACCATGTGAGCGGAAATAATACATCTTATTACAAGACGTCAACTGTGTCACGCTGCAAGCCTGTGCCTACCAGCTCTGTCCACAAAGATAGCGCGTGTATGTATGTCAATTTTGTTTTAAAAATCCAACATTATACCTATTCAATAAGAGTACCGTGGTGCAGCGGATAAGCTGTATGCCACTCACCAAGGTTCGATTCCCGGTCAATGCATGTGCATTGGTTTGGATTCCACGTTTCCAATTCCCCGTCAATGCCAAGTATTTTGGTTCGGATTCCACGTAAAAACGAGGTAATACAGTACTGTCCCCTTAAACAAAAAACGTGCTTATTATTAAGGCAGTCCAACGAGTGGCCCTACACCCTCACACACACCAAGTCGCCATGCACAAAGCGCCCATCCTTACACTAGTTTAAATTCCTGTCCATGGCAAACAAAATAGCATTATTTTATGAATAGTACATGAACTATTTAAAATCAAAAAATCAAAAGGGGGGGGGGTCATGTCATGTAATTTGATACCTCATACATCAATGTCCCCACCATGGGTTCACAAGATATCCATGGCGCACGACCAGGGGCTCACAACTAGCCAAGTGGTTTTAAAGTTCACCTCCCTCACCCCTCCCAGTCGTTCATCATGCCGTCACCAATAATTAGTTTTAAAAAGTCCACCAACGTCTTACCCATAGTCACATGACGCAAAGTCAAGTACACTCATGGATAAATAAAATGGAACCCTCATGTAGTTATGTCCTATGGACAAACTTTTAACTACATCTCGGCTCCTCTGCAAAGAGGACATGACAAGCTTTTGTTTGAGTCCGCACAGCACGTTCTACGATTCACAGTTTTTTCAATAATCACTACTTTTCAAATTCAACTTTTTGGAAATAAATTGGAAAATATAAACCACTCATTCACACAAATAGGGCTTCAGGATAAGCCATTTGTCACCACATACATCAAAATCCGATCATTCGTTCGTGAGATATCGGTGAAAAACCGAACGCTACGTATAGTCAAGTGCGAGCGGCAGGTAGTCTACAGTACTGTCGCTTCAAAAAATCAAAATTTAAATCCCTGTATGACAACTACTATTGCAAATACACTGTCACACATTATAATTCACACACATACAATCACACAATTCAAACAATCGTATTACCCAACACATGGACAGATTAAGCCACACCGTTCGAGACTGGCCCAATACACTATCCGTAAACCCTAAACCACTCTAGCCTAAGATTAAGATCAGGAACGCCGATCTAATCGACGAATCGAACACGGGTTCACATATCTCCGAATTTGACAACGCAGCTCTTGAACTTGGGATACAGTACCCCAATACGATTATACACAACCCTCCTATTACACGATCGCAGGCTATACACAACAGTTCACAACACTCACTCTCAACCACCGCTAGCTCTGACATAGAAGGCACAACCCCCACACTATCCCCTATAGTACTACAACAGCTCCTCGACACTCAGCAAACATACAACAATTTACACGTACTTATCCAATAATTGGAAACCACAGCCAACACAGCAAACAAAGCATTTATCAGCGACAAAAGAACCACCGCTGAGGCATTAAAACAGCGCTTTAACAACACATTAGACACACTATATTCGACACAGTTTGAACACGATACCTCACCAGACAACATAGACACATCTGAATCACGCAATAAATAAAACATATTGCATTCCACACAACTCGAACCCAGCACTTCACACAATAACTTTATAAAACCTGCTCATACGAACTCTGACACTTCTCTTCAAAACAACACAGAAACACATACGGAAAACAACATTGCTACACACACGAATTATCCACTCATCCTTCCCACCAAGTACTCAAGGTCTACCTAGGATCCTGAGGAATACGTCAAAACATTTGATGGAGTTGCCAAAGATGCAGATAAAGTTCGGCTTTCCCCCGCATACTTATCTGACACGCACCTAACATGGTTTGAACTATAGGAACACAATTCACACGAAACAACATGGCCTTCCCTGTGCAACCTCTTCATACACGAGTTCAAACACGCCAGGTTGAGGAGGACATTTATGATCAGATACGGGAGAAAACACAGGGGTGCAAAGAGCACACTAACGCATAAATGAAAACTAAGCTCCTGATGTGCGCCAAATACGACCAATACATGCCGGAAAAATAGAAAGTACGGCTAATTATAAAAGCTATGAGGCCCGCGCTGGTCGATAAACTCTGCACAATGAACAATACAACACTAAACGAGCTCAGACAAAACACTGAAATTATTGGATCGGGCAACAAAATCACAGGAAAAGCCATTGACACACACCTCAAAATAAACGTCCAGGACCTACAACAGCAAGTACACGACCTCACAAAACAGTTACACGAGATAAAAATCTCCACAGTTGATACACCTACACAGGCCAAAGACACGAGACAAAACAGGGATAACACTAGACGTCCACAACCTAACAGGTCTCACTCGCCTCCACAAACATATAACACCAGGACAGTCCACAGTCACTACAGGCTGCAGGACGACAACACATTCAGGGAACAAAGGAATTACAATCTTCACCCCAATGCTCCATCCCCGCCGAGCCTCGGGAACACACGACATTACAGATAACAGTATCCCCCACGATTCAGACACATTCCCGAATACCATACACCAACCTACAGATATACAGATTATGACACACAGTACCGTCATGCTCCTCCATACGACAGACCACACTCGCTGCCTAATCTGGCAAACTACCCCAATCACTGGCAGAATAACCCGCGACACGAACAAACTAGGTGCACAAAGAGATACAACAACACGCATTCGAATTACTGGTAAAGGAGTGGATACAATCAACGCCACCCCCGGCTAGCGATCTCCTCCACCAGGAATTTAAGCGACACGAGCTACAGGGTGATGGGAACTGTTTATTCAGTACAATCAGTTTCCTCACATACAACACAGAGTATCAGCACACAAACCTCAGAACACAAACAGTCAAACACATCACGGACCACTGGGACGAGTACAAATACTTCTTCACAGTCAGCCGTGACAACATATCCACAGACAAACTTGCATACGGGGCCTACGTGAACACGGACGGGACATACGCCGGGACGCTGAGGTCACCGCGCTGGGCAAAACAACACGATATAACAAATATGTCCACACATTGAACATTATACACCCCATACTCTCAACCATAGGATTCGACAGGGACTTACTCGTTTTGTTCAAGGGGAATCCGAACTCAGGACACTACAGACACTCCAAACACAATTCAACACAATACCATGCCCGCAAACCAAAAAACACATTACAGAAAAACACCAAACCCCCAAAAACACGAGGGAACCCAACACCACTGCGCGATATGGAACACTGAACATACTAAAAAAAAGTGAAACACAGAAACAAGCCAGAACGGTTCTCACAAACATGAATTCAACCATCCCGCAAGTAGCCAAAAAGAGGGGTTGTACAAACACGGGAATATCTCAGACACTGTTAATTCTAGCAACTTAGAATCGGGAGCCTACGAGCATTCTATTGCAACACCCTGGTATGGCCATTCGGCCGCAATTCTCATATAATAATAAAATAAAGCTATCGGAGACAATTTATAGACTCCCGACCTCAAAATAAGCTTTGGTCGTCCTTCAAGGAGAATTTTTACATTTTGCCTATTCCAGTACGCATCTTGAAAAGCTTTCCCAAAGAGCTACATCCTTATCCTGCAAGCACAATTCTGGATACACTGTATACAATCACAAGCAACCAGGAACGGACATTCACACACGTAGCAAGTAATTAATACACGAGAAGCAGCAATTAAAACTAGATCCTAACTATGGCGTTTTAACAAGGCACTATTACTTTTCTTATATTATTATTATTATTATTATTATTATTATTATTATCATTATTATCATTATTATCATTATTATTATTATTATTATTATTATTGTAAATACTGTTATTATTATCATGAATGTTATCATTACCCATTACCTACACATTGATAAACAATAGAATAAGAGAGAAACATGCGAATCACGACGAATATTTAGGAGGAAGAAATATTATAGGAATATGTTGAAGACGATGAATAATAATAAGAAGAAACGCCCACGCAAACAAGCACTTATTATCTATTAAACATCACATATAACACGAAGAGATGAGGAGAAAGAGAGAGAGGACTAAATACAAATACACCACGAACTATTATTATTGTTAGTGGTAGTATTATTATCATTATCATGCCGCTTGCCAATAAATATATAACGCGCGCCAGACACCATGCACAATCTTCCCAAACAGCAGAAACATTCAGAAGGAACACATGCGCATTGTAGAGCACAGAAAATGGGAATCAACAACAATATTACAGACGAAACGCAACGTCACTCATACTTCACAACGCTACAAGATATATTGGACCTACCTCCGAAGGTCACGAAAAGGTTCTACAATCACACTTTAGTTTCACAAACACAGGAATACACATTATCAGGGAACAATTTTAACGGAATTTTAACGCACGCAACACAGATCATAACAGTTAGCACAATCACGCAGGCCATTAATCAGCCACACATACAAAAATACAAATTATCAGAGTATGTACACACGCTAACTACGTACATAACAGTCAACACAATAATACTGGGTATTCATCAGCCACACATACAAGAATACAGATTATCAGAATATGTACACACATCAAATACACAACAGTCGGCACAATAACACAGGCTATCAATCAGCTATACACACACAATAAAGCAGGTTATCACACTCTGCGCACACACACCCAAAATCATAACAGCCAGCACAAGTCCACAGGATATCAGTCAGCCACAAATACACAAGAACACAGATCACCAGGCTCCAAATACACACCAAGGCTCATAATAGTAAACAAAATCACACAGGCTATCATCCAGCCACACAGCCAGCACAATTACACAGGTTACCAGACTGATCACATCGTACGCACTAACACAGCCACACAATAATACAGGTTATCATCAGTCAACCACACATACAATGACGCAGGTCGCCAAACTCTCTACACACACCCGGGTGCACTGGCGTTAATCACAATAATACAGGTTATCAGATATACTACAAAGGATACCGACACACAATACAACAAACACAGAACACCAGACGACAATAACAAGTCTATATGTCACACCATGCGTCACCTGATGACATCATATAGTGACGTAACACACGCATGACATCAACGATAAGCAGCACACAATATAACCGCAAACAACATACCAAGCCCTACCCAGCCCATACGACACTCACCAACAACAGCGCCGTCAGCTATCACGCAGTGGGCGAGCCACACATCATATCATCCAACCAGCAATGAAGATGCTCGCAGGCAAGTGCACATGCGCAATAACGAGAACGGCAGCCATTAAAGATAATTACCCCCACCAAACAGAAGCCAGAGCAAGTAATTCACAAACACACAGAACGCGTGCGAATATTCAATCGCACGAGAACTCCCGATTACTAATTAACCAACCCAGATATTAATTAACTAATATATTAAATAATTAACACTCCGATTTGACACAGAAAGACGAGGAACCGACGCCTGGAGATGGACATCGATGGCACATAATATGGATCAAAGGACGAAGGTACAGAGAAATCCACCGTAAAAATGTAGCTTAGCAATATCTGTAGACTTTAGTAGTTGGAACCCGTATCAAAATGTTTATTAATTACACAAAGGAAGTTGGGAGCGAAATATATAATAATAATCATAATATATGGATGTAGCACCTTAATAAGAATAGATTTTCGTAATATTTAATTTGATAGATAAATTAACGTAAAAAGGATGTTTAAGAAGGAATTGCAGAAGGATATTTAACTCGAGGTTATCACACATTAGCACCAACCATCAACTGAGATCAGGTTACACATTATACACGCTAAACTTAATATATATAAACGTAATTAACACCGCACCAAGTACAATGTAAGGAGTAAATTGAATGTGGATAATGAATGATTAAAAAGTCGTGGTATAAGAATAATAATAATAATTGAAGTATGGAAAATGATGAATATTGAAATTAATGTGGTATTAAATAATGACGGTTCAATCTATACAATCTTGCTCATGGTAATGTGTTCTAATATTGAATGAAATTGGAATATCGTAATAAATGTTGAATGATGATTAAATGGGTTTAAGAATCCACAAGGTGATATCATAAAATATTAATTCGTTCGGAAGGTAATCGCGAAGTGTGATAGTTATTGAGAATGAAGTCATAATTTAATGAGATATCTGTGTGAAAACATCATGTGTTAAGAAATAATCCAATTTTGATGTCATAAAAAGTTAATGTTAACGTCCATATCTGATGAAAGAAAGGAGTTAGAATATTGTGCTAAACCAACGTGTGTAGAGGATATGCTAAGAGTAAACCAGACTTGAACAAATTCAATAATGTAAAATACGTCACATGTAACTGGATGTGGAAAGCTTGAATTTATGGTAAAATAGTTATCAGTAACAAAAAACAGTATTAATTTGTTTGTATGAAATGTGAATATAGTTGTACCAGGAGTGCACATCCATAGTGTAAATACTATAGGCATTTATTTAGAAGGAAATCCAGTGCAAGGAATAATTTGCTCTTTTTTGTCATTTTCAAAATGCATCTCACAAATGGACAATATGATAAGAGATGGTTGAAATAAATGTGGTTAAATGTAAAATCCAGGTTAGGGAATATTTGGAATTCCGTAAGTTCACTGTGTCGAAAGCTAGGACACGTAGTGGTTTTGCCCCAATGCTATTTTGATTTTTCAAATGATTTAATTTTTTAAACTTCTTTGCACTTCAAGACTTAATTTTCGAGGACCTCTAGGTGTAGGGTAGGCATTGTCGTTTTATTTTATTTTTGTACCATGTGCATTGAGAATCAATGCAGTGTGTTTCTTTTAAATACCACTTTCATTTAATCTTCATACTGAGGCCTGAACTATTGTCAAATAACTTCGTGTTGGTGATACCCATGAACCCTATCCTATTTCATGCCCTGGGATTGTTAGAATCTCGTCCTCCAGGAGCATTTTTCTTTTTGAAACCGAATTTGTTTATATCGTTCAGGATTTTTATTCATTTATTTTATCGTTGTACCGGACTCCTATCACGGGTTGAGGTGATGAGCCGGGCCGCCCAATTCGAGGCTGGGGTATCGGGCACAACACAAGATGGCGCTCCAAACGTGAAAGGCATCGAATGGAGATATCGTACAACAGAGTGAAGTAGCTAGTTAGATGACCCAGCATGAAAAACAACGAATACGTAAGAAACCAATTGAGTGCGGGTGCTTAATTGCATTGTCGGACATGAATATGGTGTCTTTGGATGTAATTTGTCAGTATAAGGATTATGGAGTGCCGTTATTTGTCAGTATAAAGATTATGAAAGAGTGCAGTTATTTAATTTAATGCACTGAGATTTTGGCGAACCACATTCACATTTATTAAAATTGCACACTTAAATGTTGATTCCAACTGCTAAAGCTACATAGTTACTAGTCCTTAGTATAGTCATTGTTTCAGGTAAATCCCCATGTCTAATTGGGATCCGTATTGTGTATTAATATGTCTAGAGTGTTTGAGGAATTTAAGAAGTTTATTTATTTATTTATTTGTTGATGGTACACAACAGGGCTCAGTGTGCGCCCCAATAATAGTGCACCTACACAGTAAGATACATTTCCTGATATGTCTGCATTGAGTATTAATATCTTAATGTAATTCTTAAAACTATGAAGTTCACACAGATCAAAATGCATAGTAGTAAAAAGATAATATAAAAACTAAATCTAAATATGATCTAATGCCAAATATAAAAACAGGTTTTGAAATTATTACATAATAAACTAAAAGGTAACACCAATAACTAGGGAACAGGCCTATCCACATATATACATTGTTGATTCTGTTATGTGTGATAATTTTATTTCAAGTATGAATTAGAGTGACTGGGTTATAATTTCCAAGAACGGTCTGATTGAGAGACAGAAATCTAGTTTCCAGTTTACACGAACCGCATCGTTGTAAATACTGCAAAGCCTCCATACAGGTGAATTGTTATGTGAAGTGGTATTGGTTATATCAGTTTTGAATGTTATGGTTTATCTTGTAGTTAAGCGAGGGATGTTGAAATTTAGGAGCGATAGGAAAAATGAGTTATCAATTTGACCGTTAATGACTTTATAAAGGAATTTCATATCATTCACTTGCCTTCGAGACTCCAAACTAGTCATGCCGAAATTCAACAAAAGTTCACCGTAGGGTACAGGGAACAGGCCTATCCACATATATACGTTGTTGATTCTGTTATGTGTGATAATTTTATTTCAAGTATGAATTAGAGTGACTGTGTTATAATTTCCAAGAACGGTCTGATTGAGAGACAGAAATCTAGTTTCCAGTTTACACGAACCGCATCGTTGTAAATACTGCAAAGCCTCCATACAGGTGAATTGTTATGTGAAGTGGTATTGGTTATATCAGTTTTGAATGTTATGGTTGATCTTGTAGTTAAGCGAGGGATGTTGAAATTTAGGAGCGATAGGAAAAATGAGTTATCAATTTGACCGTTAATGACTTTATAAAGGAATTTCATATCATTCACTTGCCTTCGAGACTCCAAACTAGTCATGCCGAAATTCAACAAAAGTTCACCGTAGGGTACCATGTGTGGGTAATTGCCCGTTATTTTGAGGTGTAAATATCTGAGGAATTTCTTTTGAACTTGCTCAATGGACTTAATGCATGTTTTCTGCCAGGGACTCCATACTTGGCTGGCGTACTCGAGCTTGGATCTCACCATGGCAGTATAAAGTTTTATGCAGGTACTGGTCCTAATGAATGGCTTAGTGTTTCTTATTATAAACCCTAACATGCGGTAAGCTTCCCCGACCGTCTTTTGCACATGATAAGTGAAAGCAAGCTCTCGGTCAAACAGAATCCCTAGATCTTTCTTCTCGCTTACTGTTTTCAATGACTTAGGTCCAATTCCATAAACAAATGTGATTGGGTTCTTCTTACGTGTAAAGGTCATAACAACACACTTCGGTACGTTTAAGTATAATTTGTTTTCTATACTCCATTTGTGTATATTATTTAGGTCATTTTGTAGTTGAGTGCAGTCATTAGTGGAAGAAATTGATTTAAAAATTTTGAAGTCATCTGCATATAAAAGACTATTTGATTGCAGTATACATCGTGGCAAATCATTTATAATTGCTAGAAAAATCAAAGGTCCAAGGTTCGAACCTTGGGGTAATCCGGAATGAACTATGTATTCCTTTGAGACAATTTTCTGGAACAAAACAAATTGTTTCCTGCCTCTGAGATAGGAGATGTATAATTTGAGTAATGGGTGGGAAAATCCCAAAATACATAATTTTTTAAGAAGGATATCGTGATTTATTGTGTCGAAAGCTTTCTCGAAATCTGTAAATATGACATCCATCTGCCCTCCTTTATCTAACTCTTTAGATATAATTTGAGTAAAATTAATTGCATTCGTCACTGTAGATTTCCTGGATAGGAAACCATGTTGGTTATCTGTTACGAGTGGTCTGAGGAATACTGATATTCTTCCGTGCAATATGAATTCAAATACCTTGGCTACTGCGGATAAAATAGATATAGGACGGTAGTTATTAATTAGTGATGGGTCTCCCTATTTTAGTATAGGGCAGACGCGAGTGATTTTCCAGGCGTCAGGGAACGTACAAGTTTGTATTGCTAAGTTAAATATAAAGTGTAACGGGTCCCTGAGGCTTTCAGCACATCCCTTAACTACATACGGTGGAATATTATCAGGACCAGCCGACGACTTAGGTTTTAATTTTTTAAATGCCATTTCTATCTCTTCCTTTGAGACAAGTTTTATGTGAAGAGTGTTGGGAGTATTCGAATTGCAGCTGGGTCAAAAGATGAAGGACTTGAGTGTTAGCCAAGGTATAATGGAAAAACGGTTAAAAGAAAGTCAGGGTAATTTAGGAGATCGGTTTAATGAACACCATGAACGCATGAACCCCAATCTCACACGGTTAGAAAAAAAAACTAAACGTCATAGAGAATGGCATAGAAACTAAAGTAAAAATTAAACTAGGAAAACTAGATGGTCAATTAAATAAACTAAGAAATCTAGAAGGTCAACTAAACAAACTGGAAGGTTTAGCAGGTAGATTAAATTACAAGTTAGGTGATTTGAAGGAGGAAGTCCAGAGAAAGCAAGAAGAGATAGAAAAACGCTTAGGAGATCAAATCGAGGAACATAAAGTTGATATCGATCAGAAGATTTTGAGAACCCAAGTGGACCAAACTATCTTACGCGATCAGATAAAGAACAATAAGGTATAAATGGAAAATAAGAGGGACGAACAATGGTAAGTATTCAGGGATGACGTTCAAGAAAACATTAACAAGAATATTGAAGCATTGACTAAAAAGATGAAAGATAACATTTTGGTAATTGAGGTAGGACTGAGTGATATTCGAAAGGACATAGAAGAGAAGAATGAGGGTACAAATGCGGAAATCATAGTGCTAAAGGCGGGAATGAAGGAAATGGAACAAAATGTAGACCAAACATCTAAGGAAACTGATAGTTGGAAGGAAGAGCGGTTGACAAAAATAGAAAGTATAAATAACCGCATGGCTGAGGTTACCACAGACAGGGGAAGAAAAACTGAAGGAATTCGTGACCAAATACAAGGCATGAAACAGGATTAAAATCAAGAGATTAAGACGCAAGTAGGGGAAAGCTATTTCTACGATGGAAGATAAAATAAAAATAGAAAATGGGACACAATTAGAGAGGATTATCAAACTAGAAGGGAAGCTTCTAGATGTAGGTTCCACTTATGAAAACCGGGAGCCAAGTTTAATGGGCATGACATCAACACCAGTCACCAGTAGCACCTCACAACCTACCGCGATAATCAGGACTCAGGAGGATAAACTTCCCAAACGATTTTCTGGAATAGGGACCATAACGCCAGTAGAATTTTTACGTGACCTCAAATAATGTAAGGAAGACCACAGGAATCAAAGAGAAAGAGGACTAAGGGTGATAGAACGTGCTCTTTAAGGGCAAGCGCTTTACTGGATGAGGGCTTTTAGATCATTGTTCAAAGGATATGATGACTTCGCTCGAGCCATCTTGAAAAGAATCTGCAGCCCCGAGGACCAACAAAGTGTTCGGGCAGAGCTTTACTCACGGAAGTATTCAACCACGGGGCCAACGCAATATGTCAACTACTTTACGACACACGTGGCAAAATTGCAATTTCTAGTACTACCTTTAGAAGAGGAAAATTTAATTCACGCGATAATACAATATCCTGTGGAGGTTCAACGGGTATTAATAACGTCAGGAGCATATAGGCTAGATGTATGCGACGAAATTTTAAGAAAATTGGACCATACAAGCGCGTTGACAGAGCCTAGAAGCAGTAGAATGGAACAACGAGAGGAGACCATGGTAGTGATGGACCGTATGGCACAAACCGAACTACAGCCAAGAATGTGAGATCGGAACAGAGGAAATCAAGAATATAGTATAAATCGGTACAGGAATCCTCGTTGACCGTATTATCAAAACAGGAGAGAGCAGTACGATTCAAGAGGATTCAGGAGGCAGGAGTATGATAGGAGAACATCATGGTCAAGCGGGAGAGGACAGCAGGATGGTTACCAAGGTTATAGAAGAATCGATAGAGAATATAATCTGCAGACATTAGACGATCGCCATCAGGAAAGTCAGAACTATTTGAAACAGCTTCGTGAAAGAGGGGGGAATCAAGCGAAACCACGTGAAGAGCCAAGAACAAGTACTAGTGGCCTTCACTAAGAATAAACCCACCATATCCGAACCATAACTAATTTGCAATAAATTCTCACTTCTGGTTGCAGTCCAGATATAGGCTATCCATCAAATAACGGACGAGGACATAATTTATGAAGATATCATTGGAGGAAATAAAGATACGTCTTATGGTGTGCATGAAATTACAGTAATCTGAGGAGGATTATATTAATAAACGATAGCTCCACTCAGGGAGTGGCGCCCCTGCCCAAGCAGCCCCAGGTCCCTCTGGCCCGGAGGGTAGTCCCTGGCAAGGGTGGGGTAGACAGGGCTCCTTAGCCACAGTGAAGGCAACCTGTCTAGGGGTGACAACCCCGAATAATAAGCCTCTCAAGCTAACAACTTGAGCAGTACCTTGGACAGTGACTCGTCGCTGCCCCATGAAGAATGATCTTCAACTGAGCATGGAGGAAAATTTCGCTAAATGCACTACCCCAGGTGGTAACCAATCCACCGTTGCCCATGGCAACGTTAGCGGACCTTCGGATTCTGGGGAGTCCGCACTAACATGCTTTAAGGATGAGTCGGAGCATCCTGAAATTCCTGGACGTAAACTCAGATCAAGACGGCAAAGTTTCTTCGCAACATTTAACGCCAATTCACTGCTCAAAGTGGGTAAACTGAAACATCTGACAGACTCACTAACACGACATAACATAGTACTGACAGCAGTACAGGAAACCAGATTCACTGATGACCATGCCCTTGAATCCCAAGGGTACAGAATCCTCAAAGGAAAAGTCGGTCAGCGAGTAATGAAGAACGTACCCCACTTAGGTACAGGATTTATAATCAGCCATAAGATACTGGATTCAGTCATCGACTTTAGTTCTCCAAGCAGTCGTGTATCTATCCTCTCTCTCAAATGTGCTAACAAGGGCTACACTTTAGTCAATGTACACGCCCCAACCAACCAGGACAACAAGCGCAACCCAGACAGAACTGACAAATTCTGGGAAGACCTAGAAGATATTCTCTCTAAAATCCCAGACCGACATACCACCATACTGCTTGGTGACTTCAATGCCCAGTTAGGAAGGGAGAAAAAATACAGAAACATAGTGGGCAACTATCCAGCGCATAAACGAACTAATCGCAATGGAGAACGATTGGTGGAACTGTGCAGGGCTTTCGACTTGGTTATGAAGTCTACAGCATTTAAACATCTGCCAAGAAAGCAAAAGACTTGGATCTCTCCTAACATCAACCTGGGTGAATTCCAGATAGATCATGTGGCCATCTCAAGAAAATCCCAAAAGGAAATACAAAACGTGAAGGTATTAAGAAGCGCCAATCTGGACTCAGACCACTACCTCTCAAAGATCAAACTGCGACTCCAACCTAGAAACAATAGATTACACAGAACCTCCAAGATGGTCAGATTTGATATAGAGCGACTTAAGAACAATCAAGAAGTCAGTCGAAGACTGAACAGTGCAGATCTTAACAACTGGGACCAACTGAAAGAAGCTCTTGTCAAGACGGCTAGTGAACTTGCTCCCCTCACTAGAAGAAAGAAACATCCGTGGTGGACTGAAGACTGTGACAACACAATAGCTCAAAGACAGACAGCCTGGATGAAATGGAACTCTAAAAAGACTAAGGAAAATTGGGAGAACTACTTGGAACAAAGGAAGCTTACAACCAAGATAATCCGAGGAACCAAACGGGCCTTCACACGCAACCAACTAACCCAAATCGAAGAGAACTTCGCTAAAAATAACACCAGAGACTTTTACAAAACATTCAAGCAGTCACTCGGAAAATACACTCCACCAAGTCTCCACTTCAAAGACTCACAGGGCAAACTGACTTTTAACGACAAGGACAACTGTCGCCTCTTAGCTCAGTACTTTAAGAACTTGCTCAACTGTGTTCCACCCAGCGAAGACTTTGACTACATACAAACAACACCAAACCCGGACTCGCTGCCTCCTTCACTGGAAGAAGTTCGTGAAATCATTCAACTTCTTAAGAACAACAAGGCAGCTGGAGAGGACTCCATTGTTGGTGAACTCTGGAAATGTGCTGGAAGCAATGCTGTGTGCAAACTCACCGAGATTATACAGAACATCTGGGAAACAGAGAAATTACCACCTGACTGGACCTCAGCTCTGATCCATCCCCTCCACAAGAAAGGAGATTTTACTGACCTAAACAACTACCGTGGGATTTCTCTCGTCCCGGTAACATACAAGATTTTCTCCAAGGCATTACTAACACGGGCAGAAAGTCAACTGGACAGTCAACTCGGAGAATATCAGGGAGGCTTCAGGAAGGGCCGATCCTGTGCTGAACAGATCCTCAACCTGAAAACTGTACTTGCATACTCCAAATTGAGAAACCGCAAGGTGGTTGTCACCTTTGTTGATTTTAGGAAGGCCTACGACTCTGTTGATAGGGAAACACTTAATAGAATTCTCCAAGAACTAGGGTTAGACAACAAAACCCGCAAACTCATTCTAGAAACCTTGACCAATACCCATTCCAAGGTTAAATTTAGAGGCGAGGTCTCAGCAAGCTTCGAGATAAAAACAGGGGTGAGACAAGGGGATGGACTTTCTCCACTTCTTTTCAACTGTGTCCTTGAAAAGGTTGTGAGAGAATGGCGCAAGGAACTGACCAATATGGGTGTCCAGAGTGGGATATACCTGGGGCGTAGGAAGGAAGGACTGGTTGTAGATTGCCTGGCCTTTGCTGACGACATGGCACTTATTGCCGATTCTCTGGATACAGCAACAATGCAGGTCAATTGCCTCAGAAGACAGGCAGCCAAAGTGGGTCTTCAAGTGTCGCTGGAAAAAACAGAATTCTTCACCAACATCAAAGAAGCTAACAGAGAGATGCTACTAGAACAGGGAAAAATCAAGAGGATTGAGAAATTTAAGTATCTCGGCGAATGGATTGAACCCAACTTATCAGAAAGAGCATCATTATCCATGAGAGTCAACAAGCTGGAACTGGCTTATCGACTGACAAAGAACATCTACAACAAGAAATGCCTGTCACGCAACCTGAAACTGAAGCACTACACCTCAGTCATACGACCAGAAGCCCTGTATGCCATGGAGTGTCTCTCATTGAACCGAAGTGGTCTGATGGAGAAAATGGAAGTCAGAGAGAGGAGAATTCTCAGGAAGATCCTAGGTCCGGTAAAGGAAGATGAGGAATACCGTAGGCGGCACAATTCCGAGCTCTACGAACATATAGAAAGGCTCTCTGACTGTGCTAGGAAAAGGAGAGTAGCATTCTATGGTCATGTGGCAAGATTGCCTCCCAAAAGACTGACCAATAGGCTGTTCACTTTCTGGCAGAACAAGAAGGTTCGTACCACTTGGCTGACAGAAACTGAGAAAGACATTAATGAACTGGGAATATCAGATCTTCAAGACAGGCAATCTGTGAGACATGCCCTGAAGGAAGTCCATGGATTTCAGGAAAAACCCCGGAAGAAAGGTACCCCTTGGACAGATGAAAGGAAGGAGTTACACCGGCAGAAAATGCGACAACACTGGGCAAAGATCAAAGCTCAACAGTTGAACAAGCGTGGTCCAAAGTAGGCCCATTCGAAACAAGAAGAAGAAACGAATCAAGACCCGATTATTAATATAACTGGCCGGGAGGAATATGTCACCGATATGACGTAGGCAGAGGCTCGAGAAGGTACCAGAATGTGCATGAAGGACGATTACGTCACCGGAACTGATGAAGAAGTACAATAGTTCTGCTGGGAGTTTATAGGGCGCTCTGATTGCATACCTCCGAGGCAACGTGGGAAGGTCACGAACCTGAAGTCGTTCACTTTACCTGACTTACTTTCGTAGAACAATTGGACCCCGATACCAGTCTAGTATATAATTCAGTGCGGAACAGTCGAATTCAAAACAGAGTTCAGTGCTTTTTTGTTCGAGTATTAACCGGCATGGGCTGCGTGACCGGAGGAAAGTGATAACAACTATAACAGTACAATCATAATCCGGAGATGTACTGGACTCGATTGGAGACCACACTTAATAACGTGCAATGTCATGCAAAAGCGCTGTAGAGTCTGTGAAAGTGTTACGAGAACTTAAGACATCGGAAATTTACGTTTCACGTCCGTGTATATTACGAGGCGAGGCCCCATGCGTTATGATCTGTCACAAGCAGGGGTATAGGCAACACGGAGAGCATATGATTGCCATCTATTTCTGTACTTGTTTTTATGTAACGACACAAGGTGAACCTGGGGTGAGTGAACTCGGGCCAAGGACGGAGCAACAGCCGGCCGCTTATACAAGCAAACTGTAGAGCTGACTGATGATATTTTTGTTACATAGAATTGCTACCACATGTGATCCAATTAACGTGTCGAGAAACGGATAACACCAGTATCCTGTGGGTACACGGAACTTTATTTTGATACAAGAATACAATATTATGATAAAAATGGATATTACGGATATCGGGTTCGCACAGTGTGGACAACCTAACGTAAATTCGATGGATAACACTATGACAGGTTAAATGAAGACCATGGGGATTTCCTGAGATGGATGACGATGAAGGAGGACCAGATGAACTCGTTAGGTGACCAAGGGGCCACGTGACATGCCTTGAACCAGGGGAAGTTGGACACAAAAAGACGAGGAACCGACGCCTGGAGATGGACATCGATGGTAATATGGATCGAAGGACGAAGGTACAGAGAAATCCACCTTAAAAATGTAGCTTAGCAATATCTCTAGACTTTAGTAGTTGGAATCCATATGAAATTTTTAATTAATTACACAAAGGAAGTTGGGAGAGAAATATATAATAATAATCACAATTTATGGATGTCGCACCTTAGTAAGAATAGGTTTTCGTAATAATTAATTTGATAGATAAATTAACATAAAAAGGACGTTTAAGAAGGAATTGCAGAAGGATATTTAACACGAGGTTACAACACATTAACACCAACCATCTACTGAGATCAAGTTACACATTATACACGCTAAACGTACAGATATGAGTTGTTTAATATATATAAACGTAATTAACACCGAAGAAAGTACAATGTGAAGAGTAAAATGAATGTGGATTATGAATGATTAATAAAGTCGTGGTATAAGAATAATAATAATAATTGAAGTATGGAAAATTATGAATATAGAAATTAATGTGGTATTGAATAATGACGGTTCGATCTATACGATCTTGCCAATGTGTTCTAATATTGGAATATCGTAATAAATGTTGAATGATGATTAAATAGATTTAACAATCCACAAGGTAATATCATAAAATATTAATTCGTACGGAAGGTAATCACGATGTGTGATAGTTATTGAGGATGAAGGTATAATTTGATGAGATATCTGTGTGAAAACATCATGTGTTAAGAAATAATTCAATTTAGGTGTCATAAAAAGTTAATGTTAACGTCCATATCTGATGAAAGAAAGGAGTTAGAATATTGTGCTCAACCAACGTGTGTAAAGGACATGCTAAGAGTAAACCAGACTTGAACAAATTCAATAATGTAAAATACGCCACATGTAACTGGATGTGGAAAGCTTGAATTTATGGTAAAATAGTTATCAGAAACAAAAAACAGTATTAGTTCGTTTATAGAAAATGTGAATATAGTTGTACCAAGAGTGCACATCCATAGTGTAAATACTATAGGCATTTATTTAGAAGGAAATCCAGTGCAAGGAATAATTTGCTTTTTTTTGTCATTTTCAAAATGCATCTCACAAATGGACAATATGATAAGAGATGGTTGAAATAAATGTGGTTAAAAGTAAAATCCAGGTAGGGAATATTTGGAATTCCGTAAGTTCACTGTGTCGAAAGCTAGGACACGTAGTGGTTTTGCCCAAATGCTATTTTGATTTTTCAATTGATTTTTTTAACTTCTTTGCACTTCAAGACTTAATTTTCGAAGACCTCTAGGTGTAGGGTAGGCATTGTCGTTTTATTTTATTTTTGTACCATGTGCATTGAGAATACATGCAGGATGTTTTTTAAAGGCAACTTTCATTTATTCTTTATACTGGGGCCTGACCTATTGTCAAATAACTCCGTGTTGATGATACCCATGAACCCTATCCTATTTCACGCCCTGGGATTGTCAGAATCTCGTCCGCCCGGAGCATTTTTCTTTTTGAAACCGAATTTGGTTATATCGTTCAGGATTTGTATTCATTTATTTTATCGTTGCATCGGACTCTTGTCATGGGTTGAGGTGATGAGCCGGGCCACCCAATTCGAGGCTGGGGTATCAGGCACAGTACACACTATCATACCTCACAATCATCAAAATATTATGTAATTATACAACGAACATGTACCCACCCTACCCATCCCTGAAAAGTACACACTTAGCCAATCTACCACAGAAGAAAGATGAACAATACACACGCCCGCACACCAGAACCAAGAAGGATGACAACAATGAAGAAAAAGGTCAGGAGGTTAAAAGAAGGAGAACAATACACCGAAACTAAAACGAACACGCCTCTAACAATACATGAGGGCAGGTATTATGGGAGACGGGGAGTTGTAACAGCCCCAGCCCTTAAAAGGCTGTAAAGCCCTACAAATCCCGACAAACCCCATAAATTTCACGGAAGTTCAGAACACAAGCCGGAATGAGTGTCCACACATATGAGGCAACTATCACAACACGCAATGTAGGACTACCAAACACGGAATACAAACAGCTTTACATCTACAAGAATACCGCTAATCCAACAACGAAACACAGCTAACGAATAAATAGTGGGGGAGGAGAACCATCGAGAACAGTCTCTTCTACTCTCGCTGCCGGTGGCCATCTACATCAACATCAACATAAACACTCACATCTTCACCTCGACTACACCAGAATTGTGTACTCAGAGATTATTCCTCAAATCCTTCCCTCACGAAACCCGTATAACTTTGTAAATTATTTATCATTCCGAGTTTCATTGTCGGATATTAGCTATTGGAATAAACCCTTGCACTCTGTTCTAATTGTTTGTACGCCAGCTGTCATTTCTCCTGACACCAGCAAGTCTCATTCCCCCTCACTCCTCGCCTTTACGCCAGGTTACACGCAGCCCGTCAGCGCATAGCTGTATGCTCCAAGGTCGCTCGCCTTACTTACGCGCTCACTGCTAACTAACAGCTCCTCCATTCTTCCCAATTACACCCACGCCGTTATACCCTCTCGCTTTCTCGCACATCCCCCTTTCTCACCAAGCGAGTACGACCCCTTGAGAAGGATTACTTGAGAGGTAAAACAATATGCTTAGTGCATATATTGTCCCGCGTCTCGTCTTATATGCAAACTGGAATTTGGGCAATAGCTCGTAATATTCGAGGCACCCTAGCAACCGTTTTAGAAGTATACGTTGGACTAATTAACATAAGCAGGATCCCAAATTTATTCCAAGGTAATTAATTGGGATCAAGTGAATCTATTCCTGGGTTGAGGCTGGATATGATTTCAAATCTATGCAATATTCAATCCATTTTCATTCCATTGCTGTGGAATTATAAAACTGTATGATGACCTCTTGTGCTGTTTGAGATAGTGAGGTGATCATATGATACGTTATATGATCAGGTCCCGGTATTGTTGATTCTTAATTCTTCACTGCAATAATACATTCGCTCATACACTACACAAGATTTGGTATCTATCGGAAGGGATGCTTATTCTGTATATGTATTCTGGTTATAAAAAGTCTGGAGTTAAGTTTCTATAGAATTGATATAGATACTGTCGGGAGAGAGGTGTATATGTTTACTATCAATTTATCCTTTTGCCCAATTAGGTTAGGCGGTGTAACTATAGATATAACACACTTTCCTGAAGAAATTACATGTATTAATATTACAAAAGTTTGGTGCTTTTCAGTCGGTCAACACGAATGTACCCAAAAAGAGCTGGGTTATGCCGTAATCCTGAAATAAATTACATGAGATTAATAAATACACTAACATGACCAGTTTCGATCGTCAAGCGATCATCATCAGATCCATTACACTTAAGCTATAACATCTATGTTTGAGAAATAGAGGTGAAATATATTTACAATATGTACAATTATTTAGTTGCAGTATTGGTAATGAAACTGTCGGTGTATGCTAAATGTAGTATATCTAATGTTAGATGAAATGCTAAAATGGTGATAGAAATCCGGAGTTTGTCTGTTTGGGGTGACTATATGGTTGTAAAAAAATCAACTAAGGTTATACTGTAATAATAACACAGGCTGCTACTTATCTGGTTGTCTTCCTGGCTGGGGCTTCGAGCAGTTTCGTGTTCACCCTAGCACCAGTTGTGGTCGACTGAACCCAGGTGTTAACTGGACGAAACTGGTTTTTCCTTTCTCCCCCTCCCCCCTTTGTTCCTATGTGCTGTCTGAGATCAGTGCAATGTGTATTTGTGTGACGTTGCCAAATCTAGATAAGAATGATGTTATTGAAAACAGGAAGGACTACAACTATTAAAGACCGTGGAAATGTCTTCGCCACTTGTGGACTAAAAAGCCATTCGAACTAAGCGCTGCCCGGTCTATTGAAGACGTCTCGCCACCTTTAATACTGCCACGCATACCGGCCTAGGTTTATTGCAGAAAAAAGTACATAGTACACCTGATCCAGATAAAATTTACCTATTAACCACCGCTATTTTTCCCCCTTTCTTATCTAGCTTGGCTGTATCGCCACGTTGTGTCTTGTTTCCGACGGGGTGTGTTTTTTAGTAGAGTGAAGAGGGGTGAAATCTCCATAAAAATGTGTTCATTTAGATTTTTGGGATTGTTTCGTTTGGCTAGGTGAATCTCGATTGCTTCCTTTATGTCGAGAGCTCTGCCTTTCGATTCTTGATGAATTATTTTAGGTAAGTCTCGATGCTAGTAAAGCTGTGCCTCTTGTCACACATATGTTCGCATACGGCTGAATGTGTTCCGTATCTTATCGCATTCCTATGTTCATTATAACGTGTGTGTACTCGTCTTCCACTCTGTCCAATGTAATTAGCTTGACAACCAGTGTCATGGCATGTAATAGAATATACCCCTGACTTTGAATACGGGTCTTGTTTATTTAGATTACTATTTTGCAGGTGCCTACCGGTTGGGTTGTTTGTTGTGAATGCTAATTTTATGCCTTACTTTTTGAAAATATTAGACATTATATATGTGTTCGTACTCACATAGTTGAAGCGCGCAAATTTTTTCTCATTACTGTCCGGTTTGGGAATAGTTTTATCTTTATTTTTATGTTAGGCTATAATTTGGTCTATTTCGCTTGGCGGGAAATTGTTTTCCTTTGCTATTTGCTTAATGGTTCTTATTTCCTTATTATAGTTGTCTTTTGACATGGGTATGTTTAAAGCCCTGTGCACCATTGAGTTGAACCCCGCTAATTTGTGCGTACTTGGGGTGATTAGACTGATTATCGATTGTATGGCTTTCCGAAATATGGAATATGAAAGTTCGTTATCTTTACGTTAAATGGTTATGTCGAGATAATTTATTTTTCGGTCTGTTTCGGATTCCTTAGTGAATTTGATTGAGTGGTGTAGGCTATTAATGGATTGGAGAATTGTTTCTTCGCTTGTTAGTTCGGTATCGTAGATGCAAATTACATCATCTACGTATCTTTTCCATATTACTATTCCCTTTGTTGAAGTCTTTTCTAAGAACTCATTTTCTAGTGCATTAATGAAGATGTCAGCGATTAGTCTGCTTAGTGGTGATCCCATCGCTAGGCCTTCTGTTTGTGTGTACATCTTATTGTCGAATTGCTACACGTTTTGGCTGAGGACGACCCTCAGTAATCTCACAATCTCTTAAGTTTCTTTTGCCGAGTTGTTGGATTTTAAGTTGTTCTCGATAGTGTTGATTGCATCAATAATAGGAATATTGGTGTACATGTTAGTTACATCGAAAGATACAAGCCTCAAGCTAGGTTTCATTTGTAGGGTGTTCAATGTTGTTACTAATTCCGTTGTGTTCTTTACAGAGTTGTTTTTGTCGTTGGAAAGGCGGTGTATTAAGATTTTAGTAACTCTTTGCTGATTTTGTAATTAGGAGCATTCCTACAATGACTATAGGTCTCATTGGGCACTCCTTTTTCTTGTCTATTTTAGGTTGTCCTCTCACTGACGGTATTTTCGGGTTCATGTTTATTAGTTTTGATTTCTCAGCTTTGGTCAATATGTATTCTGTTTCTTTTAATGCAATTTTATTTGTTTTTGGAATTTGTTGGTGGGGTCTTTTGCTAATTCCTTGATTTCGTTGTTGTTTAGGAATTCGACTGATTTTCAATGTATTCTGTTTTGTTCAAAATAACTGTGGTATTTCCCTTATCTGCTTTTGTGATGATTAAGTTATGTTCTTTTATTTTTTGTTTCAATGACTATTTCTTTTAGTTGTTTGTTGTTTTGAATGTTATTGCCTTCGCCCTCTCGTTTGAAGATTTTTTTGGCTTCGTTGGTGGCAAGATTTCTGGTTAATTCCCTGTCTTCTGCTGGAGCTTGTGACTATCTCGATATCTGGGATTAACTGTTTTATATTGCGGTTCGTGTGTGCGTCTGTGCAGTTGTATTTCAAACCTTTATCTAATATATTCATTTCATCTTGAGAAAAGGTTACGTTCGTTTTGTTGTTTCCCCGGCTGTGGAAATTGAATTCATTGTTATTCGTGTGTTATTCATTGCATTGATTGTTCTGTGTTTCTCCTAGTTTTCTTAGTTTATATTCTAGCGTTTCGTGCTTCTTCGTTGCTCTGATTTTGATGGTGTCATATAGGTGCTCGGTAAAACTGTCCCATTGGGATGCGTGCCAGAAGTTACTTAGTTGCAATTGAATATCCTATTGTTGTTGGTTGATTTTTTGCTTTCTTATGTATGCAAATCTTAATTCGTTTTTTATCCAAAGTGCTTCGGATTGTTTAGTTGAAATGATCGAGGCTGGTGTGATCGGTACGGTTTTAATTGGTACGTATTTAGAGGTGAGATTTAGTTCTATACATTTTTGTTGAACCCAATTGACTTGCCTAACTTGATGAGTTTCAGCCTGAGTGTTTTGAACCTCTTGGCTTCACGATTTGCCTGACTGGCCGTGAACATAGTGGGGTTTGAAGCCATTTTTTCATTGTTGCACAAGTAAACAAATGTTTGAAGATTTTATTTGTTAATGTCATCTTTTAGTCCTACCAGTTTCTCTGTATTGGTTTAGTGACGATGTTAAACTCGAAAAGTGTGAACAATTGGTGTAAATCAAACCAACATGAGACTCATAATTGGAAGAAAAACCTGTAGATCTGTAGTTTATCTGCAATAGCTGAACATGCTGACGTCACGAGACACGCCATCGAATTTGATAAGGCCGAAACTGTTGCTAAAATTCCCGGATACCAAAACAGGTTAATTAGAGAGGCAATAGAGGTCGTGAAGCATCCCACTAATTTCAATCGCGAATATGGGTTCAAACTCAGCAACATCTGGAAAGTTCTACTAGCGCGCGACTGCCAGGGGCGGGGACCAATCAGCGAGCAGCGTGACGTCAATGCAGGGCAAGCAAGCACATCTGACTGGCAATAACCGTTAGTTTGTGTACGGACACCAACTCGTACCTACCCATGATTAAGGCTGCTGCAATGTCAGCCGAAACGTCGGGAAATAATAACCGATATGCGACGCGGCTCAATCCTGTAAGCCAAGATGATAAATCAGCCCTAACATTTTTATAGTCGTGTTCAAATTATCACTGTTAGTCCGCATATCAGCCATAACATTTTCAGTGTTAGTTTGGATTTCGGCCCTAACATTTTCTGTGTTAGCCTGCATCTCGGCCCTAATGTTAGCCCCCATGTCATTTAAATTAGTTTGCATGTTATCCACATTCACTTGAACATTGTTTATGGACACACGCAGAGTTCTCAACAACTACGGCAGACTTGCAATAATGTCCATTTCTCCCTCACTCGCCATTTCAAGAAATTCCAATATGAGAATAGGTGGGGAAAAGCTCCGTTGACGCTTACTGACTACGCTGGATCTTAAGAGCAGGCTCGGAGGAAACTCTGCACTTTTTATAAAACAAGGGACCATTGCTGTACCTCTGTCCTAACGGAAGTTACACAAAACAAAGCTATCTCTACATGAATGCCATGCAGCTACTACTTGGCAGTACGAATCCCATATTCGTCACTGACCTGACAGATGCTATATAATACCCTTAAAAACCAAACGTGGCCTCTCGACCCCTCAAATTCGAGCTGCTTTCACGTTCGGACGCCAATTAACTAATCCTTATATGTGCCCGTTTGATGAGGATTTCGGGGAGCCACAGACCTTAAATGACCCTTCCGAAACCCTCCTCCAACGAGAAGACATATAGGATGGGGAGGAATGCATTCTTGAACGGGGAATGCACAAGGAAACGGTACTCAGGGGTGTCGGGTATAATGAGAGATCAAAACTACCAGTCCAGAGGAATACAAACACAAAAATACAATAAAGAGGCCAAGCTTTCATTCAAATCGCACTCGATTTATTCAAAAAGTGGCAGACCCCTAACCTACTTCAGAGAGGTTAAAAACGGCTAATCCGTGCTAATCAGTTCAAATATAAATTTACTCGTCTCCGTGCGAAAAATCCTTAAAATTAAGCCTCTCGAAGTCCTACTACAAATGAAGAAATCAACAAATAAGGCTATGAGATTGACACGTAATTCATCACTACACAATTACTTCGGTTATTGCAATAATCATGATAATACAAGCCTGAATTTACAACAAAGAAAGATATTTACTTGTTTGCAATGCAAATAGTTCGTTACATTTACTGCACAATAAGTTCAACAACTGTGCTATGATGGTGCCATCTATAACATTTAACGTTACAGTAATTTAAGCTAATGCCTATCGTACGTTAAGTGTAGCAACGATGTAAACGAGAAGCGTTTCATCCAAAATTTATTACCAAGCAAAATCTAAGCACATTCTGTACCTAACAGATTATATGGAAATTTATTGCAAATCACTCTTTAAATTTGCGCAATTGGCGCCACTGACCTGCCTACTTGCAGCTCCACTCTTTGTGAAGTTGGGTCATGAATGTATGGGAGAGCAAATTATGTCGGCGACGGCATGAGCAATTCATGGCTAATGTCGCATTATCAGATTAACTACCGTGTTTAAACACGTAGTCAACTGATCGTCGTCTCATACTAGGGAATGCTATAAATTGTATTTGAGATGTCAAAGAATAGCAAAATCGAAGCATTGGTCACCTAGGTTTCATTGCGTTTAGTGGGTTTATTCATGTTTGCAAATATTTCCTAACACTTCACTTAGGTTTCAGTTTAGATAAAAATCCTGCTGTTTGATTATTATGATTTTATTTCTTAAAGTCATCCTTTAGTCCTACCAGTTTCTCTGTATTGGTTTAGTGACGATGTTAAACTCGAAAAGTGAGAAATATTGGTGTAAATTAAACCAACAGGAGACTCATAAATGGAAGAAAAACCTCTTTCCAAACCTTCATGTGCACATATAAGTGCTTCCCAATAACACTCGGCCCGTCGGCCATTTGCTCAGTCAACGAGACAAAAATCGTACACGTCGCTGGCTCAAATAGTACCAAAAAGTGTACCTTGCAACTAAGGGTAATCAGATCCTACCTCTGTAGTGCTTAATAAATGTAACAATGGTTTTCACTAGCCTTATACAATTCCAGCCTGTGGACAAGGTTATAATCTGCTGTACAAATCAGCTGTGGATTTTAATTGTACTCTTAAACGTACTTAAAGTGTGCATGGACTGCGATTGTATCAGAAACTTATGCAGTCAAGAAACATGTGTTATAATAAACCTGGGTCTTCCTTACAGTTACAAAATGGCCCCTCACATCGAACCCAAGATAGCCTGCTTGGCTCATCTTAATAATTACAGCATTGGATCATAGTCGTCAGATTGTCAATTGATAAAAATAAAACGAAAGAAACACTCCCATGTGTAGATGTAGCGTCAAAACAGGTTTCATGCAGTGGCTGCTAACATACAGTTCACTGCTTTCCTAAATTCTTTCACTTATTAAAGAGTGCGTGGCGTTCGCGACCAGTAGGTCAGTATAAATGACATTTGCCGGGTTACGGCCTTGAAAAACATCTGGATACAAGGACTAACTGTACCCAATGGAATGCATTGGTGGCCTGATTATATAACAGAATGTTCTTACGTAAATGTGCTGGCTCCCTTCGACGCACTGCTATCGAGCTCTCAAAAATGTATTTACAATAATAATGGCAAGAGAGTTTGTCCCAGGCTCTGGAAAATGATACGGTATAGTGTAGTACCAAATAACTACGTGAAATAAAGAGATAAACCCTACCTAAGAATGTGCTATGTAAGGTCTTCTATAAGTAATCCTCCCTGCCATGGTCGTACATAAAAAGAATCGACTTTCAGTCGGACTCACATGACTTCCTTACACGTCTCCAGCGTGTATGCATTGCCTGGTCTCCTCGGCAAGTTCTGCGGCATGGTTATAGTATCCAAGACTCCGTCCTTCCATCAATAAGTGTCATCCGTCGCTATACCCCTCCATATCGGGATTTTATTCCATAGTAATCTCCCTGATAGTTAGAATAATCAGCGTGTCCACGTGGCGTTGAATCAATAAAGTTAGCTCCATGATGGTGAAAGATTTGTCGTTTTCACTGAATTTAAATGAGTTGTAACTTTGATTTACTGAATTCACAGAGTCTACACTCATATAGCGGGTTGTTGCAAAGAATGGCCATGTATTCATCCGCTCACAGACTCGACATAGCAGCTTGTGCCACTAGACACACTCAAAACTTTTGTGTAATTTAAACACACACTTAATGCTTTAAACTGGAGCCATGTGCTCATGAAAAATTCACCTCTCAAATACTGGTGAGTGTTCCACCAAGAATTATAACGTTTTAGCAATTTGAACAGTTTCACTCGATCAGCAACCATCTGCTCACAACTAGGTTCGTTTCCGGGTTGACGGAAAAATACCAATTTCACGAATATTATCAATTCACTTTAAATCACAGCTCTTACTAGTTCTGGCAGCTTTACTGCGCTCATTAGCACGTTATTACGCACTCGATGATATTATTATCGAAAGTAGTATTCTTGGATTCAGACAACAATTATAGACTACGTCTGCACAGGACCTCGCCTGCTATATAAGTGTGCTCATCAAAATGCCGGATGTTCCGGTGATGTCTCCAGTCAAGGGTGCAACTATAAACATTCTTCGCATTCTCTGCGGGATTACCTCTTCATTTCCTCTTATTAACAAAAATCATATAATTCTCCAGTGCTTCCAAATATGTACAAACATCTTCTAATAAATTCAGTCTCCAAGAAATATAAAAAAAAATTAACATCGGCGGCGCGGCAACTTGTGGTGCTTCAAATTAGAGTCACTCATACTTTCTCTTTGGGTGTCCTCGGTTCATCCTCAGAAGTTATACTCTTCATGAGCTATCGTCGTCACATTGCAGATGTGAACTCGGGCTCAATACATGCAATATGTTTCAGGAAAGATTTTTATATATACAGTTGGAACCCCACCTAATGTAATTAAAAACAGCGTGTTGTTCGAATGAACTTCACATATTGTATTTCGTTGGTGGATTGTGTATTTCCAGTCACTGTTTTAATTACTGACAAATTTCTATTGTAGATGTTTTTTTCTGTACACAGTATCCATGCTTCTTTTCTCTTTTTGTTAAATATATATTCGTTTCTTATCTTATATTGTAAAAGGTTTGGTAAGGTATTATGTTGTCGAAATTAACTATAACCCTTTTTCGTCGTATAATCCAAGCTGGGCGGTAGGGTCGGCAGAAAAAATTCAAAATGTTTTTGAAGTCGTAATACCGCGGTAAGGTAGAATACGAATAGGAAAAGGTAGAAAAAGAAATAACGTTGGTGCATATCTTTCGGTCGCACATGTGTTCTAAAGTTTGCCGAAATTTGGAAAAATTCACATGTTTACGATGATTTTTAACATCTTTCAATTAGCCACTTCCCAAAAGTAATAGCCAAATTCCTATGTATTAGAACCTCAGAAAATAATATTGAGATATTATTTAAGTCCATCAACATCTTCCAGTCACGCATTGCTTTCAAAATTAATGAAATTTTGAACACAAAATTGCAAATAAAAGTACATCACAATTCAAGAAAAAAAATAGTAACAACTTGCATGTTTTTATTTATTTATTGAATACAAGCTTAAATGTTTAAAAACAAATTATTTTAGACCATTAGTAATATTTATAAACACATATTTTAATTGGAAAAGAGTTTTATATGAAGAGTCGTAAGTCCAAGAAACTCATGTTGAACAATTGAATACTTCCGTGTTCACATTTTCTTAGCTGAAGGTACTTTGAAAACTGATTTAAGGGCGATGTTAGGAATGGTTGAACTTGACACAGAGTCATTCTGATAAAACCATCCCTAGACTTGGCTGTCACGAGTTTCACACATCGTTCAACTGCCTGTGTGTAAACTGAGAATATATTGAATTTTATATTTCTATTAGGGACTGAGTCACTTTGAATATGTGAGTTATTCCCATCGTCACTGTTATCTTTTAATAATGGGTGTGAAGATAAATCACAGTCTACCCAGTTAATTATTTCCTTGTAGTATTGAGTCTTGAAATGGAGTTATGGTGGCAAGAATGTTCTGATTGTTATTCTCTTAATCTACCAGTCTTGCCTTTAGAATTCGTCGAAGTCTGAGTTCTCTTATGTGTTTTGTATTATCTTGGGACATGGTTAACATTTAATGTTCTGTATGAGCGAAAGAGCCATTTCATTCGATCACATGGTCGGCAATATTGCGTAAATTTTCCGGCAGGCACCTTGAAAGTTGTTTTGATTGAATCACAAATTTTGATCCCTCTTTAAAGTATTTACTTGTTTTAATATTAAACCACATTGGCATGTTTGACTTCAAAATAAAAACAACTATTTCTTGAAGTTCAGGTGTGGGACTTTCTTCACTTAATATCGAAAGCTTCTTACCACAAACCTTGTTGTTGTTGTTGTTGTTGTGATTAAGTCATTTAAGGAGCTTGGGATATCTTGGTTATGAACTCCGTGTAGTTAGGTCTGTGTTGAACTTGTGTAATGACTGTAGCAGTGTGTGTATCTGTATTAGGGACAGGGATGACCTGAAGTACGGTACTATCTCGGCATTTGCCTGGATGGAGTGTGAAAAATCCTGTGGAAAAACCACACACAGGATAGCCGCTGTCAGCGCGGGATTCGAACTTGCGATCTTCGGACTTGCTACAGCTGCCAGCGTGGCCTTGGTTCCCGATTTAACGAGCACGGCTACGCCGCGGGGTTAGTACAAACATGAGTTGACAAATATATGAAGTCTAAATAAGGGACTGATGTGTGGTTGTGGTCACAAAAGCGCCTGCCTTCTACAAATGTAACTTGTTAGTTCATCGATAATGGCAAATTCCTCACAGTGTTGTTGTTGTTGTTGGTGGTGGTGGTGGTGGTGTAGGTGAAGTGTGTTGTTTTAGGAGTCAGAACATCGAAGTCATTTTCCCCTATAAATTCCTTACAATGTTATTATAATTTATAAAAGCAAATTACTTTATAATAACCATGAAATTGCACGCTGTAATTTAAATTGGAATTTGGAGTTCAAACCTCACTTAACTCAATACTAGCAAGAGATTTTTAAGATTTCATTAGATCACTCTTAGCTGTTCAACACATAGCTTGTGATTGAAGACAAGTTCACAGAAATTAATGGACCCATAATTCGTTTAACAGGATTTAAATATTCGTTGTAATACAATCTAGAAATTTAAGACTCCTCCTCAGACTATGTGGTACTTATCAAAAGAAAGAATTTAATGAAAGATACTGGAGAAGAAGCAGCTTGTCTATTTAATAAATCATTCCTGTGCTGACTTCCTGAGGTATTTATAGTTATATATTTCCCCCCCTTTATGCGTAACTGAAATAGGGTAAACTGTACAGTTACTGGCACTTTAAGGACACTAAGCAATTAAATGAATAATTTTGAACAGAAAATCTACTGTTGTTTGTCTCATTTTTTTGTCTCATGTTCTGTACATTATGAATATTGATTATAAATATAAAGAAACTAAATAAAGAGCCGTAACATATTATAAATCAGTTATGAAATATTAAGTGAGCAAACTGACAGTACTTGACACCGAAATGTAATTGTTGGCACCTTGGTCAGGTACAGTTCTTGGCACCTTTCTTTGTGTGCCTCCTGTTTTTTAATACAAACATGTAGAACAATATTCTTTCCCACTTAAAACGCATTGCTCAAGACCTTAGACATGGAACAAGACAGTGACAACCAAAATCACAGTTATTGGCACATGGTGCCATGTAGTGCATTTTACTAATATGCGTATCGTTATTTTTAATACAGTAATTGGCACCCCCACTACACAGAATATTTATAGGATAGAGTGCTTCATAAACACAGAACAAATACATTAAGACATATTCAACATGTTTTCACAGTTACCCTTAAAATACAGTTTGTATACTGATTTCCAACATCGAAGTTTGGAACTAGTAACCTGAACAAAACTGTAAGTTGTCAACAAAATACCAGCAGTGATGAACAACACCAACTTGTTCCAACATTCACTTCAAAATTGTTGTAAAAAATACTATTATATTCAAATAAATGCAAGCAGTGCCAATAACTGTCAGAGTGGCAATGCCTGTACAGTTTATCTTATATTGTATAACACTTAATGAGACCGATCTTCATGAAAACTACATACCATAATATTATTTCACTGTAAGAAAAAACGCCTTCATTTAGCCCTTCTCCAAATTATCTTCCATTTTCTCAAGCGTAAAATTGATGACGTGCTTGGAAAGAGAGTCAAACATATGTAGTTTTCGTAATGAGTGATATATGCATTATAAAATATGATATGAACTGCTCATACTTGAGGACACTCGTAAAATAATGGACGTGATGCCTATTTGCAGGCCTTGTGTTTTTTTCACATTTGGATGATGTGCGCCACTGAATTATAAGGTACACTAATGAAAATGGAAACTACAACACCATGAAGAAGTGGTGCAATTGAACATGCAGGACGAGTGTTTGGCTGTGATACAATGGTGACAGTTTTCAAGTCTCTATCCTCAAATAGTGATTAAAGTCAATACAGGATGTACCCACCACAAACTGCAATACAGTGCTGAATTCGGCGAGGCATGGAGTCAATAAGGCTCTGAATTACTTCCTGAGGAATTGTGGACAATGATTAGTACACTGCACGGGTCAGCTGTTATGGAGTTGTGGGTGACTGAGGCAAGTTGACTAGTTGTCGATCCATTATGCCCACACATGCTCAATACGATTCAGGCCCGGGAATCTGGCAGTAGGGCTACATTGATAGGTTGAGATGTCGTAGGGAGCTTCTCTGGAGATGCGTGCAATATGAACGTGGACATTGTTTTGCTGAAACAACCCATTTAATGGGCGCCCGCAGTGGAGAGGGAGATGGACAAGGAGGATCCGAGCCCCCCCCCCCCCTGGAATCCCAAGAATATTTTGATTGTTCATTGTCACACCAGTTTATTTCGTAAATTGAAGTTACTGATAGTTAACTGATTTAGATATAGAGATATTTCCACAGTTTTCTATAACTTAGTAATTTGGGATAATGTGAAAATATCTCCAGTTATTTAGAAAATCGGCGAACTGGATTATTATTAGGGTCTACCATTTTAATGAACTGCTTGATTTTTATTTTTATCGATACATGGTGATATAACTACATTTTACCTGTTTTTAAGAAATGAACATTATGATGATGACTTACAAAGAAAAGCGAAGTTCTATGGACAAAAACTCTGAACTAAAGGAAACTATTTCTGCCATTCATAATCTCTACTTAGTATAAAACAAAGTCGCCTCCGTAGCGTAGCGGTCAGCATGGTTAGCTGCCGACCCGGAGGTCCTGGGTTCGATTCCCGGCTCTGCCACGAAATTTGAAAAGTGGTACGAGGACTGGAACGGGGTCTACTCAGCCTCGGGTGGTCCAAATGAGTAGAGGGGGTTCGATTCCCACCTCAGCTGTCCTCGAAGTGGTTTTCCGTGGTTTCCCACTTCATCTTCGGGCAAATGCCGGGATGGTACCTTCTTCAAGGCCACGGCCGCCTCCTTACCTCTTCCTTGCCTATCCATCCTGACCATCCATTACCTTCCCTCGTGAGGCCCCTGTTCGCTTTGCAGGTGAGGCCGCCTGGGCGAGGTGCCAATCACACCTCACCAGTTGTATCCACTCCGATTAGATGTTCCCAGCTCTAGGACACTGCCCGTAGAGGCGGTAGTGGTGAGTTCCCTCGCTGAGTCCGTGGGTTCCACCAACCTGGAGGGTAAACGACTAAGAAAAGAGAAGAAAAGAGTATAAAACAAAGTCTCCGATTCTTGGATGTTACGGGTAAACTCGAGAACCACTGGATGGATTTTGATGCGGTTTTCACCATTCTGTAAAGGATATCTCGAGAATGATTTATGTAGGAAAAAATTATGATCGAAGGAAGCCGAGCAGTAACGATTTCAGTAGAAAGTCGAAAAAAAACCTGGTGCCCGAGCGCTTTGTAAGCTTACGCTGGGCAAACCGTTAAAAATACCTAAATACTATGAGTGTAGGAATTGTTCAGCATGAAAAGTTCTACAAAAAATTACGAGCCTTACAGTAGTCGCATATGATGTGTAACATCTAGCATAGAAGAAACCTCACGTGAAATTGTTGATACACCGGTATTTTATACTATTATTAGCACAAATATTAATCTATTGTAAAAGGGAGTGTTTTACAGATATTGTAGTTTATAATACGGAACTCATTTTATTAGATGATTTGTAGCTTCCACCAGCACTAGCCTAAATAAAGAATACGATATGGATCAACTAAATTAATAGACGCGACACCGTTCATAACCTTAAATTCCTTATAAACAGGTCCTCCTCATTCACAGACCAACACGTAATTTCATAAGGATTCTGTTAAAATGAGTCTTATTGATATGATAAATATCGTTTAAAATGATAGTCTGGTAGCAAAAATATCTACCCCTTCCGGAATTCGAACCCAAGATCTCTAAATTCACAGTCATAAGCACTAATCCCACGGCTATTTCGACTAGGCAACTTTTGTGCACAAGATGGTGACTTATTTCCACGTTCCAATAATACTGCATTACGGAATTAAGTTTCATTTATATTTTGCTTGTTTCGATAATGTTCCTGCGTGAAATTGAGTTTAAAATGCCTCATGAATAGGCCCTCTTGTGAGTAAAGAGAATGTATTCAGTAATAGTTCATGAAGGCTTGCTCAATTCTCGTATAACTGCAACGATTATATTATATTGATGACTGCATTACCGTTACGTGGGTTAATATTTGAATAGCCATTGTGCAGAATCATAATACCGGCAATGCCGACTACTTACAATGTTTGATATTAAGGCATTTTACCATTTAATTACTAATACGAAGACTTCAAACATGTACCATGTCATTTGTTTCAATCACTTGACACCAGAGTTCGCATGAGCGTTTTCCGTTCAGTATGTCATACACATTCCACATGGCCAAGAGTACGTCATGGTATCAATTTCCGACACCGCGCGCTCATTGTTTCTCGTACCACTGCCAGCTGGGTCTTACCGCTGCCCGCTGGATCGATCGATCGAGTTGGCAGTGCATCTTATACTTCCGTTCGTTCCACCACTGCCCACTAGTACACTTCCGATCGATCGATGGAGCGGGCAGTGCATACTTCCGTTTTCCACCACTGCCAGCTAGTACACTTCCGTTCAATTGATCGAGTGGGCAGTGCATACTTTCGTTTTCCACCACTGCCAGCTCGATCGTTTCGATCCACTTACGTCCCCAATTTTCAAAATCACTCCCACAAAACTATCCAGCAAGCGAGCGAAAAGATGTTACACATCAAAAAGTCCGCGAGAACAGATGTCTATCGTCAATACATCGCCCACTATAAGTGTTTTTACGTTTTAATTTCTTCCAACCATGTCCACTCAACTACTGAGGCGACAGTTTACGAGCTAGCTAAGGGTGAGTCTATCATCCCTGTTACAGCCTAGCTAGCGGGTGAACCTATTGCCCCAGATACAGCCAGCAGCAAACCGTTGAGTCGTGTTGAATTAAGACTTCTGAGAAGGGTGGTTGTGTTTGGAGTTTCACTGGAAGTGCAACTCGGGTTTTCTTCATTTCGCCAGTGAAACACAGTCAAGTTAAGATTGGACGGAAGGGGGATTTGAGTTTCATTCACCTCGCCATTCCCTGGAAGCGCAACTCGCATTTCGCCTGTGTACTTTTCGTTCCGCAAAATACACAGTTTAAGATTGGACGGAAAGGGGATTATATTATATTAAATTATACTGATTGGCGTATTATACCTATTTAGTATAAAACAAAGTCCCCGATTCTTGGATGTCACGGGTAATCTCGAGAACCACTGAATGGATTTTGATGCAGTTTTCACCATTCTGTAAATGATATCTCGAGGAAGGTTTCTGTGTAAAATAATTTATTTATGACAAAGGAAGTCAAGCACTAACGATTTCAGTGAAAAGGTCGAAAAAGAAAACTGGCGTCCGTGCGCTTTTTAAGCTTACGCTGGGCAAACCGTTAAAACTATCTATATACTATGCGTGTAAGAATTGTTCAGCATGAAAAGTTCTACAAAAGACCCCGGGAGAGCGTGTCTTTATCTTCACTACATCGCCTACTATAAGTGTTTTTACATTTTCATTTCTTCCAGCAATCTCCATTCAGTTACTGAGGCAACAGTTTACGAGATAGCTAGGGGCGAGTCTATCACCCCAGTTACAGCTTATTTAGCGGACGAGCTTATTGCCCCAGATACAGCCAGCACCAAACTGTCGAGTCGTGTGGAGTTAAAAACTTTAGAGAAGAGAGGTTGTGTTTGGAGTTTCCCTGGAAGTGCAACTCGGCTTTTCTTCATTTCGCCTGTGAACTTTTCGTTCTGCAAAATTCACAGTCAAGTTAAGATTGGGCGGAAGGGGGATTTGTGTTTCATGCACCTCGCCATTCTTAAATTACATCTGACAAGAATTTGTTGCACATGCACCTCCATGATAATATAATTAATAGTCCAGTCAGTGATTTTAACCCATCATGCCGAGGCGTAAAACGGATATTGGTCGTTGTTCATTGACATTGGAGAAAAAAGCGCTTATCACGTAATGCCTTCATAACTGTTTCCGGGCGAAGCCGGGTCGGGTTGCTAGTATAAAGATAATGTAACCAACGGTATCAGAGCAGCCAAATAATGAATATCACGAAGCAAGTAAGAAATGAAACGAAAATTTCGCGGGGGGAGGGGGGGGGTGATGGGGGAGGGGGAAGGGAGGGAACGGGACGTCTCATCATCATCTAGTGACAAATATGTAATGAAATGAAAAATATTACTTGACCCCCGCCCCAATGGAAAAGGTTCTGCGGGCACCCATGTCCCGTTTGCAATGTGCGCCATCATAAGGACAACCACTGGATTGAGTATGCAGTCATTAAACTCGCGAGCAGTCATATCGCCCTCAACAATCACTAATTGTGACTTCATAATAGTTCCAATAGCTCCCCCAGACCATAATGTCTGGTGTTGGCCTGTGTGTCTAAAATCAAATCTGTGAGGCCCCTTTCCCTGGTCCGTCTTCACACATAGTCATGGTTATAACTGTGGGCAAGTTAGAAGCCTGATTCATCACTTAAGACAACGCTATGCCATTCGTCGACCACGCTGATTTTTGTCGACAGCACGTCAACCATCCACGTCGATGGTGTAGAGTCAATTGAACACCTTCTACAGGAACACGGGTTCGTAAGCCACCTGAACACAGACAATTCCTAACTCTTGTGTAAAGTGGGATGTTACTGTTGCTTGATTTTGCGCTGCTGATTCGCAGGAGTCGATTGGACCATCCAAATGTTGCAGCGATCCTTCCTCCAGTTGCCCGTGGAGTTGGGTCTGCGCCGTTTCTACGAGTGTACACTTCATTTGACCATTGCTGCCACAACCGTTGTACCGTAGATGCCTGTCGTTCAACACGTACAGCTGCAGTCGGCAGAGATAGTCCACGCCCACACAGATCAATTATCTAAGCTCTCTCAAACTGCGACAATTGTTGATATCGTGGTCTCTGTCGTCAAGGCATATTTGACGGGGAACAGTTCACTGCACATACTGCAAGTCAACTATGCTCCACTATGGTCCGTATCCTGGAGCTGGTTTCTCTGTGACCAATCACGTTGGGAGGCTATATAAACAATTCAATGGGCCTGAAAATGTTATCGTTTACATACCTATATAACGTCGTTCTATATCTTGAAAACCAATACAGACGATCGATTCCCTCATGGTGTTGCAATTTCCATTATCACAGGAATATGTTCTCAGCCTGTAGCCTGTTGAGTTGCTTTGATTAAGCGTGCACGTGATTAGGAATTGATGGCCTCATAGCATAAAGTATGCACATAATAATTCAGATACGTATGTGAAAGGTGGAAAGGAAGTCAGGTGCTCTGGTGATGACGTGCTCAAATTCCATGAAGGAGAGTTTCCCATCTCCATCCACGTCAGATTCTTCCACGACCTTCTCGCAGACTTGGAGCATTTCCTCTGGAGTTAATTCATTGTGAGTTAAAAGGCGTAGTGTTTGCTCTAGGTCATTGGGTCCTAAGTGCTGGTCTCCATCAAAATCTAGTGAAAACAAGAAATTATATCAGTGACAAAATTATTTACGCATTTATAGTCCATTTTGGACTAAATCATGGTTTAATGGGGACTAGGAATGAATTAAATAAGTTGAAACATATATATTATAAACATTTGGAATATCAACAAGAGATAAAGAGGTACATGGTATAAACCACAATATGGTCTAGTTTCAACGAAGCATATTAAACGTATTGATTCAGATTCTTTAAGTCTCAAAAATACATCTTTCAAATGTAACTTGTGTCATTTGATTCAGGGTAACCAGATTGTGCTGCACGAAGAGCATCTAGACGGCCTGATAGTGACTATAGAAGGTACTGATAGGTTGTCATCTGTATCTTGAGCCTTGCTGACTTCTGCTGGAGGGTGCGTGGTGGAGGATCCATAGAACGAGCACGATGATAGATGTGGTCTAAAAATCGGATTCACGTCAGGACAATAAGGGGTTCACGGAAGCACTTTGAAGTATTGGTCGTGCTTGGTCAATGTAATGCAATTCAATCCGTTTTACATGTTGCAGTGTCTTGTTCGAAAATCCGATCCATCCCAAAGAAGTCAATAAATATAACTGGTGTTCGTGATTGTTGTTTTCAAGGGGCGAAATATGCAGGTCATTTTCCCTATGATTATAATTGAGTGTGCGTGTGTACAAGGATGGGTTTACAACAAATAAGGGTTAGAGTGCCCTCACACTCCCCAGAAAATGACGCGAAAACATTTATGCAGATCATAAAGCTGCCACCATAACTGTGTGTTCTTGCAGCAATGGTTGCAGTATTTTTAGTCTCCAATCCATTTTGCCTGATGTGTCAACGTCCATCCGTATAATAAAAAAGTGACTCACGGGAGATCGCAATCCTATATCAACCAGCGTAGGTCCAGTTCCAATATTGCTATTCAAATTGATGCCATTTCCGCCGATGCACCATCGTTAACATAGATGCTGTGTCCATCCGTTTGCTTCGGAGCCTCATACGCAATAGGTTTAGCTGAATTGTCACTTCAAATAAGCGTTCTCGCTTTTATTCTGACCATGAACTGGTCCACTGTAGAATGCTGGTAGTATTACATGCATCTTCGTTGACGACATTCATCCCTCAATCTCTAACAAAAATGCACAGTGATGCTACCAGTTTTCATGCAGGTATTTTGACAATGCTGTCATACATTACGCGTACATTACAGTACGCGAACAGTTCACAAACTGTACTGTTTCATAAATACTGCCAGCCAATAGACGATAACATTTAACACTGTTTTGCAACTCCAATAAATCAGCCCTTTTACCTATGATAGCAACGAATGATGTGTGACGACCTATTGCTCACCGTGTATGCCAATAAAACCAGCTCACGTCTATCCAAGATGCATATGTACTCTTTGCAAGCTGCATGTTTCAACCTTAACGTTATCGAGGGAATGAGAAATATACTAAACATCACATTGGGCATTTAAACTCATGTTTAAAAGTTACTTTACTGAAATATTAATGTAATGCAGCAACATAAATTATGTTTCCCTTGCAGCTGTAATGATCAAGAGAGATATTTACCGTGGCACTAAGCAAGAGGGGAATGACTCGTACTCAAAAAGTCAATTCCTTTAGGAAATGGAAGCAAATATGTCAGTTTGCAGCCAGGCGGATTAACTCACTGCCTGAGTAGCAATTGTTCAAGGTGCAACTAGAGCAGGCGTTCGTATGTATGCAAGTGGATCCACTCCCAAAGATTGAAATTGTTATTCTCTTTAAATACAAGTAAATCTACAGAGAAATCGTTGCGTGTTACTCTTCCCGAGAATTTAAATATGTTGCATTAATTCTACTAAAACGGATTTGTTGTCATAATTTGGGAGCTTGGGATGTTTCGGTAATCATCCCCATATACTTGGATATGTATTGCGATCATCTGACAACATATGATTATATTGTGACTGTAATAGTGTGTGTAACCGAGATGTTAACATTATTGGAATGAAATTAAACACTTCCGTGTATCTGCAATATACATGACAAACATATAGAAAATTGCGAAAGGAACAGGAAATACTGTATGTATGAAAATAAGTTATGATAATTTTTAAGAGGATATACTGTGCCCAATTAGACACGACTGACTGGCATCGAACTGGGGTCCTTATCAAAGAAGACCAGGCCCATGATTCTGCACAGAATCGAATCATTGATCTCTGAGGGGGAACAGCCACAGTGAACCCGAGGAACAATGTGTTATATCTGCATATAATTATAATTCCAGGATTTGACGGCCAGAACGGGAATATTATAGCTCTTAAGGTAGATTATAGCAGAAAATACAAGCCTATGTATGTTTGAGATGCTAGAACGCAAGAAAGCGAGCCAGCTTGACATTTTGACAAAGCGGAGTTGAATAAGGGCGGAGTAGACCTGGCGCCTACGTCCTACTTTCGGCATGGCTGGAGGCTGAAGGGCGTGATTAACGACCGAGAAAATCCCCCTTCAACAAGGCGAAACAGGGGAGTGGGGGTGGTCGCCCACAGAAATTAATTAATTACGGACAAATGGAGCAATGAATTGAGATGAAACTTACACCCAGATGCATGTATTCTAGGAAAGATAATTTAGGAGTGTTCTCACGCCTAAATTAAAGCCTGCATCTATAAAGGAACCTCTGCACAGACATCATCCGCTACAGAGTAAGGATTTGTAGAGGAGCCGAGGGGAAGTACCAGAGTAGCGTCATGACGCCGTGGAAGAAAGCAATTAATTATAATTAATTGGCCGAAGCAATTGCCTGCACGCGAGAGATTTTGGAACCTCCATGCATAGACAAACAAGGATCATACTTCACTCTGTCTGAAAGTGTATTATATGAAGAAGAGAGTCGTTCCTGGAAATCCAGTGAACTACTTTTCATAAGGAAGCCTTATATAGGAGAAGCTGGAGCAGGGAAGTCAGTTCGTCTTGACTCAACCCGTGAGGTAACACGCTGCCGGATCACGCAAGGAAGTGCGCGGAATTTATAAAGTATTGACGCTCAAATGTACTATCGGTGAACAATGAAAAGCGCATCATGCAGCTTAATAACAGTAATTATGCATCATATAAGAATTAGTCTACAGCAGACGTTTAAGCAACAGCATATACGCGAGTATAGAATCAGTACAGCGTAGAGATAATTTAGGATGATGTTACAGACAATGAACATAACCAGGAAGTGTTATCATGGGTAAAATAACATATTATTGTAATGATCACTACAGTTACGGGAGCCTGGGAGGCATCACAAGTAGTCGCGACCTAGGATTGGACAAATTTGCAGTAGAGGAGACATAAACTGTAGGTGACGGGAGTCGAACACACACACGCAAGATAGACTTTCAAGGAGACCAGCGGTTGTCAGGAGTTAGCTGCATCGCATCTCTGAGGTCAGGCGATAGTGGGAATCCAATCAAGGATCCATGTGTGAAAATGGTGCGAGAATTATGTATAAAGTTATATTACAGTGATTTTTAAAAGTGTTTATGTTTATATGGTAAAAGGATGTGTATTGTGTCGAAGTGAAAATGCCAGTAGTGAAAAATATGATTACCATGTGTAAAGTTTATGCAATGTGTCGTGTGGAAAATATCATGATGGCTTAAAATGAGCATCATGGCAGGCGAGTGGCTGGCATGCTGGACCAACCCAGCTAGGATGAAAGTGAGTACAGATTTAATATGTTGATATGATTTAATAAGCATCACTCAAAGATTAAGAATTAACAGTCATTTATGTACGAGATCACATCCCTCGTATTTTGGTAAAAATATGGCTTGGAGGATGATTTGTTTACTGCCATTTAGGCGTAAGACATTGATGAAAGTAACGGTAACGTTAAATAATAATAATAATAATAATCTGGGGTCGGTAACAATAATGAATAAATAATCGGCATGTCCGGCCTATAGTACGTGCAAAGTGTGTCATATCTAGCGTAAGAATACTGTGTTATGGTAAACAGTAAGAAAGAAACATAAATATCGAGATAAAGAGAGCTTTTCAGTGTCATTGAAGTGTTAAATAAATGTTTTATTATGGTATATTCTACAGGGTTGTATTTGAGAGCCATTAAGTTAGTTAATGTAAGCCAGTAAATTTATACTTGTTTGGAGCTACGTAGAACTTTATCTTATGAGTAATTGCATAGAGGACGTGAGTGCTTTAAGAATTGAGTCATCTGTAAGAAATATTGTTTGAGCCGCGTTCAGCGAGCATGTAACGTAGAATCAAGAGATTTACGTCAATAAGTTGCGGGGATCATCCGAAAATAGCTTGCGCGTTGGCGAATCTAGTCGGCTAATCTTCGAATCTACGATATAGTATTCCCTTAGAGCATACATGTGTTATTCGCAACAGAGTTGGGACAGAGTCTGTCTGTATCCACTGTTTGCAGAGTTTTCGCCACCAGGGATAACTGCTAGAGACCCTAGGTAGGCCTATATATTAATTGATCTGCCCTTAGAGGTAAGACTAATGGTTCTTTGTATAGGAAACGTCGATTTCCTCTTGTTATATGCATGCCGTCCAGTGAGAGAACTGTGAAACTCACTTGAGACGCAAGCAAAAGCCACTCATGTCGACCACAGAACGGCAAAGCTATTTCGTGATCCATCCCTTGCCATGAATAGTAATTAGGAGCCGAGATGAGCCCATTATATACTCTAAATGTAGGTATTAAATAATTAGATTGACTCAATTCGTAAGGACACGACCCATTCAGGGTATCTCCAGCACAGCTGCACCAGTGAATGAACTTGGCCCTGCGGGAAGTCAGACGGGGTGAGCAGGTATAGCCCACTAACCCGGCGGCCATCTTGCCGAGGCCAGCCCATGACTAATTCGTTGTTCGCACGGAAAGGAAGTCAATAGACCTGATCCTTTTGTTTTAAAAGTGTAGTGGGACACTGAAGAATTTCGATATTTCGAAAAGTAATTAAGATATGCTTGATGTGATGATATCAATTGAATTAAATCCACTATTTCCATACACATGCAATGTTGGAATGTAGTAGTCGGTTAACATTTGGCCCAGTTATTCTCTGAGGAGGAACTAACTGCACCAAATAAATAGAGGCATTTTTGTAAGGTGTATTTGCCCAGTTCACACTAATTTATTCATACGGGTAGCGTAATTTGAATGACATGACACGTTTGTAACGTTAATGTTTTGACCAGACCCAGAAAATCGTTGTATGGTGAAGCTATAACAATATCTATATATATGTGTATTTTGGAGGGAAAAGTGTACCACTTCAGCGTTTGAAATTGATGGGAAAAGAGTAAGATTCGCACGACACAACACTTATTAAACAAGGTATAAGCTAATGAATTAATGTTATTTAAAGTAAATGTCCCGTGTAAAACGGATAATGTTTAATAATTGCAGACTTAATGTCATTTAAATATAATTTGTGTTTATTGTGTTGTGATATTCCAATTTGTGTTAAATTGTGCCACTTGAAGAACAATATGGACACTCGCAAATGTCGAAGAGTATCAACAATAGGATGTTTAGGATAGACTTGAGTGCGCTGAAGCACTAATTTTGAGGAGAAGAGACTCACCGATAATTTTGACTTTTGTTGTGGGAAATAAATGTAAAGTATTTTTTGTGTTTTATGTTGTATTGCCATGATTTACTATCATTAAATGTTATACTTAGGAATATGTTGTTTATTTCAAGTAGAGTAGTCACCTGACAGACTCAAATCCTGAATATGTGCTCGTATAGTGGGTTGAACGCCCCATACCTCGAAAGACCGTGAGTTAGCTGGGATACGAACACATGTTCCATATGATGACGATTGGGTACAATACTGCTTGAACCAAATATCAATCCTCCGAGCGAAAGGTCACTAGAAAATCGACAAAGAAATATAAGTTCAATCCTGAGCAGCCCCTGCACATTATGTGGCCATCTGCGCTGTCATGCTTGATACATTTTGGGTGGTGCGATACCATAGGACGCTGACGTGACACTTGCTCACAGGCAACCTCGCGTATCACAGCATCGTCTTGTGTTGTAAAGCAGGGCTGGGCGCGAGGGCAGCCTGCTTCGCTGCCCCTAGCCAGTGTGAATTCTGGTGCAAAGCGAGGAGCGGTAGAGGTAGAGGCGTTGTTGGCGTGACCTTGACATGCTGTCTGGGTAGGTGAGGGAAGGGGAGGCATGGTGCTGCTTTTGTACTTTGCCGCCTCATTCGGTTCGCTATTAAATACGTTTTATTATTTATTATTATTAGCCTCCGTGGCTTAGACGGCAGCACGCCGGCCTCTCACCGCTGGGTCCGTGGTTCAAAACCCGGTCACTCCAAGTGAGATCTGTGCTGGACAAAACGGAGGCAGACAGGTTTTTCTCCGGGTACTCCGGTTTTCCCTGTCTAAATTTCATTCCAGCAACACTCTCCACTATCATTCCATTTCATCTGCCATTCATTTAATCATTGCCTCAGAGGAGTGCGTCAGGCCTCGGCAGCCGGCACAGTTAATATCCTCGCCGCTAGATGGGGGCTCCATTCATTCCATTCCTGACCCGGTCGGAGACTGGAAGCAGGCTGTGGATTTTCATTTCCATTTATTATTATTAATATCATACGCAAAAATAGGTCTACACTATTCCAAGAGTTGTCGTTATTTTATACAGAGTTCATCGATATTTCTAGACAAAGTCAAACCAATAAGCTAAATAAGTAAACAATAGTTAAACATGGAATTGCCTTAGTTTTTGTATCGCTTGTTTTAATTCCAAGAGTTTAGTTGTCTTTTGCTCAGACCCCGTTGCCTAGCCGTGCTCGTTAAATCATGCACCACAACCACGAGAGCAACTTCAGAAAGTCCGGAGATATCAGGTCAAATCCTGGCGTTGCCAGTGGCTATCCTAAGTGTGGTTTTTCCCCGGTGTTTTCCACACTCCCTCCTGGCAAATGCCAGGATATTGCCTTATTTCAAGTCCCGGGACACCTACCCCATCCTTGTTCCTAATACAGCTACACACATTACTACAGTCATCAGAGAAACACAGGTTATCAGATTAGTCTTCAACACACACCCAACTACACGAGGCTGGTGACCAAGATGTCTGAAGCCTCCAAATGAATTAACATCATCTTTTGCTCGGCGTTGAAGTCAGTGATATCGTTTCCGTATCGGGCTTGGAAATGCCGCTCTAAATTATAGGTACAGCATCGATAAGGAAAACAAATCATTGGGAAGCTAACGCTCGGGACCTTCACTAGAATCGACGTAAAAAAGCCTGTTCCCCATGCAATTAGAAGCGCCTATGTGAATCGGTCAATTTACGTTTCGGCTGTTCAACGTCTTCCTGTGACTTCGCCATTTCATTATTAACACACGATCTTAATGACACGATGCTGATAAGAAGGCCTGGTCTCAGTGCACGTCAATGTCAAACAAGTAGTTCCGTGAAGAACTATACAGCCTATTTTCATACATCCTACTTATGTTAATTGCCCCTATCAACATACAAAATTTCAGTTTGATTGCTATAATAGATTCGTAGATAATGAGAACCGTCGGTATTTCGGTTGGTCACCATGTTGGTTTTTTTTATATATGTAGGCCATAGAATTATGTACTATTAGATGACGATTTTTGATTAGGTTCATTATTCAAACGTTCACTTCGATCCCATGATTAATACACAAGAATTGAAAACTTAATTTTAAAATTGCGCATAGCTGCCATCTTGAGGTTATATGAACAATTGAACTAAATTAGATGCCAGTGCATTACATTGTGTATAAACATTTACTGTACCATATTTCACTGCACTCAGATGGTTAAATCGCGAGAAAAGTCTGTTAAAATTGTTTACCTTCTCTTGGCCGCCATGTTCGTTTTTGTTGAAATTTGTGACCATGGATTTTGGTGGTCACACTATAACTCATAAACTTGCTCAATAGAGATATGTTTCTCTTTTGTTTCCGTTGGTATGTATAAAGAATGTTGTATCACTTGTTTTTTCAGTTTTAGTAAATGTCAAGTACAGTAAATCTGTGTTCTCCATTTCAATTGCCTACTTGCCCCATAATTCAATAGGTTATGGGCTCAGGCACGAATCCACCGTGCGAATAAAAAGTACGTATGGTAGACAGCTCGTTATATGAACTGTGAATTTCGCTATATATCTAAATCAGCATGTCTGCAACCAGCTGGCGATTCTAGATGGAAAACGTCCTGAGACTCGAAGATCTGTGGAGCTGTATAGTTGGCTACCCGGATGGAGATACTACAACAGCTGCGAAGAAAGTGGAAGACGAGAGTTGGGCTAGGGCTAGACTTAACTTCGTTGTGGATAAATCAATTTTCCCAATCGTCCTGGAAGCTCTTGAACAGGCCTACTCAGATAAAGGAGTGAATCGGCGAATCGGCATCTTGAAGAAATTGTGCAAAGTTAAATTAAAGCACTACAAGACGATGGAAGAGTATGGTAGTGAGGTTCTGGGACTTGCTATGCAACTTCCCTCAATGAATAAGGCGCTGGGCGACGAGTTTGCGGCAGCTCTTATGCTGAAAGGTCTACCAGATGAGTTTCAGCCCATGATTATGGCTCTGGAAAGCTCCGGTACAGACCTTACCACAGACACAGTCTGAACCAAGTTGCTACAGGATACTTCCTGGAGTGGGAAAAGTACTTCCAAGCCATCCAAGGATTCTGTTTTGTTTTCACGAGAAGACAAGACGAAGAAGAAGCCCATCCGCTGGAAATGCAAGAAGAGGAGATGCAGAGCTTAATTCAACTGAAGTCGAAGAAAGACAAGATGATGCTGGCGACTATGGACAGGCATTAAGTGCAAGAGCCTCTACAGGGACCTGGTTCGTTGACTCTGGTGCTACTAAGCATATGATTTCAAGCAAGACTGTGATGGTGAACTTCACTGCTGGTCCTAATCTGGAGATCAGTACAGCAAACAATCAAAACTTGTATGGCTAGGATCTGATAATGTAACTGTACAATTAGAAAATTCAAAAACCTTGTCCAATGTAGAATATGTTCCAGGTTACACTGCTCATCTGTTATCTGTGTCTTCTTCTACTCAAGAGGATTATGTTGTGGTATTCACCGACAATACTTGTGAAGTTTATGATAGTGAAAACTTTGCTGCTACATGTAATGAAGCACTGACTGCGAGTAATGTGGGGAAAGTTTACCAAGTAAATGATCTGAGTGCTCAAGCTAATGTTTGTACAGAGGACTCAGAACATTTATGGCATAAACGACTGGGTCATCTTAACAACCACAGCATGACGTTGTTGAGAGATGGTCTCACTCATGGAATTAATTTCTCAGATAATGGCTTTAAAAACTGTTTTTCATGTGTTGAAGGTAAACAAGCTAGACAACCATTGAAGTCAAGTAAGAGTAAAATTGTATGTATAAATAAGCTAGATCTTATTCATTCAGACTTATGTGGGCAAATACCAGTTTCATCTTGGTGCAATGCTCGCTATTTCTTGACCTTCATTGATGATCATACTAGAAAGGTTTTTGTGTATTTCCTTGCTGAGAAAACGATGTTTTGGATTGCTTTATTGATTTCAAGGCACAGGTCGAGAATCAGTGTGAAAGATCTATTAAGGTCCTAAGCACTAATAATGGTGGTGAATTTTGTGCCAAAGCTTTCGAGAGCCTACTTAAATCAGAAGGCATTCTGCATCAAACTAGAACTAGCTATTCTCCACAGCAGAATGGCCTAGCTGAACGCATGAATAGAACATTACTTGATAAATGTAGAGCCATAATGAGCGAGTCTCAAGTAGATAAACGCATGTGGGCTGCAGCAATAAATACAGCAGCCTATCTTGCAAACAAGTCCCCAACCAGAAAATTTCCAGGTAAAGTTCCAGAGGAGATCTGGACTGGTAAAAAGGTCAGTATGGAGCATTTAAGAATTTTTGGTTGTGTAGCACAAGTTCATGTCCCAGTTCAAAGGAGAAACAAGTTGGATCCTAAAAGTGAAAAAAAAAATCTGTGGTTATTGTGAGGGCAGTAAAGCCTATAGATTCATGCATTCTGTTACTCATAAATTTGTTAAGTCCAGGGATGCACAGTTCTTTGAAGATGTGTTCCAGGAGGTGTCTGATGTGTCTCCAGGTAATGTTGGCCCATCCTTGCAGATTAATGAACCTACAATGTTGCAGATCTCAGTTCCCGCTGACAGTGAGGCAGAACCCGAAAACTCAGAGGATGGGGCAGAGAGCCTTTTGGAACTTGAAAGCGTATCATCCTTCAGCAGTGCTGGTGTGGCTTATACTTTTGACTCAGCAGATTTAAGTTATGTCCCTAGTGGAAAAGATTCAGCCTGCAGTGATTCTGAGGTCTCTGCCACCATCTTCAACGAGAAAATGGAGGGGGATGCCGAAGGTAATCAAAGGTATCCTAGGCGCCAAAAAAAGCCTGTAAACATGTCAGACTATGTGACATACTTTACTCTCACTCATGACTCTGAAACTAGTACAGTTAAGGAGGCACTGTCCATGCCTGATAGGGTTAAGTGGGAGCAGGCTATGAAAAGGGAAATGGAGATACCTCAGTTAAATGACACCTGGGATCTAGTTGATAAACCCCAGGGCAAGAATGTTATCAGTAGTAAGTGGGTTTTAAAGTAAAAAGAGACTCAAATGGTAACATTCAAAGGTATAAAGCGAGACATGTGGCCAGGGGCTTCACCCAAAGGTACTGCGCCCGAATTTATTTAAGGCCAATACCAAAGATCCCGTCTGGATATGAACTGGGACCCAGGAAAAATAAAAGAACGAATTAAAATCTTTTATTCCTCAAAATTCGTGATATATGGAAAACCTGAGTTGAAATAGTGAAATACTATGCATCATTAATAATTAAACAATTACGGAAGGCAAGAAGGAACGATTTAAATATGGTTGAATATTTATTATCTGAATGTAGGGAGGCCTACATTGTAAGAGTGCGTCACGCCATGAGGAGTGAGAGAAACGTCATGAAGGAGGAGAAGGGATCAAGGTTGAGGACACACTGAGGGAGGAGAAGTTGAAGGAGTTACGTCACACCGCAAGAGGGGAGGCAGAGCGAGGAACTTGCCGTACGCAGAGGGCAAGAGCGAGGAGTTCTTTCCAAATTCAGATCGCGACGAGACAAGACCGTGAGTGGAGAAACTAGTAGTTGTTCAGAATAGTGCTACGCATCACGAAGTTGGGAAAGATGAGTGTGGAGTACAGAAGGCTGTGACTTGCAGAGCAAGGAACATTCTAACGCAGACCAGCACAGCATATAGACCAGTGATCTTGAAACACAGCTTGATATTACAGTATTTCAAAAACGAAGCTATTATATATCGCATGCAGACAGATGCAAACGTTTCATTTCTACAGAAGAGCTTCATTGTTTCTACAAATTAATTCATACTTGGATATTATACAGAATGCAGTTCGTGAATTGGCAACGGGGAAGTTATAAAAGTGTCATCATTAAAATGAGTATGACCACGTGCTAAGGTGCACATCATAGGGAAGTAGAAGCTACAAAAATGAAGAGTTGAATCCAGAATTCCACAACATGGAAGGCGCAGCGGAACATCTACGCGATGCGCAAAATTACAGAACAAATCTCTACTTCTTAACACGAGTTCATATACATCCAGTATACTCTCAAAGACTTTTATCAAACAAACGAATTTCAACCTTGAGAAGCGATGTCGGCGCAGTGATGGGGTATCGCAAGAAGATCCAGACAACGTGCGGGAGACGAGCGAGGGAGTGCGGACGAGACATGCTGTTTCACGGCGAGGTCGCTAACCCGGTTATGTCACCGACCTTGTTCCACTGGGAGAGATGTCCAGCTGGCCCCGTCACAACCGGTCTGCATAGCTGTGGGCGGTGCGCTCACTCACACTTTTGGCTTGCCAGACGAGACATGGTACATCTAAGACCGTCTTCAACTCAAGATAGAGAAGAGATTGATTTATATTTGGTAGAATTGTAGTCATGTTCTGTGTTTATCCTATTTGACCAACCGTATAATTTTCGTCATTGTATTTAAAATTGTGTAGATCTTGATCTAGTATTTTTCGTATTTTCTAAGGAGTCATTTTTTTTGTTCATTGAAAATTTCCGTCATTTGGACGAAATTTTATTTGCGTAGCGCAGTTGTTAACGTTAAAATCACTTCAATATAAAATCGTTCAGAATTATAGATATTTGCGTTAAATTAAATAAGTCTGTTTTATGCGCAGCGATGGAACGTATATTGAACAATTTAAGTACCGCATATTCAAAAAGTTATGTCACGAAGTGTCAAATATTTCGACAACTCATGATGTTGATTCGAGTGTCAGAAATTTATTTTCAACCAATTGTGAACAAATTGAATTGTTACACGACACAAAATCTGATAAAAGATAGTCCAAATACTTGATAGATAATTAAACCAATGAATACCAAATTCACTGTAATGAAACAGATAGATATGTAGATCTATGCTGTAACGTGATAAGCCATTTTTCCTAGTAAAAAGGTATTTCAAGAACATTTATATATATATATATATGTCCAATAAAACATTTAGAGCATTAAAAAGCCTAGATAAATTTGTTAAACAAATATTCCACGAAGATAGTTAAGGCTTAAATATTTTCACGAAAGGAAGACACACTTATATCATTTGTTAAATACGAATTCTTGCTGATAATTCTTAGAAAGTTGCAATAATGTAAAACTGAATTTGAATACGTGAAAAGGAGTTAAGAAAGTTAAATCACAGGGTGATATAAAAGTAACTGTACAGAAGGTAATTACAGAAGTGAAGTTATAGGCACGATGAGATTTTGTATAAGGATAGAGGAGATTGTTAAAGTTTGTTTCTTGAACAATATTCACAATGGACGTGGATATCTAATAAAGTTATTAATTTTCTTTGCATGGAGTAAGAAAATGCATTGAAATGGGAGTTTAGATTTGAAATACCGTGCAAGAAAGGAATAGTAGACGTAAATGAGTTACGTATTTTCACGAAAGGAGACTGAGGAGTCTCAGTTTTTTCTAGTATTGATCACAGCGAATGTGACATTGTTTAAGTGTATTCAAGGAAAGTTCTGTACAGGGTGTTTAAGAAATAATGTGATTGGTGTATAATTTTGGAAGAGAAGTGTGTAATGAAGGTCAAATGCCATGCACTTCGAGTATTCACGTTTATCAAAGAAATGTAAACCGTGCAAAGAATTTCAGGAATTTTTCGAGATTTAATGATCAAATGGGAGAAGACAAAGTAAGAACAGTGCTTAACTTAAATGTTTGTCACCTATGTTCTATTGATTCAGACTAGTATTTATACTTTCAACCGATAGAGTTACGGTGTTTGTTACGGAAGTTGAGTGGTAAAGACTCATTTGTGTTATATGTAATTTAATCTCTTCAACACAATTAAGTGTAGATTTGTGCGAACCATGAATTAATGTAAATATGAATATAGTTAATGTTGAATAATTTTTATACTTAGATGTGGAACTACGGTTCAGAGATGAAACGGATTGTATAAAATAGGGTAATGTTTAATAATCACGCCGCTTCATAATTTTCCTTATTATATCAGTGTCACGTTTAGTTTATTTTTGAGATTAGTTTATTGCATTGTCAGGGAGACACTATTCACGGACAGACAGTCAGTTATATTTGTACTTTTCTTAGCACAATAAACGGCTGGCGCTCTTTAGCGAATCAGTCAATTTTTATCTTAGCTGACATCGTTTTCATTTTCGTCATCGCCGAAAATAGTACTGCTAGGTAAGATACAGGCGCTCACTATAGACAGACCTTATCACCCCTCGAGATTGGAGTTTCTCGATTTGCTCAAATGTAAATGATAGTAGAAATTTGTACCTACGCTGGTAGTACTATTTTCTTTCATAGATCTACCCTATGTGTTCCTGGAATTCCCAATTTTTACTTAGCAGACAATGGTAAGTTTGTGAGCTGGGTAATTACGTGTCTGCAATCCTTTACAGTGCAGCGGATATAGGTGAATTGGTGAATTCGGGCGCATATAGATAGTAGATTTAAATGGCAGGCCCATCCGTGGGGCACTCGAAAGAGGTACTCGAGAGAGGCAGTTGGAAGCACTCGAGAGTGAGGCCATATACGTTTTGAGATAAAAGAAATGCCGATCCCAAATTTAATGATTGTTGAGGTGAACGCAACATCAGCAGATTAGTGGAGTACATTACAGTTGTGAGGCATATTTCTAGAACCAGCTAACGACAATTGGTCATGTAATATTAAATTAAAGAGTAAATTCATGCTGTTAAACGTAAGTTAAGTCGGATGATAGAATGTAATGATGTCGGTTCAGTAAAATGGGACAATAAAATATACGTAATAACTCGCGATTTAAATAGACGTAAGTAGTATTAAGATGTTCAATGCATTCCATCACTTGTATAAAATGTATACGTTGGTCAATTCTGGATATTCACTTGTATTTCTTGTAGTTGATACTTCCCTTATTCTCAAGAAAGAAGAAATTATGTCAGCGAACAACATGACGTTCATAAGAACGATGTTAGAAAATATGAAAGAAGGTCAAAGTGTATTGACCAAAGACCTTGAAGCCCTCCACCAATTAACACACTCTAACACTAAACAAATGAAAGCCGAGATTCAGAAATCTGTAGCTACTGTGAAATCCGAAGTCAAGGCCGAGTTGTCGGTTGCTCAAACGCTTACCAAGGCTAGTATCACGTTAGCAAAGGAGGAAGACAAGTTAGCTTTAGAAAAGGCCAGAAAGGAAGATAGACTAGCTAGAGAAAAGGAATGGGAGGTAATCAGGTTAGCTCAAGAGAAGACACAGGAGGAAATTAGGCTAACATTAGAAAAAGCACGAGAGGAAGACAGAAAGATAGAAGAAGAGGCTAAAAGGATAAGAGCGGAGATGAGATTAGCTCAAGAAAAAGCTCGCGAAGAGGACCGATTGAGTCAGGAACAGGCTAGATTAGAAGATAGAAAAATCAAAGCCGAAATAAGAGCAGCACAGGAAGAAGCTAGGAAAATTCATGATGAGGTTAGGAAAAATCAGGAAAAAGCGCAGGAAGAAGCCAGGAAAATTCATGATGAGGTTAGGAAAAATCAGGAAAAAGCGCAGGAAGAGGCCAGGAAAAATCAGGAAATGGCTCAGAAAATTTTAGAAAGGGCAGGAAATGCACAGGAAGAATTAAAAACCTCATTTGACCAAGTCAAACAGGACATTAGTCTTACTAAAACAGAGGTAGGAAGTTTAAGATCCGACATGATAGGCAAAGTATTAGAAGTGAAATTAGCTAACAGTAACCACATAATAGAGATAGAGGAAAAATTACAGACTAGTATTAGCTCCATTAAGGAAGAAAACACTACACATCATGTACACATTTCAGGGGCCCAGAACAGACTCAAGGAGCAACTTGACAGTCTAAATGACACTGTTGGTGAATTACAGGTCAAGTTGGAAGGTCAAAGGAAATTGATTGAAGATGGCATTAATGTAGATATAAATGCCTCTATTGTAAAGGCCGTTACGGACATGAAGGAGGAGGTCGTAACAGTCACCACTAACATTGTATCTGAAATCCATCATAAATTATCTAATGATATTAAGGTAATAGAATTATGTTGAAACATAAATGTTAGTAGAGTACGTGAAGATCTATCCAAGCGGATAGATACGCTGCAAATCAATAACGTAGCCACGCTGACAGATATTGTAAATAAAACAGATTTAAGTAATTCAGACGAACTTGACAGGGTTAAACGTACAGTCGATGACATAAACATAGAACTGGCGAAAATTAGGTCGAGGCAGGAAAAGGAAACCAGCGAATTGGAACATCAATTAAGATCACTCACGATTGGGGACGCTACATTTTCATCTACGTTAAGAGCTGAAGTCAGGGAGGACATCAGGAAGGACTTAACTAGATTCTTTGAAGCAAGAGATGAGAAATTGAAGGAAGAAATCAGGAAATTATAGGCTAGGACAGATACGATAGAAGAGGATAAGGAAAGCGTGGATAGTCAACAGCAGATTCCGAAATCCAGCTTTAACTTCATTCGAGAGCCATTTCGAACAGAAACAGGGGAACTTGGAGGAGACTTTCAACCTTACCAGAGTAGGTCAAATGAGAACATTATCGTCATCAAGAATAACGACGAAAAGCCCAATAAATTCAGCGGGGTTGGAAATATCACTGCTGTGGAATTTCTTAGAGACATGAGATCGTATCTAGAGGATAACAGAATACCTCGTGAACGACACGAGGGTAGTAGAGAAATATTTGGACTCAGAGGCATTAGTTTGGCACAGAGCTTTCAGGTATACTTACCATACATTCGAGGAATTCGCTATTGCTCTACAGAAGGGATTCTGGAGCAAGGAACTTCAACAAGACATACGCGCCGAAATTTATTCGAAAAAGTATGCTTACTCTAGTCCGACGAAGTACGCAAGCTTCTTTACAAAACAATTAGCACGCTTGCAATATCTGCAACCTCCATTGGCAGAAGAAGACCTAGTACATGCTATTTCATGCCAGTTACCAACTGAAGTTAGAAGGCACCTCATTTCGGCAAACGTCAAAACATTAGAGGGGATGGCAGAAATACTGAGGAGACTGGATCACACGTCCAATGTGTCCAACAACTCAACCAGAAACCAGAACCAAAGAAGCAGAAATCCGGAACATAGAGAGATCCACACCATCCATGTTGATCAAGCGCAGCAGACGGAAGACAATAAAAATGGAGTAGGACCAACTAGATCAAGAATTTATGGACAAAATCGCTTTCAACCAGGTTATCAGAGACCTAGAGAAGGAAGACCATACCAGACTCAGAGATGGAACGAAAATCAAAACTGGAGAAACAGCTACCACGAAAGGAACAATGATTATCACCGAGAGGGATACTACAATAGAGATAACCCGACGAATAATTACGGATATCGAGGATATCAAAACTAGAGGAACACAAACTATTCGAGACAGCAACAACAGCAGAATCAACAAAACCAAGGAGTAATTATTTGCGTAGCGCAGTTGTTAACGTTAAAATCACTTCAATATAAAATCGTTCAGAATTATAGATATTTGCGTTAAATTAAATAAGTCTGTTTTATGCGCAGCGATGGAACGTATATTGAACAATTTAAGTACCGCATATTCAAAAAGTTATGTCACGAAGTGTCAAATATTTCGACAACTCATGATGTTGATTCGAGTGTCAGAAATTTATTTTCAACCAATTGTGAACAAATTGAATTGTTACATGGCACAAAATCTGATAAAAGATAGTCCAATTACTTGATAGATAATTAAACCAATGAATACCAAATTCACTGTAATGAAACAGATAGATATGTAGATCTATGCTGTAACGTGATAAGCCATTTTTCCTAGTAAAAAGGTATTTCAAGAACCTTTATATATATATATATATATGTCCAATAAAACATTTAGAGCATTAAAAAGCCTAGATAAATTTGTTAAACAAATATTCCACGAAGATAGTTAAGGCTTAAATATTTTCACGAAAGGAAGACACACTTATATCATTTGTTAAATATGAATTCTTGCTGATAATTCTTAGAAAGTTGCAATAATGTAAAACTGAATTTGAATACGTGAAAAGGAGTTAAGAAAGTTAAATCACAGGGTGATATAAAAGTAACTGTACAGAAGGTAATTACAGAAGTGAAGTTATAGGCACGATGAGATTTTGTGTAAGGATAGAGGAGATTGTTAAAGTTTGTTTCTTGAACAATATTCACAATGGACGTGGATATCTAATAAAGTTACTAATTTTCTTTGCATGGAGTAAGAAAATGCATTGAAATGGGAGTTTAGATTCGAAATACCGTGCAAGAAAGGAATAGTAGACGTAAATGAGTTACGTATTTTCACGAAAGGAGACTGAGGAGTCTCAGTTTTTTCTAGTATTGATGACAGCGAATGTGACATTGATTAAGTGTATTCAAGGAAAGTTCTGTACAGGGTGTTTAAGAAATAATGTGATTGGTGTATAATTTTGGAAGAGAAGTGTGTAATGAAGGTCAAATGCCATGCACTTCGAGTATTCACGTTTATCAAAGAAATGTAAACCGAGCAAAGAATTTCAGGAATTTTTCGAGATTTAATGATCAAATGGGAGAAGACAAAGTAGGAACAGTGCTTAACTTAAATGTTTGTCACCTATGTTCTATTGATTCAGACTAGTATTTATACTTTCAACCGATAGAGTTACGGTGTTTGTTATGGAAGTTGAGTGGTAAAGACTCATTTGTGTTATATGTAATTTAATCTCTTCAACACAATTAAATGTATATTTGTGCGAACCACGAATTATTGTATATATGAATATAGTTAATACTGAGTAAATTTTTATTTTACATATTTAGATGTGGAACTACGGTTCAAAGATGAAACGGAATGTATAATATAGGGTAATGTTTAAAATCACGCCGTTTCATAATTTTTCTTGTTATATTATCACCACGTTTTAGTTTATTTTTGAGTTTATTTATTGCAGTGTCAGGTAGACACTATTGATATACAGGCAGTCAGTACATGTCTGTATTTTTTCTTAGCACAATAAACGGCTGGCGCTCTTTAGCGAATCAGTCAATTTTTATTTTAGCTGACATCGTTTTCATTTTCGTCATCGCCGAAAATAGTACTGCTAGGTAAGATACAGGCGCTCACTATAGACAGACCTTATCACCCCTCGAGATTGGAGTTTCTCGATTTGCTCAAATGTAAATGATAGTAGAAATTTGTACCTACGCTGGTAGTACTATTTTCTTTCATAGATCTACCCTATGTGTTCCTGGAATTCCCAATTTTTACTTAGCAGACAATGGTAAGTTTGTGAGCTGGGTAATTACGTGTCTGCAATCCTTTACAGTGCAGCGGATATAGGTACTGATTGGTGAATTCGGGCGCAGTACGGAGTACATTTTACAAAAAAAAATCTCTCCTGTTGTTCGACACAGCACGTTAAGGATGCTGCTTGCCTTGGCTGTCCAAACTAATCTGAAGGTGGTACATTGGGATGCTGAATCTGCTTTGCTCAATGGAAAGTTAGATGAAGAGAGCTACATGTGCCAGCCAGAAAGTTTTGTCAAGAAAGGTTCAGAGCACAAATTTGCAAGTTAAAGAAAATTATTTATGGCTTAAAACAATCTTCTCGTTTGTGGAATGAATGCTCACTTTATCCTTGTAAAATTGGGTTACAAAAATCGTGCTGATGAACCCTGTGTCTACTTTAAGAAACAATCCCAAGGTATGGTAATTATTGCATTATACTGTGCCCAACTCTAGGAATGGGTATTCCAAGATTCAGACACCTAGATATCAAGGGAAAGGCTACTGCCGCTTTTGAAAGTTGAGATATTTGAATATCGCGCTACATTGCTTCGAGAAGGAATTGGAAAGAATATACCGATACTTGCATGTCAAGTGACGTAGCGAGTAATAGCAGAGGTCGAGGCTATTTATTGATTAAATAGTTAGCCATGGAGTAGAGACTTGAGACTTGGATCAGATTACTGGCACGGCCAAATGAAAGAGAATGCAATTAGTATCAAGTAAATCGGACCAGGGATACTAGAGATATGAGGATTTCTAGATTTCAGCGTGATGACGCGTGACCCTGGCAGTTTTGAATAAAAGCCGGCCGGCCGAGGCATCGATAGCCCACTTCAACACAATCACTTGCCTAGCAAGTTGCTGCTACGCTGAGCCAAGGCACATGGTTGCCGGATCTACGCAGAAGTAATTTTCAAAGTTGTGATAGTCACAAAAGTGCTGCGCTACGAGGTGGAACTTAGTAAGTTTCCGGCGAGGAGAATCACTGAGGTGATTGAATTTTTTTTTCTACAGACATTAGTGGAAATATTTATGTTTCTACATGGACATATGCTAGACTTTGTCTAGAATTAGTACTTTGTCACAGTCCAGTAATAACCTAATACTTGGATATTTAATCCATTTCAGTCAGTTTTCATATTTGTAACTTAATAACCACTTCGATCTATCAGTACACTGAAGACCAGTCTATCACGGTGGTGTTCGTTAGTCTACGCAAGGGAAACTACAGGTTGCTTAGCGCATGGTAGATGGTGATAAACCATGCCCAGGGAACGATCTTCAGAACAGCCGTTGATTGGTTAGACTGTCAGTGTCTTCTTGTATTGATAAGATTACCGTGAGTTATGTTACAACTGACATATCTAAGAATAGATCACTTAGATCTGACCCCATTTAAACAAACTGTTATGGCTTTGATAGAAGCCCATATTAAAATGGATCAACAGTTAATTCAAACGTCAAGAGATACTACCACTATGTCTGACTAGACGGATTGTGGGTATATAATGGCGGCCGATACAAGGATTATACATGCTTGTCCGATAGGGCATGTCTACGGATAAATCTGGTACAGACCAGGTTCGCTACGCTTCAAGACCATCAAGAAATGTAAGCCACATTTGAATTATATTATGCCTAGCTAATTGGAACAAACTATTTTTCGGCAGATGACCAACACATTTATTTTTCTTCGTATTTAAATCTTGCAATGATTTACGCAAGACTTGTTAGAGTTATTCTGAGTATTTTCAGCACTCAGAACAGTTTAGGATCGATGACCGAGCATTTCGAGCATTTATTTGAATATTTCATATTTTAGGGATATCACGGAAAACCGTCGATGTGAAGGTTGAGTTAAATTATTTTTGTTGAGGAATGGATATTTTTTCCATATTCGAAGATTCGAACATGTGGATTCTCACATAATGAGATGATAATTAAATATATTTAAAATAATATAACTATTAATAATAATAATAATCCACTGATAATAATAATAATAATAATTTTCATAATTTTTCTAAATAATTCTTGGATATTATATTTTATAATAATCATATGTATTGAGAGAGAGAGCCTATGAAGTAGTTTAATCATTTCTAGTTTGGAACAGGAGATTTTCCGAATGAGAGTGGTTAGCGCAAGCCCGCATTCAACCAACATTTCAGTTCTGGTTGAACAGTTGATATTTGCAATGAGCAAAGTATATTTTTCAGATAACACGGAGAGGCATGAAACGGGAAGCAATTGATAATTGTATCAATTAGGATATTTTTGTATTTATATAAAATCATGACGTAAATACACTCGAAAGTGAAATAAAGATTTTCATAAGTATGGTAAATTCACGGGTTGAACTGAATGGTAAAATAAAATAAACTTGTAAGTTTATTAATCTTCCAGTGTTGATAACAAGCAGAGGCTTGATTTATTGTATAAATTTTGGGAAGAAAATTTATGTGTGTGGAGTAGTTAAAATGCCATTCCCAGGTGCGCATGTTTAAGTCGCAGGAATGAGGAGATTTTTTCGAGCATCAATCAAATAGCAGGTTCGATGGCTCAGGTTTATAGTAGGAGTATTGGAACTACACATTTCGTCGTATGAATGACCCGAAGGTTATTTCTTAAAACCATCAGTTCTTATTTCAACCTTGTTTACGAATTCCATTTAGACTTTGATTTTGCTAGAACCCGGATTTGTCATGATAGTAGTTTATTCTTCTTCAGAGGAAGACCTTTGCCGTTGTTGTTGTAATATTGTGTTCTTACACAAATAATAGAATCGGCCACTGCCAATTAAAAATAATTCTATAACCACGAATAATTTGAAGGATATTTTCAATCCTAGTGCCATGAACTAAATGAATTTATTTTGAAGCTACAATTCTTTATTTCCGCATTCTGTCGAAGAATTGCAAGTTGTGAAAGTTACTAAAAGGGCCACAAATATAAATATTTTTCTTAATGATGATTCTAAGTGGAGAATCGAATAGTTGAATGGTTCAACAATTTATTGATCAAGTTGATGATTTAGAAATCATGTATTTTGTTATGAACTTGAAGTTCATAATCGAGTCACTTCTCGAAATGTTTAATGTCAGAAGAACAATTAATTTTTGTTGTGCTTCGCACAGTTCTTCGATGCTATGCTCAAGGTCAAATACTTTTCAGATGTTATTAATATGTGTACATAATTTGTGTTGATTCAGAAATAATATTTTTTGACAATATTTTTTGAAACTGGAAAAATAAGTGAAAGTTAAAAATTCTATGAACATTTATTCTACGAGTGTTAATATTATGTAAAAATTCAAACAGTGAACTACGATATTTCCAGTAGAGACAATTAAATTTGAACTGGAATTAATCATAAATAATTTTGGAACACAGTCTACAGGACTAATAATCAGACTTGTGTTTCCAAAAAAAAAAATTGTCAAATGTGTTTGGAAAATTTCTGTATATTGTGTAAATAGGAGTGTGGGTCGCCACACGTGAGTGATGCTGCTTTGAGCATTTTTGCAGTCAATTTTAAATTCAAAATAAAATGAGATAATTTTACTTGATGTGTTACGCCCATTTGAATCTCCTTCTATCCTTATTGTTGCATTGAGCCAAAAATCAGTAAAGCATTTTTTTCATTTGATGTCGTTTTTGCGATTTGCTTTAACCCATCTGGCGCTCCGGGATATTTTGACTCTCGTGCTGACTGATTCTTGGTAAAATGCATATGTGGTCGTGCGGACTCCGGTCTAAACGGGCACAATACGTTGATGATTTCATTGTGGCTTAAAATGATGAGTATGAGATCAAGTCATTGAAGGTCTGTATTGATAAAGAATTTAAGGTACGAGATCTTGGACCAATTTCTTATATTTTAGGTATTAAAGTGAGGCAAGATGAGAAGAATGGTGCAATGTATCTTAGCCAAGAGCAGTACATCAGTGAGCTGGCAAAGAAATATGGTATGCACGATGTGCGTCCCATTGGTACTCCTTTGGAAACTAAACCAAATCTTGATGTTTCCGATACAGAAACTAATAATCTTCCTTATAGAGAACTCATAGGTTCACTCATGTATTTAAGTGTTTGCACGCGTCCAGAAATAAGCTATACGATATCATATCTCAGTCAGTTCAATCATTGTTACAATGAATATCTATGGTCTGCTGCAAAGCGAGTGCTGCGTTATTTAAATAATTGCACTTAAGTCACTTAAGTAAGTAAGGAATGGCGGTCAATTCATGGGATTTGTTGATGCTGCCTGGGCTAATGATAGCCTATTTAAATGATTCAATTTCGCTTGGCCGCCATATTCGTTTTGTAGTTAACAGGTTTTTAAAGTCTCATAAGTGAACGTTTAGTAGTAACCTTTATCACCGTAAAAAATTTCAGGCTGATATCAGTAATAGTTTTGGATATATATAATGCCAGTGAAATACTTCGCACAGCCGCCATCTTGAGGTTATGTAAACAAGTCACCCATCATATTATTGAGTGATAGTTAATCAGCTCAAAAAACTGGCAACAAATCCAGTCCACCATAATAGGACCAATCATATTGACACTAAATATCACTATGCTAGAGATGTTTTGGATTCTAAAGTTTGGATGGTTGAATCGCAAGAAACGTCTATTTAAATGATTCAATTTCGCTTGGCCGCCATGTTCGTTTTGTAGTTAACAGGTTGTTAAAGTCTCATAAGTGAACGTTTACTAGTACCCTTTATCACCGTACAAAATTTCAGGGTGATATCAGTAATAGTTTCGGATATATATAATGTCAGTGAAATAGTTCGCACAGCCGCCATCTTGAGATTATGTAAACAATTGAACCAAATTAGATGCCAGTGCATTACAGTGTGCACAAACATTTGCTGTACCAAGTTTCATTGCAGTGGAAGGTTAAATCGCGAGCAAGGTCTATTTAAAAGCTTCAACTTCGCTTGGCCGCCATGTTCGTTTTGTAGTTAACGGGTTTTTGAAAGTCTCATAGGCGAACTGCTAGTAGTGCCCCTTATCACCGTACAAAATTTCAGGGTGATATCAGCGATAGTTTCGGAGATAAAGAATGCCGGTGAAATATTTCGCACAGCCGCCAAGTTGGATTGGTGACACGTAATAAAATTCGAAGGGCACGGTCGGGGTCGGCCGTAATTGGATACCTATCAGTAGAGAGGTGCTAAGTGCCATTTTTATGAACATTGAGTATTATAGTAAAAAGTGTTTAGTCAGTTTATTTGTGAGTATTTATTCTTCTAATTTGAATAACAAACAGATATAGTATTCCTTGCTATCCAGTGGCAGATACAGGTTCATAATATGAAAACTGTGGAATTCTGTTTGAGTGAAATGTTAGAAGTTGTGAAAGGTGCAAAGTCCACTAGTGTTTACGAATGTGCTACGTGCTAATTAAACAAAGATGACGGCTTTCCGTCACGCAAACACGTGACATACAGTTGTCCATGCATGAAACACGGAAACTCCAAGTTAATTCCACAAATTTCCAACGACTGACCTTGTGATTTGTTGATGGTCATTGCGAAGGCCAGAAGCATGGGAAATTGCAACCGTTTAAAATCGAATGGCACGTCCGGTGGAATCATTGGGATGTGCGGAATGAAAACAACTTCTCCATCGATGACGTTGTTCATTTGCTTTTCCACAGCCAGTCGTGTTCCATTGCATAGTCGAAGTTGATTGATGTTACGCAACATGATGACGAGCCTACTTTCAATTGCAAATTGTGAGGTGGTAATCCAGGCAATTCCAGCGAATTCAAAAATTCTGTGAGATGGCTGACTACCTCATCCAGGTTGATAACTGAGTCAACCGATTTGATGGAAAACAACTGTCCTGGAATGAAATTTTGAATGGACTTGTTGGGATCTTTATTATGGTTTTTGAAGTTCTGCTCTACGTACGGAAAAACACGCCGAATGAGCTCCTTCTTTGATTCGGTCAACTGACGTTCCAGGTTCATAGGAGCATCGCGTCGGAGCAATCGGTCATGCCCATTGTGTCGTGCTCGCTGGCGTTGTGATTGATATTCACGAACTCATTACATTCTGAATATATTCGCTGTTCGTTCATTTACAGTCGCTCTCGAACGTAAGTCAGACATGCCCATACGACTATTCTCATTATCCGTCGCTCTTTGGTCATCAGTGTGGTTTGCACGTCAAGTAGCTCGCCGCGCATTTAACTGGCTTCGACAACCTCTGTCAGCTCTTCCTCTCCTTGGCATTGCAATGGACACTGTAAAACGACACGGAATTTGAGTAATGTAATGGCCACTGTAAAACGACACGGAATTGTTTTCATAGTTACTCAAATCTATCGAACTTACCTTGAGAACTTGACAATATTGACATCCTTTTCGTTAGTAGTGCGTTCTCACATTAGATATGTTGGTCGAAACACATTAACGTGAAATGCAATATTATTATAACATAATTTAATATGCTGTAATTGGATTATACAGTATGATTCTGTTACGTTAAGTATTATTTTATTGCACGTATTGATCAAAGGGTATGGTATGGGATGTTATCTTTGCTCACAGAAGATTTTGAAGTGGATGCACTGTGTCAACATCTGTCCGTCAAGTTATTAGATTCAATATTGGCGTGGCTTTTTAATGTAAATTAATTTTAAAATACTGCCATTTCGATTTCGTTCAAACCACTTTCTAAACACTGTCTATCATAATGAGAACAAATGGTAAAATTTTCACTGAAATTGGAGCAGTAGTTTTCAAGATTTTGCGAGACTAATGCACGGCAAAGTCGCTTGTCCAACAGGAAACAAACTGTGCTATCCGTACACAGGTTCCCACCATTACGAACTGCTAATAATTGAGTATTCTAAGTTCTTTGAACAATTCTGTCAACGATTCACATATTGGAGGGAAATGAGAACAAATGATTGGCACATTGCACCTTTCTTCTGAAAGAGCTGCAGGACTTACCACTAGTGCCATCTTGTGATGCTCTTGGAAGGTCCTTCTAAACCACTGAGGAGTTATCCCCTTTGATATGTAATGCTACACGGCACATAGCACCATTCTAGTAAAAACGGCTTTTTAAAAAAAATGGCACTTAGCACCTTTCTACTGATAGGTATCCAATTGTACTATAACGTTACCGAGTTTCATTGAAATCGCTCCAGTCGTTTATTAGTTATTAGGGGGACACACCCACGGATAATAGGCGATCTCATTAGCCAATTTTTTCATAAAATTAAAAAATAGGCTAAAAACAGCAGAAGATATACGCGGGCCGTAGGGGAGAATCGGGACACGGAAGAGTGGAGCGTGGAAGGGGTAGGCGTTGAGGGGCGCTGAAGAGGGTATCTGGTGTGCTGACAGTAGGAGCGGGGATGACCCCTCGCCAGCGCAGTGGGTCGTGGAAATTATCCTGGCACGAATTTCTTGATGCCCATGCCGGTTCTAGAGGAATGATACTTACAGGAAATGTTACTTGAAATTTCTTCTTTCCGATACACTACTGTATTGCTTATCAAGTGCACACCATATTATATAAACATCCAATACCGTCCATTCCTCAGTCCCTCGCTTATTTGCATTTTGTTCACTAGTAAAGGTTGTGATATTTTCTGCACACCTCATACATTGTTCTTGGGAACTGTGAATGCTAATGTTAACTATCTTCACCGCTAAATTTTTGTTGCAAATTCGGAGTACTATGTCACCACCACCAGATGTAAAATATATGGAGCAGTACTACAGCTGATTAACCAAACAGTTAGGAGAAAACGGATAACGGATACTCTCTTAAGGCCTGGTTTCTCAGAACCGACGCATGCGAGGTACGAGATGCGAGGCCGACGTTGCATACTTTCGTCGCAATGACGCTGCGAGGCTCGTGGTTTCCCAAGTTGCGAAGCGGATCAGTTGTCGAGCACATGTCTTGTCCATTGGATGTCGCAGCCTGTGTGCTAGTCTTGGAAGAGGAAGCGGATGATGAAGAGGAAATTATCCTTCGTTGTTTTGGCAGAGAGAGCAGCGATATCTTTAAACTTCTAACTTCAGTGCGATTATTTTCCATAATGTGTCTTTCACAACAGTGGCGTACGCAGGATTTCCTTCTGTGGGAGGGGGTTCATTAATAAAATAGGGTAATTGTGCACATTATTAAAGGAACATATGACCTTGCTGTTCCGCCCCTTAAAACAACAGTTATCTTTATAATAAGAAGACAATTCAATTAATATTCATAAAAGACAATAATTAATTACCGTAACCGTTCTCTATGCATGAAAACTATTTTAGGCCTTATTATTTTTTCGACACAATGAAAAAATGAAAAAAATATATGGAAAACAGTAACTTAATATTAAAAGTGAAACGATGTAGTGGTATCATCATGACCATAGTTACGTGGTTGCTTATAATATTGATATTATGCGAGAGAAAGATAACGTTTTGCTCTCCGTGTTCCCACTGCCATTACTATTGACTCTCAAATTCTGCCTAACTTGATCCGTATCATTAATTGGAATAAATTGCAGAAACTCATCATGTACTGAATTATGTTTAACGAAACGGACACACGATTAAAGCAACTCAAAGCGACGTGAAAAAGGTTACGAATCGCACACTTTACAGTAAAACTGATCCATGGATAGCTCCAACGCTGAAAGAGGAGTCTCGCAGGGAGAAGAGTGCAGGACATTTACCAAGTGAGGAACGTGACCACTGATCACATTTAAAATATATACAGGAGTAAGAAGCCTCAATAGCGGTAGCGTAAAACAGGTGATAGATGGGACAATATCAAGATTCAAGTAAAGAAATGTCTCTGGGGGGCGGGGAGGGTGGGGGGGGGGGGGGTAAACCCTGAACCCCCCGTCGGTACGCCACTGTCTCACAACGTTGCTTTTGTAGCTCTTGTGTTGTAAATTATACAACACCCGGTACAATCGCTCTTCTTCAGTTTCTCGTCCATTTCGTCCGTAAAGCTCATCGCGTTGCTTATAACAGTGGATATATAAGAACAGAAACACTGTCGCACTGCTGTCGCCTCGCACAAATCTGGCGGGACGAATCAGTGCGGAGTGACGCTGCGAGGTCTCACTGCGAAGTTGCGCAGACTACGCACCGCGCAGCGTGAGAAACCACTGCCATAAGCTCGTGTAGTCTGGATATGTTCAAAGCGCCGCATCTCGCATGCGTCGATTCTGCAAAAACCAAGTCTTTAAAGGTTTGGAAACTGCATTATTTTTCCACAACTTAATTTCAGACAACCTGCATGTATGTGGGTCTCAGTCTTGAATGAGACTTTGAGAGATTAAAGAGTTCTATTTATTCTGAGTTATCCAAGTGGCTCAGGTTGTCTAGCTTGAATGCCACTTTCGTTGGTTTTTATGAGATCACCTTTTGTCCGCGCGTGTGTGTATGTGTGTGAGTGTGTCCCCCTAATAACATCTAAACGACTGGAGTGATTTCAATGAAACTCGGTACGACCCCGACCGTACCCTTTAAATGTTATTAGGTCTCACCAATCCAACATGGCGGCTGTGCAAAATATTTCCCCAGCATTCTTTATTTCCGAAACGATTACTGATATCACTCTGAAAATTTGTACGGTGATAAAGGGCACTACTAATAGTTCACCTATGTGACCTTCAAAAACCTGTTAAATACAAAACGAACATGGCAGCCAAGCGAAATTGAAACATTTAAATATAATTTTCTCGCGATTTACATGTCTGAGCGCAGTGAAACATGGTACAGCAAATGTTTATACACATTGGAATGCACTGGCATCTAATTTAGTTCCATTGTTTACATAACCTAAAGATGGTGGCTGTGCGAAATTTTAAAAGTAAGTTTAAATTTCTTGTGTCCTAATCATGCGATCGAAGTCAACGTTTGAATAATGAACCTACACAATAATCGTCATATAAGAGTATATAACTCTATGGCCTACATATATAAAAATCCAACATGGCGACCATCCGAAATATTTATATGGTTCCCCATATCTACTAATCAATCAAAGCAATCAAACTGAAATTTTGTATGGTGATTAAGTCTATTAACATAAGAACAAGTATGGAACATTCAATATCCAGGTGAGCACAAATCCAACATTGTAGCAACGAAAAATTTAAATATTTCAATGGACGTTTCTCGTGATTTAACCATCTGAGCGCAGTAAAACTTGGTACGGTAAATGCTTAATCCACTGATATCTAATTTATTTCAAATGTTACCATAACCTCAAGATGGCGGCTGTGGGAAATTTATAAGTTTCGTTTATATTTCTTGTGTCCTAATCATGCGATTGAAGATTTAATAATAAACCTACGCAAAAATCTTCATCTAATAGTACATAACTCTATGGACTATATACTGTAACTTACATAAAAATCCAACATGGCAACCATCCGAAATATTTAGACGGTTCCCAATATCTAAGAATCTATTACAGCAATCAAACTGAAAATTTGTATGTTGATAGAGGCAGTTAACATAAGTAGGATATATGAAAACAGGCTATTAATTCTTCACGGAACTACTTGTTAAGTTTACAATAGCTGTGCCGTTCATTTGGCTGTTTACTGTGCATTATTAAATTTATTATCATCATTATAATGATTATTATTATTGTTATTATTATTATTATTGCCACCCGTGGACGGCTAGCGTGGATGGCCCATCCCCTACTTACCTTTATTTAGGGGTCCGCGTCGCTTCCACTGCAAAATCACCTCCAGATGACATGTCCCAACAGAAGAGCTCCAAAATGGGTGGAAGGAAAATGGAGAAGGGGAACGCACAGGCTATTCTACAGACACCCCCCAATAACCGACAGAACTGCTGTCGATGAAATAATGCCACAACAGTTGCTAAAAAATTAAAATAAAAAAAATTAATGTTAAAATTTAAAGGAGCACCTCCACCAGAAACAGAACATGCTTGCTTGCAAAGCAAAAAAAGGACAAGAATTAAATTAAAAATTAAAATGTTATAAAGCCCAAAGATTAAAATAAAATTACAGGCATGATTAAATGAGAAAGGGCTTGATAATTTACAAGGGAATGCAATACCGATCCGACATGCGGAGATCCAGGCCACGACGAAACGAGAAATTAAAAATTAAAATTAACCAAATAAAATAGGATCAGAAAATAATTCAAAATTTGCATGACGGAGAAAAACACAGGAACATTTACCAAAAACACCAAGTTAAACCAACAAGATTAAATTAAAAAAATATTAAGCTAACACCACAACACGTTAGAGCTTCGCGGTCGGCGCCAAGAGACTGACCTCGAGACCAGCATGCATTTCGGCAAAACAAAAAACAAACATGGCCACAAAAACAGGAGACCGCATGCCCGATCGAATTACGGCAAACAATTTAGCAAAACTAAATTTTAAAATCAGCAGAAAGAAAAGAACGGAGGAAAACAATTACGTCTAAACACTATTAACAAAAGGGAGGAGCCACGGATCTTAAATCAAATAAATAATATGCCAATCCCAAGATTGCCAAAGGAAAATAAATAATAATTTAAAACGTAAAATAACCTTAGAAATGTGTCTCCAGAAGGTACGAAGAAAACGATAACCTTTTTTTTATATATCAGGTAACGTTGACAAACAGAAATATTAGGCCTATAAAACAAAATAAGGTATAGAATTAAAACATTACTATAAGACGATATCGGAGCTCCATAACAATAATAAATAAAAAAGTATAATTCAACGTACCTTACATCCTTCTCATCGGAGACACAATGAAAATAAAATAATTAACACACAATATAAATAAAATATAATCTGGCACTTGATTGCCTTTAAAATGGCTAACACGATCATGCGCCGATTTGATGTCACAAGCACTCCTGTTGTATCCAGATGCGATTTACTTTGCATATTTCCTCTTCACGGCGGAACGATGAAAATAAATCCTTATGTAGCACAGGCGTTTCCTTTTTCTTGAATATGCATTCATATTTGGTAAAAGCTAGGGGCCAAGGCTCCCCTAGCACAACGGATAGATACTGTTCCAACCAGCTGGCTTGTTGTTTTTAAGACGACAGACCATGAACTCCACAAGATGGCGGAGAATTCCGCGTCAGATACCGAACTGCATTCATGTAAATATTCAACGTCCAATCAAGGCTTGACACCTCAATCAACAATGTCATAATTAAGTAACAAATTTGGCGGTATCATGAAGTATATATATTCTTTTGTTTATGATGTGGAATATAATTGCCATCAATTATGCCACGAAAAGGGAAGAGTTTAATAAGGCACAACTAACGCAATCTAGCGGAGAAGAAGGAACCATTTGAAGGAACCCCGAAGTCCGACAGCAGGTGCCATCTCGTGTTCACAAAGGGGATCAAGTCACCAGGCGGTCGATACAAAATGTCATGAATTCCATCCAGGGGTAGATACATGTTTGAAACGTTGGGACGGGCTCTAGCACGTAACAGTCTCCCTCCCTTAAGCGTGAACACCGTTCACGAATATGCCTAGGCATAGGCAGAACTCCTTAACTAGTCGATTCACCAAGCATGTTTCCAGAAGATAATGTTCACCAGTTAACTCCAATTGATGGATGAAACCGCATCGTTTTGGTTAGGAAGAGTGCAGGGTCAGATTATCAGTGATGGGATAATTGATCACCTCGCAAACCACTTAGTCAACAGCAACACTGTGTCCATCAGTCTTCAGAAACGTAGAACACCAGCACCAGCAGTGCTTTCATAGTCCGAGACACGTTAGGTAATTTTTTTTATAAGTCCAATGTAGTTCGCTTTAAACGACGTAGGTGGAAGCAATGTGCCATATATCATGCGACGCGTGGCCAGCCATTTACAAACCAGAAGTTAATCTTATTTCAAAAAGGTTTACAGAAATTACTACTTCTTAACGTATTTTACAAAAGAGAAACAAAGTTGAATTTAAATGAAGAAAATATTTCTGACCATGCCCTAGATCCGTGTTTACAAAATTTCATTTACAAATTTACCTTTTTACAGACTAGAAGTACCTTTCAAGATGACATGAGTTAAACGACTATACATTTAGAAGGAACTACGGTAGAGGAATGACCACTCAAATTCCCAAGGGAACATGTATACAAGATATCATGAGTTAGGTCTCCCACCGAGTCCAACTTACATGTTAGCATCTTTTATGAAAACAAAAAAAAATTAGTTTCAAATTTTACAATTTACCACAAAATGGGAATTACCCAACAGTTACAAGTTGTATCCCAGTAGAGTTTGCAAATCCAGTTCAAAATTCCAGAAGGAACAGATGCCTGAAGGCTTCAATGAAGGTTAGAGATACTCTACATTATTCAAAATCAGTTTACAAAATTTATGGTAGCATTTCCTCATTAGAAACCTCTCCACCTCGTTTAATGTGCGACAGATGCACTCTGGAAATTTTCTTTGCTTTGGGGTTTCTAATAAGCAGAGTAACGGGAGTCAGGAATGCCTCTACATAACATGGGCCCTTGAAACGAGGGGTCAACTTGCTTGAAACTAGATTACTGACGCCCTTGGGCTCGAAATTGCGAACGTACACATCATCTCTAATTTCCAAATCAGTCGGCTTGCGACAGGCATTGTGTCGCTTGGCAAGTTGGTCATGTGATACCTTAATATTCTCTCTAGCCTTGTCGAATTTCGCCCTCATATCCTCGGGCGTGAAACTGTCTGGAAGGAGATCGTGCAGGTTCCACAGATTAGACAACGGAGAATTGGCCATAAAGGAAAACATTAACGTAAAAGGGGTGGCTTGCGTGCTCTCATGCACGGCGGTGTTGAAAGCAAAATTGAGCCAATACAAATTAGAATCCCACTTGGAATGGTCGTCGTGGTGGAAAGCAATCAGAGCAGAACGGAGATTACGATTGACTCGCTCAGCGAGAGACGGGTTAGGAAAATAGGGAGTGGTGGTTACATGCGAAATAGCATAATCAAATAAGAATTGATGGAACTGATGAGATACAAAGCACTTGGCATTATCTGACACCAGGAACTGACATGGCCCAAAAGATGAAAAGATGGAATTAAGACACTTTATGACGGAACTGGTCGTAGCCTGTCTGGTGGGGAAAATCCAACTAAACCGGGTGAAACCGTCAGTGCAAACAAGCGCAAATTGGTTTCCCCGACCAGAGCGAGGGAACGGCCCAACATGGTCGATAAACAGCCTCTCCATGGGTCTAGATGCCGGTTCAGATGACAACAGGCCAACCTTAGTAGAAACCGGAGGTTTGCTAATACTACATGCAGCACAATTCCTAATGAGCCTCCTGATGTCCCCATCCATACTTTGTCAAATGAAAAACTGTCTGATTTTAGCTCGGGTCTTGAATACTCCTAGGTGGCCACCGATAGGAGATTCGTGATAGTAACGAAAGATTTCCGGAATTAGGACTGACGGGAGCACAATTTTAGGTAGACGGTCATGACGAGACGAACAACACAATACACCGTCCTTCAGAGAGTAGGGCTTGATCACTTCACCAGAATTGATTCGGTCAATAAGGCTAGATAAGGAGGGATCTTCTTTCTGGAATCGTCTCACATCCTCAAAAAGCACAGGGGAATTGCTAAGAACGACATTGACACAATTTACAGCAGATACAAGGTTTACGGGTTCACATTCTTGAATATCCTCTTCAGCTGTTTCCTCGTACATGCGGCTTAATGAATCAGCTACCGCATTTTCGGACCCACGAATATGGTGGACAGTGAACTGGAATGACAGAATCCTAGTTGCCCATCTGGCAATCCTACCAGTTTTACGGGGTTTCCCTAAGACCCAGCTCAAGGCTTGGTTATCGGTCTCAAGGAGAAACTTAGTGTGCTCAAGATACATACGGAATTTTTCTAGAGCGAACAACACAGCTAAACCCTCAAGTTCGTATATGGAATACATCCTCTCTGCGTCCGTTAAGGTACGAGAAGCGTATGCAATGGGTTGCCTACCCAGATCAGATTCCTGCAGTAGGACACAACCAACACCACGACCAGACGCATCAGTCTGCACAATGAACTGCTTCCCAAAATCCGGAATGGCTAGCACAGGGACGTTAGAGAGCGCCAGCTTAAGATCTTCGAAGGCTGCTTGCTGAGAGGGACCCCACTCAAACTTCACAGCCTTTTTGCGTAATAGATTTAGAGGAGCAGCACGGTCGGCAAAGTTACTGATAAACTTACGGAAGAAGTTCACCATACCAATGTAACGAGCAACACACTTGGCGTTCTTGGGTGGTTTAAAATCTCTGATGGCCTGCGTACGAGACTGGTCCACGGAGATACCAGATTCGGAAACAATATGTCCCAAGAAGGAAATTTTGGGCTTGGCAAAGGAAACCTTGGACAATTTGACGGTAAGGCCAGCGTCACGCAACCGATCAAGTACAACTTTCAGATGATCAACGTGTTCCTCGAAGGACTCAGAATAGATCACCACATCGTCAAGGTAGTGGTACACAAACTTGAATTTAATTTCGGAAAACACCTTGTCCAGAAGTCTGCTCAACACAGCGGCTCCGGTGGATAGGCCAAACGGGACACGGGCATACTCAAACAGGTTCCAGTCAGTGGAAAAAGCAGTAACATGCCTGGATTCCGGAGAGAGGGGAATTTGGAAGTAAGAAGAATTTAAATCGAGGATCGTGAACACCTTCGCGTTGCGAAACCAACTAAAACATGTGTGAAGGTCCGGCAAAGGAATGGATTGCAAAACAACTTTTTGATTAAGAGCCCTATAGTCGACCACCGGCCGAAAACCACCGTTAGGTTTTGGCACAAGAAATACAGGGGATGAGTAGGCAGAGATAGAGGGTTGGATTACACCTTCTTCTAACATCTTATCGATAATCTTACGAAGTTCAGCCATCTTGGGCGGGGCAAGGCTATACGGGCTGGAACGCACCGGCACAGAATCGGTTAGCTCAATCTTGTATTCCATCAAATGGGTTACACCCAACTTGTCCGTAAATACATCACTATACTCCTGACATAACCTCTTAATGGCATCCTTTTGAAGACTCGTTAAATTTTCCAGATCGAGATCCTCAATAGTCACAGGTTCACTAACTGAATTGACAGTAGGAGAAGATAAAACCGGGTTAAATGATAATTTACTCTGCGGATTAAACTTAAACCATAAGTTGCGAGCACCAAAATCAAGAAGCATACCAACGTGTGACATGAAATTAGCTCCAATGACCACAGAACAAGAAAGATTTCTGGCAACAAACAATTTAAATTTCCAAGAAAAATTTAGAATATGAATTTTGACTGTCATACTACGCAAAATATTTAAGTTTGAACAATTTGCCGAAATAAAAGATTCATTGTTAGGCTCTAACTCAGGAAATTTGCAAACACTCTTCATAGATAAAAACCAGTCCTCGCTTATAAAGGATGTGACACTACCAGAATCAAGCAATGCAGAAACGGGCTCGTCATTAACACAAATTTCAATAAACGGGGATATTCCTTTAGCCACAGGAGAAATTCCAAAATCATTACTCACTCTAAAACGATTACAAGTAGATGACGAGGACACCCGCACCACAGGTTTCACATTATGTTTAGAATTAGGCTGACTAGCCACGACATTGCTCACCGACAGGTTAGGTAGGTCAGCGACATAAGCAGAATTAGCACGTGAAGATTTAGTTTTCAACGAGTTATCAAGACTTTCATTGGTAGGGTGACCAGAAACTTCACAGGGTTTTCCCAAATTCACATGCACAGAAATATCCTTAGAAGTAACACCCGAGTTGGTCTCCACAACATCCCGTCATTGGCGATACACAACCTGGTTACTCGGACACACCTTCTTGACATGTCCCACGCCGCCGCACGTGTGGCACTTAATATTGGGTCTTGGGTGGAACATAACCTTAGGCGGGGGACGAGACATCAAGGAAGGAGGGGGACGAGACATCAAGGAAGGAGGAGGAACATTAGCTACACGAAGGGAATCTGCATGTTTCACAGCCATAGCCTCGATAATAACCTGTTTCAGCTCGACAAATGACGAAGGCCTGGTACACATAGTCATGTATGACCTATATTGAGGCGAAAACCCATTTACAATAGATGACACCAACTGTCGTTCAGTTAAAGGGGATGCAAATACCTGGGCATACACCTTAATGTCACTGACATAGTCGTTAAGTGACTCGTCCAACCTTTGGACACGATATAAAAACTTTTGCTCGAGAGCACTAAGGGCACTCGCAGGGACAAAAAAAACACAACACTTCCCTAATGAACATGGCTATGGACATGCGGAGGTGGATAGCTTCAATTAGCTTATCGCGCAGCATACCGGAAGCAACCGGATATAACAGTTGGAAAATCTGATTTTCCGACATCCCAAAAATCAAGGCATGGTTACCCAATTCGACCACTTGCTTTAAAAATTGGACCAATTCGGTAACGTCATCTAGGTTGAAATGCTTTAACTTAGTTAAGAAACCAGAAATAGGATGAGGAATCGACCCATAATTAACGGTAGGCGAGAATGTAGCATTAGGAAAAGAGACATTGTTACCAGGGTAGCCCGCTCGCACACCCTCTACAGGAGACAAAACATTTACATTACTAGAGAAGGAACCGGGATGCAATGGGTCGGCAGCACCCAGGAAATCATTAGGTGACCTAACATGAGAAGAATGACCGTAAGCAGGGTTAAGAGGTCTGGGCGAGCCAGAACTAGACAAAAGAGGGGCAGGCAAACCACTACTAGAAATCGATCCCTAAACCTCAGACCTAGTAAACAGAGGTGATTCACGTTCAACCCCAGAAGAACTCTCCAAATTCACAAGGTTATCTCTTAAGTCAATTAAATCGAAAACACTATTGTTGTCGGCCATTTTGGAAAACACAGAATGCAGACAGCCAATATAGAAGGAAACAAATTTTAGGAATTACAAGGACAGTTTACACTTTCACAACAAAACCAAAACTACCAATTACCACCACCATAGATTAGGTTGACACTCGAACACAGCCACCACCTATAATACAAGATCATGCACAATGCTGTCCAGAACTGCATACGTCACCGCCTGCTTGGCTCGAGAACAGGAAGCTAAATTACAAAAATTGGCACAAAACACATGGCGAACAGCTTCCGATAGGGCTCCAGGATGCCTTCACTCGTAGCATGTATGCTATCAGAATATTAAGAAATCACCATTTCCCATGCCAAGAACACATGTCAGTCACTCACCGAGCTTCTTTTTCAGTGGGGATGCTGCATACAAACAGGGTAAAATACAGCAGCACACGCCTGGCTTCTAAACAGGTCACTTAGAGCTCACCACATGGATATTCAGAGGCAAACATGAAATAAAACAAACGACAAGGATTAGCAAAACATAACATTAAGTGCACTGCCATGACGAGATCCCACCAACAACCGCCCCATCAGCACTAGAAGGGTCCATAAAACAAGCCTGCGGGTACTGGGGGGGGGGGGATAGTTATGGAAGCGAACTCGAGCGCGGTCTGCTACCAGACTGCCACCCGTGGACGGCTAGCGTGGATGGGCCTACTTACCTTTATTTAGGGGTCCGCGTCGCTTCCACTGCAAAATCACCTCCAGATGACATGTCCCAACAGAAGAGCTCCAAAAGGGGTGGAAGGAAAATGGAGAAGGGGAACGCACAGGCTATTCTACAGACACCCCCCAATAACCGACAGAACTGCTGTCGATGAAATAATGCCACAACAGTTGCTAAAAAATGAAAATAAAAAAAATTTAATGTTTAAATTTAAAGGAGCACCTCCACCAGAAACAGAACATGCTTGATTGAAAAGCAAAAAAAGGAAAAGAATTAAATTAAAAATTAAAATGTTATAAAGCCCAAAGATTAAAATAAAATTACAGGCATGATTAAATGAGAAAGGGCTTGATAATTTACAAGGGAATGCAATACCGATCCGACATGCGGAGATCCAGGCCACGACGAAACGAGAAATTAAAAATTAAAATTAACCAAATAAAATAGGATCAGAAAATAATTCAAAATTTGCATGACGGAGAAAAACACAGGAACATTTACCAAAAACACCAAGTTAAACCAACAAGATTAAATTAAAAAAATATTAAGCTAACACCACAACACGTTAGAGCTTCGCGGTCGGCGCCAAGAGACTGACCTCGAGACCAGCATGCATTTCGGCAAAACAAAAAACAAACATGGCCACAAAAACAGGAGACCGCATGCCCGATCGAATTACGGCAAACAATTTAGCAAAACTAAATTTTAAAATCAGCAGAAAGAAAAGAACGGAGGAAAACAATTACGTCTAAACACTATTAACAAAAGGGAGGAGCCACGGATCTTAAATCAGATAAATAATATGCCAATCCCAAGATTGCCAAAGGAAAATAAATAATAATTTAAAACGTAAAATAACCTTAGAAATGTGTCTCCAGAAGGTACGAAGAAAACAATAACCTTTTTTTAATATATCAGGTAACGTTGACAAACAGAAATATTAGGCCTATAAAACAAAATAAGGTATAGAATTAAAACATTACTATAAGACGATATCGGAGCTCCATAACAATAATAAATAAAAAAGTATAATTCAACGTACCTTACATCCTTCTCATCGGAAACACAATGAAAATAAAATAATTAACACACAATATAAATAAAATATAATCTGGCACTTGATTGCCTTTAAAATGGCTAACACGATCATGCGCCGTTTTGATGTCACAAGCACTCCTGTTGTATCCAGATGCGATTTACTTTGCATATTTCCTCTTCACGGCGGAACGATGAAAGTAAATCCTTATGTAGTACAGGCGTTTCCTTTTTCTTGAATATGTATTCATATTTCGTAAAAGCTAGCGGCCAAGGCTCCCCTAGCACAACGGATAGATACTGTTCCAACCAGCTGGCTTGTTGTTTTTAAGACGACAGACCATGAACTCCACAAGATGGCGGAGAATTCCGCGTCAGATACCGAACTGCATTCATGTAAATATTCAACCTCCAATCAAGGCTTGACACCTCAATCAACAATGTCATAATTAAGTAACAAATTTGGCGGTATCATGAAGTATATATATTCTTTTGTTTATGACGTGGAATATAATTGCCATCAATTATGCCACGAAAAGGGAAGAGCTTAATAAGGCACAACTAACGCATTCTAGCGGAGAAGAAGGAACCATTTGAAGGAACCCCGAAGTCCGACAGCAGGTGCCATCTCGTGTTCACAAAGGGGATCGAGTCACCAGGCGGTCGATTCAAAATGTCATGAATTCCATCCAGGGGTAGATACATGTTTGAAACGTTGGGACGGGCTCTAGCACGTAACAATTATTATTATTATTATTATTATTATTATTATTATTTATATGAGCCCGTAATTGGTCCGAGATACTATAGGGTCCAGGGGCCAAATCAACCCTCGTGATATCCCTTCACGAACAAACACATATCACCCCACACATGAGTTTGAGCAAGTTACGGTTACTCTCAGGAAAACGGGTAAGGATTGGGTTTGGTTATGAAACTAGTCCAAACTCGTTTTAATTAATAAAAGGAAAGTTAAAAATCTGCTGCAAATAGCCTAACATTGAAGATAAAGACTCGTGTCCTCGAGTGTTTTAATCACCAATGATCACTAGACTACTCTGTATTGGGGACATGGCGGCTAGTCTACAAGCTAACTAGAAAATAAACACTCCTGGAATAAATTAAATCCTAATTTCCTGTCCTAACATCTCCTCAAGAAGTCCCATCAACACAAACGACATGAAAATGCAAGCCAAGAAATGGTACAAAAATAGTCCCCACGCAAATACAAATATCAATTACCGGTACTTAGAAGATTTAATAACATAGCTTATATCTACGGAAGCAGATGTTAGTTAGTTTGTTAGTCATTATTATTTTAAGGGGCGGAACTGTAAGGTCATATGCCCCTGGCAGCAGATGGCTAATCCCTTGACGTTCCTCAACGTGCAGTAAGATCCGAAAAATAACCAGAAAATAAAATTAATCTAATCTAAGTTCCAATATTTAAAATTAATTTAGTTACTTCAAGGTAGTTAAATTCTGTACATTCTATCCTAAAAAATTGTCTGATTTGAAACTCAAACCTAAGCTGTACAATAAACAAATAATATTCATGTAAATTATATACAATGATCTCACCTGGGTTGTCACAATGTTGACAATGTTGTCGTAATCTGATAAGTCTCATATTTAGGTTGCAAATGTATCGCAAAGTTTCTCTAGATTATTCGGGTATTTTTATTCCTCGGCTAGCGATATTTACTTCGTTACTTTTATATTAATTGCTGAATTATATTCATGGGAGATGTTTGCTTTTATTTAATGTCAATTTTATACGACAGCCAAGGTCATCATGTCTTGTTTTATAATTCAGTTAGGTTTCTTGTATTCCCTAAGCGTTTCTTTTACATTGCCTCATTATTAATAACCACCCTATACAATTCTACATAACACTGCAATACACCATTAACAGCTCTGTCAGTTGATCTGACCATCAACAACAATCACCTAATAACCTGTGGTCTGTGGCTTCATTCCCGCAACCTAATATAATTCTTTACTTGCACATTCAAATTCATTATCAAATTGTCAACTTATGCTCTCAGAGCTTAATAATCATTTATTATGCCATGTTAAGACATGTGTGACTCACGTAGTACCTCACAATAATGTGCAACTTCATTTTACAAAGTGTCTGTAATATTCATATAATTCAATGTAAAACATGATTTTCGTAGAGCACATATAGTTTAACCTCCCTCTTTTAATAACTCATAACGTCTCATGTATACTAGCATTTGTTTCCATACAGCTTCCAACCAATATTTTATGAGTCCCCTCTGACTGTTTGATTTAGGCAATTGATATTATAAATTTCTGTGTATATACTTTAATCGTATTGGCAACGCGTCCAATTGTATTGGTCCGTTTGCAGTAGACAGAGTGTCACTATTATTATTATTATTATTATTATTATTATTATATTTATTTAATGTCATATTTTTATCCGGGGTAATATTCGGTTTGACGATATTCTGAAGCTTGGTTTAATACTGTGTTGTAAAGTACATTTTTTATAATTTGTACAGATTCCGTATGTTAATGTGTATATTGAACCTGGCAGGTTATAAGTTGGACAAGCCTATTATACCTGGAAGGGTAATTCAGACCTGTGGTAAAACCACATGACTATTAGGACTATCCCATGACTCATCGCCCTAGAGACAAGACAACGCTGTCTTCAACTAATTACCGCCCAGCGAACGTGTCTCTGAGTCTCGAGTGAAAACGAAATATGTGATTGGTGGATGGAGTCTGCGACTGCAACCCGAGTCACGATTGGTTGGATTCGGCGCAGGAACTACAGTATGTTCTGTACTATTGCGGAAGGAAATAGTCCTACGGTTATAAAGACTGTGTCAGATATAATTCATGGACTGATTTTTCAGAATTGTTTTTATGTTCTTGAAAGTCCTACGGGCTTTGAATGTCTGTTAGGATAGAGGAATTAATTACCGTGCATTTGGAAATGCACCGTGTTTCTATGGCTGTTTTGCCGGAGCACTTAATTCTTATCTGAGTTCTTTGTGTGAGTACCAGCATGTCTGTTAGCCCGGTGTACTTAACTATCAAAAACTGATGTCTCTACTTGTAGGGTGCTACGTGTACTAGTTTTGCTGTTATGCCTCAACACTCATAACTGTGATTTGCATGAGTGCGTCCTTGAAGAGAGGCCATGTTGGTACTGAGATACTATCATCTACGATCGACATTTGCAATCTGCGACCAGGTTCCGCAGTATTACAGTGGCGAAAGGAATTGATGACACTCTGCCAACAGAAGGAGTCTGGTGTGAAGTACAACATCATAGGTTATGTGGAACTCTGTACTATTAGGGGTATCAATCAATGCCAGCCTTAATTTTTGGGTCATTTTTTATATTTTGTTGTGTAAAATAGTCATTTGTTGCTGAGTTAAGAGGTTTAGGTATGGCCTTTGCATGAGCCAGTTCCTTTCAGGATCTCTGCAATCACCCGGGGATTAAGAAGAGTCTTTAGTAAGTTGTTGGATTTTATGAATTATCTTATTAATCATTCTTGCAATTTACTTAAAGTTGCAAATGAGGCCATTTATGAGTCAACTTTATTTTTATTATATATTTTGTATTTTCAAAGTGACAAGAGGCTTCACAGTGTGGTTTGAATGTAATATTCCAAATGGCGCTTGGACCAAGGAAAGAAAGGAATTGGCGGCAATCTATCAACAGCAGGAGTGCGGCGAGAAGTACAACTTTGTTGGTAATGTGGAACTCTGTACAGATTAGGGGAAATCAATCATTGCCGGCGCAATTTTTAGGGTAAATTTTGATATATTACTGTGTAAATTACAGTAATTTGTTTCAGAATATAGATTTCATTTAAATCGGGAAGTACAGTTCTTTTCAGTTAGATGCCTGTAGTTAGCCTTCCTACCGTTTATACGTTTAAGGAGGTTTTGGTAAGGCCTATACACGAGCCAGTTGCTTAAAGGATCTCTGCACTCACCCGGGGATTAAGAAGAGTCTTTGTCAAGTTGTTGGATTCTATCATTTATTTTATTTATCATTCTTGCAATTTACTTACAATTGCAAATGAGGCCATTTATGAGGAAATTATTTAATTTTGTTATAATTTTTTTTTGTAATTTGAAAGTTACAAAAGGCTTCACTACGTGAGGCTATCTTGTGTTCTGAATGTAATATTATAAATAGCACCCATATCGTGGAACTTGAATAAGGCTGGCTGGTGCATAGTATGGTAGTATGCACAGGTGGTTTGTGTGAATGTGAACGGGGTGTATATTTTAGGAATTGTTCAGTGTATATATTGCGTAACAGAGTAGGCAATCACGGCCGGCATTCATAACTAGGTACAAGTTGTCCGGGCTTGTAGGTCGTGGTCCAGGCAGGATATGTACCGACGTTTCAGCGGAAATGGCTAAATGTCGGTACCAGGTTTTCGGGGAGGATTTCAAGGATTAGAGGATTTCAGGTGATACGTCTTGAGATATCCTGCCTGGACCACGGCCTACAAGCCCGGATAACTTGTACCTAGTAATATATTGTACTGTATATTGAGTGATTTTGGAGCGTATGTTAAGTGATGAGAGTGAGCCTGATTTTATCCAGTTGAGATCTGGACTTGTGCATCGAAGTATACGTGGTAATGCGAGGAAAGGCAGGAGTGAGTTTAACGGGCAGTGTAGTAAGAGGTCAGATTCCCCAAACTCAAGAATAGTAATCAATAAAATGGCAGCTAAGGGTATGATTTCTGGTGCGTTGGATTGTTTTGAGGGAGCCGGGAAAGGCCAGGTTGCAACTAGTAAGGATAATGATGATGATGATAATTGTTGTTTTAAGGGGAATAACATCTAGGTTATCGACCCCTAATCTAGTAAGGAGTTAGAGATGGGAGAGAATAGTGATGAGGTAAATGTAGGGCAAGAAGGAAACTCATATATGTTAAAATTCATGGAATAGATGATATTCAAATTCAATACTGAGCTCAGTAGCAAAATAGATAGTCAGAGTAGCGTGCTGGACAGTTTAAGTTCTAAAATGCATAGTCAAAACAGTGAGCTTAGTACTAAAATGGACAGTCAAAGTAGTGAGTTAAATAGTGAGTTAGGCAGTTTAAGGAATAAGATAGATAGAGTAGTGAGTTAGGCGTTCTAAGCAAAAAATAGATAGTCAAAGTACGGCTCCCAAGAGCAAAATTAGTAAAATTGTTGAGAGTATAAGCAAAGGTTATGAGGAAATTCGTCAGGAAATAGCTAGTCGAATTGAAGTGATAGATCAGAGGTTCGAGCAAGTAGATGAGAGAATTGGCTTACAGGAGCAGGATATTATGGATAATGTAGATAAGCTGGTATGGTAGGTCATATAAATAAAGATGTAGCTGTTATTAAAAAGGAAATTACTGAGAGGCTCATAGTTTTAGAGGAAGATTTGAAAGATGTGAGTACAGTTAGAGCTTAGCAAGTGATTTTGGAACAGGAGTTAGCCGTGATTTCTGCCGAACTAGCGGTTGTAGATAAGAGTGTGATGAGTGTAAGGGAAGAGGTCACAGATGTGGGAAAGGAAATGAGTGACTTTAAATCTTTAAATGAGAGTGAACAGGTCAATTTAAGGAGATAATTTTATCAGACAAAGACAAGTAAGGGAAATTGTAATCACTCTTTAGGACATAATAATTTCTATAAAGAAGCTGAATTATCCAAATTTAATGGCAGGCAGTTTAAACCTATGAGTTTATTAAAGTTGTTTGAGAAGAGGTTTTCGAAAGTGTTAGAAGATGGATCTTTAGACTTGGATATAGTTGAGGAACTCATATCATTAGCTTTTGTAGGGAAGTCTAAGTCTTGGTACAAGGTTTCATAGGGGGGATTTCAAAGTTAACAGGATTTTAGACAGATGTTTGAGGGAAAGTACTGGAACGAACAGTCTAAAGGAAGGGAAAGAGATAAGATTTCTTTTAGGAGGTATCAGTCTAATCAGGCCGTGAGCATGACAGTGTATTTTCTGACACATGTCCTTATCAGTCAGAATTTAGACAGTAGTTCTTCTCAAGGAGATATTGTTGGGCATATGGCGTGTAATTTCTCTGATGCGGTGAAGATGGCCGTAGTCATACAGGATGTAAGTACGATTATGGACATGAAACGTGTGTCGGAAAAGTTTGAGAGTATAGGTAGAATGGGAGGTAAAAGGCAAAAGCATGGAAGTGGAGGAAATTACGATCAGGGATATCAGGAGGAAGGGAATGGGAGTTATGATCGTAAAAATAATGATAGGTCTCGTAATGCAGCGAGGTAATTTTGTGAATATGGATAGGGGTGACCAAGGGAATTTTCACAATAGGGGCCGTGGGCAACAGAGACATGCGGAAATCAGGGGACCTGGGGAACAATGGCAGTTAATAAATAGGGGGCGTGGATAACGGAGACAGGAAGGTCATCCGGGTAATTTAAACGGGAATAGGGCTCTTTAAGACGGTCAGATAGACTGTCCCATCCAAGCATTCCAGTTCATGCAATGAAAAAGGTATTAGAGGGGAATTGTTAGATGAGCAGGTTGAGGTTATGCAGGTGAGACGTGAGCCTACGTTGATAAATCATGTGACTAAAGGGAGATATGGGGTCAAGTTGTTGACACCCTATTAGACTCAGGGACTGCAAGTTTCTATGATTAGGCTAGGAGTAACGGAGAAGCTAGAGGAGATTCATGTGCCCAATATATTCAGATTGTCTGCTGTTGGGACTAAGTCATACAAAGTGCGTAGACCAGTTGACACGAAAATGTATATTAATGAGAAAAGTGGTCGTCAGAGTTTCTTTGTGGTTCCAAATTTAGTGTATCCAATCATATTAGGAGCGAATTTGCTAGTCAGTCTGATGTATAAGCTTGATTACGTGGAGGCTAAAGTGAGATTCCATAGGGGCGAGAAATTTGATACTGTTAGTTTGAGTTATCAGGTAGACTCGAGAGATTTTGTGAGTATATCAGTGTGTGTCTAGGTTTTAAGCGAAGAGGAGAAATTTAGTTAGGTTAGCAGTGACAAGGTGTCAGAGGATATTTTAGAGTGTAATATGTTGGAGAGAATCGTGAAGGTGATTATTTAAGCGTTTCGGAGGATACAATGTTGGAGGTCGAGCGGAAGGCTCAGTTTTTAGAGGTCTTGAGAGACCACAGTGAAATATTCTCGGACACACCTGGTGGGACACACACATACTTACGAGCACAGTTTCAAGATCACAGATAAGTTGAGCTTTAATGGTGTTAGACACCCAATACCACACGCTCTTGCCAAAGTGGTAGATTATGTTATTTCACAGATGTTAAAGGTTGAGTTACCTAGGGAACATTTATATAGGGCAAGTATGAAACGGCAGAGGCAGCAAGGGTTTGGCAGGAGATAGGATAGAGGAAGGAGACTTTGTGCTTCTTAGAGTGCCTCATATCTCGTCCGCGGACCAGAAATTAGTCAGCATGTTTTTTCATTTGTTCGAAGGTCCATATGAAATTGCACGGAGGATAGGGGCCTTTGCGTACGAGCTCCTTACCAAAGACGGCAGGGTACTAGGAATGTAGAATATTTCCAGCCTCAGGAAGTACATCTCCTAGTATATATCTCACAGTATATATGTATAAAATTATACATATACAATATTATGTGGAAGGTAGGAAATAGGATTTTGGAAGGGAAGATATTTTTGAGAGGATTGCTCTTCATTCCGTAGTGTAGGACCAAAAGAATGAAATGCAGGGGAGCGTGGGTAACCAGTAGTTTATGAGTCCCCATGACAGTTTGATTTAGGACATTCTCTTTATGTATTATATATCAATATCCATTGGTCCGTTCGCAGGAGACGCTGACGCCATATTTTAATCCGGGATAATATGTAATTGTGTTTGACAATAATCTGATGCTTGGTTTAATTCTGTGTTGTATACTATATTTTATATTCATTTGTAGAGGTTTCGTATGTTAAAATGTATATTGAGCTTGGCAGGATATAACTTGGGCAAGCGTGTTATTCCTTGAAGGGAAATTCAGAGCCTGTGGTAACACCGCATGACTTGTAGGCCTGTCCCATGACTCATCCCTCTAGCGACATGGCAACGCTGTCTTCAACTGTATACTGGCGTACGAACGTGTCTCTCTTTGATTGGAGGACATAATTCTGAGTCTTGAGTGAAGACAAATTATATGATTGGTGGACGGAAGAGTCGGCGACTGCAACTCGATTCACGATTGGTTGGCTTTTGCGCAGGAACTATATTTTGGTCTGTGGTGGAAGGAATGAGTTCTTTGTCTACAGTATGTAAGACTGTGTCATACATAAATCAAAACCTGATTTTTCAGATTGCTTTCTGTTCTTGAAAGTGCTACGTGTGGGAATGGCTGTTGGGCTGGTGGACTTGAGTACTGTGCACTTGGTAGTGCTACGTTTGTGAGTTTGGCTGTCATGCCGCAACACTCATAACTGTGTTTAGTGTGAAGAAATACTTTGTTGACACTGACGTACTAATGTCTACGATAATTATTTGCAATCTGCGACTAGTTTCCGCTGTATCACAGTGGTTGAAATGTATTGGCGACTCTCTGCCAACAGCATGAGTATGACTGGAAGTACAACATCGTTAGTAATGTGGAACTCTGTACATATTAGGCGAATAGTCATTTTATGGCAGGCTTATTCTTTAGGGTCGATTTTTATATTTTATTGTGTGAATTAGAGTCATTTGTTGCTAAGTTTCAGAATATAGAATTAATTTTAATTGGGTTGTACAGTTTTTTAGTTAGATACTTGTAGTTAGCCTTACTACCTTTTATACGTTTTTAGGAAGTTTTGGCAAGGCCCATGCACGAGCGAGTACCTCTAAGGACCTCTGCGCTCATCCGGAGATTAAGAAGAGTCTTTGTCAAGTTGCTGGATTTTATCATCATTATTATTAATCAATTTATGAGGCTATTTATGAGGCAACTATTTATTTTTATTATATTCTTTTTAATTTCAAAGTTACTAGTGGCTTCACAGCGTGGGGCTATCTTGTGGGTTGAATGCAATATTACAAGCTTGTTGTGATATAACCTCTCGTAATCCAAATTAACATAATTTATTGCTTCACATGGAATTAAGTAAGATTTGTGGTTTGTTATTTATTCACCTGGCTTTAACATAGACATTTCTAAATTCATAATATCGACTCACCCTAGCCTTCACTAGGTAGCATTTAAAAACATCAAATAACTCAACACTTGCGTTTAAAACAAGTTTTCACGGTCACTCCACCACCTTCTCGATTATATTCAACACATAAATTCTCTCTCTCTCATTGTGGCTGTGCTAACTCCACCCATAAGAAATCTCATGAAATAAATGCCTGCCTAACAGTTTTGTACAACAGCTATTTCATACACGCTAAAATAACCAAGAAAATACTTTAACATTCACTGTCCTGCAAATTACAATAAGGTACAGTAGGTTACATCTGTACGCCTCAATTCAGGATTTCCATCTCCAGAAGTCAGTCCTTCGCATTTCTGTTAGACTCATTATATAGGGTTCAGACTGGATTAACGTACGTTAATGCCCAACAAATCTCCCATGTAGTCAGTGCATAACCGTGCGAATAGACAGACTGCACAAATTTTCCAGATACCTCATCTTAGAACCGAAATATGTAACGGTTCATTCCGCATTTCTGCAAATATTTTCCGGAATAAACATAAATTGTACCAGTGTTCCGGATGTACTATCAGAACGATAAATGGTAATCTATCAACTATGGAATGTTCGCGATCTATGTGAGCATTCAATTGTTTAAATAAAGTGCAACGAAATATATTCTTCTGTGCATAAACTATTTCCGGGACATATAACTTCATACTAAAATATTTCATAAATATCATAAGACAACAATCTAATTTAAGATAAGAGATAGTAGTAGGGATTCAATTTACAACAGCAAAAGTTCAAAGATTATTCAGGAGTAATGAGAACTACCTGTATCAAGAACTTAATTTTATTGTCAAGTGAATGTTTAGGTTAAGTTTATTCTCTGCTTTTATTGTATTTAGCCGCCCTATGAATGAAGATAGCTGCATCAAGATTCTTTGTAGCCTCAGTGGCCTGTACAAGAGCAACAATAAATTCAAATTCAAATTCAAAATTCATTTCGTATGGAATCATAGTTACTCGTGGTAATGGTTGCAATCATCAGTAGTACATCAATCTTCTCCAAGGTGTGAAATTTCATAAGAATTGGATCACAGCTTCTACATGTGTTCCAATATAAATGAATAAATGGATAAATGAATAAATGAATAAATGAATAAATGAATAAATGAATAAATGAATAAATACTCTGCTTTCAGATTTAGCACTGATTCAATTATTAATGCACTTTCAATAATTTTTCTCACACCCCTCAAACACGTGCTTAACTTTATGTATCATTCGCTAACGAGTATACCTGATTTTATTGAAGTAATCGAGCTTTCAAAGCTTCCTAAAAATAATTTACGCAGTACAACAAATATTTCTGTATACATTTCAGCTCTCTCGTGTCGATTTAGTACTTTGCCTTTGTTTTTAATCATATGTGTTCAAAATATTGCACATTAATCATGTGGTCCACTGTTCGCAAAATTCTGCAAAAACAAATCTTCGTATAGATCGTCCGACGCGTAATTTAGTGTATTCCGTAGTAGAGAGGCTGTAGTAGGAGTTCTAGGCCCCTCATCACCACTCCCACCGCGCGCACGTGACTAGTGGTCAGCCTGTGGTGGTAGGCAACCCGATATCTCGTGATCCAATAATCGGATTTGGGCATATGATATATCAAAATAATCGGGGTGACGCCCCCTTTCCTAAGGATGACTCGTTATATTTTTTTGAAAATGTTTGTTTTTGAAAGTAGGTGATATTTCTAAAAATAAACATCCTAAAACATTGTGCAATGGCTCAAACGAAAGGTCTTTATGTACTTTACCGTTAGATAAAAACATGGATTTTTTTGCATGTTTTTTTTCAAAAAGTTCAATTTTTAAAATTGGCTATACCGTATTTTAGAAACTAAGAATTTTACTAAGAAGTGTGTTTGACTCAAATTAATGGTCCTTACCCCCTTTACCCCCAAAATAAGTTTTAGGTCTCTAGGACAGAAAGTACTACTACGTGTAGTAGTGAAGCTGTGGCGCATCTACCTCACTTGGAGCCGGCCATCACGATGCTCTGTGACGACAGAGCGTTGGCTCGGGAAGGAAGGAAAAGTCGTTGGAGGGCCTGCTTGGTGTTGTTTTAATGGTATTTTTTCCTATCTATCTCATGGCGAGGTTATTTTTTAATAGGTTGAAGTTTTGAAATGTATTTTGAGGGTAAAAATCTGTTTTTTACATTTTTGGTGATATTTTGGGAATGGGTGGTGGTAGGAGGGCGTGCTTGGTTTCCTTTTTTGTCGCATTGTGCTCTGTAAGATGATGCATGTGTTGAGAATGAGGGAAACCTATTTTGGGGCTAAAACATGATTTTTAGCCTTTTGTTATATTTCGCGAACCAATAAGGCTAGAGACGTGTACGAGGTGTCATAGGACTCATCGTGACGTCCCCCTTTCGAATGTAGTATTTATATTCCAAAAAGGTTTGACAAAGGGCCTAACAAGACATGTTGAAAAATCATTCGATTTTTAAAACTTTTATTTTATGTTTATTAATAGTGGTAGTGGAGAGAGACACAGTACCGGTTGTGTATGTGTTTAATCGAGCTTGTGTCCGGCTACAGTGGCTATGCCCAAGGAACCAATTGATATTTCGCCAACCATTGATCACAGAGACATATACGACGGTTCGTTTTAAGTTTTTTTTACGATTTTTTCTATTGCACAATCATTGATCCAAAAGACCCAACAGCAAGAACATGAACCTGTGATTTTATAAACCAATAATCGTAGATGGCTATGTGAAGTGTTGCTTTGCGCGGTGTGGCGCTGTAGACGCTGGGTAGGTGAGCAGAAAGAATGGTTGTGATGAGACACAGCTTTTGAATGGTTAAATGAAATGTATGATTTAACTCTTATAGCTGGTAGCCCTCTAGCCAGCCTGAGTGTTTTGTAGCTTGAAGGCACAACAGAACAGACCTGCTCTGCTAGTCGGCCCAGTCTCTCCCACCACCACCACGACTTGATAACACTATCTCAGGAATGCGCTGACCTCACCTGGCAACAGGGGCTGCTGCTATGGAAAAGTACAGGGCTAGTGTGAGAAGGACAGAGAGACAGAGAACAGTTGAAGGTCCAACAGATGCCATGCACATGTAGGAATAACGTCAGTACCAGTGTAGGGGAGGGAGCTAGGGAGGAGAGGGGAGGTGAGAGGGGGAACAGAGAGAGCTGTTGATGTCACGTCGCCACCAATAGCCTGGTGAGAGGTGTGAACCGAAGTGTAGGGAGGGGACGGGAGTGATGGAGGGGGAACCGAGGAGATGAGAGAGGGGAGAGAAAGTGGGAGAGAAACGTGCTGCTGATAAGGCATGTGGACTTGTATTTAGACCTAAGTGCAGTACAGAGGGGTAGAGGTTTAGTAAGCATAAGTGAATAAATAAATAAGAGACACACGGGTTTACACAAAAATTTGATTTATTAATCCACGAATTGAAGGCTGAGCTAAATCCCAAACATCTCACATACATTTTGTTCCCTTTTCGTTTCAACACTTTTTCCACATGGTAATGTTTTGGAAACGCTGTCTTTTGGAGTTTTTGCAGATAAAACCTGCCTTTTATGGGTTGATGGTTGAGGTCCTCGAGTAAATAGGTGACTGGACTGTCCCGGTTGACTTGACGAATACGAAATAGTTCTGTCCCCCATTTCGGCGTGTAGTCCTTGTCGAAGACAGACTTGAATTTGCTCACACGAACATGGTCACCGTTGTTAAGGTTGTGACGTTTAGGATCAGCTGTTTTGATAGGGTTAAACAGTATATCCAGCCGTGGAATATTTCTTGTGACTAGTCGTGGCTTGGTTCCAATGTTTCTGTGTTTGGTATCATTGTAACGTAACACTAGCTCAGGTAATAAGTCTAGCCAGCGATAAGAGCCCCGAGCTATAAACTCTTTCCACATATTGGTTTTTAGCGTGCGATTTAACCTTTGAACCAAATTGGATTTTAGTTTGCTGTACGTGGTGTAATGGTGAATATTCAAGTATTTGTGAAAATTAGAGAAACCCTTGTTGAAAAATTGTCTTCCCTGATCAGTTTGCAACAACTGGGGTTGACGTTTGGATTGTTGAATTATACGTTTTAAGGCCTTGGTGACTAGCGGGCCTGACTGACGACTCTCAGGTTGAACAAAGGCCATTTTGGAATACACACCTATGACAGTCAACATATAACATACACCATCGTTAACGCTAGCATAGGGAATCATCTCCACCAAATCAGCCTGCCAAAGTTCATCCACACCCCGTGAAATAATCTTGAGTCGCTCATAGTTAAGCCTAGCTGGGCGATGCAACTCGCGAGCTATTTCCACTTTGCTGGTTGAGGGCTTAAAAATAATTTAGGCATTCCAATGTTCTTGTTCAATTTCTTTGATTTCACAATCGTAACTTGTGTGGCCAGCTCGACGTTAAGCATGCAAGAGCGGTAGCCACTGGACGAGCTTACTGGGATTATGCCAGTAGATAACATCCATAAGGGGTTTTAATGGTTTAAATGTCACTCCTGAAGCTGACACTCTACGACTACTAAACATTTTTGCAATGATGGTTTTATATTTTTGAGATGCAGTATATTGGCATTCACTTGTTGAGAGGGATTATACTGTCTTTTGAGGGCATGGGTTTCCAATAAAATGGATTTATATTTGTCACGATCATCAGACGTATAGTCCTCTGAAGATGGTGTTCTAGAAAATAACAGCTTTAACAGGCCTGGCGTTAATTGATAGTTTATTGTTTTAAAGATAACATTAGTGCCACTAATTTTAATAGACGAGTCACCATCCTCCTCAAAGCGGACGCCATACGTGGTATCATTCTGTCTTTCCAGTAAAGAGCATTGTGAGATAAGGTTCCTGCTTTTATCCATAATATTTTTAATGTGTTTTAATTCAGCTTTATTTTGAGGCGTGGCCAAGAGTTGTGACACGGTAGGCTGTTTGGAAGTGGAAAGAGTTTCGGCAATGGCAATGGCCGATTTTTTTTGTTGTGAAAAAAAAACTCTGCAAGGGGGGACGATTTTTTTTAGGAGTAAACGCTTGAACATCCTCATCCTCAACATCGCTAAAACTATCCAATTCCTCTTGTACCTCCTCCACAGGGTCCTCTTGCAGAGTCTGCGTAGCTTGTGAAACGGTGGGTAGAGTTTCAGATGGTTTGAAAGAGGGTTTAAACATGGGTTTTAGAGGAGGCGCTAAATGTTGTTGAATAAACAAAGCATTATCCGCACGTGGTCCAATTGACGAAACTTTTGACGAATATTACTTTTTGCTCTAATAATATGCTTTTTCAATTGACTCTCTGCTCACGCCATGGTGTCACCACAAATGACTTAAGAGAAAATGAGACAGTCCCTTAAATAGTAATAAAATGATCAAACCCCTAAGCGATAACGTCCTTGGTCAAGTTCACTTTGCTTGTCAATCACCAAACAGGCATGGCGTTGTGTGTTCCAGCGCTTGGCACACAAATCAGTAAACGTTTTAAAAGTCATATCTGGATTGACGTGTTCATTATAAATGTGGCGACTATTCCGCTCATCCTGGCGAAATAAAACAATGACATTGGCCTTGTCGCGAATAAGTTGTTTGGAAATTTTAGAATACGTTTGTCCAAGATAAAACAATCGATATGTTTGTGACGACCCATGCTGAAATAGCTTTGAATGATGGCTTGTCGTTCGGTGGATACATCATCGAAAATCATCAGTGAATCAGGCCTCACTGCATCCAGAGCAATAACATTTTCTTGCAAGGAAAACGTAAAATAACCCATATTTTTTGTCTGTAATTCAGACATAACTTGATATAGGAACACGTAGAGTGGCTGGTAGAGGGATTTTCCAAAAATATAAATATTTTAGAAATGCAGATCATTTGGCGCTGTGATGAGCGTGAGCAAACGATTGGTCTTTAACACATCCTGAAAGCCCCACGATGATTCAGTGAATGGAGGACGGAAACAGTGAACCGTGGCGTTGTTCACGTGATGTAGGATAGAGATGGGAAACCATGTCGCCCACGGAGAATGACTCTTGTTGCTTAATAATCTTCATATCAACTAAAGTTCAAAGAGACTAGCAGGCTGTCTATGTACATGGACCCACCTTGTGACAGAAACAGTAGGCTAGTATTACAGGTTGACAATGGATGTCTTAGGACGTGCGTTAATGGCTAAGGCCGAGACTGTTGCATTACATCATCCTAAAGAAGAGACAGACCCTGCCAATAAACATTACATGGATAGGTCTGTGGTGGCACGCACTAAATAGGGAGATTATGACTTTAAGGTATACGGTTAACCTATGTGAAGCATCCTCAAGTGTCTACGGATGCCGCCACAAAAAAGTATGTGAATAACAAGGTGGGAGAGTTATATATCAAAGTGCCCCAGCTTACTGTGGATGGCTATATGACTAATCATAACCGCATGATTCGTGTGGCCGACCCTGTAAACCCTCAAGCTGTCTGTATCAAACAGATTTTAACTTTGGAAATTAACAAGTGGTGTGAAATTAAAGAAAACAGTTTACACATAACGCGAAGACGACTAGCCAACGTTTTAGACCCCATAGAACCCCATGAGGTGGCAACCAAACAGTTTGTGTAAGACTATGTATCCTCCATGATAAAACCACACCCTCATGTTTTCTCATGACCATGACGCATCGAGGTTTTGTCAAAGACATTGAAGATGTTACCTATGTTTTACCTTCTGGTTCAACGAGTTATCGTTTACCGTATGATGGACGTATTCGTATTATTAACTATACACCTGACGTAAGACATTTGTCGATACGATTAAACCGTAGTGCCATGTCACTACTTGGTGATTATACAGTCAGTGTGGGCGATAACCTCTATTTCCATTTGGTTCTAACCTTAGAAGAAAAAGAAGCAGGAAACACGATAAACGATTCCCCGCTTTATGTGGAACTTGAATATATAGCCATGAAATAATGACCACAGGTTAGTTGTCACTCAAACTTTCTTGTGAAAGGTTGTTCATCAACATGGTGAAACAAAGATACGTGGTGAAAAAAGACTAAAAAGAAGACCCCGTCATCGCCAAGGAATGGGGTTAAGGCACTTGTTGACAAGCTCTTGCCAATAAAAAAATAAAAATAAAGTGATGACGATGAAGAAAGCCCTCCGAGCAGCACAGAGACGTGGCCATCCGAAAAGAAAACGACAGGTTTCAAAACAATGCCGAATGGTTCCTTTCCCCAAACGAGCAGGGTTTCTACCGGCTTTATTTGCTGGTCTTGCAGCCCTTGGTTCATTTTGTGTGGTGCGAGCGTGATGACTAAAACGATAAATGCTGTGCAACAAGGAAAGCAACAATTGAAACAGAGTAAAAGACACAATGAAACTATGGAAGCGATTGATATGGGGGCTATAAACGCCAATAATTTAAAGCCAGCCTTCTATAAACATGGACCTGGCATTTACCTATCTCCAAATAAACAAATAAAAATTTTTAACCACAGCTAAGCAAGACATGCCCTGACCCATGAAGAAGTTAAAAGCTATGCTAAACAACTAAAGCTTTACAAGTTTTGAGGCGAGTTTATGCGGAACCAATTACCCCCACGACCATGGAAACAGGAATGTGCCATCATTAAAATGGATGATCACCGTGGACCAGGAACCCATTTTGTAGCCTATGTTGTGACCGATATCGCATGGTTTTGAGAGCTCTGGCAACGTCGCATAGCAGGAGGAAGAAAGCAAGCGGAAGTAACCTGAGGTTGATGTTTTTACGTCATGGACATAGTCGACAGCCTGACTAGGCGAAGGTTTCAGAAGCGTAGAGGGCGCTGATGAGCTCCAGGAAAAGTCAAGGTGGAAAGGTCACGTCGGAGAAGCGGGTCACTTTATTTTGCATCACCGTACAACGAAGTTCACTTTCTTTCCTATCACCGTACAACGAAGTTCACTTTCTTTTGTGTCGCCGTACGCCGAAGTTCATCTTTATTTTTGTGTCGCCGCACGCTGAAGTTCCAAACAAGTGTGTAGTAGCAGTCGTACCGTGGCCGCTTGGAACCAGTGCGGTATTCCGACAGTTTTTGGGACATAGCTGAAAGGCTCAGTATTATTTCTTGCGTGGACAGCTCTGTATTAACGAATACTAAAGCCGAATGTGGCGAGGTGATATTATAACGCAGATCATAATGCATTATGTTGTGGGACACTAGTCATTTGTACGACGAAGTGCGAGCAGACACACGTGGTGTCTCAAGCTTTACTAGGTACGGGACTGTATGGGCCGTGCGCGATATAATTGACGCCCAGAACATATGAACGAAGCGATGTGCTTTTGTTTGACGAGCAGACAAATGAGTATCCAGGGTCAGTGAACTATGAGAGGTAAACTGAGTGTAGTCCAAATATAGAGCGACATTCAAGGCCATGGACGGACGTAATCTCTTATGAGTGCAGGCTGGTGTAGATGCGTACGATATAACCTGTGCCGTTATAGAGTTATTATCACGGCCATAAGTTGATATTACTTGGCATATTCGACATGAAGATTGCAGCGATGTATTGGACGGGCATAAAGGCTATCAGTACTGACCAGTGCGAGTTTTGTGTCAAGAACGTTACGAGCGAAGAGATGACAAGCTAAGTCTAGTAATGTGGAACCTGTTACGATGACGTGGAAACGAAGGCGAGCCAGGACCATGGACAACCCGAGGGTCGTGAGCTGGATCCAGCACGAGAGGGGAGTATGTTCAATGGGAAGAACGAGGACCCAAACCCCCAGGAAACGTGTCAGCGGAACCAAGACTGAGGTGGTCGAAAGGTACTGAAAACCATGTTAATTCTTAAGTAGTGGTTAATGGGTAGTGGTTACTAAGATTTTGACAGATGGGCTAAAATCGAAATAGAAGTTAATCAAAAAGATAAAATGCGATATCATGACAAGATTATTAGGATAGTAAATTTTAAGTTTTCTTTGGAGAGATTAATGCAGTCATATTTAGGGTTTAAAATAAATATATGGATGCTTTAAAATATAATCTGAGTACAGGGTTCTTTCAGCGTGTTACGTCGCTGTGTTCTTTGAATTGGTGCAACCTGGATGACAATTTATGGTTTGAACAGGCTTAAATTACAGGGGATTCATTTACACTTAATGGGCCACTTTTTGTGCGCACATCATGATATTTACAACACTCACACGTCACTGAGGTTTCCCTTTACATGCTAACATGAGGAGATGCGTTTGGTAGGTGACTGATACAAGGTTGTGTAAATAATGATACTGCATTGATAAAATAGCAGGGTTGCCTAATACGAAGTTATGATGAAACTAAAGGTTCTCGCTATAGCGAGGTGATTAAAATAAATGATTATAATTAATGTTACGTGATAGGTTCAAGTATATGAAATTTTGAGGCAATTGTCAGTTGAAAATAATACAGATAGGCAGAGGCCATCTACTTAAATGTTTATGGTGTATTTATAAATAAGTGAAGATGCAGTGATTAACAAATAAATAAATAAATATCTGGTATCATAAAGATGTTACAATGTAAAGTAATAAATGTAAAAGCCAACAACCAGTCATTTTTCTGAGTGAGGCACAGCTGAACGAAAACCAGTGAAAATAATAATGAAAGTGTTTAATCCATGAATAAAAGGTCTGAAAATAAATTCTTTAACGCCAGTGACATCCATATATAAAAATATTTCTTTTTCTATTTTGGTGATTACATTTAGTTAGAAGGAGATCGAATGAGGCAACAAATTTTTTTCTTTGAATATTTTCTCAGATTTATGCACCTGCTCATTTATGGACTATTCAACGGAGAGGTGACATAGCATTTTGAAGTAATGGTTGTAATACTAGGGTGATATAGCTCTGATCTCCGTAAGTTATTTTGTATCCAAAGATTAGGACGCCCGGAGATTTTTGTCCTCATTAATTTGAATTTTGCTTCTGCGTCATTTATTTATTTGCACATCAAGAGTAATTTTGAGAAGTTTCCGAGCGAAGGTAGGCTTCTGTGTTTGATTTTATGTATTTAGTGGTGTGGTTCTGTAATAAATGGTGGATGAGTTTTATTTTAACAGCGGAGTTTTTTGTCATTCTTGTTCGTTGTCATACTTGTGTGTCCACCAGATCAATTTTGAGATTTTACCCCAGTTGTACCCATCATTATAAAGACCCCGGGATTGCTTGAATCTCGTTCCCGACATAGTTTTTTTAAGGCCAAAATTGATTCGGACATTCAAGATTTTTTTTTCTTTTCGAGCTGTACCGATTTCTGGGTGAGGGTTGACGTGTGTGTCGGGCCACCCAATCCAAAGCCAGATTATCGGGCACAACAATGTGAAGGAGGGTTGCACCGTGAGGTACTTTGACAGTTTTGGGAATCTGCCTCCGCCCATGGAACTATACACATATTTTCGAAAAAGGACAAAGATATATTATAATGTGAAACGTCAGCAAAAGTTTAACACGCAAGAGTGTGGGCGTTTATGTTTATTTTTTTTATATAAGACACAGCATAAGCAAAAACGTTGACAGAATGTCAGCAGAAAGTAAGTCGTTTACACTGCATGGACTTGGACCTGAAGTCAGCCTAGACTTTTACCCTCCTATTGAATTGAGCGAACGACCTTATGGTTTGGGGATAGTTTCTGTTGAAACGTACAATAGAATATACAACATACGTCAAAATGTCAGCAACAAGTTTTACTATGATGAACCCTGGTGGATATACCATAGACGATATTTATGAACCCATTTAGGTGGTGCTGGTAAAGCAATATGGTTTGAAGTCATTTCTTGATGGAACACGCAAGTTTGAACTTGTAGGCCATGGTGTATTCTTTGGAATACACGGTAAGACAGAGTTAGGTTTTGTTGCTCTTTGCTTTAATTCGTTCCTTCCTTTTTCGCAAACACGAAGAGTGATTTCTTACTTTTTCTTTTATTTGTGCACCTTTCTTACTTCGATTGTAAGTCTGTTATAGATATATATCTTCCATGATCAACCTAGCGGCATCTAGCAGCTATCCACTGAAGTTCTTCAATATTTTCACTCTCAAGAGGACTTCCTTACAAGTCAAGCCACCAGATGTCGTCGTCATAGTCAGCTAACATCTCTATGCTGAAGAGGACTTCTTCTCCATACCCATCCACCAGGCTTCGCTATTGACGCCTGCTATCAACTACTTGAAGGCCACTTCATCAAGATACTTAATTTTTGTCATTTTTGTAATCTTTAGGTATGTTCCTTTGTCTGTTTCCCCCACCCTCCTCCCTCCTTGGTACCTTCCTGCATCGTCGAGCGGCTCTCACTTGTGTGTCAGACGTCAACACTTACAGTTGGAGCCTACCTAAGGCTTGTCTCCTGTCTACTCGAGTCATGTTTTAAATATCTACGCCATGTTGTGGATATAAGCTAACGGTCGCCATGGATCATCTACTCTACAAACAATGAGCTAAGTACCAAACTCCAATGGTTTTTAAATAGCTAAATGCTTTTCAATACAATTTTATAGACAGTGTGAGAAATTTCAAATTGTTGTACTACAACCGTCTTCGAGGGATTTTTCTAGTCATTACATGGCTTCTAAGCTGACTTTACAACCTGATAATTTAGTACTTCTTGTACGATTTAACTGAGAATGCTTCTCACACCGTGGGTTTCGTCTTAAAACACCCACTGTCTATATAAAACTTAGCTTTGTTCCTCCGTGGGACCTTTTTGCCCAATTCAACAATCATCAAAATTCTGGAACTTTCTGGGTCAAACGACATTTCTACAAGTAAAGCAAGCTAGTGTTTTCCACTCTAACATGGAATTATTCCTCCTCACTGAGGAATTTACATCACAGTTACTGTTGTTAAAAATCTGATCTGTTTTCCTTCGTGGGAACTTCTCTTCAGCATTCAACTACAACCCATACAAATTTCTAACGAAATAAACTCTCTCAAGCTAAAACTCAATTAGTGATTTACATAATGGCAATAACTTTTCTCCTTGTGAATTTTCTGTGCTGCAATAGTGAACTTTTCAAATACATCAATAGACTATAGTGAAAACAGTGTCCGTTAAACCACCAACCGCGTCGCGTTTGTGAGAGCAATAAATATGGCCAAAACTTTTTCCTAAAGTTCCCAATTCTTCCTCCCTAAACACCTTACTAACTTAATCTAATTAAGTTCTAAATTTAAGTCAATTGATGTACCTAGCTATTAATCAACGAGGCCTCACTTGTCAAAAAGTGCCCTCCCAACTTAGTTTCGCATTTCACGAATTAACTTCTCCATAATCAGTGGCTAGTCCACATTCTAATTCTTTTCCCTTCTAAATGGGGGAAATCTATTTTTTCTTCTCATAATTGAGTAAACTAATTTTTCTCTTCAGGTTTCACAATAGTGACCTGTCCTATTTGAATTTAGCACGGTCGTAATTACTGTTTAAACATAAGAAGTTATAGAAACTCCTTCTTAATTTCTCTTTCTTTTGTTATAATTTCGAATTTGTTATTTGTTCTTACTTTCAAGATTTCCATATAGGAATTCTTAAAGTGCCCAAATTGTACCTCATTTATTGTTAAAGCTTTAATTGCGTTAATCGTCGTTAAACTTCGAATTTGTTAATCTTAGCACCATTTTATAAATCTTATGCAGATTTTAGTGCTTATAAGAGGTTCCAAACTTAAAAATTGTTAACTGCCTAGTGCAAATTTCAACATTCTAGAGGTCTGAGACTTCAAAGGTTAAAACCTAAATTGTACCTTTTATATTTGTCAAAATTATTATATCTCCACGCATTTTTAAATAAATCAGATTATATTTTTTCGTCTTATCCTTGTCTTAGAATAACGATTAGGCAGCACCTTATTTTCCCTGACTCTTCCCAAAATCTTAAGCCCTTTTTAAGAAAACTACGTACTCAATTAATAAAGTTTTCGCTATTTGTTGCATTTAAACAAAACCTCCTAGTATCATCTTTTCCAAAGCATCTTTTAGCTGCTATAGGTAATTCTAATGAGCCAGTATGGCAAGTAAAGCTAGCTTCGCAAGCTTCCTACTTGTTGAGATTTTCTCTATAACTTGTGGTTCGTTTTCAAAATTAAAGTTTTTCTTCTGGTCTAAACTTTCAGTCGGCACTTTGCTGGGTAAAAGCTTAGCTATTCTTAAATGCAACTATTGTTTTTCTTACCTAAATTCTCCAAGAAAACAACAAAATTATCCCCAAAACCATAACTGCTTCATCGCTACCCTTTCTGTAAATACTCGGCCATTCTTGGGAAATGCTACAGTTCCAAGAACTAAAATCATCACGGAAAATTCAAATTATTTGCGCCTTTCAAAACATTCTTTTAAACTTAACTCCTTTGAAAGGATATACAGTAAATCTGTCATTCTTTGTCTTGTCAGACTACCACCCTTCCAAATAGTATCCAAATATAGGCTGGGAAGGGAAAGTACGATCGCCGCTTGCTTGAAAATAGCCCAAGCTCCAGCCGCATTTCCCGTTAGCTGTGTCCAAGTCCATACCCACTTTAGGTATCCCGCAGGCTCGCGCAGTGAAAATGTTGATTAAACGTTTACTTTAGTTTAAGTTTATGAGTTATATTGGACTCCCGTCCCATCTATCCATACTTTTTCTCCATTCCGAAACCCACTTCTTCCCTTTTTTCTCATCATATTCCCTTAGGGAGGGTTATTCCATAGCTAATAACCTACCCAGGCCATACCATTACTCATCGCTGCAGAATGTTATCCTCGTTTAAAATTGATTTTAAATCCCAACACGATTCCATCGGCCCTTTACTGGGGTTCCTACCACGAGTTCTTGAACCTAACAAAAAACATGAATCGGACCATGAAGTGAAATTGATTGAGGACCATCACGTGTCGGTGACGTGTAATATTATTAGTAACGTGTACACGAATCAAGAGCCATCACATTCGCTCTACGATTTTATTGTGACATCGCCTAATAGCTATATTATTCGTGAAAACCCTTCAGTGGTGCTTTTTCATTCGGTGGGTTTTGATCATATTAGTAATATAACTTTAGGACTGGTCAGTAGAGAACAACAACTGATTCAACTAGATTCCCGCACACCAGTCACCTACAAGTTTGTTCTAAAGCCACTATGAAGTTGGTGTATAAAGCAACAACACTGTCTAGGAATGGTGTTAGTTGTTTGCCACGTGAATACACGTTAACACGTAAGGACAAGCAGATTTTACAGCATCTGGGTTACCACGTAAACTCACATGATTAATTATATCCTAGAAGTGGTGAACCGCATAGAGGAGCAAGAAAGAGTGGTCAAAATTGATCCGCATTCCTATCAAGCTCAAACACCTGGATTAAATAACAATGATGAAATTCAATTTGTTATTATCAACCAAGATATTTACACCCTACTGCATGAAAATGTCATTCAAATTGAAGGTCGTCTCACAAATGCCGGTGGTTCTACACCCACGACATCCTAGTTAGCCAGCCATGCTTTTGCCTCTCTGTTTTCTGAGGTGCGCTATGTGATTAATGATATTGTGGTATTTCAAGTGTCATGAAATATACCCCTCTCATAGTACAGAAGAAGGTTAAACACATTGCATGGTGGGTTGGTGCTCTGACTCAACCAATGACTGGATGGTTCACTCCCATGGCACCTTTACTGGATTTTTACCTCTTGAACTCATTTTAGGCTTTGTTGAAGATCACCAGCGTATTGTGGTAAACGCAAGGCAGGAGACAGGAGCGATAATAATGCACTCAAGGGAGCCGATGATGCACCCATAGATTAAAAAATTCAACTACAACGGATTCAATGGAAAGTACCACACGTGACCCTTTCCGATAGCAAAAAACCTAGAGATGCTCAAGATTGTGGGAAGAGATATGCCTCTACCCATGGAATTTAGAAGCTGGTAGCTCCATGAGTACCCACCATTGCCAACCACCAACACACACAGTTGGTCTGTGAAAACAACACGCTATACAGAGAGACCTCTCTACATTTTAGTGGGTTTTCAAAGAAATCGCAAGTATCAACCAACCATAGATGTCACTCAATTTGATCACCTACAATTGAGAAATTTTCTTCTTTTCCTCAACGGAGCTGTTTTTCCCTATGAAGGACTGGATTTGGAATTTTCAAAGAATAAATTTGGCCCTCTCTTCGACTTGTTTTCTAAATTTAGATGGTCGTATTATCAAAAAGAAAATTGTCCCATGTTGTCACCCCAAGAGTTTAAGGCAAGGGCGCCACTGATCGTCTTTGACTGTTCCTACTTGGAAGAGTCTGTCAAGCAATCCAATATTGACATCCGACTAGAGTTTGAAACTCAAGACAATGTCCCGCCAAACACCACGGCTTATTGTCTTATTATTCATCACAAACTAGTCAACTATTATCCACTGTCCAAACAAGTGACTAGGGTATAAATAACAGGCAAACCAATGTCAAGCAGCTCAGTCATGGATTGCTTTAAAGCTATAAGAGGTCTCACAGCCATGAATTTAAAATCTGAGGAACAACGTTTCAAGACCTTTGCGACATGGCTTGTGCCTTTTATTAACCCTCCAACCTTGGCGGCCGCTGGTTTCTATTATTTAAAAACAAGAGATGAAATGAAATGTGTGTTTTGTTCAATCACCATAGACCAATGGGAAGAGAGTAATGAACCTTTGCAAGAACATCAGCTCTGGTCACCAGCCTGCCTCTACCTCTGTAGAATGGATGTGGGTAATATACCCTGTCATTAAAGTTACCCCTCTCTAGTGCCTCTGAGTGATGAAAAAGTTATGATACGTGTGGACCTTATGGAGTCAACGGTGCTTCGGTGAGCAGTACAGAGTCGAAAACACCCAGTTTAGAGACATTGGGACATCACCGGTGTCATGGACGCTATAAACACACAAGACTTTATTGTTGTATGAGTTGGTACTGTCCCTATCCCAGAATGACAAAGGAATGTAAAGCTTGTTATGATTGTTATGTCAATAAAATGATGTAATAAAATAGGTTGTTATTATTATTATTTCTAAACCTCAATAGTTGCAAATAAGTATTCAGTTGACCTAACCTAACCTAACTTTATCTAATCTTACCTGACTCTACATAAGCTAACCTAAGTGAGCACAATTTGACATGGTTGTGATTTTTTTTACCAGAATGGGATTTAAGTGAATGAAATTGATACACCTTTGTAGTCGATAGTCACTCATCAGTTGGACTTGGTCCAGGCAATCGTCGACATGTTGCGTACGCTGATTGTCGATTGCGAAGGGTTTAAAATTGGATAACAAATTTATATTTAAAGAGGTGGCCATCATTGACTGTTCGACATTTTGGATATCACAACCCACCCATCTCGTGTTTAAACCACCCTATGCTTTCGATTTGTGGTGTGAAAAAGTCCGTAAACAAACCCAATGGATTAAAAATCATTTGCAACTACAATGGAATCAAGGAACCATTTCTTATTAATACCTCGACATGGTGATGAGAGTGCATTTAACATCAGGCAATGTGGTATTTGTGAAAGGTAATGAAAAAGTCAAAGGATACAAGAGTTTTTGGCTCCTTACTGTCAATGTATCGATCTCATGGATTTAGGCTGTCCCTCACTGCAAACATTAATGGAGCACTGCCCCTGTGGCAACATTAGCAATAAAGCCCTGGTGCATGCGTGGCATTTGTGTCATTGGTTTACCACTAATGCCTGCTGGGAGTTGCTAACTAAAATAAAAACTCAAGGTTTACCGGTGGATGACAGCAGTTAGATTCCTACAAGCGACGTGTAAACTTCTACATTATAAGATGGAGGGGAGTGATACTGATAAGGCCATTGGCAATTTTTTGTTTGCAAAAAAGAAACTAGACAGATTTACCAAAGAAGAATTATTGGCGCTTCCAAAATCGTTCATTTATTATGTGGCAGCGAATGCGGTGTAAGAAATCTGGCAACATGTACCAAAATCGTGGACTCAAGACCATGTGTTCAGTGAATTGCAACCATGTATTGATTACGTTCACCATAAGCAAGTGGCTGTGGAAAAATACCATCTATACCACAGTGTTCTACTTGCCAGCTGGTCAAACTCTATCACGGTCATAAAACACAGTGTAAAGACTTTGTTTCCTAATTCCACGGGTGTGATGGCGAGAAAAAGCAACAATAACATCAACATCTTCAACAGAGGAAGGTCAAACATTTTCGCCGTCGACAGAAAAGGATATGTCAAACTTGTACTGGTCATGGCGTCATTGACAAAGTCATTAATCGTTTACCTTTCGAAATCCACTTACCTGGGTATCACTATTGTGGTCCTGGAACAAAGCTGAATCAACGTTTGCAGCGTTGTGATATACCTATTAATCCTTTGGATGAAGCATGCTAAGAACATGACCTTTCTTATCGCCATAGTCATCCTGCCTTAAGACATGTGGCGGATAAAATGTTGTTGAAAAAAACTAAACAACGTTTGACATCCTGTGATGCCTCAGTGGGAGAGGGTTGGCAGCTCTGATTGTGATTAGAGCTATGAAAGGAAAGTTAATGATGAGTGGACATGAACATTAAAAAAAAGAAAAAATGATTGAGGAATTGTTATTTTGTATTCTTATTTTGTGTACAAAATCACACACGTGTTCTGTATTCACCTCTAAAGCCGTGTGCAACCCTTGCGCTGTACAAATTTGATCCCTAAAAATTCCAAAGCAAGATTCCAAAAATTCTTTGGGAATCAAACTTTCCGTATTTGAAACGGGATTTGAAACAACAATCAAGGGGTTGACAAGTTAAACTATTCACAGCGGTAGAATGCGACATCGTTGAAATAAAGTATTACCTGAGTTTTCAGCCGTTGACTGCCCGGCAATGGTTCCACTTTAGTGCGTGTGAGGTTTTCAGCGACTGCTACAGCGGTAAAGCTTTTTTCCAACACTCTAAAAAGAAATAAAATAAACCACCATAAGTATATCAATTCCAAATAGTACATGCATTTCATCAATAAAATATGGCATTAAACAAAAAAATCAAACAGGATATATATATAAAGGAATCTCACCTGGGTTTGTAAAAGCCTTGCTTTTCCCTTATCGTGGGCTAATGTGGTAATGGTCTTTTTCTCCCTCTTTCTCTCTCTCTCTGTTTCTCTCTCTATCTCACTCTCCACAAAAAATATCTAAAACAAAAAATAAAACAATCCATCCATCAATTGCAACCAATAATTTAAACATCCATTAGCATTTAAAAAACCAATCAGCATTAATAATACACCTACCTCTAAAATATATAATTTATCCAATATCGTCACTGATTGGGTCAGGCATAGGAATCCACTAGCCTTAAGCACCTCGGGTATGGCAATTATCTATAAACAAATAATAAAATAAATAAATATTCATTAATCACCTCATCAATTAATCCCTCAATCAATGTATGTATAAATAAATAAATAAATACCTTACAACGATTTCAGTATTTTCCACCAGCACATAAAACACTGTATAAACCGGAGCCTGTGTTTATACTGTAACATCTAATAAGGTAATTATATACCATGCGACGTGACATCCATAAGACTCTCTGTTCTCCCCTTCTTACCTCCCCCCCCCCTCCCTACAATTCCGTTCATACAGCCACCGATAGCCTGGTGAGAGGTGTGAACAACAGCATCCTCTGTCCTCCCTCCTTTACTACCCTCCCCACCCACCCCTCCCTCACCCTTCCCCAACACTACCGGTGACGTCCAAAGCTAACACACATGCATGCCAAGATTGATCTTCAGCTGTTCTATGGCTCTCTGTACTTTTCCACGCTAGCCCCTGTTGCCAGGTGAGGTCAGCGCATTCCTAAGATAGTGTTATCAAGTCGTGGTGGTGGTGGGAGAGACTTAACCATTCAAAAGCTGTGTCTCATCACAACCATTCTTTCTGCTCACCTACCCAGCGTCTACAGCGTCACACCGCGCAAAGCAACACTTCACATAGCCATCTACGATTATTGGCTTATAAAATCACTGGTCCATGATCTTGCTGTTTCGGGTCTTTTGGGTCAATGAGTGCGCCATAGGACAAATCGTAAAAAAGACTTAAAATGAAGCGTCTGCGATCAATGGTTGGCGAAATATCAATTGATTTCTTGGGCACAGCCACTGTGGCCGGCAACATGCTCGTTTAAACACATACATAACCGGTACTGTCTCTCTCTCTACTACCAATCTTAATTGATTTTTTTTTAGTTTTAAAAATCGAATTTGCTTCAACATGTCTTGTTAGGCCCTTGTCAAAATTTATTTTTGACAACAAAATACTACATTCAAAGGGGGCACGTCACCACGAGTCCATTGACACCTCGTACACGTCTCTAGCCTTATTGGTTCGCGAAATATAACAAAAAGTCTAAATATCATGTTTTAGCCCCAAAATAGGTTTTCCTCATTCTCAACTCATGCATCATCTTAAAGAGCACAACGCGACAAAAAATAACACCAAGCACGTCCTCCTACCACCATCCCTTCCCAAAATATCACCAAACATGTAAAAAATAGGTTTTTACCCCAAAGTACGTTTCAAACCTTCAACCTATTAAAACAATAATCTCACCATTAGAATGATCGGAAAAAATACCAGTAAAGCAACACCAAGCATGCCCTCCTACGACCATTCCTTCCTTCCCGAGCCAACGCTCTGTCGTCACAGAACATCGTGATGACCGGCTCCAAGTGAGGTAGATGCGCCATAGCTTCACCACTACACGTAGTAGTAATTTTTGTCCTAGAGACCTAAAACTTATTTTGGGGGTGAAAGGGGTAAAGACCATTAATTTGAGTCAAACACACTTCTTTGTAAAATTCTTAGTTTCTAAAATATAGCCAATTTTAAAAATTGAACGTTTTTGGAAAAATTGTTAAACAATCCATATTTTTTCTAACTATAAAGGACAAAAAGACCTTTCGTTTGAGCCATTGCATAACGTTTTAGGATGTTTAGTTTTAGAAATATCACCTACTTTCTAAAACACATATTTTCTAAAAAATTAAGGAATATAACGAGTCGTTCTTACTCACCCCGAGTAATTTGATATCTCATATGCCAAATTCCGATTATTGGTTCACGAGATATCGGTTGCCTACCACCACAGGCTGACCACGAGTCACGTGCGCGCGGTGGGAGTGGTGGTGGGGGCCCTAGAACTCCTACAGCCTCTCTACTTTCCGCACTCAGTGGTAAATGTTCTGCACTATATTTCCCAACTGATATTCAATCATATTTACTGTAGAAGGCTATGCGGTTCGTGCTCGAATCTCCGCATTCACGACGCATCTCAGGCCTTCAACAGGTTTTATGTCAAGCGTAGTGTAACATTTCCAGCTTCTCCGTTTATATTCTTCCCCGTCCTATTTCCTTCCGGGTTGTTTCATGTATTTCATACTTATACATAAATAATATCGAAATATTGCATGATAATTTTCTAATGGTATTTCTTGTATTGTCCATTTAATGAATCCTTAGAATATTAAATTCAATGTCGTGATTCCAATGAAGTTCACGACTACTCGATCCTCTCACAGTTTTCTTATTTCATGGGCTGTCTTCAAAATATTGTACTCAGCTTACAATATCGGTGTTGTCACGTGGTATGACATAGAATTCAGATCTTGGCGAGGTTTATGAACAAGTAAACTGGGACAGTGTTGAGATGACGTATCCATGTTGCGGACCCTGCTGCCAGGTCGGACAAACGCCGATTGTTATTATTATTATTATTATTATTTTCACTCAATCCTCACTATTTTCACAAAGAAACTCCATTTAGAAACTATTTTATGATTTCCCTTCTTGAAAGTACGCTTGGATGCATGATTGATGTCATACTGTATTTTTCTAGAAACCTGTTATTTGGCGTAACTGAAGATGAAGTCACTAGACTATCGTAGTCAATGCGCATCTCCTTGACATTGGCACATGGCCAACTATGAAGATGATTGTACTCTTACACACTTCAGAACCGCATAACATTCAAGAATTATTCATGGTTCTAGTTTCTTTTAATAATGCCCTATATTACAGAAAGAACGTATTAGGCAATACATTGCTGACCGTAGTCCTAACTCTAACAACTGTATTGAATAGATTTGATGCACGTATGTTTGGCCTCGGGCTCGGGCTCTGCGATAAATCAAATCATCAGATGTAAAATTAACGATTAAAATATGAACAAGTAGTTCCGTGAAGAAGTAAATAGCCTATTTTAATTTATCCTTATGGACTTTTCTATTAAAAACTTCCCCGCTTATTGGAAGGATTTTCCATGTGATATTCTAAATAGCTTTTGGTACAGGACCTATGTTGTAATAACGTATAGAGCTGCAATTTCAAACTCAAACCTCAATATCCATACTGTGGTACCAGTGCATATTCATGTCTTAAATAGAAACTTTAATCCTTCCTGAAGATAACTCACATCAACACACCTCCAGCACTGGAAAACATGTTCCACGATGAGATCTACAATAGGAAGAGGCAGATGACCACGCTGTTCCGTCCCTTAAAGCAACAATAACTAAATAACCCACAATTCAGGAATAAAGCACCGAGAAATTACTGGTTTATCAACTTTCCGAGAGACAGGTGGTAGGTTAATACTGAGTGTCAACACTACCTGAGGGAAGATGATGAGAAAAAAATGAAGTAGGTTTAGGAGTGGGAACAATTTTAGGCAGAGAGGAAGAGAATCCAACACAAAGCCATAAGGAAATAACGATGTAGAGAGAGATTTTACTGCACAAAGCCCATGAAGTACCTAAAATGTGCGGGGACTTGTGTAAGGCTAACGGGGAGCGCAGCGTGAGCTGAGGTCGCCGGCAAGCTATCACTAAGTGCTCTTTCCCTCCCGAGCGTGATTGCGGGTATATTGTAGGGACGTAGTGTGCTAGCAGACCAAGTGGTGCCAAATAGTAAATGAATTATATACTTTCCCTTCAAAAGGGTGAACTTTTAGAGAGCATTCTGAAATGCCAGAAAAATTTAAATTAGCTGCAATATTTGTATTATCAGACACTGTCGGATCTCTGACATAAAGGCCGAATGCTTCCAGGGTGGCCAGAGATGAAGCAACGATAGTGCTTTTTTTGCAATATTATTAGTATTATTAGTGAGAATCTTTAAAGAATACCAATTGTTGCATTTAAAACAGGCAAAGTGCCGACTAAAAGTTTAGAACAGAGGAAAACCTCAAACCTAACTGAACAAGACCACAATTTTAGACAGTAAATTACAAGCCAGGGAGAAAATCTCTACAAGTAGGAAGCTGGCAGAGCGAGCTATACTTGCCTTAATGATTTACTAGGATTAGCTGAAATAGCTAAGAGAATCTTTGTAGATTTTGTTATTGGAAGTTTTGTTTTAAACACAACAATTGATGGAGTTTTTAATAAACTTATCATTTAGGGCTTTGCATTTTTCTTTGAAAATAGAATAATTTTAGGAGAAAGATTAGGGAAGAGGAGGTCCTGCCTAACAGTTTTTCTAGCAGGGGAGATATACACTAAATTATAAAGAATTGATTTAACAAAATGTGGAAGTTAAAAATAGTAACAAGTAGAACTTAGATCTATTTTGAGATAAGAACAAATTATTTGTTTTATGACAACTTCTAGGTCTCAGACCTGTATAAACATTAAAGAACCTTATGAGGGGTTTTAAACTATGCATACAATTGAAGGGTTTAGAACCTATGATAATTATAATAAAGAAGTTAAATTTAGGTTTAATTTTTTCATTAGACTAATCAGGTAGAATATTAAATTTTCAAAAAAATCAAGGCTTTTAGAATACCTTAGTAGCAATAAAAAGGATTACACATTCCTGGGAGCAGCAGGATAGGGAAAAAAAGATTAATAAGTGGTTCCTATAACCACTGTTATATTGACACAGAAATTAAGATATGCTACTTACAAATTGGGCAGGTCGTATTAACGAAACCTGGTTTATATAAGTTAGGTAATTTAACAATTTGAAGATAAGAACTTCCTGGTTAAAACAGGAAAAATATGTAGTAAGATGTAGATTATACCCACGGTTATTTTTACAGAATGAATAAGTTTCAAGGGGAACAATTTGGGAGGGCACCTATTTATAAACGAAGCCTCATAGAAAAAAGTAATTACCCTAAATTGTTAGTAAAAGGGATTGGGAGTGTAGGAATTATAGTATATATAGTCCTGGCCAATTTTATAAATTCGAACGAATCGCGACGTGGGAGATTGTTGAACGGACATTTTTTTTTGTAGCACTGAAATTTGTTGATAGATTGTAGATTTTCCTTATTGCTGTATGTATAGGTTCATTAAATTGCACTTTGACGGGTTTTAGCGGTATGTAGTTTTGATATTACAGTTTATGAATTCACTGAGTTCGACTTGAATAGGTTTATTGCGTTCGAGAGTTTTTGGATTGCAGTTTATAGTTCCGTTTTACTTAAAGTTGCGGTAATTTTGAAAGTATTGAGTGTAGTTCAACACGGTTGACAGTTTAATTTGAATGGAACGTTCCACAACTGTAGTGACAGTTAAATGAAGCGGTAGTAATCCCTCTGAGGCAGCAAGTTAAGTCTTTTAGAAAGTTATCAATTTAACAGAAATCCCTCGTTGCAGGAAAAGTATTCCCTTATTTAGTTCAAGGAATGTTGAATTTCATGACTTTAGCAGCAAGCCTGGTTGGCGAAGAATAACGGATCTCTCGAGGGGCAGTTATTACTCAAGTTTGAGGAAATCCCAACACTGTCTATTACTTTTATTAAAAACATTCCAAATGTTGTTTAAAACCTTCCTTAAGACATGATTAAAATCAATGTAGGTAGTTGCTTAACCTGCATGATGATTAAAGCTGGAAGATCCCTGCAGCCGTTACACTAAAAAATCAGACATCGCGCCGATTTGAATTTTACCTCATTTTTAGAGGAGGAGGCCTCTGAGAGAGGACAAACTGTTCACTCAAAGTCCGAACTAGAAGTTTGGCGAGTAAAGAAGCACACGAGAGAGCCCGAAAGACGAAGGGGTGGGGGAAGGAACATAAGAGTCTAAACAGCGTAGGAAACATGGGAATAGTAAATTTTCAACATTATGAAAATGTGATACATCAATTTATATCTTCATGGAGATGATAGATGGCGACAGCAACGACGCCTGATGGAATGGTGTGTAAGTCCTCTTGAACTTGATGAATCCAAAAACGTCGGCAGGTTTCCGCGCGGTGCGCCGTTACTTAGCAAGGAATACATAACTGCAACAAACTTATGTACATTTTAGAGCACGTATAAAGAATAAGGGAATACCAAGGGGGTCCCTGTTGGTGTCTGCGAGGGAAAATAAAAGAAACTAATGAAAATGAATAGCAAAGAGCAGCAAGAGCTAACTCTAACTAACCGTGTATCCCAAAGTATACACCAAGCTTGGGCCAACACCAACAGAGAGAAGAATGAAGCTACATTTCAATGGGTAGGGGTGAAATTAGGGAAATCGGTCTGCTAATATTACCTTTAGAAGTATAAACTTTTACGACACGGACTCTTCCGTCCCTTCCGGGGTAGCACTCGGCCACCCTGCCAGAGACCCACACCAGTGGGGGAGAAGCGTCCCTCACCTGGACCAAGTCCCCTACCTTGATATCAGGATTGGAAAGAAGCCACTTCTCTCTCCTTTGCAAAGAAGTTAAGTACTCCAATTTCCACCTTTTCCAGAAAGAGTTACGAAGGCCGTCAATTTTACGCCAAACAATAGGCAAGAGAGAATCTCTGTGAGAATTAGGAAGGGGGGAAGGGGAAGAAAGAGAAATACCAATAAGGAAATGACCAAGAGTTAATGGAAGCGAATCATCAGTAAAGAGCGCAACGAAGTGCGAAGAGAAAAGTAACAAATATAAACAAAGACTATAAGAACAGGTACATTGATTGATACTAGTGATATACAATATAAGAAAAGAAGCTATGCAAGTAAAAGGCAAGAACGCCATAGGTACCAATAACCTAGTAATAATAAGCGTAAACCATAGGTTATAATGTGCACAAAAAGGGTTAACTAGAGCAATAATTAGGTCAATAAGAAGCGTGACGCAACAAGAATTAATGCGAACACACATCAAATGTAAAGACGAGGAAGGATAAGTTTGTTTAACAATAAATAACAAGAGTACAAAATAGTTGCGTAGAATACAATAGATACGCCTAGCGAAAATATTTAAAGATGTTATCAAACAACAATCAAAACAAACATAGATTACGTGTGTAAACATTTAAACAAAGTGAGTAAACAAAGCATCAACACAAATAGAATTGCGAGATGACAAACATAAACAAATAGAGCGGCCAGTGATCGGAACCAGTTTATCTGGACATGGAAGTGAGTACTGCACTAAGTTACAGTAGCAAACCGGCTGACTCACTGGTTGACAGTGGTAGGCAAGTAGCCTAGTTTGAGATAAGGCAAACATGTTATGACCTTCATCACGTGCAGGGAAAATAAACAGTGCCGTACTATTTCGTAAGCTTGTATACAATCAAGTTTGCAAAGCACGTGGTTGAATGTAAACAAAGTGAATACATGCAAACACTGATGGAAGCGGAACTTTAAATAGCGCACATAGTCATATGTGGCTTGGACATGAGCGACCCCTTTGAGGATGGAGGAGATAAAAAGATCAATCAATTTTACATAATTTTGAGAATTTCGGAGCTAAAAATTTAATAACAAAAAAGTGCTAAATTCTCCTAACCAGCGGAGAAATGTGGCGAAGTTGACAAAGAAATTGAGCCTATAATTCGTCATCCTTGAAGCTAGAGAAACAAGGTTGTTAAGATGGTTCAAACGCTGTTACCGAGTGTGATAGAGAAGGAAGGAGGCGTCCGCGGCCTTCCGACGTAACAGAGAAAGAAGCAAGACTCAACTCTCAGCGAAGCGATGGTACATTCCGTTGAAAAAGCCATTGCAATTTAAGTCATGCGAGCTGATGACCATAGTTTGACGCAAAGTAAAAATTGTTTGCGATAAAGGGTTTAAACAATTACCTGCTACGAGGAGTGGAAAAAGGCAGTACAACAAACTACTAAAGGCAAGGCGAGCTTGGATTAACTTTTTGTAAGGAAGTGAAGCAGTGACGTGATTACTGAAATTAGATAAGTTAGTGTTCTCCTTTTCAGAAGCTGAGCTTAAGTCAGCATTGACAAAGTGACATTGAGATTTGAGTTGAGGACTGAAACGCTGAATTTGACCGGTTATGACCCAACGAAAGTTGGTGTCGTGGGCAAAGACTCCACGAGCTAGGAAACGCTTTTGAGGGCGTAAACTTTTCCAAAGAACGTTAGCGTTCAATATGATCAATAGGGCCTTGAATATTAAGTTAGAGGGAATATTCAAATAGGAAGTGTCAACAGAGTGACTGGGGGTATCTTCACCTATGCTGTTGAGAATGAGACAGTTTAGTTGAAGATTAGTGTTTCTTTGACAAATATCTCTAAGGTTTAATTTTGAGGACGTCAAAGCTTGCGATTTTATAGTATTGATACCTTATACTTCAATAAAAGTGGGGTTTACTGGAAGACCAAGTTTTTTGATTAATGATTGTGACGCAAAATTCTGAGTTGAAGCGGAACCTAAGAAACCTCTTGCTTGAAACCAGTTGCCCTGTTTGTCCTGGATTTCAAATTGAACGGTAGATAACAAAACTTGTGCACTGCGATGGGTCTTGGCATTGTGAATGCAGGAAGACGCACTTGTCTTTTCCGGGTTGCTCTGCTTAGAGTTAAGAGATGCAGGCACTGATGACCTCGATGTAGCATTGTGATGTAAAAGAGTGTGATGTTTCATTTGGCAATGGAAACAACTTCCTTTTAAGGGACATTTCGAAGTGGAATGACTTGGAGACAAGCAATTAAAACAATGTTGATGGTTTGAAATAAGCTCCTTCCTGTCCTCAACAGTAAGCGTTCGAAAAGTATCACAAGAATAGACTGCGTGAAATTTGGCACAAATTAAACATTTTGGGAACTTCTTGAGCGTTTTATTACGTTCTCCTTGACGGTTAAAGACAGTGGGACAAGTTTGTTTGTTCTCGACAGATAGGAGCTTATGTCCTTTTGACGAGATATTAGGTTTGGCAACAGAGGTGTTGTGACATACAGAATCAGATGCAAAGCTTTCGCACTGAAAGGAAAGTGCGGTAAGAAGTTGACACTGGTTGTTTATAAAGCTGATGAGGTGCTCGAAGGAATGTTCGTCCTTATGAGCGAGCTCAACCTCCCACGCTTTTAAAGTAGCGAAGTCGAATCTAGATGTGGCGAGATAAATCAAGAAAGCATCCCAAGTTTGGACAGGCTGATTGAGTTTATTTAGAACTCTGACATGAAGTTGCATGATGTCAACAAGGTGTCTTCAAGAGGTGACGTCATTACGATCTACAACCGGCAGGTTGAACAATGATCTCATATGTCGCTGAACACGTAGGCGCACATTGCCATATCTCTCTTTAAGCATGTTAAAGGCGACAGTATAGTTGTCGGCGCTATAAGGAAGTTTTTCCACTAGTGTCAGAGCCTGGTCGTACAGAGACGAACGCAAGTAGTAGAACTTATGGATATCGAGGATATCCGTATTGTCATGGATAAGGGAACAAAATAGTTCATAAAAGGAGTCCCTTTCAGATTCTATACCTGAAAAATGAGGCAAATTTATTTTAGGGAGTAATGGTTTGTGTTTGAAAATGCCCTCTTGAAACGAAGCAGATGCGAACTGAGCCGGATTGATGACCTTAGTGTCCGGTTCGGTGAAACTACGAATTAATTGATGGGCCTTGGCGATACCTTCGAAATACAAGGGTTCGACTTCGTCCCTATCGGATTGAAGTTTGGGGCAGACAGATTCAGTGTCAGTTTGAATTTGATCATAATAATCGTAAGACCGTTCGTCAAGTTTTAAACGTTGAGAGAGGGCGTCTAAGTTCCACTCAGTGGGAGTTAAGTCTTTAAGAAAATTCCTAAACCTCGTAAGTTGCCCTTAGTAGGAAGAGCGTCTAGCGTTGAGTGTTTCATCATTATCAGTTGCCCGAGTTGGAGGTGCCATGTTTGAGATTGACAAATGGAGTGCAACTTACAATATTGAAGAAATGTGGAAATGCTGTCAGGTTGGCAGGAGGAGACAGGTTGCAAGGGGATAGACAATGAAGGAGACAGGAGCGACCTCTTTCGCTCTCCACTCAGCCTTGCACAGTATGTTATAACTGAAAAATTCAAACTAGATATTAGTAATTAGCAAAATATTGACAAGTTGGATTCTCCCGGGTTTCTGGGACCATTTTTTGGTAGGTAAATACTGAGTGTCAACACTACCTGAAGGAAAATGATGAGAAGAAAATGAAGTAGGTTTAGGAGTGGGAACTATTTTAGGCAGAGAGGAAGAGAATCCAACACAAAGCCATAAGGAAATAACGATATAGAGAAAGATTTTACTGCACAAAGCCCATGAAGTGCCTAAAATGTGCGGGGACTTATGTAAGGCTAACGAGGAGCGCAGCGTGAGCTGAGGTCGCCGGCAAGCTATCGCTAAGTGCTCTTTCCCTCCCGAGCGTGATTGCGGGTATATTGTAGGGACGTAGTGTGCTGGCGGACCAAGTGGTGCCAAATAGCAATAAATTATGTACTTTCCCTTCAAAAGGGTGATCTTTTAGAGAGCATTCTGAAATGCCAGAAAAATTTTAATTAGCTGCAATATTTGTATTATCAGACACTGTTGGATCTCCGACAGAAAGGCCGAATGCTTCCAGGGTGGCCAGAGATGAAGCAACGATAGTGCTTTTGTTTTAAACGCGACAAGTGATAGAGATTTTAATTAACTTATAATTTCTTTGAAAATAGAATAATTTCAGGAGAAAGATTAGGGAAGAGGAGGTCCTGCCTAACAGTCTTTCTAGCAAGAGAGATAGAAACCAAATAAAAAGGAATTTATTTAACAAAATGTGGAAGTTAAAAATAGTAACAATTAGATATTATATCTATTTTGAAATAAGAAAAAAATATTTGTTTTATGACAATTTCTAGGTCTCAGACCTGTAATAAACATTAAAGAACCTAAAGAGGGTTTTTAAACTTTGCATACAATTGAAGGGTTTAGAACCTATGATAATAATAAAGAAGTTACAATTGGATTTAATTTTTTCATTAGACTAATCAGGTAGAATAGTAAATTTTCAAAAAAACAAGGCTTTTAGAATACCTTAGTAGCAATATAAAGGATTACAAATTCCTGGGCGCAGCAAGATAAGAAAAAAAGAATAATAAGTGGTTCCTATAACCACTGTTATATTGACACAGAAATTAAGATATACTACATACAAATTGGGCAGTTCGTATTAACGAAACCTGGATTACATAAGTTAGGTAATTTAACAATTTGAAGATTAGAACTTCCTGGTTAAAACAGGAAAAAATGTGTAGTAAGATGTGGATTATACCCACGGTTATTTTTACAGAATGAATACGTTTTATGTGGAACAAATTGGGAGGGCGCCTATTTATAGACGAAACCTCATAGAAAAAAGTAACTGCCCTGAATTGTTAGTAAAAGGAATTGGGAGTGTAGGAATTATAGGATATATTCCTGGCCAATTTTATAAATTCTAACGAATCGCGACGCGATAGATTGTTGGACGGACACTTTTTTTTGTAGCACTGAAGTTTGTTGATAGATTGTAGATTTTCCTTATTGCTGTATGTATAGGTTCATTAAATTGCACTTTGACGGGTTTTAGCGGTATGTAGTTTTGATATTGCAGTTGATGAATTCACTGAGTTTGACTTGAATAGGTTTATTACGTTAGAGAGTTTTTGGATTGTAGTTAATAGGTTCTGTTTCACTTAACGTTGCGGTAATTTCGACAGTATTGAGTGTAGTTCAACACGGTTGACAGTTTAATTTGAATGGAAAATTCCACAACTGTAGTGACAGTTAAATGAAGCGGTAGTAATCCCTCTGAGGCAGCAAGTTAAGTTTTTAGAATGTTATCAATTTAACAGAAATCCCTCTTTGCAGGAAAAGTATTCCCTTATTTAGTTCAAGAAATGTTGAATTTCATGACTTTAGCAGCAAGCCTGGTTGGCGAAGAATAACGGTTCCCTCGAGGGGCAGTTATTACTCAAGTTTGAGGAAATCCCAACACTGATATAACTTTCATTAAAAGCATTCAAAATTTTGTTTAAAACCTTCCCTAAAACATGATTAAAATCAATGTAGGTAGTTACTTAACCTGCATGATGATTAAAGCTGGAAGATCCCTGCAGCCGTTACACTTAAAAATCAGACATCGCGCCAATTTGAATTTTACCTCATTTTTAGAGGAGGTAGACCTCTGAGAGAGGACAAACTGCTCACTCGAAGTCCGAACTAGAAGTGGGGCGGGTAAAGAAGCACACGAGAGAGCCCGAAAGACGAAGGGGTGGGGGAAGGAAACACAAGAGTCTAAAGGGTGTAGGAAACATAGGAAATGTAAATTTTCAACATTATGAAAATGCGATACATCAATTAATATCTTCATGGAGATGATAGATGGCGACAGCAACGACGCCTGTTGGAATGGTGTTTAAGTCCTCTTGAACTCGATGAATCCCAAAAACGTCGGCAGGTTTCCGCGCGGTGCGCCGCTACTTAGCAAGGAATACATAACTGAAACAAACTTATGTACATTTTAGAGCATGTATAAAGAAAAAGGGAATACCAAGGGGGTCCCTGTTGGTGTCTGCGAGGGAAAATAAAAGAAACTAATGAAAATGAATAGCCAAGAGCAGCAAGAGCTAACTCTAACTATCCGTGTATTCCAAAGAATACACCAACAGGTTCAATAGAACACAGTAAAATATGTTCTTTTCTGATATGATCATTCATATAATCCATAATGTACGATGTCGGTAATAGAAAATTCGTGTTTTATCCCTTAAAACAATATCCAGCAAGACCATATCATTGAGAAATTATGTGCGCGAATATATAACTTTCAGTATCGGTGATTAAGACTCTTTCTGTATCTTTCTTTAACGAGTCACGGGATTTTACTTTAAGAAACGTCAAATGCACGTCTTCTATGGTTTACGAAAAGTAAGCTATAGGACTTAGTGCCATTAGATAATGATTATTAAAACAGTCCATCATAAGAATCTTCTCTTCAATCACTTGAACAGAATACGAAAAATAAAATTTTAAAAATAAGGTTTTGAAATTTCAAACTTGTCACCTTGAAGTTTTGAAAACAATTAACCATGAAATGTCTCTACAGTATACTAAGCTCTGAATAAGGATTCGCTGTGCTACGTTTCATTGCTCCCGGATGATTTGATCACCAGACGTCATTGACAATATTTTAAAATCACATGACCGGCATGTTGTTTTTCTGCTTCTCAACATTTTGAATGTCACACATACGTAGCCTACTAACTTAAAAGTTCTCTATCACCATACAAAATTTCTGTTTGATTGCTTGGATAGTTTCGGAGGTATTGTGCACCATTAAAATACTGCAAATCGCATGGGCGCCATGTGAATTGATTCATATATATCGTTGTACCTCTAGGGTACGCCACCATCATCCCCTAACACTAATACCCCCGAAAAAAACAAATGCCACACACCTACTTCAAAAACCTACAAATACATTTACAGAATTATACATCCAATAAATTATCACCTCCATGAACTCAGGTAGCCTCGTGTCCCAGCCAACGACCCCAGAGAGGGCTATGACATGGGAGAAATGTGCAAATTCCGCAAACGCAGCGCGATACTTCTATAAAAACTCCGGGAGGTCAGGCCTCCGGATCAGTCTGTCTCAGTGTTACCTACGTGCCGAATCGCTGCTGGAAGCCGAAGGGTAAGTGTCTCAAGCGATCACTACACACACAGTCAACTACACTCCCATCCCCCTGTGCTTGGATTGTAATAATTATTTATTTTTATTAACTGCACTGCTAATTATCAGAGTACTTCAAATTCGAAGTACTCATTAAATTCAAACATAATAGAAGTCACTGGTCTTTTCCTTTATTTAATTAGCTGGTAAGATCCTACCCTCTTAGCTTCCCCGATAGGTAGGATCTAGCATTAGCACTATCATTTAATTGTTTCGCGACGTCAGCAGAGCGTCACAGCACAGTGCTGACAGTAGCAGGCTCGCTCCTAGCTCGCCTGCTTACGACTTACATCAGACCGCTTGGTACCGTTATCGCGCATAGAGTACTAATTAAACTACCCTTCTCTCCACACTCACACCCGGAACTACCCCGTCAAGCAGTACATTGGGGAGTACTCCTTGCAGGTCGCACTGACGATCTCAAGACACTAACTAATCACCACCTCTTACAAGTAATTGCCAAGCTTTCCCCCTAAACACGCTTATTTCATCCCTTAGGTTAATTCTTTGTACAGGCTACCCTCTCAGGTACCTTACAAATGGTGGACGCACTAGGTACCGCGACGTTGTCATAAGACAACGCATAAAGGAGTACATACAACGTATTCCGCGGAAAAGATCCCTAAAATTAACCTCTTTCTAGCCAAGCGAACGCCACCCAAAATTGGGAAAATGTTTTGAAGTATGGGTCCAATAGTATTTTTGTACCCACCCAAGCCCGCCCCGATAGATACTACATTTTTAAACGCCACCCTTAAATAATAATCAGCCATTCACGACCCCCAAATTTGCTACGCCCACACCATATAATTAATAGGAGTCACATTATTCAGTTGCCCACCCAGTTCGGTCCCCGGTACCTTAAAAAGCTTTGAAACATTAACATTTCATTTCCCAACCCCGTAGAATAAGCGATAAAACCAAACACTTAGAGAAAATATTTCCCACAGATTCACTTGCCCAGACACCTCCGTCGATAGTTCCCTACTCACGAGGCAAGTAATTACATACAATGAGATCGTAAACACACTTACACGACCAAAAGCTTATTATAGTTCTACATTCAGCATGGCATCCCTCCCCCGCCTACATACATTGCAGCGTATAGACGCCTTGCAAAACTTAATTGCATGGCACAAATCCTTAGGGGACCAACAGGATTACCTGAACCGCCTGCAGAAAATACTGCATGCCCATTATAAGAGGATTCTGGGAGCCCTTTCCCATAAAAAGGGACATAAGTATGTCATTAGGGGCCCCATCCCAGCCATCAGGCAACAATTTAACCGTACACAGGGTAAACTCCGCTTACTCCACGAGGCCCTTCATAAACAACATTTTAATCTTAAAGTAGAACACCTTAGGGTAAATACGGCAAACACGAGACTGGCGGAACAGGCCTGCAATACGCCGAAATATGGCAACGTTTCCGTCAGCTCCAGGCACAATTTATTTCATTTGAACCCTTGACATATCAACCTACCCCAGTGGCAGTGGTCAGTACAGGCATTTCACCAAAAATGGCCAACACATCCATTCCCCTACTGCCCACTCCTATTAGGAAGGGGACTGCTGTGTCCATGCCACATCCACAGCCCACCATGGGGAACGAGGCCCACGTGAACACAGTCCCCCCGCCATGTAATGGCATTTCCTTCCCCACAATTCCATTATATCCTAGGACCTTAGCGCCTATTACGGCCAGCAACAGTCCTAAGGCACGCCGAAAAGCCATATTAATTTACCGGCCCATTCCAATAACAATCCCGAACGTAGAAGGTAGACAACACAAGCCTAAAATCACCCTTCTCCAAACGCCCTGTCCACAGGATAAATCCCCTGAATGGATACCAGGTGCTATAGCCGCCTTGGCAATCCGAGGGAGACGGTGCCATAATTTGCATTAGATAGGATTCGGAATTGCCAATATAGAACCCACACATCATTCATTTTTATTTTTAAATAATTAAAGGCACCCTAAATTCTAATACCATTAAACCAGACCACGAGGTAGCTTTACGCATCATATAAATCGCCTCCATAGACAATTTTCCTTTCACACACAACATTTAGGTGTAAGTAGAGAACAAGAAATGTCGAGGTACGCTGCGCCTGCAGCATCCCCACGTCACTCCACCTTTACCCCGTCCCCAGAGCCACGAAACACAGACGTTAGGTCACCAGTATAGGGTGTTAAAGTATATTTCTACCACACATATCTCAAATCCAGAACAGTACAAATCAAACAAGCGCCCTATGCACTATGGCCTATGGTAGACATGCTCACAACTATCGGTCACCGACAGTTCCCCACAGTGCATACATACGAATCTTAATTATAAGATTGCATGTTTAGTTGTAACCAATATAATAATGTATACCAGGTTATATTTATTATGTCTCATATCTCTCTAGGGTAATGAATTCTGCTCGCACACACTAGTTTAAGAAAGGTCAAGGCTAGATATACATTTAGGAGTTACACATGCATTATATTCCCCTTAAGTCCCCATGAACACGATATGCCAGATAAGTATTGGCAATAGCGTCGATTGCACTATGGCATCTGGTAGCCACAGTCTGAAACAGATATCAACACCACCCCGGTTAGGCCCCACACCATAGGTAGTCTTAAGTTACAGGATACCAAATAGGAAATGCCGATTTAACGTTATTAATAATAGTGCCATACTTATAATATGTACAGTGCATATATGTCTTTACAGGTAATATATTGTAGACACGGCCTTACAGGTGCTACACACATTAATCAGCAAGCGAGGTCAATCCTCTGCCACGACACGCGGAAGTAACAAGAGCCGTCACGCCCAGTCAGCAATACACGATCCCTCCATAGTAACAACTCTTTGCGACAAGTCACATACACAGCCACGCGCCTACATGGCCATGCGTAAGACGGGTCATTCACACAAATGGAGTGCACATAGCAAACCACGGAAAGATTTCTTTACCATAGGAGGCTATCTAAACATTTATTATTCATACAATCTCATACAGGACGCACATTTTAACCAACTTAATCCCACGCAGATTTCAATACACGGTCACGAGCATTAGGCGACCGACTAAAGATCAAATCACCTTTCACAAGGGACGATACATTAACGTACCCTTCCCATACAACTCTACTCACAGCACACAGTTGATAAGAACCAACACATAACTTAATTATTTATATATATATACCTTCGGTAGCAACCGATGACAAATTCAAACACAATAACCAGATGTATTAAGTGATAGGCGATCACATAAATCTCCCATAACACTAGAGGGATTAACAGTCCCATGGTTAATGCCCTCATTTAGGAAATCAGTACACAATTTTTACTTGCACGAATTTAGAAAATGCACGGATTCCAACAGTCACCCCATATTAAGGCTGGATGACATTATCACCGAGTAGGCCACTAAGTTTACACATATGGCCAAGCATAATACATTACTGGACGTACAACACAATTTATATAACGAAAGCCATTACTCCAGCAGTAGCGAAGCAAATACAGGGTCACAGACACCACAATAACACAGGTCTTTGGACCTAAGCACGTCCTTTAAACTGCCTACCACGAATACACTCTTCTGTTATTATTCTCATCGTCCATAAACGATTCACACTATACTATAGGCCAATGATAGCAGCCTAGTACAATCACTATCACCGAACATTCCAGGATGATAGATCTTTATATCTTACCATATTTCAGCACCGACATAGGCTCGTGCAGACAACACGATAACACAGGTTAGCAGCATTGCATACATACAATGGCCTAGCATCTACTATTACACAGATTGATTACTACCACTACGTCCAGGAGGATTTGATACAATTACACAGGTTATCATACCGTCCCAGCATCAGACTCTATAGGTCAGCTGAACAAACAATTAGGAGACACTTGGAATTAGGATAACTTATACTTACGTAAATTACATATCCCATACACTATAATCCAAGAGACATTCTTTAATACATATTAATCATTTCTCACACTCAGTACTGCAAACTGCTCATAGACACTGAGTCACCCTCCGCACACAATGCCGGATGCGAGGACTGCCCACACAGCGTCTCAACATACGAGACGCAGGGACTCCAAGACTCACACGTCATGTACAGCACTCATGCCGTTATCACATACTCCTTTTTATATATTTTGTTCTCCTCACAGGGGATCTTTAACTTTTATTTCTAGTTAACAGTGCCATTGACCACCCAGTACCGTCATAAAGACAGACATAATGAACAGTTTTCCCACGAGGCGACTTTCACATTAGCCGACGAAGTAGGAAATTCATTCACATTACAATTATAATTATAATCATGTCATCCAAGCCGACGACCGACTGGACTCCTAGAATTCTCTAGGGGATTGGGGCTATACCTCTAACAGTCAACGTAGGAACCCATTTATCATCCTTCCGCTAAGTATAACCTGTTCATAATGATCTGCTATATGCCGACATAATATTCGATAATGAATTCACGAAATAACTTCATAAGTGCCACAAGGCTTCAATGGGACCAAAAGTCCATATTGAACCCGCTGAGCTATGGTTCATGTGATATTTTTTATAACAGCACATTTATGATGGGATGTAGTACCTTTGAACACACCCAGAAAGCCACGTGGAGCTGAGAGCTCACGCTATACTCTTTGAAGTAGCGGAGAATCGCACTTTTGACTTTGGTGAAGTCTGCTAATTATTTATCTGAGGTCTTATTAATTAATTTTATCTTTCCACGAGACTCAGAATATTCCATTTCGTCATGCAGCATTATTAAAACATTTTGGAGAATGTTCGTTTCGCTTAAGGTAATGTAATACCCTTGCAGATACGCAAACAGGAATGTAAGTAGTCGCTCAACGACTTTGGTTTGACGACCTACTTCCTCGAGTAACCCTGTGCCTTGCACTACGTCTGGAGAATCCGCCCTGTGTAGGCGTGAAGTTACATCCGTCTTGTAAGATGTGAAAAATATCCGCTGTTTAGCGTGGAAGTTATCATCGGGTGCCATCGTGCACGAATATACTGCAAATCACTGTTATTTATGCACAGTGAACAACAAGAAGCACATTGTGATATAATTGGCAAGTATAGTGAAAATTCTAACATTACCGTAACACCACATTTTTGTACCCACGTGTTTGTGGAGGGCCGAGTGCCTGGTAAAAATATAGAGGTAAACGTGTTATAACTACTTTAAATAAGTGTGATTATGAATGTATAACATATTTGAATTGCCACAGTGAATTTTTCAATTACAAAACGACGCACATTTCACGGATGCTACGTGATGTAAAAGTGGCGTCAGTACACGTGAAGAACCACAGAACAGTGCTTGCTCACGTATTATTCAATATCTGTGAAGTAAAGGCTGTGTTATAAATTGTAGTAAAGCCTGTAACACTTTCAACGAACATTGTGATTTTTGAAGTGAAAGAATGAACTGCTACATGATTTATTCCACCACCCACGTGATCAAATTATTCTACACCATGTTCGAGACCAACATCATGGGCTAATACCGCTATGGTATGAGGGTGATGTATCTATTGGAACCAGCATGATGGTGGAGTTTCCAGAACAGCGAACGAGGAGGAAGGAACCCAGGATGCCATTCCCAGGCAAGTCCAGTACATCCACGAAGTTATCGACAGGGACAGATCGAACCCTGGTCCTTGGGAGAGTCCAGATGGGAATCCTGATGAGGACGATGCCGTTCCGGAAAGCCAGGGATTTGTTCAACCCTTGTCGTTGAACAGAGAGCTGAGTGACAGCTCCTCCATTTCGTGAGTTTTTGTACACCCTTTCTCGTTCTAGTTTCTGGTGGTATAGTAGGTGTAATGTAGTTTGTGAACCAACCGAACTCAGTGTCAGCCATTTTTATGGGTAGGGAATGTAACTAGTCTAATTAGATGTCATTTATTTCAGTTAGAGTGAGACACCCTTGGGTCAGACATTTTGGTCAACCCTGGTGCAGCTTGATGGACGTCGTAGAACGTCAATGCCTATCTTTTGCTAAACGTGACCGTAGTCATTTGAGGCTACTTTGTTTAACCCTATTTGGGGTGATTTTTCAAGTCATTGCTGACTTTAGTTATGGCAATCAGATGCCATGGTTATATTTCTTTAACTGCATTTTTTGCAACCAGTCTTTGTTACACCCCTGACTTCGTTAGAGCAGTCGTATCAGTTAGGTAATCGACTGTAATTACCAGTTTTGTAACTGCATTATATTTCATTTGAGATGTTGCTCAGAAGCCATCAGGTCAAGTGTACACCTTACAAGTAAAAGGGATGTTTCGTTGTCTATCATCGAACCCAGTTCCCAGCGTATCATTAAGCAGATCCAGAGTGTGGAATCTGCGCCACAATTATTATTTTGTTAGTGTCATGTGAAGACACGTATTTATTTGATGTTGTACAAGCAACTACTGAAGTATTATATCTTTGAGAGCAAAGAGCTCCAGCAATGTGACACTGCTATCATTTAGATGTCTTTGGTTTGAAAGACGGAATTATATTATTGTATTCAGATTCATAGCGTGTTTTTATACACGTATTCCTCGAGGTTTATAACCTATGGTAAAGTTTTTATAATGAGGCCAGTTGTACAGTTTTTATTTTGCTTAAATCGCCGGCCTTGATAGTTAGTGTGTGTTGTGTCAGATGAGCGCAGGAATGTTGTAGCCCTGCAGCGACACAAACTGTTTTGTGACCCAGTGCCCTTGAGAGCACGCTTGTATTATGAGACAGAATTACTTTGACGAAGGACAGAATGCTTGTTGTATTCGCTTTTCCTTTCATTGCAATTTAGCTCATGGAACCCAGTGTCCATTCTTGTATCTGATCACATGTTTTTATAGATAGTTTTTTGTTAGTTAAACGCACTTTTGCGTGTACCGTCGTTTGACGTGTACAGTTATGTCAGGTTTTCTATAGTACGTTGTAGGCTGCCCTGTTAAAGGAGATATTTATTGTATGAAGGTATTTGTGTGTACCTTGTCCGGGATTGTTCCCGTTGACCAGATGTTATGGAGGGTGACTGAGTGTGCAGGCCCATCCCAGAGTTATTGAACGCGAACTGTGCGCCTCTGGTAACTTGTGTTATTGTGTGTCCGAGTTGTTGTTGCTCGTTGATTGTATTCCGACTTTTGAGTCGAGGCTTTTGGTGGAGATTGATCTCAGTGGAGACATTCCGTGCCCAGGCTATTGTCAGTATTATCCGCCATAAACCAACGATAAACCTAAACCGACATCTTAATAATAAAACGCATAATTTTGGTAAAACAAAAGCTAACTAACGAATTCTTTCTTGTTCTTTTGCATTTGGAACCTGCTGACATGGCCGTGCTAATGAAGGTATTTCCTTTTGAGGAAATGACTAGGACAGCTGACACTTTGAAGCGACCTGAAGCTTGCTCGAACCTTAAGTTCGTAGCTTGTGGAGCGCAGGCCATGCGATGTTAGACGTAGTCTTTTCTACGCAGTCATCACCGTAACTAGACACATTAGATGACTATGGCTTACAAAGAGTAAACCAAGGTGCAGGCAGGCATTTTTAATAAAACTGTTGTCTCTTATTAATTATTTATGATGTAAAAGTGTATGAATCCTATATGTTACCTTATTGTGTGCTGTTAGCACGTAGTTACTAAGAATAATTAAATGTTTTTTTATATGGCTGTTCACTTCGCTTTGAATGTAATTGTTTTCTGTTACGGACGTCATCGCCGTAAAATTTGTTGTTAATTGATAGGACGAATTAACGTTAAATGTAAATGTGGAGATGGTGTCATCCTAACTTAGATTTGTTTTGCTACCCTGTTAAATGTAAATTCTGATATTAGCTTGATCTTGTAACTTGACCTAGGGACTTGCGTCGTACCATTTTCCTAGTGTTGCTGTTGTTGCTTTGTCATTGTGAGATAGATCTTTCGCGAGGGTTTTCCGTAACTTCTCAGGTAGGGACCTGCTCTTTATTTTTGTTTGTTTATTAGCTTGCGGACTAGCCGATTGAAACCCTCCGAACTAGGCTAGGGGCTTGTGAATTTTAACAATAAATTTTCACGGTGTTTTACATAGGTCTGGATGTTTATTTTCTCAGTCTAGTTTTTAAGGTGAACCTTTCCTTAGGCAGTCTATGACCATCGTCACCATGTACCACGATCCCTGTGGACTACAGATTCTCGTGCCGCTTTGGCCTATCAGGAAGTTCACCTGATCCTCACGGCAATTATGTCCGACGGATGAAATGTTAGGGAAGTCATTGCGGTTGTTGGCTATCCTGGCAGCTGCACCGACGGTCTCAATATATAGATCCCCTTTAATTCACATCTACACAGTAGATACACACTTATCGTTAAAGTCATAAATTGGCCACATTGAAACAAAATATTTTCGTTTTGAGGCAACGTGACACGAAGTGGCACATATCAATATATGTCCATTAGTATCACATTAACGCCATGGCCCATAAATATCTTAAGTGTTCCTGGGCGAAATAAGTCAAGAGCAGGTTAAGTTCTACCCTCCTAGGTCAACACTCTAGGATGCATTTCAGCCATGAGCGCATAGACATAGATATATTCGGCACCCAATACGTTGATGGTCCATAGCTCTTCTGCGTGTACCTGGGCGAAATAAGTCCAGAGCAGGTTAAGTCCTACCCTCCTAGGTTCACGGTAAAGGATAAGTATCGACCATGGACATAGACATGCCGAGTTTTGTAGATAACGATTAACAAAGGCCCAATGATTTTATTTAATATAAACACTAAATATCCACTTGAGTCCACAAACATAAGATACGCAATAGGAATACATCATCTCCACACCAACACATTCAGTTATGGGACTACAATATATAGCTCTCAATTCCATACCACAGAATGCCCGGTAAATTTAGCCCATTATGCTACTCCAAGGACAGTCCAACATTGCGGAATACAATATTCGCTTTGGATATACATATTACTGCGCCCCACATTATTTTTGCATTTTCCCAAAGTAAGTGGGTTCAAACCACGGAAACACTTTTCCTAGAGAGTGACACCCAACATTGTTACTTCCACATGGAATCGCTACATGCTTCCACACATTCACAGTACAGTATAATACACTTCATAAAATAGGTACAGAAAACTAAGTATTTATATATATATCATTTTGCATTTTCCGAAGTGAGTGGAAGTATACCACAGAAACATTTTTTCTACTGATTGACACCCAGCATATTACTGCGCCCCACATTATTTTTGCATTTTCCCGAAATAAGTGGGATCAAACCACAGAAACACTTTTCTACGGAGTGACACCCAGCATTTTTACAGCCACATGGAGTCGCCATATGCTTCCGTACATTCACATTATACTCTAATATACTCGGAAGCCTCCGTGGCTTAGGCGGCAGCACGTCGGCCTCTCACCGCTGGTTCCGTGGTTCAAATCCCGGTCACTCCATGTGAGATCTGTGCTGGACAGAACGGAGGCAGACAGGTTTTTCTCCGGGTACTCCGGTTTTCCCTGTCAAAATTTCATTCCAGCAACACTCTCCACTATCATTTCATTTCATCTGTCATTCATTTAATCATTGCCCCAGAGGAGTGCGTCAGGCCTCGGCAGCCGGCACAGTTCATATCCTCGCCGCTAGATGGGGGCTTCATTCATTCCATTCCTGACCCGGTCGGAGACTGGAAGCAGGCAGTGGATTTTCATTTTCATACTCCATAAATTGCATACAAGGAGCCCAGTATTTTTATATATATCATTTGCCACATTTGAGTACGCTATGATGAGAGCGTAATCCTACCAGTGTTCCCCACCAGAGGGACATGCTTTGTTTCCCGATTCACAGACGAAAAGTCACTGACTTACACCCAGATTATATAATACACAGGCTGTATAGCATATGACAATGCATACATGACAACCACTCCAGTCGACACCCAACACGTGCTTTTGACAGTTCATTTACTGTATAGCCACAAATCGCCATGCTTTAAACCCACTCCTAGCGCTCAGGTCCAATCAGCGTAGCGCGCCGATAAACATGACCTACAGCAGTACGCTAGCCAATAAGCACTTTAGGTCCCGCCTTGCAGTAGCCGATATCTGATACCTTCCGTACACACACGTTATCACAAGTCACACCTCTCACGTGACAAGTAACTCACAGGCAGCCATTATTAATACTAACCATTCACACTCTCGCGCGCTGAATTCAAACGACAATCCGGTCGAGACATATGATTCTCGGAGTATACCATACCCACCAGGATAACCAAATATTTTTCTTTCAGTTCAGCCCCTTCATCCCTCACTACTTAACACCGGGACAGCATATTTCACGGCAAGGAGCCATTGTTATCCGTGATATACACACAGCGCCTCGTCACACAAATACACCTTATTTTATCTTTCATCGGGCTTCAGTAAACATTTGCCCTCGAATACACCCTTATATAGACACACCCTCCGACATATGAAAACACGGGCATGTCTCCGTGACCATACAAATAAATAGATCTACTTCCCACTTAGGAGGTTTTAATTTATTTTATTCGCGGTACAGCGATATTGGACAAAATATTCTCTTCCAGAATCGGATGAGCAAACTCATCTACAGCGATGGCGCATCAATATTCCCGCCACGCGCACTTTACCCCTCTTGAATTCCCCAATTATAACACCACATTTAGTGGACTTTCTAGCCCCGTTTACCACATAGCTGGCATTCACATATACCAACCCCCCAAATACTAGAATGGCAATACACACTTATGGATCCCCCATATTACCGCAGGGCGGATAGGGTATTTTTACAGCAATACCCCCCTATAGGCAGGACTTAGACCACACATCTCGTGCACAGAGATGTAACCTGCCTTAGAATATATATATATATATATATATATATCTATAAGACAGAATCTCTAGCTTAAGGGATTAAATTATTTAATGATCCTAGATGACGAGTTTTAGAATATAGGCTTCCTAGTATATAAGTCTAGAGTATATGTTATACGAGTGCAGACAGCAGTCTATTATTAGTATGGCCACAAATACCATATATTGCGACTAGTGCATCCAAGCTTAATAGCACATCTCCCTCCCACCAAACATTATTAACACTCTACAGTTACACATTTATACACTTGTTCCTATTAAGCACGGCACTTGGTAATCATGCAATTACCAGGGTGCACGACATGCTATATCGCTCATGGCTAAATGTTAATAAACATTCGGAACTATAAAGCTAACAGCTTCCCAGGTATCACCTGCTAACACCAGTGCATGAATGGTTTTATTTTTTAACCAGCATTTTTACCCTGCATGCCACTTTAGAGCATAAATATCACCCTACTTCCTTCAGTACGGTATCTAAGAACCACACTGAACACCCAGTTCCTAACCCAATAAGATCCTCTCACACACCGGTCGAGAGATCCTTCCGTTTAACGTTTCCCGACATCCCCATAGGACCACGATTCCTTGGACCTAACTCACCATCCATTTACCCGCTACTTACAAAATCTAACATACTTACAGCTGCCCCATAACACGGGAACACCCTTCCACATCCTTGACTTACCCACTAACATGTGAGAGGGGATTATACGCAGCTGACATTAGCTAGATATCCGACAGCCAGGCGCAAGGAAAGTGCACTGTGCCACCACAGTCATCCCCCCCGTATAACTATAACACCCCACACAACACAATACCGCTTGACACTATCTTTTAATGGTTTGTGCACGAAGGTGCTCTATGATGGATGTGACCCTATTTTCCTGGGGAAAATAGGAATTGGTAAGTTGTAACCAGGATAGAGGGCAAGCATAGCCCAGAACCTGACATGATATGACTTCGACGTTGACGACCGACGGGAGGTCATAGTGGTGACGTGTTAGGGTGGGCAAGCACCCGTGATCGAGGATGTACCTAACCTGTCTCCCACAGCACGGGGTCCGTTATACCCATTTTTTATGCCCTAACGTCATCTAAGCTATACCTGCGGATGGAGGCTTGATGGTTCGATGAGGGAATTAACTACCCCCGCGTCGGACAGGATACATCCTCCTTCCCAAGACGACCCACTTGACTTGACGTTAGTTAGTTTGTAAGATTTAAATGCTCCATAGCGGGGGCAAGTCCTGCAGCGGCAGGTGAAGATGAATAACAATGAATAATACTGAATAATAATGAAAAGGAGATATAGGAACATGATGAATAGGAATAAAGTAACGCGAAGGTATAGGAAATAAAGAGTAAGGAATAAAAAAACACAAAGGTGTAAGCAATAATGAATAAAGGATGAAGTAGCGCAAATATATAAAAACATGATGAATAAGGATAAAGAAAAGCGAAGGTATAGGAAATAAGGATTAATAAATAAACAAACATGAAGTTATATGAAATCATAGAGTAACGAATGGCCAGTATTAATTTTAAGTCTATATTTTATATATATTTGTATCTTAATTTTTCAGCGCAGGTTGCAAACCTGAGGCGCCAAATCCCGACACAGCGCACATAGTGGTGCATACTTTGCGCATATGCATCGGGAGTAGCTCCATTTTGGACACTTGCCGAGCTACCTGAATACAGTGAATTCACATGATATATTTTCATGATGACATGTTTTTTATGTACACCCACAGGTTCACCCCGCAGATGCCGAGGGTGGACACCCTATATAGTGATTTGAAGTGTATTTTTCTCCCGACAGATGGCGACATTATATATCCAATAATATATGTACCTTTTCATACACAAATTTCCCTCCCCACATTTCACACTCACACGGCCCATACACGATTCCACCCCCCCCCCCCACACACACACATGATATACGTTTCCAGGTGTACATCCGAACCACGGTGGAGATATATCTGTGGGATATCCCCCCACTGGAGGTCGGATCAACGATAACAATTTGCCACCTGCAATGAGATGTGCACTACGGCCACACAACTCGCGCCTATTTTTGTGAAGGACGAGTTGTGCTGCCAAGATGTTTTCGCTTTCCCACAGGGAGCGAATCTTACCATAGACATGTAGCTAAATAACCTGCAGGTCCTAAATGGTAGTTCAGGTATAGATATATATTAATTTAGAGTGCACTCACTATAGTATTGTAGTTCGAAGATTACGGTATTTTTATAGATGCGAGAGTATGATATTATTATAGTTGAGAAAATTTGGTATTGGTAGGATATTGTTATAGTTAAGAGAGCATGATAGAGTTGCAATTGAGTAAATATGGTATTGTTATAGTATTGTTGTCGTTAATAGAGTATGATAGTGTTCTAATTGAGTAAATATGGTATTGTTATGATAAGGTTCTTGTTGCGAGAGTATGATATTGTTATAATTGAATGTATACACATTGTTTTTCCTTTCTGTTCTTTTAAACTCCCAGTTGTACAAATGTCGCATTTCTTCCCCACAAATAAACCATTTATTAATATAATCCCTTAAACTACACCCTGCGACATTTCTTTGTTTCTTTCTCTCCACCCTATCTCTTTTATACACGTGCAGGGCACGCGAGGGTAGTTTTTCATCCGCACCAGAGGTATGTTGATCGTATATCCTCCCCCCATCCCTAGGATGTTTTTATCCTCTCGTTGTGTTCCTGCACACCTTTAGATGAATTGAAGATGTTGGATGTTTTAATTTTTTTAATGTTTTTAATGTTTTCATTATGTATGTATTTTATATTTTGTTCTACGTTGCAATAGGGATACATGTTGTCTCCCAAGAGTATACTCATATTATCGTCAGGATGACTATTGACAGTGTATATATGTTAAGCTTCACACCCTAATGTTTGCATTTTTAGCCTACTTTTCACATTTTGCAAATATGAGGAAAAAGTAGACTTATGAGATCGGGCAAATATGTGTCTGTCTGTCCTTCTGTCTGTCTGTCTGGCTGTGTGTGTGTCCCCCCTATCAACTCCTAAACGGCTGCAGCAATCGAAACAAAATTTGGTAGGAATAAAGATCTATACGTGAATATCTCACGGCCATATTTGAAAATGATGTCAGTGCTACCAACTGCTGAAAAATCGCAATTGAAATTTGAGCTCCATGTTGGATATCTTGGAAGGTATGAATGGGAGCTATCTCAAAATTGGCACACGTGTAGATAACAATATTGCAGTTTCATTTCCAGGAGGCCAATCATGGCAGTGTTGCCAAAATGATGATAAGCCCGCTGATAGGTCCAAATTTTAAATGCATATAACTTCTACACTATCAATTGGATTTCAACCAAATTTCGTATGTGCTATGTGTTCATAAACAGATATGACTGAGCGTATTATTAAGAGCCACCAGGGCTGCCAACTATTAATAAATGCTCTCATCTTTTTTTAAATCCAAATACCCATATATCCGAAAGTATGCAAGCCGACAGCTTTAAACTATGCACACTTATAGTACCCGACATTCTATATTAATTTTGAGTTACTTATATACGTCAGTGCTACCAACATGATTCTAAGCCTGCTGAGAGTTCCAACCTTAAATATGTGTACCATAACAGATATGACTATGCCGATTCTTAAGGGTAACCAGAGCTGCCAACTGTTAATAAATACTGTCTCTATTTTTGTTACCCAAATATCAATATATCAGAAAGTATGCAAGCCAATAGCTCTAAACTTTGCACACGTATAGTACCTGGCATTCTAGATTAATTTTGAGTAACTAATATTGGCCTACGCCAGTGCTGCCAACATGATTCTAAGCCTGCTGATAGGTCCAATTTTAAAATGCATGTAACTTCTATACTTACTAATGGATTTCATTCAAAATTGGCACAACAATAGATCAGATTATTTCAGATTATTTCTGACCAATACATGTATGTCATTGTTGCCAACATGATTTTACGCGCGCTGTTAGATACAATGTGTAACTGCATGTAACGTCCATGCTATCCATTGGATTTCAACCAAATTGTGTATTCTGTACCTTAATAGATGGAACTAAGAATATATTCAGTCACCAGGGATACCAACAGTAGTTCTCTATTAGGCTACATTATGCCAGGTATACAGTATTTCGAACTAATTAGAAATTTCTTTAGCCTATTACCAACTTAATTTCGTCACTATTCTAGATAGATCCATATAGATTAATCATTGGCATGAATCTTACATTTTAAGAAAAGTAGGCTATTTAGTTTGTCACGGAACTTCTTGTTTGACACCAAATTGTAAGGAAATATTGTTCCCCTCACCTTCTACACTTACGCATGATCGCTAGACACTACCCGGAGGCACACACTATACAAGGCACTTCTACGCAGCCACAACCTTCGTCGATCACTTCCATAATACACATTCTATATCTGCCCCATTACTCACCACTATACACGATATCTAGCACGAGGCTACCCACACACCCCCGGCGACGCCACCAACACATTTCCGGACAGAAATCAAAGAAGAGAAGAAAAGAAGAAAGAAGCCATTCAAGTAAGAAGAAGATGCCCTATTTTACAAAAACCACCCCCACGTCTTCGTCCAGTTATCGAGGACGATAACTAACCCAACAAAGGGGGTTGTTGTACCCCTAGGGTACGCCACCATCATCCCCTGACACTAATACCCCCGAAAAAAACAAATGCCACACACCTACTTCAAAAACCTACAAATACATTTACAGAATTATACATCCAATAAATTATCACCTCCATGAACTCAGGTAGCCTCGAGTCCCAGCCAACGACCCCAGAGAGGGCTATGACATGGGAGAAATGTGCGAATTCCGCAAACGAAGCGCGATACTTCTATAAAAACTCCGTGAGGTCAGGCCTCCGGATCAGTCTGTCTCAGTGTTACCTACGTGCCGAATCGCTGCTGGAAGCCGAAGGGTAAGTGTCTCAAGCGATCACTACACACACAGTCAACTACACTCCCATCCCCCTGTGCATGGATTGTAATAATTATTTATTTTTATTAACTGCACTGCTAATTATCAGAGTACTTCAAATTCGAAGTACTCATTAAATTCAAACATAATAGAAGTCACTGGTCTTTTCCTTTATTTAATTAGCTGGTAAGATCCTACCCTCTTAGCTTTCCCGATAGGTAGGATCTAGCATTAGCACTATCATTTAATTGTTTCGCGACGTCAGCAGAGCGTCACTGCAGAGCGCTGACAGTAGCAGGCTCGCTCCTAGCTCGCCTGCTTACGACTTACATCAGACCGCTTGGTACCGTTATCACGCATAGAGTACTAATTAAACTACCCTTCTCTCCACACTCACACCCGGAACTACCCCGTCAAGCAGTACATTGGGGAGTACTCCTTGCAGGTCGCACTGACGACCTCAAGACACTAACTAATCACCACCTCTTACAAGTAATTGCCAAGCTTTCCCCCTAAACACACTTATTTCATCCCTTAGGTTAATTCTTTGTACAGGCTACCCTCTCAGGTACCTTACAATATGCTATAACATTATATGCCAGGAGATGAATGTTATAATGGTGATTCATTATACCGACCTACATTTCTATTGCTTGTTTAGGTCACGAGTAATGCAACCCAAATCTTACAAATTTTCCTCAGCCACCATTTATAGTTCTGATGACAATTGAATTAATTTAGATGCCAATATAATAGGTACTAGCAACCCGACCCGGTTTCGCCCGGGAACAGTTATGAATGCATTAGGTGATAAGTGCTTTTTTCCAATGTCAATGAACAACGACCAATATCCGTTTACGTCTCGGCATGATGGGTTAAAATCACTGGCTGGACTATTAATTATATTATCATGGAGATGCATGTGCATCTAATTCTTGTCAGACGTAATTTAAGAATGGCCAGGTGCATGAAACACAAATCCCCCTATATCCAATCTTAACTTGACTGTGAATTTTGCGGAACGAAAAGTTCACAGGTGAAATGAAGAAAAGCCGAGTTGCACTTCTAAACACAACCACTCTTCTCTAAAGTTTTTAACTCAACACGACTCGACAGTTTGCTGCTGGCTGTATCTGGGGCAATAAGCTCGTCCGCTAGCTATGCTGTAACTGGGGTGATAGACTCGCCCCTAGCTAGCTCTCCCGGTTTTTTTTGTAGAACTTTTCATGTTGAACAATTCTTACACTCATAGTATATAGATATGTTAACGGTTTGCCCAGCGTAAGCTTAAACAGCGCAAGGACGCCAGTTATTTTTCGACCTTTTCACTGATATCGTTAGTGCTTGACTTCCTTTGGTCGTAAATAAATTATTTTCTATAGAAACCTTCCACGAGATATCCTTTACAGAATGGTGAAAACCGCATCAAAATTCATTCAGTGATTCTCGAGATTACCCGTTACATCCAAGAATCGGGGACTTTGTTTTATACTAAGTAGAGATTATACGCCAATCAGTATAATTTAACATAATATAATCCCCCTTCCGTCCAATCTTAAATTGACTGTGAATTTTGCGGAACGGAAAGTGGACAGGCGAAATGAGTGTTGCCCTTTCAGGGAACGACAAGGTGAATGAAACTCAAATCCCCCTTCCGTCCAATCTTAACTTGACGGTGTTTCACAGGCGAAATGAAGAAAGCCCCAGTTGCACTTCCAGGGAATCTTCAAACACAACCACCCTTCTCAGAAGTCTTAACTCGCATGACTCAACGGTTTGCTGCTGGCTGTATCTGGGGCAATAGGTTCGTCCGCGAACTGGGCTGTAACAGGGATGATAGACTCGCCCTTAGCTAGCTCGTAAACTGTCGCCTCAATAGTTGAATGGACAAGGTTGGAAGAAATTAAAACGTAAAAAAACTTATAGTGGGAGATGTATTGAAGATAGACATATGCTCTCGGGGACTTTTTTGTAGAACTTTTCATGCTGTACAATTCTTACACTCATAGTATTTAGATATTTTTAACGGTTTGCCAAGCGTAACCTTACAAAGCGCTCGGACGCCAGGTTTATTTCGACTTTTCCACTGAAATCATTACTGCTCGGCTTCATTTTATCATAAATAATTATTTTCAACAGAAATCATCCTCGAGATATCCTTTACAGAATGGTGAAAACCGCATCAAAATCCATCCAGTGGCTCTCGAGTTTACCCGTAACTTTCAAGAATCGGGGACTTGGTTTTATACTAAGTAGAGATTGTATGAAGATATACCGTGGCATATCTCACATCACTCAGATGATTAAGTCGCGAGAAAAATCCAATTAAATATTTTAAATTAGCGTCGCCGCCATGCTGGTTTTGTACTCATAAGGTTATTGAAAATCTCATAGCTGGACTTTTCTTAATGAACTCTATCAACAAACAAAATTTCAGTTTGATTGCTGTAATTGATTCGCAGATATTGAGAACCGATGAATTATTTCGGATGATCTCCATGTTGCATTGTTCTATATGTAAGCCATATAGTTATGAACCTGTAGATGAAGGTTATTGCGTTGGATCAGTTAACAAACGTTCATTTGGATCGCATGATTAGAACGCAAAAAATAACTTAATTTAATATTTCACACAGCCACTATCCTGAGGTTTAGAAAATAATTGAATTGAATTAAATTGGATGCCAGTAGATTAAATCTTGTATAGTATTGTGGGGTGTTTAGTTTCACTGCACTCGGATGTTTAAATAGCGAGGAAATTCCATTTAAAGATCGTAAGTTATATTTGGCCGCCATTTTGTTTTTTACTAACAGGTTTTCAAACGTCACATGGCTACACTTAGCATAGAATTCTAACAGCATACAAAATTTCAGGGTGATATCCGAAACAATTTCGGAGATATAGAGTGCCGGTCAAATATTTCATGCGGCCGCCATGTTGAATTGGTGAAATGTATTAAAATTTGAAACAAACGGTGAAGGTTGGACGAAGTAGTAGTATGTCCTTACTGAGATTCATGGAAATCGCTCCAGCTGATTAGAATTTATTACGGGGGCACACACACGCAAGCATGCACACACACACGAAGAACAGGTGATCTCATAAGCCTATTTTTTTCATATGATGAAAATAGGCTAAAATATGGGTGAAGTTTAAGGTATTGGTTAATTTCAGAATTCGGGGCTGAAGATCATATTACCCCCAAACCCATAACACGAATGATCAACAAGAACAACAACGACAACTTTCAAAACTTTTTCCTTTTAATCTTTTAGACAGTAGTTAGCGAATATAACTCTGGTTAGTCAGCTTTTATAGTTGCCTGGAGGCCAATTCTGGACGTTGGTATTCAGTGGCAATGGAGATCTGCCAAGCCCTACAACAAGGAAGGTACCAATTTGCTTCGCTAAACATTAACCTCCGGCGTTCCTTTGATTCTCTAATAATTACGACCCATTCGGGCACTATGATTAACACTGGACTAAACTGCGGAACACATCTTTCAAGCTAGCAAGTTTAGCAATGTATGTCCTTATTTAATTCTGACAAAGATAAAACGAGTTATTGTTGCCTTCCCCCTATACGTGGACTATAGCAACCCAACCAATTCTACCCTATCCATGTTCCATACTTCTCACTTCGAGGCAGTCCAGTAAATGATATCAATATTTTTTTCTTAATCTTAATCAGAAAATATGCAGCCGATCAGTTCTAAAATTTGCTCACGTATAGCACCCGAAATTGTAGCTTAATTTTGAGTAAATGATATACGACAGAGCTACCAACTTGATTCTATGCGTGCTGATGGGTTCAATGTTTAACCGCATGTAACCAGCATACAAACAAATAGGTTTCTTCCGAAATCAACACACAATTAAAGTAGATCATAATATTTGAGGTTAATTTTTAGCAACCTATGCATGGTAGTGTAGCCAACATGATTAAACGCTTGCTGATCGAATCAATGTTTAACAGAATGTAATGTCCATACTATATATTGGAATTCAACCAAACTTTGTTAGTACATTGTGTGTCTTAAGAGAAGGAACTATGAATATATTCAGATTTGCCAGGCATGACAATGTTGCCAACATGATTTTATGCGTGTTGATAGTTTCAATGTTAAACTGGACGAAACTTTCACACTAACGAATGGATATCATACTAATTGTGTACGTGCAATGTGTGTTTTAGGACACATGTGTGCTTAATATAAGAGTCGGCAGGGTTACTAACTGTGTATAATTACATCATGTCTTTTAAACTCTACATTCAATATCTCGGAATATGTGTACGGAACACTTTTCAAATTTAGCAAACTGTAAGTCACAGTTGTCTTAGACATATTTAGAAAAAATCGACAAAGTTAGTGCTACCGACATAATTCTATGCTAGCGTAAAGGATCAATGTTCAACAACATATATCTTCCATACTAACTAATGAATATCAACCTAATTTCGTATGTATAATATATGTCTCGAGAAATATAACTCAGCATATTTTTGGAGTCATCAGGGCTACCAACTGTTGATTAATGCTCTCAATAATTCTTTGAACCCTAGTCCCAATGTATGCAGGCAAGCAGTTAAAAATGTGGCACATGTGTAAAGACAATAATTATGTTGATACATTTCGAACAACACATATGTGGTTGTTTGCCAACATAATTCTACGCGTGTTGATAAGTTTAATGTTTAACTGCATCTAACTTCCATCACATTTAATGGGCAACGGACAAATTTTGTATATTGTGTGCATGCCGAAAGGAATATATTTGTTTGTATTTCCAGAGGCAGCAGACCTAAAAACTACCTAATAACTCACTCTAACCATTTGAACCATAGGCTTTTAGTACCGGTATCTCAGAATTCATGGAAGGAAACTATTTCAAACAAACCGTACCATAGTGCTCTATTAGGCTACAATATTTCAGGTACATTTCAAACAAATCCTAAATGCCAGTATTACCTACTTAATTTCGTCATTACCCTATTCTAGATATGTCTGAATAGACCAATCGTTGGTATAAATCTTAAATAAGAATGTGGGCTCTATAGTTCTTAATGGAACTACTTGTTTAATTATGGATTTACTTGTCAATATGAGAATCTGACTTGCATCGCGAATTCATAGATAACGATGAACATCAATAGTCTTTATCCATTCATTGATTTTACGAAGTCTAATTCAAACTCACATTGTTCATTCAACTTCGCTATCATGTTTAGCATAAAAATATGCTAAGTCCTTTGCCTTAGAAATATTTCGTAAGTGATCAGCTTACACACGTATCCCGCGTGAACTGCACAACCTCAAAAATATGTTCTGCTCAGTAACATTGACTCATGGCATGCGAACTCACGCTTGTTAGTCTAGCTTTTACTGTAACTAGTACTGGACTTGAACTCAAACTGCACTTGAACTGTAAGTGGATTTAAACTAGAAGTATTTAAGTATGGTGCGGTGACATTTTAGAATCTTCCGGTGTGCCTTAGTAGGGGTAATATAAATTAATATCCCTTCTCTCATGGATAATAATGCTTAAAATAAAACAATACATTTTTCAATAACATTTCACATTTTTATCCAATCTAATAAATATCCACCACTTCCTTAAATATCTAAAATACTAATTATTACAACTTGATAAAATTCTTATAGGCTAATGGCAGTCTCCGTCTCCTTCTTTGCTTCACTTCCTTTACAAGATCGAGCCAATATGCGAGTAGTGGTTGACCATGTTCCCAACTAACATTTGCCAGCAAGAATCGTAAATTGATGAAACCGAATAAGTCAAAATCTTCTTCATTGTACATTTTGGTCTAAGGCCGATCGTTTTGGTCTTGAAATCATAGAAGTCAACGTTCTCCTAATGGCTCAAACAAGGGACACGATTTTCCAGTTTGGTGTTGAAACCGAATATGTCACTGACATATTTGATTTCAACAACTTCTCCTTATCAGCGTGCGCCAACTCTATAAGTCAGTGTAAAGTGAGGTTGGCCGTATAACATCATGATATTGGCACATCTGGTTTCATTATCAATGTTTTGGCGGTAGAAGCCACACTCAGTGCTTATCTTGTTTATTACGTGTTTATAATGGCCCCAAAAAGGAGGAATTACTCTGCAGATTACGGTCGAAACAAAATATAAGTAGCCCGAGTAAAGGGAGTGGCGTATGAAAACTACAACGGGAATTATGTACCAGGAAAAGTAGTTGGTGAATCTTGCAGGTAAGAATAAATGTATGCTTTTATTAAGTCTAACCATTGCTATGTTGTGTTACTTGAGCTGGGTTCTATAAAATGCACATATTAAAACTTACTGTACTATTAACTGTAATGCGTATAATCTGTTATTCATATCACTTATTTTACTTATTTGATTATTCTGGTATTCCTATGTTATTGTCATTATTAACATATATATTATGTATTTTCAGGTTTCCATTAAACTGTTATAGCGATATTGATGAAGACAACCGTAATGACATTCTCACAAAATTTCTTGACTTGCCAACGAATGATTCACAAGATTTACACCTTCAGCGGCTCATTGAATTTAAAGAAGAAAAACAGAGACGTCCTCGAAAAGGTGATCCTGATTCAGGTGAGAAGAAGAAAGAAGCTACATTTCTCTACCATGTTGTATGTGGAAGTGACAGGAAACAGGTAGGCTATGCAAGAAAGCATTTATGAACATGCATGCGGTGAGCAATTCACGTGTATTTCGTATCTGTAAATTGCTACTTGTGGGAATAACTCTAACAGATAATCGCAGGAAAAATCCTAATATTAAGAAGACACCAGAATCAACCTGTAAGCTGTTTCTCAAAGAAACACATTATTCAGGAAAGGAAATGAAGTATTTAAATCCAGAGCTTAATGTACGTACGATGCATTCGCTGTACAACGAAAAGCATCCACATTGCACGGTAAAATACGACGTGTACCGGAACTATTTCCGAGAAAATTTCAATTACCCTTTCGGCAGACCACAAATAGATGTCTGCATGAAATGTGAAGAACTTGGACTTAAGATAAAGAGCCCACATTTAAATGAGATGGCCAGACTTGTTGCCAGAGCGGACTTAGCTGTTCACAAGAGGAGGAGTTCATGGTTTTATCGTAGCCCAGTGTGACAAAACTGTAGGAGCTATAGTTTTCGATTTTATGCAAAACCTGCCCCTTCCACACACCCCAATACAACAGATGTTATATTTGCGGCAAATCTGGGTTTACTGCTTTAGCATTCATGACTTAAAAACCGAACACTCAACTGCCTATCTATATCACGTGGGTTTGAGAAAGAAAGGTGCAAACGAAGTTGCTTCGTTCGTTGATGATTACATTCAAAACGATCTGTCAAAAACTGTAACTGAACTACTTTTGTTTTCCGACGGATGCATTGGCCAAAATAAAAATCATACTTTCATACGAATGTGCATGGCCCTGGTTCAAGCAGGAATATTAAATAAGATCACACACAAGTTTCCTGAGAGAGGTCACTCCTTCCTCCCATGTGACCGAGAGTTTTCATCGTTCAAACGAAAAACCAAGACGCATGACCGAATTTATACACCTTTTCAATACCTGGAATTAATTGCCAATAGTAAGAAAAATGTCACAGTGAAACTAATAAATGGCCAGGAAACATTATATTTCTATAAATGGACCCATCCAACAAAGTTCCTGTTGCAAGGAAAAAATAGGAAGACGTCAAGAAAGTGAAGGAATATGTGATATCTACAGCAAGGTGGTTTTATGAAGAGCTTCTGGCTTGGCCAGTGTCAGATTGAATTCTCAGTTACTGTGATGATAATACATTATTATTGACACAAAAACAATCAAAAGTGATATGAAGTACTAGTACTAATTAGTTTCTTATAGTTTGTGTAAATAAACTGACACAATTTAAGGAAATAGTAGTTTTATAGTTTCATTTTGTAATTAAGATGTTGAAACCAAATAAGTCACAAAAATTTAATATAAATTAATATCCCTTCTCTCAAGGGTAATAATGCTTAAAATAAAACAATAAATTTTTCAATAAAATTTCACATTTTTTCCAATCTAATAAATATCAATCACTTCCTTAAATATCTAAAATCAAGAAAAGCCTTTGCAATACCTGAGCTGGTTCACGTTCCCTAAAACCAGAATACGACTATCTTTGCAATAAAAAAATAATCATGTTGATAATAACAACAGAAGCCGAGATAATCAGTTTTTTGTTTCCCCTGGAAAATGCAAAAAATTGGCTTTTGGTTTAAAAAATTAACGATTGTACAATTTACATTTACGTATGTATCCAGCATTCTTAATGATCACAATTAGTAAATTAATTTACTCATTCCACGCGGGCACAGTATGTATGTGAATGTCCGTAGTTTAAATTATTTCCATCACTTTGTTTGATCAGTGAATGAAACCGTAACACACAGGGGTTACTTACCGTATATCTTGAAGGCATAGAATACTTTAATATCCCTTGGTGCTTGCTCACTGAATACCGAGAGTAAATCCAGGAAATCTTCGAAGCTCAAGTTCCCTTTACCATCCCGAGAAAATACTTCGCAAATTCTTTGGCGGAACGGGTTTTCCTGTTAACAAAAAATAATATTGAGTTTACAATAAATTGATTTTGTGAATTTATGTATTCATTTATAAATTTACAAGTAGTCATACTTGGGTAATCATAGTGTGATTTTTAAAGGAATGGAAAGGCCCACAAAGTCAATGTGTCAGCTAAAAAGAGAAGTTGGATAAATAAATAAATAAATAAATAAATAAATACCGTAAATAAATAAATGAGTAGCAACAATCAGCCCAGTTACACTGTGATTTAAAATGTTCTGGAAGTGTTATGCTAAGGATCTTTGACGGAGAAGATACAGTGTTCCTCTTTGTCCAATAGGTTAAAACCGCGGAAGTTGCATGTCACATCAAAAAGCATGTCGTATAAACTCCAAAAGCCCTATGCGATGACATAATGAGACATGCTATGCAAAATGTGGACGGAGACAATTTGCCATTACTTTCCTCACTGAACCTGTGCTGCAGCACTAGAAATAAGCTCGGAGAAAAGTAAACTCAGCGCGAAGCCTAATACTCTGGGCGTGGGTACTTATACGGGAGGGAGTTGCTCGTACGGGCACTAGTGTTTCTGTAGTTTCCGGTGGTGGGCGAATAAACTGCCAAGCTTCAGGTAAACCAATGCGTGTTTGAACAGACAGTGAGGCGGCACTATACGTAACATTTGATCGTCATCCATTCACCATTTTCCTCTACCTAAGCGGATTCAATATTTATGTTCTACGGGGTTGAAGAGTGTTGAATGGTTTTACGTCTGGATGCCCTTCCTTACTCCTACCTCACGAGTTGATTTAATGAGTGATTCAATTAATGAAGGTAAATGTAACTGGGAAATCAGTTGGAGGGGGGTGGCCCTGGCCTATTAGAAGAAACCAGCCCGGCATTTGCCTGTAGTTGGGAAACTACGGCAAACTATTTCAAAGACGGTCGACGGTGGAATATGAACCCACTTCTATCGAGTCGGCAGATAGCTCGGCCCATGGCCTAGTACTGCGCTTTATTGAGCATAGCCACCGTTGTCAGTTGTTTTAAATGACCAGTAAAGTAACTTAATTTCCCTTTAATTCTTCTTTTTTAAACAGGTTTCATGTACGGTAACATGTTACTGCAGTACTTGGTACTATTTCATGCATCTTTAAAACGTAGGGTATTCAAACTATTTAGTTCTTTTGTTTTGCTTTTTATGTAAGGCTAATTGCATTCTCGATTGGGTGATTATTAAATTAGTTCTTTTGTTTTGCTTTTTAGGTATGGCTAATTGCATTCTCGATTGGGTGTTTATTAGGTCTTTGTTTTATGGAATTGATCGTGCATCATTTTCCATTGTTATTTGGTTCGTTCCTTTACTTGAAGTGAATTAATTACGAGCCCCATCCAGAAATAAAATTTGCCTTCTTTATAAAAAGAAAACATAGTCACATGAAAAACTTTATAGGCACCAGATACAGCATTCATTGAGAAATTTTTGAACATAAGCACCACCAGAATTGAGACATTTGTCATATCATGGGATCAACATTTGTATTCCTGTGTAGTAGAAGTCTGCCACCTGGGAATGGAACAGCGTGTGATATTCGTCTTCAGCTCTCCGTCAGTGTGAAAATGCTGACCGGAGGACATGAATTTTTTGAGGTGCTAGAAGAGAAGGAAATCACTGGGAGCAGATCTGGACTTTACGTCGGATGATCAAACATCTCTCAGCCGATATCTTGCAGAACAGTTTGCTGTGTGCCGAGTCGCATGTGTTCTAGCATTGTCATGGATCAGCGCAATACCTGCACTGAGCATTCCACGCCTCTTGGTTTGAATTGCCCTTCACAATTTCCGTACCTCACAGGCGACGGGAGACAGATAAGAGCTGCCATTTCGAGCCACTTCTGCTGTGCTACTGACACTAGTCGGGACTTGTCTGGCCAGTATATGATTGCTACGTCATAGATCTGTTGCGCATGCTCATATTTCTCGGCTAAATACAGTACGTTTATTCTAAAGGAAAAATAGGGAGACTTAATTTTTGGATGGTCCTCGTAGATTGCATTTTGATCACATCTACCTAAATAGTATCTGTCTTACGCAGTTTTAATATTAATTTAAGGATACCTTCATCTCTCGTATCATTCCGTCAGATACTCTTATTATGTAAGTGTTCTTGATTATTCTTATGAAGATATTGTTAATCAACCCCCTTGTGTTTTCATTGTAGCTCCCCTATCTTTTCATTGATGCACGTAGATTAAATGGTGTACTAACCCCTTCATTTAGAAGAATCGCCAGAATAAAAGAAAGGACACCCGAATAAAAACGTATTGAATCTACCTAGAGGTTACGACTGCCACATTCAGGTAATTTTCGTGAATCCCCTTGTATCATTGCACATCATCACGCACATGCAGACGTCCATCCATTGGCTGGTGGATATTACTAGATATACATGCATAGCCAATCCGATGAAGGCAGTGAAATTGCCATTTCTAGATAGGCCAGGTAAGTACTCAAGAAAATTATAATTCACGTAGTGTTGAAGGGGTTAATCTCGTAGGTTTGCTAAGTTACTATAGCACCAACATGTGGTAGAAACTTTACAGCAAATCAAGGATCTAGCAATCCATTTCAGGTAAGTTTCATGGGCTGGAGTAACTTTCTTTATAGCACTGCACCTGTAAATACAAATAGGAGAAATTATAGCCTGAGAATAACTCAGGTTACGCACGTGGCTGCAGATATCATTCGATGACCGTACAAGTGTGAGACTTCAAGTGTCCCATGACCCTCTTCTATGGCCTGAGACAAATGCGATAAGAAAAAATTCTTCCATTTTTCCACCTCCTGACAGGCTGCCACAAATCTATAAGAATGCTCTTCTCGTCAGTGTGGCCACAAGGAATAATCTTCTCTCGACGTGTGCCCAGACCGGGCTAGTAAATCTTTCTACGAAACTTTAGAGATCAGAATAGTTATTCTACATCTCAAGTAGAGAACGCCTTTGCATGGCGTAGCTGTATGGCGTTCAAAAATGGTGCCTACCTCTGTGTAATAAGCATAGTGGAGGCATCCTGCAATTTGACTGATTTTCTAGCCATTGCTGCCATTGGAGTGGAAAGAAATACACCCCAAGCGGTTTCAAACCAGCCAACTTCCCACTTGGCTATGGCACATCACGAAGTGGCACGCATAATACACGTATTAGTCTGCCTTCTAGCTTGCAACTAGCTCGTTTTAATACCGTCTACTTGAATTGGTGGAATTTAATTGCTTCCCAAACTCGTAGATACTCCAATTCTGTTGAAAACCTCTATTCGAGTAATGTTCCATTGGCATTGAATGTAAACTAGGAACCACAGCATCCTAGTTGCATTGGACGATGCTCGTCACTGTAAAGTTGGACTTAGAATTTTCCAGCTGACTCACTTTCTGTGTCGGCGAGTGTGAACTAGACACCAGCAAATGTTTGCCATGTATATGTGGGCAGATCGAAAAACAAACGCACAACAATTATCCCCACTATGTTATTGTGACTGGGATGTTGCAATTTTAAAGATGTTTAGTTTGAAATTTAATGTTGCTGTCGTCCACTAATAACTAAGAAATCGAGGTGTAGTGAGTTTTTTTTTGTTGGCAAAAGGGCATAAGTCATGTGAAATTCACAGACTAAATGGCGTATATGGGGAAGACTGTATGGCCAAAAGGAACATCTCCAGGTGGTGCTCGTTCTTCACAAGAGGCCGCGATAACCTTGTTAACTCACCTCGTTGCAGTAAACCGGTAACAGCTGCAACACAACAGCATGTCTCAAGCATTTAGAAGGCGATTCTGGCCGACCAGCGGAATCATCTGTGAACCTTATCTAACAAGTTCAACACTTCGTAAAGGTACGGTGCACGACATCGTGGGTGAAGTACTGAAATTTCGTCAAGTTTGTGCCCACTGGATGCCTAAGAAGCTGATGGGTGACCACAATGGCAAGCAAATGGTGACAAGCTTGAGCAGTCAAGGCGTTATGCTGCCGAAAGGAATGTCTTTTTGGAAGAAATCGTAACTGGTGAGAAGTCCTGGGTGTATCACTACACACGTGAGACAACGCAGGCCTCTATGGATTGGAAACATACCGGTTCCCCATTAAAGAAAATAATCAAAGTGATGCAATCTGCAAACAAAGGGCTTGTGACTGTACTGTGGGATTTGCCCGGTATTTTGCTGGGGGACATTGCCTCACGAGAAACCATTTTGGCTGCTTCATGTTATGTTGAAACATTGGTACAGTTGCGTCGAGCCATTCGCGACAAACATGACAAGGTTTAAAATGTCAAACAGCCTCATGACAACGAACGTCCCCATGTTGCGTCTTCTGTTTGGTTGGGAGGTGCATGCAACACTCACCATATAGTCCCGACCTTCATCTGTTTGGTCCCATGGGTAGAGGAGCAACAGGAATTTAAAATAGCGTCATGGTCGCCGCGCAAGTCCAACCCGATATTTCACGAACCAATAATCAGATATGGTCATGTGAGGTGTAAAATGACTTGGGGGCGATGTCCCCTTAGGAACGACTCGCTAAGGTTTCAAATGTCTATTGAAGAAAATGTTATTTGGAAAGTAGGCTATATTTTTAAAACTAGGAACCGCAGAACATTGTGCAATGGCTTAAACGAAAGGTCTCTATGTCCTTTTTCATTCAAAATAGGTTATTTTTAAATGTTTTCCAAAAACGTTCAAATTGAAACGTAGGCTCTAATTCCAAAAATAGGAATTTTAGAAAGTGGTATGTTTGGCTTAAACCAAAGGTCTTTACCCCCTCTAGCCCTCAAAACAAGTCCCATGTCCCTAGGCAATTCACTTCTTGATCCAAATAGTGTATTTCGTTTGGTTCAAGAACTTGTGGTGGAAACCCCAATAATGACGATGGAATCTGGTTGTGTTTTAAAATCAATCAAGTACTGCAGCGATGAGTTATGGTGTGGCCTACAAGTTCAAACTTGTGTGTTCCATCTAGAAATGTCTTTAAACCATATTGTTTCACCAGCACCTCATAAATGTGTTCATAAATATCATCTATGGTATATCCACCAAGGGGCAGGGCTAACATGGAATAATCATAGTAAAACTTGTCGTTGACATTCTATTGTAAGTTTCAAGAGAAACAAGCCCCAGGACGTAAGATCATTCACTCAATCCAATATGAGGGTAAAAGTCTAGGCTGAATTCAGGTCCACGTCCATGCAGTGTAAATGTCTCACTTTCTGCTGTCAGACTCTTTACGTTTCTGCTTACGCTGTGCCGTATATAGAAACATCAGGCTTAGGCGCCCGCACTCTTGCGTGTTACATTTAGTTGACGTTTCACATAATAGTATATCTTTGTCCTGTTTCTAAAATACTTGTATAGTTCCATGGGTGGAGCGAGATTGCCAAAACTGTCCAAGTACCACACGGTGGGACCATGTTTTACATAGGCCACATAATGTGTTCCTGGTCCTCGGCGGTCATCTAGATTAATGATAGCACGTTCCTGTTTCAATAGCCGTGGCGGTAATTTGTTGCGCATAAACAGACCTCGTAAATGTGGAATCTGTAACCGTTTAGCATAGCTTGTTACTTGATCATGAATCTGGACATGTCTTGTTATGACTGTTGTTAAAATTTTGTCTTTTTGGTGACATGTAAATGCCAAATCTTTGTTTATGGGTGCAAGCTTCGTGTTTCCGTTTCTCGTGCCTATGGCAATGGCTTCCATGGTCTCATTGTGTCGTTTACTCTCTACCAATTGTTACTTGGCTTCCTTAGTCGACTTGATAGCTCTGGCAACAACACTGGCACCGCCGAGAAGCAAACCAAGAGCCGTGAGCCCGGCAAACAAAGCCGGTAAAACCCAGCTCGTTTCGGTACAGGAATTATTCGTCCTTGTTTTGAAAATCGTCGTTTACTTTTCGGGTTCACGTGCAATCGTGTCGCTCGGAGTGCTTTCTCAATAGCCAGAACTTTATTTTTTCTTCTCGTGAGGCCTTGTGGGCTGTATGAAGAATAGCTTTAAAGCCATCCTATTGCGATGACTCGTTCATTTTTTAGTCTGTTTCACCGTGTTGGACAACCTTTCACAAGAAAGTTTGAGACACAACCAACACGTTTCTAGGGAAATGCCCTATTGATATTTAATTTCCAGTGGCTGTATATTCAAGTTGTACATAAAGCGGGAAATCGTTTATTGTGTTTCCTGTTTGTTCTTCCTCTAATGTTAGAACCAAACGGAAATATAATTTATCACCCACTCTTTTAGTGTGATGACTAAGTAGTGACATGGCGTAATGGTTTAATCGTATAGATAAATGCCGTATATCTGGTGTGTATTCCATAATACGAATACGTCCATTATAGCGTAAGATGTAACTCGTTGAGCCTGAAGGTAAAACATAGGTAAGGTTTTCACTGTCTTTCACAGACCCTCGTTTAGTTATGTATACGAGAAATACATGGGGTGGTGGTTTAATCATCGTGGATACATAGCCTTCCACAAATTGTTTGGTTGCAACCTCATGAGGCTCTATGGGATCAGACACGTTGGCTAGTCGTCCTCGCTTCATGTCTACACTCTTCACTTTAATTTCACACACGATGTTCATTTCCGAACTTAAACACTATTTAGTACAGACATCTTGCGGCTCCACAGGGTCAGCCACGTGGATTATGCGGTTGTTATTAACAGTATACCCATTTACATTTAAGTTTGGTACCATGCCATATAACCATTTCACCTCGTTATCCACATACATTTTTATAGAGGCATCAGTAAAAACTTGCGGAAGTTTTACATGGGTTAACCGCCTTGCCATTAAAGTCATAATCTCCCTGTTTTGTGCGTGGCACCACCGACATATCCACATAGTATTTATTGGCAGGGTCTGTCTCTTGTTTAGGGTCACTTAATGGGACGGTCTTGGCCTTGGCCATTAATGCACGTCCAAACACATCCATCGTAATACTTTTCATGTCCCAGGGCTTGGTCCCATGTATATAGACAGCCTACTAGCATCTTTTATAATTAATTGATATTGAGCCCTTTGAGCTCATGGCTCGGTGATATTTATAGGAGATGATGAAGAGCATGCCATGCCATTGTATCTGAACGCGCCCTGTAGCAGCGTGAGGCATGCGTGAAAATTGGAAGATGTCTTGACTTTGGACACTCACCTTCATAATTTATTCTGAGCACTAACTATCACATTTCTTGCTATTAAAAGTCTCAGATCATTCCATCATGTAACTCTGCATAAAGGAAACATTACGATGTTTGCCGATTTTCAATTTAAGATAAAAGGTATTAACGCCGCAGATTGGCGGGAGGAAATAGACCGTCAACGACTCTAGTTTTGACAGCACATTGCAGGGAAGATCTAAGCTCCCTGACTACCAGTTCAGAAGCCGTCACGTTTGGACGTGCTGTGTTACCGTCCGTCCTAAGGACGAGGAAATTGTACAAGTCCACCCAGAGGGTGAAGAAAATCAGTTATACGATCATCGTTATCGTCGAGTATTTTTTCGCACGATGTGTGCAGTGCGACGATCATCGAAAGTATTTTTATAAATCTGTGAAAGTGAATAAGTTGTAATTTTTCCGTCAGTGAAGACGATGACCAAACTATTCCACGCACGAGGCGTGAACAGAATCAACGACCATCGGCAGTGAATTGTGTGTAATTTTCATTTATAAATTCACATCTATCTAAATAATAATTCACTGAGTGCACGAGTGTAAGTGCCGAATTTTTCACATGAATTTTGGTGAATACTTTAGTGTGTTTGTAGCACCACATTTCTTCACGTGGCACATCAAACTAACGACCACGAGGTGCACAAAATGCTATTAAATATTGGTAACTTTCAACCATCTACGAGTGATTATGCTAGTAATATCTGTAATATTCTACGATGCACTTTATCTGCAATTTTCAGTGCTAGATTACAGTGATTTTCAGTGATAAAAATCTAACCACTACAATCTGTGATGATCCACTAGCATCAGTGAAGCAAACCAGTGAAGGCCAATCTATTCTGTCTGCGATAATAGAGCTAGTGAAAAATTATAATACTGTGCTAAGCATAAATTCAGTGAAAAACACATGTAAGTTCCATCATGTATCATAACGTCAACCACGTATACACCATGCTTACTACGCTGATAGTAGTCAGTGTCATGGAGTAAGAACCCCATCATGTGAGGAATATTCTACGAGGAGGCCACTACATCATGGCAGGAGATCTGACCATCTATTCTTTGGGAATTGGAACCCAAGAACCCATCAACACAATGGCTGACCATGAGAACGAGATATTTGCTCAAGAGACCACAAGCAGAAGGAGGAAAAAGGAATGGGATAAACTCGATGCCCGAGTTATTACTGGAATTATTACCAACCATCCAGGTCTCTATAACACCATGATTTCATTGGATCTACTATAATGGTGACAGCAAAGTGAGTTTGTCTTTTATCTCATGTACGGGTTGATCTGTGGTGGAGTAGATAGTAGAAAATTAACCGAACTAGTGACACCAGATAGGTAGGGATTTTTAGCTAGTATAATGTTGTTTTTCCACAGTGGATGTTAGTCACCATGTTTTTCTATGGTGCATCTTGAAGGTGTTCGCAGGACGTTATGCCCTAATTTTCTTGGATAGACATGGCCACAAATCATTTAGATTTGATTTGGCAGGCCCTTCATATGGGCCAACTTAGATTTTGAGCGATGGACAACCATCACTTCGTCATATTTTGTGACCCCTTTCAGCGACACTTTCCATTCACGCCAATGTACTATTTATTTTGGGCTTATTCTTGGCCGTATCATTGAATGACCGACAGAAGTCATTACCCTTGTAATGTTATTAATTTATGCTGTTGATGTGTGCTCTGAAGCCACACAAGTACAAGTAAGAACGAGTATGGGATTTATAGTAAAGATATCAGCCAAGCATCAAACCCCAGACACACTTCGTATCGTCTCCGACATCCTAGCAGACTGTAGGATTGTCACATGTTATATTACTTTGTTAGTGTCAAGGTATTTGACACGCAAACGTTTTATAAGTGCCCAAATGTAAATATTAGAGGAGTGGAATATCTTTAACCAACTCCAATGCAATCTATTCCGAGCGGAATATCTGTCAAATTTACTCTTTGCAATCTTTCTACATTGCGTATGTTCATGATTCCTATTTCTACGTGGTAGTGAAGCCACGAATCACTTATTACTACATGTTATAGTTTATAAGCCAGCGTTATTCAGATATAGACTTCTTTTGACGGAATTAACGCCTGTGTAGTGTAATTCATCGCCTGATACGATGATGAGTTGAGTCAGTTTCGACACGCCAGTGTGAAGGCTTGTAATGCCATGGATCCGTAACGCTCACTGCGAGACAACTGTTACTGTTAGGTTGACGCGCATGCGTACTTCAATGTTTCACTGTGTGGAATGTATTGATTATTTCTAGGTCATGGATGTGTAGTTTTTTTATAGCAGTCATATGTTTGCTTACGTCATTGGACGAGATTGTAACTTTTTAACGCTTCAGAAAGCGAATGTTTGAGCACTATCAGAGTGCATAGTATAGAAAAGAAGCTATTGTCTAATATGTAAGGTAACTTTGACACCGTATTTAAAGGCTTCTATGTAAGAGTTGAGCGCTCTTGACGCGCTGTCGTACAGGTGATAGACCTGTGGCCATTTTTCCAGGATTTTACCTGAAGACTGATTAGGAGAGCTTTGCACCCCTTCAGTATTTTGTTGCAAAACGAGTTTGATAACTTGTGTTATTGTGTTTTCCGGCCAGGTGTGAGCCGGTGATGTTTAGATATGTTCTTTGGTAGACTTCACACTATTTAAGCCGAGGTGTCCACTGAGTATTTCCAGTATTATTCATAAACCTACGACAATATAAAAATGCTTCTAATAATAATATCACATTATTCGAAATAAGATGCTCATAATAACTGTAAAATTACTTTGACTTGCAATTTAATGCGCACTGGCCGACTCTTTGGATTAGTCACATTTCCATCGGGAAATGACTTATAGACTTTGTTACACTATCTTGAGACGACGGAGTTGTTCGGACCATTAGTTCTCAACTGGTGGCACTCGACAGTCAAGTAACATGAGACGTGATTTTGATCGCGCCGTTACCAACCTAATTACACACTAGATGACCCAAGAATACAAACAGTGTTCTTGCGTTTACGCAGGTGATTAATAAGAAGCTTTCTGAATGCTGTGTTTTACTTATTTATTTATTTGTGTGATTTTGTATGATAACCCAATGTACCTTTAGCCAATAAGAATGACTTTAATGTTTTTTTAACAGGTTGTCACATAGCTTTTGCTATAATTGTTTGATTGTTGCAATAGTAAGTCACCGTATACTTTGTTGTAATTGCCAGGAGATAGCTAGATTATTAAATTGTTTAAAAATAAATATGGGGGTGGTACCATCGTTAATTCTTTGATTATTATTGCTGTTAATTTAACTTGTTTTATAAGTAACCCGTTTCATCTGTGTAGGGTGTACTTTTCGTGCCACTACCCTGCTTTGCTGCTTTTGCTTTCATGTAATTAGATCTTTCGCGATGGTTTTTAACTTTCAGTCAGTTCAGGATCTTCGACATTTCTTTTCTTTTTTTTATTAGCTTGCGGGATTAGCCCGAAACAAACCCTCCGAACTAGGCTAGGTGTTTGTTGATTATTTAATAAATTTTATCTGAGTTTACATAAGTCTGGATGTTATTATTTTGTAATCTAAGTGTTTCTGCGGTGTACCTCTTGGTTCCTTCGACATACTCCTTGTCTGCCCGATCGCCCCGGGATGCTACGTTTTTCGTGCGCATTGACCTATAGGAAGAACATCCAATCCTCTTCGGCACATGTGTCCAGACAGTGAGTTGTCTGGGAAGATATTTCGGTTAGTGGCAACCCAAGCAACTCGTCTGACGGGATCAATATATGGATTATATTGCACCAAGAGTCACTCCCCGTGGGGGACATGGTTTCTCATCTCTATCCTACATCACGTGAACGACGCTCCGGTTCACAGTTTCTGTCTTCCATTCGCTGCCTCATTGTGTGACCCTCGGGATGTGGAAAAACCAAACTTTTGCTCACACCCATCAAGGCTCCAAATGGTCTGCGTTTTCAAAATATCCATATTTTTGCAAAATCCCTTTACCTACCGCTCTACGTGTTCCTGGATCAGGTGAAGTCTGAATTATGGACCGAGAATATGGTTTATTTTACGTTCTCAATGCAAGGAAATGTTATTTCCCCGGATGCAGTGAGGCCTGATTAGCTTATGATCTTCGATGATATATCCAACGTACGACAGGCTATTATCCATGCCTATTTCAGCATTGCTCGTCACAAACATATCGACTGTTTTTATCTTGGACAGACTTATTCCAAAATGTCCAAACAACTCATTCGTGATAATGCCAATATGATTGTCTTATTTCGTCAAGATGAGCGGAATATACGCCACATTTATAACGAACATGTTAATCCCGATATAAGCTATCAAATCTTTCCTGAATTGTGTGCTAAATGTTGGAATATTCAACGACATGTCTGTCTTAATATTGACAAACAAAGTGATATTCACAAGGACGTTATCGCCTAGAGTTTGATCATATTATTCATATTCAAGGGGCTGCCTCATTTCATCCTATATCATTGGTCGAGACATCATGAAAACAGCAGGGAGTCAATTGGAAAAACATATTATTATTGCAAAAAATAATATTCGCCGAAAGTTTCGTCAATTGAAACGATCACGTGCGGATAATGCTTTGTTTATTCAGCAACATTTAGCGCCTCCTATAAAAGCCATGTTTAAACCATCTTCCAAGCCATCTGTAAAGCTACCAACAGTTTCAAAAGAAACTTAGACTATAAATGAGATCCCTGTGGAAAAGGAACAAAGGGAACTGGATAGTTCTAGTGATGTTGAGGAAGAGGTATTTTCACCAACAAAACCCGAGGATGAGGTGCATACACCAGGAAAGCCATTGCCACTCCCTGAGTTTTTGAAAACATCAGTGATTGCCCTAACGCCTACAACTTCTAAAGAGCCTACGTTGTCAGAAATCTTGTCTACATCCGAGTATAAAGCCCAGTTAAAAAGTATTTTGGTGAAAAATTACGGTGCTTTAATAAATAAACAACAGATACTACCTATGATATTTACTATCCTGATGATTGTGTCCGGATTGGTGATTCCAATATCAAGTTCGGTAAACAAGTAGTCATCGTTAAAAATGTCAACTTTAAATTAACATCGGGTGTTCTAGAGCTGATATTTTCACGTACTCCGCTTTCCGAAGCCTATACCCGGAATGATCTCCAAACGTATGAAACCATTTTAATGGAAACGAGTGCACACAAAAGGGAATATAAACAATCTGAACCAGTCAATGCCAATAAAAGTATCAAGTACAAGACCATCATTTCAAAATTATTTCCGATCACAGACAGTATTCGTCGTGAACCTTCAGCTTCGGGAGTGTCATTTAAACCAATAAAACCCCTCGTGGATGTCACCTACTGGCACAATCCCAATAAGCTAGTCCAGCGGCTACAGCTCTTGCATACTTCACGACAGGCTGGTCATACCGGTCTCGATTGGGAAATCCAAGAAATTGAACAAGACTTCAAGATGCCAAAATTATTGTTTAAACCTTTACCAATCAAAGTGGAAATAGGTCGCCCCTGCCAGGCGTAACTATCAACGACTCAATGTTATTTCACGTGGTGTGGATGATCTTTGGCAGGCCGATTTAGTGGAAATGATTCCCTATGCTAGCGAAAACGATGGTGTACGCTATATGCTCACCGTCATCGATGTCTATTCCAAAATGGCCTTTGTTAAACCTGTAAGTCGCAAGTCAGGCCCTCTAGTCACGGCATCATTCAAGAATATTATCCATCAATCTAAACGTCAACCCCAGCTTTTATAAACAGACTAGGGCAAAGAATTTTTCAACAAGGATTTCTCCAGTTTTCTAAAATCTTTGGATATTCACCATTACACCCCGTACATCAATCTAAAAGCTAGTGTGGTAGAGCGTTTTAATCACACGCTAAAACAAATATGTGGAAAGTGCTTACGGCGTGGGGATCCAATCGCTGGATAGACCTAATACCACAGCTAGTGTCACGTTACAACAATACCAAACACAGAACTATTGGGACAAAGCCACGAGTTGTGACAAAAAATATTCCATGGATGGATAAACTCTTTAATCCCATCAAGACAGCCGATCCTAAACGGCACGATTTTAAAATCGGCAATTATATGCGTGTCAGCAAATTCAAATCTGTTTTTGACAAGGGCTACACTCCGAATAGGGGGACAGAAATATTTTGTGTTCGACAAGTCAACCTCGACAGCCCATCAACGTATTTACAGCAAGACCTCAACCATCAGCCCATAAAAGGACGATTTTATCTCCAAGAACTCCAAAAATCAGCGTTTCCAAAACATCACCTTGTGGAAAAAGTGTTGAAAACGAAGGGAAACAAATTGTATGTCAAATGGCTGGGATTTAGCTCGGCCTTTAATTCTTGGATCAATAAATCGGATTTTGTGTAACCCGTTTGTCATTTATTAATTAGAGTAAAAACACTGTTTTTCCAGGGGATCAAAAGTTATTAGAGTGAAAAAAACACTGTTTTTCCTAGGGTTGAGAAATAAATAGAGTGAAAAAACACTGTTTTTCCTAGGGTTGAAAAATTATTAGCCTGAAAAAACACTGTTTTTCCTAGGGTTGAGAAATAATTGGAGTTAAATAACACTGTTTTTCCTAGGGATGAGAAATAATTAGAGTGAAAAACACTGTTTTTCCTAGGGTTGAGAAATAATTAGAATAATAAACACTGTTTTTGCTAGGGTTGAAAACAAAATACAGTAAAAAATTAGTTTTTCCTCGGGTTAAAGAATAATTAGCGTGAAAAAAACCTGTTTTTTCCTAGGGTTGATAAATAATTAGAGTGAAAAAACTGTTTTTCCTAGGGTTGAAGAATAATTAGAGTAAAAAACACTGTTTTTCCTAGGGTTGAAAAATAATTAGATTGGAAAAACAATGTTCTTACTAGGGTTGAAGAATAATTAGAGTTAAAAACACTGTTTTTCAAGGGGTTGAAAAATAATTAGAGTAATAAGCAATGTTTTTCCTAGGGTTGAAAAATAATTACATTAAAAACACTGTTTTTCCTAGGGTTGAAAAATAATTAGCGTAAAGAAACACTGTTTTTCCTAGGGTTGAGAAATAATTAGAATGAAAAAACACTGTTTTCCTCAGGTTGAAGAATAATTGGCGTGAAAAAACACTGTTTTTCCTAGGGTTGATAAATAATTAAAGTAATAAACACTGTTTTCCTAGGGTTGAAATATAATTACAGTTAAAATCACAGATTTTCCTCAAGTTGAAAAGTAATTAGCGTGAAAAAACACTGTTTTCATAGGGTTGAGAAATAATTAGAGTGAAATAACACTGTTTTTCCCTAGGGTTGAAGTATAATTAGCGTGAAAAAGCGCTGTTCATCCTAGGGTTGAGAAATAATTAGTGTAGAAAACACTGTTTATCCTAGGGTTGAAGAATAATTAGAGTAAAACACTGTTTTTCCTAGGGTTGAAAAATAATTAGAGGGGGAAAAATACTGTATTTCTTAGGCTTGAAGAAACCAATGCCTACAACCTATAATCCCTCTGTACTGCACTCAGGTTCGAAAACAAGATAAAATGGTCAAAGACTTGCCAGTCACAATAGTTGTGCCTGGAATAATTCTTTTCTCCCTCAGTAGCACATCACTCACGTTATACAATTTCTTTTCCGGTCTGTAACCTAACACCCCTTTGCTTGGCTGGCTAAATTCTTATGTCAGGAACTTGAACAAGGCCTAGCAAGTCCACATGCCTTATCAGCCGTTTCCCACGCTTCGCATTTCTGTTATCATACACGTGCAAGTCTAAAATTCAATGCGAACACCCGCGTGGTGACCTGTTTCACATAAACTTGCATTTTCTTACGTACGAAGTTAACGAGTTTAAACTTGCTAGCTTACATGATGTTGCGTCATAGCAGATAGTCGAGCCGTCATGTCACGCCTGTTCTCACGCGCCTCAGCGCATCCCTTAGATTAGAATGATCACCTTGTGCTGCTGAGACTGGCAAGCAAAGTTAGTCCGAGAGGCCGCTTTACACAGAACAGGTCTATCACTGGCTACCGACCTAAATATATAAAACATCTTACATTCACTTCACCATTCAAAGCCGTGTTTTATCCTAAATCTAAAAATTTAAAAATATCGTGTTTTTTTCTAACGATAAAGGACATAGAGACATTTCGTTTAAGCCATTGCACAACATTCTGCGGCTCCTAGTTTTAAAAATATAGCCCACTTTCCAAATATGTTTTTAAAATATAATATAACGAGTCGTTCATAGGAAAAGGGACATCACCCCAAGTCATTTGACACCTCACATGGCCATATCCAAATATTGGTTCGCGATATATCGGGCAGGACTTGCGCGGCGACCATTACACTATTTTAATTTCCTGTTGCTCCTCTACTCCCATGATATATTTCATGGACAACTGTTGCTTTAATTCAGATGAAGAAGTCAACTCGGCTGTGTGCAGATGGCTTGACTCCCATAAATCAGAACTCAATGTGCAAGGTATTTTGAAACTTGCCACGATGGGACAAATTCGTTGACAGAATTGGTGACTATGCCGAAAAGTAGCTTGAGATGTACTCGTATGTGTTCATTGTATATAAATTTCACTGTCTTAGCTATTAAATTGTATTTTTTCAGCACCTGTTGTGCGTTACTTTTTGATCTGCCGTAGTCGGGTCTACATTACGTGTTCATGTAATCTAATTAAGTTGTTTACACCCGGGATGCTTATTTGATCATGATTCAGACTGGTACCCATATACAAGTAAAGGCATATGACACATACACTAGCAGCACAGTTCAGAAGTCTCCACGGTAACCGTGAGCTGTACTCACTAGGGATTGGTACCGTAAATGCGGGTAGAGCAGGTAGCACAAGGAACGAGCACAGCCACAACCAGAATCTGTTAATCAGGCCACACGAGCAACTGACAGTGGGCACTACGTCCCCATGAACACGGAAGAGGTAACGGCATGATTTTGCTCATGTCAAAGCAGCACTCACATTATGAGTTTCCAGAAAATGGGTTAAGATATAAAACTTTATTTGCTTGTACAAGCCTTAACGGTTTATGATAGGAACTTTGTTGTTGTTGTTGATTACTTAAGGGATTTGCGACATCTCGGTCATGTAGCCCCCTGTACTCGGGTGTGTGTAATTCTTGTCTGATGACCTGCGTTATTGTGATGACTGTATTACTGTGTGTATATGTAATACAGGGGTAGGATTGGGAAGAAGTCGGCCGTGGCTTTACGTTATGAACCATCCCAGCATTCGCCTGGAGCACAAGTGGGGAAACCAGGGAAAAGCACTTCCAAAATGGCACAGCCGGGAATCGAATCCAGGCCTCCATGGTGACAGTCATGAATGCTAGCCATTACGCAGTGAGGCGGAGGAATTTAGATTCACTCTACATACAGTAGACTACATAGAGTGATTTATTTGTTATAAGTACCAACACCACCGTTGATCTTTGAACCAGTAGAAGTAAAACTCTTGGGGTATCTAGCAACATGCTTCTCATGAACAGTACCGTATCTTTTGCCAAATCTGTCAACAATTCATTCTGAAAATATGGCAGATGTCGTGTCCTGGTTTCTTTGAACAGATGAGGGAAATTCGTTGTACTTGCTTGATTTAGGGGCTTGGAATATCATGGTCATCAGCCCCATATACTTCGGTAAGTGTGGAATCCATCTGATAATGTGTGATATTGTGGCGATTGTATCAGTGTGTGTACTTGTAATTGGGGCTAATAATGCGAAAGATGTGACCTTGTAGTGAGAAACCATGGGAAACAAGCTATAGAATGCTCAAAGTAATATTCAAAGTCATCTCTCCTCTCAACTGTCCTGACGAATCTTAAACCATCCCGCTCAAACCTCCATGACAGATCCTGGATTCAATGTCCGGTCCGTCTGTGCAAGTAGCTACTAATACTTGCCACTAGACCACGACAGCGTTAAGCTCCTTTTACCCACCTATATTTTAGGGGTTTAAAGATTGATCACTAAACTTAGCTCTTGTAATTAAAATGTATGTTCTTTTATTGTTGTTGTTTCATTTGAGGGGTTGGACACCAAGGTCATTTAGCCCCCGCGATGTACCAGCAGAAAAGTACCTAGGATTTGCTGTGCGAATCCTGGAGGAACACAGTGGGAATTCGAAGCTCAGAGTAGGACCAGTGGACTAGCAGACCGCAGGCGAGAGTTGGATACCAGGACAACGTGGTGATGATGACGACGTTGATTGTTGAATTAAGATAGAGGAAGACCATAGTATTTTAACCTATTTTCATTTATGAAAAAATAGGCTTATGAGATCACCTATTGTCCGTGTGTTTGTGTGTGTGTATGTGTGTGTGCCTTTGTGTGTGTATGCCCCCCAAATAAATTCTAAACGACCAGAGTGATTTCAATGAAACTCGGTAAGGACATAGCATTATTTTGTCCGACCCCGACCGTGCCCTTCTAATTTTATTACGTCTCACCAATCCAACATGGCGGCTGTGCGAAATAATTCACCGGCATTCTGAATCTCCGAAACTATTACCGATATCACCCTGAAATTTTGTACAGTGATAAAAGACAATACTAGAAGTACACTTATATGACTTTAAAAGGTCTGTTAAGTATAAAACGAACATGGCGGCCATGCGAATTTGAAATATTTAAATAGACATTTCTCTTGATTTAACCTTCCGAGCGCAGTAAAACATGGTACAGAAAATGTTGATACGCATTGTAATACACTGACATCAAATTTTGTTCAATAAACTCAAGATGGCTGCTGTGCGAAATTTTCAAATTAAGTTTTTATTTCTTGTGTCCTAATCATGTGATCGGAATCAACGTTTGAATGATGACCCTACGCAATACTCGCCATCTAACAGTACATAACTCTATGGTCTACATATATAAAAATCCAACATGGCGGCGACGCGAAATTTAAATATTTCAATGAATGTTTCTCGCGATTTAACCATCCGAGCACAGTGAAACTTGGTGTGGTAAATGCTTATAGAAATTTTAATCCACTGACATCTAATTTATTTAAATTGTTTTCATAACCTCAAGAAGACGGCTGTGCGAAATTTCAAAATCTCGATTTTATTTCGCGTGCCCTCATCACGCGATTGAAGTTTGAATAGAAACCTACGCAATAATCTTCATCTCTTAGTACATAACTCTATGGCCAACATTATAAAAATCCAACATGGTGACCATCCGAAATATGTAGACGGTTCTCAATATCTACGAATCTAGTACAGCAGTCAGACTGTAATTTTCTATGTTGATAGAGGAATTAACATAAGTAGGATATATGAAAAAAAGCTATTTAGTTCTTAACGGAACTACTTGTTGGTATATGTTGAAGTATTTCATGTACTATTAGATGGCTCGGTATACCGACATACATTTCTATCACTTGATTAGGAAACGGGAAATATAGGCTAAACTTAATTTTTAATATTTAGCACAGCCACCATATTGAAGTTCACATAGAAATTGAGTTATAATAGACGCCACTATATTAAACCTTGTATGAAGATTTACCGTGCTAAATGTCACTGCTCTCGGACAATTAGATCACGAGAAAAATCCATATGAATATTTAAATTTCACGTCGCCGCCATGTTGGATATTTGTTCATAGGGTTATTGAAAGGCCCATAGGTGAAGTCATGTTAATAGCCTCTATCTATATACAAAATTGCAGTTTGATGGCTGTAATAGATTCGCAGATATTGAGAACCGTCTAAATATTACGGATGATCACCATGTTGAATTGTTCTATATGTAGGCCATGGAGTTATGTAGCATTAGATGAAAATTATTGCCTAGGTTTATAATTCAAGCGTTCAGTTCGATCGCATGATTAGGGCACGAAACATAAAACTTAATTTTAAAGTTTCGCAAAGCTGACATTTGCTTTGATGAGACAAATTGAATTCAGTTAAATGACACTAGATTAAATCCTAGCGGACTCGTGCGAAAAATCTCGAATGATCATAAACCACACTTTCCCCAGTAGGTTTATAATAAGGGACTTAAGGAGAAAGGTTGATAGTTTTAAGATTTTAGATGACAACTCATAATTGCAGCATATTACAGCAACAGTATTTGCATATCGCACACTTCATACAAAAATCTATATTTATGAAATTAGAATGCAGAAGAAAAACCTGTAACAGAATTAACGTTTAATAGTGTTAAGGTTTTAGATGACAACTCATAATTGCAGCATGTCACAGCAACAGTATTTGCAAATCGCACACTTCTTACAAAAATTATATTTATGAAATTAGAATGCAATTCGTCACTGCGAATGTCATTTGTGTGCTGAGTCCATGGACAATGATAAAGGAAAGGCCTCAGAATGTTATAATGACATGAACAGGCGTCACAGCGGTCAAAATGTGAAGTGGGCAGCAATTATGGAGCGTATTTTCGTTCATCAACAGTATTTGCAAATCGCACACTTCGTACATTTTTTCGAAAGTCATTTTTGAAAGAAATTATAGATATTTATGAAATTATAGTGCAATTGTGTCACTGCTAATGTCTATTATCTTTTATTTGAATGCTTATTTTTCACGATCGGTCACTTGTGAGCGCTGCAGGAGGGATCTACTGTATACTACTGAAATAATATATATGATTGTATGAATATTTATCGTACCAAGTTTCACTGTGCTCGGTTGATTAAACCTCGAGAAAATGCCATTTCCATTTCGCCTGGCCGGCATGTTGGTTTTGTAGTTAACATGATTCAAAGCGTCACATAACTGAACTTACCTAAGTATTCTTTATCACGGTACAGAATTTCAGTGTGATATCAGTGATAGATTCGGAGATATAGAATGCTGGTGAAATATTTCGCACAGCCGCCATGTTGGGTTGGTAAAATGTATTTAAATTTGAAAGGCACTTTCGGGGTCAGACAAAATGGTACTATGACCTCAATGAGTTTCATTAAAATCACTCCAGCAGTTTAGATTTTATTATGGACACACACATATTCACACCCACACACGGACAGAAGGTGATCTCATAAGCCTATTTTTTCATATGATAAAAGTAGGCTGAATAGTGAAGTGATTCTAACTTCAAAACACAATTATGGATAGCCTACGAACGATTGAGGTGATCCATGTCTTCACCACCAACTTCTGGATATGTGTGCTAATTTCAATATATCGTAAATTGTAATAACTAATTTCTATGCCGAACATGATAATAATTCATTTTGAGTTAAAAGTCGCGACCACAAGTACAATTCCAATTCTGAACATCATCCATGACCTTGCTTGTACACTCTAAATCACCGTTATTCTAAACATGTCCCACTCAGAAGCTGCACAGTTTCGGTGTCAAACTGGAGATAATATAGTAAATGAAACAGAGGGAATCGAACCATGACCTCCACGGTGACAGCTAAGAATCTAAGAATGCTATCCAAGACGCCATGAGGCGGACTTCATTTGTCAAGTAATTTCAGATTACATAGTTTGCCTAGGTATCTCAAACTCTGCCAAAATATTTTGTTCCTTGGACAGCAACTGAGTTTTATGATGCTTATCACAATGTTCGATTTTGTATATGTGTGAAGCTAGTTTCTCAGCACGTGCAGTGATAAAGTTCTATTATAGGTCAATAATTAGAACTGAGCACGATGTGTGCGTTCTACTACGTAAAAAGAAATAAGCACGTGCATCTCACTAGAGTCATTTTTACCTACAGTATGATTTTTGGCCCATCCCTTTTCAGTTTAAACAGTGAGTTTTTACGTGATAATTATAATTGATTTCGGGGGAAGGCTTTTCAGTATTTTTGTCTGCAGAGTATGAACATTAAAATCGCCTTTCAAATATTTGTCTTAACAAGAGTACATTTGCGAAAGAAGTGCTGCGTTTTCATTTTGTAGGTTTACATTTTCATTAAAGACCGTTTGTAATACCCATCAGCGTTCAGTCTGCAAGTGCTCGGAAAGGAACTAGCTGCTTTTTCCGTCATCCCCTATCCATAGTTCACTTTGCAGCCTCTCTTCCCAAGGTTGTTAAATTCATCGTGTTCTAGGTCAACCCTTACAATCTTAAGCTCTAGCTTTCTAATGCATTTGCTCCACATTGCTCCACTTTTACACACAGTACAGAGGCGTAGCGCACTTCTCAGATCCCCCCCCCCCCACTCCCTCCCTCACGAAATAAATTTGGGACCTTGGTGATATATGAGACTAATATTTCTAGTAGCTTATAACAATCAAGCTATCGAGTTCATAAGAAATCTGGTCTGTTTTTATTTTTTCAAAACTTGTGTTATATATACTGTATATTGTACCCCTGGTAGTTTTTACAGGAAACACTGATAAATGGCTTCAGAGCTTCACATAGCAGGGGAAAGTCATACCGCTGCGCCACCATATAGCCTGTTAGTTTCCCCGTTTTGGGAAAGGAATGATCTGATGCGAAGCACAATACATAGGCCTACAGTTTTCTACCAATGAATCCAGACTAGAGTGGCATTCTATGGAAGTAAAACTAGGACTGTTGGCGCAGCAGAAAAGAGGAGAATAAAAGCGTTTGAAATATTGTGTTACAGGAGAATTATGAAGATCAGATGGGAAGACAGAGTAACAAATGAAGAGGTGTTGAGACGAATGGGAGAGGAGAGACGTTTCTGGCGATTACTACTGAAGAGAAGAGATAGGTTGGTAGGACACGTACTAAGACACTCAGGAATAGAAAACGTTTTAATGGAAGGACGGGTTGAGGACAGTTGTGGTCAGTTGAAGTGAGCGGACGTGTTTTCCTTTTGCTGATAATAACGGGCTGCTCAGTGGAGTCTTATCGCGCGAGGATCGGGTCGTGGAATGCCAGGATGGTTAAGTGGAATCAGGCCTCCCAGTGCATGTGTGCAACTTTGGGTCCGAGAAACGTATTGTTCATCGCCCTAGTAATAGCGAGTAGAAGTAAATCCAAGTCCTGCTACTTCTAGTGTTACCCAGGTGTCTGATAAAGTATCTATAAAGTGTTCTACGTGTAGCAATGTTTTGAAAAACGGCGTGATGTGTGGTTTGTGCGAGACATGGTTTCACTCTGACGGTGTTCGGGCGAAGAAGGACGAATGTGAGGCAGGTTCTTTAAAAACTATGACAATCCAGAACTTTTGAGACAGCAAATTAAGTCCAGGGATCTTATTATACAGGATTTAAAGGCAAAGCTTAACGAATCGGAGGAGACGTTAAAGGATCTGACGGAGCGTATTCCAGTGGATGAAGCTACAAACCAGGCTCTGGGAACTAAGGACGACGTTATCATAATGGGTGATTCTATGATACGGTGCAATGCGAATATTTCGAGGAAATCAGATACATAAGTGCGGTGTTATCCGGGGATTCAAATTGACCAGCTTGCCCAACAATTGGAAGAAGCAAATTGAGAGGACTGTGAAAAGGTTAAAGTGTTGTTGCTCCATGTTGGGACGAACGATTTAAAGAAGAGGGCTACAGCTGATTACACCATGTGGGAGCTCTACGAACTAGACAGAAAAGCCAAAAGCAAGTTTAGGAATGCAGAAAATATAATGAATGGCATTGTGCCACGGGGAGATGTTCCGTTAAGGCAAGTTAAGACTGAAAATGACCCCTTGGACTGGGTATGTGCACAACTGGGAGTAGTTACGTAGATGCTGACTGCTGGATTGGTGGCCGTGACTTCGCCCGAGACGGGCTGCATTTAAATCGACGGGGTGCTTTCATCCTAGGGAGCCTACATGACAGGGTCATCGGTTCGTGCCGGCTTTTGTGAGGAGGAGCAGGTCCAGAGGTTGCCAACCGACGGGTACAGAAGGAGTTATTTCAGGATATTTGCTGCGGAGGTAAGACTCTAAGATTACTGCAGGTTAATTGTCAGAGTTTAGGAAATACATTAATTGAATATCGGAATCTTGTAGAGACGTATTCTCCGGACATTATCATTGCTACTGAATCTTGATTATATGAGGATATAAATAGTAACGAAATAATTCAAGGGACCTACGAAATGTACAAAATGGATCGGAGGAAGAGAGGTGGTGGGCTATTTATTTGTATGCGCAAAAATATAGCTAGTTTCTTATAGTGGGCTGATACGGATTATGAAATGTTATGTGTACAGATTTCGGATGAAGGAAATAAATTCCCTCTTCAGGTGATAGGGGCGTATAGAGCACCGAAAGATGACTTTTCGCTTCTTGACACACTGTATGATAAAACTTGTACGGGTAACGCTATGAAAAAGAGCATAATAATTGCCGGAGATTTAAACCTCCCCAAATTAGAATGGTCTGGTGAATTAACTAGCTGTGGTCAAGCTCAGAGTACTGCAAACAAATTCTTAAGGGAGGGGGGATTTTCCCAAGTAGTTGACTTCCCTATTAGAGGCAATAATACCTTAGATGTTTATCTCGTAAGGCCTATAGAGCTGTATAATAACTGTTTGAAAGTACCATGAATTAGTGACCATTCTGGGGTTGAATTAAATATTAGATACGGTGAAATTACAAAATTAGACGCTAATATAGCAAAAAAGATCATATTCCAGTATCGCAGGGCAGATCAGGGCGAATTTCAGGGGTATTTGAATGAGCTATTTGTAGGATGGGCATCGGAAGGAAATCACATTAATATCCTGTGGACTAACTTATTGAAAATTTTAAATAGCGCTATTGAAAAATTTGCCCCATTTAAATTACTGGAACAAAACCCAGATCCTGAATATTACACACGAGAAAACAAGAGTCTGAAACGTAAAATTAAGAAATAATACAATAAAAGATATGATAGTTACATGTATAGTCTTTGTTGAAATTTAAGTCCTTATCAATAGAGCTCGTCTTAAAAAAGAGGTCTGCTCATGACAATTATATGCAAGGTTTACTTGGTTCGAGAGGCGATGGGTGGAAAAAAATACAGTTATGTTAGTAGAAGAAACGGAAATTCAAATAATTTGTCGATGATAATGTCCGGCGACGGTAAATTAATTACTGAGAAACAGGCCATTGCTAATGAATTAAATGTATTTTACGGTAGTGTGTTCAAAAAATCCAATAGCTGTGTGTTGGACCTTAACGACGAATCAGGGGCTCCCCTTTTTTCATATAAACCAGTCAGCAATTGTAAAGTTAATACAAAAATTACTTTACAATATTGAGCCCGTTAGAGGAGATTATCTGGGTACCATCCACCGAAAGAATGGCACTTCGAATAACCCCGTCCTTCGAACCCACATCCTGAGAAGATCAGATACATTTCTTCAGGGCTAGTGTAGTACTACAGTCTTGGTCCCAGAGATCTGGTCCATTTGCAGGGATAATGTCAAAGACAACCAGAGAAATACACCCAAAAACACAAAGCTAAAAATGAAAAGATCGAGACTTAAGTAAAATTTCGTGAATAATTTATTCAATATTGAGACCCCTATCCTACTTCGGAGGATTAAAAATCTGCTAATCCGCAAAGCTAGTTACAATGATGAGTCACCAACAAACCTAACTGAAATGAACTAACCCTCGCGAAAGTCTTTAATTACAATGGAAAGCAAAAGCAACAACAAACCCATGTACGTGGCACGTGAAATGAATTTTACGCGGTAGCAAAGTTACAAGCAACTGACTCGATGGAATTTACATTTAACACCCAGGCAACACAAATCCCTAAGTTAGGATGATACTACGCCCATATTTACAATTACTTTTATATGGATATCTAATTCCTGACATGAATGAAAATATCACGACGAGACGCGTCGTAAACAAAGAATTAAGGCAAAGCTAATGATAGCAAACCACGTACTATAAAAAACATTACAGAATATAACACACTCTTACATCTAATAGGGATACGATCAGGTTATGCACTCAGAATGAAGACAATAAACACGCACACATGTTCTTATTATAAGCCTACGTACGCTCATCAGGAAGGCTGTTTGCTCCCAATCGTCATCTCAAGAATGTATGTTAGGTTGGAAATCGCGTAATCATCATTACGTCTAACATCGCATAGAATCTTGCGGACCATTCGTTACGAACTTTTGGTTCCAGCGATTCTCGTCCTCAAGATAAGTAGTGTCAGCTCAGTTAAGATCTCACTTCCATAAGGAAGTAGAACAACAAGACAAGGGTGCCAAAATTAAGATGCTCAGTTTATCAATCATTAATCACGTAGGCTTAAATCAGTGAGAAATATGATTTTATCAGGTTTATAACGTTGGTTTAGAATCCCTAGTATGGTTTAAATGTAGACCAGACGCAGGCTGCATAGCAAAAAGCATAAATCTCCTCAGAGATTACCTCGAAGAAATTACTCTAATAGTCATCACAACATTCTGAGCTACTAACGGCTCGAACAGTAACAGGCGCGACTTACCCAAATGGCACGCATTAACATTCATCGGTCGATCTGGCTCTCGGCTCAGTATCGCCGCCATACAATAACAAGAGGGGACTTCATCAACCCTAACACATGTGTTCTGAGACACAACAAGTACATGAGTTGCTAGCCTGAAACAATTATACTGGGTCAATTTCAATATGGGATAAACCTTCATTATAAGGTGCGTTCAAAACGTAACGAGTCGGAGGTATAATTACAGAAACCAGTACCGGTATATTAGAAGTATTGGCCCTGGCTGTTGAGGCACTTGTCCCACTGTGACATGAGGCGGTGAATGGCTGTCTCCTAAAATTCCCTGGGCTGCGATGTGAACCAGTTCCGCACGTACTGTGCCCGATTAGACCGCAGTACAACGGCCACATTTGCCAATTCCCGAAATCAGTCCAGCACGAGAAAAACAAAAAGGAAGCTTGTAGTTTAACCTGACCGTTAATCACGAGATCATAAGCCACGGGACCTCCGTTTTACGTGGATTCCGAACCACAGGACATGTCATTTCAGATCGAAAATCTCACATGCATTGACCGGGAATCGAACCCGGTCCGCCTTGGTGAGAGACATACAGCTTGACCGCTGCGCCACCACGCCCCCACGAGAAAAACAATCTCAGGGTCTATCTTGGAATAATCTAAAGTAATCGCTGGCATAACTAATTTCGGCAAAGGCAAGCAAGGGAGAAGAGAAAGGAAATACCACAATTTCTTTAAAATTATCTCATTTTATTACATTTAAAATATCTAAATATTTATGCAAAATCATTCAAAAACATCACAAGAAAAATATCAACACCTGAAAGGAAATATTCCGAGCCTAAATTGTTGATAGCCAGAAATTAATAGTCCATCTGGTATCAGTTCCCTATTCTAAATTTTTTTTTCGCTCATTGTTCATTGGCCGCTATCTATACACTTGTCACGTTCACTTCATGTTAAATAAACATGTCACTCGTGGTTTCAATCTAAAGATCATTGTTTCGTTGGTTCAAGTTGACAAAAGTTTTGTTTTCATTGGAAAAATATCACATCAGGTGATTTCGTATTTCACTTGTGTATGAATAAATATATATAGTTATTTCCAGTAGGAACATTAGGTTGGAAAAAATACCAATATTCGACCACATAATGTCAGAATATTAATATTATGATATTACGTCAATGTCCTATTTAACTTTTCTCAAGTAGCATTTGTTTCGATTGGTTGTTGTTTAAATCTTTGCTCAAATATTAACATAATTTACATAATTATCATACTTAATCGAATTTAACATTACAAAAAAAACAATTTTATACTTTCCATTTTCAAAAAAGTTATTTTATAAATAACCATATTGTGTAACTCAACATCAAATTGTTGTTAACATTACTTCATGAAATCATTCATTTCATTGTCAATCATTATTTATCATAATCCCTGATTATTATAAAAAATAAGTAAGTTCAGAAATATCAGCAAATATCATTATTATTAATAACTTAATTCAGAAATATCAGCAATTATTATTATCATCAATAATATCTAAGTTCAGAAATATCAGCAATTATTATTATTATTATTATTATTATTAATAATAATAATTTTCAAAAATAGGTATCACTCCTATTCAAAGCAATATTAACTCGACTTGTAATTCAGATTTATTTTATACACTAACAAATTTTTATTTCTTTTAGGATCGGCTAGGTTTTAACAAAACTTATAATCTTATATTAAGTAGGCTCAATAACTGGAAACCAGAATAATTGACTCAGGTATTAGGCGAGAAAACATTTCTGACAGAATTAGGATTGGACAGAAATATGGGGCGGTTACTTGACTCAACCCTTCTTTTTCACAACTGAGCAGCTAATGCTCCAACTTCTTCCTTACCACATGGAAATTTATTCCAATGGACGGCTCCTAGCCTCCATACAATTTTATACAAATGCCGAACTTCATGTCGCATAATATATATATTTTTTATAAACATAATAATCATCATATATGATTCATTCTTTTATTATTTGTGCATTATTCCTGTCTTTAAACTAAACGCCTCCGTCTTCTACATTGCCTAGATCTGGTTTAAACAAAGGTTTTCCAAAATAAATATTTTTATTTTATCCTGGTCATATTCTTTTTCCTGCCTTTATTTAACATTACTGCATCCTATTTTATACATGTTCATTATTTGCTCACCTACCGTTCCTCTACTCATTTCTCAATCTAGCGGTGCATTTTACAAATACGTCATCTAACTCTCCATTTTATTGCTTGCTGACTTGTATAATATTTATTTCCATATGAATTTTAAATAATCACTGTTGTTATTATTACTGCTGAACTATAAACACTGAAAACCTCGAATATTCATAATTCTCAATCAAATCAATTATTATTATTATTATTATTATTATTATTATTATTATTATGACATGATACAAATCATTAAATAATTGAATTATTAAGTACTTTCCCTGAATTTTCTTGTAATTTAATTCATAAAATTAATTCATAATTATTTATAATTATTTATATTTATTGTGGAAGTATTTTATTATTATTATTATTTGGATTTGCTCATAATTATCAAGAAATTATTTTATATTATTGTTTAGATTTTTATAACGAATAATCTGAACGATACAAGCTTTCTTCAAATTACGAAAAGCGTTCAAATTAACTAAATAACTCCTCTTATTATGTCACTTGGACATTTTATGACTGAAATAAATTTTCTCAAAATAACTTCACACTCGATGAGTACTGGCCATGGTTTCTCTGACTATAGTCTCGATAGACATAGCTGTCAGAACGAAGCAAAATTAAACTGTTGATAATTTCTAAGTGAATTAGGAAAAGAAAGAACTTCTCAACTACTCTACTCTAGTCAAAGTACATGTAAGAATGTGGCTCACGAATTCTTGATGTTCATCGTGGTACAGGTCCTTGGATGACGTCACAATCTAATGGATCGTTCTCCCTTCCACTAGCATGGCAACTGTCCCTGGCCATCTGCCTCACCTTCGGGTTCTTCCATCGTCACCCTATCCTCTCGGTATTTAGCGGCACATATTCGCGTTTAATAATACGCACTGATCCACTTCGCGATAACTTTTGCTAATGTCCGACATTATGACTGATGTCACAATAAACTGTCCTATTGTCTTAAACAAACATTTAAACTGTTCAATGTGCATATTTACTTGAAAATACAGCGTTCTGCCTTATGCCACTCAGTGATGAAATAGCTACTTGACCTCAGCGAACATACGCTTACTGTCGTTGGATTGTATGGAAAACAAAGATTCCTGCCATAATTAACATGTGCGAGTAAACAGATATGCTCTGTAACATATCCGTATCCCGAAATATGTCCCGCTGTCGTAGACTAAACCTGTCATAGGACATCTACTGTGTAGATAGATCCTCTAATCTCCTAACTTGGGTTTTGGATACTCCAGCACAATTTGTTCAGAACAAATGGCCCCAATATCGTAGTCTAATTTTCCACTCCTAACAGGTATGACGCGATGATTCCAAGTGCTTATTTCACTGAAGTGCAGCTGGCTTAGTTCGGGAGACTATGTCCAACATTAGTTGACAATAGTGACTGACTGTAAATACGTAGCACGTGGTCTGACGAACGTTACGACGGTAGTACTCCGGCAGTTGTTGAAAGAATAACATGACATGGCTTGAAAAATCCTTCTATATATACTGCCATGGAGCTGAAGTTCACTGTGTCGGCTGTTCCATCCAGCGAGTACGCCCTGCCGTTCCAAAGCTTAGGCTCCTTCCCTACTTCCTGTTAAAGCATGTTCTTATACAAAAATACTCATAACTCTCGAGCGACTGGTCCGATTTGCCTCAAATCTCTTCTGGCATTCCTAAAATTCCATCGCCAAAAATATATACTAATTTCTAGACCTCAAATCGACGATTTTATTTTATCATCAATGAGTTTTAGTAGCTCGCCCGTCGGCGACACAGGTCTCCTTCCTAGCGCATCCTCTTGCTTGGTGCGGTGAACTAGCTGTCTCAGCACTCAGTTCAAACTTCATACTGACGTTCCGCTATCCGTAATGCAAAAATATAATTACGGTGGCTTCCGTAATCGGGTACAGTACAGTTGGACGTCGGCGTCAGAGGTGAATCGTTGGTCCCGCAGAGCCCTTTTCAGGGGACCAAACATGGCGTAATCACATGGAGAGAGGTCTGGACTGTATGGAGGGTGGCCGAGAACCTCCCATTTGAATTTCTGCAGGAGTGCCGCGACTGCGTTGGCCGTATGAGGTCGTGGATTGTCGTGGAGCAGAATGACCCCACGGGTGAGATTGCCTGGTCGTTTTGTTTTGATCGCTTGGCGAAGGGGGGCCAAGGTTTGCGAGTAACGCTGGTCATTCACTGTTGTCCCGTGCGGCATGAAGTGTATCACAAAGGGGCCATCTTGGTCAAAGAAGAACGTCAGCATTACCTTTCCTGTACTCGTGTGGATGACCTTGCCTTTTTTGGGTGGTGGTGACCCTGGATGCTTCCACTGGAGGCTTTGTCGTTTGGATTCTGGTTCGAAGTGATTACACCATGACTCATCTCCAGCCAACACTCGTGCTAGGAACCCATTACCTTCCCTCGCTTTTTATCGTCACGTGACGTGCACGCATGCCCTCTAGCGACGGGCTGTGACCTTCCACGCTCTGGTCGGAACCACACCTCGTTACACACGCCACGATTAGCCGATGTCGTCACCGGTTTGCGCATTACAGCATCCGGCTCGTTACGGTTTGAACGCACCTTATATATCCAGGAAGAAAATATGCTGTCCTCTTCAAAGTCAAAATGAAAGCTTGAATCATTAGGAAGCTTTAGAGTGCGTTCTATGCAAGTGAGCATAAAGAGTAAGCATGCTCTCAAAGAAATATTGAAGACATGAGCGAATGCGGGTTCATATGCCTCTCCGTCATTTCAAATAAAAATGTGAGAATTGCATTTTTATTTGTCATCAACATCCATTCTATTTCTGAAAAAATTTTCTTCAAATTTGCAGCATTGAAGGTTCCTAATCTCTCGCCAGTACGTAAATCTCCAATAACATAGCTACTGTTGTTCAGCACTTCTAGGACTCGATTAGGGCCTTAATAAAGGGACATAGATTTTCTATAGACCCTATCGATCGGATTGGTTATTCCTGGTCGACGAATGAGCACCAAGTCTGCCACGACGAGTGGATCTCTGAACTTCTTGTTGCGCATCCTTCTCAAGCGCTTCTGTGCTCGACCGTTCAAGGTGTCGCGCGCAGCATCAATCCTACTGGCGTTCGATGGTTGCAATCATGGTGGAGTTATAAGAACCCTACTCCATACACGAACGGATGCTTGGTTTAAATGAAGCATCATTGGAATCTGCCCTGTGCTCTCATGCACAGTTGAATTTACACATTGGGCTATCACCACTATGACTTCCTGGCAATATACGCGGCAGAATTTCGCTAGAGTCGCCATTACACATTCCTCTGGGTTGCATTCAGGATGTCTAATTGATGAAAATAGGTGTCCTATTTGTAGTTTATGCATTGCAGCAGCAAATTCAGCCGAAGTAAACTGCGATCCGTGGTCAGTCAACAAGAATCGTGGTTTTCCTGCCTCCGGTATCACTTGGCGTTTGATACGTTGATTTATCTGATGAGTATTGGCCTTTTGGATAGGATGGAGCATCGTGTATTTGGTGAATACATAGTGGTTCCCACGTCGAGGTTTAGGGATGGGCCAATAGATGTCTTGGGCATAAAGCTCCCTAGGTTGCGTAGGCAAGATTGGTCTAGGTGACACCCTCAAGAGATGCGACGTGTACTTGTTCCCCTGACATGCGTCGCAAGCACGTAAACATCGTCTTACAGAGACTCCCAGGCCTTTCCAATCGAAGGACCCGCGAATAGTCGCGATGGTTTTATCAGTTCCACCATGTCCAATCGAAAGATGTACCCTGTTTACCACAGTGTCCTGGTATCTTCGTGGAACTACAGCACGAAGTTGTGTGTGGTCAGGATCTACGAAACGACGTAACACCCTACGGTATGTTACATAATCATCAGCTATGGCAGCAGTTCGCGCATAATGAGGGTCTTGAGCATCCATGCGACGTTCCAGGAATCGTATGATACGTCTCAGCTCTTCATCACGTCTCTGACCTTCCGGTAGGTATCGAAGTCTGCGAAGGTGTTCATCACGGTCTCCCTGGACGTCAATGGTGTGAACCAGAGCGTCTGGGTTCCTGCTGAGAATGTCAGCGAGAAAATTCTCCTTCCCAGTTCGATGTTCTATAGTGATGTCAAATTGTTGGAGGTACGGCGTCCAACGCAGAATTCTGTCACTCGCCAGTCTTGTTTTCATTATGAAGGTTAGAGCGTGGTGATCGGTCCTGATGATGATTCGGTGTCCCCATAGAAGCTTGCGCCGTATTCCAGAATATACTCAATTGCCAAAGCTTCGATTTCAGTTGTAAAATAACTCTTCTCGTGAGGCCTAAGTCGTCTATTGAGAAAGGCTATATAGTCGCGCTGACGGTCGTCATCCTCCTGCAACAGGATGGCACTGATTCCCACGGCAGAAGCATCGGTTTCCATGATGAAATTACGACTGTAGTCGGGATACTCGAGAGTAATGCTGTCTACAAGCATTTTCTTGGCCTTTTCAAACGCAATAGCACATTCATTGTTCCATGCCCACCTAGTATTTTTCCTCTACAGGTTCTGCAGTGGAGCAACAGTCTCCGAATATTTCGGGCAATGTGCGGCAAAAAATTGTATAACACCCAGAAACTGTCTCACATGTATGACTCTGGTTGGCATAGGAAAAGCAGAAATAGCTTGTATCTTGGATGGGTTTGGCCTGTAACCATCTCCGCTGATGATGTGTCCGACGAATTTGATTTTTCTCTGAAAGAATTTACAATTCTCACGATTGACTTTTAAGTTGGGTACGCGTAGATTCTCAAACACGAGACGAAGAGTATCATAATGCTCCTCTTCGGTCTCAGATGCAATTATAATGTCATCAACGTAGCATACAATCTTCTCCTTGACTTCCTGTGTCAGGTTCGCGTCTAGAGCACGTATCAATGCGACTCACGCGTTCTTTAAACCAAAAGGCAATTTTCAAAAGACATAAGTTGTCTGCCCAAACAAGAATCCGGTGTACTTTTGGGTATCCTCAGACAACTTGATGTGATAATATGATTGGACTAAGTCCAGCGATGTCAGAAATTGTTTTCCCTTAAAACGTTTCAAAATATCACGGATTTTGGGTGGTCTGCCATGCTCTGATGCTAAACGGTTGTTTAGCTACCATCAACCTTAACAACAGTCGTTAGAGGGTTGACATACGAAGTTGGTGCCGTCTTGATAATATTGGCGGCCTCCATTTCCTTGAGTTTCCGTGCGGCTTCTTCCAGGTGTTTTTCCGCAATCGGATAAACCTCATTCTGAAAGGGTGAATCATCCAAAACAATCAGGTCATATTCAAAGTTTCGAATCTTGCTTGGAGTAGTGTCGAAGATATCTCTGTATTCATGGCCTCTACTTTTTCGTTCACCGGTCCTGTAGGGTTATCAACGCTTGTGCCATCTTCCTTCATGCTATTGATTTCCATGTCCTCAAAAGAACCTACAGGGTTGACGTCCGCATTCCAACCTGGATCATCCCCTCCAATGTTCATAGGAATACATTCGTGTGATCTGAATCTAAAGGTGTTTTGACCCATGTCAATTACGCCGTCATATTTAAGCATGAAGTCGGCCCCCAATATGGCTTCGTACCTTAAGTCTTTTAAGACCAAAAATTGGTGCATGAAAACGTGGCAATTTATCTCTAATGCACAAGCAATCTGTACTTTACACTTAACAGTACGATCAGGTATGATTCCTCTCACTTTAATAGTCGAGACTGGCAAGTCGGATAACTTAGTCAATGTTTTCAGCGCAGCGTAGACATCTGCTGAAACCACACTGATCATGTCCCCGGTGTCCACATGCCATGATACAGGATATTCGTTAATCTTTGCCGAAATCATAGGCAGTTGGGTGAGTACTACGTCGGTCGTCGTCCGTCGTTCGTCCAGTAAATCGTCAGCCATTGGCCCCCAGAGTAGTATGGTGGCACTGACTCTGGAGTCAATCTCCCCATTTGCCATTCCTAATTTGAAAGTTTTTTTCCTTTGGAGGACCTCGGTTGATTACCTTCGGGTACCTCCTCTGGAACGTGTTGCGGTGCCCGCCACGATGCTGGGTCTCGCTCTTCGTCTTCAGTGTTCCTTAAATGGCGGATTTATTCTTGGCTCTCCTGAGCTCAACCTTTCCATTCTCGGTTATCCTCGTAACGCGGATCACGGCCCCTTCGGTAACCACCACTGTACCGATAGTCGCATCTACCGTTCCCAGATTGCTAGTTTCGTGGAGTATTATTGTTACCTCGTCTATTCTCCTGCCGATGATTCTCATTATTTCTGTTATCAAACCTTCGCCCCCAATATCCACGATTCTCTTGCTGTCTCGATCGATTCCATATACGTCGATCGGGTCCTGCGTTGTTACGCTGATATAGTTCGGTAATGACCGGTGCCGGTTTAGGTGTCTGGCACACTTTATCAACCGTCGTCATGTTAACGTGACGAATTTCCCCTTTTGGTTTGTGGATTGCGAACTGATCGTTAGTGGAGTCGATCCTGCACAGAATTTGGTCACATTCTACGAACGTGGATGCATTTGCGGCTATCAATGTGCGCTGTACATCCAAGGGATACTGCCTCGTTATGGTCTGAATTAACTCAGGCTCTGATAATGGCGGATAGAGCCATCTCAGTCGGGCCAACTGAGTCGCGAAATAGTTTGCATACCGAGTGGGCTGATTTGCACTATACCGCCTGGTATACCTTTCAGCACGTATACCTTGTTGGGCATCATTTGACCAATACGTCCTTAATAAAGCCTCCCTGAAATCCTGGAATCCCGTATATGCGTATCTGAACGCGCAAATCCAGGTGCTGGCTTGACCTGTTAATAAGCGTTCGATTACCCTGAGTTCTCTCTCAGGAGTAACCATTGTGTCTCTCAAATAGCATTCGATATTCTGGAGGAACTCTACTGGAGTCACACTACTTCCAGCCCCAGAAAATTGAGCAGGTTGCTCTTCCCTTTGTCGTATGATCATAACATTACCTCCTTGACTGTAATTTCTCATAGGAGTAAATACTGGTGCTTCGTAACGCAAAGGTGCAGATGGTCCCGTCTGCATAGCACTACTATTAACCGTACTCGGCTGAGCTTCGATAGCTGTCGTCTGTAATGTAGTGTCCACAGGTGTACTTTTCGGTTGAGCTTCGATCTTCGCTAACAGTCTCTGCTCAAGTTGTTCTATGTCAGGAGTATTTAGCGGATCTGATTGCAGCGTAAAATTGTTAACGTGTTCCTGCAATCTGTGGATCTCTCCTCTCAAAGTCGTGTAAATCTCCCTAACAGATCTTCGAACGTTGCTACTTAATTGAAGACCTTCAGTAATAGTTATCTCTTCTATCATCCTCCTGAAAAAGTCCACGTTGGAAACGGCAGCATCGCAGTTCGCCTTATGCTCGGTTGCGTCTCCCCTGATTAACGCAATATCAACGGCTATCTCATCTTTGTGGTTTTGAATAGTCGACTTTAGTCCCTCTACGGTTTCAGTCAATCCTGTTACGCTGGTAGAATTCGCTGTTAATTCTCGGCTTAAATATGTCACGTCATCTGGCACTGTGGTAACATTTGCATCAATCATAGCCAACCAGCCTTGTACCTCTGTACGATTTGTCGCAAGTTCGTCCGATAAAACATCTAATCTATCATTAGCCTCCTGGTGATGTCGTATCATATCGACTCGGACAGCAGCTAATCCCGCTAACAAATTGGCATTAGCCTCAGCTCTCTGTGTTTCAAGATCCTCTCGGGCTTGATTCAGGTCACCCCTAAGTTGAGCAAAAGTATTGGTGATGGCCTCAACGTCTCGCCTAACCCCAACAAGTGTGATAGCGTTAGCACCCACATTTTCCCTAATGCGGTCAATAACGCCTCTTACCTCATTTAAAGTAACGGTATTCGCTGAAAGAGTGGCATTAGTCTGATTAAGGGCTTCTGCATTATTTCCTAAATCGCCCCTCACTTCGTTAAGTGTTACATTTGTTGCCTCAATGTCATTTCTAACTACAATGAGGACACCTCTAACTTGATCTAAGGCAGCAATGTTATGGCCGACATCGCCTCTATCTTGATATAAGGCAGCAGTGTTATTGCGTAGATCGCCTCTGATTTGGTCGAATGAGGCATTAATATTAGATATCATCCCATCAAACACACGCCTCAGCGTCTCCTCGTCCATCATCACAAAAGATTATAATGAGAAATACAGGGAAAACCCTCCGAAACAACCTAATTACCAACTCGAGGAAAGTTTGCCCAGGCAGAACGTCTCGCATACCAAATAAACATCATGAGTTACTGCTGGATTCGACGCATAACAAAGAATTTACCATACCATAAAACATCAACAAGCAAAACACTAGTTACATTTACTATGGATAGAGCATAGGCATTATCAAACACCTGACACGAATTTTAAACATACTTATGCTCTACCCCATGGTCTAACATCACATGAATGTCATGTGGCTAATGAAGCAGCTGTACAACCTCTAAATTCGTCACAGTCCTGTTCATATGCCTTTACATTTCAAATATCTGATGCTCTCATAAACGTGAAGCAAAATGCCTCCGTGCAAACATCGGTCACACCAGATTGGGCGCCAGAAAAGATAGATGGAGTATGAGCCCGTTAGAGGAGATTATCCGGGTACCATCCACCGAGAGAATGGCACTTTGAATAACCCCGTTCTTTGAACCCTCAACCTGAGAGGATCGGATGCATTTCTTCAGGGCTAGTGTAGCACGAGAGTCTTGGTCCTAGAGATCTGGTCCATTTGCACGGATTATGTCAAAGACGACCAAAGAAATACACCCCCAAAACACAAAGCTAAAAATGAAAAGATCCGGACTAAAGTAAAATTTCGTAAATGATTTATTCAATATTGAGACCCCTATCCTACTTCGGTGGGTTAAAAATCGGCTAATCCGCAAAGCTAGTTACAATGATGAGTAACATAGAAACTAACTGAAATGAACTAACCCTCGCGAAAGTCCTTAATTACTATGGAAAGCAAGAGAAACAACAAATGTAATTACGTGGCACGTGAAATGAATTTTACGCAGTAGAAAAGTTACAAGCAACTGACTCGGTAGAATTTACATTTAACATCCAGGCAACACAATTCGCAAAGTTAGGATGGTACGACGCCCACATTTACAACTAAATTTAAATAGCTATCTAATTCCTGACATGAATGAAAATATCACGACGAGACCCGTCGTAAACAAAGAATTAAGGCAAAGCTAATGATAGCAAACCACAGACTATCAACAAACAAAACTTTACAGAATATAACACACTCTTACATCTAACAGGGATACAATCAGGTTATGCACTCAGAATGAAGACAATAAACATGCACACAATGCTCTTATTATAAGCCTACTTACGCTGATCAGGAAGGCCGTTTGCCCCCAATCGTCATCTCAAGAATGTAAGTTAGGTTGGCAATCGCGTAATCATTATTACGACTAACATCCCATAGAAGCTTGCGGACCAATCGTTACGAACTCTTCGTTCCAGCGATTCTCGTCGTCAAGAAAAGAAGTGTCAGCTCAGTTAAGATCTCACTTCCATAAGGAAGTAGAACAACAAGACAAGGGTACCAAAATTAAGATGCTCAGTATATCAATCATTAATCACGTAGCTTTAGATCAGTGAGAAATATGATTTCATTCAGGTTTATAACGTTGGTTTAGAATCCCTGTTATGGTTTAAATGTAGACACCAGACGCTGGCTGCATAGCAAAAAGCATAAATCTCCCCAGAGATTACCTCGAAGAAATGACTCTAATAGTCACCACAACATTCTGAGCTACTAACGGCTCGAAAAAATAACAGGTGCGACTTACTCAAATGGCACGCATTAACATTCATCGGTTGATCTGGCTCTCGGCTCAGTATCGCCGGCATACAACAACAAGAGGGGATTTCATCAACCCTAACACATGTGTTCTGAGACACAACAAATACATGAGTTGCTAGCCTGAAACAATTATACTGGGTCAATTACAATATGGGATAAAACTTTATTACATGAGCTAAATGAACAACGTCATTAGCGTGAAAACAGTTGCTTCAATACTCGAGTCAAACTCGCATATAGAATGCGGTCATTTACAGTTATACATAGCTATCAGCTGTCGTCCCTAACCTCGTATAAAATACTACTACAAACATGACCTCGACATTCCACAAATGTCTGTGATGTCACAAGTTGTCATAAAAATAAAATCAATACCTGTCGGTCTCGCATAGAATGCTGGGAATTAACCAGTTCTTTGGCCTTGCCTGAGCGTCACATCACGCCTAGACTACCGTTCACTGAATGCAGCATACACCTCGCTCATTTAACATGTCAAAACTGTGCACTTGTAATCGAACGGAAATCAACTGTTGCAGTCCTAAAGTGATCCGTTGATTTATAGGATATCGTTCTCTATTCACAGTAGAGTGTCCTTCACATAAATCTGCCCTGTACAACAATATAACTTTACAAATTTTCCAAACACACTTAATTAAAGGTTAAACACGTGCAGTCTAACTGCTTTGAAAAGGGAGATATACCAGTCACTCCATACTTCTTATAATCATTCCCATTAACGTGCTTATAGTTTAGCACAGTTCCAAAAATAATAGACAACACCTAACTCCTCTCTGTCATATAAACTGATACGCTGCGATACTCCTGGGTTCATGACCAGATTAAGTCATTCTTACAATATTTGTATTTGTTCCCACCTGGAACTCTTGTGGTATAATGGATCCACAAATAATGCTAACTAAACCTTACAAAAATATCTGGTAGTGACTGTCGACTAACCAACTGATACGAAAATATGAAAATAAATCAAAGGTGTTCCCTAAACTTGAAGATCAAGTCTTCATGACTAAACTGTCTGTTATCTGACTGGAAAATGCAGCTTTTCACAAAGCTGAGCTCCATAACTGGAATACACTGAAATTAAAAAATATACAGGTGCACCCCTGTACGAATACGGTACCGGGTGACTAACAAAGATTGCCAGTTCCAAGAAAGAAAAACATATTCTACAATAGACCTGCTTGAGTGGTTGCTATCAGTTTCGGCTTGTATTACTAGTTAAATCTACATCCACCCGAACAAACCTTGTACAATAATGAGGGTACAAGACTCACAGTGACATTACTCTGTTGTTCACCTCGTGGTCTCTCAGATCAGAGGGGTCATACTTCTCCTTTCAAAAGGAGGGATTCTTAGGCTCCATAATCAGGTTCCATAGTTCTGGCCTATATTCCTCCTCCAAGTCCTCATCACGTGGTCAGCCCCTCGGAATTCTCCTGGACTTCCTCTTCATGGTATCGTTGTTTCTTCGGCGCTTCCCCCACGATGGAACATACACCATAATGATCATCACGTGTACGGGATGAAACATGTTGAACACGTGGTCGACGTTATCAAGAAGCATGGTGTAATAAAATATACGTTTTTCACAGATTCTACAGTACTTGTTATATACAGAATGAAGCACTGAGTTTACACAGTAGCAGATTACAATAAATTGGCTCTGATTATCTGCCACAGACTGTATTAGATACAACAGGTGGTATCTTATCTCACAGAATTTACTTCTGGTTTCATACACATCACTGTGAACCACGGTAATCGTGAAAACAAATACACGTGATGCACACTATTGCCGGTGATCCTTTTCAGTGTAGCGTTTAGCTCGCTATAATAATTTTTCGTAGCGTGAATATTTCGTGCCTTATCGCACAAGCAAAATGTACATGCTTTTAGCAGCGTGGTAGAAAGTCAAAGTCCTCACGTGAAAAATCGTGAAAATACCAATTTCACTTTCATACAATTTTTACCCCCAAAAATATCGTAGCACTTGCCTTACACGGCATCTAACTGTAACAATTGGTTGAATTATACTATTCGCACAGCACGATGGCTGCTGATATTCTTGCACTGTGGATTACCACCAAAACGTGCACTTGCAATGTCACCGTTCACGCCTTGGTACGGTGGATTCACGAATACGTGCGTCTACATCAGACTCACTAAGCGGTGTGACTTGGTCGGAAACTCCTTCCCAGGTTCCAAAGAAATTCCAAGTCTTGTAGTGTTTACCTACATATATTCCGCATATCTGTGGTGCAAATACCTTTACCAAAATAGTACATTACCACTTCTGAAGCCACAATAAAGTGGTAAAGGAAACAGAATTACGTGTTATAAGTTCTTGGGTTATGCAATTGCAAAATGGTTAATAAAATACAGTATATCCAGAAAATATGCTGTCCTCTTCAAAGTCAAAATGAAAGCTTGAATCATGAGGAAGCTTTAGAGTGCGTTCTATGTAAGTGAGCACAATGAGTAAGCATGCTCTCAAAGAATTATTGAAGACATGAGTGAATACGGGCTCAATATATCGAAAGGCCCGGATAATATTGTTAGTGAAGTATTTAAACTAGGATGTAGGGCCGTGGCACGGTGTTTGGAGGTGATGTTTAATGTGTCCATAAACAATGCGCAAATCACAGATGACTGGAAAAGAGCTACGGTAGTCCCAATATTTAAGGGAGGGAGCAGACTTGAATTGGGCTGCTACAGGCCGGTTAGCCTTACGTCCATCGTTTGTAAACAGATGGAGCATCTCATTTGTGACTACTTGAGGGAACAGTGTCAAAAATGGCCATATTTTAAACATTTAGTATTCTGAAGTATTGACCCAAGGACCTTCGAACGCCATAAGAAAGAATTAAGTCAGCCTTCTCTTCAAGCCAGCAATTACTGTTACACGTAGTGCGATCAGAGGAGAAAATCATTAAGTCAATGACTTGCTGCCTTTCAGCGCTGTATTCCGTACTTTTTGTTGGTCGCACTTCAAGATTCCCGCGTGTTACAGTGCAATTGTAAGTTACATTTGTGCAGGATTTAGGTGATTTTTTAATGTTACAAATCCATTTTAAAATAAAATAGCATGTGAAATATTCATTCTGGATGGCTTTATGCCGCACTAAACTGACAACGGAGTTAAAAGGCATGAAGTCACGTTTCCAAGATTGATTTGAAAAATATGTTTATTAAATTAAAATTGATAATCCGCTAACACCAATATAATCTGATTAGTTGTTTTACAACATAGATGACTTATATAGTGTGTTTATTAACGTCTGTTTTGTCAATGACGTTTTATCGGTCTCCTGAAAATAAGTAAAAGAGACTTAATACTTTTCAGCTCCGACTGATTCAATTGTGTATGTGCCTTGCGTGAACGTTCACCGGCCACACAGTTTTGGGTTTGGGAGGATTGTGGTGTATCCAAGTGCTGCGAGTGTAATCTGGTTATCTCAGATTCCTGGCCGTATCTAGACATTTATTACTTATCGATATAATATGCCCGTTTCCCAGAGCTCACGTCGGCCCGGAAATCAACGTGATGTCCAAGAAATGGTACACGGTCGTAACAAAACAAATTAGGAGTCCCTGAAATATATATCCGGAAGAACTACCAAAAATCAACTGCAAACACGGGCAGGCAAGAGATCTAGCATCTCGGGTCGTTTAACGGGATAGGTGAGAAAGGTTGCCTCAGATATATATATATTATATATATATATATATATATTTGTTAAATAAAATAGGATAGTATCACTCAGTCAGGAAATGGAACAAGCTGCAGGAATAATTTAAGATAAAATGGTCTCTTTTGTTTAAGAGCAGACGAAACAAAATAAATAAATGTAATCCTAGAATCAAATTGGTTTTATGCTTATGTTGGGATCATGGATCCATAAGTCCTAGACTACCAATTTGATTGTCCTATATAATTTCTGTGGGGTAGTGTGAATCGAAGTTAATGTTCCAGTGTTCGTCGAGTAAGCTGAATAAAATTAAATACAATATCTTTTTCGTTGCACTGCACTGTCACTGATTTCAGCTTTTGAATGAATAAATTAAATTTGTCTATCACATTATTCACTTCCCCATAAACACATATTTCTAAATACACTGAAAATTCACACATAAATTTAATTAAAGTGAAGGATAATTATCGTTGGTTAAATACGAATTTAAATTATCGTAAAGAAATAATTTACAAATATTTACAATTATCATCTGACATTGTAGCAGAGTAATGTGCAAATAACGTTGAGGTAATCTCATGTTAAATGAATATTCATCAAAAAACCATTGTTATAAATAATATAATAATTATGATTATTATTATTATTATTCCGACTCCTGGACCATATTGTATTAATCTGATCATCAAATGCAAATACAATCATTGAATTCCAAAATATAAATTGTTATAAACTAATTATCATAAATTCCTTCCATAACATTAGCGAAAATTAACTAATTAATTAATCAAAGTAGAAATGTTAATCAACAATTTAATTGGTTATAGATCAGCTATCCATAATTTAATTATGCATTCCTGATAATGCAAGGCCAGATTTGGCTGAATCCTAGAAATTAGTATAACTGTTTCATAAATTCGTATCAATAGCACTTCTATCACAGCATTTAATATTGCATTATTTTAATCGTCGAATACGTTAAGCATGCATCCAACAAATTACTAAATGAGGATTGTGTTACACATACACATCCTTCAAACATCAAACGGACAATACTAGTAGAGAAATTCTTATTATCTCTCACTTCCAATCTTTAAATATTCATATTATTATTCTTCTTGGATAGGCCACATGACTCGCATCCAAAATGTTGCCACAAAATAAGACCACTTATTTAAAGTGTCCATAACATAATTATAACTACATGCTTTCTTTAATATGTGCTGTGCAAAATATATCATAATTCAAAAATGCCTGATACGACTCGAATCTGTCAGCATAATAATCCAGCATATTATAATTACAAGGTTCGCTAACCAATAAATTATTATTATTATTAACTGATCTATAAAGCATAAAAATCATCTAATAAAATCGTTTAATAAGATAAATACGATCAACTATCGCTGCCAAAAACTCGGAAATATCGTTCGCAATCGCATCAAAATTTAATTGTGTGAATATTCACAATCCAAAAAAAAAAAATTAAATTTATAGAACAAGGCAAGAAATTCAAAGTTATTATGATGGAAGAAAAATGTGTGAAATGATATAAATTAGCAAGATCTTATTCCTAAGAAGCTCTAGTATGTTCGAAAAAACAGGCATAATCTCGAAGTCATCTGAAAATAAAACAATCAATTAGTCATGGTTATGGTTTGTCATGGGGTTGCAATGAGTGTAGAATGGACTCATTGCCCTTGAATTTGGTGTTATGTCCCACGATGTCATGGTGTTTAAAGATGCCTAAATCTGCTGGATCGATGATGTAGAAATTTATAAAACGCCAGCATCACCGTGTAGATTATGAGGTGTAATTGTATCTTCAAATCCTGGTGTCCATCCATGTTCGTAAATTTTCCCTTAAAGAATCTAAGCTGTCATCATGATCTGGACTGTATTAAAATTCATAAGTGTTCCCTCGAGGTTCATTGTGTGTGAAGTTAACATTCCAGAAAATTCAAGTTCCCAATATGTCATTTGACTGTTCGGCACTGTTCTATTGCATTTCCACATTCTGTAAATCTTGATGCTCTGTTGTAATAATAACAGTAATGTTCATCTAATTGTGTTCTCTTCCTAATGTCTAGTAGAATAATACTCTTCTGAAACTAGTAGTTTAATCTCTTGTATAATGAAGTTGTGATTTTAGCATGACCAAACTGTGCTTACATGTGAAGTTGAACTGTTTGTAAGAGTCAGTCTCCATGATTGTGTATATTTCTGATGTGGTGTCAAATAATGTTAAATAAGTACTCACATTAACTGCATTAACACACACGTTTCACTGAGTTTAACATTCTGCATTACACACGTTACCGGTTTTCGTGCAGTAAAACGAACTCACGTTCACATAAGAACAGACTATCCCGGGCGCGCTAAGAAACTTCACAACCACGATAAAGACTGGTGTGTGAGTTTCAAACGTGTATAAGCCTCGGATGAAATACTGTCAGTCAACTCCTCGTCAGTTCGTAGAAGCACACTGCCCTTGTCATCACGTGGTGTGGGTAACATGCGCGCTCACATACTCCTAGAGACTGACATCATATCCAGCGGAGCTCGACACGGTATAGCCTGACAAAAACACCTGGCGTTCTGCCACAATAAAAATCTGTTAGTGGATTGATATTCGGAGACTGAGATACAATTATAGATGTATAAATATTAATACCAATTCGTAAGTTACCCATAACATAATTTCGTGTTAAAGATGCCTCAATAATCGTCGAGAGCCTATGCTTCCAATCTCATCACAGCTGTTGTGAGCATAATTCAATCTTGGTTTCGGTCACATATTCCCCTCTTCCCGTTTTTTTATAAGTGAACGGAAGAGAACTTATAAAAACATTGTCTTCTTTATAATGTGACGAAATCTAGCATCAAAGAAATCTCATTCTACTTTCTTGAAATAACGTCTGAGATTTGCTGAGTTGTAATTTCCAATGATACGGTTGGATTCAATCTCTGCTACTCGGTAGCTGTTGTTCCCAAAGACTGTAACTATCTTGTATGGACCAGTAAAGTGTTTAGCAAATTTGCTGTAAATCCTCATGGGTAAGTTTAAAGATACTGGTCTTCTGATAAGAACAAGATCTTTCTCACGCAAAGGTTCACTAAATCGCCTACCAGCATGTCTCTTTTGTCTCTTAGCCGCTTGTTTTTCCAGACTGGCTTTGGCCAATTCTACTCTCATGGGTAAAGATGGAGACATTTCTGGTGGAGTTGTGATGGTACTGTCCCCGTTTACCCGGATAGTAGGCTGTCAGATATCCGCCCCCTCAGTCGGATTGCCAAACATCAACCGCACCGGCTCAGCTACACCAATGAAAATGGCACTGACAGATACTACCGAGGTTTGAGCACAGAAGTTAACAAGAAATTATTGTGGAACACACCAAAATAGACGGGGGTTCATACTTACCTCTACTTACCTCTTAAAAATTATCTCGGGGATTGGGTTGACAACAGGATCTCTAAAGTATGCTCCCACAATAACCTCCACCATGACATTTAAAAATGAACCAGAACGGAGACAAGAACTTTGAACTGTACAAAAGCTTTTATTTCAAATAAAGGGTATGATTTTAACAACTCAACAAAATAAATGTGGCTATCAGTAGCCCATGTCAATCTGACTATGTCCTCCTGTAGGACTTGCAAAGTTATCATACAACATGTTAGCTCCCACGAGCTCAAAATAACGTAACATTCATAGCACCCTTGGACTGGAAAAGGAAGTCAGGACGAGACACATATACAGAGCATTTGTTTTCTTTTAATAAACATGACACTGATATATATAGGCACAAGGCCAGAATGTAGACGACCTTGCCCGCTGATAACCAGTTGTCTGGCCAGCTGCGGTCTACCCTTCAACCTGACGCACACCTGTCAAATGGACTCACTTGTCCTGCTATGTTGCGTAAGAATCCAGCTCCCTCTCAAAAGTTTTAAATGTCCGCAAGACAATTCAAATATAGTTACGCAAATCTTTCAAATGCTTTACTCACACACCACTGGATTATTCTGACAATCCCTAAACTTGTTTAATTAGCTTCAAATGTTTAATAAGCGTTGTTTAGAGTATGAAACAAACTCCTAAATGTTTATAACAAAAAGCTCAAAAATAATTTATAACAATTAGAAATTGTTTATAATATTTGTCAAAGACAATAAAAAAAATTTAAACACGCCTCTAACATTACTTTCGTTCCACATTATTGTCAAAGATATTTACATCATTATTTACAATATTAACATTTAAATTAATCAAATGATTAATTTAAGAAATACATTTAACCACATGTTCATCCGGTTGGTAATTTCATAATCGTGTCAATATAATCGACCAATGAAGGTTAGTTATACATATTTAATGTCACAATCTGGTTTAATAAAGGTTGTAATAATTATTATAATTATTTGTGACGGTAATCTTCATTCAAAATCTTATCTCAAATTCTTTCAATACTCTTGTTAATTATAACAGTAAATTCACTTGATTAATTTTCAAAGGACAAATACAATACACTCCATCGGAAAATACTTCGCTTACAAAATAATGCACAAAACTGCATTAAAATAGGCCCAAAATTCATCATATATTAATATATATGGCATCAAAATCTTCCACAGAACTTACAAAAACCTCCACTAACAAATTCTTTAACATCATTAATTACTGTGGGAACCTCCTTCATTAATTCAAGGGCATTATACATCAGCGACTATCAACACGTCCGCTACACTAGCGATTATACATTCATAGTTCCACTTCAAAAATTCTTATAATCATTCATTGTTTCAAAACTGTTATCTTAAACTTTCGTGGATTTCATTCATGAATCGAAATGAAGTAAAAATTTGCCAATCACAAACAAATTTAATAGTGAATACGCTTATATACGCCTGTCTGGTCTATCAAAATTTAAGATTATCATCTTCAAAGTATTGTAGTATAAAAATACTATCATCAAACAAAGTGCGACTAAACTGCAAAATAGTCGAATAGAATCCAATTAGATTGTGGAATGCAAACATCATTATATAAATCTCTAATTGAAAAAAAAAACTCCTAACAAAAGTTCATGACTTTAATGCATTCAATAATTCATAATTAAAGTTCATCTTTCACAAAATTGTCTATGATGCAATGGTCGTTCATAACTGACGATAAATGTCTGTGTTGCAATAAATTCAAATAACGACTAGTATTTCCAAGATCGTCGACAACGTAATGGATTTTAACGCTCTAAAATCATTTAAATGTTCTTCCTTCTTGATGATGACAGAAAATTGGTCAAAGTAATTAAACTGGGGTAGAATTACTTTAATAAAGAGACACGCTGTCTGAATTTAAATCTGCCATAAAAATCATTAACTTACAGTCAAATCGTGACTACAAAACTAAGCAAATTACTGAAAAATCTAAATATCAGTCTCAACTGATCCAAAATCATTTAACTATGCCCATGACATAACAATGTCTTAATAAATCGTCGAAAAAGGCATAACTCATGAAGGTGTACTGAGTACAGGAATCTCAAACAAGAATATAGGGCAAAATACATGAGGACAGAAAATATGGGAAAATGGTTGCTCAGATATCGCTAAAAAACTCAAATAAAACAATAAACGTTCACGACTACCTTATCTGCCGATTGACGTTCCAGAAGAAAATTCCCCAAAGAAGACTGCTGATGGATCCATTTCACCAACTTGAAGATGAGCTCCATCCTCCAAACAGGAAACAGCACCCTCGGAGAATCGAACTGCTTCCTCCTCCGGAAATCGCACTGCTCCGTGAAGACGAAAGACATCCTTCCGGCAAAATTCTTCTTTGTGAGTCGGGACTACCCTGACCTCTCTTGAAAAATCCCTGAAGTTCCAGTAGAACATCGCCATGAAGTTTTTGTAGTAATTTCCGAAGAAATATTCATATTCAGTGAGTATGAAATCGTTTCCATTGCTGTTTGATAGTATTCAGCGTTGAACCACGAAACATGGGTGTAGATGGTTATTCACCACATGTTCGCTTGTGTGGAATGGCAATTAGCGAAGTTCCATGCTGCTATCTTACTCCAACGATATATGTCCCAATCGCATTAAAGTCCTTTAGCCTTCCATCTTCTCTTCGGTTATGGTAATAGTAGAACAAACTGCCATATTAAACTGCTCCATAATACTGTAGCGTTGTGTCACAAAAGCAATCTGAAGTCTCCCTATTGCACTAGCAGTGTCAGCCGTGGCGTAGAATCTGACGATACAAAGTGCTTCTCAGGTGGCGAGAAAATCACTTTTGTCAGTCGTCTAAAATTGCCAATATCTTCCAAAATAACTCCGCGAAATTGTTCAACTTTTCTACACTCCTTAATGTAGCACTGCACAATAGAATCAGCTTATAGGCAAACGCTAACTGTTCATAGCTAACCTTGTAGACGCGTTATAATGTGCGTTTTAACTTCACCTAGTTTTACTCACTGTAAACTTGCACTGCTTGTCTGCTCGAATCTCGTTTAATGCGGTGGCTTCACCACGCGTTATAATGACGACTCTTTCTACTAATTTCACTCGACGTCTCACCGAAATGACTATATAAGAAATGAGACTGAAGATCTGAGCTTAGGTTCTGACGATTTGAGATATGAGATATATGAGATATGAGACTGCTCTCTTCTGCGCAAGGCCTTTTATAAACTTCATAAGGGGCGTATCCATCCCTTCCATAGCGTGTTACTGCGTCATCGCTAGAAGTTCCAACTTCGTCAATACTTGACGGATTTTCAAAATTCAAAAACTGAAAATAAATTTCACCAAAATTCCAGATCAATGCCTCTACTGCAAATGGAATTCCACAATTCTGCATTCCAAAAAGTAATACAAATACCATAGTTTCAGCAATCTCCGTCTTCCTTCAGACTATCGTTCATTGGTTCGAGCCTCCCCTCCAATAGCATAATTTCTTCCTCAGCAGAATTCCACGTTTCCTGCGACTGCGTCGTAAATCTCGGATCTTTCTCGAATAAATGCTGACGTCATAAAGAATCTCAGCTCAAGTAGCCTGTTGGCATAACGTCTGCGTCATCCGTGCTTACGTCATGACTATCCATGTCATAACTATGGCAGCCATAACTTTCTTCATATTTTCCAATATAGCCACCGTGGTCTCTATATAATTCAATTTACGGGGGCAGTACCATCCCAGATTCTCTGTGGCTTTCGTCCAAAATGCAAAGTGTATGGAATTTGAGATGTACTTTCGTGGACAGTTGAGTTGAGACTCTCTTCGATTATGGGAATAACTTTCATCCATTTTTCGTGTTCATCAGAGCAATATAAACGACAAAACTTCCCAATCTCCGACATAATTCGTTCTGCTGGGTTCCCTTCAGGGTATCTAATGGTGTTGAGAATGTGTTTGACCTCGAGTCGCTGCATAGCCTCTTGAAATTCTAAACTAGTGAACTGACTACCATGATCACTCAGTAGGAACTCGGGTTTCCCTGCTTCACGAAAAACACAGTTCTCCAATCGTCTGATAACGTATCGTGATGTTGCTTTCTGGATTGGGTGAAGCATGACCAGCTTTGAGAACACGTCCATCGTTACCAGAATGTATTGGTTACCTCTAAATGACTTAGGAATTGGACCATATAGATCAGTGGCATATAACTCCCGTGGTGTCGATGGAATTATCGCTTTCGGCTGTTCTTTGGCGAGTTTTGTGGCAAATGTACTACGCTGGCAGCTATCACATGATCTGATGACTTTTCGTATAGACTCTCGCATCGTTTTCCAAGAAAAAGCTTCTTTCGCTGCATGCAAAGTCTTATCTACTCCTGCATGTCCAATTGATCGGTGTATGAGCCAAATAACTTTATTTACTAGTTTAGGAGGTATTACCGTTCTGAGGCGCGTATGATCCCTGTCCGTGTATTTCATCACCAAGTCTCCCACCATGTGATAATCCATCGTTTCTTTAGATGTTCGGTCATAATTCGGATCATCCTGGTCCATATTATTCTTAAGAAATCGGTAGATATTCCTCAGCGGTGTATATCTCTTCTGTGATATGGCTAAGCTCCTTAGTTTTTCAAGAGTCTCCCTATAATCCGGAACATTTTCAATAAGATGGATCTCTGTATCACAAGGATTTCGGCTAAGAACATCCGCCAATAGATTCTGCTTGCCCGGACGATGGATAATTTCCACGTCAAATTGCTGTAAGAATAACGTCCATCTTGTAATTCGATCATTTGCAAGATCTGATTTCACCATAAATTGTAAAGCTTGATGGTCCTTAATCAGAGTTACTCTATATCCTATCAGGATACTTTTCCATGTTTGGAGCGCATAAATCGCTGCTAAAGCCTCTTGCTCAGTAACGTTGTAATTAACCTCATGGCTTTTCAACTTGCGACTCGCAAAAGCTAAATAACTATGCTTTCTATTTTCATCCATCTGGTAAAGTACAGCACTGATGCCAATTTTTGATGCGTCAGATTCAATGTAGAAGTTCCTCGAAAAGTCGGGATATTCCAGTTTGATATTTTCGACAAGCATCAGCTTAGCCCTTTGAAATGCTTCGTTGCACTCCTCACTCCATTTCCACTTATTGTTGATCTTTAACAAATTCTGAAGTGGTGCCATCGTTTCAGTATAATTCGGACAATGTGCGGAAAAGAACTGGCACATTCCCAAGAATTGTCTGACCTGTCGTATCTTCTTTGGCTGCGGAAACTCTGATATTGCCTGTATTTTAGTAGGATTCGGTCTATATCCTGATCCGTCAATAATGTGACCCAGAAATTTGATTTCTTCATGGAAAAATCTACATTTATCATAATTGACCTTGAAATTGGCTTCTTCTAGATTTGCGAATAGAAAATTGAGATGTTCTAAATGTTCTTCCAGATTCGTTGAAGCTATTATTATATCATCAATACAGCATAAAACAAATGCTTTGACTTCTGGTGTTAGATTCGAATCTAATGCTCGGATCATGGCCTGTCCACTATTCTTCAATCCAAATGGCATTCTTTTAAAAGCATAAGTGACGTTGTTAAACAAGAATACAGTGTATTGTCGATAGTTCACTAATAATGCTACATGATAAAAAGAAGATGTGAGATTGATTGTCGAAAAATACCGTTTTCGTTCGAATCTTCTCAATAATTCGCGAGTCTTCGGGGGACGATCGTGTTCCAATAACAATCGTTCGTTAAGCTCTCTTGCGTCCAGACATAGGCGTAATTTACCATTCGCCTTCTTGACTACTGCGAGTGGATTGAGAAAAGGTGTAGGCATGCGACAAATAATATCATCCTGTTCCATCTGATTAATCATCTCTGCAACTTCTGTCTGCCATTTTTCTGGAATAGGGTACAGTTTCTTCTTGTATGGAGACACATTGGTTAACTGAATCTCGTATTCGAAGTTTTTGATCAATCCAGGTTTATCATTAAAAATACCAGAGTATTTCTTTATCAAATCACCCAATTTCTTCTCCCCTTCTGAATCGAGTTTCACTCCATGTTCCAAACGTTGTTCTTCCGCTTCAATCGTATTGATTATTTCATCCCGGATGTTCATATTACCAGATTCCAATTCATTGATTCCATGAGCATCTTCACTCACTCCCTCGGTGGAAGTAAAATAGATCGTCCTGTTCTTCAAATCAATAATCATTCCGTTATGGGTAATAAAATCTATTCCGATTATAATATCAAAGTTAGAATTGGATATAACCAGGAAAATGTGTTGCATTAGCCTTCCTGCAAGAAGTAGATTTAACATAACTTGTTATCTGCATTTAATCATTCTGTCCGGAATCACTCCCCTAGTTTTAACTGTTGAAGCTGGAAGAATGTCAATCTTTCCCTCGGTTTGGAGCACGTCCAAACACGACTGTGAGATAATTGAAACCATTGCTCCCGTGTCCACCAATGTTCTTATTTTGCATCCCATTATCTCCAAAGCAATAACTGGAAGTTCATATCTCGTCCCTCGGCGTACTTCTTTTTTTCTCGTCATCCTTAATTTCGTAAAGTTCCTGGATTTCTACAATATAAACGGGGATCGGAATATTATCAATTAGTTTCGTTGTTGTTATTGTTTTGGTTGTTGCCGAATCGGCGTTTTTTTTCTACCTTTGACCCGCTAGTGCTAGGGTGCTCTAGTGTCTCCTCCTGTGGAGCTGACGGTTGAGTATTCCTAAGTTGCTGAATGTATTCTTGGCTTTCTTTATGCCTATCATCCAGGTTACTATTTTGTTGCCCTTGATTTTGATATTGTATGCCGTTATTTTTCATGTGATAATTGTTATACCTCCTATTCTGATACCAGTTGTTCCTGCCATTATCGCGATATCTCGAATATCTTCTGTTATACGGCTTTTGTCTCTGATTATTGTATCTATTATTCGGCATTGCTCCAGGATTGTATTCCTGGTAATTCGATCGATAATTTCCATTACTATTTCGTCGATCATAATCCCTCGGTGTTTTTTCTTCTCTATTAGAGGACCTATCCGTCTGAGATGTTCTGTCCATGACTACGGCGTTGATTTCACGGTGTTCTCTTCTATCCGACCTACTTTTCTGAAGACTACTCGTATGATCTATACGCCTGAGAATCTCCTCACAATCCTGTAGTGTCTCTACTCCGGATGTTATCAACATGCGCTGGATCTCTATAGGAAATTGTCTCGTGATCGATCTCAATAATTCCCCTCGTGATAATGGTGGAGTCAAACATTGTAATTTGGCGAGCTGTGTAGTGAAATACCCTGCATACTTCGTTGGGTGATATGTGGCGTATTTCCTAGAATACATGTCTGCCCTGACATCGAATTGTTCCCCCGGACTCCTGAATCGGTTTATAAATGCGTGACTAAAGTCGTCCATGTTCATAAACGAGTCTCGGAATGCTCTAAACCAGCTTAGAGGAGTTCCTTCTAACGATCTTTCGACTAGTCTTAGTTGTCTTTCCTTAGAAACTCTATTTTCGTCCATGTATTCACGAAGGTCCCTTAGAAATTCCATGGGAGTAAGGTTATTTCCCCCATTGAATTTTCTAGGTCTATCGTCAATGTTACGGATTATCGTAACATGTCCGGGTGTGGTTGAATTTACTTGAGTAGTATTCTTTTCGAAGCCCCCAGATAAATTATGGCTATTGGATGGTGTTGATGTTTCCATTATTTCTCGACTCTTATCCGCATTAACTTTCATGTTGCTCAGTTCTGATTCGAGTTTCGAAATGCGCATAGTCGTTATACTGTGTTCGAGCTTCAACTTTTCCTCCATCTCTAAAGATGTAACCACCAGTCTGCCTTTCACGTGTGTTTCCAACTCCTTACGCATATCCCCAAAGTTATTGTCGCATTTACCAGTAAGTTGATCAATTTGTTTCTTGACCCCATCTAACTCTCCAGTATTAGTGTTTATCGCTAAACGTAATTCCGCAACTCTTTCTGCGCTCGATTCATTCTTTCTTGTTAGATGCGCCACCAAGTCTTTACTTAATCCATCCAAGTTATCATTCAATTTCGTTTCTAACGCTCCCAGATTTTCTATGAATTGCGTTTTGACAACATTAATTTGTCCTGACACATGACCGTGTAATTCGTTTCTCAGAGTTTTGAAATTATGCGTCCATCTGGTATCACAAGAGTCTAATTTCTTATCAAGAGCTGCATTGCTTTTCTCAAAATCTACATTTACTTCCGAAATCTGCGATTGCAAGCGAGTTTTGAGACTTCTAACATCGGCAGTTAATGCATTAGTTTCAAGTGATATACCCTGAATCTCTGATTTAAGATTAATAATCGATAAATTAATATCTCCAATATCAGTATTAACCTTTAATACATCGGCTGACAAATTCGATACTTTATTTTTCAGTTCTTTCGTCTCCCCTTTTACTTCATCTAAACTATCCTGTATTTCCTCCTTAAATTCCGCAGCTTTCTCAGTCAAGGTTTTCAAATTATTAGTTACACTTTGCACATCATTAGTTAAAGTTTGCAACTTATCAGTTAATTCATCCTTATTAGCTGTTAAATTATTATTAAGTTGCTCCTTATCATCAGACATTTGTTGTCGCAACTTATTAAATTCAGCTTGGACTTGAGTTAAGAAACCTCTTAACTCCTCTGGTACTTCGTAAGGCATCAAAAATACTTAAGAATAGGGAAAACTTACAAACTAGATGACCAACCAGGACCATGTGACTAGAAATATCTTCCTGTTTTTCGAACATATTTAACGTCCAATAAATAGAGCACATTCATCCACTAAACTCACTCTGGTGAATAGAAAAGAGCAAAAAGAAAAATTATTTATCATAAAACAACATCGTGCATCTATAATTATTTTTCATCATAGTGAGCTTATATAAATCTTAATCACCCTGACATTTACTTTACTATTAAATGCAAAACTAAGTGCAATATCATCAGCCTAAACCGAATTAAAAATCCTTGCTGAATAATACCGTCAGATATAGAAAACGTCTGACTACCTAACTGTCCCATTTTATTGCCTAAATAACAAACGGTTCAATCACTCTCAATTCGAAACCACTATGTTATGCACAAAGAAAATATCCAAACATCAGTACGATTCTCTCTGTTCGTAACATTAATGACAGATATCAGAAGAAAATTGACTCCCAAAGGTACGAATATCTCATTTCGAGGCCTTTAAGGTTGGGCGCCACCTCGACCTCATGTGCCCGTTTCCCAGACCTCACGTCGGCCCGGAAATCAACGTGATGTCCAATAAATGGTACATGGTCGTAACAAAACAAATTAGGAGTCCCTGAAATATATATCCGGAAAAACTACCAAAAATCAACTGCAAACACGGACAGGCAAGAGATCTAGCATCTCGGGTCGTTTAACGGGATAGGTGAGCAAGGTTGCCTAAGATATATATTTGTTAAATAAAATAGGATAGTATCACTTAGTCAGGAAATGGAACAAGCTGCAGGAATAATTTAAGATAACTAAGATAAAATGGTCTCTTTTATTTAAGAGCAGACGAAACAAAATAAATAAATAAATGCACTCCTAGAATCAAATTGGTTTTATGCTTATGTTGGGATTAAGGATCCATAAGTCCTAGACTACCAATTTGATTGTCCTATATAATTTCTGTGGGGTAATGTGAATCGAAGTTAATGTTCCAGTGTTCGTCGAGTAAGCTGAATAAAATTAAATACAATATTTTTTCGTTGCACTGCACTGTCACTGATTTCAGCTTTTGAATGAATAAATTAAATTTGGCTATCATATTATTCACTTTCCCATAAACACATATTTCTAAATACACTGAAAATTCACACATAAATTTAATTAAAGTGAAGGATAATTATCGTTGGTTAAATATGAATTTAAATTATCGTAAAGAATAATTTACAAATATTTAAAAGTATCATCTGACATTGTAGCAGAGTAATGTGCAGATAACGTTGAAGTAATCTCATATTAAATGAATATTCATCAAAAAGCCATTGTTATAAATAATGTAATAATTATGATTATTATTATTATTCCGAATCCTGGACCATATTGTATTAATCTGATCATCAAATGCAAATACAATCATTGAATTCCAAAATATAAATTGTTATAAACTAATTATCATAAATTCCTTCCATAACATTATTATAATATTAGCGAAAATTAACTAATTAATTAATCAAAGTAGAAATGTTAATCAACAATTTAATTGGTTATAGATCAGCTATCCATAATTTAATTATGCATTCCTGATAATGCAAGGCCAGATTTGGCTGAATCCTAGAAATTAGTATAACTGTTTCATAAATTCGTATCAATAGCACTTCTATCACAGCATTTAATATTGCATTATTTTAATCGTCGAATACGTTAAGCATGCATCCAACAAATTACTAAATGAGGATTGTGTTACACATACACATCCTTCAAACATCAAACGCACAATACTAGTAGAGATATTCTTATTATCTCTCACTGCCAATCTTTAAATAATCATATTATTATTCTTCTTGGATAGGCCACATGACTCGCATCCAAAATGTTGCCACAAAATAAGACCACTTATTTAAAGTGTCCATAACATAATTATAACTACATGCTTTCTTTAATATGTGCTGTGCAAAATATATCATAATTCAAAAATGCCTGATACGACTCGAATCGGTCAGCATAATAATCCAGCATATTGTAATTACTAGGTTCGCTAACCAATAAATTATTATTATTATTAACTGATCTATAATGCATAAAAATCATCTAATAAAATCGTTTAATAAGATAAATACGATCAACTATCGCTGCCAAAAACTCGGAAATATCGTTTGCAATCGCATCAAAATTTAATTGTGTGAATATTCACAATCCAAAAAAAAATTAATTTAAATTTATAGAACAAGGCAAGAAATTCAAAGTTATTATGATCGAAGAAAAATGTGTGAAATGATATAAATTAGCAAGATCTTATTCCTAAAAAGCTCTAGTACGTTCGAAAAACAGGGATAATCTCAAAGTCATCTGAAAATAAAACAATCAATTAGTCATGGTAATGGTTTGTCATGGGGTTGCAATGAGTGTAGAATGGACTCATTGCCCTTGAATTTGGTGTTATGTCCCACGATGTCATGGCGTTTAAAGATGCCTAAATCTGCTGGATCGATGATGTAGAAATGTATAAAACGCCAGCATCACCGTGTAGATTATGAGGTGTAATTGTATCTTCAAATCCTGGTGTCCATCCATGTTCGTAAATTTTCCCTTAAAGAATCTAAGTTGTCATCATGATCTTGACTGTATTAAAATTCATACGTGTTCCCACGAGGTTCATTGTGTGTGAAGTTAACATTCCAGAAAATTCAAGTTCCCTATATGTCATTTGACTGTTCGGCACTGTTCTATTGCATTTCCACATTCTGTAAATCTTGATGCTCTGTTGTAATAATAACAGTAATGTTCATCTGATTGTGTTCTCTTCCTAATGTCTAGTAGAATAATACTCTTCTGAAACTAGTAGTTTAATCTCTTGTATAATGAAGTTGTGATTTTAGCATGACCAAACTGTACTTACATGTGAAGTTGAATTGTTCGTAAGAGTCAGTCTCCATGATTGTGTATATTTCTGATGTGGTGTCAAATAATGTTAAATAAGTACTCACATTAACTCCATTAGCACACACGTTTCACTGAGTTTAACATTCTGCAGTACACACGTTACCGGTTTTCGTGCAGTAAAACGAACTCACGTTCACATAAGAACAGACTATCCCGGGCGCGCTAAGAAACTTCACAACCACGATAAAGACAGGTGTGTGAGTTTCAAACGTGTATAAGCCTCGGATGAAATACTGCCAGTCAACTCCTCGTCGGTTCGTAGAAGCACACTGCCCTTGTCATCACGTGGTGTGGGTAACAAGCGCGCTCACATACTCCTAGAGGCTGACGTCATATCCAGCGGAGCTCGACACGGTATAGCCTGACAAAAACACCTGGCGTTCTGCCACAATAAAAATATGTTAGTTGAATGATATTCGGAGACTGAGATACAATTATAGATGTATAAATATTAATACCAATTCGTATGTTACCCATAACATAATTTTGTGTTAAAGATGCCACAATAATCGTCGAGAGCCTATGCTTCCAATCTCATCACAGCTTATGTGAGCATAATTCAATCTTGATTTCGGTCACAATAAGAATATGAAATTAGTTTCACTCAGCTTCGTGAAGGCAACATCTAACATAACTCAGGGTGATTAATGTTTGACTTTAAGGCATATCACATATAACTCAGTCAAATTCAGTTCAGTTTCTTACACCAAAGAAAAAAAATAGTCATGGCCAGGAATTTGATTCAGGTGCCACTCTAGTCTTCAGATGGAAGTTGTTCGGTTACACAGACTGGGAATAACGGCAGTACGACAATATGCCACCCAGTAATGCCCCAAGTCAACAAGCCGCTGGTTATTAGGTCTTGACTTCGAAAAGGGCTGTAGAGACATGGGTTTGTATTAGTGGTTTGTTTGCTTAATCGAAGATGAGAGATCCTTTGCCTTCAGAAAGTACATTGGAACTGAAATAACGAACTGCAGAACTTACATAAAATAAACGTAATAATAATAATAATAATAACCATGCATTGTAGTATTACATAAATCATGTGCTTACTCGAAGCTCAGGAAGCATCTCGATCTTCTCTCGAGGCACGTGGATTGTTACGGGCTCGCTGCCCGTCATACATACGGGCACCAGTTCCGGACTCACTTCTCGAAAACGCTTATGTACCCTGCATAAGAAATAATTTCATATAAGCTACAAAACTTTATGGACTTTTAGGCAGAGTTCAGGTCTACTTTCAGAAGGAAAACCACAACTATACTGAAGAGTCACAGTCTTCCCAATATTCTACAAGTTCATGAAGCAAAAAATGCAATGGAAATTTGGAGTAGGGGAAAGAGGGGCGTACCCAAACTTCAGGAACTGGGGCTGCTCAACTTTTTGTAGGAGATGAGACTTAACATTTTAGTTCTCTCTCCTTTCCAGTCCTGTGGAGGTATTCTCATGCATAATATATCGGTGGGTCGGGGACACAAAATATGAAGGAGATGTTTTAGTTTAAGAGCTTAACATCAATACGCTACTCTGTAGGCATTTTCAGATATAGTCGATATACTGTACAACCAAATGTGAAACGACGCCTTTCTTTTCGGTGTAAGGTTCCGAAAACAAGCATCATGTTACCAGACAAAGTCTACTCACTCGTGAAGATCACAAACTAAACTAAAACAGATTGCTAGCTCCATTTGATGACTTACAAAAGACGGCAACTGGCAAGGATCATTCCGTAAACATAATAATTCATGCATCATCTAGCGAGCAAGGTGGAATATTATCATTCAACGCTACATCTAACGTTACTTACACCTCCGTACAATTGTTCAGTATTGAAGAATATGTCGCGATAATGAAACCAATATTAACACACATCATCTGATTCATAAATTGATGCGGAAAGAAACATTTTAGAGCACCTCTTGGTGTGGTGGTTAGCATTCATGGCGTCACACCTGTGGTACGGATTCGATTCTTGGCTCTGTCAAGAAATTTATGTTGGGTCTGCGGGTTGGAGTGGGATATACTCAACCTCGTGTGGCAAAACTAAAAATAGGTGGGTACGATTCCCCGTTCAACCATCCTAGGAACAGTTTTCCGTCGTTTCCCACTTCTGCTCCAGTCGAATGCCGGAATGGTCCCTATCTTAAGGCCACGGCCTTCTCCTTCCCAATCCTAGACTTCATTGCAAATACACTCAGCAACAGACACCACACTTACACAAGTTACCAGACAGAATCTACGCACACCCATGTACATTGGGTTGATGGCCACTATGTCCAAGACCCTAAATGAAACAAAACTGAGCAACAAAACATATCTCAGACCATCTCGCTCAAATATGTTGAATAGGCTACTTATAGTACGTACCTGATCTGCCAATACAGAGGTGCATCACTATAAAAACATATTTCTTCAAAATATTACAAAATATTCCTGCAATTTATCTTTCAGTACTGGAAGTGCACTGAGGTGTCGAGAGGTGATGGATGGTGTTGCGCAAGCTCTCGTTAGCCCCCATGCCCACACTTCATCTCGGAGGAGAACATTACACACTAAAAAATTATCATGATTCCGAGACTTGCTGATGACATCATCAAGTGAGACATTATAACTTCAGGTAGAAACTGAGCTTAAGTGCAACGGCATTATAGCATAGGAGGGTTTTCCTTTTCTAACACGCAGTCGACGATTTATTGTCTTACGGATTTCAACGGGTTGACTCGGACTGCGTGAGCCTCTCTGGATCAGGCTGGGTTTAGTTGATCAACAGCGGGTCGACTCGGACTACGAGTGCCTGTCTGCAACAGGCTGGGTCTAGTTTCTTTACTACGGGTACTGGGCATGCTCCTCAGATGCTTCTAACGACGAGGCCCTGGATCATTCGACGGTGTATGGCCTTGGCATTTCCTACGGATTACAGTTAAGCTCAATTGCATGACTACTAGATTTTTGGTCCAAATCCAGAGCACTGCTAATTTTTAATACAGTATTAATATTTCATAGAAATGCCTACACGATCATAGAATATATCATGCTCCTTACTAGCAGATAAATCTGAAAGTTGGTCTGTTTTTCTGTGCTTTTTCATGCAAAAACTGTTTTACCAATTGAGCTGAAAGTTTGCTTGGTCTATCACGAAATAAAGCCCATCAAGTGTACTTAAAATTCAGTTTTATAGAAAAACTAGCAGTAGTGCCCGGCTTCGCCAGGTGGATTTATTTGTTTTATGGATGATAATGAATACTACTACAGAACTAGCACATGATACTTAAACTACCAGATTTTTTTAAATATAACTTTTTGTGCGGGTGGTGGATGGAGGTGGTGCTTGTAGTGAAGGTGATAAGCAACACAGTATAATGGACGTAACATTTAGGTCATTTTCCCCTAATGATAATAATGGTAATAATGAATAGGGAAACGGCTATTTACTAACTACAGCACTGACACATGTAATTTACAAACAAATATCTAAAAATGATTAGAAATAGGAATAAGTGAAATAAAAGACACTGCCTAGAGCCTATATCTCATTGTCTGTTAGAAATATAGAGACCAATAGTGTCGTCTTTTGTCGCATAGCGCTGTAGGAAAATAATCAGAACTCTTTGGAAAACTTCGGCTGTCCCGAGCTCCTGAGGTAGCAATAGTATCATTTATGGCATCATAGCACTCAACGATAAGTTTCGGAATAGATTAAGGTAAATTTAAAAGCACCAACGCTTATTGCAGCTGATAACCTCAATGTATTGCACCAACACCATTGCACTTATACGGATGCACAATATGTTCATGATGATAACTGTTTTAAGGGGCAAAAGAAATCTTTTTGCACTAATTACTCCCCGTGACTGCAATTTATAAGCAGCGCAAGATTTAAAAATTTTCGCAATTCTGCACCAGAACTCTGGTAGGGGCGACGTGATGCAGCCCGAATTGCCAATCAACAATAGAGTTATTAAAATACTCTTATAGTTACACTACTACAGACATGAATGATTCTAGGGCCTTAATATAAGGTGCGTTCAAAGAGTAACGAGCCGGAGGCTGTATTGCGCAAACCGGTGACTACATCGGCTAATCGTGGCGTGGGTAACGAGGTGTGCACCTCACGTGACCCTACAAAGCGAGCAGCAGCATGCATCAATCGCCCAACGCTGTCAGTCGCATTGCAAACAGTGACATGGAGACGTCAACTGAAGAGCAAAGAGGTATTGTTCGGTTTCTGACAGCGGAAGGAGGAGGGGGAAAGGACATTCATCGCCGAATGTCACAAGTGTATGGCGAACTCTTCATGTCCCTTGCAAGGGTCAAGGCGTGGCACAAGCGCTTCAGGGAAGGACGGGTGTCGTTAGCCGATGATGCCCGGTCTGGGGAACCCCCCTGCATTACCGATGGCAACGTCCAGCTGGTTGATGCACTCATATCCCAGGACCGCCGAGTGACAGTGAACGCCATAGCCGCCGTGTTCGCTCCACGACAATGCACGACCTCATACGGCCAACACAGTCGCGGCACATCTGCAGAAATTCAAATGGGAGGTTCTCGGTTCCATACAGTCCAGACCTCTCTCCCTGTGATTACGTCATGTTTGGTCCCCTGAAAAGGGCTCTGCGGGGCCATCGATTCACCTTGAACGCCGAAGTCCAGCTGTACGTGCGGAACTGGTTCACATCGCAGCCCAGGGAATTTTATGAGACAGCCATTCACCGCCTCGTGTCACAGTGGGACAAGTGCCTCAACAGCTAGGGCCAATACTTCTAACATAGAGGTACTGGTTTCTGTAATTATGCCTCCGGCTCGTTACTTTTTGAACGCACCTTCTATTGTACCCTTTCGAATGAAGGAGAATATATGGTTGTACGTTGCTAGCTCGTCAGTGACGGGAGTGTGGTGCGTCCAATCCCCAAAGTACAACACATATACCAGGATTTGAGCATACCGGTCGCAATCTACAATAATAACTATCACATCTCTGCAAAAATGAACTATTTAATTCTTAAAACATGGCAAAACAAATTTACATTTACTGTACAAAAGAAAACAAGCAAGTAAAAATACTAAAAGCAACACTTCAATAATAATAATTATTATTATTAATCCATCACTATTTAATTGGTTTGAACTTCTTCATCACCTTCACATTTTACTCTTCAATAATAGACTTTAACTCTTCAAGAATTCAGTTCTCATAATAAAATCAATCGTCAATCAATCTCTAAAAATCATTAAAATCGTGAATATCCATCTTATTTCTTACAATCAAAACTCATTAATATTTATTCACTTATATTCCTTTGAATCTATTATCAATTATTCAATTACTTTCTCACAAGTTAATTTGTTTTAATCTCTCACAGTTTAATTTGCTTAATCCTTCACAAATGGGTGACAACATCACTTTTTCTCTCCCCTACAAATTCTACGAATAAGTACTTTATTGTCATCATGCATCTTAATTAATTTTCCCGTGGGCAAAACTACTTCCACTGATATGAATTACCTCAACTCTGGGCTACCCGTTTTGTATATCTTGACTGGAACCGACGCTAACACGCTTACCAACAGCTGGCGTGATGTGCGTTATTATTTTGACATGGCCAAAAATTAACTTATTCAAAAATATTTTTCGGGAAACATATTCCCTGTTTAATATACAATTGATTTCCATCATTCTTAACATCGTATCTCGAATCATAATTTGCTTCATACATTTGTAAATTTAATTCGTAATAACTTTTAGAGAGGGTCCAATGCGGTCAGTATTCAGCCGAACCTTCCGACTGTCTGTCTACAATTTATGACAGCTAGGCTCCTCCTATTCTACAATGGCTGACGTTTTTAAATAGAAATCATGCCCTTTCACTCCCTGTCTATTTTCAAGACCAAAATCTGTTACTGCTGTAACGTCTGACCAATTAGCGAGGACAATGCTCCCCCTAACATGGCATAATTATATGGATTATCCGAAAGGTTTCAATTATTTATCCCTGACATAACAAGTCTTATATTAATTCTTTGGCGCAGTTTATCGACTCTTAATTCATTCATACAAAGGATTAGGTTATCAAGCTACGGATCAGTTTCTACGTCTACTATTTGTACATACAGAAGAACGTCGTTTATCCGGATGTCAAACAACCGGAACGTCAATTATCCGGAAGAGCAAAAAGAAGAAGAAAAAAAGACTGAGCAGCGCGCGCTTATTATTATTATGCGGAAGTGCACACTGCCTATAGTTGTGAGTCGGTTCACGTTTCCAATTGTTGTCTCTGTTGTCTCCTACCGTTTGTTTAATTTACTATATAATGTTTCAACGTGTTACAGTATGTGAGTGTGCGTCTGAACTGTATTACGTTGTGAAGATCATTTCTACGAGTGGCAAAAAAGAAAAACGAAATCGCAATGTCGTGTTGGTTCAATAATTACAGGTGGGGCTCAATGTGACGACCATCGACGTCAACATACACACGGTACCTCCGTACCATGTTCTGATACACACGATGAGCAATCCCTGGTCCTCCAACATCCGCCGCAGCCATAACCCGCGCCAATAGGTCTTCTTCGGATTCCACAGGGGTCTCGTAAATCAAGGTTTTTAGTAGTAGTCTAGCGGAGTCAAGTCGGTTGAACGTACAAGCCAAACAATCGGCCAACGCGACCTGTCCACTGTTGCCCAAATCTGTGGTGCAAGTGAAAAATGAGGTGGTGCGCCATCGTGCTGAAACCACATGTTTTGACGCATATGTAGTGGCACGTCGTCTAAGAACTGATGCAGTACGTCTTCAAGGAATACCAAGTATGTGGCACCCATGAGATTTCGTGGAGAAGGTATGGAATGTCAACAAACCTGTAGGGGATATGGGACATCAGGTGATCGTTCAATGCCGTACGTACTCTAGTCAGTGGCGCCGAAAATGCGGGCGAATTGAACGTGTGCTGTGGTGGTATTTTGTGGGTAGCGGGAAGACGGAACGTTTCCTGACACAAGTTCCTGTCCTAAACTTAACCATCTTGGTCCCCACTACAAGCCCTCAAAGTTTGTAATGGGAATTTAGAAACACCCTGTATATATCACCTTAATGTACTGTGCATGCATTTTCCTATGACATAAACGCATGTTTGATTATCCGGAAAAATCGTTATCTGGAACACTATCGGTCCCAATTAGTCCGGATAAACGACGTTCTACTTTAACTGAAATTTCTCATGTCTATCTACTAAAAAACAAAATAATGAGTAAACTGTTAATCCTATCACAAACTGAAGCTCAACAAATGTACTTAAAATTCAATTTTCTAGATACCCATCGAGCGCTGTACACAACTAAAATAATCTTGCCTGTTGGTTCCTTTCAGTTCACAGATAAGTGATAAGAGAGGGGTTTTACAAAATGTTATATTAAGAGGTGAAAAATGGTGGATTTTTTTTCCGAAACCGCTTGAGTTACAAATATGAAACCTGACTTGAGTGCTCTTTCATGAAATCGAAAATCTGGATTTCTGATTTTTGTTTCGACGGGAGCAAACGAGTGTTGAAAATGTTCTTAGAACTGCGGAAAAGATATGCAGTGTACATATAGTGCAATAGTGAAATTTTACAGGTAACCTTTTTTTTTGTGTCAAAAATATTATTTAAAAGAAAATCTTTCAAAATTGCAGCTCGCAGGGAAATAGTACATTATGCAACGAGCCTATAATGACAACAATTAAGACACGAGTATGTTTATAAAACGAGCGAAGTGAGTTTTATAATTTCCATACGAGTGTCTTAATTACCATTATAGGCGAGTTGCGTACGACTGTTTATGTTCGACGATAATTATAACAATGTTATGTTCGAACATAAATATTCCTAAATATCTGTCGAGATTTCGCCAGTTTTATGTACTGAAAAGAGCGCATGGGACGCAGATAATACCTTGTATTTGACCATGGCCTCCTCAAATACCCCCACTATGACACTACCCACGCAGTGAAATTTAAAATAGAAGACCGTGGATGTCAGCGCAGATGCGATGTTCTCCTTACCTAATTCGTCTTACAACTGTTTCTTGAGCTCTGATTGGTGGGAGAAACTGTTTCATAATGAAAACTGGTGTGATAATCACCCTAATTATGATACAGTTTTCTGACAGTTAATATTTTTATTTCGACATCGTCGAACATAAAATATATTTTAAAACGAATTCGCATGGCATTCATTGATGAAACAATAATTGTTCCGAGAGGAGATGAGTGCATGGAGCATATCTGAGTGCTGCGCATGCCTACTCCGCAGGTGTAATATTTATCTCCAGTTCTTTTAACCAGATAGCCACAGCTAAAGAAGGCAAACATGAATAACAGGTGGAATAACCGTGATGTAAACTAGTAATGAATTAATTATCTTCCTGTTTGCGCCTACAGTATACTATGGGATATTAATGGACTATCTGCACAACGATGGGATTCGCTACGGATAGCTGAGCCGCGTAACTTTCCTAAATATGTTTTAACCCACATTCGGAGCCGATTGGTAAATACGAGTAGAATCCAATCCTGAACTAATTCTTCATCTACTGATGATCCCAAGTGCAACTCAACGTTCAGATTACAAATTCACTTTCTTCAAGATAAGCTGAATGTCTTCGAGTTCCCCAACTCACCTCCAACATTACGATACATAGCGTATACTTTAGCTTATTGGCTTGGCACATACAACACCCGCATAGTACAGAGAGATACGTCCATGATATGATTGTATAACCGACGATGACGATGACAGCAGTATCGGCATTATGTGGTATCAACATTGCACAATGTTTAAGCAAAAATGATTTCCCTAGATGACTACAGGGTGGGTGGGGTATGACTAGGATGCTCCACGAGACGACAGAAACGTGTGGTAAAATGTACGAGGTTTTGCAAAAATGAATGGTTTCTTCTTTTCAGCTCGGATTTACCCACGGGTTATGCGAGGGATCATTCCTCGACCGTCACAAGGACGGTGTCTGGGAGCTGGTCACACTTGGTCAGCAGATAAAACCGGATATGGTGACAGGCCGATCCCCCAGGCGACCGCTAACTTGGATCTAATTAAGGAAGAGTCAGGGAAGGGATTTTGGAAGGAAGTCGGCCGTGGACCTGTTGAAAGGAACTATCCCGGCATTTGCCTGATTGTGGAAATGGGAAACCACGATAATAATTTTCCGGACGGCAGAGGTGGGATTCAAACCCACGTTCTCCCGATGCCAGCGCGGCACGAGCCAACACGTAAGTGTTGTTAGCCATCGTGGCCAGTATGGTTTCTTTGCGGTATTTAATGATGCCTAGCAGGCAAATAGTAGGTCCTATAGACTGTGTTTGCACTCAGTCGTGCAACACAATACGAAGAAACGAGATCAGGGGTGGTGGGTGGTTCTCCCAAAAATCCCTCTAATCACTTTGTGGAAGATCGTTCAGCGTAATCAGTGTGACAACAGCGCTATTAATGTCGCGTGTGCATGAGGGAAGGGACAGGCTCCTTCAGCTCCTCGAAACTGGCCTTCACATGGGCTGTGTGCATTACTTTCACCTGAATTACAGCTAGCTGCATGTCTGTCACGTGTTACCTTGTTTACGTTTCTCAGATTTGTCGGTAAGTATTATTGATATTTACTCACAAAAACTGTTCTAGTGATAAACAAAACATGAGGTAAGTGCTGACCTATTCTCCTACTTCCAGTCTTATAACAATAGCAATTGCCGAATGCGACGTCCATTTCCTCCTGGTTTCTCATAAACTACGTATCTTTTAGAATTCCTTTATCACGTCTTTCAGTGCTTCCTGATCTGAGGAATCGTACGTTCCCAGCTATCTTGTCACACCCCACCCACCCTCTAAGTGTTCCAGATCTGCATCTTTCTCATTTTCAAGGGGTTGATGTCCTCTGTCGTAATACAGTATATACTGTTGATGTCAGGACTATGAGATAACATGAGTTAGATTCAAATGCACTTACCTGAGAATTTCCTTGCGAGTGAAGAAAGTGCAGTCCTGAAAGACAAATGTTAATTTAATAGAAAATGAAATTTTAATGTATACATATACTAGAAATGTAAAAATGTTCCTAACAAAAACGTCAATATAGCTGTAGATGTAGCCCACACTTAATATCCATGAAAACCTGTACTTGGACAGAAATTGTGTGTATGTGTGAGGGTGACGAGTGCCCCTTAAAACTGTTGTTGGCTAGTGCCAGGGGTTATTAATATTATTATAGGTAGGTTGTAGGTAGGTGTTGGTGTATGTATGTGGTAGGTAGGTGGTGGGGAGGTGCTAGGTAGGCTTTTAGGTGGTAGGTAGGTAGGTAGGTAGGTAGGTGATAGGTAGGTAGGAAGTCAGGTGGTAGGTAAGGGGTGGGTAGGAAAATTGAAAGACTCCCTAGGCCTCAGATAACCTAATACTGTCGGGGTTGGAAGAGAACAAGAAGAACAAGAGTTGACCAAGTGAGATCGAAAGGAGGGATGACAGATAGAAGCCCAGCCCAAGCAAGTTGGGGAAATCTGGGAAATTTTTACTTATTATTATTATTAGGCTTTGTCTCTAGCGCGTCCTATGGAGCGAAGTGTCGCAGCTTCACCCCTTGACGATCGAACAAAACTGTGTGTGATTCTCCTCGCTGCCGACAGTAACATTTCAAATGATATACAGTATCATCAGTCTCACCACTTAACAAGGGAACTACCGAAAATGAAATATCGCAGAGAGGATGAGGGGACCATAAGAAAGCAATGTATAAAAATGTAGTTGCCATTTCTAGCTGTAAAGTCCTGATATCAATATGGAAATGTTAGCCTATAGCTGGGCAAGGAGAGCCCTGGTGTCCACCTAAAGCTAGCGCGTTATATTAAGCTTTCTGTTGCCAGGCGTTCCTTTGAGAGATGTTGATGATAATTGTTGTTTTAAGGAGCCTAATATCGAGGTCATCGGCCCCTAATGGTATGGGTGATAGCAAAAATGACAATGAAATGGAAACCATAACGAAAACCAAGGTAGACTGAAAACACGTACTAAATGTAACTTAGACTGAAAGCACTCACAAAAGGCAAGTTAGAGGAAACAGACTGACAAAGTGGAATTTAGATGGAAAAGACGCTCAAAATGGAGTTAAGATTCAAAATACTTACAAAATGCAAGTTTGATTCGAAATACCCACAAAATGCAATGTAGATTGACCATACTTACAAAATGCAATTGAGGTTGAAAACACTTACAAAATGCAATTGAAATTCAAAATACTCACAAAATGCAATTTAAATTCAAAATGCCACCCAAGATTGAAAATACTTGCAAAAAGCGATTGAGGTTGAAAATACTTACAAACTGCAATTGAAATTCAAAACACTCACGAAATGTCAGCGCCCGTGATGCAAAATACTTACAAAATGCAATGTAGATTGAAAACACTTACAAAATGCAAGTGAGACCGAAAATGCTTAGAAAATGCAATTTAGATTGAAAATACTCACAAAAGGTAAATTTAGTTGAAAAAAGACTTACAAAATGGAATTTAGAGCGAACATACGCAAGAAATGGAATTTAGATTCAAAATACTCACAAAACGGCAAGTTAGATTCAAAACACTCACAAAATGCAATTCAGATTCAAAATACTTACAAAATGCAATTTATATTGAGAACACTTCTTACAAAATGCAATTTAGGTTGAAAATTCTTACAAAATGCAATTGAAATTCAAAATACTCAAAAAATGCAAGTGCAAATCAAAATGCTTACAAAATGCAATTTAGATTGAAAGTACAGTACGTGCAAAATGCAATTTAGGTTAAAAACCTCACACAAAATGGAATTTAGATTGAAAAGGCGTACAAAATGTACTGTAATCGGAAGTGAATAGACGTACAACATGTAAAAGGAATAGAAGGTGGAACCCTAGAAGAATGAGGGATCCGGAAAGATGAGAGAAGGGCCAATTAAGGCGGGAAAGGAAGAGACTCCCTAGGCCTCGGATGCCCTAATACCGTCGGGGTCGGAAGAGAACAAGAGTTGACCAAGGGAGGCCGACAGGAAAGAGAACAGAGAGGAGCCCGGCACAAGTAAGTGGAAACAATGCCGGACTCAGCTGGGGTCCCGTGGTCGCCAACCCACGTCCTACTAGATATGAGCTCACCATTGTCAATTGTCAAGATATGAGCCCCTGAATGTTGTAGAGTATGCATTAAGTTATTTCCACGAAAAGGTTTCCGTTTTTCCAGTGAAATAACTTTGTAAGAAAGGGAGATATTAGGTCGACATGTGATCGAAATAGTGATAGCGAAAATGATACTGGAAGCAGTGACACCTCATCTGCATTGTCTGGAAATACAGGCAGCTCACCATTGTCAATAATAATGTTATTGGTTTTACGTCCCTTTTAACTACCATGGCTTTTAGAGACGCCGGGGTGCCGGAATTTTACCCCGAAGGGGATCTTTAACGTGCCAGTAAATTTACTGACACGGATCTCTTGCATTTGCGCACTCTCAAATGCCAGCTGACTGCGCCAGGATTCGATCCTGCAACCTGGGGAACAGCAGGCGAGAACGTTACCGCTGGGCCACGCAATCACCATTGTCAGGCACTGTACCCGATACCTAGTTGAGGCTATCGGCTACGCCAGCAGACATTGAGCCGTAGTTGAGATTTTGGGAAGAGTTAAGAAAAGATAGCGCTCAGATCGAGTCAAGAGGAATGTCAAGATGACGTAGTAGGTCTAGGATCAAGAAGGCACTGACATCTGTAAGCGGATGGAATTATGGATGGAATTATGAAGCTTTATTAAGATCTATATGGAACATGGTATTTAAACATCTCAGAAGAGGAGATATAACATGCATTATATGTGGTAATTATTTAAAGGAAGTCAGATAACCCTTAAGTTATTTTATAACTTAATAGCCGAGATGATGGGGGTTCGAGATTATAGTTGTGACGCAAGAGCACAGTGGTGGGGAGAACGCCACGTGACTGCGCCAGGCAGGTAAGGGTCAAGGCAGTCCAGAGACAGTCGAGCTCTGTGAGCCAAGCAAGAGAGTCGAGCTGAGTAGTACACGCCAAGCGCATGGTACAGGTCGCGCAGCGAACAGAAACTGTCACGGAAAGTGAAAGCGACAGTTTCAACTTCACCGAGCAGCGAACGACAAGTAGGTCAGTGGGCCGGGCGGACATCCGCAGCAAGCAAGCATTGAAGGCCGGGGTTTTAGGACAGCATTGCGAGTAGTTGGAGAACTTTATTCCAAGCTGCATTTCAACGCAGAACAGAATAGTAGAGCCACATGGCGAGGCCAGCTTTAGGCGGAGATGATTATAGCATTGCAGTAAAACCGAGCGGGTTATTTCCCATTATATACGCAAGCATTATGACAGAAGCTGAACTTCATTACTACATTGAGTTGGAACGTTTATTCGGCACTTGAATTATAAAAGCAGATAGTTACGAGATACTGCAACTGTGAACTTCGAATGAACATAGTTTTTCTTAATGACATTACGACTATGCATTTCATAACGCATTCCAAGTAACATTAACGATTTCTAGGCAAACGGAATGTTGTAAGCATATGCACTTCTGAACATTAGCACGTGCATTAATGCAATTATTTCTTATGAAGTGTTATCAATTACCGAGTATGAACACAGCTACAGGGTGTTTCATGAACTTAGACACTCTCATATAAACTTTTATTTTATGAAAGTGAGACTTAGCAGTTATTGGAGACTGAACTTTCAACACTCAAACTGAACATTGCATGGAACAGTGGCGTAACGTAGAAGAGGAATAGGGGGTCCACTGTTTCTATGAACTTTTTCGTGAAGATTTGGGCAATATCCGCTATGGATAACCAGAAGTTCATCATGTCGGAGTAAACGCAGACAGAGACGCGATGGCACCACAGAGCGATGGATTCGATTCCTGACGAGAAGGAGGACCACCAGCTGATTCACTTGGGATTTCGAAGGCAATCATCATTGCTTGGATGGAATGATATTCACGCCGATCTTTCGAGAAATTCATTACATAAGGAAAATCGACGATCTTTGAAATTTAATAACAGCTGATTATGAGAAGGTACTGTAAGAGTTATAACTTCCTGATACGATTATTTTCATGAATACTGGGCACACATGTATATTTTTCTAATAGGAGTGATACGATTATTTAGACATGGTTTGACTTTATATGCTTCGAATTTTTGCTAGAATATGGCGTGACCATATGATATGGCAGGCATCATTATACAAAATTCTCACCGCTGGTTGGCTTTATTAAGCAGATGTTTGGTCTTTTAGACATTTTTCCAGCAAGGATAGTTTTCATGAATAGTTTTTTTGTGTAACGAGTATTTCGAACTCGTGATCTGCAATTGATTATCTAAATTACTTCGTCAGTTCATTGCATACTAGCGAGTGTGTATTATTCATCAGTAGGGATTTTTTCCATTGGATTGTTTGGAGATATTAAGATGTTATTCACTTTAGTGAATGAATATCGCTTTTATATGACAACTAGAGACTTGTTGATTCCTATCTGGTACATTCACTCATTCAGTCTTCGAGATGGGGTCTTTCGTATTTATACGATTTTATGGTGGTTACTCATCTTACCCATCGTTCAGGGCACTATCATGTTAGTCGACGGGGCGAGGTCTTTCGTATTTATACGATTGTACGGTGGTTACTCATCTTACTTGCCATTGAGGGACTCATTTTTATCATCCGAGTGTACATGAGATTGTAAGTGAATCAAACAAGGAACTACTAGTCACATATCAGTCGAAATTTTGTTGAATAAAGTAAAGATAAATGTTAGCAGGGTTACATTTAGTAATTCTTGTTTGCCAATCCAATATTTTGTTGCTATACTCTTTTGAGAGTACTTTCAGTTTAACAGCTGGTACAGCTGATGCTTTTGATGATTTTTATAATTGTGTTTGATACCTTTGGGAAGGATTTAAAGTAATTGAATCTTGTAAGATGAATCATTAATGGTCAGATTTATTTTAAGGCAGATCAGTATTGCAGATTTTGATATGAGAGATTATAGCACATTGGTGTTTTTCTGTGATGTGAATTATGAGAATTGTAAGAGAATTTATGCTATTTGAAAGCAGATCTTGAATTACTAAGGTAATATTTTTTCCAATTGTTTAAGAAGTTGTCTAGATGTGATCAGATTAATTACAGTTATTGGAGATTGTGTGCGTTGATAATTTGAAGCCAGTTATATATTTTTTTGTAGATCATGCAACATGGTTAAGTGAAGTCTGTGATAGGCATTTTGTGGAAGTTGCCAAGTGATAGTTGCAATGTTGCTAATGTATTTTGAAGCAGACATGAGGTTGTCGAACCCAGTCTAGCGTATTTGTTGAGATTCATGCTGTATGTGCTGAATATTTATGGAGTTTTGTGGAATAATTGTTGTATTCAAATGTGATATTTGAAGAATTGAGGATATATAATGTAGTTGTGGATAATCAGATCCAACGTGATGTCGTGAAGGCAATAATATTTTTTGGCATGAAAGTTAAATACGAGATATAACTTGGAAGTGATAAAACTGTAAGACAACGTTCTATAACCCATATTAAACAATTTGTTAGGAAATTAAACAAATAAATAAAGTTGATAATGCAAGATTTTCTGAGAATAATAATTAATGAAATAATAATCTGAAATTTAAGCATATTAATGATCTGACCTAATGAAATAAAAATCAGAATGACTAGATGAAATAATAAAAATCTAAATAACCAGAAGAATAAAATTTAAATAAGTTGATAAATTAAATTTTGGAATAAATCAATGAATTAAATAAATGGATGAATTAAAGATTGGATAAATAAACTGATTTAAATAAATTAATAGATGACTGGATAGATGATGAATAACTGAATTAGAAGGTGATAATTAATTAAAGAAGCTGATGATTAATGAATTTATATGGAATTAAATAAATTTAATTGAGATATAATTTGAGAAATTGCAACTTGAGTTGAGGAATTAAACAATTTGTACTGATGATTTAAGATGATTTAATCTGAAGAAGATGATAAAATAAGAGAGTGTGAATAATTAGAAAGTATAATGAAGTGATGATAATAATTTTCATTTAAATGATTTAATGGTGATGAATTAATGATTCTGACAGGAATATGTAGAATTTTGAAATGAGAATTAATTTGAGAAATATTTAACTTTGATGATGATAATGATGACCAATGAGCAGTGAATTTTCTGTAATTCACGAACAAGCGATTTGTAATGACAATGTAAATAATGTAAATTAATTATTCGATGTTTAGGAGCATTTTACTAACATGTTTAACATTTAAATTATGCCATGCAAGCCATAAATTACGTGATATTTAAAATATGTGATTATAAGGTGTATGTTTAGACAGATTAATAACTTTTTCAAATCCACATTTATGATGTTAAATTAAAGAGGAATTAGATCTCAGGTTTCACAAATGTCAGTGACGAAAGACATAGTGCTACAGTGATCCTGAGAACCCAAGAGAACTTTAGAGATTTTTCTTGTTCTATGTGCATGAAATATTTTTGATTAGAAAAGAGATGGTTCGATTTTTGGACAATGACAATTTAACGTTGGCATTCGACCATACTCTCAGGTAGGAGGTATATTTAAAATGTCTGTCTGACTATCAAAGTGAAATAAATTTGTTTTTAACTTAGTTGTGATCTGATGATGGTGTGATTTTCCTTTTTCTTTCCTTGTCTTGATTAAGGCTTAACCGGAAAGGAAGTGGTTTGCTAGGAATTCAGTTGATGGCGCCCATTTATATTTGCATTATTTTTATTAAACTTAAGCCCGTAACGACCCTAGAGATACTTTGTCTCGTGTTACCCACTGCTTTTTCGATATCTCAGCTGAATTTCCGACACATTCCTTATTTGACTAGAGGTTCATTTAACTCCGCTCTGTCCTGGAACTCCAGGAATGCGATGTAATAGCAGATGGGTCATCGCATCCCCAGGACGAACGGGTACAGAGAGAGAGGGAGAATTGGCTTTACCCACCTGTGGGTCTCGATTTTTTTAATTCTATGGAATCACATCAGATTTAGATTACTGAGAGATTGATCTCAAGTTCATTGAATTGTGTTATAAAATTTATTAAACTTAGTCAGACAATATACTTGTGTGCCCATTCCAGTGTTCATGTTAATCGTATTAGTATTATATCATGTTAGTTATAAGTCATATTTTTCCTATACCCAAGTGAATGCAGGAATTGAGACATTGTGATGTGTTGTTGTCTAACGTCTCTGAATAAAACGTCTATTGAAAATATAATTATGTTGCCGGAAGATTTAGCTAAGGTGTTAGGAGAGTTACAGAGTGATATGTCTGGTATTGCAGAAACTATTTCTAAAATGGAAACGGAAGTTAAAGAACAGATAAATAGTTCAGAAGCTAGGTTAGAAGCTAGATGTAAAGAAAATGTGCAAGCATTACAGACTAGTACTGAAGAAAATTTAAAATCATTACAGATTAGTAACGAAGCTAATGTAAATTATTACAGTCAAATAGTGAAGATAATTTAAAGTCATTAGAGACTAGATTACAGACTAGTAATGAAGATAATTTAAAGTCATTAGAGACTAGGTTACAGTCAAATAGTGAAGACAGTTTTAAATCATTAGAAGAAAGATTACAGTCAAATAGTAAAGATGAGTTGATGTTATTGGAGACCAGATTACAGTCAAATAGTGAAGCTAACTTGAAGGATAGTTTTAAATCATTAGAAGAAAAATTACAGTCAGATAGTGAGGATAATTTCAAATCATTGGAAGAGAAATTACAAGCTCGTAGTGAAGAAACTAACACTGAATTGGAAAACAAGTTAACTAGGTTAGAGAATAGATTAACTTTAAAGAATAATGAAAAGCTTAAGACTTTACAATTAGATATAATTGCAGTAAATATGAAAGGAGAGGAAAATTTTCAAATATTAAGAAAGAATATTATTGAATTAGAAAGTAGAGGAGAAGAAAACATTCTTACTTTAAGAACAGACGTTATGTCTATACAGAAAGACATTAAATCGGATGTATCGAAGTTGAGATTCGACATCGATGGTTTAGTGGCAGATGTAGGCAAAATTCAAGAGTGGTCTACCGAAGTATCTTTCGAAACTAAAATCAAAGGTCTAGAGATGAATCTAGGTAATGAGATTAAAGATTTAAAGTCAGTAATTGGGACCATTAAAGAGGAAGTCTTAGGAGAGGTTAATTCTAATTTAAAATCATTAGAGAATCAATTGCAGAAAGATATTAGGAAAATGGATGATGATATAGAGCAAAAGGTTAATGAAAACTTAGCTTTATTCAAAAATAGAGTCGGTGCAATCGTGGAAGAACGGTATAGTGAAGTCGATGCCGAAGCAAAAGAAAAACGTGCAGGATTAGATGAAAAATTAATCGCAGGTATGGCAAACTTAGAAGCGAGATTTACGGAGAACAAGGAAGCGATGAAGATAGATTCAACTCTATTTAGGACAGATGTTGATCTGTTAAAGGAACAAGTCGCGTCAGTAAAGAATACGTGCGAAGACAAGATAGACAAGTTGAAAAACGATTTAGACGAGAGTAACAAAACGCAGAATGTTACGTCGTTAGACGAGTTGAAGACTCAGGTCAAGACCGTAGAGAAATTGGCAGAATATAGGATAACTAAACTAGAATCTATGATTAATAGTTTCACCAGTCAGAATATAACATCAGGGGAAATATCGATAAATCAGACAGCGATAGACCGCAGTATGAGTAATCAAGAAGTTAGCATGGGAGAAGACCGTCAAACGCAACCGAATGTGACATTCTAAAGGGCAAGTTCATCCCCTCAGGATAATCCGAGTTCGAATAGGAGTACGTTGGGTACAAGTGAACGATACTCAGGTCCAGTTACCATTATCAGAAATCTGGATGACAAGCCGAGGAAGTTTTCTGGAAATACAGGGGTCACACCAGTCGAATTTCTGCGAGATATTCGAGACTACATGGCGGAACATAGAGTAGCCAAGGAAAGAGAGCTAAAGATAGTCGAACGCGCCTTAGACGGGCCTGCGTTAACTTGGTTTAGAGCATTCAGAAGCAATTTTGCGAATATGGAGCAATTTGCCATAGCATTCTTGAGGAGATTTTGGAGTGCCGAGGATCAACTGAACGTAAGAGCAGAAATGAAAGAAAAGGAAAGGAAGCTTGTAGTTTAACGTGACCGTTAAGCTTGAGATCATGAGCCACGGGACCTCCTTTTTACGTGGAATCCGAACCACAGGACACGGCATTTCACTTCGAAAATCTCACATGCATTGACCGGGAATCGAACCCGGACCGCCTTGGTGAGAGGCATACAGCTAGACCGCTGAGCCACCACGCCCCCAGCAGAAATGTACTCGAAGCGTTATTCTACGTCACATCCGACGCATTATGCCAATTATTTTACGTCACAGCTGGCTAAATTACAGTTTCTGATTCCTCCATTGCCAGAAGAAGAGCTTTTGCAAGCTATAGCGAGACAGTTACCGATTGAGGTACAGCGATCACTCATAGCGTCGAGAGCAAACACACTTGAGCACTATGACGACATTTTACGGCGATTAGACTATACAAGCGCTCAAGTTACGCCTAGAAATGCAAGAAACGACAATCGGAACACGCAAGAGGTGAATGCGGTAGTCGTTGATAACGCAGCTCAGACGGACAAAAGAGATTCCTGGGAAAACAGAAGGAACGAAGGAAATCGAGGAAACATCCGTAACGTTCGAGGAAATGATCGATATAGAGGACCATATGAGAGGCCATACGATCAGGAAGCAAGAGACAGCCGATACAGAAATTATAACCAGAATTCCAGATATCAAGATAGGAATCGATACAACAATAGATATCGTGGTAGAAATAACTGGAGCCAAGGCCAACAGTATAATCGGAACGACAGGCAGGATGGCCGAAGAAACGATCCTAATGAAGGACGAGATAATCGTGAATATGAGAGATCGAGGCAAGAAGATAGACAGCCTAGTGCACCACTCGAAGAGACAGTCAGAGATGTCAATCGAGCAAGCACGAGTAGTGAAGGAAGAAATATACGTCAAAGTAATACAGAATCAAGATGCTAATCATTGGAAGTCAATCATCATTGTTGAGAGTCAGAAAGTACCATCATGCTGAATAAGGGGATTGTAGAGCTATCGTGTACATGTGTTATATATAGAATGCCTGAGAGTGTATTTTTTTTCTCAATCCTGATAAAAAAGGAGATGTACGGGAGAGATGTACCCGATACCTAGTTGAGGCTATCGGCTACGCCAGCAGACATTGAGCCGTAGTTGAGATTTTGGGAAGAGTTAAGAAAAGATAGCGCTCAGATCAAGTCAAGAGGAATGTCAAGATGACGTAGTAGGTCTAGGATCAAGAAGGCACTGACATCTGTAAGCGGATGGAATTATGGATGGAATTATGAAGCTTTATTAAGATCTATATGGAACATGGTATTTAAACATCTCAGAAGAGGAGATATAACATGCATTATATGTGGTAATTATTTAAAGGAAGTCAGATAACCCTTAAGTTATTTTATAACTTAATAGCCGAGATGATGGGGGTTCGAGATTATAGTTGTGACGCAAGAGCACAGTGGTGGGGAGAACGCCACGTGACTGCGCCAGCCAGGTAAGGGTCAAGGCAGTCCAGAGACAGTCAGTCGAGCTCTGTGAACCAAGCAAGAGAGTCGAGCTGAGTAGCACACGCCAAGTGCATGGTACAGGTCGCGCAGCGAACAGAAACTGTCACGGAAAGTGAAAGCGACAGTTTCAACTTCACCGAGCAGCGAACGACAAGTAGGTCAGTGGGCCGGGCGGACATCCGCAGCAAGCAAGCATAGAAGGCCGGGGTTTTAGGACAGCATTGCGAGTAGTTGGAGAACTTAATTCCAAGCTGCATTTCAACGCAGAACAGAATAGTAGAGCGACATGGCGAGGCCAGCTTTAGGCGGAGATGATTATAGCATTGCAGTAAAACCGAGCGGGTTATTTCCCATTATATACGCAAGCATTATGACAGAAGCTGAACTTCATTACTACATTGAGTTGGAACGTTTATTCAGCACTTGAATTATAAAAGCAGATAGTTACGAGATACTGCAACTGTGAACTTCGAATGAACATAGTTTTTCTTAATGACATTACGACTATGCATTTCATAACGCATTCCAAGTAACATTAACGATTTCTAGGCAAACGGAATGTTGTAAGCATATGCACTTCTGAACATTAGCACGTGCATTAATGCAATTATTTCTTATGAAGTGTTATCAATTACCGAGTATGAACACAGCTACAGGGTGTTTCATGAACTTAGACACTCTCATATAAACTTTTATTTTATGAAAGTGAGACTTAGCAGTTATTGGAGATTGATCTTTCAACACTCAAACTGAACATTGCATGGAACAGTGGCGTAACGTAGAAGAGGAATAGGGGGTCCGCTGTTTCTATGAACTTTTTCGTGAAGATTTGGACAATATCCGCTATGGATAACCAGAAGTTCATCATGTCGGAGTAAACGCAGACAGAGACGCGATGGCACCACAGAGCGATGGATTCGATTCCTGACGAGAAGCTGATTCACTTGGGATTTCGAAGGCAATCGTCATTGCATGGATGGAATGATATTCACGCCGATCTTTCGAGAAATTCATTACATAAGGAAAATCGACGATCTTTGAAATTTAATAACAGCTGATTATGAGAAGATACTGTAAGAGTTATAACTTCCTGATACGATTATTTTCATGAATACTGGGCACACATGTATATTTTTCTAATAGGAGTGATACGATTATTTAGACATGGTTTGACTTTATATGCTTCGAATTTTTGCTAGAATATGGCGTGACCATATGATATGGCAGGCATCATTATACGAAATTCTCACCGTTGGTTGGCTTTATTAAGCAGATGTTTGGTCTTTTAGACATTTTTCCAGCAAGGATAGTTTTCATGAATAGTTTTTTTGTGTAACGAGTATTTCGAACTCGTGATCTGCAATTGATTATCTAAATTACTTCGTCAGTTCATTGCATACTAGCGAGTGTGTATTATTCATCAGTAGGGATTTTTTCCATTGGATTGTTTGGAGATATTAAGATGTTATTCACTTTAGTGAATGAATATCGCTTTTATATGACAACTAGAGACTTGTTGATTCCTATCTGGTACATTCACTCATTCAGTCTTCGAGATGGGGTCTTTCGTATTTATACGATTTTATGGTGGTTACTCATCTTACCCATCGTTCAGGGCACTATCATGTTAGTCGACGGGGCGAGGTCTTTCGTATTTATACGATTGTACGGTGGTTACTCATCTTACTTGCCATTGAGGGACTCATTTTTATCATCCGAGTGTACATGAGATTGTAAGTGAATCAAACAAGGAACTACTAGTCACATATCAGTCGAAATTTTGTTGAATAAAGTAAAGATAAATGTTAGCAGGGTTACATTTAGTAATTCTTGTTTGCCAATCCAATATTTTGTTGCTATACTCTTTTGAGAGTACTTTCAGTTTAACAGCTGGTACAGCTGATGCTTTTGATGATTTTTATAATTGTGTTTGATACCTTTGAGAAGGATTTAAAGTAATTGAATCTTGTAAGATGAATCATTAATGGTCAGATTTATTTTAAGGCAGATCAGTATTGCAGATTTTGATATGAGAGATTATAGCACATTGGTGTTTTTCTGTGATGTGAATTATGAGAATTGTAAGAGAATTTATGCTATTTGAAAGCAGATCTTGAATTACTAAGGTAATATTTTTTCCAATTGTTTAAGAAGTTGTCTAGATGTGATCAGATTAATTACAGTTATTGGAGATTGTGTGCGTTGATAATTTGAAGCCAGTTATATATTTTTTTGTAGATCATGCAACATGGTTAAGTGAAGTCTGTGATAGGCATTTTGTGGAAGTTGCCAAGTGATAGTTGCAATGTTGCTAATGTATTTTGAAGCAGACATGAGGTTGTCGAACCCAGTCTAGCGTATTTGTTGAGATTCATGCTGTATGTGCTGAGTATTTATGGAGTTTTGTGGAATAATTGTTGTATTCAAATGTGATATTTGAAGAATTGAGGATATATAATGTAGTTGTGGATAATCAGATCCAACGTGATGTCGTGAAGGCAATAATATTTTTTGGCATGAAAGTTAAATACGAGATATAACTTGGAAGTGATAAAACTGTAAGACAACGTTCTATAACCCATATTAAACAATTTGTTAGGAAATTAAACAAATAAATAAAGTTGATAATGCAAGATTTTCTGAGAATAATAATTAATGAAATAATAATCTGAAATTTAAGCATATTAATGATCTGACCTAATGAAATAAAAATCAGAATGACTAGATGAAATAATAAAAATCTAAATAACCAGAAGAATAACATTTAAATAAGTTGATAAATTAAATTTTGGAAAAAATCAATGAATTAAATAAATGGATGAATTAAAGATTGGATAAATAAACTGATTTAAATAAATTAATAGATGATTGGATAGATGATGAATAACTGAATTAGAAGGTGATAATTAATTAAAGAAGCTGATGATTAATGAATTTATATGGAATTAAATAAATTTAATTGAGATATAATTTGAGAAATTGCAACTTGAGTTGAGGAATTAAACAATTTGTACTGATGATATAAGATGATTTAATCTGAAGAAGATGATAAAATAAGAGAGTGTGAATAATTAGAAAGTATAATGAAGTGATGATAATAATTTTCATTTAAATGATTTAATGGTGATGAATTAATGATTCTGACAGGAATATGTAGAATTTTGAAATGAGAATTAATGTGAGAAATATTTAACTTTGATGATGATGATAATGATGACCAATGAGCAGTGAATTTTCTGTAATTCACGAACAAGCGATTTGTAATGACAATGTAAATAATGTAAATTAATTATTCGATGTTTAGGAGCATTTTACTAACATGTTTAACATTTAAATTATGCCATGCAAGCCATAAATTACGTGATATTTAAAATATGTGATTATAAAGTGTATGTTTAGACAGATTAATAACTTTTTCAAATCCACATTTATGATGCTAAATTAAAGAGAAATTAGGTCTCAGGTTTCACAAATGTCAGTGACGAAAGACATAGTGCTACAGTGATCCTGAGAACCCAAGAGAACTTTAGAGATTTTTCTTGTTCTATGTGGATGAAATATTTTTGATTAGAAAAGAGATGGTTCGATTTTTGGACAATGACAATTTAACGTTGGCATTCGACCATACTCTCAGGTAGGAGGTATATTTAAAATGTCTGTCTGACTATCAAAGTGAAATAAATTTGTTTTTATCTTAGTTGTGATCTGATGATGGTGTGATTTTCCTTTTTCTTTCCTTGTCTTGATTAAGGCTTAACCGGAAAGGAAGTGGTTTGCTAGGAATTCAGTTGATGGCGCCCATTTATATTTGCATTATTTTTATTAAACTTAAGCCCGTAACGACCCTAGAGATACTTTGTCTCGTGTTACCCACTGCTTTTTCGATATCTCAGCTGAATTTCCGACACATTCCTTATTTGACTAGAGGTTCATTTAACTCCGCTCTGTCCTGGAACTCCAGGAATGCGATGTAATAGCAGATGGGTCATCGCATCCCCAGGACGAACGGGTACAGCACGAGGGGTGTTAACTGATCCGAGTTTGATTCCCGTCAATCCAGTGAGTTGTTGTTGATTCTTTAGTGCCTTTGTGACATCGTGGTCATGTAGCCCCGTATACTTGCATGTGTGTAGAATTTGTCTGATAATCTGTGTCACTCTGATGTCGTTAGTGGTGTGTGTATTTGTAATTGAGGTAGGCTTTGGGTAGGAAGAGGCCATGGCCTTCAGTTAGGTACCATCCTGGCATTTGCTTGAAGTAGATGAGGGAAACCACGGAAAACCACTTCCAGGATGGCTGAGGTAGGTATCAAACACGCCTCTTTTCAATTTTGCCTTTACGGGGCTAAGTTCCATCCCTCAGACCAGAATTAAATTTCTTGGCAGAGCCGGTAATCGAACCCGGGTCTCTGCGGTGACAGCCAATAATGCTACAGTAGCTACTACGCAACGTGGCAGACTGTCAATCCAGTGAAGCGACAGTGCAGTTACCTGACAAATCTACCGGTTCAAGCTATGCTTCCAGTCCAAAGAAGAAAGTGAAACACATGTAAATCTTGCGTACAAGAGGAGAGATGAAAAGTTTTGGTTAAATGAAGTGGGTAAGAAGCGGATTTCATTAACCACTGTTCGCGTATAGTGACGTAACTACGACAGCTGTACATGTGGAAGAAGCAATTACAATCTACGTCACTAAGTCTAGTTGAACACAGGAAGTTGATGTATAAACATTGTGTTCACACTTTGCAAAAGCAAGAAGTTTGAAGCAAAATGTTTGCGATTGTAGCTGCGTATGTGGACTTTGAAATTTAAGAGAGATGTTAATGAGACAACGTAAATTTAGTGCACCCACTGCTGGTCGCTTCAAGAAAAAGTACAGAATCACAAGTAGAAAAATTGAGAAATTAGTCACCCGTGCGTATTTACAAGAAGAAGATATCACAAAGACATAATATGTTAAGCAGCTACGGAGCGACGTTTAGAAAACACCCTTTATGGGAAGGGTGGCGCAGCGGTCAAGTTATTTGCCTTTCACTTTCGATTCCCGATCAATGCATGTGAGATTTTCGAAGTGCAATACCATGTCCCGTGACTCGGATTCCACGTACATAGGCGCTCCCGTGGCTCAAGATCACGAAATTAACGGTCACGTAAACCTACAATCTTCCTTTCCTTCTTCAATATACTGTAAAGTAGAGATGAGAGTGGTTGTGTGCGCGAAATGGACTCTTTATCGTTTGTTCGTGAGATACATGCAGATACAGATGCGTAATCAGTTAGTGCACACGCCCATTCGTTCACAAAAAATTATGCCTAAAGTTAGTGTGGCCGGTACACTTTTCCTGAAATTATTTATTGCACTACTGGAGTCAACTGGAATGGTCGGTCCATGAGTTTCCAAAGAAAGGATTCATGCCGAAAATGTACATTGTAACAGCCACAAAATCAGAAAAAAATGGGAAATAAGGAGTTATGGTATCCTATTGGTTTAATGAATCCCTCTCTCCATTCGCGGAAGACAAGTGTTTAGTAGTGTCTATAGGGATAAAAGCTGTTTTGAAGACATTCCTCCAGTCAACAGGATAGATATTCACTAGTCCACCTCCTGGTATCGCCCCGGAGGTTCGGGTTCGATTCCCGGCTCTGTCAAGAAAATTAATTGTGGTCTGAGGGCTGGAAAGGGGTACACTAAGCCTCGTGAGGCAAAACTGAGAAGAAGTGGGTTCTTTTCCCACCTCAGCCATCGTGGAAGAGGTTTTCTGTGGTTTCCCACTTCTACTCCAGGCAGATGCCGGGATGGTTCCTAACTCAAGGCCACGGCCACCTCCTTCTCAATCCTCTTCTGAATTAGAAATACACACACTACTACATAAACCACAATAACACATGTTATAACACCAATTCTACACACACCCAAGTATTCAGGGCTACATGACCACGTTGTTCAAGGCCCTCAAATGAAACAACAACGGATTCTCCAGATTCCTCCTGGCACTACGGTACAGGAAAAATACAGCCCTTGGATAAGTTTTTCTTCCGACAATGGGAGGAGTTCTATCGCCCGTTAAAATGAATTGCTTCGACTTGTGAAGACTTCCATTTTGATGTTTATCAGAGAAACTTGAAAATGCAATCCTTCATCCATTTTCAATTTTCTTCTCTTTGGTTCAAGGACATGATTAAATATTCATAGTTTGCAGCCAATTACACAACGGATATTCCCCTGAGTTGCATGCGCCTGCGAAATACTGCCTTCAAACAAGTAAGGAAAACTGTGAAGAACAATGTATCCTTAAAGTGCATATTCGTTGTGCGTGATGGCAAAACTATCTGTTATATGCGATTAACGAACTTCATTTATGTTTCACATTCATTCCCTAACAATAAGGTGGGCTTGGCTTGCGATGGGTATCCTGCCAGTTTGTTCTCTCTCTCTCCAACACACATGCAACTCACTCCACTGTGCGCTGCGCCGGCCAGCAAAATGCAAGGGTGTGCAGTAGGTGCATTGACACACGGAATTTGAATCAATATTTCGACACATTCCAGTTCGAAATAGCAGCTAAATATTTGTGCGTCGCTATTTTATGGTTCCACATCCTCTCTGCGAAATGTCAGTGTCGGTTTCGATATGAAATTATCGATAGTTCCTTTATAAATAATGCTTAAAATCACTGTGAATTCATGAAGGACGTACAGTGGATAGAAGCATGACGACATTTCATTTAGTCACTGTGGTTTAGTTGACAGTTCCATTTTACACTGATTCTTCCAACCGCTGTGCCCTTATAGTTTGGTATTGGGACTAATCTAATACACCGAGAAGACTACAAGATGCGCTGAAATCATATTTGATTTTCTGAGGATTAGACGTTTTCCTTTAGAAATTTATTTATTTATTTATTTATTTATTTATTTATCGTATGGCTTTTAATGCCGGGAGTGTCCGAGGACATGTTCGGCTCGCCTGAGTCTGTAGCTGCTTCCAGCGGACACCCTAAAGGGTGAGCTACCAGTTCCGTTCAATTTCAAGTAGTTCCAACTTTCGCCACCAGATATCAATGATACCTAGTGGCGAACGTTGGAACTTTGATAGAGCGTTCTGACGAAATCTAACCTAACAAATTTTGCTTTACACAAGTTTAGTCTGTGAAGGGATCTTTTACATGCCATAAATCTATGACATGGGACCGCCGGCTTTACTTCCCCTCCGAAGGAAGGCATACTGAAGGATTTTTAACGCTCTTAAAAAATCCGACGACTTCGGCCGGGTTTGAACCCGCTATCTTAGGCACAGCAGTTCAGCATGCTACCGACTACGCCACTGAAGCCGAAGGTGCTTATCCTTGCCAAAGCGTATCCGAGTTTGTTGTGTTATTCGGTCGATGACTTATGAGTGTCGTTAATATTTCATCAACTTTGCTTAATTGATGTATCTTCAGTTTTATTATTGATGTTAACCATTGAAGATTACTAATGCTAAACAATGAATTGGATTCCATAACGTATTGATTTGTCAGAAATGTGACCTATATTTAGCAAGTGACGGATTATGTACAAGTGTAAAACGCCCAGTATTAAATGTTTATAATTCATACACACATATAATTTCATTAAATTCCAGGCCTAATTAGTAAATAATGGGAATATGAACTCAACTAGGATTGCGCATAAAAATTCAGCACGTCCCTACCTCATTTTCAGGTAACGCGCCATTTGCTATTTAACCTGTGTTCATAGCTCCTTTCTTCCATTACAGGGATTGCACGCGAAAACTTGTATTTTAGGAAAATTCTTCAAATTTGCTTTGGAAGCATGCAGAGATTTGATAACAGTGCTATTTCAGACACATTTTTAAAAATCTGAGTGAAGGTAATAATTACAAACACACAATTTTCGAATATAGCACTGATGGCAGAAGTGTGAAACTGCAGAGGTCCACGTTTCGGAGATCAAAGTTTGGTCCCAGTGACAGTGCCCATCCTTAGTAGCTTTGCCTCGGGGTCGCCTACTACATGATGGTAGCTCAATTCACATCCACAACCCTGTCACTAAATAGTTACAATTACACATCAGTACAGACACTGCAATAACTCAGTCTATTTAATAACATGTGTTGCAAATACAATATACGGGGCTGATTTCGTAGCCCTTTGCCCATAACAGAGCAGCGTTATTTTTTATTTTTTGTTTTATGGGGTGTAAATTCAATTGGCTTCAATTAGCTCAACGGAAATAAAATTAGGTCGTAAGAACAACACTTCTCCGTTGTTGTTGTTGTTGTTGTTGTAAATCCATAAAGGGCTTGCGACATCGTGGTCATTTAGCCACTTGTACTTGGATGTGTTTGTTGATAACACTGATCTGTGATCCTACCTGATAATCTTCAAACTGCTCCTCTGTGAATGTTACCAGTTTGTTGCCCATGTTGCCTGACTATGAGCTGTGAGCTCTTATGTTTGCACTCAGTAAGCACGAGGCACCACGCCCCGCCACAGTCTCCATGGATACTGGGTGTGTCCCTCTTCACCAGCTGCGGTTTGATCCCTACCTGCACGAGTGTTATTACATTTTCTCCTTCATGAGGAGGATGAAATCTGCTTTGGTAGTGAAATGAACAAAACCACGATATTTGTCCTTACGTTTATTAAGACACCGTGGTGTCATAATTATTGGAAAACGACGAAAGACGACGTCATCATTACATTTTATTAATCAGAATTCCACTTCATTGGGAATTGTACTCACAATAGCAGCTACTAAGGAAATAATAATGACCACCTCACAGTGGTATAGTAGCTAGCATACTTGGCTGTCACCCCTCAGGTCAGAGTTCAATTTCGCGGCTCTGCAAGAAATTCAATTCTGGTCTGACTGCTGGAATGGGGTCCACTCAGCCTTGTGAGGCAGAGCTGAGAAGGGGTGGGATCGATTCTCACCTTAGTCATCCTAGAAGTGGTTTTCCTTGGGTTCTGAATTCTACTCCTGGAAAATGCTGGGATGGTTCAGAACTCAAGCCGCGGCCACTTCCTTCCTAATCCTAGCCTCACTGGCAAATACACACACACTCTATTCCATACAACACAATAACACAGGTAATTAGTCAATTTTTTGAAAATTCACACAAACGCTTATGTCGCGAATATTGTCAACATTTTTGTAAACTTGCCATTTTATTAGGTATCAACTTGAAGCAATAAGTCTGAACATGCAACCAAATGTTTAATGTTCACAACCATAAAAAACGTGGAGATAGCCAATGGCATGGAACATTCAGCCTGCCCTCTCATATATCGTGTGGCTCAAGAGACAGCGAAAGCCACGTACAACATAAACTACCCCCTCAGGCATTTCTAGGACTTCAGTGGCTACACTTGGCTTAAGTATATCCAGTGATGTATAGTATTACCCCCGTCCAGTTTCACTCCATCAATATTGATTAGGGGAGCGCTACAATCTGAGGTTTCTTGTTCGAAATGCCGCGCAGACCATGGACATACTCAGTGAGGTTACCCCAAGTTATTTGCACACTCATGACAGATAAATGTTGTTGTTATAGGTTTTACGTCCCTTTTAACTACTCTGGCTTTTAGAGACGCCGGGGTGCCGGACGTTTGCCCCGAAAGGGAGCCAGATAAATGGCAGGTTGGTTCATCATCTCTAGTCCCAAGGAACCTATTCCAATGGTAGAACAAAGTAATTACATTACACAATCCATCATTGAGGCTCTCCGTTTCACGAATGGTCGATTTTTTTAATGAACCTACAGCGACATTAATAATGTAATACACTCGTCATAGAAACACAATGAATGAATATGGAAAAAAAATAAACACATGGTGCAAATCTTCGAAATTGACACCACTTGTGCAACTTGCATGTAAACAATGCTGTTCAATAGTTTAAACCTGAATAGTATATCTTGGCATAGCCAGAAAACGAAACGGCTCTCTGGGGTTGATGCCAACGATGCTAACCAATACACCACGAGATATACCATGAGTAAGGTAATCTGAAATGAAAGTCAATACAGTACATTAAGTAGACCAATTGTATGGAACCTGCAGCATAGTCACGTTTAAACACGCTCGAATGCAAGAGGGAGCTCTAATACAGCTATCACAATAACACAGGTTATCATACATATTGCACACACCCAAGTATACGGGGCTACATGACCACGATGTCGCGAAGTCCCTAAATGAATCAACAACAACAGCAAAAAGAGGGAGGAGAAGTCCGGAGATTTAAAATTTGAATCTCGGCGTTGACTGTTGCCATCCTGAGTTTTTTCACCGGGATTTTCCACACTCCCTCCAGGAAAATGTTAGGATGGTACCTTGCAATACGTCCCGGAGTACCTACCCTTATCATAGACACACAATTTCACGCATATTACAGCCTTTAAAGCAACGAAGACTAGCAGACAAGTACACGGGGCGAATAACCAAGATATCCTAAAATGAATTACCAACAACAATAACTCAATTTTATAGAGAGTTATAAAGGCTTCATACAGATATTTCTACACAATAGAAAAACCAACACACCTTTGCCTACAAATTTCCTATCTCTCAATTTGTCCCGTTCCATTGGCCACATACTGTTAATTGGAATTCCTTAAATTTAGAATATCAGCAAAACAATTGTATACCTAACACGTCGTAATAATCGTGATCTCCATGAATACCCTCACCTGAAATCACACCATAAAATCAAAGATTTGCGTGACTACAAAATGTCGCATCATTTCGCATGGGCAAGCCGCAGAAAATTTGACAAAGATGGGCTTGTAATGTAAAATTTTAACTTTGGTGTTATTTAATTTAGAAGCTTGGCCACCAGGGACATTTCAGTCCGTGTACTTGAGTGCGCGTGTATATAGCATTCGTCTGATAACCTGTGTCACTGTGGTGTCTGTATTAGTGTGTGCATTTGTAGATGTGGCTAGGATTGGAAGGAGGGCGGCCGTGGCCTTAAGTTAGGAACCGTACCTGCATTTGCCAGTACGGATAACTACGGGGAGAATCGAGTCCAACTGTTCTGTTTTGCCTCACGAGGCTGAGTGTATCCCTTTCAAACCCTCAGACCAGAATTACATTTCTTGGCTGACCCAGAAATCGAACCCAGACCTCAGGGGTGACAGCCAAGAACGTTAGCCAATATATGATAACGGGTTCGTTTTTAATTTGATCAAATGGAGGAAGTGTGTTACGTGAAACGGTCATTCGATGAAACTATCTCTAGAATACAAAATCCAATGGTGGTGATGCACACAGAGTTGTTGTATTTTAGGGACTGCGACATCGTGGTCATATAGCCCCGTGTATTTGGATGTGTGTGTAAATTGTGTGGTTACCTGTGTTATTGTGATGGCTGTGCTAATGTGTAGACTATTTGTAAATTGAGGATAGGATTGTTGTTGTTACTTCATTTGAGGAGCATTTAGCCCCGTGCACTTGTGTGTGTTTTAGAATTTGTCAGATAACCTGTGTTATTGTGGGGTCTGAAGTAGTGTGTGTATTCCTAATTCAGGTGAGGATTGGGAAGGAGGAGGTCATGGCCTGATGTTAGGAACCATCCCAGCATTTGTCTGGAGTAGAAGTGGGGAAACCATGGAAAACCACTCCCAGGATGGAATCGAACCCTCCTCTTCTCAGTTTTGCCTCACGAGGCTGAGTGTACCCTGTTCCAGCACTCACACCAGAATTGAAATTTCTTGGCAGATCCGGGAATCGAATCCGGACCTCCGGGCGATAGCCAAGAACGCTAACCGCACAAACAGAAACACAGTAACGGCACGTGAGGTTAATGAGTTCGGTGGTTCGGACTTCATCTAAAATATAGGTCCAGGGGCTCATGATTGCAGGATTAACGACCATGAAAATTCATAAGCGTCTTTCTTTTTTAGCCTATTTTCATTTATGAAAAAAAAAGGCTTATGAGATCACCTTTTGTCCGTGTGTGTGTATGTGCGCATATATGTGTGTGCGTACCCCTGGAGCAATTTCAATGAAACTCGGTAAGGGCATAGAACTATTTCGTCCGACCCCGACCGTGCCCTTCGAATTTTATTACGTCTCCCCAATCCAACATGGTGGCTGTGCGAAATATTTCACCGGCATTCTATATATCCGAAACTACTACTGGTATCATCCTGAAAGTTTGTACGGTGATAAAGGGCACTACTAGAAGTTCCCTTATGTTACTTTCAAAAACCTGTTAGTACAAAACGAACATGGGGGACAAGCAAAGTTGAAACATTTTAATAGATTTTTCTCGCGATTTAACCATCCGAGCTCAGTGAAACATAGCACATCAAATGTTTATACTCATTGCAATGCACTGACATCTAATTTAGTACAATTGTTTACATAACCTAAGGATGGCGGCTGTGCGAAATATTAAAATTAAGTTTTTATTTCGTGTGTCCTAATCATGCGATCGAAGTCAACGTTTGAATAATGAACCTACGCAATAATCGCCATAGTACATAACTCTATGGCCTTCATATATAAAAGTCCAACATGGCGACCATCCGAAATATTTAGACGGATCTCAATATCTACTGTACTAATTTATGACAGCAATCAAACTGAAATTTGGTATGTTGATAAAGGCTATTAACATAAGTTCACCTATGGATGTTTCAATAGCCTGGTGAGCACAAATCCAACATGGTGGTGACGTGAAATTTAAATATTTAAGTGGACGTTTCTCCCGATTTAGCTATCCGAGCGCAGTGAAACTTGGTACGGTAAATGCTTATGCAAATTTGAATCCACTGACATCTAATTTATTTCAATTATTTTCAAAACCTCAAGATGGCAGCTATGCGAAATTTTAAAATCTTATTTTTATAACACTGGCGGAAACAACTATCCCAATCAACGAACGTTGGTAGGCGTGTTTATACATCTGAGAGATGATGTTTATTCAAATCTTCCGCAAATCGCATTAGCGTAGTGCTACGAGTGGTCCCATGACGTTGCACATCAGGTTTCCTTTGAATACGGGCTGTACTGTGTGAGAGCGTTAGTTACCTGTGAGATTGGATGGAGTGACGGTGAGTGGGTCAAGAATGCTTTTACGACGACGAAGAGCCCAGTATCAACAGCTCACTGCGTTTCAACGAGGCCGTGTAATAGGGCTACATGAAGGTGAATTTTCCTTCCGCGCTATTGCAGAACGGCTTGGCAGGAATGTCTCCACCGCGCGTGCGTGCTAGCGCTAGCAGCAGTGATCACGAGAAGGTAGCCTACGGTCGCAAGAAGATTGGGCTCCGGACGTCCCCGTGACACCACCGAGAGAGAGGACCGCCATATACGGTGTATGGCTTTGGCGCATCGGGCGGCGTCTGCAGCAGCAATTCGAGTGGTAGTTGGTACCACAGTGACGCAACGAACTGTTCGAAATTGGTTACTTGAAGGACAGCTGCGGGTCAGACGCCCTGCGGCGTGCATTCAACTTGCCCCAAACCACCGCCGTCTGCGACTTCAGTGGTGTCAAGCGAGAGCTCATTAGGGGATGGAGTGGAGGTCCGTTGTGTTTTCCGATGAAAGCCGATTCTGCCTTGGTGCCAGTGATGGCCGTGTGTTGGTTAGAAGGAGGCCAGGTGAGCGCCTGCATTCCACCTGTCTGCAGCGTTGACACACTGTACATACACCGGGCGTTCTGGCCTGGGGAGCAATTTCCTATCACAGCAGGAGCACTCTCGTGGGTATCCCGCGTACTCTGACTGTAGATGTGTATGTCCGTCTGGTGATTTGACCTGTTGTGCTGCCATTCATGAACTGCATTCCCAGGGGTGTTTTCCAACAGGATAACGCACGCCCCCATGCCGCTGTTCTAACCCAACGTGCTCTACAGAGTGTCAACATCCTGCCTTGACCTGGTCGATCCCTCGATCTGTCCCCAATCGAGCACGTATGGGACATCATTGGACGACAACTCCAGCGTCATCCGCAACCGGGATTAACCGTCCCTGTATTGACCGACCAAGTGCAACAGACATGGAACTTCATGGAACAATCTGACATCCGGCACCAGTACGACACAATGCATGCACCTTTACATGCCTGCATTCAACAGTCTGGCGATTATACCGGTGAATAATGGACCAGCATGGCACATTTACGATGATTTTTCTCGCGCGGACAGTAACCTGTAGTCTTGTACCTTTAAACAATTAAATATGTTACCTCGCCTAATATATTGCCGAAATTTCCATACTCTGTATTCCATATTTCATGGTGTAGGGATATTTTTTCCGCAAGTGTATTTCTTGTGTTCTAATCGTGTGTTTGAAGTTTGAATAATAAACCTACGCAATATTCTTCATCTAATAGTACATAACTCTATGGCCTACATATATAAAAATCTAACATTGCGACCATCGGAAATTTTAGATGGTTCTCAATATCTACGAATCTGTTACAGCAATCAAACTAAAATTCTGTATGTTGATATAGGCAATTAACATAAGTAGGATATATGAATATAGGCTATTTCGTTCTTCGCGGTACTACTTGTTAATTGTATAATTAATAATAAAAATGTTATTGGTTTTACGTCCCTTTAACTACTCTGGCTTTTAGAGACGCCGGGGTGCCGGAATTTTGCCCCGATGGGGATCTTTAACGTGCCAGTAAATCTACTGACACGGCTTCCTCGCAATTGTGCACCCTCACTGCGCCAGGATACGAACTTGCAATCTTGTGCCCAGCAAGCGAGAACGTTACCGCTGAGCCACGCAGCCAGCCAATTGTATAATAAACATAATATTCTGCATAGTGTTAATAAAACACGCAATGACTTTTACAGGCCTGTAAAATTGTGATGTGATTTTTAAAACATATTTTCCTTTAACGATTTCTCAATGTTGGGTCTAATTGTCGATGTACTTAAAATAAGTATATTAGCAACTTATTTCTGTACCCGTGAATGTCCCCTGCACCCTCATACAGGGTCTTTCACTCAAAGTGGCGCGCTCGTGGAGTGTCGGACGAGCACATGGCAACTCGCTGAGCTTGGGGTCGAGAGAGCGCCCGTACGAATAGCATGGAAATAACAAGCAGACAAAAAAACACATAATCAAAGTAAAATAATTACCTTGTCACAGGAGATGTTGAAAATGTAATCCATCTGCATCTACACATTTCTGGCATCGTCTAAGAAATTTTCATTCACAGGCTTTATTTCATTTGCCGAGGTAGCCTCAATTTCTCTCGTGATATTTTGTTCTAAAGTGTACGCAGGTTGAGGCATTATTGAAACAATAGGCTTTAACACTTAGCAATAACACGTTATAAAATTTCGAAACACAATACCAATTAAACAATAACCACGTATACGTCGTAAATAATAACCACTCACACATATGGACTACACACGTTATAAACTTATAACACTTATAACTTGAAACTTATAACTTAAAATAGGCTATAAACAAAAATACGGCAAATACTGCGTTGCAACTGTCTCAGCATCGCGAAGTCCCGCGCTGCTCGGCAGCATTAATTTCATCAATTCTACAACACTTCTTTCCTCAAGACATTTGCTGCCTCAGCTCCGCCTTGCTATCTGCTCGTCTACCTGCAGCGGCCGGCCCCACTTTGAGTGGAAGACCCTGTATAAGGCTGTTAGCCAGACTGGGCGCAATCAAAAGCAATAAGAAACTACAGTAAGAGAAGATATACGCCATGAGAGAAATGTCCTTTAAGTTATGTATACCTTGTGCTAAACAACAAGTAATTACATTTACCATGCTAGGTAATGTAAGATATTTTCTGTATTGATTCATAGATAACTCGACTATGAATACAATACATGAAACATCTATTCAATGGAGTCTTCTTCAGCTTAAATATAATTTATGATATATTCTAATTATTTACAGTTTAGTTACTTTTACTCGAAGTTATAATTGAAGGTTTCATTCCAAGAACCAGGCAAGTCAAAAACTTAAATTGTTCATAAACTAGAAGAAAACAGTAGGCTATAGCTTCATTTGTGCTCAATGAAATAGAAATTGCTTTTAGACCTAGTATTGTCTCACTAACAGCTTTGCATTTGGCATAAACGAAATATATATTTTATGAGTATAGTTGAGAAAAGCTATAAAAACCATTGGACTAGTTTGTTTTTTGTCGAAATCTTAGTTGAATACAAAAATGAAAAATATTTTAATCCTCAAATACGATAATTTATTATGTAAATCCTGACAAAGTACAAATCATTATTGAATGCCAAACATTGCAGGTGATTAATGATCTGGAAAAAGCATTGGAAAAGCTTTGGGATTATCTTATTTTTGTAGAATCCCCAATATCTATACTAATATAATTAAGCTGAAGAGTTTATGTGTTTGTTTGTGTGTTTTTGTGTTTAAACGCGCTAATCTCTGGAACTACCAGTCGGATTCGAAAATTATTTTTATATTATAGCCAGATTCAAGAGGAATAGTTTAGGCTATGTTAAATTTCGGACAGACCACTCCATTCCGTGCATTTAGGCCCTTTGGCACAAATCTACACCGTTTCACCGATCAGAACCAAAATTTGTATACATACCCTTTGGAACCCTGCGAGTAACATTGTCTGCATGGAATTTATGACAGACCGGTCCAGTCCCTGCATTTAGTAGACCCTTTGGCCCAAATCTACACCGTTTCACCGATCTGAACCAAAATGTGTATACTTACCCTTTGGAACCCTGGAGTAACACTGTTTACATGAAATTACGGACAGACCACTCCATTCCCTGCATATGCCCTTCGGCACAAATCTACACCGTTTCACCAATCTGAACCAAAATGTGTATACTTACCCTTTGGAGCCCTACGAGGAACACTGTCTGCATGAAATTTCGGACAGGCCACTCCATTCCCTGCATTTAGGCCCTTTGGCACAAATCTACACCGTTTCACCGATCTGGACCAAAATTTGTATACTTACCCTTTGGAACCCTGCGAGTAACACTGTCAGCATAAAATTTCGTACAGACCACTCCATTCCCTGCATTTAGGCTCTTTGGCACAAAATCTACACCGTTTCACCGATCTGAACAAAATTTCACATACGGTACTTACACTTTGGAACCCGACGAGTTACACTGTCAGCTTGAAATTTCGGACAGACCACTCCATTCCCTGCATTTAGGTCCATTGGCACAAATCTACACCGTTTCACGAATCTGAATCAGATTTTGTACACTTACGCTTTGGAACCCTGCGGGAGACACTGTCCACTTTAAATTTCGGACAGACCACTCCATTTCCTGCATTTAGGCCCTTTATCACAAATCTACACCGTTCCTCCTAATTGCACCAAATTATACATACACTTTGAAACCCTGCTGGTAAGACTGTCCACTTGATATTTTGGACGACGCTCTCCTTACCCTACATTTAGAATAACAAACAAACTGAACTTGAAAACCATGTATTAAGTCCCTAGAATCATTCATGTCCAGAGTATTGTAACTGTAAGAGTATTTTAATAAGTATATTGTTGACTGGCAATTCGGGCTGCATCACGTCACCCCTACCAGTGTTCTGGTGCAGAATTGCAAAAATAGTTAAATCTTGCGCTGCTTATAAATTGCAGTCACGGGGAGTAATTAGTGCAAAAAGATTTCTTTTGCCCCTTAAAACAGTTATCATCATGAACATATTATGCATCTGTATAAGTGCAATGGTGTTGGTGCAATACATTGAGGTTATCAGCTGCAATAAGCGTTGGTGTTTTCAAATTTACACTAATTTATTCCGAAACTTATCTTTGAGCGCTATGTGGCCATAAATGATACTATTGCTACCTCAGGAGCTCGGGACAGCCAAAGTTTTCCGAAGTGTTCTGATTATTTTCCTACCGCGCTATGCGACAAAAGACGACACTATTGGTCTCTACATTTCTAACAGACAATGAGATATAGGCCCTAGGCAGTGTCTTTTATTTCACTTACTCCTCTTTCTAATCATTTTTAGAAATGTGTTTGTAAATTACATGTGTCAGTGCTGTAGTTAGTAAATAGCCGTTTCCTGATTCAGTTTTATCATTATTATCATTAGGGGAAAATGATCTAAAGGTTACGTCCAATATACTGTACTGCTTATCACCATCACTACAACCATCACCACCACCACCACAACAACAAAAAGTTATATTTTTTCTGGTAGTTTAAGTATCATGTGCCAGTTCTGTAGTATTATTCATTATCATCCATAAAACAAATAAATCCACCGAGCGAAGCCGGGCACTACTGCTAGTCGTATTATAACCCGACCTGCTTGCGTTTTGGAGATAGCAATTATATACTGTAGCCTTTATACGTAGAGCTGGCCGTAACGGGCAAGAAGATGTATTTATCTCATAAAGTCTATTTTTTGACTTGTCTGGTTTTTGGAATGAACCCTTCAATTAGAATAGACTAAAAATTAGATTTAACCTAAAGAAGACCCCATTGAAGGGCCGAATCATTTACCACTGAAGAGATGTTTCATGCATTGTATTGATAGACGTATTATTTTTAAGAGTTGTGTAAAATAATAATAATGTTCAATAAAATGTCCATTTTAAAGCTGAGCTTGGGCTATTGGAAGGCCATTCAAAACGTCTTGGAGAGCCACTGATTGCTAGAGAACCCCTGGACTAGAAAACTCGGGCGCTCGGTGACACATACTAGTCTACATTGTTCTTAATTCATTTTAGAGGTTTTGGACATATTTGTCAACAACCCCGTGCCGTTGGGTGTGTGTCTGATGATCTGTATTTATGCGATTACTATAGTAATGTGTGTAGTAGTAGTAGTAGTAGTAGTAGTAGTAGTAGTATTAGGGCCAGAGATGAGGTGGATGCCCCAGGACTTGAAATAAGGTACTATCCAGGCATTTGCCTGGAGGGAGTATGGAAAATCCTAGGGAAAACCACACTCAGGACAGCCGCTGTCAATGCCGGAATTTGAACCTACGATCTCGTGACTATCTTCAGCTACCCATGCGGTCGTGGTGCACGATGCAACGAGCTCAGCTACGCCACGGGGCGCTCATAATACAGTTCGCGGTCCGAACTTTTCGAGTATCGGAAAGACCAAATGCTGTTCGAACGACCAAAGTGCATTCCACGAGCGAGTTATCACTCTACCACTTCCAACTATTCGTTTTTTTTACAAGAATATTAATCATTCATCTGAAAACCAAGGAATGGTAGAAATTATGTAACCAACCTCCCTCATTGCACATCAATGAATATCAGGTGAGGAGAGACGTGGAGTAGTATGCACTGACCTATTACATCTTCCAATTGCTGTGGGTCGAATGTCATTTCTCAGCACCACCTGTAACTCAGTAGCTTTTACATATAATCACAGCCATAAATGACACTGAGACAAAGCTGTAATGATACATTTTGCTGTAGCTTGCACCATCCTAGCATTTGCCTTGAGTTGGAAACAGAAGCCAAGAAAATCCATGAAAAAGACCAACGGTGGGATTCGAATCAAGCATTCCTGAGCGTAGCCAGTTAGTGATCTAGAGACATGTTTCGCTTATATAAATTTAATCCAGACGTTTTTAGTTCTAGCTACAGAATGAAGCACGGCGAGTGGTGACCCTAGCAGCCATTTGTGTACATCGTTCCCATGGAAACAATGTGGAGCGGTTGTTTACTTCCCATTCAGACTTGCAGTGAGTGACGCAAGGACTTGGGCGTGATGTTTAGTTCTAGTAAGAATACTATCTAGGGTCTCCGAAGAACACATACCACAAATCGTAAGTATGGCCTACATAGGAATTAAACGATAAATGCTGGCTAGTGATGCCTTTATGGGAGGAATCGGTCTCGTTCCCAAACGTTCTTGATCGTATACAGTGTCAATTACATAGTGGATAAAATCTCATGGCTATAGAAATAGCACATGTTGTGTGTAATTCAAATAGGATGAAATTACCTGTAAAGAATAATAGTCGACTGTACCTAGGTATAATCCAAGTCAATATAAAATTCAAAATTCCTGATATTAAGGTCCTGTTCTAAGCTAACCGCATTTGCACGGTTTTCATTGATTTTTAGCCTATTTCCATCATATAAAAATAGGCTTATGAGATCACCTTTTGTCCGTGTGTGTGTGTGTGCGTAGTGCTTAGGTCTGGGTGTGTGTGCGTCCCCTAATGCAATCTAGACTGGAGCTATTTTAATAAAACTCTGTCAGGACATAGTACTATTTTCTCCGACCCAGACCGTGCCCTAAAATTTAACTACTTTTCACCAGTCCAACATGGCTACTGTGCGAAATATTTCACGGCCATTCTATATTTCCGAAGCTATTAACGTTATCACCCTGAAATTTTGTATGGTGATAGAGTATACTAAGGTACGTTCTGCAAAGTGATGTTAAGTAGAAAACCAACAAGGCATCCAAGCGAAGTTAAAGTGTTTAAATGGCATTTTCTCGAGATTTAACTACCAGAACCCAGTGAAACTTGGCACGATAAATATTTATACAAGATGCAATCTACTGACTTCTAATTACATTCAATAATCCTCAAAGTTTGGTGCTTTTTAGTCGGTCAACACGATTGTACCCGAATGTACCTATCTAATTAGGGTACAATCGTGTTGACCGACTGAAAGGCACGAACATTTTGTTTACTAAGGCACTGAAAAATGGCTTCAAACACTATAATCAATATTCCTCATAACAGTAAGATGGCGGCTGTGCGAAATTTTAAAATTAAGTGTTTATCTTTTGTCCTATTCATGCGATCGAAGTGAACGTTTGAATAATAAACCTACGCAATAATCTTCATCTAATGTTATATAACTGTATGACCTACAGTACATATAGAACAATGTAACATGGTGATCTTCCGAAATATTTGGACGGTTCTCATTATATGCAAAGCTATTACAGCAATCAAACTGGAATTTTGCATGTTGATAGAGGCTTTTAATGTAAATTAACCTATGCGCCTTTTAATAACCTAATAAACACAAATCCAACATGGCGGTGACGCGAATTTTAAATATTTATACGGATTTTTCTCGTGACTTAATTAACCGAGAGCAGTGACACTTACCGCGGTAAATGTGCTTACAAGGCTCAATATATTGCCATCTATTTTAATTCAAATTCTATGAGAACTCAAAAAAGATGGGTGTGCTGAATTTTTAAAATTGCGTTAATGTTTGTCGTGTCCTAAACAAGCGATAGAAATTAAGGTTGGTATAACGAGCCACGATTATAATATGCATCTGTTTGCATATAATTCTATAGCATATATATAAAACAACCCGACATGGCATCCGTACGATACATTTCACCAGCTCTCAATATCTCCGAAACTATTTAAGCAATCAAACTGAAATTTTGTTTGGTGTTGGATGACTGTTAAGTAAGGACAACTATGTGATTTTCCGTAATCCTGAAAAAACACTTAACATCATGGTGGCGAAGTGATTTTCAAATATTGCAATAACTTTTCTGCTGATCTAATCATTCGAGTGCAGTGAAACTCGGCACAGTGAATCTTTATTCAGAGCTTAGTATAGTGACATCTTATGATGTCCAATTGTTTTCCATTAATCAAGATGAATCAGTTCGAAATATTGAAATATCATTTTTTCATTTCTCGTATCTTATTCGGCCGATTGTAAAGACCATTCGTATATTGGGCTGTGATGACAATCCTTATCTAATGACACTAAATTCTGTAGCTTACTTTTCATAAATCATTGAAGCCACGCATTTGACTTTAAAAAAATTAATTCCCGTAGTTCGTTACAGGAAGATACCATCTTGCGGGAGGAGTCTTAATCAGCGATAGGCCTATTGAAAGTTATACAGGGTGAACAAAAAATGCCGCACTTGGAGGTCGGTATGCGGTTCCTCGTCGAAATTCACGTCAAAAGTTTATGTTGAAAAACCTAGTCCCGCCAATAGGTTTAACAGAAATTCCTGTTAAAAAACGAGGCTCTGGCAACGCGGTAACTGCATGTAGCGTGGCCAAAAGCAGGTCGCAGGAACTCGGTGCTCTGCCGGAGCTTTCTCTGTACATTCCGATGCACTGAAGGATGTGACAGTGTTGCCAGCTTCTCGTTTTCATACTTGTGCTTTCAAACAACGCCCGATCTGATTTTACTATTGAAACTTTTGTCTTGCAATTGAATGAGGAATCGCTTGCCGACCTCCAAGTGCAGCATTTTTTGTTCACCCTGTATATTATAGTACATAATGTAATGGTGTTGGTGAAGACATAGGTCATGAACCAAAAGCTATTCACTATATTGCATGGAAAATACTTGTAATTGGCAGGAGAATTTTAATGGAAAGGCCAGTGGGATATATGAATATAGGCTATTTAGTTCTTTATGGAACTACTTGTTAAATTGTATTTGTTCGTCATTCATGTATAATATAATTGATAAGACATATCAATTAAGTGGGTTAAATACGCCTTCTGATAATCGCTATTTGACGTCTATAGTTCCAAGGACGGTGAACGTCTCAAAACCATATCGTAGGGTCCCTGGCATTGGCTTCATGTGGGTCATGAATCATAGCTATACACACACCTCTAAACGTGTACATAAAGATAGGGCATCTATTATAGTGACTAAATCCCCACCACCACCACCACACCTAAATGAAACAGTTATTCACTGATCATTCTTAATTCGTGCGTTTTTAAATTTCTAAATTAAATGACATAGTCTTCCACATTATAATAATTTATCGTAACGTTCTCTCTCAGAGTTAACTTTGGATTAGTTTCTGTGTACACAGAACTACTTACACATTTGTTGTTGTTACTTTTGTTTCATTGTATTGTCTTGAAATACCCTGGTCATCAGCTCCATGTAGTTGTGTGTGTTTGAAATCTGTATGTCTTTATTAGTGCGTGTATTAGTAATTGAGGTCAGGACTGGGAAGGACGTCCATAGCGTTGATCTAGGTATTGGCATTCGCCTGAACTTATAGGGAGAAACTACGGATGTGCACTTCTAGGATAGTGAAGAATGGGATTTGAACGCGCTTCTCTTAGCGGTTCTTCTCGTGTGTATGGATAGGGTAAATAAGCGGCAAACGGACACTTCGTAAGAAATTATGTTGTATCATCTCTTTGAAGTTGGCAATACTGCTTAATGCGAGTCATATTGCTGTAGTGTGGTGTATACGAGTGATTGTGATAAGTATCCGTTGAAATCTGCTATTCACAACCTCTATATGACCTCTAGACTGACAAAGGTAAGACATATATGCTGTTCAGATATCATTTTCGTACAAAAGTTTGTTTAGAAGGTAAGGATGGTTTGTATTTCAATGGATTCACGGAAGTTCTACCATGGCGTGGCAGGAGCCTATACCTCTCCCCATGACTCGGAATGCTACAGTAGTGTTATCTGTTGGATTCTTAGACTCACTTGAACCATGCTCGTTGGGGCAGACGGACACTCGTTCGTGGGGGCAGACGGACACATTCTACTTTGTCGATAAAACAATTATGGTGCCCTTTGAAATACCTTTTAATTGGCTATTCATTTTAATACAATGTTTATTAATTCTGTATTTCATTAAAGAATGGTGCGTGATCTTAAAAGGACCACCGATCGATGCTCTTGGACGGAAGAGAATATGCAATTAGCCATAAAGTCTTTTAAAGATGACGGCATGCCACTAAGGTACAGCGGCTGCAACCTTTTCGGTTCCACGCAATTCTTTAAGAAGGTGGGGGATTTGTAATGTGCAAATTCCAAAATTTGGGCAGCATACTACTTTTTCTCAAAATACAGAATTTCAGTTGGGAGAACAACTTTTGAAGCTAGACTCTATTTGGTACGGGTTATCATACAAAGAGCTACGTCGGCCAAACTTGGCGTATCGTTATGAGTTTTCAATTGGGTTAAAACAACTATTTAATAATGAACTGCAAATGGCAGTTAATGACTGGATTCAAGGTTTCTTAGAAACTTACGTTAGTTTATGAATTTCTGAGGGTCTTTCGCACGTTCGAGCCAAAAGAATGACGAAGGAAAAGGTTGCTGTGTTTTACAAGAATTTTGCATGAAGACCCCACGAGTTCCTCAGTTGAACACCATGAGACCCACAATCGTCCACTGAATAAATAAATAATTAAGTGGGGAAATTGCAGGCACAGCCAGCGAGAGAAGTGACCAAAGATAATGCGAATGGGAGATGAGGTTCGAGCCAATGGAATGACGGAGGAAAAGGTTGTTGTGTTTTACAATAATTTTGCTTGTGTCATCGGCTTCAGGATCGACCAAAAACAAATTCAAGATGTGAATATGACAGCGATTGACAGATCCTACATTTATTACTCATCTAATCTAGAAAGAGGGCAAGGTAGCAAACAAGAAGGTAGCGAAAAAACAAAATGTGATAGCCATAAGAATGATGTGTTTTAGAATAGAAACCCTCTGTTCCAAATCGCGGATAACCAGAGATTGGGACGAGAGTATTATTTATTACAACCAACCCCTGATACATGGGATTATTACAGTGTTTACAGCTATTCCCCAATAGCCTAATACAAAAATCCTTCTCAGTAAGATTAATAAATCGCAACATAAATTTAAACATACTGTAAGTCACAAACCTGCAACTAATTTACATTGTATTAAATGTTGTAAACAATTATCAAGACACTAATAATGGCTACTAATTATGTAGTAACTTAATCTTATCCTAATTGATATAAAGAGGCTATCCTAGACTTTAACTAAGTTTTATAGTTTACGATACAATCTCCTGTACCCGTATATTTGTTTCACAGGCATCTTTGTTGTGTTTCTCATCTGTCGCTTTCCTATCCCACATTCCCCTGATAATATTAAAAAAAATCGCTAATTTACCTGCCTTCCTTCTTTCCCTTTTCAGTAATTTTATTAAAGTGTGATATTCATTTCCATTTTCTATTATGTTTAAATCTGACTTGTCTACAAACTTTGCTCTTATCATTCTAGTCTCATTGCATTCCTTGATCAGGTGTGCTGCACCCATACCTTCCCGCAAAAAGGCAAAGGTCCCCTTTTCCTACTTCTCTCAATACTTTGTTCTTATACACCCCCATTAACCACCAAATTATCCCTCTCATTATAAGAATGATGGGTAGGCTATAGTGTGTGTAAAAATCTACACAAACGTGGTGAAAATTGGGTGCAGTGTCTAGATTGTTCTTCTTGGTTTCATGTTGTGTATGCTGGGAATGGAAATTATCCCTACTTTGTTTGCCATGGTTGCTCCTATGACGAGAGGGATTAAAGATTCAAGTGTCTGTTTGCCCAGTATGAAGTGTCCCATTTGCCGCAGTGGTCAGGGCAAACGGACATTAGTACAATATACATTTATTTCATTATTCCTGAACAGAGTGTCAAATTTTAACGAAAGTGAAACTTGTTATTAATTCGACATAAGCTGCAAATATATTAGTGGTGTAAAATTACATTTTAAAATTTGGGCATTTTTACAGTTATTTTGAAGTAAAAAATCTTAGGGTGTACGTCTGCCCCATCTCTTATCCTACGCGACCGTTCCAGGTTGTTAAGCTTACCTCCTGACCAGGCATTACGGCTACAAATGTCATCAGGAAACATTGATCATTCACATTGATATTATTTGTTATTACGATTTATAATCATCAACCTTTTGTAGCTTTTCAGTCGGTCAACACGATTGTGCCCAATGAATCAGACTTCAAATCTAGAAATGTATAGATATCTACTCGACAAGGATCGTAATTGGGTGTTTTATTCTTATCAGCCTCTTGAATATTTTTCAAGATACTCGCCCTGGTCTCGTGGATTCTTCTTGTACCCATTTGCAACAGTATAACGAGCCACATACTGAAATTGTCTAGAACGAATGTTACACCTTACGTTTAAAATGGGTACCCACTATACTTGTAAGCTTGACATTACCGGTATCTGGCATTTTGTCACATTCTGGTATCTTCATCTGTAGTTTCTTGATGAGCAGTTATCATTGTTGGGTTGCACTAGCATACTGTATGATCTCAAATACAATGCAGGTACAGTGTGTGTTTGATTTCAGATGGAGGCGGTAATTGAGATCAGGAGGAGGAGCACTGGCAGTGAAGTCCAGCAAGAGGTGAGACTTTCATGATCTCTCTCCAGGGCTGAGCCAAACCACAGCCCGCAAACAAGTTTTACTCTGCCCTTATTACTATATTTCTATTGATAACTTCAAATATTTGACATTCAGACTCGCGCTGCGTATCCCATCAAGCAATAGCCGTTCAGCCTCATTCGCGCATGTGGAATAGCTACTTGTCCCTGGCGCGGGCGGGATGAAATCTTACATACAAAAGAGTTAGCGGAGTGAGATTAAGCCCACCAAACAAATTTCCACTTTTGTGACCAGTGCCTGTCAGATTCTGTGCCCTCGGAAAGGTGTAGATTATGTGTGCTTAATGCGTGATGTGAAAACTTTCTTTTCTCTAGAAGGTACAAGAATAATTTTTACATCATCAATTACAGTAATTACAGAGAAAATTGCATATTTTAACCATTCCACTACGGGTAGTGTTTAGCCTACCTACATATTATTTGAAGCAATAATGCAGTATTACCCATGATGGATAATGTGTTTAATAAACGCATTAACTTTCGTATTAATTGAGTTTACTTAATACATTATAGTAATAACAGGTGTCTCTTAGTAAACTCAATTAAATATTATTTCATGCATTTTGCAAGCAGGACTTGCGACATCCCAACGGCAGTGTGTAAGAATTCTTTCATTTTATAGTCAGTTAACCTTTTGCCACCATAAAAATTGCGGAAACTACCTAGGTAGAATCGAAAGAACAAATATTTTAAGAAATATTTTAACCGCAAAATGTTAAGTACGTTCGTACTTGTGTGCCTGAAAGCGGCCTTAACAACATTTAAGTCAACAGATCTATTGTGATTCTAAAACTTTATCCGTGCCATTCCTTTTCCATGTAGACTATACCTACTTATTCGGAGAGTCCCCGGCTCTCAAATAAAAGAAGTGAATAAACACTTAAACATGAAAAGCAAAAACATTTCTCTCTCACATAAGATCAATATTATAAGCAGTCACGTATGCATGATGATACCACTGCTTCATTTCAGTTTGAATATTTATTTATTGCTTTCCATAATATATTTTTTAAAAACATTGGATTTTTTCAATATTTTTATTGTGCTGAAAAATATAATTAAAATAGTTTTCATGCAAAGAGAATGTTTATTTAAATGTTGCTTTTTATGATTAATTATCAAAATATCATTTTACAACACTACTGTACTGTATGAATGAAACCCCCCAGAAAGAAATCCTGCGATCGCCACTACTTATAACATGAAAGAAATTCACTTACGGTACAAAACGTTCATAATGTAATGTTTCTGTCTCGGTATATATTATACTTACCGTATTGATTTTGCTCCTTATACGTTCATAAAGGACTCAATATTCAGAGGGAAGTTCCGTGTTGTATATTAATTTGATGGCAAATTAAAGAGGGCGGGACAATGTGCTGCCTATGAACTTGTCTGGCCTCTACCAGTATACTTATTAAACACCACCACTGTGCTACTCTCTCTACGATTGGTCACGGCCGTCACTTCGCGTCGCGTCGCAGCTAGAGATGGAACTATCGATTACTTTTATTCATCGATTAACTAGTCATTCGTCGACTATGGACTAGTTAGTTGACTACTTTCACTTGAAAGATTTCTTGTATTCTTGCTTAGCCACTAAACGTGTTGGTTGATGTATTCGACTCAAGTAGTCACTTCCAGGTGGCATGAAAAGCCGCGGGATTCATCGTACCAAGAGAAGAACAATAAATTTCTATTTAACAGACTTGATTTTGGAGAACTTGATAGACCTTAGATATTAAATATTTATAAAATATTAGGTTTTAAAATTGAGCGTATTCCTATCGTTCTCAAATTTGTCATAAGCCAAATGATTAAAGAGCATTCTTTGGGCACTATTCAGGTACTTCAAGCATGGAAGATAGTTTCATTAAATTTATCTACTAACAAGAAATTATACGATACTCTGAAACCTTCGACACCTACGGGTACAGTATATCAACTTACGAAATAAAGCTTTACAATAAATACACGCATATACGCATCGCCTTCTACACATACAGACGGCGATGCCTGAAGTAGTCGTTTAATTGGAACGACTACTTGAATTTGAATGATTTCAACGATTGGTTTGAAATAAGTCGTTTGCAACCGATTTGATTGATTCCAATGTTTCAAACGATTGATTTGGAATTATTCGTTTGCTAACGACTTGTTTTTGATACGGTAAGTAGTCTTTGAGTTCAGTCGACTGCTTTATAAAGTAGTCGAATAAGTCGATGGATTTTACAATCGAATAATTCGACTACTTTCAGTCGACTGATGCCCATCTCTAGTCGCAGCTTTGTTGTGACCATAGGCTAGGAAATACCCATAACCTCACTGTCACCTCACCCTGCTGAAAAGCAAGGGAAGAGGTTAAAGAGCCAGAAAGTGGAAGCGTACGGTAACACTGTGGTGGTAGGATGTGTCTAACACACTGTCAGCTGGTCCTGCACTTTGTTGCGAAATTATTCTACTGTTGAAGAAGTGAACAGAAAGACAGTGTAACTGCTTGGACGTGACACAAGTTGCATTGCCATACGACTATCGATACGACTATGGCAATCGCCATCTATTCTCAAGCCGTGTCAATACGCTTGCCAATGCCGCCCATCTGTCATCTGCTAGTCCTAGAGCAAGCACATGCCAATTGCTAACACTGCGTAAATACATACAGTTGATTTTGACGCAAAATATTTCCGAAAATACAACAGAACATAACGTCCGCTAAACCTATATATAAATATCCCAATAATAAAGGATAAATATTAGGCCTATCATGCTATGATCTGTCAATTCCCGATAAGATAATAATAAAATGCTGTACTATACCTCAATGTCCCAATGTCTGAAGTTTTCTTTTTTTGTTTCTATGTCACTGCCGTCATTGACGCGCTCAGAAGATTTATTTATAACTATTCTAACGAACTTAGAGACTGGCTTTGATAATAAATTCTTCACTTTTTGTCCACAGATGAACTTATCATAGTCACAATAGGCCTCAAATGTTGACAGTCTAACAATAATGCTCCACTGGTCATTGTTTTTTAAAGTACTTGCCAACTGAGTACAGTTCATAATGTGATATAGAAGCCACATGGAGATATAGGCCTACACCCAAAACTAAATTACTAGGCACTAAAAGTCCTCCACGCTGCAATACGTAGTAATATAACCAGTTATTTACATAGTGCTGCCATAATTTGTCTTCCAGCCAGGCACACAATACTTCCTGGGCATCTGAAACATTTTAATGAAATATTAGTGATGAATAATAATGTTATTTGTTTTACGTCCCTTTTAACTACTGCGGCTTTTAGAGACGCCGGGCTGCCGGAATTTTGCCTCCAAGGGAATATTTAACGTGCCAGTAAATCTACTGACACGGCCCCCTCACATTTGCGCACCCTCAAATGCCAGCTGACTGCGCCAAGATTCGATCCTACAACTTTGGGATCAGCAAGCGAGAACGTTAAAGCTGAGCCACGCAGCCAGCTATATAAGTGAAGAATTTGTTGGTTAAAGTCATTACCAGGCATTAGTTAAACATTCAATTTAATACGGGAAATACTTCTACAACTTTCAGCAGGTCTGATTTACCTCGAGCAATTTCACGGGTGTTGAAATAGTAAATACGAACTGATTTTAATGCTGTCTTATCAAAATAACGGATATTTATTAACAAAAGTTAGCATGAGAGCTTATCTTGTTTACACTCCTTACAACCTAAGCCCAGTATTGCCAATTCTACTAACTGCACGGCTTGAGAAGTAAAGACGGCGATGCTACGACCCACGGTAGTTGGTCATTAGAGGGGCACGTGACGGCGTGCCCTTGTACTAAATCCGCCCCTGTTCATAATGAATGTTACAGCTGTCCCTTTTACAAATATTCTTCTCCAATTAATGTAATTTCTTAAAAAGTACTAATGTTAAATAGGTTATGTTGCCTATTTGGGATTTTATTTATAAATTTGTTTCGTATACTGACAAATCATTAAACCAATTTTACATCCACTTTCATTACTCTGACTCAAACCAGTGGGTTCTTATTTATGAGGGTACGTAGAGGTATTACGTATCGGTGCCTTTGCCTTCTCTAAATAAATAAAAAAGGTTGGTAGTGAGAAAGGTAACAGTAAAGTCGAGATACGAAAATTAACAGCTTCTATATACAGCATATAATACGCCAAGTGTATCCGACAAAAACCTCAAGCTCCTGAACCGGAATGAGTTAGAAGGTGCGTTTCGTGCCAAAATCTTCCAAATTGTCTCAATAGTTCGGGAAAGATCTTGCATTTCTTGAAAAGTCAATGGAAATATATTCATTTGTTTAAAAAGTGTGTTGAATCAAATAAACAAGACGATAGCCCCTGGCAGAACTGTTTCGCGTCCTGCCCGCATAGCACTAGCGCCGGGCGGGTAGTCTATACACATGGGGCGCACACCACCCATTGTGCATTGAAAAGTTTATTCAAACAAAGAGAATACTCGCAACCGTGACGAATTACACTCTAATTTCATAAATATCGACAATTTGTTTAAAAAGTGCGTTTAAACAAATAAACTTATTTATAAAAGCCCGCATGACAGTAAAGACGGGCGAGAGGTTAATTTATTTATTTATTTATACGTGTCCAGAACATAACATATTATAAATATATATATACAAAGATTACAAAGTATATGTGCATCTTTATATTCCACGTGATGCCCAGAATTCCACTGCACGAACTGCCTTATCACTGGCGGCTACCAGATCGTCCATGGAGACAGGTTCTGATAGTTTCCTGCAGTTGAGTAGGTGCTGGTGGTCTTGATGCTCACCACACTCACATAGTTCGTCCTCTGAGATAAATCCCCATTTCTTCATGTTCACCTTACACCGAGATACTCCAGTCCTCAGTCTATTAAGGACCTTCCATGTCTTGTATGGGAGGAGATGACCTGCAGCAAGTTCTTCTTTGGGGTTGTCCCAATATTTCTCTGATGATGAGCTACGCCAGAGTTGTATCCGACGGTTTGCAGGTGGTGACTGAATTGGTTGTGTCGTCTGGAGGAAACTTTTTCTCGATTTCAGTCTTGGTAGTTGATGTTCACTTCCAAATAGGGGGTGTCTTGGGTCCGTCTCCTACTTCTTTCTTTCTATTTCAGCTGCCGTTCTTCTTCGGATATCTGGAGGTGCTACGCCCATTAGGTGGTATATTTTGTTAACAGGGGTTGCCCGCAGGCAGCCTGTTACAATCCGTCCTGTTTCATTTAGGGCAATATTTACCTATTTGGCATGGCTGGAGTTGTGCCATATAGGTGCTGCATATTCAGCAACGGAGAAGCACAGAGAAAGGGCGGATGTATCTGGATGTGCTCCCCAGTTGTTGCCGGTCAGTTTCCTAATAATGTTATTCCTAGCACAAACTTTCATTTTTGTATCTGTGCAATGGTCTTTGAAGGTGAGGGAACAGTCCAACTTTATTCCCAGGTATTTTGGGGTGTCACAGTGGGTTAGTTGTTGACCTCTCAAGGTTATTCTCAGTTCCCTCCAAGCCTCTCTGTTCCGTAAGTGGAATGTACACACTTGTGTTTTGGAAGGGTTTGGCTTCAAGTAGTTGCTATCATAATAGGCAGATAGTGCTTTAAGACCTGTTGTGAGTTTTCCTTCCACCTCCTCAAAATTTGTCCCTTGGGCAGCAATTGCTGTGTCATCTGCGTATGAAAGATTTTGTGACAGGATTAATTGGTTGGTCATTAGTGTACATATTAAACAACAGTGGGGCTAGCACACTTCCTTGTGGGATACCATTTTTCTGTGTCCTCCATCGGCTCCTTTTGTTTTGTAGGATAACAAAGAAACGTCTGTATTGTAGCAGACATCTTATAAACTGTGTTAGGTGGAAGTCTTTCGTGATGGCATAGATCTTCGTTAATAGAGTCCTGTGATTGATGGTGACATATGCGGCAGTAAGGTCAAGAAAGGCGACACCGGTGATCTGCCCGCGTTCATATCCATCTTCTATGTATTGTGTCAGGTTCAAGATCTGTCCACAACACGACCTCCCAGGACGACAGCCCGATTGTTCTCTAATCAAGGTTTTGTCAACATGGTCCGAGATTCGATTGAGGATCATTCTCTCTAGAACTTTATAGAGATGGCATAGGAGTGATACCGGTCAGAAGTTTTTGGCATCTGTTGGCTGTTTCCCAGGTTTCAGTAGGGCCACAACTTTGTTTTTTCTCCAGATCTTTGGTATTTGCAATCTTGAGACACAGGTGTTCATCATATCTAGGATCCACTTCCTGGTTGCTGGTCCAAACACTTTTATTTGTTCCATCCTCAAGTCATCTATTCCAGCGGCTTTATTGTTCTTCATTGAGCATATCGCGGTTTCTAATTCTTCCAGTGAGAAAGCTGTGCCAATATAGTTATTCTCCTCAGTAATTCTCTGGAACATGCAAGATTTCTCGCACAGGTCCACTAGTATTTATAATTCTTTGAAATGTCATTGTTAGGTGAGTCAAAATTGTGTTAATTGTTTTTGTACCACCTACTATGCCACCTTTAATTCTTCATAACTTAGGCAACTGTAAATAAAACATTATTATTGACGTTTTGGAGTAATTTAACGGATGAAAACGGACAGTCATTTTTAATCAAGGTATAAATAGCTCACCAATACGGAATCATTGAAATTATGAGTCAAAATTATTCGCCCTAGTCCTCGATGTTTTAATTTCTATGGCTTTCTTTTTACCACTCCACATTTTCACAATTTCTGACTTTCTCGACACGGCTTGTCTGTAGTGTCAAGTCTCTTCTTGTGGAATTTATCAAATACTAACTCTAGTGACTGGAATAATAATAATAATAATAATAATGTTATTATTTTACGTTCCTTTAGACAATTGTGGCTTTTACTCAAAGGGAATCTTTGACGTGCCAGTAACTCTACTGACACGGCTCCCTCGCATTTGCGCACCCTCAAACACCAATTGACTGTACCAGGATACGATCCAGCAACCTTGGGCACAGCAGGCGAGTACGATACCGTTGAGCCACGCAGCCAGTCGAGATCATTTCACAGAGAAAAACTGGGAGAATGTATATTGTACCATTTCATGAGTCCGACTCAAAATGCTTACTTCTCCAACATTTCAGTAACATTAATTTGAGGGGACTTTTAGATTTATACGATGGTACGGCTTTTGGTCAAAAGAGAAAGGTTCTTGAGGGTCTGTGACTTTTAATATTATAGTTTTACTAAATCTCATTCTACCCTAAGAAAATTGCACGCTTTGCTGCTGGAACTAACAGAAAATGGTATCTTCCTACAGGAGTGATGACAGAAAGTACAGTGCTTGGACGGTCTGTCGTTGGCAATACTCGACTCATATAGAGCACTAACCAGCCAGCAGCGCCTCACTAAGGAGCAACGCGAACTAACTCAAATATTGATTTTCCAACCTGAGGTGATCCATCGTGTCGACATTATGTTGCATTTCGTACATAAACTATTACTGTCGATGGTTAACAGCTCTTGGGGAAAATTTAATAAAACGATTTCACGTATTTTAAGAATCGAGTTCCAAATATATTCCCTTTTTCTAGAATATTCTCTATAACGGTCTTGTAATAGCTGGATATTTTGAGGTTTAATTTTGAATAAGTACAGTTCATCACTTGGAAGTTATTTTTAATGTTTGAATTTTAACATATTTTACAACTTATCTTTGGAGTGCCTATCTTGTGATAGGGGCATACAGTCACTAGCAAAGGGTCTTGCACTTACCAAAGGGTCTGCAGGCTAGGGATGGGCTACCTATGGAGATTCCATTCATTCGTGTAATTCTATTTATGAGTACGCTAGTGGACTACGAGTACAGTATCTCGCAGATCGATCAGGATGATGGTATACTAGACACTACTGTTTATATCTAATTTAATGCGAGGAATTTATTACCAGGTACATATCTTTATTCTGTACATATAACGATATAGCGTACACACACTAACGGTGTGAAAGCTTTTATTTATTCATTTAGCTCATGGCAAGGTACACAGTATATATATAACAATAAAAAACCATCAACTTAAAGAACAAAAGTACGGTATGAGTAACATACATTGTACATGAAACTAGCAATAACACAGGGTATCCTCTAACAAACGTTCATGCCAATTGCAATAAACAATATAATCTCATGTGTTAGATTTTCATAAGACAACACATAAAACAATAGGCTTACCGGCTTGCTAACGAATGGTACTGTGAACAGTACCGGGACACCTGCCCACAATTACACACACTACTGTCGTCAATACAGAAACAGGTTATCAGACAAATTGAACATACACCCAAGTACACGGAGCTGATGGCTAATATGTCCCAAACCCCTGAAATTAATTAACAACAATGTTACCTACTGTTGCGGTTTGCAGTGTGAATTTACGACATTCAGAAGTCTATTAGCATGCTAGCAGCCAGGTGCGTTGGGTGTATTAATACATTCATGGTTTGTAATTATATGGATGTTTTATGGTTCGGAATGGGGAAAGGTCCTTAAGTTACCAAACTACCTAATTTCGAAACCGGTGGCGGTGTTGTGAGTGTGTGACGTATTGTGGCGCATGCGAAGTGATTACAACGCTGGGAGTCGTCAGAATCGATTCCACCGGTTCCAGGCATCACTCGCGCCATCACTACGGCCGCGTTTTTTTAACCGAGAAATTGCAGCGCTGCATCAAAGGGAAGTAAATCGCTACATCACAACTACCTGTAAATAAAAACGGCAAAGATGGCGCGTATTAGCGGTCGTTTAAAACGTGTTTCAGTCATTATTTCGAAATAAATTTAATGTAATATAACGATGCGTCCACTAGGTGACGAAAGTTATGATGAATACATAGTTATATCGCTCAATAAACAATTTTGTCAATTACCGTACACTAGGATTTCATCTTGCTTGTAATTTTTAGGTTAGGCCTAGCCCATGTCATTCGAGTTGCCTTCCACGAAGTAATGCCCTTGGCTTAGCCATTAAAGTCGCATTAATAATGATCGTTTTAAGAATGAGTAGCGTATAGATAAACATTTCAGAACATAAGGTTACCATATCTGTTATAATCAGCATAACTTTTATGTGGCAAGGTAACTTGAATTTAAAAATTGCAAAATGGGACGACTAAGCTTTGCCTTCTTATAAATATTTCCTAACTAACCAACTGATATGCTGCTAATGGAAATGTAGGCCTATCATTGTGCAATATCATATGCTACATCAATAGCCTGTGCATGTCGCTAATGATTTCCCCAGGATAGTAATTTGTGGAGCAGAGTATAGCCTCTTCTGAATTATGCAGTATGGTACGTCTACTTACTTGTGCCAGGCTTCTCTTTCATCTTCCTGGCGATCTCCTTTGGTCAATGGGGCAGAATACCTCACTGTTCCACCCCTTTAAACAATAACTACAACTCCCTTGGTCATCTCTTTTTCTTCAGACCTTCGAAGCCTAGGGAGTCTGTCATGGCCTTTCGCTTTACTCACTACCCCATTTTTTTTTAAGAGTCGAAATTCTTCCTTCCATAGCATAACTGTATGCCAACGGGAAAGGGGGCCTCGATGTTACAATCCTTAAAACATTCATCCCCACCACCACCTGTCCAGCTACATAATTTTTAACATGAGCCCAAATCATTTCGATAGGATTCAAGACAGGGTGGTACGGTGGTAGACGCAAGATCGTGTGTCCATAGGTAGCAAGCAGTGTATCGATTTGACACGTCTCATAGCGTGGTTTATGGGATTTAATCAAAGCGTACAGTTGAGGTTTTATCATCTCTGTAGAAAATGGAATACCCTTATTGGTCAACCAATCCTGCATAACCGTTTTTCGGGAAGGTGATGTGGGTACGCGCTCATATTGGACATTATGGTACGAGGCATTGTCAATCACGACTACAGAATTTGTTGGCAAATTGGGAATTAATTTCTCTCTCAAATATTTTTCGTTATTTCTATAGTTCATTTGGAACGAAACCTGCATTCGAACCGGCATTTACCACTATTAATCTTTGTCCTTTCGAGATAGGCGACTTCAGTTCATGAAGAGAACCGCCACTCCAAGCACTTGGCTTTGTGTGTGAACTATGCAAATATGTCTCATCAGTATAGACAATAGGCCCACCCAGTTGTCGGTACCGCCTTATGCTCTGTAAGTACTGCATACGTAGGAGCCTTATGTCAGGCTTCTCCATAAATACTCTACGCATGTCTTCTGTCGTCCTCCATCTAAAGCCTAGGCCTCGAACTATCTTGCTTAATGTTTGTACGCCACCTTTAAAATTTATAACCTCAACCAGTTTCCTGCGGATCTTTTCCAGCGTTGGCCTCTCGCATTGGCTATAGTGAAAATTATGAATCGTACGCCTTACCACGTATTTATCAAAATCGTCTAACTTACACTTCTCGACAGATTTTGGTCTTCTCTTTCCAGGCGTTGTAAATGAATCCACTTCACCACTTTCAATTCTTTTGGCGCCTTGCATTATATTCCGCACCGACCTTTCCGTTAAATGTGGCTGAGGAAGGGCTATTTAATGACCCGAAACATGTACCACTGTTGAATTATATGTAACTTGATGTATTGATCGACGGACTAACATATTTGCAATAAAACACCTGATGCTTCAACCACTTTATTTTGAATTGCGCATATGTTCCCAGCGAGATGTGTTTCATTTTTCATGAATTTATACACATTATAAATAACTTCCCTATTTTGACTGTGTAAAGTTTCGGCACTCCCTAATTTAGAACGAAACGGTGGCATTGCTAAGTACACTGAATATTATAGCCAAATTTCAAGGCTTCAGATATTCTACAAACGCACTTTCAGCTACGTAATATACATAATACACACGTGTGATGCCTCCTGCACTCTACGCTTGGTTTACAGGTGTAGATCGCGTCTTGGAGCGAGCCACAGTGTTGAAGAATGAGTGAGCAGTGAGCCAGGTAATCAGCATTCGGGGGACACACAGGAGCCCCGCAATGTGCATTGAAATACGCCGATTGATATTGGTCTCTGCGCATCGTTGAGTTTCGGCAAGCTCTTCTTGCGTCTGCTCTACTATTGTCATCGCGCCAGGAGATGGAAGTTCAACACACTGTGACGGGGTGCATGCGGTCTTGCAGTACGTATGCGCGGCCCGCCTATTCTAAACCTAAATATATCGGCTTCCCGCATGCCAATGGTTATCGCAGCAGACGACTCGCAGCCAGTGAAAAAGGAATGTGCTGAGTGAAGCAAGTAGTGGCCAACTTAATGTTTTTGGAGTGCGCGATACGTAGTGAGCGGGAAGGCATCTTCAGTTCAACCCAACTGCCATCTCCTGGCACGATATCAATACCTTTCGCCTTGCGGATATCGTTTCCATAACTGTGCGGATAGCGGATAAGCTGCGGATAATATTTAGAGTAAATTTGAGGATAGATTTTAGAATACAATGTTGAACTGGATTTTATTTAAATAATTTTAGTTCTTACTAAGATCTGCGTCTTTCACGTTTCTTGTTATTTCCCTATTTGCTTTCGGTTGGGTTGTACGAGAATGAGAAGTGAGAGAAGCCAGTCTTGGAAATACCCTCAATTATTGTTGACTTTTGCCACAAAAAAAGCTTTATACCTGCGCTTGCCTGCGTGGGTATATCCGATGACTAAGTAAGTGCTATAATTAGCCACCCGCTGTTCCACTTGCCATTGCTCAGAGGGACAAAACTCGGTCAAAGGTGGGCGAGAAAGTGGGTTGTGCTTACGTTATTGATGGTGCAAATACCAAGATCTCTTTGCCTGAGACCTGTAGTGTGTTTACTGCGGAGTTCGTTGCCATCTATGAAGCTCTGTAGTTTGCACTACAGGATGCACGAATCCACTTTCTCATGTGTACCGACTCTTTGAGTTCGTTGCAGTCAATTGCTACATGTTTCCCGCAACACCCCCTAGTGCTGCGAATCCACGACCTACTAGCCGGGCTGTGCCACGCTGACACTCGAATCACCTTTCTGTGGCTTCCAAGCCCCATGGGAATTGCAGGAAATGAGTTAGCGGATCAAGATGCAAAAGAGGCGGTATCACTACCACCTCGACCAATGGGGGTACCCGCTAGAGATATTCGCTCTCAGTTACGCCTGCAAGTTCTGGCTTTTTGGGAGAGTCAGTGGCTAGCTGACCCACTGCCCAGTAAACTGAGAGCGATCAAGGGAACTACTCGCGTGTGGCGGAGCTCTTTCCGGTCACGGAGAGAGTCCGTCATTTTGTGTAGGCTAAGGATAGGTCAAACAAGATCCACCCACTCGTACCTAATGGGAAAGGAAGACCCCCCCCACTTTGTACCTGTGGAGCCGTTTTCACCGTGGCCCACATTTTAACCTTGTGTGTGGATCTTGCTGACTTACGATGAAACCTTGGTTTGCAGATGACACTCAAACTTATATTAGCCTATGACACGGTGGCTGCTGATCGCGTTATCCGCTTTATAAGTGAGAGTGGGTTAGGGCCAGCAATCTAAATTTTCCAGTGAACATTGACTCAACGACTTGTTCGTTTTTGAATGATAATTTTTTTTTCCGTAATTTTTGTTTATTTTTATAATTATTATCTTTATTTAATGAGGGGGCGTGGTGGCTCAGCGGTCTAGCTGTATCCCTCTCACCAAGGCGGTCCGGGTTCGATTCCCGGTCAATGCATGTGAGATTTTCGAAGTGAAATGCCATGTCCTGTGGTTCGGATTCCACGTAAAAAGGAGGTCCCGTGGCTCATAATCACCAGATTCACGGTCACGTAAAACTACAATCTTCCTTTTTTTATTTAATATTTTGTTTTATTAATTTTAGGTCTTTTCAAATTTAGGTGTCCACCTCCAAACTTTAAATTCATTTCCAAATTTGTATTCTTTAATCTGTGTTAAGAGGGGCAGATGACCTCGTAGTTCCGCCCCTTAAAACACACGCGCAGTTGAGTATTCCATAACCCAGGCGTCGCCAACTCAGGTGCTTCGCGAGCACTGGCCGGCACCTGGAAAAGCACCGTGCTCTACTGTAAGAGAGGAACGTGTAGTAGCAGCGCTTAGCGAGGCGAGAGTCATGTTGTTGTTTATTTGTGATTTGAGCTGGGCAAATCAGCGCGCGTCAGGCGGCGTACCGGTATGAAAACGAATAATAATGCTAATTTTGTGTAGACAGAAATAATAGTCTTATTGAGCTCCTGATTTTGCACTAATTTTCAATATTCTTTCTTTATCTTCGGCATCGCTTTGAAGCCACAAATTTTCCGATATTTGGAACAATCGTTTTGACATTTGCTTCCAAGGAAGCATCAGACAAACTTGACTTTGTTTTGTTAACATTCATAATTGAAAATATTTGTTCACAAACGAACGTTGTTCCGAAAATAGCAACAAAATTCAGGCCAAGGGCATGAATCCTCGGGAATTCTGTTTCCACAACGCCTTTATAAAATGAAATCAAATCACCTTTATATTGGTAATAGCGGTCTTTCAAAATTGAATCGCACTGTAGTTTTATCTGCTCAACTTGGAGACTTGATGGGACATCCTCTGGGCGTACCGAAAGAGGTGTCATAAAAACTTTGAGTGCCGGATTTACTTGTTTTATCTCTTCAAACCTATCTTCAAATTCATTATGCATTGACTGTAACGATTTTGTGTACTCACTGATTGAAGCATTTTAGAGAGGGAGAATTGTCCCAATTTCCTTCTTGAAGCTGACTTTTAAAAAGCACAATCTGCAATTTGAAACTTTCAATACCGTCACACATAGTACTGATTAATTTATTTTTGCTTTGCAACGAGTTATTTAAATACCCCGTGATGTATTTCATGAAAGCGAGGTCAGCGATCCATTGCTCATCATCCCAGTCTGACTGTGGAGAAAGAGGGGTGGGAGGGGAAAAGCACCGGGGCGCGCAAGCACCAAGTGCTCGGGTTGGCGTGGACTGCCATAACCTGTGCACATGCACAGTTGAGTATTTTACAGACTTGTAATATATTGGTTGTGTGTCGGCTCTGAGAACTTTGAGCCCTACAAACTAAGTAGGCGTACTCTGATTGTGATGATGATGATAATTGTTGTTTTAAGGGGCCTAACATCTGATTGTGACCTGACAAAAAATACTGTATGCTTTACACTCCACGCATGAATGAAATGTACAAAGTAGTCAGTAAAATCAAAATCCCCTTCCCTAGGCCTTACAACTGTGGGAACATAAAAGGGCTACCATGGTACTCAAGAGTTTATCTAGGAATTATTTTCACCAACATAGATCGAGTCCCTTCTGTTTGAATTTCTTGCCATTGTAGTGGTCTAGAAGTATGTATTGAGATTGGTTGATTCCCAGCTCTGCAATATCATACAATGAGCCTCATAAGGACAACTGAGAAGAGGTTGGTACGATTCTTATTACAGTTAAGTACGGAATTTAGTGGCAGTTTTTTCTGAGTGGGTCATGGCAGCCTTGTTCATATGGCATAATACCATAATTACAAGAACTTCAGCACATAACAGTCAGGGCCAAAATAAATATGTATAATTGGAGTGAATATGAATAGCCTACAGTAGGCCTAAACACAGTGGGAGGAATGGAAGACAAATGAAAGAATTTGTATACTTAGTTAATATGCACCTTAGAGAAAAAAATAGGCTAGTGTCCATATTATTTTTCATGAGGAACCTAATAGGCTAAAATTTGTTACCACCCGGCCAAGTACAGATATTTGTTACCATACTGAGGTAGGGCCTATGTCCACCAACAACAACAAAAAATGTTTGTAGACCGAAGACATAAAATGCAGTATTTTTTCGTAACGACGTACTGTAAGATGCATTCACAAATCTGCGACTCCTTATGGAGTATGGGTTTTCCTCCATCGTACATAACACAGAACATAACCAGATAAATTTAATCATCAATTGAATACTCGTGTGATTACAACTTTCAAAGCAATACTACGTCTTCCTAGGCTTGATCCTACTTTATCAAACTTGATATTCGGTCGTACACACATGTACAACAACACTTTAAAGAAAATCACACCTTCCGGAAAATCTTGTAAGATAAGAACCTATTCAATTGGAGCCATTTTGATTATCGAAGCAACGCAGCAAAGCAAAGTAGCAAAGTAAACCTACGCTGCACGAGGGCTCAGAGTGGGGGTAAATTGCTGCCAGCAGCAGAGAGTGCAGCATGAATAAAAGAACGCGCCATGCGCGGCACTGCTGAATCGCTGCGCGTTCCGCTTTAAAAAAAAACGCACCCTACTTATACGCTGCCGAAGTGACGCGCCTAGCAACCGCATGGGTGCAGCCACATTGGACCCAAACAACTGGTTGCTAGTTTTTTTTATACATAGGAAACTGCATTAACGCAGCGCAGTGTCTTGAATTTTGTGGATAAAACGGTGTAATTTGCGTGAAATAAGGCAAACGCTTCCCGTGAAGATCATCTACAGTGTGGGAGCTACAAAATAGAAGTGAAATTTTATGGATAAAGTACGAGAATTTTGCGAGATAGTATGAATAAAGTTGACCTCACTCTTGAGGCAAGAATTGCATGGCGGGTAGGCCTACTACAAATTATAAATAGCCTACTTATTAAAACATCATTTAGTGGATACAGTATATCTAATACAGATATATATTTAGGACATATATGTCACATAAAGGGGCTTTTGGTTCATGTGGGGACTGTAGTTGTAATTAAATATGGTTTGTACTATTATAAACGACAACCTTCATAACCTTACAGCTGATTCACTAACAGCAATACATTTTCTCCTACAACTTTTCTGAGTGGTGATTTTTCACTTAATTTATTTAAGCTGTGAATTGTGTTGCCAAATAACAATTAGGCCTATCCCAGACTGAAAATTTCTGTCTAAATATTTTATTTTTTGCACTTTCAGAAAACAATTATCATGTACCAGTAGCCTAGGCCTACACCTTGCAACGAAGATACAGTATGTACTGTACCGTACAGTAACATTATTCAAGCCAATGAATACTGCTTATTTCTGAAGTGATGGATTGGCAAGTCTTGTTGTGATTGTCAGGGAAGTTTTGGTGAAAACGTCAGTGGTGTCAAGAAATGAGGTGATGAGGATAGTGGCAAACCAGGCTATCATGGCATTATGTCAAGATCCTTAGAAAATGCTTTAATCGTTAGCTAGTGAAAAATCAGTGGTGCTATAAAGTTATCAATAAAGGTGGAAATATAATAACCTATGTGTGTACTTAGTCAGTTTCTTGTGCAATACTTATCTGGACAATTTTCCAAACATTGGACAGTAAAACTAGGCTAGTTCAATGCAGCTATGGAATGCTACAGTATTGGACATTAATTATGAGTTATAATAAAACTATAGTGCTATTCAAAATATCAAGGCTTAATACTTCTGCCATGTTCATACCAAACATCTTTAATGGATATCAGGAAGTACTGGTATATTATTGGGAAGTATGCTACTCCCCTGCGATTCAACTTACAAGCTCCTGCAGAAGTGTGGATGTGTTTTTCACTCCTCACAATAGGCTTTTTCGTTATTGAGACACTGAGTTTAATTGGAGTTGTAACAGGTCATTTTATCACAGGTTGTGGTGAATTATGTAATACGGTACCAAATGGCAGGTAGGTGGTGTTGGGTCTTGGTGGTTATTGAGGCCATTAGCCCCAAACAGGAATGCAGGCTGATTTTATTTAGTTCTGTTGGTCAAGTAATGAATTTTAATCATGAAGTGGTGGGTAGCATAAATATTTTCTAGATAATGTTTTTGTTAGTATAGGCCTACCTCATTAAATTCATTGCTTAACTCAAACCATTGGTATAATCTGGCTACCTCAGCGTTAGTAGGGCTGTCAGAGAGATCATACTGTACCGGTACCTTTACAGTGAGTTAGCTAGCTAGTTAAATTGGAGGCTTGTGGTAAGTTATTCATATTATACACCAAGAATGGTGTAAATTTCTATATCATTGCCCAATATTTTTTTTATTTCCTTACTCCACGGGCTTGTAACCTAATTATCTTTTACCCACTTTTCAGTAGCCTACCATAAGAACCATCACCCTCATCCCCATGGTTTGGATTGGAACATAGTTATACAGAACAATTTCCAACCTTGGAGATTATTCTTAGTGGAATAGTGGAATAATATTCCACCTCCTCCCCTCCAAATGGCCAATCACTGATCAAATTGTATTAACTTGAGTGTACCATACATCTCTAACACGTAATGTGCCTCTCGAACGCAATATTTTACAACTTTCTTGGACAACTATGTTAAATTACTGTGGAAAATATACTTTTCTATGCTTTCTTGCCTCTGGACATTTACTTTATGCGATGCATTTTACAAATGTATAATAAGGTGTTGGAGAGGGTAAAATCTAACGCCAGAATACAGTCGCTTACTGTTGAAAGAGGCAGTTTTATGCTGCAAACTGAGCATAATATGTGGTCTGTGGAAAGGTTTGAAGTTGCTACTAGAAAGTCCTATTCAATTTGGCAACTGGAAACTGTGGGAGCCATCAAGTACCGTAGCACATGGATCATCGTTATGGTACCGTGACTTTCAGCATTTCCCTACATCAACTCTATGGCCCACTTCATACCAAGTACCGCTAGGCTACTTGTACCACTTTGACTGTCCAGCACATATTGTGTGAATGTTTGCTAGGATTGCACGTGAAGATGCAGGGTGGCTATTTGTTTTGTTCTAAATCTCTATATACCGGTACCAGCTAATTCTATTTAGCTCTTTTGTGGCATGCCAGCTAATGTGTAACAATAATCAGTGAGATAATCTGCTAATTCTCAGGAGCAAGGAACAATGTGGTCATCAGATTGGTATACTTATTGGGTGAGTTTTAGTGGCTGATTATTTAAGCTAGGATTGGAAAAATGCCCCATTATTTAGAATGAGGTAGGACGATAGGCCTTAATTGTAGACTTCTCTAACCTGTTAGTGAGCACACAGGTTAGGCTTTGTTAGTTTGATTCGTTTTCAAACAAACGCGGCGTTGTGGTAAACACACAAGTTGTATTGAAACGCAGTCTTTGATTCTTCTAAAGCCGTTGATGAGATTTGGCATAAACTCTCATGCAAAATATTTTAAACTGTTCCCTTATGCATTGATATACCTTAGGTTCATTTTATTCGTCACTTACTGGTAAGGCCTAGGGTACTTTATTTTCCGTAGTATTGATCATTCATACGGGACGTGATTCACAATATCCAGAGATGTTATATGTTCAAGTTTTCACTTAATTTAAGTTAAATATCGTAGGCCACATCTCTAACACGTAATGTGCCTCTCGAACGCAATATTTTACAACTTTCTTGGACAACTATGTTAAATTACTGTGGAAAATATACTTTTCTATGCTTTCTTGCCTCTGGACATCCATGCACGTACAGTTTTATACGATACAAATAGGAAATAATGACGGCTCAACGACGAAGCAAGCTACAAGGGAGCCATGTTGTATTGCTCCAGTTGCTTAGCAACGGAGTGGAAGTGACGTCGACTTTTTCGGCAGCGTATAGCTACGCAGTAGCGGCTATTCAGGTGAAGAGGGTGAAGAGCCTCTTCACTAGCCATTTCGTAAAATAAACATTGCTATCTTATTTAAATTATAACCTACCCACCGTCCAATGTAGTGTACTATAATTTCTACACTCCATTGTTAGATGGCACTGCATGGTCAGATTGCCCTTGCCCCAGCCTTGCCCTGTATGCGGTCTTTGTGTCAGTTGTACACGCTGTCGCTAGATGGTATTAATATCGTAGCGTGGAAAGAGACCTGCAGATGACGAAGTAACTTCCAATATCAGCAACTTCGTCTAGTTGCCATGGTAATCTAACGCAGTGGTGACGTCATTACATGCCGTTATACAGAGAGGGATCGTACGGGTGAAGAATTTGCTGCCTCTGCAAGGTACTTCGTCTGGTATAGTTGGTGAAAGTTGGCATCGCGTCAGGCTTGTCTTTCTGTTACGTTGATTTATATTTCCGATGAATAGTATTTACTTAATACGTTACATACCCTTGTGTTGATGAAAGGTGGCGGCTTTTAGTGTACACCGTAATGTTTCCATTGAAAGACATGGTATTAATTTTATTAGAAACTCCCTTCAGTAGGTGGAAAGACGAAGACAAAAGGGATTTATTAAATTGTGGACGTCCAAAGGAATTAATAGAACTGTGCACTAAAAAGAAATCAAGAAAACCGGTTAGTCCTACAGCCTTCATTGTAAGGGATCTTGGTTCGAACAGTTCACATGGTTGTGCAGTAGTTTTATTCTTAAAAAGCTGTTCTGTTGGCCTTGCCTACTTTTAGTAACAAATGTGGTGTCTGAAATACACAAGGTTTCGGTGATTTCCAAAACATTACGCGCGGGTTGAACAAACACAAAGACCGTGAGGAACATTTGAAGTGCCAGTTACAACTTAGAACATTCGAAAGGAACGCTTTGAGAGAAAACGCAAAACTATGTGTACTTAGATATAATGAGAATGTGACATTAAATAGGCAGATACTGAGGCTTGTGATTCGAGTTGTTCAATTCTTAAGTTTACAGGAACTCCCTTTCAGAGGTCATGCCGAGAGTGAGACCTCTTTAAACCGTGGAAACTTTAAGGAATTATTGAAGACACTGATATCCGAAAAGCCCTTAGAACTTCAAAATCATTATCAGAAAATTCAAAGTGTGTTCGCTTGTAACTCAAAAAGTATACAAAATGAAATAACTAATATAATATCAGAGTACATCAGAGATTATATTAAGAATGAACTTAACGATGTTCCATTCTTTTCAATCCAAGTCGATGATACCACAGACATTTGTCAAAAATCACAGTGTTCTATTATAGTTAGATTTGTGAATAATGAGAGCATCCCAGTGGAAAGAATTTTGGGATTTTATAATGTGAGTGAAGATAGATCAGCTGAAAATTTGTTTGAGTTGTTGGATGGCATTTTGAAAGAATTTTCTTATGAAACAAGAGTTTAGTGCTTTTCAGTCGGTCAACACGAATGTACCCAAAAGAGATGGGTTATGCCCTAATCCTGAAATAAATTACATGAGATTAATAAAACACTAGGATGACCAGTTTCGATCGTCAAGCGATCATCATCAGATCCATTACACTTAGGCTATACAATCTATGTTTGAAATACAGGTGAAAATATTTACAATATGTACAATTATTTAGTTGCAGTATTGGTACTGCAACTGTCAGTGTATGCTAAATGCAGTATATATGATGTTAGGTGAAATGCTAATTGGTGATAGCTATCCGGAGTTTGTACTTTAGAGAGATTATATGGTTGTAAACTATGGTTAAACTATAAAATCGTAGGCTAACTACTTACCTATCTGATTGTCTTCCTAACTACAGCTACTCACAGTTTTCGTGCTCACTGGAACTCACTGTGCGGTCGACTGCGGTGGTTATCTTAACGACTGGTTTTTCCCTGCCTTCTCCCCCCTGCCCATACGTGCTGTGGGGAGTGATAGCGATGTGTTTATGTGAGGTGTTGCCAACCTAGATAAGATGTATGTTATTGAATGAGGTGGGTCTACAACTATTAAAGACCGTGGATTAGCCCTCGCCACGCGTGGACCATAAGCCATTCGAACTAAGCGTTGACGGTCTTATGAGGACGTCCCGGTACCTTTAATACTGCCGCGAATATGGGCCTTGGTTTGTTGCAGAAGAAAAGTACATCGTACACCTGATCCAGATAACATTTACCTATTAAAAACCCCTAATTTCCCCCCTTTTTTATCTAGCTTGGCTGTGTCGCTAAATTGTGTCTTGTTTCCGACAGGGTGTGTTTTTTAGTAGCGTGAAGAGGGGTGAGCTCTCCATGAACGTGTGTTCATTTAGATTGTTGGGATTGTTTCGTTTGGCTAGGTGTATCTCGATTGCTTCCTTTATGTCAAGAGCTCTGCCTTTCGATTCGTGATGGATTATTTTAAGGTCCGACTCTATGTTGGAAAAGCTGTGCCCTGCGTCACACATATGTTCGCACACGGCTGAATGTGTTCCGTATCTTATCGCATTCCTATGTTCATTATAACGTGTGTCTACTCGCCTTCCACTCTGCCCGATGAAATTAACTTGACAATCGGTGTCTTGGCACGTTATAGAATATACCCCTGACCTTGAATACGGGTCACGTTTATTTAGATTACTATTTAGGAGGTGCCTAGCGGTTGTGTTTTTCGTCGTGAAAGCTATCTTTATGCCTTGCTTTTTGAATAGGTTAGTGATTTTATATGTATTCGCATTCACATAGTTGAAACGCGCAAATATTTTCTCATTACTGTCCGGTTTGGGAATCGTTTTATCTTTATTTTTATGTTTGGCTATAATTTGATTTATTTTGCTTGGCGGGAAGTTGTTTTCCTTTGCTATTTGCTTAATAGTTCTTATTTCCTTATTATAGTTGTATTTTGACATGGGTATGTTTAAAGCCCTGTGCACCATTGAATTGAAACCCGCTAGTTTGTGCGTACTGGAGTGAGTAGACTGATTGTCGATTGCATGCGAGGTTTGTGTTGCTTTCCGGAATATGGAATATGAAAGGTCGTTGTCTTTACGTTCAATAGTTATATCGAGATAATTTATTTTCCGGTCTATTTCGGATTCCTTAGTGAATTTGATAGAGTGGTGTAGGCTATTAATGGATTGGAGAATTGTTTCTTCGCTTGTTAGTTCAGTGTCGTAGATGCAAATTACATCATCTACGTATCTTTTCCATATTACTATTCCCTTTGTTGAAGTATTTTCTAAGAACGCATTTTCTAGTGCATTGATGAAGATGTCAGCGATTAACCCACTTAGTGGCGATCCCATTGCTAGGCCTTCTCTCTGTGTGTATATTTTATTGTCAAATTGAAACACGTTTTGGGTGAGAACGACCCTCAGTAATCTCACAATCTCTTCAGTTTCTTTTACCGAATTGTTGGATTTTAAGTTGTTTTCGATAGTGTTGATTGCTTCAATTGTCGGAATATTGGTGTACATAATAGTTACATCGAAGGATACTAGCCTGAAGCTAGGTTTCATTTGTAGGGTGTTCAACGCTGTTACTAGTTCTGTTGTGTTCTTTACAGAGTTGTTTTTGTCGTTGGAAAGACGGCATTTTAAGATTTTTAGTAACTCTTTGCTGATTTTGTAATTAGGGGCGTTCCTACAATTGACTATTGGTCTCATTGGGCATTCCTTTTTGTGTATTTTTGGTTGTCCCCTCAATGACGGTATTTTCGGGTTCATGTTTATTAGTTTTGATTTTTCGGCTTTGGTCAGTATGTATTCTGTTTCTTTTAGCGCACTTTTTATTTGTTTTTGGAATTTGTTGGTGGGGTCTTTTGTTAATTCCTTGATTTCGTTGTTGTTTAGGAATTCGACTGTTTTTTCAATGTATTCTGTTTTGTTCAAAATTACTGTAGTGTTTCCCTTATCTGCTTTTGTGATGATTAAGTCATGTTCTTTTATTTTTTGTTTCAAGGACTTTATTTCTTTGAGTTGTTTGTTGTTTTGAATGTTATTGCTATCGCCCTCTCGTTTGAGGATTTTTTTTGGCTTCGTTGGTGGCGAGATTTTTGGTTAATTCCCTGTCTTCTGCTGGGAGCTTGTGACTGGCTATCTCAATATCTGTGATTAACTGTTTTATATTGTGGTTCGTGTGTGCGTCTGTGCAGTTGTATTTCAAACCTTTGTCTAACATATTCAATTCACCTTGAGAAAAGGTTACGTTCGTTCTGTTGTTTACTCTGCTGTGGAAATTGAATTCATTGTTATTCGTGTGTTGTTCGTTAGATTGATGGTTCTGTGTTTCTCCTAGTTTTCTTAATTTATTTTCTAGCGTTTCATGCTTCCTCGTTGCTCTGATTTTGATGGTGTCATGTAGGTGCTCGGTGAAGGTGTCCCATTGGGCTGCGTGCCAGAAATTACTTAGTTGCAATTGAATGTCGTATAATTGTTGGTTAATTTTTTGCTTTCTTATGTATGCAAATCTTAATTCGTTTTTTATCCAAAGCGCTTTGGCTTGTTTAGTTGAAATGATTGAGGCTGGTGTGTACGGTACGGTTTTAATTGGTACGTATTTAGGGGTGAGGTTTAGATCTATACATTTTTTGTTGAACCAAATTGACTTGTCTAAATTCATGAGTTTAAGCCTGAGTGATTTGAATTTCTTGGCTTCACGATTTGCCTGACTAGCCGTGAACATTGTGGTGTTTGAAGCCATATTTTCAGTGTTGCCTTAGTAAACAAGAGTTTAGTGCTTTTCAGTCGGTCAACACGAATGTACCCAAAAGAGATGGGTTATGCCCTAATCCTGAAATAAATTACATGAGATTAATAAAACACTAGGATGACCAGTTTCGATCGTCAAGCGATCATCATCAGATCCATTACACTTAGGCTATACAATCTATGTTTGAAATACAGGTGAAAATATTTACAATATGTACAATTATTTAGTTGCAGTATTGGTACTGCAACTGTCAGTGTATGCTAAATGCAGTATATATGATGTTAGGTGAAATGCTAAATGGTGATAGCTATCCGGAGTTTGTACTTTAGAGAGATTATATGGTTGTAAACTATGGTTAAACTATAAAATCGTAGGCTAACTACTTATCTGATTGTCTTCCTTACTACAGCTACTCGCAGTTTTCGTGCTCACTGGAACTCGCTGTGTGGTCGACTGCGGTGGTTATCTTAACGACTGGTTTTTCCCTGCCTTCTCCCCCCTGCCCATACGTGCTGTGGGGAGTGATAGCGATGTGTTTATGTGAGGTGTTGCCAACCTAGATAAGATGTATGTTATTGAATGAGGTGGGTCTACAACTATTAGAGACCGTGGATTAGCCCTCGCCACGCGTGGACCATAAGCCATTCGAACTAAGCGTTGACGGTCTTATGAGGACGTCCCGGCACCTTTAATACTGCCGCGAATATGGGCCTTGGTTTATTGCAGAAGAAAAGTACATCGTACACCTGATCCAGATAACATTTACCTATTAAAAACCCCTAATTTCCCCCCTTTTTTTATCTAGCTTGGCTGTGTCGCTAAATTGTGTCTTGTTTCCGACAGGGTGTGTTTTTTAGTAGCGTGAAGAGGGGTGAGCTCTCCATGAACGTGTGTTCATTTAGATTGTTGGGATTGTTTCGTTGGGCTAGGTGTATCTCGATTGCTTCCTTTATGTCAAGAGCTCTGCCTTTCGATTCGTGATGGATTATTTTAAGGTCCGACTCTATGTTGGTAAAGCTGTGCCCTGCGTCACACATATGTTCGCACACGGCTGAATGTGTTCCGTATCTTATCGCATTCCTATGTTCATTATAACGTGTGTCTACTCGCCTTCCACTCTGCCCGATGTAATTAGTTTGACAATGGGTGTCTTGGCACGTTATAGAATATACCCCTGACCTTGAATACGGGTCACGTTTATTTAGATTACTATTTAGGAGGTGCCTAGCGGTTGTGTTTTTCGTCGTGAAAGCTATCTTTATGCCTTGCTTTTTGAATAGGTTAGTGATTTTATATGTATTCGCATTCACATAGTTGAAACGCGCAATTTTTTTCTCATTACTGTCCGGTTTGGGAATCGTTTTATCTTTATTTTTATGTTTGGCTATAATTTGATTTATTTTGCTTGGCGGGAAGTTGTTTTCCTTTGCTATTTGCTTAATAGTTCTTATTTCCTTATTATAGTTGCCTTTTGACATGGGTATGTTTAAAGTCCTGTGCACAATTGAATTGAAACCCGCTAGTTTGTGCGTACTGGGGTGATTAGACTGATTGTCGATTGCATGCGAGGTTTGTGTTGCTTTCCGAAATATGGAATATGAAAGGTCGTTGTCTTTACGTTCAATAGTTATATCGAGATAATTTATTTTCCGGTCTATTTCGGACTCCTTAGTGAATTTGATACAGTGGTGTAGGCTATTAATGGATTGGAGAATTGTTTCTTCGCTTGTTAGTTCAGTATCGTAGATGCAAATTACATCATCTACGTATCTTTTCCATATTACTATTCCCTTTGTTGAAGTATTTTCTAAGAACGCATTTTCTAGTGCATTGATGAAGATGTCAGCGATTAACCCACTTAGTGGCGATCCCATTGCTAGGCCTTCTCTCTGTGTGTATATTTTATTGTCGAATTGAAACACGTTTTGGGTGAGAACGACCCTCAGTAATCTCACAATCTCTTCAGTTTCTTTTACCGAATTGTTGGATTTTAAGTTGTTTTCGATAGTGTTGATTGCTTCAATTATCGGAATATTGGTGTACATGTTAGTTACATCGAAGGATACTAGCCTGAAGCTAGGTTTCATTTGTAGGGTGTTCAATGCTGTTACTAGTTCTGTTGTGTTCTTTACAGAGTTGTTTTTGTCGTTGGAAAGACGGCATTTTAAGATTATTAGTAACTCTTTGCTGATTTTGTAATTAGGGGCATTCCTACAATTGACTATTGGTCTCATTGGGCATTCCTTTTTGTGTATTTTTGGTTGTCCCCTCAATGACGGTATTTTCGGGTTCATGTTTATTAGTTTTGATTTTTCGGCTTTGGTCAGTATGTATTCTGTTTCTTTTAGCGCACGTTTTATTTGTTTTTGTAATTTGTTGGTGGGGTCTTTTGTTAATTCCTTGATTTCGTTGTTGTTTAGGAATTCGACTGTTTTTTCAATGTATTCTGTTTTGTTCATAATTACTGTAGTGTTTCCCTTATCTGTTTTTGTGATGATTAAGTCATGTAAATTAGTTGCACAGTGTTATGATGGTGCTGCTGTAATGTCAGGGAATTTAAATGGGTTGAAAAAGGGTTAAAGATAAGGCACCTCAAGCTGTCTTTGTTCATTGCATGGCTCATCGTCTCAATTTGGTACTACAACAGAGTTGTAAGAAGATTTCCAAATGTAGGATATTTTTTGCAAATGTAAGTGGAATCCAAGCAAGCCTCCGTGGCTTAGGCGGCAGCACGCCGGCCTCTCACTGCTGGGCACGTGGTTCAAATCCCGGTCACTCCATGTGAGATCTGTGCTGGACAAAACGGAGGCAGACAGGTTTTTCTCCGGGTACTCCGGTTTTCCCTGTCAACAATTTCATTCCAGCAACACTCTCCACTATCATTTCATTTCATCTGACATTCATTTAATCATCGTTGCCCCAGAGGAGTGAATCAGGCCTCAGCAGCCGACACAGTTCATATCCTCGCCGCTAGATGGGGGCTTCATTCATTCCATTCCTGAACCGTTCGGAGACTGGAAGCAGGCTGTGGATTTTCATTTCAAGTGGAATCCCAGCATTTTTTCACCACTCAGCGAAAAGATCACACGCTCTTGTGTCTAATGCAGTCAAAAGAATTCCTACTGCTGTGAAAAACTCGTTGGTCGTCCAACTCAAGACTTCTAAATGTTATTGTAGAAGAATGTGACAGTTTGAAGGAGATGTTTGAGCAACTTATGAATGACGAAACGAGTGAGGAAAATACGATTAGGTCATGTAAAGAATTTCTGAACGAGTTCAATGATTTTGAATTTGCTTTGCTGGCATTAGTATTCAACGATATTTTTGGTTTGACAGCTGTTCTATTTGACATATTGCAGGAAAAATCTTTGGATATTAATTATTGTGTAACCAAGGTTAAAGACACGCAAGTTTTACTAGCAAATAAGAGGAACGAAATTTATTTTGGTGAACTTATTGAGAAAAGTAAGCAGCTGACAAACATAAACATTCGTAGGGGGGCGTAATGACTTGACATTGGAAGATGTGTGTCGAGAATATCGTATTTTGTATTACGAAATCATTGATAATATTTTGATGGAGATTCAAGTACGATTTCATGATTGTGATAAATTACAATTCCTAGGTCTTATAGACTCGAACAAGTGTGAGCTGTATAATAAACATTTTCCTGTCAAATCCCTGCAGAACTTTCAACAATGCTATCCCCAAATATTCACCAATACACCACGTTTAAAAAATGAACTATCACTATTTTATGTTGACGAATCCTACAAAGGAAAAAATCGGGTGAAATACTTCAAGAACTTCATGAAAATAAAGATATTTTTGAAGAGACTTACAAACTTTTTTCTTTAGTACTGACAATTCCTTCTACTAGTGCATCAGTGGAACGTAGTTTTTCTTGTTGAAAAGACTAAAAACTTTTACAAGAAATACAATATCTCAGTCCAGACTTACATCATTGGCTGTCATCACCATACACCGTGAATTGTTGCTGAAACTAATTGAAGACCAGCCCTTCTACGAGGACATCATAGATAAGTTTGCCAACCTCAAGGAAAGGAGGATTGATTTAATCTATAAAAAAATAGGCGAGTTTGACTTGTTAGTACCGGTAATTTATATTTGGTTAAGTATTAGCTTTTTAGCAGATATTTAAGCATTCAAATACGCTATCCACGCGTCAGGTCCCCTCGGCCGCAATCTTGGGTTTCACGAGGCTGAGTGCACCCCGTTCCAACCCCCACGTCAGTTTCTAAAATCCCTGACAGAGGGAGCCGGGAATTGAAGCCGGGGCCTCCGGGTGTGAGGCAGGCGCGCTACCCCAACACCACGGGGCCGGCACCCAGACGGTATTAGGGTATCCAAAGCCTAGGGTGTCTTTCACCTTCCCACCTTAATGTTTGGGCCTTGTTTCTTGTTCCCTGATTCCCTCATTCTTCGAGGAGTCAGACCTCTAGTTTTCTTTTCTTGGTATCTCCTGCCTTCTCTGATCAAGGCCCTAAAGGAGACAGGGTGTATGTAGCCCTAACACTTAAGGTGCACTCTGCATAGTGGCTCACGGCTGGTGAGTTTGGGAGTTGGTAACCCCGAGGGATTCCTAAGCTGAGTCTGTTTTTCCCCCTTTTTCCAATGACTTTGGGATCGACACTCCCATTTCCCTTTCATCTGCCTTTCACAGCTTTCCTTCCTTCCAAGTCCCTCAATCCTCATTCATCGAGGGTGGAGGGTATTTCTTTTCCTCCTGTCCTTTATTTCCCTTATTCCTTGTTTTATTTCTTCATCTTTTAGTAATTAGTGATAAGTCTGTAGTTAGTAATAGCAGTTGTAGTTGTAGCAGTAGTATATATACAGTCCAACTTCGATATCTCCAAGTGCTTTCGGACATAGAAATTACTTCCATTTGTCGAAATATTCGAATAGCCTAATAGACCTTCGAATTACAGAAAAAACATGACAAAAATTGTGCAGAACTTCGCTGGGAAATTAAAATTACTTCGAGATATCGAACATTCAAAATATAGAAGTTCGACTGTATATAGCTATTGTTTTAAGGGCGGAAGAGCGAGTTCATCTGGCCCAGCAAGTAGTTTGAATTTCATTATCATTTTCACTATCACCCAATCCATTAGTGGCCCATAACCTAGATGTTTGACAACTTAAAAAAACAACAATCGTTATCATCATCATCATCATCAACATCATCATCATCATCATCATCATCATCAATCAGATGATTAGCAATCTTGTATATTAAGTTCCCAACAGAGCCATTAGACGAGAAAATGTCCTCATTATTGCAAACCGCGCGGCGTAAAGGTGCTCGTTAAATCGTGTATCACGACTGTGCGGGTAGCTGCTGCAAGTCCGGAGATCGTAGGTTCGAATCCCGGCACTGACAGCAGATATCCTGAGTGCGTTTTCTCCCGGGAATTTCCATACTCCCTCTAGGTAAACGCTAGGATAGTACCTTATTTCAAGTCCAGGGGCACTTACCTCATCCGGGAGCGTGGTGGCTAAGCGGTCTAGCTGTATGCCTCTCACCTAGGCGGTCCGGGTTCGATTCCCGGTCAGTGCATGTGAGATTTTCGAAGTGAAATGCCATGTCCTGTGGTTCGGATTCCACGTAAAAAGGAGGTCCCGTGGCTCATAATCACAAGATTCACGGTCACGTAAAACTACAATCTTCGTTCACTTACCTCATCCCCATCCCTAATACAATTACACACTCGACTACAGTCATCACATAAATACAGGTTATCAGACAACTTCAACACACACCCAACTACACCGGGCTGATGAACAAGATGTCCCAAACCCCTAAAATTAATAAATAACAATAAAAATAACAATATTACTGCACACTGGAGTGTCAATACCAGGCTTAATCACTACCAGAGGGAAGATGACGTGAGAAAAGGAAAAGAGCTTAGGAATGAAAGTAAGATTAGGCAACAGAGGAGCAAATCCAATAAAATATATTTTTATTAACAACTAACAGAAGAAACTTGGGATAATTGACTACTGTTTGTAACAGGGTAAGAAGAAAATTACTCAAGGCTAATATCATAAATGTGGAAAAAACCAAATAGCCTAAGTAATAAAAGAATTTAAGCTTTAATTGGTAAATAGAATTTGTTGTGCTAAAAATAGGTTAACTCTAGCAAGTAAAAATGCCGAAGAATAATTAATAAAACTAACAAAAGAATCACAGTCTTGCTTGCTTAAAAAGCAACCAAGAGTCTGCATAAAGAATTTGCTAATATAACTTCATGCAATAATGCAAAGAAAATGGAAGATTAATAAACCAGCAGGCAGTCACCCAGTGCACTATCCCTTCCAAACAAGAAATAGAGTACTGTATGGCAAAGAAAATAGAAGATTAATAAACCTGCAGGCAGTCACCCAGTGCACTATCCCATACAAACAAGAAATAGAGTACTGTATGCGGGACTCAAGTCATTGGCGAAAGCTCAAACAAAGGGCTATAATAATTATTTTAACAAAGCTACGGGGAAATATTTCAAAAATCATTCTATGATGCTGCAATAAATGAAACAATTAAAGAATAGCTGGACTATCCACCGAGGATGGACCCCGAAGCAAGAGGCGGATTGAACGTGAAATAGAATGAGGCAGGAAGGTGCCGTAGCCTTTAGAAAAAAAAGGTTATAACTAAGCAAAATACAAAAGAGAACAATTGTTGTGTTCAAAGTGTGCTAAACTTTTACCCAGCAGGGTGCTGATTAGAAGTTTAGCGGAGGAAAGACTATCAAACCTAACTTAGGCAGAACTACAATCCAAAAAGTAAATTGACATGACAAGTTAATAATTACCTCGAGTAGGAAGTTTGCTGAGCGAACTGTACCCACATTTAACAATTTAAAGGAATTGCAAGAAAAAAAAAAAACTTTAAACAAAGCAACAAAAGGAGTTTCGCCCTGAACACAAGAAATGATCGGGATTAATTGAGCAATTAGCATGGAGTATTGCAATTGTTACATTAAGTGCAGAAAGTAGTACGAAAAAATGGGGTAGTAAATGCCAAACATAGCATGCCCTCCGAGCAATGATACGCAAGCAACAATTGATACGTATAGAAGGCGACCGTGGCCTAAGCCTAAGAATTGAGTCAAGCGACCAACAAATGAGAGCAATTTTTATTGCATTAACACTAATAGTGGTTTCGAACAATACTACAACGATTGTAGGTCTAAGACCTATCAAAAAATTAGTAGGAAAATGTATAAATATTTTGTTCAAAAATTAAGTAATTAACAAATTCCTGACTAGAGTGCCTTCATAGTAAAACGTGACAAGAGCATTAGGTAAATATAAAGTTATAAATCCTGAATTCCTGGGAACAGCAGGAAAATAAGAATGAAGCTTAAAAGGTGGGTTTATAACCACCACTATATTTAAGCAGTAAATTCAAAATGGGGGGAAGGGGTCGTTAATAGACCAAGCCTCATAGAAAAAATACAAGAAATTATTGTGAATTAACCTAAAGTGTTAGTAGTAGGAAAATGGGGATAGCGGAAATAGGAGGATGAGAGCACACGAAAAGTTCACTATTGAGTTTGAAATAGTTTGTTCTGACTTGAAAATTAGCAGTAGGTCAAAGTTATTGAGGTTTTGAGGTGTTTGCCAGTGTAACTTTGCACAATACAGAGTCTATTGCGTGATTCAAAATTCCACAAGTTACAAGTAGCGTAAAATGAGGCAAGGAGAAAAATTCCTCGATGAAATTTAAGAATAGCTTGGTACAATTTCAAGATTCAGTAGACAATCCATAGAAGAAGAAAAGCTTGATTTTTCAAAGTGCTATAAGTTTGGTATAAGTCCCACGTTGAGAGAAAGGTATTCCCTTTTCGACACAGATAGTACTAGCAAGTTTTCATGACCATTCAATGGCTAGCTTAACTGAGCTTTGGCGAAGCAATGTAATATCCCTCATGGGAGGCCGTTAGCAAATTGCACTAGTATGTAAAGGTTCAAATTTTGACGAAAATGTTCATTAAAATGTTTAGATTAATATTTCCATAGGCCCCGTAAAATTTGGTTTATAAATACAATGAGTTAAGTACTTATATTGTCATTGTAGTGATGTAGGATTTCACGGCCAGCCAATAAAACAGTTTTCAAGACATGGAGTCTTATTTAAAATCAACATATCGTTGAAGTGTATAGATTTCTCCAAGCAGGAGAGCCTTCAGTCTGGTTGGCGCACTAGTAGAGAATAGCGTGACAGAGCATTCAAGAGCGTGGTCGGGCAACGGCAGAGATGGGTAAGGGGGGAGGGGGGATGAGGGGAAATACATACAGGAAACATAACAAAAATAAATTGTGTACATAATCGCTTTTTAGGAAGAGTCCAGAATATAGATAGAGTCTTCATGGAAGATGCAGAAAGCGACACTGATGCCCTCTGCTTGAGATGTGTTGAACAAACTCTTGAAGAGCAAGGAATCTAAAGTATCAGCGACCTGCCGCAAGGAGCGCTGCAGAAAGATCTTATACAAAGAGAAAGCATCGCATCTGAAACATACTTTCAGAGAATGCACAGAAGAAAAACATAAACAAGTGTGATAGTGGTTTGTAGGAAAAGTTGAAACACAAAAGAGTACCCAAAGCGGGGGAGAATTACTCAACCAGATAACGTATATTCTGAAGGAATATACCACACACTGTAGAAACTGCAGCAGGAGATGGCAATAATAATGAATGTAAACTAAACGATAAACCATAATATCAGGCGTATAAAAGAATGTTTCAATGTATTACTGTTTTCAAGGTCCTCTTTGCAAACTTGTCATAAATAAAAGGGATCTTAACACCACAATTTAATATGTCTGTTAGGTAGTCAGCCCAAAGGCTGGTTGGATCCTCAAAAAGTACCACCGTTATGTTATGTGGGTAGATACCAACAAAAACCCAAAGCAGCGCTATATTGAGGCGTACTAGGCAAGAAGAGGAGAGAGGTAGTTTGCCATTGCTTTCCTCACTGAGTCAGAACAGCAGTACTAAACCTATGCGTAGAACCTTTCAAAGCATGCACGGGCACTGACTGTACCCTGAAAGTCATTACTAAGCACCACCCATACCTCAGTAGCTTCTATATAATGACAGCTATGAGTGAGACTGAGACATCGGTGAAAAACCACATTTTACTCTAGCCTGTGCCAACATATAAATGCAAAATGTACTGCATTCATCAAGAGATGGCAAACAGGCCACACAATTTAATAACATTGCATAATTAAATCTTGGTAAATAGCAAAAAGTAAGTGTTTTGCTACCAAGTTGCTTTATCGTTATACCTTTGTTCACGAAATTTCTAGAGATTATCGCTGCCGAATTGAAATTATTTCAATCCTCCCACGCTTGTGCGCCAATTGTCACCTTCCAGTCCCTCGTTGGGCGCACATCTGTGACTGTACCTCCTTTGACTGAATAATAATAATAATAATAATAAAAATAATAATAATAATCCATCTCTTCTCTCAATAACATATACATAAATACATAATCGGGGTTCGTGGGGATGAAGCACCTATACAACTATAATAACATCAATACTCATTCACACCCAACTACACCGGTGACCGCATTAATAAAAAACTGATATTTGGTAAACATTAACATATATTCTGATATAACGCATTAAACACACTCTGCTGGATCCTCGCCGATTACAGACTGACCTAACGTTCCCTATCATATATACAATGGCACACTTTTTGTGACAAACACTTATGGACCATGGAAGAAGATGTTTCCTTGTACTTACAGAAGATGGCTGCTGGCTTGAAGATTCGTCATCGGCTTTAACTCGAATCCGAGTATAAATCTTCTTCCTTCAGTCCAGTTTGCGGATGTGCTTACGGTGATTAAAGAGTCCAATCCTGGCATAGAACAAGCGTCCCCACAAGTCACATAGTATTCCTGGAGGAGGACGTGGTTAGGCTGCTCGAAGTTTCTTAGCTTGACGCTTGGCCTCTTCATGTGTGCGTCGATCCCTTTCAAACGTTTTTACAATATCCGAGATGGTACGGCGCCAAGTTGAGCGTTCTTCAGCCAGCATGCCCCAGGTTTGTGAATCAAGACCTGTCAATTTCAGGGTCTGCTTAAATTGGTCCTTGTAGCGCCTCTTAGGACCACCATGAGGTCTGGTGCCATAGCATAACTCACCATATAGCATTTGACGAGGTAATCTCACATCATCCATCCGATGGACATGACCAATCCATCTAAATTGGTGACCTATTATGGATGATTATATGCAGTTGATTTGAGCCTTTTTAAGAACAGCAATATTGGTAATGCGGTCTTCCCATTTAATCCTCAGGATTGATCGACGTTTTTGTGGGTGGAAGCCCTCAAGCTTCCTAAGATCACGTCGGTAAAGGGTCCACGTTTCCCAGCCATACAACAATGTAGAAATGACTACTGCTATGTACACCATAAGCTTTGCACTCATGGACAGATCTTTATTCATGAAGACCTGGTGCGCTAATAGTCCATATGCTGCATGGGCTGCGCCAATTCTCTTATCCACATCCTGCTCACAGGTACAGCTCAGGTACGAGAAGTGGTCTACCTGCTCTAATGGCAAATTTGAGATGGAGATATTGAACTGAGGAAGAGGTGTGCCTGGTGAAGGTTGTGCCAAGACTTAAGTCTTATTGACATTTATGGTAAGACCAAAGCGATCACATGCACTTTAGTAACAATTAACTGACTCTTGCAGCTCTTCTGGTGTGAGAGTTGGTGCCGCAGCATCATCTGCATACAACATATTAGTAACATTAGTAACCTGAGTTTTCCTCAAGGAGCGGAGACGAGTTAGGTTGAAAAGCCCTCCATCAAAACGATACTTGACTTCTACACCTGGGATGTTTGTGGGCGAATCATAAAGCATTGCAGCCAAGTACAGCGCGAAAAGCGTCGGAGCCAGTATACATCCTTGCTTCAGTCCATGGGTAATAGGAAATTCATCGGACATCTTATTCTGATGGCAAACCTGACCTGTCATGCCATCATGGAGAGCCTTGATTAGATCTACAAAACGCTGAGGGCAACCAAACCGCTTCAGCAGCGCCCACACGGATGGTATTGGAACCGAATCAAATGCATTTTCCAAGTCATAAAAGACTAAGAAGAGTGGATTCTGTTGTTCTCTACATTTTTCTTGTAGCTGTCTCACACAGAAAATCAAGCCAATTGTGCTTCTGGAAGCTCTATACCCGCATTGTGACTCTGGGAGGATCTTCTCAGAGATAACCTTGAGGCGGTTAAGTAGAATTCTTGCAAGAATCATCCCCACAATTGATAGCAGTGATATACCACGGCAGTTGCCACTAACACTGCGATCACCCTTCTTAAAGATAGTGATGATAGTGGCATTCTTTACGTCTCCAGGTACCTTTCTTGATTCCCATATTCTGAGGATAAGGGTGAAAATCCTTGTTTTGAGGGAATGACCTCCGGCTTGAATTAGTTCCAGAGGGATGTTATCTGGGCCAGGTGCCTTTCTGGGTTTCAATTGGGTGAGAGCTGCAGTGAATTTATGATAAGTAGGAGGTGCTACCAACCACAGTAGTTCAGGTTGTTGTGGCACATCACAAAGGAAATCTTCAGCAGCTGCTGATGGACGATTTAGGAGATTGGAGAAGTGCTCCTTACAGCGTTCAAAGATTTCTTGACTGTCAGTAAAGGTAGTAGAATTATCAGCGCGTTTCAGTGTACCTGATGAGGAGCGAGATGGTCCATATATTTCCTTGAGTACTGCATAGAAGTTCCTCAAATCTCGAGCATCTGATAGTCTCTGCAGTTCCTGAGCCTTCTGCTGCCACCAAGTATTTTTAATCTGCCTTATCTGCGTCTGACATTTACACTTGAGTTCCAGTAGTTTATTTCTCTATGTGTTGGAAGTTGGGTCTTGAAGATGGGCAAGATAGGCATTCCTTTTGGCATTGATGAGAGACAGAACTTCTTCATTGTTTTCATGAAACCAGTCTTGCCTTTTCCGCACTATAAAACCAATGGTTTCCTCAGCTGACTGTGTGATAATCTTCTGTAGCGTGACCCATTCTTGCTGAATTATAGGGGCGTGGTGGCTCAGCGGTCTAGCTGTATGCCTCTCACCAAGGTGGTCCGGGTTCGATTCCCGGTCAATGCATGTGAGATTTTCGAAGTGAAATGCCATGTCCTGTGGTTCGGATTCCACGTAATAAGGAGGTCCCGTGGCTCATGATCTAAAGATTAACGGTCACGTTAAACTACAAGCTTCCTTTTCTTGCTGAATGTCATTCGTTACTGGGTTTTCTGATAACTGGGTGACGATCCTGTTTCCGAAATGTTTATAGATGGATTCATCCTGAAGTTTGGATGTATTGAACTTCTTTCTTGGCAAATTTTTGATGTTCCTAGGTGGTTTAGGTCTGATGGATATCCTGAGCTTACATATAAGAAGTTTATGATCTGTCCAACAATTGTCTATATTCCTTGCTGTTCTGGTAATAAGAGTGTCCTTCTTATCACATTGCCGGGTAATGATATAATCAAGAATGTGCCAATGTTTGGAATGAGGATGCATCCACGTGGTTTTGAAGCGGTTAGGTAGCCGGAACTGCGTGTTAGTACCTTAATGAAAAGTTCGTGTTCTGCACAAAGACCGAGAATCAATAGTCCATTGGGATTACATTTTCCAAGTCCCTGTTTGCCCATCACATTATTCCATAGCCTGTGATCTTTCCCACCTCTGGCATTGAAATCACCGAGGAGCAAGAGTTTATCTGCAGATGGTACCTTGGAGATGATTTCACTTAGCTGATCATAGAACTGAGCCTTTACTTCATCATCAGAATCTAAGGTAGGAGCATAGGCAGAGATGAGTGTCATAAAGGAACCTCTTGAGAGTGGTATGCGGAGAGTCATGAGCCTTTCGCTGATTGCAATGGGCGTAAGTTGGTGATAATTTACCAGTTTGGTCTTCACAGCGAATCCCACGCCATGAATACGAGATTCACCCTCCTCTTTTCCTTTCCAGAAGATGGTATATCCTGTTCCAGATTCAGTAATGTTGCCTTCAGAAGACAGCCTAGTTTCACTGAGAGCAGCAATGTCAACGTTGAGTCTTGATAACTCATGGGTTACAAGAGCTGACCTTCTCTCAGGTCTAACGATCTTATGTTCCATGATCCAATAATCAATCAATCAATCATTTTGGATTCTTTTCCGGTTTTTGTTTTTCGACCGCATGAGGGGTGACCTGCTGAGTGCGGTTGCCCAGCCGGACCAAGATTGTGACTTCCGATGTTTAGCCCACCTTTTCTAGGGCCTTCCCCATGTGGAGTGGGCAGCGGTGATCCTAAATAGGCCTGTTCAAACACAGATGCAGGAGCGAATTCCCGAGTAGTCACAGAGTCTCCGGAAGACGACCATCACACATCTGCTGCCTACGTGCAGGTCCGAACTAGGGGCTTCCAGTTGCACACATAACCTGCCCCCACCATCCATATGCCATCGCCGTTGGACTTTGAAAGTAAGTGACGTTCGGAAGAAGTGCCACTGGCGTGAATTTGTTTAGGGTGGATCTCAGCTTGCCAGGACGAGACCCACACACTATGATCTCTGAGCCTTATCCTGCGGCTCACAAAGAATGAGACATGCAGGACCGAACACAGAGACTGCAACGAACTGCCGCATACTCAAGTACTAATGAGGTGTGCCTTTACAGCCAGTCCGTCTGGCCTGACCTCTTCCGCCTCTATGACCGTTGGGAGCCATAAGGGTGATTGGCTCCTCCTCCGCTCATTTTGCCGTTGTGCCAAAATATGCCCATCATAAATATGGACAATGGTTTGCCCTATTAAACCTGAGCAATAGGCTGCCCCATCCGCAAACCACACTGTGCCACAGTTCACCTCTTTCACTGCAGGTACAGTTGAGGACTTCACCGTAACCCTGGCAAGGGACCCTAACAACGTACTACTAGCCGGTCCAGCTGGACCAAGGTTTTTTAAAGAGGTGTTACTCCTCTATCACTCTCTACTTCCTTATGTAGGTTATGTGAGCACACTTGCTAGTGCCTATACTATATAGGATACTACTACAGCTGCTGCTCCATATTGTAACACTGTATAATACACACTGTAGGTTATACAGGCACACTTGCTAGTGCCTATACTATATAAGATACTACTACAGCAGCTGCTCCATATTGTAACACTGTATTATACACACTGTAGGTTATACAGGCACACTTGCTAGTGCCTATACTATATAAGATACTACTACAGCAGCTGCTCAATATTGTAACACTGTATTATACACACTGTAGGTTATACAGGCACACTTGTTACTGCCTATACTATATAAGATAATACTACAGCTGCTGCTCCATATTGTAACACTGTATTATACACACTGTAGGTTATACAGGCACAGTTGCTAGTGCCTATACTATATAAGATACTACTACAGCAGCTGCTCCATATTGTAACACTGTAATTTACACACTGTAGGTTATACAGGCACACTTGCTAGTGCCTATACTATATAAGATACTACTACAGCTGCTGCTCCATACTGCAACACTGGATTATACACACTGTAGGTTATACAGGCACAGTTGCTAGTGCCTATACTATATACGATACTTCTACAGCAGCTGCTCCATACCGTAACACTGTATTATACACACTGTAGGTTATAGAGGCACACTTGCTAGTGCCTATACTATATAAGATACTACTACAGCTGCTGCTCCATACCGTAAAACTGTATTATACACACTGTAGGTTATACAGACACACTTGCTAGTGCCTATACTATATAAGATACTACTACAGCAGCTGCTCCACACTGTAACACTGTACTATACACACTGTAGGTTATACAGGCACAGTTGCTAGTGCCTATACTATATAAGATACTACTACAGCAGCTGCTCCATATTGTAACACTGTATTTTACACACTGTAGGTTATACAGGCACATTTGCTAGTGCCTATACTATATAAGATACTACTACAGCTGCTGCTCCATACGGCAACACTGGATTATACACACTGTAGGTTATACAGGCACAGTTGCTAGTGCCTATACTATATACGATACTACTACAGCAGCTGCTCCATACCGTAACACTGTATTATACACACTGTAGGTTATAGAGGCACACTTGCTAGTGCCTATACTATATAAGATACTACTACAGCTGCTGCTCCATACCGTAAAACTGTATTATACACACTCTAGGTTATACAGACACACTTGCTAGTGCCTATACTATATAAGATACTACTACAGCAGCTGCTCCACACTGTAACACTGTACTGTACACACTGTAGGTTATACAGGCACACTTGCTAGTGCCTATACTATATAAGATACTACTACAGCAGCTGCTCCATATTGTAACACTGTATTATACACACTGTAGGTTATACAGGCACACTTGCTAGTGCACTTATTCTCAGTGCACTTATGGACCATGGAAGAAGATGTTGCCTTGTACTTACAGAAGATGGCTGCAGGCTTGAAGACTATATCTACTGATTTTGTTTTTTTTGTTCCCATGGATTCCGTACTAATTACTTTGGTATTGCAGTAGCTAAATTGTTTCACACGCCTAGTACTGTTGAATTCCATTGGTGGCGATAGTTTGCCTACTTTCACAATCATATGATTTAATTTGTTACTCGTTGATGTGAATTTATTATTGAGCTCTGAATCCATTTGGTGACTTCCAGAACCTATTCCGCACCTGAATGTACTAATACATGGCATACTTGACCAGTATTCGCCGATTAGAAAACTATTGTGATGGCCCTCGAATATAAGTGATCAGACTCGAACTTCCAGTACCTTACGCTTTTCAAGACAGTAAGTCATTGCTGACTTTCCTGAAACTAGGCAGAATATCCTCAGTTGAAGAGTATCCCAACCTGCGACTCAGTGTGAAATTCTTAACACGATATCGTGAATGTCCAGATCTACATCTATTCCCAAGGATAACCAAGCATAACCAGACTTGATCTCCTTCAACTTCTAAGTCCAAACATCCTACCAAAATGAATGAGCACGGTCCCAGACCAGACGAAATCTATCGAAGGAGTAATGCTCTTCTCAGCCGCGGTCAACCGTAATATCAATCGCGTTATCCCTTCCCAGGTCAGGTCCACACGACCAAAATCACGGATGGTGGGATATCAGCCAATCATAACAATATACACGTATTCATAAACACACCAGCAGTACATAGATGTCAGATGTAATCACCCACTTCGACCTCTAAGTCACCTCAGCCACGGCCGTGGAATTAACCCAGCCGCTCAGAATACCTCCAACCTAGAAAACTGGTGCAATATGCTTGTCACCACAATACATACTTGCTCAAATGAGCATAATTCCTCAAGCCAAATAAATAGCATTAAAATGTTACATTAAAACCTGACTTGGATCCTGCTATCAATGAACAAAGTATATGGGAATCAATCAAACCGGATAATACACTCTAATAAGTTATTACAAATCAGATAAAAGCATCAAATAAAATACATTCTCCATTCATCAGAATCGTAAGTCTCGAAAGTGAGGGTTCGATCCCTTGTGACATTGGGACGGTTACAAATCCCCTCCGTTGGAGTTCCTATGAATGCATATGAATGGGGACTCCATCTACACTCAAATACACTGAAACACATATATACACTGACAACATAGAAATAAATACCCTTTCACAATAGACACAAATAGATTCCCTTTCAATACACATATCTCATTATCTTTACATCAGACTTTACACATTTTCATTCTTTCAAATGTCTTTGTTTGGTTTTGCTTAAAACTAACTCCCACTAATATTCCTCAAGTGTTCTTCAGTGTGTTATAATTTTAATTTCACTATTGTCCGTCATTTTGACAATGTAGGCACTTAGACACGTTGCACTTTATCCCTGCGTTAGGAATTATATACTCTGCTATCTTCACTTGGCTACTTAGCCTCTTCGTCATTGCTTGAGAGCATGCCATGTGTTTATATCACTTTTCGACTAAGTCTGTCATTGAGGATCTGCCTTAACCTTACTTACTAACATACCTCCAAGGATTATACACATTATATGGCAGGAGCAGATGAACTCGAAGTTCCACCCCTTCAAAATCAACAATGACTAGCTAACATTATATGACCCTACTGCGGTTCCTTGTTGGTCTGCTAGGTCATACGCACACTCGCCAATACGCTTAGTCACTATAAAAGGTCCCTTAAAATATGAAAGAACTTTCACATTTCCTTGGCTTGAGCTGAGGAAGGACACGGCACCCTGAGTAATACTAAATCACCAACATTGAAAAAAATCAAACTTAACCCTATTATGCTGGCGCCTACGTTTATCTCCTTATGTTTCTAAATCACTTCCAGTCAGCTGGATGCACCCCAATCTACTTTCCAGTTTTCAAACCAAACATCTTTACGACTTCGTTGGTAGGCTTCCAACCGTACTGAATTCCATAGGGCGTGCATCTCGTGCTCTCATGGTACGTATTATTGAACCATTGTTCAATATCTCCTCGTTTGGAGAACCACGCACTGTGGCAATCGCTTACATAAGTACTGAATACTCGGCCTAATCCTTTCATCGTTCTCTGCGCCATGTTTCCTTGAGGGTATCTTATTGAAGAGAAAACATTTTCAACACCCAGTTCACTCAACTAGGTTTTCCAGATTTTCGAAGTGAACTGGCTGCCATGGTATGTCAAAACTCTGATGGGCTTCCCGAACTCAGGGATGTATTTCTCGACCATTTGTAGGGCACGACCGTTCCCAGTCTCTTTTCTCAGGGGATACAGCTTGACAAACTTACTAAAAGAGTCAGCAATCACGAAGATATACTGATATCCGTACCGAGATTTGACTAAAGGCCTATACAAATCACAGTATACTAAATCCCGCAGTTTTTCAGTGATTACCGCCTGACGAGATCCATCTAAAATTCTCGCCGGGGCTTTACAACGCTGACACAAATCGCAGCTCGCAAGGACGTTCCTTATGTTCCTTCCCATATTACGCTAAATAAAATGCTGCTGAACAGCGAAAAGATCCTTAGCCGCACCAAAATGCCCCTGAGCTTTATGGTGATACCAAGTCATAGTTTCCTGTAAAGCTAATTGAACACAACACTTCCACTCACCTAGATGGCATAACCTTGCTAACTTGTCGCATTCTAGCTTACAGGCAAACTTACCCACCTGAAGTCTAGCTCCAACTTCCATGTTCCTCAACTCACACAAGATCTCAGCCATGCTCTCGTCTTTCTCTTGCTCTGCCAGCAAATTACGGAGCTTACCCATCTTCTCGTCACAATCTCGCGCCTTAGTGACGCACAAATCAGCACCCTGTTTTATATCCATCTCCCTGTGATCATCATCACCAACATTCCTACTAAGGAAGTCGGCCACTATTTTCTCCTTACCCTTAATGTACGTAATCTCCAGGTCACTGATTGACAAAATCCACCATGACATCCTATTAGAGGTCAACTTACACAGACTCATAAATACTACAGCATTATGTTCTGTGAGCACCTTCAACTTGCTTCCCAGAACATAGCTACGAAACTTACCAAGCGAGTCAACGATAGCCAATAATTCTATCTCAGTGATAGTATAACGCTTTTCAGCCAAACTCAAACCCCTTCTAGCTAAAGAGACTATTCCTAAATTACCTACGTCATCATACTGATACAGCACACCTGAAACTCCTAACATACTGACGTCAGTTATTAGGACGTAAGGACAATCTACTCTAGGGTATTTCAGCATAACTGAATCAACGAAACCTCTCTTCAACTCAGTGACACCTGCCTCGTGCTCGTGGTTCCACACCCATCTCGCACCCTGCTTCAACAGTTCCCTAAAAGGTTCAACCAAATCGGAATACTTTAAGACAAACCTCTTGAAATAATTAAAAACCCCTACAATTCTTCGTAGTTATTTGGCGTTACGTGGCGTAGCGGTATTGTTTATCTTGTCTAAACGCGTCTGTTCGGGAAAAATACCTTGTTTGGTGATAGTATGCCCTAGGAATGTTGTCTGTTGGGTTGCAAACAAAAACTTACTAAGTTTCACTGTAAAACCCCACTCCCTTAATTTTCTCAAAACTATGTCCACGTGTACTAGGTAATCCTCTTTAGTATGTGATGCAATGATAAGATCGTCTATCTACATTGTTACAAAATCGTGTGTGTCCCTTCCTAACACGAAATTTAATGCTTTGATCAATGCTGAACTACTATTGTTGCACCCAAATGGTACGACAATATGCTGAAAAAGGCTACTCTTATAACTGAATGCAGTCGGCTTCTTATCATCTACTCTTAAAGGGACTTGCCAAAAGCTGTCGCTAAGATCCATGGTTGAAAACCATTCCCTAACATTGAACTTCTGAACAAGATTTTCTGTACATTCAGGTCTCTGAGAATCACCTGCCAACTTAGAATTTAATTGGCGAGCGTCAATACATAGTCTGACTGAGCCATCACTCTTCCCAACAACAACAACAACAACAACAACAACAACAACAACAACAACAAGTGGGTTAGAATACATGCTCGTGGAAGGCTCAATAATACCTTGGTCCAACATACGATTGATTTAATTCTCTACGGTGGCAGCCTATCTGAAAGGAATTGCATATCTGGGACCAGAAAACGGTGAACTATTAACCAGTTCAAATCGATGAGTGTACAAGTGCGTTAATCCAGGCTTGTCACTAAATACGTCCTTATTACTCAATAATACCTCAAATAAATCCGCCTTACATCACACAACTTACTATTGCCCACGGCTTGCCAAAGTGGATCACCTCGATGTTCCTCCGTTGAAAAATGGCATACATCTACCAAAGCTACTTCCTCGTCAGACTCCCCTGCTGACATCCCCTCTAAAACCTTAGTAACACAAGCCTCACTCATCCCCTCAACTATTCACATCTCATCCTAATCTCCTGATTCTTAATGCCTCTCTCCAGACATAAAACTCCGTTATCAAAATCCATAACATCCTTATGCTTATTCACCCAGTCAGTGCCAAGAACTACCTCGCAAATCAAATTAGGTATAACCAGACAGCATTGATTACTCACTTGACCCTCTAACGCAATAGGCAATCATATCTGCTTACTCACTTTCTGACTCTTACTTCCTACAGCTGTAACATGTACCTCTTCAACCAATGTCCACCCCTAATAATTTCCTCATACACTACTTTACTGATGCAAGTTCTCTCACTTCCTGAGTCTACCAGAGCCTTATATTCTCTCCCTAAAATGCCCATTGCAATAATCGATGAATAACCCTCGTTCTTACCTTTTACCTGAAACCCCTCTTGGTCAGCCAAAAATCCTCTTTACCATATGCATGAAACTTACCTTCTCCTCTTTAATTACACACTGCCTAATGTGCTAACCTCCGGGCTGTCTACCTGACCTATTTACACAACCCGCTGAGAGTTTTAATAACTGGGACCTGGTCCCTCAGCTTCCTCAGGTCTCCTTACTGCCTCCCTAGCTCTCTGAACCGTCCCCTCCTGTTGCCCTCTCTGAAAATTTACCCGCCTTTCGAAATTATCTCTCCTCTGATAATTTTCCACCTGTCTATTGTTCTCATCTCTCCATTGATTATTCTCCTCCCTCCTCTGATTAAAATTGTCACCTCTGTTTCCCTGATTAAGCCTGTTTCTGTTAAAGTTTGACTGATGCTCATTCTGCCTGATCTCACTCTTCACCTCTACTCTATTCGTTTGCTGGTGGCCTAAATTATCAAATCAATTCCTCTAACTCCTCAATACTCTTAACTTTCTGCATACGGCTAGCCTGTTGTACCCTACTCGGAAAGTGTTTAAGCATCAATCTTAATATATCTATGTCAGAGGTGACCCCATCTAAATTCTTCCACAGTAACGCGTGGGCTAAATGATACTCTGTGAGGGATACCACGTCTCGCTCCTTGAATTTCCCAAACATGAGCGTTTCCCGTTCCCTAGCCTGAATAGATTCCCCCCAAAATTTGGCCTTGATTTACCCTTAAAATCTTCTAAGTTTTTCACGTTCAGTCTACCGTAGACCAATATCCAACCAAGATTTTACATCCCCCTTTAACGAGCGTGACAGAATTTCCATGACCGTTTCCCTGTTGATTATTTCATCGTCTAAGTCTTTCTTAAATCGTTTTTCCACGGACTTCAAATATTCCATTGGATTGAACTGTCGATAGTTAAACTGTGGTAAACCGGGATCCCTGTAGGAACGACCAAGTGACATGCCCTTTTGGCTCATCGGCCGGTCTCTCATCCCTCTTCTCTTCTTTATCAACTCTTCCTGAAGTTTTTCATTCCTCTCCACCAATGTCACCTGTTCTCCCTTAAGGCTCTCGATCTCCCCCAGCTTACCTTCTACGACCCCTACTCTATGAAAGTACTCCTTTGAATCTTTCCTTACGGTATTGCATACCCGTTCACACGTTCCGCTCACTCGCTCTTCTATATGTTCCCCGTTCTGATTGCCCCCAATTCTCACTTCTGACTATTCTGAGGGCCCTCCATCCCTGCTAATCTAATTTCCAAGCTATCCTGATTTTTCGCTATCTCTTCTCTCAGCACATCTTCTCTCTCCTCTATTTACTGCTAAGTTCTTTCTCTAAGTTTTCCAACCTACTACTCATCACAGATTTATGTTCCTGTACTTCCTTACTCAACTCCTCAATCTTAGCATTCGTTCCGTTTGCATGTTCCTTCACTGCCTCGTCTACATATAACTTCACTGATTGAAGCTGCTTAAGTACAGATTCTATTTGTATATTCATAGAAGACCCTCCCGGCTGCCTAACACTTGCTATTTCCTCACTCAAAGACTCTCCTTGCTGCCTCACTTCTCCGACCTCCTTACTTACATACTCTATTTTCTGGCTTACTGACTCTACATGCTGTTTAATAGACTCCTGCATTCCTGTCATTTTGCTCAGTAGCATTTGGAACAAACTAGCGTTCATATACCCCCACTCTCGTTCATTTTCCTGCCCCCCTCGTTAGTGATCTGGCATTCCTCAGTAATGATAGAGTTCTCCGACGGTTCCTCTATTAAGTTCTCACCCTGCACGCTCCTAGCTCCCTCCTTGCTTAAAATCTTATCAGACACCTTATTACTAACTTTGTTTATGGCTCTACTTCTTAATATCAGACTTTGCTCTGTGGACATAACCTATGACCTGTATGAAATTTGAAATAACTCTATCATTTTTAATGTGTGTTTTAGCGTTTGCGTACACGTAAATGCTATTGTTGTTATTATTTTGTACTTCGATCCCCACGCTTGTGGCGTCAATTGTAACTGTACAGAGTTACAATCAACAGATCGTCCCACGCTTGTGCGCCAATTGTCACCCTCCAGTCCCTCGTAGGGAGCACAACTGTTACTGTACGTCCATTCACTGAATGAAAATAATAATAATAACAATCAACCTCTCATTTCAATAAAACATGTAAATAAATAATCGGGGTTCGTGGGGGTTAACCACCTGTACGATTATAATAACAGCAATACTCATTCACACCCAACTACACCGGTGACCGCGTAAATAACAAAACCAGACATCTGATAAACATACACATATATTCTGCTATAACACATGAAACTCATTCTGCAGGATCCTCGCCGTTTACAGACTGACCTAATGTTCCCTATCATATATAAAATGGAACACTTTTTATGACAAACACTTATGGGCCCTGGAAGATGATGTTGACTTGTAATTACAGATGATGGCTGCTGGCTTGAAGACTATATCTACTGATTCTGGGCTTTTGTTCCCATAGAGTCAGTCCTAATTACTTTGGAATTGCAGTAGTTAAATTGTTTCACACGCCTTGTACTGTTGAATTCTATTGGTGGCTATAGTTTGCCTACTTTCACAATCATACCAGTTAATCTGTTACTCATTGATTTGAATTTATTATAGAGCTCTGAATCCGTTGGGTGACTTCCAGAACATATTCCGCACCTGAATTTACTAATACTTGGCATATTTGACCAGTATTCGCCGATTAGAAAACTATTGTAATGACCCTCGAATATTGGTAATTAGACTCGAACTTCCAGTACCTTACGCTTTTCGAGTCAGTAAATCATTGCTGACTTTCCTGAAACTATGTAGAATAACCTCAGTTGAAGAGTACCCCGAACTGCGGGTCAGCATGAAAGTCTCAACACGTTATCGTGAATGTCCAGTTCTACCTCTATTCCCAAGGTTAACCAAGCATAATCAGACTTGATCTCCTTCAACTTCTCAGTCCAAACAACCTACCAAAATGAATGAGCGCGGTCCCAGACCAATCCTCGCCAGACGAAATCTATCGAAGGAGTAATGCTCTTCTCAGCCACGGTCAACCGTAATATCAATCTTGTCATCCCCTCCCCAGGTCAGGTCCACACGACCAAAATCACGGATGGTGAGATACCAGTCAATTATAAAAATATACACATTCATAAACACATCTGCAGTATATAGATGCCAGATGTAATCACCCGCTTCGACCTCAATGTCACCTCTGCTACGGCCGTGGGATTAACCCAGCCGCTCAGAATACCTCCAACCCGGAAAACTGGTGCAATATGCTTGTCACCACAAGACATACTTCCTCAAATGTGCACAATTACTGCAAGCCAAATACATATCATTACAAGGTTACATTAAAACCTGACTTGGATCCTGCTATCAATCAACATCTTAAATCTAAACTAATTATATGGGAATCAATCATAATGGATAATACACTCTAATAAGTTATTACATAACAGATAAAAGCGTCATATAAAAATATATGCTCGATTCATCAGAATCGTAATTCTCGAAAGTGAGGGTTCGATCCCTTGTGACTTTGGGACTGTCACATTTTATTAAGTGTCGTTGTAATTCCGCTCTTACATCCAGAGGAATTGATTGTAACTTTATAAATGTACATCCATACAAAATATTAAATGTATGTAATCGTTGATCTTGCGCCTTCTGCAGAAAATGATTCTTATATGAGACTACATTTCGTCATTGTCTGCGTTTCGTCATTGTAACTGTAATAAATAGTGGATTGTCGGTATTAATATCCTATAAGTTCAGGATGACAGCTGCGTTCTACACGCAGTGTGGTAATCTTATGACTGAGGTATCTTTCATGCTTCTCCTCTCTGAATGAGTTTCGTGTAAATTGCGCAATTGGATCAGGAGTTATATATTTTGATGTTTTAATAGTTCGCCCATCCGCCATCATGAATATAAGGCGAGATTGATCTTTTAACTTGGGCATAGAAGCCCATTGCGGTTCAACTTTTATACTAATTTGAAATATTGTTTCTCTAGAATATAGTTAATTATTATTATATTTCATAATTTCAAAAAAATCAAATTAAGGCTAATGAAATTAAAATGCAAAAGGGACGAAAATACTCAATTTATTCATAGCAAGACAGTCGTCTTTTTATATAAGATTATTTTAAATTTTACAATGGAACGTGATCTTTATTTGTTTTCTGTTTTGAGTGATTATATCGCGAAGTACAGTATATTAATTGTACAGTATGCTTATTTATAACACTAAGCAAATATTAGAACGCTCCAAATCCTTGTCCAGTTTCATTCATCATCATTCATTTTATCTTTCACTATCTTTCATTACTCGTTGTTGCCGGCTTCATACTGTAGGATACATTTAATGAAAAGCGTTTAATCCTTGGATTTCAACAATTCCGTGATTGGTGTTAATAGGTGAGCCATCGGTAGGCTATCGGATTCAGTGGACCCTTGTTCGGCTATCACCCATGTGAATTAATAGTTCCTACCTTAAGCCTAGTTTGTATATATTGTGCTGATTAAAAAAGTATATTTAGGGGGATAATCAGAAAACAGTTGTGAATAGACATATACAATCGTTCAACATACAAATTATAAAATAAATGACTATCTCTTATTATTCTCATTTCCTCGGCGGCTGTCATCCCGGAGGCCCGGGTTCGTTTCCAGGCCCTGCCAAGAAATTTAATTCTGGTCTGAGGAGTGGAACGGGGTACACTCAGTCTTGTGATGAATAACTGAGAAGAGGCGGGTTCGATTCCTATCTCAGCCATCCTGGAAGTGGATTTCTGTGGTTTCCGTTGCTGCTCCCGGCAAATGCCAGGATGGTACTGTACCGGTATTCTCTGTGTCAATAGATTACATGTATTTATAAGAAGCGATTATTTCACTTTAATGTGGAGATTTTAACTTCCAGTTGAGAATTACAGCAAGCAAGACGCGAGCTTAGGGGAATCGCTTAGGCAACCCTGCTTTGCAGAAAGCAGTGACGTTCTAGTCCGTCCACGATGACCCAACTCGCAAATGTTTTCGAAGGACAAGCTTGTACGCAAGATGGCTGCTGTACAACCGCGACATGAAACCAACAGATATTGATATTTACAGAGATCACAGAGAGGATCTACAACATGGGATCATAATGAAATATAATGAGTAATCTGAAGACATTTACGGAGATATATATGCATTTATAATTGTTAATATGTGTTTATCGCAACAACGGCATGCAGCTTCGATTTTTATCGATCGGAAAGCGGTGTATCATGGGAAGAATCCAGCACAGCTGACCTGAGCTCTGGATTAGGACACTCACTCACATCTTGATTCTGTGCGGGCAACAAGTCTCAAATATTTATTGAAATAATGCGCTTTTTGAGTACGGCGCGGGAGCGGTGTTTTCATTGCATACAGGCAGGCATGACCGCGGAGAACACGGGTCGGTCTCGTAACCCGGTGTCGGCGTGTTACAGTTATAGAAGTGTCGCGAACGAACTTTGTGCTTGTGATAAAACTTTTAGTAAGCGGATTACTATAACGAGTGAACTTACATTATTATCGAGTTCTCTACGAAGTATACTGCCATGTCATACGGTACTGAGTTGAGAGGAATTGTCAACCAGTCACATTTACAAGTAGGTGTGCTGAAATGGGGTGTTCTCTGGAGTGTTATCGGGCGAGGATCGGGCTGTGGTATGCGAAGGGTAGTCGGGATTTCCAGTGTTTGTGTGTGCGTACGGGACCTAGTAACTTGTGGTTTATAGCCCTAGTGATAGCTGCGTTGTTAGTTATTGGTGGAGTGGAAGTGAATCCAGGGCCTGTTACTCCAAATGTGAATCAGGCAAATGATCCAGTGGCATCTTTAAAGTGTTCGACGTGCAGTAAAACATTGAAGAATGGTGTTGAGTGTGGACTATGTGAGTAATGGTTTCACTTCGTCTGTATTAAGGTCAAGAAGGAGGATTGTGATGTCGGAAATTGGTTTTGTAAAGTATGTGATACGCCGGACAGTTTGAGGGTACAAATCAAAGCAAGGGATCAAATAATACAGGAACTTAGAGCAAAGCTTCGTGAATCAGAAGAAACGGTGAAGGATGTGACTGAACGGCTTTCTACTGGGATCAGTGTGGAAGAGGGCGTGCAGGAGCAAACTGAGGATGACGTTATCATAATGGGTGATTCTATGATACGATGGAGTGCGAATATCTCGAGGAAATCAGGTGCGAAAGTGCGGTGTTACCCGGGGATTAAGATTGACCAGCTTGCCCAACAAGTGGAAGAAGCAAATGTAGAGGACTGTGACAAAGTTAAGGTGTTGTTGCTCCATGTTGGGACGAACGATTTGAAGAAGAGGGCTACAGCTGATTACATCATGGGGGAGCTCTACGAACTAGGCAGAAAAGCTAAAAGCAAGTTTAGAAATGCAAAAATTATAATGAGTGGCATTGTTCGGCGGGGAGATGTTCCGTTGAGGCGAGTTAAGACTGTAAATGACCGCATGGACTGGGTATGTGCACAACTGGGATTAGTGTACGTAGAAGCTGACTGCTGGATTGGTGGCCGTGACTTCGCCCGAGACGGGCTGCATCTAAATCGACGGGGCGCTTTCAATCTAGGGAGCCTACATGACAGGGTCATCGGTTCGTGCCGGCTTTTGTGAGGAGGAGCAGGTCCAGAGGTTGACAACCGATGGGAACAGAAGGAGCTATATCGAGATATTTGCTGCGGAGGTAAGACTCTAAGATTACTGCAGGTTAATTGTCAGAGTTTACGAAATAAATTAATTGAATTTTGGAACCTTGTAGAGACGTATTCTCCGGACATTGTCATTGCAACTGAATCTTGGTTATATGAGGGCATAAATAGTAGCGAAATAATTCAAGGGACCTAAGAGATGTACAGAAGGGATCGGGGGAAGCGAGGTGGTGGGCTATTTATTTGTGTGCGCAAAAATATAGCTAGTTTCTTAAAGTGGGCTGATATGGATCATGAAATGTTATGTGTTCAAATTTCGGATAAAGGAAATAAATTCCCTCTTCAGGTGATAGGGGCGTATAGAGCACCGAAAGATAACCTTTCTCTGTATGATAAAACTTGTACGGGTAATGCTATGAAAAGAGCATACTAATTGCTGAAGATTTAAACCTCCCCAAAGTAGACTGGTCTGGTGTGGTCAGGCTCAGAGCGCTGCAAATAAGTTCTTAAGGGAGGGGGGATTTTCCCAAGTAGTTGACTTCCCAACTAGAGACAATAATACCTTAGATGTTTATCTCGTAAGGCCTGTAGAGCTGTATATTAACTGTCTGAAAGTACCAGGAATTAGTGACCATTCTGGGGTTGAATTAAATATTAGATATGGTGACATTACAAAATTAGACTCTGATGTAGCAAAAAAGATCATATTCCAGTATCGCAGGGCGGATCAGGGCAAGTTCCAGGGGTATTTGAATGAGCTATTTGTAGGATGGGCATCGGAAGGAAATCACATTAATATCCTGTGGACTAACTTTTTGAAAATTTTAAATAGCGCTGTTGATAAATTTGTCCCATTTAAATTGCTGAAACAAAACCCAGATCCTGAGTATTACACACGAGAAATTAGGAGTCTAAAACGGAAAATTAGGAAATTATACAATAAAAGACATGACAGTGACAAGTATATGTTGAAATTTAAGTCCTTATCAAGAGAGCTCGTCTTAAAAAAGAGGGCTGCTCATGACAGTTATATGCAAGGTTTACTTGGTTCGGGAGGTGATGGGTGGAAAATATTTTACAGTTATGTTAGGAGAAGAAAGGGAAATTCAAATAATTTGTCGATGATAATGTCCGGTGACGGTAAATTAATTACTGAGAAACAGGCCATTGCTAATGAATTAAATGTCTTTTACGGTAGTGTGTTCAATAAATCCAACAGCTGTGTGTTGGACCTTAACGACCAATCAGGGGCTCCCCTGTTCCAAATAAACCAGTCAGCAATTGTAAAGCTAATACAAAAACTACGTTTCAATGTATCAAAGGGTCCTGATAATATTGTTAGTGAAGTACTTAAACTAGGAGGTAGGGCCGTGGCACGATACTTGGAGGTGATGTTTAATGTGTCCATAAACAATGCGCAAATCCCAGATGACTGGAAAAGAGCTACGGTAGTCCCAATATTTAAGGGAGGGAGCAGACTTGAATTGGGCAACTACAGGCCGGTTAGCCTTACGTCCGTCGTTTGTAAACAGATGGAGCATCTCATTTGCGACTACTTGAGGGAACAGTGCGAAACATTATCATGGTTTAATGATAGGCAACATGGATTTCGGAAAGGTTACTCATGCGAGAGTCAGATGCTATCACTTTTTCAAGACATTAGCGAATCGTTAGACCATGGAGTTTCAGTCGACGCCGTGGTTATAGATTTTGCGAAGGCATTTGATGTCGTTCCGCATGAAATGCTACTCCATAAATTAGCTTCGACGAAGATTGATAGAAGAGTAATTTTATGGATCCAAGAATTTTTGACGGGTCGTTCACAGAAAGTGAAAGTCGAAGGCATATTCTCTGATGAAATTACCGTAACGACGGGTATCCCTCAGGGCAGCGTAATCGGAACTTTGTTATTTTTGGCGTTTATAAATGACTTACCAAATGGGATTCGCAGTGACTGTCGATTGTTTGCGGATGATTGTGTAATATATCGAAAGATACATGACTCACAAGACAATGCAGTGTTTCAAGAGGACCTGAACCTGGTCTATAAGTGGGCGATTGTAAATAACATGAAAATAAACACAAGAAAATGTAGTCTCTTAAAAATAGGGAAAGTGCGAAAGCAGGATTTTCAATATAACATTGGCTCGGAAATACTTGTAGAAGAAGATTCTTGCAAATATTTGGGCGTTCACGTAAGGAATGATATGAAATGGAGTAGTCATGTAGGATGTGTAGTTTCAAAAGCTTACAAATCCCTGCACTTTGTACTGAGGGTATTAAAAGGAAGTAGTACCTCTGCTAAAGAATTAGGTTATTTGTCACTTGTAAGACCTATTCTGGAATATGCCTCGGCGGTTTGGGATCCATATCAAGTAGGGCTCATCAATGAGTTGGAAATGGTACAAAGAAAGGCCGCTAGATTTGTGCTCAGTGACTTTAATCCCAGGAGCAGTGTGAGCCGTATGTTAAAGAAACTTGGGTGGGAATCACTGGAGGCTAGGAGGATGAAATCTAGACTCTGCGCTATGTACAACACGTATAAAAATCAACCAGCATGGGGTGAGCTTAGCAAACGATTGGGAAAGTCCACTTACATGGGTAGGAGCGATCATCCTATCAAAGTTAAGGGCCGACCACAGCGAACAAATTATGGTAAATATTCTTTTGTAAACCGTGCCATTAATAACTGGAACTCTCTACCTGCCGCAGTCTTAGAGCCTTTTCCCAAACATATAGGTGTGTTTAAGAAAAGACTGACTATTTGTGTAAATACTCCAGTTTAATTGTTGTATAATTGTTATTGAATTGTTATGTATAATTATTTATTTGTTATGTATATACAATTTGCCACCGGGGGACACCCCCACCATTGCAAATAAATGAATGAATATGAATATGAATAATGAGTTACTAAGCAAACAGATGGAATATAAGACATAAGAAGAATTGTAATAGTAACCGACGCCTGAACATGGAATACATAAGCAGACGTCTATATAAGGAGAGACTGAAGGATTCTCTAGAAATGATACTGAGATAATTACTTCTACTACATAATGAATCTACGAACAAGAGTGGAGGTGTCAACAAACTCTTCGCTTCAGCCCAACCAGGCTTGTATCCGAGACAGGCTTTGCGTCGCGAACAGCTGTTTCGGACAGGAGAGGACACGGGTTCGATCGCTAAGTTCCAGACCATGCTTCAACCTCTCGACACCCTGGGTGATGGTTCGATCTAAGAACAATGTGTGTTCTTACATACATTCACCTACTTCAAGATATCATAAGGAAGCTGTAAGATTTCTTTATTAGTAGACAGTATGAATCATGTTATATCTATAGATTGCCTTTTTCACCATATGTCTTTAGTATGTTGAAAATGGACTTGAAGATTAAACTTGAAGCTTCTGTCATTTTTGTCTGATATTCTATTTTAGGTTTTGATTCTACAACGAGTGCAACTACGGAGTCAATTTTTGAGTAGATAGTCACTTTTGTTATTTTAGTTTTGCAACATTGATATTAAATTTTTGAAATTAAAATACAAGCATTATAATTAGTTGAGAATAAATATTTATCAAGAAGAAGCGTTTTTAGGAAGAAGACTACGATATCTTTCTATAAGAATATTATTTTATTAGGAAGAAGAAGACCTACTACGAAATTATCAACATTTTACACCATTTATTCTGTTACTTCGTGGATTACAAAACAGAATTACTTCGTCATTTTATACAGTATTGCATTTCGAATGACTGTATTATTCTACGTGAAGCTAGATACTTGCATTGAAATCTAGTAACATTTTTAAAGTGGATCTTTGCAACATTTTTGGATTAGGCAATTATAGCCAGTTTTCGAGTTAAGTTATTTGAGTAGAGATATTTTTGTTGGATTAGAGTAAGTTCAATTTTCGATAGTTCGATTAGGTTTAGCCTTTTCTGATTTCGTATTATTCTAATGGTTTATATCGAATCCTATTAATTTTAGGCATTTTTCCGTGGTATAGAGTTGTACGATTTTCTTAAGAGGCAGACCTATTTTGAATTTATTTTGCGGATCTGAATTCAATCCCGATATCTATTAAATATTTATGAATATTTTTGTGATTGTTGAAATTGATAGTTGATATGAATTATAATTGAGAATTGAATCTCGATATCAAATAAAGTATATTCTGTCATGAATAAATATGACATTTTTGGAATTCATAGATGAAATGAAATAAATTGAAAAATAATGGAACTATTGGGATAATTTTTCCCAGAGTGGATTAACACTATGATAATCATGTTAATTGTGAAGCATGACATTTCTTGATGATTAATTAAAATTTATATAACTTTAATTTAGGTGAGGAAAATTACATACAGCTATTAAACGCTATTTTTTCGTATTGAATGAACCAATACAGGTATTAATGAAGTTACTTAAGTATATTTCGGTATCAGTGGATATCTGGAAATAGCATGAAGTTTGTATAAGGAATGTCTAGTGTGGAGAGGTTGCCATTTATGTAATGGAATTTTGTGAATTATGCGAGCTGATAAACAGTCGCTGAATTATATAATAATGAGTATTATTCGTGAATAGAGCACGATCATTGAAGCCACAATGATGGAATTTAAATATTACCCACCATTTAAATGTTTATTAAATGAAAATTTATATATCTTGAATTAGATCGTTAAACTTAAAGAATATCCAGTGGGAAACAATATTGGAAATAATATGATATTGTTGTAATTAAATAAAGCTACGATTGACATTTACTTGAGAGACACTACGTTTGATGAACTTTGTTGATTGACAAATAAGACAGATTATGGTTAGAAAAATGTCAAAAGGATAATGTCAATGGATAATGGGAATCATAGCGAGATTCGATGAAAAGATAATACTGTAAATTTTTGTATATTATACGTGTTTAAGATTTTTCTAGGGTATTTGTGTATATTTTATGCGATATTGTAAAATCGTATATCAGCATTTCCATGAATAGGAACATTGCATATCGATGCAATAACTTGATATATTCGTCAGAGATAAGACGAAGCATTTATATTTTTGTCATGCAGATTGTAGAATTTGATCTACAACATACTTCGTTTTCAGTCAATAAATTGAGCCATACATTTTAAATATTCAATGATTTATTGATTTGTTTTAAGAACAGGATGTGTTAGGTGAACCAGTGGGGCAATATTTCCAACGTCAACCATATGCCCGAGATTTATTTTAGAGGTTTTCGAGTTCACTTTGAGCTAGTTTTTCATTTGTTCTTTTACCACTGGGACTTTCTTAACACATTCTATTTTATTGATGTGTCCTTATTCCAGGTTGATCCATGTTGGTAGAATTTTTGGAAGTTTATTTTAGCCGGGTACTTCCAGATTCTACGATCCAGCTGTTCCTTGGGATTTCAACATGTGGATACGGGTACAGTACTGAACCCGATTTTGAATTATTATTGGAGAATATTGTCATAATTTTGGTCCCCATGATAAGTAAATAGCATTGAACTACGAATCCTGGATTTGTGTCAAGAACGAGTTTCTACTGTGAAGACAGGTCAAATCACGTGATAATATGGCTTGATGGGAAGGCAAGCAAGGTCAACTTGACCCATCGAGACAATGATTGCCGCGATTTCTGAGCAATACAAGGGAAGAAATAATGTGATTGGATACTGCCAATTGACCAATTAGAAGAAGTCTATTGAAATGGAAAGCTTCTCATGAATTAATTGTTTTCATGATATAATTACTCCCAATACTTGTGAAAGATATTTTTCAACATAGGAAGTTATCTTATGGAAGAAGGAAAATTGTCAAAACCATTTGCTTTGTGGAGAAATTCGCTGTACAATGAATATTTGCTTTTTGCAAGTAACCGCGTAATGTTCTCGCTAATTTCTTAAAATGGCGGTGAAATAAGTTAAGGAGGGAGAAATCGTCCCAGGATCGGGAAGAGCTGACGTGCTGCTTGACTTTTTAGCCCCAGGGAGGTTCATTTTTGAGTGCGGGGAATTTTGACCGCGAGCGAGGCTCCACTGTGGGCAGAATTTATGTACGGGCGGACTCATCATCACGCCGAACTAATAGCGTGATATTACAGTGTAGATTCGCGCGTGTATTTACCAGTGTAGAAGTATAATACAAGTGCAACGTATTGAAAGCAGGAATATTATATTGCTACAGACATTCGCCAGTATATATTACGAACATTTCAGGCAGTTAACATTACAATTCTGCGCCATTATTAAGATAGCGAACGTATTCAGAAGTGTCCTACGAACATTGTGCTTCGCATTGAAGTTATTACAAAGCTACAAGTTACGATTTGAATGTATAGCAATGACATCATGCAAGTGATATTTCTACAGCCACGTGACTACATTAACATTGGTGATATATCGATGAATAGTGGAATCTTGCATTCTTTGATTTACTCTATGATTGTTAATTCATGTTCGATAGGAATGTTGAATATTTGCATTATGGAAGAGAATAGTATGGAGTATATAATTATGCGCTTGGGACACATATGATAGAGGAAGATGATTACTTTGAGTAACAGCAGCAATAACACCAGCTACAAAATTATTAATAATTCGAAATTATAATGGCTAATAAACGAAAATGCTCAGTAATAATCGTCGATTTTAAGAGGAGATGCCTTCGAAAATCTGCGCCAACAAGAATTGAAGCAGATGAGACACGGGCCATCCCAGTCTAAAGCATGAAGCTTGGTATTCGCATCCGAGGACCGGAGGGAACGCAGTTCGATTCCAGAGGAAGCTGTATTTGAGATTTAGGGAATTTCTAAATCCAGTGAGAATTTTGATATATTGGACACTGAATAATTTTATTGTTATTAAATCTTATTACATGCTGGAATGGAGTGGAGATTGAGATTCACCAGCAAGGCGAACTTGGATCATCACGGTATTTCCTATACCATTGAACTTGAAGATGCAACGCAAGGTGGAACGACGAGATTTATTATCAGCAGTATTTGATGTAGTTTGATACCCTTCGAGCACACCATTTCTTCACGTTTCTTTGAATTTAATGTATTTTGAAAGTGAATTGGATTTTGATGTTCATCTACGCAGATATTTTAAAGGATGATTTTCATTCACCATTTCTAACTACGACTTTAACTTAACAGTTTTTGAAGTGGAATTTTGGAATTTTAGAATTTTGGATTTACGTTTCTGAGATTTAATAATTTTTCTTAAATCATTTTCCTTCGTTTTGATTTATATTTCTGAATTTATAATTCTGATTGCTTTCGTCGATATGAATTTCAACCTTCGTTTGGGATAATGAATTTGGGAATCTTAGTTGTAAGAAGATCTAGATAGAGAGAAGATAACCACGATTAATATGGAATTGAATATAATTGTGTTGTTTTATGAACGCGATTACGACGATCTTTGCAAAAATATCTACGCCATATTAATGCTACGTTTTTCTACTGCAATGAAGATTTTTTAATAGAATAGTATTCATATTTTTGAGATGATGAATTGATTATTTTATTGAAAGCTTTGTTCTTTCGTTAATTTAATTAAATTCTGTAATATTTTTTTCTTGGAAGATATTGACAATTTATATTTGAGATTTAGGGAATTTCTAAATCCAGTGAGAATTTTGATATGTTGGACACTGGTGACATTATTGGACATTATTGTTATTAAATCTTATTACAACATTATGTAGTGTTGTTGACATAATATTGCAATCTAGCAATTTTTGAAGAACGATCAGTATGGAGTGTCGCTTTTAAATATTATTATTAAATATTAATAACAATTGTTATAAGCATAGTAGCTATCCAAAGCAAACCATCGGAGGTCTTACATTTAAATACAAGTATCACTATTGGAAGGGGTATTGAAATAATAAATGAATATTTTGGTAGAAAGATGTAAGTTTTATGTGAAGAAATATGTGGAAATAGAAGTGAATATCGTGAATTTATTGATGGATATACGAGGAATTGTAATGCCGTATTAAGTAATATTGAAAGACGGATCTGCGATGAAATATTTGAGCTCTAATACGAGTTGGTTTACGTATTATAGAGAATTGCATTATTATGTTAAGAATGAGGTTAATGCTTGTTGAAGTAATAATGTTATATGGAGATGGGTTGTTTATTGTAACCCAGTCTTAATAAATATTTTCGAAAGCTATCTTGGAAGTATGACAAGTAGGGTGAAGGCAGAAAAGCGTAAGCGAGGTGGTTATTAACTTTTGTTTGTTAATTTATGTTAACCTAATTATCAAGGATTTGACTATGATTAAATATGAGTTGAACTTAATTGTGTGGCCATATAAACCAGAATTTAACAATTAACCCTAATTTGCGACGACGGTAAAGTAAAATAAATTATATTAATATTAACAAGTAGTTCCGTGAAGCACTGTGCAACCTATTTTCATATAACCTACTCATGTTAATTGCCTCTATCAACAAACAAAATTTCAATTTGATTGTTGTGATAGATTCGTAGATATTGAGAACCGTCTAAATATTTCAGATGGTCGCCAGGTTGGATTTTTATTTATGTACTATTAAATGAAGATTATTGTGTACGTGTGGTATTCAAACTTCAATCGCATGATTAGGACACAAGAAGTAAAAACGAGATTTTAAAATTTCGCACAGCTGCCATCTTGTGGTTATGAAAACAATTTAATTAAATTAGATGCCCGTGGATTAACATTTGTATAAGCATTTAACGTGCAAAATTTCACTGCACTCGGATAGTTAAATCGCGAGAAACGTCCATTTAAATATTTGTAATTCGCTTCACCGCCATGTTGGATTTGTGCTCACCAGGTTACTGAAAGTCCTATAGGTGAACTTATGTTTATAGCCTCTAAGGAATTAAAAAATATCAGTTTGATTGCTGTAAAAGATTTGTAGATATTGAGAACCGTCAAAATATTGCGGATGCTCGCCATTTTGGATTGTTATATGTATAGGCAATAGAGTTATGTAACATTAAGGGAAAATTATTGCCTAGCTTCATTATTCAAACTTTCACTTCGATCGCTTGATTACAACACAAGAAATAACAACTTAATTTTAAAATTTCGCACGGCCTCCATCTCGAGGTTATGTAAACAATTGGACTAAATTAGATGGCAGTGCATTTCAATATGTATAATCATTTACTGTACCACATTTCACTGCGCTCAAATGGTTAAATCATGAGAAAAGTCTATTAAAATGTTTCAACTTTGCTTGGACACCAGGTTTGTTTTGTATTTTACAGGTATTTGAAAGTTACATAGATAAACTGTAGCAGTGCCCTTTATCACCGTACAAAATTCCATGGTGATATCGGTAATAGTTTCGGAGATATAGAATGCCAGTGAAATATTTCGCACAGCCGCCATTTTGAGCTTATGTAAACAAATGAACTAAATTAGACGCCGGTGCATTACAATGTGTATAAACATTTGCTGTACCAAGTTTCATTACGTTTGGATGGCTAAATCGCGAGAAACGTCCATGAAAAGTCTCAACTTCGCTTGGCAGCCATGTTGATTTTGTAGTTACCAGGTTTCTGAGAATCTCATGGGTGAACTTTTAGTAGTGCCCTTTATAACCGTACAAAATTTCAGAGTTATATCTGTAATAGTTTCGGAGATACTGAATGCAGGTGAAATATTTCGCACAGCCGCCATGTTGGATTGGTGAGACACAATAAAATTTGAAGGGCACGGTCGGGGTCGGTCAGAATGGTGCTATGGTCTTACCGAATTTCATGAAATCGCTCCAGCCGCTAAGAAGTTATTAGGGGGGGGGGACATACACACGAATCACACACACACGCACTCACAGACAAAAGGTGATCTCATCAGCGTATTTTTTCATAAAATGAAAATAGGCTAAAATATTAGTAGGAGCTACTAGAAGTTCTGCCCCACTTGACGTGGCTCTGCCCAACAAACCAACATGGCCGCCGCGCAAAGTTGAAACATTTAAATAGACTTTTCCCTCGAACCCATGGTCGGAGTTTCACGAATGAGGTGTCGTAGGACTTGAGGTGACGCCCCCTTTGCTATGGACCACTCTATATATATTTATTTAATTCAACATTTTTGTTTTCCAAGTAGGCGATAGTTTGAAAACCAAACATGATGGAACGTTGTGCTATAGTTCAAACGAACGGTCTCGGTCTCTATGCCCTTTATTTTCTGTAATAAAACCTTTTTTTTTGAAAACACTCGAATTTTGAAATTCCTATATTTTCGAAACTAGAAATTTTACAAAAAAGTTTATTTGCCGTCTACCCCCAAAATAAATTTCAAGACTCTAGGTTAAAAACTTGACAGTAGTGGGATGACAGGGGTTCTCCTTCACTTAGGAAGTTGTGAGCCCCTGCGACCTTGGAATGGAAGGAGTCATGCTAGGAGGGCGTGCTTGGATTAGTTTTTTCGTCTCGTTGCGCTCTTTACGGGAATGTAGGTGTTGAAAAGGTGAAAATCTGGAAACATGGTTTTCTTGGGTAAAAAAGTGATTTTAACCTTTTTGCTATATCTCGCGAACCAATGATGCTAAAGGCGTGTACGAGGGGTCCAAGGACTCGCAGTGACGTCCTCTTTGATAAGGACCACTCGTTATATTTTTAAAAGTAATTTGGAAACTCGATTTTGGGGTAAACAAGTGTTTTTTGTGATTTTTGCTGATACATGACGAACCAATAAGCCTAGAGTCTTGTACGAGGTGTCATTTTTTTCGTCGTGTTGTCCTCTTGCCGAGGATGTTCATGTTGAGCAGGAATGAAAAACTATGTTGAGGTAAAACCGTGATTTTAGACTTTTTGCTCTATCTCGCAAACCAATAACGCTAGAGACGTGTTCGAGGTGTCCCAGGACTCGGGCTCACGCCCCCTTTTAGAAACTATGTTTGAAATTTTGACAAAGGGCCTAACGCCATACATGTTGAAAAAACTTTTTTTTCTTTACCGGTACCTGTTTATAATGTTCATGAAGCGTGGTTGTTGAGAGAGACGATACTGCTGGGTGTGTGTGTTTCAACGAACCTGTCACTGACCACGGTGGCTATGCTCAATAGAACAATCGCTATTTCGACGGGTCGGTTTATGACAGAGCGAGGGTGCGTTTTTACTGATACTTTACCCCGATGGGGATCATTAACCTGTAAACGGTGATGAGAACTTGGTTCTATGTTGGTCGAAGCGAGTACGGAAAACAAACTTGCTGGAGTGGGGGACAGACTAGCAGGATGCGAATGTCATTTGAGCTTATTGGAATGCGCTGATCAGACTTGACAACAAGTGCAATAGAAAATCACAAAGACGTGGATGACGCTTCAAGGTTAAATAATCTGACAACCGTGGAGGCAGGGGAGTGCGAAATGCATGTGAACACGTGTGAGATGACATGTACGCTAAACAAGTTACATCCTGTTTGCTTCGTACGTGACAAAATGCAAGTTCATGTGAAATTTGACCTGGCACAGGTGTTCAGCTTGGGCGTTAGCTGTCCACGTGAACGATTACTTGTAACAAGTTACATCCTGTTTTGCTTCGTACGTGACAAAATGCAAGTTGACATAAAATTTGATCCGGCACAGGTGTTCACCTTAGACGTTAGCTGTCCACGTGTTTGATAACAGAATGTTCAAAGCGTGGGAATCGCTGAATCAGTAAAAAGTATGATGCAACTTGTGGGAATGATGTCACACCCAATAGATAGGCAAGTGCTGCGAGCAGCAGTGGTGGGTGTTGAAAAGGGGAGACGGGGGTGGAGGGCTAATGTATGAGAGAACACAGGTGGAAAGAGAAAGAAATATGTGGAGCTGTGGACTGTACATACAGAGCTATAGGTAGTGTACAACATGTGTGAATAAATAAATAAATAAAAAGTGCACAGGTTTACACAACATTTAATTTATTGATCCAAGAATTAAACGTAGAGTTAAATCCTAACCATTTGACATATAGTTTATTTCCTTTTTGTTTCAACACATTTTCCACAAGATAATGTTTAGGAGATGCTGTTTTCTGAAGTTCATGTAGTTAAAATCTACCTTTTATGGGTTGATGGTTGAGGTCTTGGAGTAAATAGGTGACAGGACTGTCCAAGTTGACTTGACGAATTCGAAATAGTTCAGACCCCCCCTTATTGAAGGCAGACTTAAATTTGCTCACACGAACAAAATCCGTTTAGGATCGGCTGTTTTTATGGGGTTAAACAGTTTATCCAATCGCTGAATATTTTTGGTCACGAGGCGTGGCTTGTTCCCAATCGTTCTATGGTTAGTGTCATTGTAACGTGATACTAGCTCTGGTAACATGTCCAACCAGCGATACGTGCCCTGAGCGGTAAACGCTTTCCACATATGGGTTTTTAATGTTCGGCTAAACCGCTTGACCACGCTGGCTTTGAGATTGCTGTATGTGGTGTAATGGTGAATATCCTTTGATTTGAGAAAACTGGAGAAATCCTTGTTGTACAATTCTTTCCCCTGGTCGGTTTGTAGCAACAGGGGTTGACGTTTGGAGTGTTGAATAATATGTTGAAAGGCCTTGGTAACTAGTGGACCAGACTTGCGAAGCCCAGGTTCAACAAAGGCCATTTTGGAATAGACATCAATGACGGTCAACATATAGCGTTCACCGTCGTTAACGCCAGCATAGGGTATCATTTCAACCAAGTCAGGCTGCCAAAGTTCATCCTCACCTCGTGAAATCACCTTTAGTCGTGGATAGTGACGCCTAGCTGGGCGAGGCAACTCGTGAGCAATACCCATTTTAATGGGTGAGGGCTTAAACAATAATTTTGGCATTTCGAAGTTCTTGTTCAATTTCTTGAATTTCCCAATCGCGACCGGTATGGCCAGCTTGACGTGAAGCATGCAACAACTGTAGCCACTGGACGAGCTTATTGGGATTGTGCCAGTAGGTAACATCCACAAGGGGTTTTAATGGTTTAAATGTCACTCCCGAAGCGGATGCTTTACGACGACCACTTTGACTGGTGGGAAACATTTTTGCAATGATGGTTTTATATTTTTGAGATATATTGGCAATCACTTGTTGAGCTGGATCATACTGTCTTTTGTGGGCATGGGTGTCCAATAAAATGGATTTATATTTGCCAAGGTCCTCTGACGTATAATCATGGGAAGAGGGGGTCCGAGAGAAGAGCAGCTTTAACAGTCCTGGCGTTAATTTATAATTGATGTTCTTAATGACAGCTTTAGTACGAGCAAATTTAATGGATGAATCGCCAATTTTAAAACTATCATTCTCATAGCGAACACCATACGTGGTATCTGTGTTTCCAATAAATAGATCGGTGAAATAGGGTTCCAGTGTTGATCCATAATATTTTATTAAAATGTTTTTCAGTTGAGCTTTATGTTGAGGGGTGGCCGAGAGTTGTGAAAACAGAGACGATTTGGAAGGGCAAATCGACCATGGCCAAGGATTTCTTTTTTCTTAAAAACCCTGGAAAGGGTGAGGCCTTTTTTTGAGGCGTAAACACTTGTTCCTCGTGATCCTCAACCTCGCTAACACTAGTCAAATCTTCCTGTTCCTGTTCCTCTTCCTCTCCCTCAGGCTCCTCGTGCAGCGTCTGCGTGGCTTGTGAAACGGTGGATAGCGTTTCAGATGGTTTGAAAGAGGGTTTCAACATGGCTTTTAGTGGAGGTGCTAAATGTTGTTGAATAAACAAAGCATGATCTGCACGTGATCGTTTAAATTGACGAAACTTTTGGCGAATAGTATTTTTTGCTCTAATAATATGCCTTTTCAATTGACTCTCTGCTAACGCCATGGTGTCTTGACAAATGACTTGACAGGGAATGAGACAGGGCCTTAAATAGCAAGAAAATGATCAAACGCTAAGCGATACCGTCCTTGGTTGAGTTCACTTTGTTTGTCAATCACTAAACAGGCATGACGTTGAGTGTTCCAGCACTTGGCACACAATTCAGTAAACATTTGAAAGGTCATATCCGGATTCACATGTTCATTATAAATGTGACGACTGTTCCTCTCGTCCTGGCGAAATAAAACAATGACATTGGCATTGTCACGAATCAACTGTTTGGACATTTTAGAATACGTTTGTAGAAGATAGAAGCAATCGATATGTTTGTGTCGACCCATGCTGAAATAGCTTTGAATGATCCCTTGGCGTTCAGTGGATACATCATAGAAAATCATGAGTGAATCGGGCTTTACCTCATCCGGTGAAATGACATTTTCTTGCGTGGAAAATGTGAAATAACCCATATTCTCTTTTTGTAATCCAGACATGACTTGATCCAGAAACACGTAGAGGGGTTGGTAGAGAGATTTTGCAAAAATATAAGTATTTTGAAAACGCAGACCATTGGGCGCTGTGATGAGCGTCAGCAAAAGATTGGTATTTCCACAGCCGGAAGGTCCCACAATAATGCAGCGAATGGAAGATGGAAACAGTAAACCCACGTGATGTGGGACAGAGATGGGAAACCATGTCCCCCACGGGGAATGACTCTTGCTGCTTAATAATCTTCATTTCAACTAAGGCTTAGCCAGGCTAGCAGGCTGTCTATATACAGGGCACCGATCTTTGTCATAGGAACAGTAGACTCATACTACAGGTTGGCGATGGATGTCTTTGGACGTGCGTTGATGGCCAAAGCTAGGTCTGTCCCCATACATGATCCTAAACAAGAAACAGATCCTGCTAATAAACACTATGTGGATAGGTCAGTAGTGCCACGCACTAAACAGGGAGATTATGACTTTAAGGGAAAGCGGTTAACCCATGTAAAACATCCTCAAGTGTCTACAGACATTACTACAAAAAAGTATGTGGACAACAAAGTGTATGAGATTTATGACAAAGTGCCTCAGCTTACAGTGAGTGGCTATAGCGCTAATCATCACCGCATTATTCACGTGGAAGACCCGCAAGACGAAGACGATGTCTGTACCAAGCGTTACGTGACCTATGAAATGAAAAGGCTTTATAAATTCATCCCATCTGTATTTTTAGTGTATCTGACAAATGAAATACCTATGAATGAGAGAAACCATTTACCGCTAGTTCATTACCAGCACTTGACCTATGTGCTTGCTTCGGGTTTAAGCCACTATCGATTACACTATGATGGAACCATTCACATGAAATATGCCATGCCTGATGAGAACCATTTACAAATACAGATAAACGATCATAGGATGTTGGTCCATAACCATGAAATGGTCAATGCAGGTGACGAATTATCCTTTCATCTCATGTTGACATTGGATGAAAATCAAGCGGGAAAAACCATAAACAATTTCCCACTTTATGTGGAATTGGAATATACAGCCATGAAATAACAATCTGACGTTAGTTGTGACTTAAACTTTCTTGTGAAAGGTTGTTGGTCATCATCATGGTGAAACAAAGGTGTGTGGTGAGAAAGACTAAAAAGACAAAAAATAAGACCCTGTCCTTGGCAAAGCCAGGGCTTAAGACATTCATGGACAAGCCCTCGCGAAAGAAAAAAAGAAAAAATAATGTGTTGATCACATGAAAAGCTCTTCGAGCAGCACAGAAACGTGTTATTCCAAAACGTCAGCGGCAGGGTTCAAACCAAGGGCGAGTGATTCCCGTTCCCAAACGAGTGGGATTTTTACCTGCTTTATTTGCCGGTCTGGCTGCTCTGGATTCACTTTTGGGCGGTGCCAGTGAGGTGGCGAAAACCATTAAAGCCGCGCAGCAGAGCAAGCAAAAACTCAAAGAAAGTCAGCGACACAATGAGACGATGGAAGCGATTGCAATGGGGGCTAGAAATGCCAATTTAAAGCCGGCCTTTTATCAACAAGGATTTGGGATTTCACGATTTCGAAATATTAAAAAAAAATAACCTCAACCATAGCAAGACATGCCCTGACGCATGAAAGCTATGCTAAACAACGAATGCTTTCTCATTTTCGAGGTGTGTTTATGCGAAACCAATTACCCCCACGACCCTGGAAACAGGAATGTGCTGTTGTCAATTTGGATGATCACCGAGGACCAGGAACGCATTATGTAGCTTATGTCAAAGAGGGATCCACCGTATGGTACTTTCACAGTTCTGGGAATTTGCCTCCGTCCATGGAACTAGTGACCTATTTTGGAAACAGGATCAAGATATATTATACTGTGAAACGTGAGCAAACGTTTAACAGCCAACAGTGTGGACGTTTGTGTTTAATTTCTTTTATATAAGACGCAGCATAAGCAAAAACGTCAACAGTATGTCGGCAGAAAGTAAAACGTTTACACTGCATGGACGTGGACCTGAAGTCAGCCTAGACTTTTACCCGCCTGTCGAATTGAGTGAAAGACCTTATGGTTTGGGACTTGTTTCTCTTGAAACGTACAATCGAATATACAACATACCTGAAAATGTGAACAACAAGTTTTACTATGATGATTCTCTGCTCACCCTGAACTCTGGTGGATACACAATAGACGATATTTATGAACACAGTTATGTGGTGTTGATCAATCAATATGGTTTAAAGTCATTCCTCGATGGAACGCGCAAGTTTGAACTTGTAGGAAACACCAACACTCATCGCTGCAGTATTTTCTCCACATTCAACATTGACTTTAAAACACGCCCCGATTCCATTGGTCCATTACTAGGATTTAAACCACGCATGTTGGAGCCCAACAAAAAAACATGAATCGGACCATGAAGTGAAATTCATAGAGGACCATCATGTGTCGGTGACGTGTAATATTATTAGCCAAGTGTACACCAATCAAGAACCATCGCATTCGCTTTATTACTTCATAGTGACATCGCACAATGGCTATATTATTCGTGAAAACCCTCCAGTGGTGCTTTTTCATTCTGTGGCTGTCGATAGTATTAGTAATATAACATTAAGACTGATCAATGGAGATCAACAACTCATTGATCTAGATTCTACCACACCAGTGACTTACAAGTTGGTGCTAAAGCCACTATGAAGTTTGTGTATAAAGCAACAACACCGTCTAGGAATGGTGTTAGTTGTTTGCCACTTGAATACACGTTAACATCTCAAGACAAGCAGATTTTACAGCATTTGGGTTACCACGTCAACCCCCATGATGAATTCTATCCTAGAGGTAGCGAACCGCATCGGGGAGCAACCAGGGGTGGTAAGAATTGATCTCCATTCTTATCAAGCTCAAACACCTGGACTCAATAACAATGATGAAATTAAATTTGTTATCAACAATCAAGATATTTGCACCCTACCGCATGAAAGTGTCATTCAGATTGATGGTCGACTCACCAAAGCCGATGGCTCTACACCCACCAAATCCAAGTTGGCCAACCATGGTTTGGCCTTTCTGTTTTCTGAAGTACGTTACGTGATTAACGATATCGTGGTGGATAGCACTCGAAATGTAGGTATTTCCAGTGTCATAAAACTATATCCCTCTTATAGTGAGGAAGAAGGTAAAACACTTTGCATGGCAGGTTGGTGCCCTGACTCGACCAATAACTGGATGGTACACACCGATGGGACCTTTACTGGATATTTACCTCTTAAACTGATTTTAGGCTTTGCCGAAGATCACCAGCGCGTTGTGGTCAATGCAAGGCAAGTGCTTTATCTGGTGAGAGACAGGAGTGATAATAATGCACTCAAGGGAGCCGACAATGCCCCCATAGATTCAAAAATTCAACTACAACGCTTGCTGTGGAAAGTGCCCCATGTGACCCTTGACAATAGCAAAAAACTGGACATACTCAAAATGGTAAAGAGATATATGCCTCTACCCATGGAATTTTTGAAGCTGGGCACTCCATGAGTACCCGCTATTGCCCACCACCAACACACACAGTTGGTCTGTAAACACAGCCCGCTATACAGAGAGACCTCTCTACCTGATCGTGGGGTTTCAAACGAATCGCAAGTATCAACAAACCAAAGACGCCACGCAATTTGATCACATGCAATTGAGAAATGCACGTCTTTTCCTCAACGGAGCTGTGTTTCCCTATGAAGGACTGGATTTGGATTTTCAAAAAATAAGTTTGGCCCCCTGTACGACTTGTTTTCTAAATTTCGATGGTCGTATTATCAAAAAGAGAACGGCCCCATGCTGCTACCCCAAGCGTATAAGGCAAGGGCGCCACTGATTGTGTTTGACTGTTCTTACCTGGAGAGTCTGTCAAGCCATCCAATATTGACATTCGACTAGATTTTGAAACGCATGACAATGTACCAGCTAATACCACGGCCTACTGTTTGATTATTCATCACAAACAAGTCAACTATTATCCACTTTCCAACGAAGTGACGAGTGTATAAATAACAGGTAAACCCACGTCAAGCCGCTGTCATGTCTTGCTTTAAAGCCACGAGAGAAGTCACATCCATGAATTTAAACTCCGAGGAACAACGTTTCAAGAAGATGGCATATTGGCTTTCACGGAGGGTGAATTAAAACTCAGCAACTCTTCTAGGCCTGTGCCGTGTCCTGTGTGGGGTTTCGCCTAGGACACCAAGCTAGCTCATCGGCGGGCTCTTGGCGTCCCCGCCTGGACCCCCCACTGGAGTGACGAACTGCGTGCCACCTCCCTTTATATCAGGTGCAACTGCACCACCTGACTGCAAGAACCAAAAGCTCAAGCAGCCCCAACCTCCCCATGAAGGCCTCCAAAAAGATGGCATATTGGCTTTCACGGCCGGTGAATTAAAACTCAGCAACTCTTCTAGGCCTGTGCCGTGTCCTGTGTGGGGTTTCGCCTAGGACACCAAGCTGGCTCATCGGCGGGCTCTTGGCGTCCCCGCCCGGACCCCCACTGGAGCGACGAACTGCGCGCCACCTCTCTTTATATCAGGTGCAACTGCACCACCCGACTGCAAGAACCAAAAGCTCAAGCAGCCCCAACCTCCCCATGAAGGCCTCCAAAAAGCCAATATGCCATCTTTTTGGAGGCCTTCATGGGGAGGTTGGGGCTGCTTGAGCTTTTGGTTCTTGCAGTCGGGTGGTGCAGTTGCACCTGATATAAAGGGAGGTGGCGCGCAGTTCGTAACTCCAGTGGGGGTCCGGGCGGGGACGCCAAGAGCCCGCTGATGAGCCAGCTTGGTGTCCTAGGCGAAAACCCACACAGGACACGGCACAGGCCTAGAAGAGTTGCTGAGTTTTAATTCACCGGCCGTGAAAGCCAATATGCCATCTTTTTGGAGGCCTTCATGGGGAGGTTGGGACTGCTTGAGCTTTTGGTTCTTGCAGTCGGGTGGTGAAGTTTCACCTGATATAAAGGGAGGTGGCGCGGAGTTCGTCACTCCAGTGGGGGTCTGGGCGGGGACGCTAAGAGCCCGCCGATGAGCCAGCTTGGTGTCCTAGGCGAAAACCCACACAGGACACGGCACAGGCCTAGAAGAGTTGCTGAGTTTTAATTCACCGGCCGTGAAAGCCAATATGCCATCTTTTTGGAGGCCTTCATGGGGAGGTTGTGACTGCTTGTGCTTTTGGTTCTTGCAGTCGGGTGGTGCAGTTGCACCTGATATAAAGGGAGGTGGCGCGCAGTTCGTCACTCCAGTGGGGGTCCGGGCGGGGACGCCAAGAGCCCGCTGATGAGCCAGCTTGGTGTCCTAGGCGAAACCCCACACAGGACACGGGACAGGCCTAGAAGAGTTGCTGAGTTTTAATTCACCGGCCGTGAAAGCCAATATGCCATCTTTTTGGAGGCCTTCATGGGGAGGTTGGGCCTGCTTGAGCTTTTGGTTTTTGCAGTCGGGTGGTGCAGTTGCACCTGATATAAAGGGAGGTGGTGCGCAGTTCGTCACTCCAGTGGGGGTCTGGGCGGGGACGCCAATAGCCCGCGGATGAGCCAGCTTGGTGTCCTAGGCGAAACCCCACACAGGACACGGCACAGGCCTAGAAGAGTTGCTGAGTTTTAACGTTTCAAGACTTTTGCAACGTGGCCAGTGCCTTTCATAAATCCTCAAGCCTTGGCGGCCGCTGGCTTCTACTATTTAAAAACAAGAGATGAAGTGAAATGTGCCTTTTGTCCCATCATCATAGACCAATGGCAAGAGAGTGATGAACCCATGCAGGAACATCGGCGCTGGTCTCCCGCCTGCCCCTACCTGTGCGGAATGGAAGTGGGAAATATACCCTGTCATTCAAGCTACCCCTCACTCGTGCCTCTGAGGGATGAAAAAAACAACAAGTTACGATACGTGTGGACCGTATGGTGTCCATGGTGCTTCGGTAAGCAGCTCACCTTCAAAAACGCCTAGTTTAGAGACATTGGGACATCATCGGTGTTATGGACGTTAAAAACACAAGAGACTATATTGTTGTATCAGTTGGTATCGTCCCTATCCCAAAATGACAAAAGCCTGTAAGACGTGGTATGATAATAAAATGATGTAATTCTTAAATTCTTATTTTTTCATGTACCCCTGTCCTACCCTAACCTCATTTTTTTGAAACTAGCTTGGCAGGTAAATCCATGTCTTGATCACACCTTAGTGGTCGATCGTCAGTCAGTCGTCAGTTGAACTTGGTCCAGGCAAGCGTCAACATGTTGCGCACACTCATTGTGGATTGCCAAGGGTTTAAAATTGGTGACAACAAATTTATATTTGAACAAGTGGCCATTATCGATTGTACCACGTTTTGGATATCGCAAGCTACGCATTTGCTATTTAAACCGCCCCATGCTTTTGATTTGTTGTGTGAAAAAGACCGTAAACAAACCCAGTGGATTGAAAATCATAGGCAACTAGACTGGAATCAAGGAACCATTTCCTATATATATTTGAACGTGGTCATGAAAGCACACTTGTCCTCGGCCAATGTGTTATTTGTGAAAGGTAATGAAAAACGTCAATGGTTGCAACCATTTTTGGCATCTTACTGTCAATGTATCGACCTCATGGAGTTGGGCTGCCCCTCCCTGCAAACGCTCATGGATACTTGTTCCTGTGGCAACATTACCCATACAGCCCTAGCCCATGTGTGGCATCTCTTTCATTGGTTAACCACCCATGCCTGTTGGGAGTTGTTGAACAAAATTATAACTCAAGATTTACCTGCGAATGACGCCAGTGAGATTTCTACAAGCGAAGTGTAAACATCTACATCACGTGATACCATGGAGAAAGGCAATGCTACGGACAAAGCCATCGGCAAGTTCTTTGTGTGTAAAAAGAAACTAGACAGTTTTACCAAAGAGGAACTCTTGGCGCTCCCCAAGTCGTTCATTTATTATGTGGCCGCCAACGCGGTGAATGAAATCTGGCAACATGTACCAAAATCATGGACTCAAGATCCTGTGTTGAGTGAATTGCAACCCTGTACGGAATACGATCACCATAAGCAAGTGGTCATGGCAAAAAATACCCTCTATGCGTCAGTGCGCGACTTGTCAGCTAGTGAAACTGTATCACGGTCATAAAAGTCCGTGTAAAGACTTTGTTGAATCATTCCACGGGTGTCATGGCGAGAAAAAGCAACAACAACAACAAACACAAACATCGTCCACAGAGGAGGGGGTTGACCAAACCTTTTACCATCAATGGATAAGGATATGCCAGACCTGTACTGGCAATGGCGTCATTGTCAAAGTAATTCAATACTTACCTTTCGAAATCCATCTTCCAGGTTATCGTTTTTGTGGCCCTGGAACTCATCTTGAAAAACGTTTGCAGCGTGGTGATGTACCCATTAATCTTTTGGATCAAGCATGCAAAGAACATAACCTTCCTTATCGCCATAGTCATCCTGCTTTAAGACATGTGGCAGATAAATTGTTATTGAAAAAAGCTAAACAACGTTTCACATCCTTTGATGCCTCAGTGGGTGAAAGGATGGCAGCCCTGATTTTGATGAGTGCTATGAAAGGAAATTTGATGATGCGTGGACATAAACATTAAGGAATGGAGGAGTGAGGAATTGGGATGTGTTTGTATTCTATTTTCTTTTGTCAATTCCCTATGGTTATAAAATAAAAACAAAGGTTTACCAGAGCACGATGTTGTTTAATTTTGAAAAATCATGATGTTGATGGACTGATTTTTCATTTTCACATTTACACATGATGAATCCACACACTGCCATTTGTCAATTTGCAATTTACTGTTTTGAAAAATGTTCGTTTCAAGTTTTACGTTTTTGATGATCTGGATTTTTCCATTTTGCTGATGACACTTTTTAAACAATGTCCGTTTGAAGTTTTTGAATTTTCATATTTCACACATGGCCATTTCCAGTTTTTTAAAATGTCCGTTTTAAGTTTTGCTGTTTTTGGTGATATGGAAACATGGATTTTCCATTTTGCTGTTTTCACATTTTTTCATTTGGTGTATGTTGAAAGTTGAGATTTGACAATGATGTTGATGCGAGTACTTGACCATAATGACACTGCGATGTGTTAATGGGTGTTTGGAGAAACGTTGAGTTCTACGACTACTGCAGGTAAGATTGTTTTTACAAAAATAATGTCTATTGACTGCCACATTTCAAAGAAAACAAAACTTTTGAAAACAAAATGATTATATAAGTGAAAATCCCCCCCCCCACCCTACCTCACCGTGTTTGCTCTGGTCATACATACACACCAGCTTTCTCTCTCTACTCATACATTCACACCTGTCTTTGGGAACAAACACAACCACTTTATTTATTCCCAAAAGCACATTCTTGACATGCACACTCATCCCAAAATAACTTTTTAGTTTACCATTTTACCATTTCAACAAGAAAAATACTAAAAAAATATTACTTATTTCATATTTACAAAAAAAAATTGAACAGCTTAAAAAAATCAAACTATTTACCAATCATTTTTTTTTAAATAAGGTTGCACACTATGTTTTTAAAGAGCAAAATGTCCAAGTGGGTTGCCACTATTTACAAAATCTACTATTTACAATGGTAAAATACCAATATTTACAAAATACTAAATCAACAAGTTACAAAAAAGCCATGTCTCTAAACGATTAAACAGAAAAACCATACCTCCTCCTCCTTACGGTCATAACCCCAGGGCAGGCTGGTGAGCAGGTCATCAGCCCACACACGTTTTTTATCCATGGAGGCGAGGGTGCGTTTTCTCTGTTCCACAAGATACAAATGATAGTTGCTGGATTGTATTCTGCACTGTGTATGAGACATAGCTTTGCCAGTGTGTAAAACCGCTAAGTAATCGTCTACACGTAGCGATTTTACCACTGCCCTACATACACCTTTTGTTCTTTTGGCTTCCTTACAGTCGAGTGTGCGATAAGCATACATTTTCGAAGCCAAACCTACGAATTCCGTCATGATGGAATCACCGCACTCATCTTTTAAAACACCCATTTCCTTCTTCTTTTTATGGGCAGCTGAAACACGTCAGCGCTATAGGAAGAGGTGTCGAACCAGTCACTAAGCTGCCTCATGACGTCATAGGGGTTGCAGTGGCGAATGTGGTAAAAGAATGAGTCCGTATCCATATACAAAAGAGAGACGTCCTCAAAATGACGTTTGGCAAACTCATAGTGGAATCGATACATGACCGATTTGGAAAAGTTTAAAATGACTTGGCCCAAGTAAATGGGCTTATCCATGGTCGCGCTGGTCTTACTCAATTCAATAGTGGCCAAATCCTCATCGATAATGTTGATCGATTTAAAATTCGGCTTGGCAATGTACCGCCGGGCACCCCAAAGCCCCTCCCAGACATTGACCAATTTAATGTCACGGTATTTGCGGACATTCTCCATGGACTTGCCATAAATGCAGTTGTTCATTAATTTTAAAAAATAATTTCAAACTGCCGTGTTGCCATTTGTCGGTGCTCTGTGTTGAGTCGCATGTATGGTTCAAGCCATGGTTTTTGGGCAAAAGAAATACCCCTATGGATTTTCTTCAACACCAAGCCTTGGGCGAGGCATTACACCGACATTTGGATATGTAGCACATACCGATTTGTGTTGTAAAGTATGCCAATGAGTTTTTCAATTTTCACTTTACTGTCAGGGGGGACCATTTGCTCAAGGCAGAATGGGAAATCGGCATGTTCATCATACAAGGATGAGGTATATTCAATATCCACTTCTAGCACATATCCACGGCCTGTTTCTCGGCTAGCCTTGATCACATCAAATTGTGACACTTGTTTCTCTGTCAGCCAAGCAAACTTCCCATAGGGCAAAGGCTGACTCATGGCGTAACCATACAAATTATTCACGTCATAGTACATTAAGTACGATTCTGGTTTGTCTGGTGAATAATCAGGCATGTAGACATTGTTCGCTTCGGCATGACGCTGGTTAAGCGACACAAAGCCGCCACGAATGCCTTTTTCAAAAAATAGAACCATGTCTACGTCAGTGAGTAAATCCAATTCCACTTGAGTGTATTTCAAAGTGGCATCGAACGAGAGCCCATGACTCGTATAATAGTGAGCCGGATCAAGACCGTAAATGTGTTGACACAACTCACGGAATTTTTCAAACACATCGGTGAGCAGCAATACATCCAGTTTTAGGTAATGCAAAGCATATTCACTTAGCGTCTTAATGCCAAACACTCGCCAAACTTGACATGCATGTGCATAGTCTTCATCGGAAACGGTCCCGCGTGTTAGTTTTGAGTAAAATTTCTCTTTTGGTGGGCTTTTCCTTTGCTTTAACACGTCCCAGCTGTTGCAGAAATCATACGGGAATATACCTTTCCGAATGCACAATTGAAATTGCTCAGGATCATTAAAATGCATTCTAGTATTTGTTTAATTCCTCCTCATTCAAGCCATTCACAAGGCTGTCTAGCGAGGATGCCATAAACTTAAAGGAATCCAAAAATCGAATGCTAAAGTTGCTCAACCTCCATGTCAGGGCTGTAAAACGCTCATGGTTTCGAGGAATAATGGTAAATGAGCCCTTGTTGACATGACCCAATTCACGAATCAAAAACTGAATGTCATAATTTGCCAGATTGTGGATAAAGACACTGATGAAACGAGGAGCTGGAAAGTTCAAATTGCATTTACTATGCGCAGCTCCACGAAACTCCCCCGTAAAGTGCGAGTGGTCTCTGACTTTTTCCTCTCCACTTAAAATGGGCTGTTCGCAAATATGGCATGTCGTGGCATGCTCATACTTGAGTTAGGCAGGGTACTGGGTGGTCCAGTAATTCCTGTACATCATGAACCAACTTGACAAGTTCATCCAAGAACCATTTGGCACAATCTGGCCCCTCACGGTATATGTAAACGGATTGCGTGGGGTCATAGGCACACACCAAATTAAATCCTATGGCAGAGGGTTCATGTTTTTGAATGGGTGTGGTTGAGCTAATCCCGCCATGGGTGTAGTGAGAGCTTCGAAATCTGCATACACCACATAGGGGACAGTGTCACGCTTATGAATGTCCTTAAACTTTAACATAGCTTTGTCCCCTTGTGGCAATAACAGTCTCACCGCTTCCTGAGAAACGCAGTCTACCCTATGACGTTCCAAAAAGTAGGCGTCCAAAAGTATTGGAGACAACGTTCACAAATATGCTTTTTACCATGTGCTTTGGACATTTGGCTGCTTAGCAATCTACTCAGGCTTTTAATGAGGCAATAGTGATTCACCTCTCCCTCAGACAGATATAAAAGATGAATGTGGTGTCGCTTCGGTTCTTTTGTAGCATAAAGTGGACCCACAATCTCATCATCATCAAGGCCATAGACCATGAATGAAAAGGGATGGTTATCTAGTTCAAACCTATGGATCTCGGTTAAGTCCATAGGGAACGATACTCGAGTTAAATTTAAAGTTTGTTTCAATTCAACAAACTTGGCCTTGTACTCTGCTGGCCAGTTAACATGACGGTCTTGAGCTGGCTGCAAATACGCAGCCACAGCCCACAGAAAGCAATCATTATCATGATTCTCTATTTCACCACAGCCTTTTTCGAAGCTATGGCTGTCGGTGTTTTAATATAGCTAGACCCAGCATTCAACGGATTGAAATGACAAACGTTGATTTGTAAATGATGAATTTTGTCTAACGCTAAACCACTGGGTCCTTGTTGCAGTTTATCAAATTTTGATACCAAGGCATTGACCAAATGGCATTGATACCACACGTTCAGATTATCGGCTATCAAAAGCTCTTGCATTTTACTGCAAATATAAAATGTCTCTTTATGCTCTAAGTCCTTCTTTTTATGTATGAAATCGCACGCCAATTCTGTATTCACCTTTAAAGCCGTATGCAACTGTTGCGCTATACAAATTTCAATTTTAAAAATGTCAAAACAAGATTCTAACAAATCTTTGGGAATCAAACTTTTTCTAACATTGACCACACGACCAGAGCACACACGCGATTTGAAACAACTGTTTAGTGGTTCCCAAGTTAACGTATCCGCAGCAGTAAAATACATTATTTTGAAAGAACACTCTCACCTTAGTTTTCAGCTGTAGACTGCTTGACAATGGTTCCACTCTAAAGCCACTTGGTTTCAACTGTTGTGGCTAAAGCAGTAGAGTTTTTCTCCAAATATCTAAAAAGAAATAAAATAAACCACCATAAGTATACCAATTCCATATAGTTTATGCATTTCATAAACAAAACAAAATCAAACAGGTTATATATATTAAAACATCTCACCTTGACTTGTAATGCTTTGCTTTATTCCCGTCTCGTGGACTAGTCTGGTAATGGTTTCCGTCTCTAGCTGTCCGTTTTTCTCTTTCTTTGATATCCTTCCCACTGACACACAACAGGTAGGCTATACACTTTATCTGGAAACAAATAAATAAACATTTATTTATAACTTCAACAATCAATAAATAATTGCTTGTAAATATATATAAATCAATAAATATATAAACGAATATATAAATACCTACCCCACAACAAGGTTAAGTATTTTCCACCAACACCAAAACTGTTAAACAAGACCATGTGGTTCACGCAACGCAGTGAGAGTGGAAATGATAACGACATGTCTTATATATATGCTACGTTGCATGTATAATCATTTTTTCCCACGCTTTGAACATTCTGTTATCGGACACGTGGACAGCTAACGCCCAAGGTGAACACCTGTGCCAGGTCAAATTTCACATGAACTTGCATTTTGTCACGTACGAAGCAAGACAGGATGTAACTTGTTTAGCGTACATGTGGTTTCACACGCGTATGCATGCATTTCGCTCTTCCCTACCACCAAGGTTGTCACATTATTTCACCTTCAAGCGTTTTTGTCATTTTCCATTGCACCAGTTGTCAATTCAGATCAGCGCATTCCAATAAGCTCAAATGACATTCGCCTCCTGCTCGTCTGCTCCTCTACAAGATTGTTTTCTGTTCTCGCTTCAACCAACATAGAACCAAGTTCTCATCATCGTTTACATGTTAAAGATCCCCTTCGAGGGTAAAATATCAGAAAAAACGCACCCTCACTCTGTCATAAACCGACCCGTCGAAATAGCGATTGTTCTATTGAGCGTAGCCACCGTGGTCAGCGACAGGTTCGTTGAAACACACACACCCAGCAGTATCGTCTCTCTCAACAACCACGTTTCTTGAACATTAGAAACAGGTACCGGTAAAGAAAAAAGTTTTTTCAACATGTATGGCGTTAGGCCCTTTGTCAAAATGTCAAACATAGTTTCTAAAATGGGGCGTGAGCCCGAGTCCTAGGACACCTCGAACACGTCTCTAGCTTTATAGGTTTGCGAGATAGAGCAAAAAGTCTAAAATCACGGTTTTACCTCAACATGGTTTTTCATTCCTGCTCAACATGAACATCCTCGGCAAGAGGTCAACACGACGAAAAAAGACACCTCGTACAAGTCTCTAGGCTTTTTGGTTCGTCATATATCAGCAAAAATCACAAAAAACACTTGTTTACCCCAAAATCGAGTTTCCAAATTAATTTTAAAATTATAACGAGTAGCCCATAGCAAAGAGGACGTAACTGCGGGTCCTTGGACCCCTCGTACACACCTCTAGAATCATTGGTTCGCGAGATATAGCAAAAAGTTTAAAATCACGTTTTTACAAAAAAAAACATGTTTCCAGATTTTCACATTTTCAACACCTACATTCCCGTAAAGAGGGCAACGAGACGAAAAAACTAATCCAAGCACGCCCTCCTATCATGACTCCTTCCATTCCAAGGACGCAGGGGCTCACAACTTCCTAAGTAAAGGAGAACCCCTGTCATCCCACTACTGTCAAGTTTTTATCCTAGAGTCTTCAAATTTATTTTGGGGGTAGGGAGCGTCGGGACCATTGATTTACGTCAAATAAACTTTCTTGTAAAATTTCTAGTTTCGAAAATATAGGAATTTCAATATCGAGTGTTTTCAAAAAAACATAAAAAATAAAAAAGTTTTATTACAGAAAATAAAGGGCATAGAGACCCTTCGTTTGAACTATAGCACAACATTCTATCATGTTTGGTTTTCAGGCTATCGCCTACTTTGAAAAACAAAAATTTTGAATTAAATAAATATATATATATAGTGGTCCATAGCAAAGGGGGTCTCACCTCAAGTCCTACGACACCTCATTCGTGAAACTCCGACCATGGGTTCGAGGGAAAAGTCTATTTAAATGTTTCAACTTTGCGCGGCGCCCATGTTGGTTTGTTGGGCACAGCCACGTCAAGTGGGGCAGAACTCCTAGTAGCCCCCTACTAATGTTAATAATAATGAACGGTTATGGAAGTGAATAAACATTTAAATTTGTGTTGATAATTATGAATACATCTTTTAATGAATATTTAAACAATATTAAGCAATATTTTAGTGTCGTTTAAACAATTATTATTAATAATAAATTATTATTAGAAAGGTTGTAAATATGTACTATGCCCGCTGGCCGTAGGTTATGGGGAACCACCGGTTTCAAATGACCCTTCCGAGACCCTCTTCCAGTTAACACACAAGTATGGGGGACGATACATTCATAGGCTGGTGTAGCACAAATGTCTGCACTCGGGGGTGCCGGGAATTAGTGAGGTTCGATCTTTAACCAGCTCAGAGGAATGCATCGATAACAAAACTAAACAAGAAAAGAGAGGTCAGTCTTAGGTTAAAATCACAAATAAATTTTATTCAGAATAGATCCCTAGCTTAGCGTGAGAGTTGCAAACGGCTAGTCCGATACTATCCTGCCCTGAAAGAAATATAAAAAGTCTTAAACAAGATCTAAATTACTCTCATGATCCTAATACAAAATTCGACAAAATGAACAAGCTAAGAGAATGGCACGCAAGATTGGCCCTAAGCAATTACATCGAAATAACTTACGGGTGGATCAAACATCAAAAGAATCTACAGCAAAGCAAGACATTTACTTGTTTACAAATACTAGATCATTTATATTTAGTAGCAAGGGGAAAATTTGTCCTATGCTATGATGGTGCCATCTCTAACATTTATCTTTAGAGTTAAGTGTTAGCTAGTCCTAAATATCATTAATTAATAAACGAGATGCGTTTATTACTAAGAAAATCAAGCTATGTGCACAATGTTGCAGAATAAAAAAAATGCTAATACAACACAAATGCATACAATAATTCAGCACTCCTATGGTTGTGCAATTGGCACTGCTTGCGTACTAGATTTGTTACTGTTTGTAACAAACGGTCATAGTGTCAAAGTGTTAAGAAAATAGAAAATATAGGAAAGCCTGAAAATGCGATAGTAATTAAACAATTAAATCGACTCATATTGCTACTAATCTGATGTGTGTGCTTCAGTTATCACATCACCAATTAGTGGTCGACTAATCATGTGAAAATTTATCAAAATGTATCTACAATAGCTTAACAATAGCTAAGTGTTAACATTTGGTCCAGAAAAATAGTTTATTTTTAATGTTTATACATTTTATTTAGGTTCAGGGGGGAATTATAAGATTTTTATAAGTCAATTTTTATTTCAGCCAATTACCAATCCTTGGTTTGACTTCGTACACGATCCATTCTGTCAGTGATCCTGTGATATTCTTCATCACTCATGCGATTGTCTTCACCTGCTGGTTCAATCTCAATGTTGTGAACATCGGCTGTCGTAACTTTCCTGTTATTCTCACGACATTTGTCATTTCCATCTCCTCTTCTGTCTGGTTCTTCGTCTTCTGCATTTCTTCTTCTCCGTTCCTGATTGTATCGTCGACTTCCATTAGCCCTACCTTTCCAATCATTATCGTATTGGAAACGAGAATCATTTTCTCTTCGGCAACCGCCACTGTGTCTGTAATCTCTTCTGGGATTATCAGTGTATCGGTTATTTTGAACCTCACGATCAGTGGCTGTCCTCTATATCCACGGTTAAAATTAGCGTTGTTATTGTTATTGTTGCTACTACGACGATTTTTGTTGTAATTATTGGCTCTATTTTGATATCTGTTCAGGTAATTCTTGTTGATTGTATCAAATCGACGATTCCTTGCATACGGTATATTGTCTTTACGGTAATCACGGAAATCTCTCCTTCTATCTGGTCCCTCGTGATTTTGACGATTGTTTGTTCGACGATTTTCTGTAGTTTGTACAGTCTGGCTGATTCTGTCCACTGAAGTTACATTTACATCATGTGTGCTCCTGTGTTTAGGTGTAGGTGCAAATTGTTCGTGACTGCTATCCAGTTTTCTTAGAGCTTCGTCACATTTCATAAATGTATTTCCATCTGACGCTATGAGTAACCTTTGTACTTCCATAGGGTATTGTCTTCTAATGGGGGACAAGTTCTAATTCGGACAAAGGGGGTTCCAAACATTGCAATTTCGAAACCTGACTTGCGAAGTAGGTAGCGTACTTAGTTGTTTGAGTACTAGCGTACCTCTTATTGTACATTTCCGCCCTTATATTTTGCTGACTTTCCAAAGACCAGTAAGTCTTAAGGAATGCTACTATAAATTCCTGATAATTGTGGAATGAGTATCTGAATGCCTTGAACCAGGTTAACGGGCTGTTCTCTAGGTATTTTCGACAGTCCGTAACTCCCTGTCTGGTGTTACCATAGTTTCTCTCATGTATGACTCCAAGTTTCTCAGAAAATTTACCGGTGTAACGGAATTGGAATTATTGAATTTTGCCGGTCGATCTTCATGGCTTTTCAAATATACATTATTCGAGTACTGAGTTTGACCATAGTTCGGCGTGACATTAAAATTAGGTGTCAGCCCATAATTCGGCGTTATGTTAGCATTCGGTGTCACAAATTGTGATGTTGTCCTAAATGGATTATAACCTTGGTTTTCCATTGGAATATTCGGTTTCGGTATGTTAGTCGCAGTGTTTGTAGATGGTACACCCTCTCTATTAGGTTTTAATAGACGATTGATGCGTTCATCCATTTCGGCGTATTCTAACACTTTCTCAGGTTGCTTATTAATTATAGCGTTCATCTGTGATTCTATCTGCTCAAATCTTCCTTCAATGCGATTATCGAATTCTTATTGTTTCCCATCCCGTTCCTCTAAGTAAGCATCTAATGTTTTTGCTACGTATTGGTTGGATCTGTGATTGTTCTCACGATTTTCCTCTCGAATCGCTTCAATGTCTGTAGCTAAGTCCTGTTTTATTTTGCTGACTTCAGCCTCCACCTTCTCTACTTTGCTTGCTACTCGTTTGGTATTCATGTGTACGGCAAATGCTATGCCTCTTGTTAGTTTTAATCCAGAGTTAACTATAGCCACATCAGCTTTTAACACACCAACGTACGTGTTAACTTCTTCCATACGCTGTTGCACGGAGTTAATCCTAGTACTAACGATTTCTTTTGCATTAGCGACTTCACTCCTGACTGATTCGATGTTATCGTTCATCTCCGTCTGAACGTCTTTGAGTTTTTGATTTATCTCAGATCGATTTGTGCGTATCTCCTGTTTTATTCCCTCTAAGTGTACGTGATATTCCGTGCGATAAGTTTCCATCTCTGCACGCAAATCATCACTGACCTTATTGATTGTGACAGTAATTTCGGCTTTAACATTGGCAATATCCTTTCGCACTTCAACTACATTCTGTGCCATATCTGCCCTAATGTTATTGTTTAACAGTGTCATATCAGCTCTAATATTTGTAGTAATGTTGTTACTAGTTTGTAACAGTGTTTACATTTTCTGTAACAGTGTTTATATCTGCCCTTAAATTTTCATTGTTCTCAGCCATCTCAGCCCTTAAATCATTATTATTTCGTGTCAAATTGTCCATCGACACCTGTAGATTATGCAGTAGGGCAGGCAAATTTGCCAACAACTCGGCTGTCTCTTGCGCAGACATAATATCTTCAATTGGAGAAATACGGGGAACTAACAACTTCATATGCCTTAACAATGATTGGAGTTGGAAAACAGTAGAAAATCCATTCCTTCATAAATTTATTCGATGATAACAGCTGAACCTCTGGTAAAATTTAAATGGCATCGAGACAACAACCAAACTTACATTTACTCAAGACTAGGATAACTGCAAATCAAATCGTCAACTTACTATCATTAATAAATGTTACCTAGCCTCATGGTCTTAATTCTGAAATAAGAATGCCATGTAGCCTTCCAAACCACTAGTACGAAATCTCGATTCGTTACTAATCTGTTGGATTTGCTAACAAAATAAAATCCTCACAAACAAACGAATCATGGAGATCGAACACAAGTTTCGATGCAACCACGTTCGGCGCCAACGTACTATATGTGCCCGCTGGCCGAAGGTTTCGGAGAGCCACCGGTTTCAAATGACCCTTCCGAGACCCTCTTCCAGTTAACACACAAGTATGGGGGACGATACATTCCAAGGCTTGTGTAGCACAAAAGTCTGCACTCGGGGGTGTCGGGAATTAGTGAGGTTCGATCTTTAACCAGCTCAGAGGAATGCATCGATAACAAAACTAAACAAGAAAAGAGAGGTCAGTCTTAGGTTAAAATCACAAATAAATTTTATTCAGAATAGATCCCTAGCTTAGCGTGAGAGTTGCAAACGGCTAGTCCGATACTATTCTGCCTTGAAAGAAATATAAAAAAGTCCTAAAGAAGATCTAAATTACTCTCATGGTCCTAATACAAAATTCGACAAAATGAACAAGCTAAGAGAATGGCACGTAAGATCGGCCCTAAACTATTCCATCGAAATAACTTACGGGTGGATCAAACATCAAAAGAATCTACAGCAAAGCAAGACATTTACTTGTTTACAAATACTAGATCATTTACATTTAGTAGCAAGGGGAAAATTTGTCCTATGCTATGATGGTGCCATCTCTAACATTTATCTTTAGAGTTAAGTGTTAGCTAGCCCTAGATATCATTAATTAATAAACGAGATGCGTTTATTACTAAGAAAATCAAGCTATGTGCACAATGTTGGTGATTTTAAAAAATGCTAATACAACACAAATGCATACAATAATTCAGCACTCCTATGGTTGTGCAATTGGCACTGCTTGCGTACTAGATTTGTTACTGTTTGTAACAAACGGTCATAGTGTCAAAGTGTTAAGAAAATAGAAAATATAGGAAAGCCTGCAAATGCGATAGTAATTAAACAATTACATCGACTCATATTGCTACTAATCTGATGTGTGTGCTTCAGTTATCACATCACCAATTAGTGGTCGACTAATCATGTGAAAATGTATCAAAATGTATCTACAATAGCTTAACAATATCTAAGTGTTAATATTTGGTCCAGAAAAATAGTTTATTTTTAATGTTTATACATTTTATTTAGGTTCAGGGGGGAATTATAAGATTTGTTAGTTTTCAAAACCCTATTTTTGATTATTATTAGTTTCACACAATTATTTATTCCTGACAGTATTGTTGTTCAGTTTATGGACCTTTAAAAGCGTTCAGTGTATTCAGGTAACGTTTGTATCCAACTTAAGCAAATAACTCAATAGTTCAATAGTTTACGAGACACCCTGTGTCTTCATCAATATTTCATCACACTTATTAGACATCCTATGTCTTCACCAATTACTTTACTCTTATTTCGGATCCATTGATCCAGGCGCCCTCGGTTTTGGTACGACTTTAGTTAGTTCGTTACCACCGATATAACCACAATAACAATATCGGAGGTATTCATCCACCGTCACGACTCATATAATACTCTTAATTTACAAAAGTGTGGAATCCTAATTGATACACGTTCGAATTGCTGGTAATAAAGATTATGAGTACAGAAACACATCCTGACAACGCTTTATATAAACATGAAGGCTTCTGATACAAGCTAACTGTGTGTGTGCGTTTATAAAATTGCCTCTTCCCTGAATAAATCGAACCTGCGTTCATTTGGTTACAAAATACAATTGCATTCATTGCCTGTGTGGCTTCTTTTAAAGAAAATAAACCTGTTTTCAAGTATTGTTCTGGCCAATAAATGTGAATAACGGAACTCTGCATTCCACTTGTAATAATGTCAAGAATCTCACAGCCTTATAAAACAAAATATTAATCCACTGCCTAGAATCGAGTGTGCTGTGTAGTGAACTTGGCTCATAACCTTGGCCTTGATTTAACATTTGTCAAACTAGTTTATTTGTCATCAGACTGACAAAAATAACAGTTGATAATAACTGTTTTAAATGATACGAATGAGAATTGAAAATCCAGCCTTCCTGGCTTCCATAAATGTTTAATAAACTATTAATTTCCACACGCGTCTTATAATTAGCTACCTGCATTGTGCACTAAATAAATGAAACCAAAATATACTAAGTCTACTGTTTTCCACTCTTACAATACGCTATAAATATTTGATCTGACTTACAGATTCAGCGTCACTTGGTTCGAGTCCCGCCATGAGATGTTGTATGCGGTCTCGTGTATGGCTTTAGGTTACCATTTCATTGTGTCTGGACATCCTCCGTCGCCAATTCACCACGCATGATTTAGCAATCACATGCCATCGCGTGGTTGGAGTTGTATCTGAAGATCTGCTGGTTCATCATTATTGCGATGTTAGCGTTGGTAAAAATGTAGCACATAATTAAATAAAACTGTCGCGCACTGCAGCTAATATGCGGTAAAAAATTGCCCATTTTCACTCCGCCTCTGGCTCTAGCCTCTGTCGCTTGTGCGACACTCACTCGTGACTTGCACTGATATTTACAAAAGAAAATATTAACAAAAAATAAATCAAAATCAATGCCCATCCGGCAAATATAGATTGTACTTGTAGGTTCTGTACAGTTATAAAGTTAGTTAAATACACAGTTTATAGAACACTGAAACATGTGTGTGTGCGTGAGAATGAGACCATACGGTCGCAAAGTTTTCTTCACACAAGTCCATCATTTCACCTCGGATAATAATAAAAATACTTCACAGTTTTCGTAGTCGTGAATGTCTTCAATCCTTCAATTATTACACAATGCCATGATGGCTATCCATAAGAGTGATATTCGTAGATTTTTCCTGCCACATGGTTTCCTTTCACTTGTGCTCCATCATGCACATGTTGTCTCTTCCACAGACAAATAGGAACTGGTGTTACAAAATATGGCGTGCTCTCAGTACATGAGCTGGCCGCGTAAATTGATAGTTTCTTCGATTTACGAAGTATGCTGTACTTCAAATATGCAGAATTACTTGGTTATAATTATAGTTGAATTTTGGAATGTGAAAAATATGTAAAAATATAATCATAAGCGATATTGCTTCAGCTTCTTCCCGCCGCTCGCAGGGTATGCTCAGATACTTTTCAGCATAAGTTTTAGTCTCTGTTGTCTGAGCAAACATGCGTCAACGGGCGCAGTACATACATTCTAAACTTTGGTTTATGAGAGGAAGGTTTTCAGAATAGGAAGAGTATAGGAGTGTTTTACGACTTGTCATGTTTAATAAGTAACATTTAAACGGTTTATGATACGGAAGTGTAGTGGATAAGATTAGGCTTAAAACTCAGCAATTCTTCTAGGTTTGTGCCGTGTCTTGTGTGGGGTTTCGCCTAGGACACCAAGCTGGCTCATCGGCGGACTCTTGGTGTCCCCGCCCGGACCTCCACAGGAGTGACAAACTGCGCGCCACCTCCCTTTATATTAGATGCAACTGCACCACTTGACTGCGAGAACTAAAAGCTCAAGCAGCCTTAATCTCCCTATGAAGGCTTCCAAAATGATGGTATATTGGCTTTCACGGCCGGTGAATTAAAACTCAGCAATTCTTCTAGGTTTGTGCCGTGTCTTGTGTGGGGTTTCGCCTAGGACACCAAGCTGGCTCATCGGCGGACTCTTGGTGTCCCCGCCTGGACCTCCACAGGAGTGACAAACTGCGCGCCACCTCCCTTTATATTAGATGCAACTGCACCACTTGACTGCGAGAACTAAAAGCTCAAGCAGCCTTAATCTCCCTATGAAGGCTTCCAAAATGATGGTATATTGGCTTTCACGGCCGGTGAATTAAAACTCAGCAATTCTTCTAGGTTTTTGCCGTGTTTTGTGTTGGGTTTCGCCTAGGACACCAAGCTGGCTCATCGGCGGGCTCTTGGTGTCCCCGCCCGGAACCCCACAGGAGTGACAAACTGCGCGCCACCTCCCTTTATATTAGGTGCATCTGCACCACTTGACTGCGAGAACTAAAAGCTCAAGCAGCCTTAACCTCCCTATGAAGGCTTCCAAAAAGATGATATATTGTCTTTCACGGCCGGTGAATTAAAACTCAGCAATTCTTCTAGGTTTGTGCCGTGTCTTGTGTGGGGTTACGCCTAGGACACCCAGCTGGCTCATCGGCGGGCTCTTGGTGTCCCCGCCCGGACCCCCACAGGAGTGACAAATTGCGCATCACCTCCCTTTATATTAGGTGCATCTGCACCACTTGACTGCGAGAACTAAAAGCTCAAGCAGCCTTAACCTCCCTATGAAGGCTTCCAAAAAGATGGTATATTGGCTCTCACGGCCGGTGAATTAAAACTCAGCAATTCTTCTAGGTTTGTGCCGTGTCTTGTGTGGGGTTTCGCCTAGGACACCAAGCTGGCTCATCGGCGGGCTCTTGGTGTCCCCGCCCGGACCCCCATATTAGTGACAAACTGCGCGCCCCCTCCCTTTATATTAGGTGCAACTGCACCACTTGACTGCGTGAACTAAAAGCTCAAGCAGCCTCAACCTCCCTATGAAGGCTTCCAAAAAGATGATATTTTGGCTTTCAAGGCCGGTGAATTAAAACTCAGCAATTCTTCTAGGTTTGTGCCGTGTCTTGTGTGGGGTTTCGCCTAGGACACCAAGCTGGCTCATCGGCGGGCTCTTGGTGTCCCCGCCCGGACCCCCACAGGAGTGACAAACTGCGCGCCACCTCCCTTTATATTAGGTGCAACTGCACCACTTGACTGCGAGAACTAAAAGCTCAAGCAGCCTTAACCTCCCTATGAAGGCTTCCAAAAAGAAGGTATATTGGCTTTCACGGCCGGTGAATACAGCTTGGTGTCCTAGGCGAAACCCCACACAAGACACGGCACAAACCTAGAAGAATTGCTGAGTTTTATTTCACCGGCCGTGAAATCCAATATACCAAGATTATGCTTCTTAATAGTTAAGTTTTTGATGTTGAATGAAGATTATTTTAGCGTGTAGGAGAATGAAGAATGTTATTAGATATCTTGTTCATGTTAATGCGGGTAAAATATTGAGGTCTGCGTTCGAGCATGGATATTATTGTGAATGAGAACGGAACAGCTGAGTGGTGATGGTTGACTTGAACGAACAGCTGATTGCGAGGTAGGAAGTATAGAGCTGTTATGAATGGTTCTTTAGTGCCAACAATGGAGTTAATGATGTATAAGTTAAAGAATACTATTGTTAATTTGAGGATTTGGCGTATTGAGAATATTAACTCTTTATACTTATTAAACTGGATGTTTATTTTGGGAACTCCGGAACGGCTGATCAGGCATGAATATGTACTGTAATGCTGATGATGGAAAGTCATGTGAGACTATATTATAATTTTATTTGATGGTAAGCGAGTCATATTTTATTATTTATATTTAAATTAATTGGAGAATTTATTTTTAATTAATTGTCATTTTTCTTATTAATAAATTTTCTTTGTTTTTTATACGTCGAGTTACATGACTTATGTTAACTATAGAGAGATTGTGTTATGGAAATGCTTCAGGTATATGACCCCAAAACCCATTCCGCCCCGAGAATTGGTAAGTTTCTCACTCTCCTAATGTAGCTAGTATTCATACCACAGTAGATTAGTTCATAACCCAATCGCATGACTGCTGCATCATCATGTAGTGCTTGCCGGTAGGACTTGCAGTTTTTTCTAGCCGGGGACCTTCGAGATTATACAATCCAGTTGATCTTCGGATAACGACAAGTGCATTTCATGATTATTCAGGTACAGTACCTAACTTAAGGCTACGGCACAAGGGTACCTATTTCTCTATAATGTGGCTGCCAACCAGTTTTGCTTCTCCACAGGATATGACGCAATTCCTTGTGAGGGATGCACAAGGATGTCCATTACCCTATACTGTAGCCGCCAAACATTTTACTTCTCCACAGGATATGACACAATTCCTTGTGAGGGATGCACAAGGGTGTCCATTACCTTATAATCTAGCTGCCAAACGTTTTAACTCTCCACAGGATATGACGCAATTCATTGTGAGGGATGCACAAGGGTGTCCATTACCCTATAATCTGGCTGGCAAACATTTTACTTCGCCACAGGATATGACGCAATTCCTTGTGAGGGATGGACAAGAATGTCCATTATCCTATAATGTAGCTGCCAAACATTTTTAATTCTCCACAGGATATGACGCAATTCCTTGTGAGGGAAGCACAAGTGTGTCCATTGCCCTATAATGTAGCTGTCAAACATTTTACTTCTCCGCAGGATACGACGCAATTCCTTGTGAGGGATGGACAAGAGTGTCCATTACCCTATAATGTAGCTGGCAAACATTTTACTTCTCCACATGGTATGATGCAATTCCTTGTGAGGTATGGACAAGAGTGTCCATTACCCTATCATGTAGCTGGAAAACATTTTACTCCTGCATAGAATATAACGCAATTCCTTGTGAGGGATGCACAAGGGTATCTATTTCTATATACTGTAGCAACAGTACGCAAACATTTTCACTTCTCCACAGAATATGACGCAAATTCTTGAGAGGATGCACAGGGGTGTCCATGTAGCTGGCAAACATTTTTATGACTTCTCCACAGGAAGCTTCGTCGAGTGTAATATTAAAACGTAAAGGTGATTCATTCAGAATGTAATTGTTCAATTAATTCACAAGGGTAAGAGAGAGTACCATGATATATAAGGGATCGTGCTGAAATAAGCCTTAACAAAATCACACTGAATACAACGCGAAGCGACCATATTGAGGATATCTGTCTGTTGGGTAGTCAACCTGAGGGCAGGTTGGATCCTCCATAAGTGCCGTCGTAGGTTATGTGGGTAGAAACACACAAAAACCCAAGGCAGTGCTATATTGAGGCATAGAGTAGATATAGAATATGATAATGAATAACTAAATGTATATTTAAGATACAACGGAAATTAGCAGTAATGTACAGTCCCTATCCACTTCTGGGGTAAATAATAAATCAACACAATGCTTACATGATTAGGGATCCAAAACATCTGTGTGCATTCCATCAGTATCAACACACATTTGGATTCGGCGCCATGTTCGTTATTCATCCTCTTCAACAAATCTTGTGTGACTGTTGTAAAGGCAGCACGAACTGCTTCCTTCAGGTGATCATTTGCTGTGGACCGATGTTTCCGCACATCTTCTTCAGTAATACTCCAGAGTGCATTGTCCGGTGTGGTCAGGTCAGGGCTTCTTGGAGGCCAAGGCTGGAGCATTATCTGATCCTCCACCAATCCAGCGGTTTGGAAAAACTTGGTTAAGACACCTTCGAACTGACAATGCGAAATGCGGTGTACCACCATCCTGTTGAAACGTAACGGTTTCCATTAATCTTCTGGCTCTCAGTTGTGGGAACAACCACTCGTTCAGCATCCTCAGATAAGTTTCTTGATTTAGAGGCCCATCAAAAAAAAACTAAGGTCCAAACAGATGTTTACTGGTCACTCCTGCCCAAATCATCACATGTGGTGGATTGTTCGCGATTTCTTCATAAATATGCGGATTTTCTTTTGCCCAGAAATAGACGTTTCGATTACGGGAGCTTCGATATATTGCACATTCATCAGAGAACAGGACGTTAGATTTAGCTGTTTCTGTACGAAAACGCTGGGGGTAACAATTGACATGCTTCGAGGCGTTTTTCCACATCCCCATCACTTAACTCATTGACTAACACCGGACGGAAACATTTCATTTTTAAGTTCTTTCGAATGTGATCTCTTATTGTCGACCTTGGAATGTCTAACTCTGCTGAACGTTTACGTGTTGATTTCATTGGCGATCGCTGAATTGACTCCTCCACAGCAGAACAAGTTTTGACACGAGGGCTTGACGTCCCGCTACATGGCGCATCAAGAACACTTCCCGTTGCAAAAGCATTGTTTGCCCACGTTAATAAAGATTTTCGATTTGGTGACGGTTTTTCAAAACGCACAAGAAAGTCCTCCATAAGTTCATCCATAGTTTTTCCACTCCTTGGACTTCGTGAACCCAAACACAAGCCACCAGACGCTCCTCAATAGTGAACACACTCGTATCCACAATCCTGGCACTCTCTACAAAGAGGATATAATACCAAAGTCTCAACTCCCGTGTTAACATAATTTTCCTTATATCCGCCCAAATCCAGCTTCAAAAAAACAATGATTTCTCTCTGGTAGGGGAAACATAAGGAACTAAATCCCTAAGATAGGCCCTATCGGCTTATATTTATGAATATTCCGCAGAACTAGTCCCTTTGTGGATCAATTAACATTATTACATTTTACCTTTGACAACATTAGCTCTGGCAGAATGTATCACTGGCAATCAACAATATATTCGATACATTTTGAAATTTGTTGTCCATTTTGCAATGTTTGCAGCAGACACACATATGTAGCTGTATTCTGATAATTATACAGTAATATTATAGTTTCTTTTGTATTGACGTTAGTTGATGAAATAAAACAACCTGAAAATCTATTATCTAACACGTGTTATTAGTTTGCTATAATACGAAATATCGAGTCAGCTTTCCAGACATAACTTCCTAATTCCAGTGCACATCCCTTACCCGCCCCACTTTTTCGTCCTAACCTACATAACCTCCAAATCAGACTATAGAATCACGTAACTCTCTTCTATTATCACCCCCACCCCCTCCCGCTATTCTACACAGGTTCCAAATTCTTGTTTGAATCCCATGACCCTCTTGAAAATGTGATGTGAAAGAAGGAGAAAAAGATAATTGAAAGAGTTTTTTTATTTTGCATTACACAATGTAGAAATTGTACATGTATAGTATAAAAAGAACCACACTATTGTAGTCAACTGCATTCTCGTCCAGTTCTGCTTCATGCAACTTGCTGTTCAACTGGATCCAGTGGACAGATCTGTAAGAATACAAACATCAAAATATCAATACAAAAATGTAGGGTGTAACTTATAAGACTCCAAACATGAAAGAATGCAGGCCAAGCTTCTCAAGGAAATATCCTTTAAATGGGCATAGATGATTTCGGTTATTAGGTAATGGATTTTACGAAGTGTGCATACCACATTGATGGAGAATCGAAAGTTATAATGTCAGACGCATACACGACACGAAATTGCAACCTCCAACTTAGGCTTCCGTTACTCTACCCCTGAGCTTACGTCGAGGGTACACCTGTGACACTGGTTCATACATTAGCACAGTGGTGGCTGGTAACAATTTTCTTGATGGTGGCAGTAAATTCAAAATTTGCAATCAAATCGTTCAGACGTTGCAAGTATAGACCCTGCATATTTTATGTTATTGGCAATTGAAGAAGACGCGCAGACCGAATTTCTCCTGCCACCACGAAGTAAACAGGCGAAATTATATTAACAATATGCCCTACCATCAAGATATAAACTTGGTAAGGATATCCACTGCACCCGATTAAGCACAAAACTAATATAACGACGCTACTATTAAACACTTGCAATGCCAAAGTTAACAAACCTGTGAATTTGTATTCGCGTTGTGGTAGGCATAACTGTGTCGACAACTTATACCAACGAAGCAATATAAAACCTTCTGCAAAAAGTCCGGATTGTTACATTATAAATAGAGAAAAAATTATTCCTGCCGCCAATATGAGTGTGGAAAGTCGGTAAATGTCTAACAAGAAAGACTACAGTAAAAGCATCTTTATATATTTAATAGTTGGCAGATATAGTGACAAAGCATTAAAATGGGAACCATGGAACTGCGTCCTCTGCATTGTGCTGCCATATGTTGTACTCTGGTGGTTGAAATATAAATCATTTCAAGCAGTTTTAGCTGGCCCTTACATGCTGCACTCTGGTGAATGTGCCACGCGGCTGTTGGCTCTACCTCAGTCCAACACAACACAATACAACACATGCAATCGCAAGCCAAACTAGCCATTATTGGTATTGAGTCTATTTTTCGAGGTGGAGCCCGTGAGATCTGGCTCATTCATTCAGAAAAGACCCGCCAGAGTGTAAGTCAGTTCGCGCGCTCGTTCAAATGATTGCAGAATAAGATATGCTCGCCATTTTCTTGAGAATTAAATTTAATACAAATTCTTATTGAGAGGAAACATTGGTGGTGCCATCGCACACCGGCACTACCTCACAGGCCACCACTGCATTAGAATGTCCAACGTATTGAATCAGTGACAGGGCAACGGCAGTCAGAGTTGGATGTCACAAGTTAGTGTCCCACAATTATTGTACAATTTTATTTTATCTTCCATCTATGTGGCTTGTAGGTCCACTCTTTGTTCAACACACAACCTAATAGTTGAAATTTCCTAATTGCTGCATATACTATGGAACACAAAACGTGCTACACCTTAAATCAGTACTGGTATGGCACAGAATGGTAGAATATATTGAAAGGAAAGTGATTAGTCCCTTGTGCATAGATTTACATGGGTAAACATTGTTTGGCATTCTTGAAACATGAGTCACCTCGAGTGATCTCAAGAGTAGCTTCATGTTCTAAATGTCCTGGATTTGATTGCAAACAAAATATTCATTCTAGTCTGTTTGGAACACACAAAAATGAGAAGTTTGGCTTAATCTACACCACAGCGATCCACTCAAATGATAGTTCCTAAATTAAGGCCAAGCTACATCCTTGCCAATTTGAGTCTCACTACAAATGCATATACCACTACAGACAACATACACATACAGTTACCGGGAAGGTAGCTCTGCACTTCCTCATCCCACGCCCCCAGGATACCACCGCAGTGTAAAACATTTGCCAGACTGAGTGTCTGTTTCCCATTGTGAGAACCTACTGTCACACGCATCAATGTTCTCAGATAGGGAAGTATTCGGCTTGCTCCCCGCACCGCTCTACTTCCCCATCCTACAACTGAGCTCTCAAGGTCAAATGCAATCCTGAACGCCGGTATCCGTACACAAGTTGATATGGCTAATGGTCACAACATTCAAGCAGCAACAACAACAACAACAATCCTTGATAACATGGTTTTGCAGCAGACACAAATGTCCAACCAAGTTAAAACAGCTCACAGCGATTATTTGTTCTGAAACAGTTATTTCAAAGCACCCAACATTAGGTATTTATGTTATTCTTGACTAACCTTGACATGAACATTGTCAGGAATATGCCAGTCATCCTAGTTTCTCATCCGGGTTGCAAATTGGTTATGGACTTACAAGCCGAGTAATCTATGATATAAATTTCAAGAAATATGGATCCATAGTAAGTTACAACTACATAACATATCAACATGAATATGTAACGGCTAAAAGGAAATATTTCGGTAATAAGAAAACATCCAAGTAGGCATTGCAGACAATAGGCCTCAACATGTAAGCATCACATCTGTTACCTCCTCTCCATAGTTGGATCATTCCAACATGTTATTCTCATTTCAATAGCTTGGGACGTAGTGTTCATCAGCCCCAGGTACCTGGGTGTGAATTTCTGTGATGGGTGTAGTAGTATGTATAAATGTATTACGGACAAGGATGGAATAGGTGCCCCAGGATTTGAAATAAGGTACGGTACTATCCCAGCATTTGTCGCAAGGAAGTGTCGAAAAATTACACTCAGGATAGCCTCTGTCAATGGCAGGATTCAAACCGTCGATCTCTCGACTTGTTGCAGCAGCCCATCACGGCCGTAGGCCGTCACCTATCGAGCATGGCTACGCTGCAGTGTCAGTCCAACTGAATGCTATCAGAACCTGAAAAAAGAAGGTTTTTATACGCTTCTAAACACTATCATCATGTCTAAGAGTATGTATACAACAAACTTTATGATTAGAGTTGAAAACCCCAGGAAAACAGACTGATACTGAACCTGAAAGATTCATCACTTCATGGAAGTGATCCATAAGTCTCAATGATGCCGAGCAAAACCACATTGATGCAAGTGCCTTGTAGCACTCCCTTGAACACAGAGGAAGAAGTGACAGCCAGCTTATTAAGGATGCAAGTGAAATATTTTCCTCTTCAGACTAAACAGAAGGAAAGCAAAGACAGTAGGCCTACAGATAGGGGTTTAATAGCAATATTAGCATATGAATATCTATGACTTTAGTCATTAACATATATTAGCAATATTTGTAAGAATCACGCAGACTAATTCCTTAGGAAGCAACGAGGACAGGTAAATGGTTTACAGCTCCTCATTCTCTCTCGTAGTGAACCTTTGCCACACACAAATAAATTCAGTCGTGTAGTACTGCTCAAATAAACACTCTTACAAAGTTACATGATAGAATGAGACCGGATGAATAATATTTCTGGAATGACACTCTCCAGAAAATAGAATTAAGAGCATTTTTAAACTACTGCTGGCGGCGTTCCCGATATGAGGGTTATAGGCTATGTTGGTCTTTTACATGACTGACACGCCACGGTTCATCACTAAACAACATGTATACTTCGTTACAAATGGCAGAATTCCTCATATTTTCTCCTTTTTTTCTTTTGCTCACGAATCAAGAGCATTAAAACATCCACTCCATTTACAAATATCTTTAATAAAAACAAAATCTTAGGGGTACCTTAGCCTGCCATCTTGCAAAAAACGAAACTGATGTTGAATAATCGAGTGTCGTTCGCAAAATCGCGACATCGTTAACGAAACTCGATTTGTCATGATATATCGATTTGAATGGCTTCCTGTGATTGGCTAGTTGAGGTGATTTCACTTCTCACCACTAGATAGCTGTAGCGTAGCATTGAAACTTCAAGTCAGAAGTAACAATGGCTCTTATATAATACATAACACAGTTGTAATCCTGTAAGTGTCAGTGTAAGCCAATCACATTTAAGACATAAGAAACAGAGTGCTAGGGCTACCAACACACACGATCAGTTCATGCTAATACGTTTCCAAAGTTTCATAACCGGAGCGTGATTAAAAAAAAACAGAGCCAAAATAAGGTTCAGCCAATCCTATCTAAGTTCCGAAGGCCTGGCTCTCCAGACTGGCAGACTGTGCAGCTTGACCTTGGCTGTAACTGTAACCACCTCTCGTGCTCCTGATCCCCCTCCATTTCTCGTGCTCCTGACCCCCCTCCCCCTATAGTACTCCCAACCATCACTCACACACAAACTTGTACTACGCTGGTTAAACTTTGCAGCAGTGGGTAGGGACTTTACGCCCACCCTAGAGCCTTGTAAGTGTCTTCCGATGACCAAGTCAAATAAACAGTGACACCGTTTACACGTTGTAATTCCCTTCTATTGTGAGGGATATCTGCTGTCGTATATTGCTCTCCAGCTCCATTAGAGTACGGGTAATTGATCTGTACACTTTGTATTTTAAATTACCCCACAATTAAACATCAAACGGGCTTAGGTACGTGCTTCGATTGATTTAAGAAAACACGCAGGGCGGGGGGGGGGGGGGGGGGGGGGTGCAAGAGTAGCTACATTATGTAACGATGTAACTTCTAAAGTTACTGTCTGTCAGCTGAAGGACAACATTTTCAGCATCTTCTGTGAAAAGGTAAGTTCTAACCTTAAACTGGTGACGTGAGGCCATCCAGATTCCCAATCATCTGTGCTTCTTTAATTAAATCTTGCAGGAAGCTCTTGTTTATGTTACCTTCTTATCTGTGCGCTGACACTTCACACCCTCGTTGATGAACGTTTAGTGACTTAATAACGTTAGCCACCCTGGTTAGCTTGCCTCCACGCAACCCTATGGCCCGAGATTGGTTGGCTGGCGGAAGGCGCGCGTGCCTGGCAGTCAGCCGTCGGTCCCGCTCCAGCAAAAGAATCTCACTGTATCGTAAAGATACGTTATTATTCAAAAACCACAAGAGAAGAATATACATAAGGATGAGACCAGGAAATACAGGGTGTTACCAAATCGACTTCACGATAAAGCAGAGATTCCAAAACATATCCCGGCGCTGACATAAACTCTGACCACATTCTGGTTGTTATGAAATGCAGTCTTAAGTTGAAGAAATTGAAGAAAAGTCAAAAGCCAAAAAGGTAGGCAATAGACAGAATGAAAGAGAAGGACGTGAACAAACGATGCAAGACGAGTATAAAGGAAGGACTAATGAAAAACCCTGAACAAGCTACAATTGCAAAGGAATGGGCACTTTTGAAGAATGAAATAACAAAATCCGCAGAAGAAAACATTGGTAGGAAAGAAGGAATAGGTAGAAAACCGTGGATCACGCAGGATATACTAGAATTAATGGACGAAAGGCGGAAGCACAAGAATGAAAGAGATGAAAGGGGAAAAGCAGAATACAGACGTCTGAGAAATAAAGTTAACAAGAAGTGCAAGGAAGCAAAAGAAAAATGGTTGAAAGAGAACTGTCCAGGTATAGAAAATTGTCTGAAATTAGGAAAGGTAGATACAGCTTATCGAAGTATTAAGAGTGCTTTTGTGGAAAGGAAGACTAAGTGCTGTAATATTAACGACTCAGATGGAGAACCTCTAAGAGATAGGGAAGATATGGTTGAGATATGGAAAGCTTACATAGGGAAAGGATATTGAGAATCATATTATGGAACGGGAAGAGGAAATTGATCAGGTTGAGAAAGGATATTTAATATTGAGATCAGAATTTGACAGAGCATTGGAAGACTCAAACAGGAGCAAAGCACCAGGCATAGATGATATGCCGATTGAGTTGCTAAGCTGCATAGGTGATGAAGGTCTGATCAGGTACCCAGAGTTTTGTCTATACTGATGACTGTGCAGTCACTGCTCAGGCCAACTGTTTTGAAAATGTAGAACAGACTTTGACTAAGGCCATGGAAGAATTTATTAGCTACTACAGTGACAATCACCTGAAGCCGAATCCTGCCAAAACTCACAGTAGTGTATTTCACCTCAATAACAAAAGAGCAGCTAAAACCCTACAAATCACTTGGGAAGGAATCCTTCTTCAGCATTGTTCGACTCCAAAATATCTGGGAGTAACTCTGGATCGTACGCTTACGTATAGGAAGCACTGTCTAAACGTGAAGCAAAAAGTGTCTGCCAGAAACAACATAGTGCGGAAACTGAGAGGCACCACCCGGGGAGCTCATCCATGTACTCTGAGAACAAGCGCGCGAGCACTGTGTTACTCCACTTCTGAATATACATGCTCGGTGTGGCACAAGTCAAGTCATACCAGAAACATAGATGTGGCATTAAATGACACCTGCCGTAATATCACGGGTTAAGACCTACACCCATAGATAAACTTCACTGTCTCGCTGGTATAGCACCACCTGAAATCCAACGTGAGGTTGCTGCTCACCCTTTGTATGCTTGTCAGCCAGCACATCCTAGGCTGAAATCAAGAAAGAGCTTCTTGAAAACCACTGAAGGTCTTAAAGGAACATCACAGCAAGCAAGAATCTCAATGAAGCGGGGAAAATGTCAATATTTGAGGGAATGGATGGTCCCAAAGGAAGAGCTTCCTCCTGGACATTCAGAAAAGTGGACAACATGAAAGGCTCTTAATCGGCTACGCTCCAGTACTACGAGATGCAAGACTAACCAGCAGAAATGGGGCCTTCCTGTGGAATCAGTTTACTGCGAGTGTGGTACTAAGCAGACTAATGATCATCTTCTACTGTGTCCTTTCTCTCCAGACACTTGCACCATTAAAGACTCAATGAGAGCAACTTCAAATGCAGTTGTCATGGCAAATTATTGATCAACCAGTGTTTAATATTTCTGTTGTTTAATTTGTTTATGTTTTCTTTCTACTTCTGACACGATAAATAAATAAATACTTGGTGTGAAGGATTTATGAGACATGTACCCTCTATTTTCAAGAAGAATGTTATCATCCCTATACCGAAGAAAGAGGGAGCTGACAGATGTGAAGATTACCGTACAATCAGCTTGATCACTCATGCTTCAAAGATCCTGACTAAAATAATTTACAAGAGGATAGAAACACAGATAGAAAGAGAGTTGGGTGAAGACCAGTTTGGTTTCAGGAGAAACGTAGGAACAAAGGAAGCTGTACTAAGTCTTAGACTGATTTTGGAAGCTAGAATAAGGAAGGATAAGAGAACGTTCATGGCATTTGTAGATTTAGAAAAGGCTTTTGCAAACGTTGATTGGAGTAAGTTGTTTGACATTTTGAAAACGATTGGAATAAAGTACAGGGATAGGAGGGTGTTCTACAGTCTATATAGAAACCAGACAGCAGTTATTTGAGCGGAAGGACATGGGAGAGAAGCTGGTGTTCAGAAAGGTGTAAGACAAGGCTGCAACTTATCACTCATAATTTTCAATCTATACATGGAACAAGCAATGAAGGAAATTGGAGAAAAATTCAAAGTAGGAGTAAAGATTCAAGGAGAAATAATTTCAAGTCTGAGATTTTCTGATGACGTCGTCATCTTAGCTGACACACCCGAGGATTTAAATGAGTGTTTAAATTGTATGGACTCTGTCTTGAGGAAAGAATTCATGATAAGAAATAATAAATGTAAAACAAAAATATTTGATTGCAGTCGAAGGAAATCAGAAATCGCCATGGATATCGAATTGGCAGGTGAAAAGCTAAAGGAAGTAGGTGACTTCTGTTACTTAGGAAGTAAAATAACTAGTGATGGATGAAGCAAAGAGGATATAAAAAGTAGGTTAGAACAGGCAAGGAAAGCATTTCTGCAGAAAAGGAATCTGTTGACATCGAATATAGATTTAGGCATTAGGAAGTCATTTTTGAAGGTCTTTGCCTGGAACGTGGCACTCAATGGAAGTGAAACTTGGACTGCTGGAGCTGCAGAAAAGAGGAGATTGAAGCGTTTGAAATGTGGTGTTACAGGAGAATGATGACGATCAAATGGGTAGATAGGGTTACGAATGAAGAGGTATTAAGACGAGTGGGAGAGGAAAGATGTTTCTGGTGACTGCTAATGAAGAGTAGAGATAGGTTGGTAGGACACATACTAAGACACCCTGAAATAGCAAACTTAGGTATAAAGGAAGGGTCGAGGCTAAGAACTGTACAGGTAGACCAAGGTTATAATATGTTAATCAGATTGCCTCGGATGTAGGGTGTGGTAGCTATATAGAGATGAAACGATTAGCTCAGGACAGGGAGGCATGGAGCGCTGCATCAAACCAGTCGAACGACTGGAGACTCACACACACAGATATCAAATTAGCATTAATGTAGAACCGTATATGGGCTATGTATTTCAAAAGAGAAAGAACACCCCGCCATATATGCAATATGGGGGCTGTGCATACTATTAAAATTTTAAAATCAATGACTCAGGATTCAATTGCGTTATTAACGTGAAACATTGTAAGAGGGCACAAACAGATAGCATACCTCGCTTGCATTAGGCATAAGACTATCACACTGCATATAGCACATAGCTGCCATATTGAATATATAAGACATTAACATCGACAATTGGCTATTTATTACAGGTACAATGACGAAACGCAGCAAATAATTGGTCTCACAAGATAAACGATTCCTTATAATAAAGATGGGGAACTTTTCTAATGTTTCAATGAATTCCTCTGGATGAAAATACGGAATTACAACGAAAGTTAGTAAATGGGGAGTCTTACGTTCATTAACATTCATTACAAGAACGTTCAATGCACTCCATGATAAGAACAAAGAGTTATAACTCTACCCGTACATTTAGGAGGAAGTAGACTATATATTATTTACTTGTTCGAAAATGTAAATATACGAGTGGCTAACCTCGTTTTCAAAGTGTACCGTACATCGTAAGGAACGATAAATCAGAGCTTAGAGAACACACCTAAGGCATTATTCTAATTCCATGGCAAGGTTACTTGACACGTTCTTCCCGTGTGGTCTTCAATTTTGCGGTAGGTACAACAGTCATAATTGAAATGAAGCAAAGCGATAAGCAGCCCCTAGCACTATTATACACGGTATACCAAGTACCAGCAATGTACATTGCTAACAATGTGGTGTTGGTGTAGCACGCCTACTCATCACCCGGATACCCCGGGTTCGATTCCCAGCTCCGTCAGGGATTTTAGAAACTGACGTAGGGGTTGAAATGTGGTGCACTCACCCTCTTGAGGATAATTGAGTAGCTGTCTGACAGTGAGGCAGCTTCCCGGTCACGGAAAACAAGATTAATGGCTGAGGGGATCCAACCTGCTGACCTCGCGTCATCCGCCAATCTGTAGGCCAAATGGCTGGGGAGTGGTCGCTTGGCAGACCAGGGCCCTTCATGGCTGTAGTGCCACGTTCTTTTTAACTAACAAACTGCATATATGTATACAATAATAATGTTCTTCCTGATTAAACATCGCGTGTGAGTTTTACGGTTTACACCATTCCAGTAACGTTAAACTAAATTAAACGTAAGAATAACATAGAGTTAATCCTGTAGAAAAAAATAAAAGCATCTAAAAATGGCAAAGAAACACTTCCTAAATGTAATCCTCAGAATAAAACACCACCAAGGAAGGTATACCTCATAAAGCACGATTTGGAACATTAAAACAAGTAACTGTCATTTGTATACATTATCTTCCTACAAATCAAATATTGTGAGATTTTTGATTATTATGAATTAAAGAAACCGCGCACACAATTAATAACGCCTTAAATAAATCGTGGGCATAAGGATATCTTATGTAAAGAGAAAATAGTCATTTCTCACAAAATGATCGATGCCATCCTGACATTTGTCTGGAGTAGCAATGGTCAACAACAGAATACAACTTCTATAATGCTGATGTTGGAATGAAACCGAACTTTTCTTAGAATAACATTAAATGCAGTTGGACTGAACAAGTCAACGCTAAACTAACTGCACCTCTCAGCCCAGATCCTCCTCACATATTATAGGACCCCTTACACTGATATTTCGTTGTCACCAGAAAATTCATATACAACAAAACCTTCATTCAGGAGTCCAGTTCTAGTTCCTTGTCCTTTCTATCACCGCAGCTTCTTTGAAACTAGTGCAATTGAAGGATGTACTGTTCAGTGTGTTTGTGACGTGCCGTCTATCCAGGAGAGTAACAGCTGTTCATTTATCGAGTGGACTTGCAATAATGACGTCACTGTGAATTGTCTTCGCAGCACATGATTCCTACTTGTCTCGTGGGACGATAACTTCATATTTATTTAACTCTTAGTTGTTTATCCTTGTCTCCATAGCCAATACGGTTGGTAGTTTGATCTGGATCACCAGTGCACCATTCTGCTGATAGTTTCTGAGAGTGATCATTCCATATCTCGTATAGCGCTACAGTTCAGAGTGCCATTCTAATGTTTTCCCTGTGTTCCAGGAAGCTCCCACTGGGCGCGAAAGGGAACTGCTTGTCTCATATTACAAGTGGCTCGTCAACAACATGTGTGATGGGGAGAAGGAGGCCATGCCTGTCGTCAGCAATCCACATACATTAATTCAGATGCTGTGGAATTTTCGGACAAGCGACTTTCTTAGCTTAGAAAGTTTTGAAGATTTTCTGTAAGTATTTTGCCCCTCATAGGCCTATAACTGTTAATGCATCGGCACACATTTATTAAGGATTCATAATTATTTTCAATGTCCGGCGTTTGATTTTTCATTTAACTTAAGTTGTTTGTACGTTAGCACCATGATACACGCATTTGCAATTTGAAATATTCCTGAATGATGGTGGTTGCTAATTAATTTTAAGGGCTTGGGATACCTTGGTCATCAGTCCTTGTAACCTGAATAAAGGGCACATGTGTAAAGTATAAGACGTGAGTTTTAGTGACTTCCAGATAATGTCCCGTAATTTTCACTATGCTCACATAGCTCTCTATAATTTAAGTAAGTCCGAGGATAAGCCCCGCGATAGTAATTGAGAACAGGTGGGTTCGATTTCCATTTCAGGCCTTCTAGATGTGGTAATCCGTGGTTGTGCACTTCTGCATCGCGAAATGTCGGGATATCTAACTTAAGTCCACGGGCCCTCCTTCCCAAACTATCCTCAAATGCAAGAACACTCACTAGCATACACAGCACAATAACAGAAATTATCAGACGGATTATGCTGATATAAAAGTACACGTTGTGGTTGACCATGATGAGACGGAAACAAGAAATTTTAATATTGTGGAATAAGGGGTATGTTACAATACACAAAGGCTGATAACGAAGAGTGTGTCCGATGTTTATTCTTCTCATTCAGCCACCAGCTACTTCTATGTACTCATTGCAAAGTTTCTTCAAGTTCTCAAACACATGAGATCCTTGAGAATCACCTCTTATTTCTTTGGTACTACGTGCGAGTCCTTAAATCGATAGCATTGTAGTTTTAACTTGTGTGAAGGGTGTAGGAGAAAATAAGGACTATAAGGAGGATGTGGTACATAGGTTACAGCGAATTTAGCTAATTATTCCATGACTTGGTCGTACATTGCCAACCCGATGAAGCTGTGGTAGTGCCCAGGCAACATGCCTCTGCTGTAGCCTATTGTGTGTGGGAAAAGTGCATACTCGTAAACCGTTTTTTGCAGAAATCGTCAGATTAGGGAGCTCAGAGCACTCTATAAAACAAACGGGACAACGGAGCATCCACGAGGTGTTTGATACAAATAAATAAATAAATAAATAAATACATTGTGTGGGGGAAAAGTGCATACATTTTGCATACTCGTAAACAGTTTTTTGCAGAAATCGTCAGAATACGGAGCTCAGAGCACTCTATAAAACAAACAGGACAACGGGGCATCTTGTATCAAACACCTCGTGGTGTAGCAGCTAGCATTCTTGGCTGTCGCCCTGGAAGTCCGGCTTCAATTCCAGGCTCTGCAAAGAAATCATATTCTGATCTGAGGGCTGGAACTGGGTACACTCAGCGTCGTGAGACAAAACTGAGAAGAGATGGGTTCGATTCCCACCTCAGCCATTCTGGAAGTGGACTCTCGTGGTTTCCCACTTCTACTCCAGTTAAATGCTGGGATGGTTCCTCATTTAAGACCACGGCCACCTCCTTCCCAAATCCTCACCTGAATTACAAATACACACATTAATACAGACATCAAAATAGCACAGGTTATCAGACGGGGCTAAATGACCACGATGTTTAAGCCCCTGAAATGAAACAAAGCACTAATACGATATCCGATGTTTCTCCTACAAGTGCGGCTAGCATTTTCAAATATTTGTTCTGAATAGTTTGAGTGGCGCTTGTTTGAGTTTTATATAGGCTATTAGAATGTTCTCAGAGTGGATTCTGGTAGTTTCTGATTGACAGTTCTGTTGTTTCTTTCCCATGTGGCTGTGTTATTGATATATTCTATGTGATTAACATAGCCACGTGGGAACAAAACAAGAGAACTGTCAATCAGAAACTACCAAAAAACCGCTCACGTTATTCGGGAACATTCCAATAGCCTCAGACGTGAGCTCCGGGGTGACAGCCGCTACTCCGCAAGGTAGACGTCAGATATCAAGAAACGTTTTACAATCCGAAAAGCCTTTCTGAACAGAGCTACAGTATTTTGATTTCTTCCTCTTTCATCCGGAACGCCTGGGGTGATATTGAGTTGAAATTACAATGACTACATGTCCCCTTTAGGAGCAAGGGTTATTATAGCCTATATTGTGACTTCTGTTACAAGGATCCTGGGTTCAATTCCCAGCTCTACCAAGAAATTCAATTAAGATCTGAGGTTTGGAACGCGGCGCATTCAGCCTTGTCAATATAACTGAGTACAGTTTGGCTTCGATTCTCACCATAGACATCCTAGAAGTGGCTTTCCGTGGTTTCCCACTTCTACTTACCGCAAATGCCAGATACCAATCTAACTTATGGCCACGGCCATTTCCTTCCCAATCCTAACGAAAAGTGCACACACAATAAAACAGGCTATCAGATAAATTCAACACACATACACAAGTACAACGGGTAATGAGAATGTGCCATGTTCGCAGCGACTCACCCCAAGGCAAGAGAGTGCTCCGAGGCCGTGACTCTGATGACAGCAGCGAGGACGATGAGCAGATGCAACCTTTCGTGCGGAGACATCGCTTTATCACCCTAGTGGACAACATTGGCAAGAGTGCTCGTCCGCATTTCCTTCCTGAGTGGAGAATGAACGTCTTGAAGGTAGGAACATGTAGTGTCAGTTGGGGCTAGGACCATGTTGTTCACAAGTCCCGTGTGTCGAATTGGTCTGATATTTTAGTTATTGTGATGTCAGTTTGAGTGGGTACAACTGTAATTATTGGCTAATTTCCAAGATTGGCATAAGTGACCTGTGACCTAAAGTTAAGTTTCATTTCTGAGCTGCTGGAGAATATGTCCCAAGACTTTTTTAGTTCAGAGTACGTTAGGCAAATATGTGAATGCAAAGTTTCTGTTAAATCTGTCAGTTTATTTTTAGCTTTGTTTTGTGACAAGACAATGTTTCCACAAATCTTACGAATTCCACCAATCGAGCATATAAAAGACGTTAACGCTGTACAGAAATGTTACTTTGAAATGTGCCTTATTTTCGATTACGATTCATATTATCTTGCTCAATATTGTTAAAAGATAATAGTTGTGCAATATTCTGTTCCAACTACATTCTTGTTTTGGATCAAGCATCGTCAATCGTTTTATAACCCCTTAACGCTCAACTTTTCCCGAGTTAATTTTTCATGAATGATTGGTAGCTACAGTACATATGTGACCACTTCCATTAGAGACTAATACTGGTATAGGCCTACATAGTAAAATACATTATACTCTATCCTTAGTGGCATCAATGATGTTCATAGACGCTTAGTTGCCAAATATGAAGCCACCTTTCGTTATCTGAAGAGCACACCCGTCTTATGAAAATTATTCCTATACAAACTCATCTAGCATAATATTTTGCAGAACAGAGAGAAAAATGAAGTTAAGCATACAAAGAATAGAGTGGTAGCTACCTATTTAGCCACCAACCTATAAGAGGTTAGTGGAAGTTTAAAAAAAAGAGTACTCCTTCACAGAGATTGAGACATGCCGGGCAGGCATAAAGCCATTAGGAACTACTGTGCGGAATATTTGAGATAGTTCCCCAGCCTCTTAGAACTAATTTCTAGAGACAATCACATTTTTCAATCACAAATTTGTGATGAAAAGAAAAGAAAATACAATACGTAATATAATAATTCTAGACCATTCTGTGTCTATTCCATCTTATATTATTCGCAAATTAATCGCGAATTCCCATCAGTTTATCAGTACTCAGGACTGTTATTGTTCACTGGGGATTTTATGACAATGCAATTTTACCTTCGTGTTTCGAAGCATCTCTCTCTTATTTTATACTTGGGGTGTACTCTTAGGCCAGTTCAGATGAAAGTGATTCGTTACGGAGCTCGCAGAATGAACGTATGGTTGATTAACCTCAGATTTTTTCGTGCCGCTCCCACGAATTTCACGACAAACAAAAATATATTTTCCTTAAATGTAATGGTGAATTACGTTTTACATTTTTGTGATGTGATGCTGATGACCTGGTTGTAATAGACTCTGTCGAAAGCTTAAAGGCCAACATGTTGGAACTTGAATATACGTGTAGGGAGTATGGTATGGAAGTAAGCATTTCAACTTTGAAAGTGATGTCGGTAGGGAAGAACGTTAAGAAGATATAACAACAGGCAGAAGACACTGTTTCAAGTTCTTGGGCTCTATAGTGTATATTCTCTCAGACTGATAGTATATTGAGAGAGATAAAAGACAAAGCAATTACAATCTGCTGTATTCTGCAAGAAAGAAGCCAATTCACAAATGAAACTTCTATGGCATATCTTAGTATTCAAACTGGCTCTGCTGTATGGGAGTGAAATCTAGCTGGATTTCAGATAAACAGGGTGGGCTGGGTAAAACTAAGCAGCCGGAGGCATACGATTCCCCAAGTAAGGAAGTGCCAAAAGTCGTGAAGAACGTTTGGTAGAATGTGCGAGGTTTAGCGGGAAAATATATTTTCGTATTGTACCCGATACCTAGTTGAGGCTATCGGCTACGCCAGTTGAGATCGAGCCATAGTTGAGATTTATGGGAAAAGAAGAAAAGATAGCGCTCAGATCGAGTCGAGAAGAATGGTAGGAAATGACGTAGGAGGCCAAGGACGAAGGAGGCACTACCAGTCAAGCAGATGGAACTATGGGAGGAATATTGGAGTATCATAAAGATCTATATTTAATGAAACATTATATAATCTCAGAAGAAAAGGAAATATCAAGAAATCTATGGTGATAACTTCAAGAAAGGCAGATAACTCTTTAAGTTATGTTATAACTTATTTGCCGATATTATTGTGGTCGAGATTATAGTTGTGACGTATGACCGCAGAAGGAAGGGGAAAGTCACGTGATATAGCCGAGCGGAGCTCATCACACCGTCTGAGAACAGCAGTTCTATTCCAGCAAGTCGAGCTGAGCGGAGCACAACGTACGCTAAGAAGAAAGCAGTTCTATTCCAGTCAGTCAAGCTGAGCAGAGCACATGTTGCGCTAGGAAAACGACATTATTAGTCCAGCAAGTCAAGCTGATAGCAACGTGCGCCACGAGAACGAAAGTAGGTCAGTCAGTCAAGTTGAGCGGAGCACGGTGTGCAGTGCAAGAATTAGTTAGCAAGGCAGGTTACACAAGCCGTGGAAGTGAAAGAGAGCCGGTGTTCGGGCAGATGTATTTTCAACATCGTGGCTACAGTTATGTGAAACAGCAATGCTTTTCCAATGTTACAGTTCATTAAAGTAATACGCAGCTTTGTGATAGAATTGAGAACATTATTTCGAGCAACATTCTTAATACAGAACGGCACAGAGAAGTGATATAATTAGACCAGTTTTCAGTGTGGCATTATACGAGAACAGTAAGGCGGAACAGGTCGTGCTGGGGCCGACATTTTACAAGCAGGCGATAAGCAAGCAGCTGAACATTATTTCGACATTTTGTCAAACTTAATAAGTTTGGACTTGTGTTTAGACAGTCCAATTGTGCAAGCAGATAGCAATTATACACTGCTATTGTGAACTTTTAAATGGACTTCGACATATTTCAACTGTATTACGGCTTATTAGATGATGCATTTTAGGCCGGAATATTTAAGGCGACCATGGGGTCAGTACAACATTACTGCTTTTAGCAAGTGAACAGTTACAAGAATATGCACTTTATGAACAGTGGCACGTGCAGCATTATAGTTGTTTTTCATGAACAATTATGAAATATCAGTTACGAACACAGATACAGGGTGTTTAAGAAATCGATACACTTTTCTAAATAATTTATTTTCTACTAGTGAAATTCAGCCGCTGTGGAGATTAACTTTTTGTCATATGCAAACCGAACATTGTATGGGACAGTGGCGTGACACATTTGAAGAGTATGGGGTACTCTATATTTTTGAACTTTTATGGAAGAGTTTGGACAATATCCGTGATGGATAATATTGAATTCATCATGTCGGGCTAGGCGAATACGGAGACGTGATGGCACCACAGAGCGATGGATTCGGTTGCTGAAGAAGAGGATATCCAACATCAGAGTCACTTGGAATATGAAGTCAATCAGTTCAGTGGGTGATACAATGTTTTCGTCGATCTATCGAGAAATTTGTGGCACACATGAGGATTATCGGCGTTCTTTGAATTATATTAACATCTGAAATAAGAAGGTATTGTAAGAGTTATGACTTTCCTGATATGATTTTTCATGAACACTGGGCATACTTGTATATATTTCTAGTAGGAGTTCTACGATTATTTTTGACATGGCTTAGATATTTTTGCTCCATTTGCTAGAATATGGTGTTACCATATGATATGGCAGGCACCGTTATACGACGTTCTCACCATTGGTTGGCTTTATTAGGCAGAAGTTTGGTCTTTTTGATATTTTTCAGTAAGGATAGTATATCTAGGATAGATATTTTTTTGTGGCGAGTGTTTCGAACTCGTGATCTGCAATTGGATAATTTAAATTATTTCGTCAGTTCATTGCATACTAACGAGTATGTATAATTCATCAGTAGGGATTTTTATTGGATTGTTTGGTGATATTAAGATTTTATTCACTCAAGTGAATGAATATCGCTTTTATGTGACAACTAGAGACTTGTTGATTCCAATCTGGTACACTCACTCATCAGTCTACGAGTTGGGGCCTGTCGCTTTATGCGATTGCGTGGTGGCACTCACCTGACCCATCGTCTAGGGCATTATCATGGTAGTCTACGGGGCAGGGCCTTTCTCTTTAGGCGATTGCGTGGTGGCACACACCTTACCTGCCAGTCGAGGGCCTCATTTTTATCATCCGAGTGTACTTAAGATCGTAAGAGGATTAAACAAGAAACTACTAGTCACACATTAGTCGAATTTTGTTAAATAAATTAAAAATAAATGTCAGCAGGGTTAAATTTTGTAATTCTTGTTTTGCCAATCCAATATTTTGTTGCTATACTTTTTTGAGAGTACATTCATTTAACAGCTGATACTTTTGATACGTTTGATACTCTTTTATGAGTAGTTTGATACCTTTGAGAAGGATTTCAAGTAATTGAATCGTGTAAGATGAATCATTTATGGTCAGATTTATTTTGAGGCAGATCAGTATTACATATTTTTGATGTGAGATATTATAACACATTGATGTTTTTCTTTGAAGTGAATTTTGAGAATTTTAAGAGAATTTATGCTCTATTTAAAAGCAGATCTTGAATTGGATTACGATTACTAAGGTAATTTTTCCTTATTGTTCAAGAAGTTGTCTAGATATGATCAGATTAATTACAGTTCTTGGAGATAGTGTGCGTTAATAATTTGAAGCCAATTATATATTTTTGTAGATCATGCAACGTGATTAAGTGAAGTTTGTGATAGGTGTTTTGTAAGTTGCCATGTGGAAGTTTTGCAATATTGCTAATGAGTATTTTGAGGCAGACATGAGGTTGTTGAACCCAGTCTAGCATATTTTTGAGATTCATGCTGTGCGCTGAATAGTTATGGTGTTATGTGGAATAATTATGGTGTTATGTGGAATAATTATGGTATTTGATAAAGTGAGAGTATATGATGAAGTTTTGGATAGTGAGATCCAACGTGATTTTGTGAAGGCAATAATAATTTTTGGCATGATAATTAAATACGAGATATAACTTGGAAGTGATAAAACTGTAAGACAACGTTCTATAACCTATATTAAACAATTTTTTAGGAAATTAAATAAATAAATAATTTTGATAATACAAGATTTTCTGATAATAATAATCTGAAGTTTAAGCATATTAATGATCTGACCCAATGAAATAAAAATCTGAATAAATGGATGAAATAAAATTTGAATAAATTGATAAATTAAATTTTGAATAAATCGATGAATTAAATAAATGAATTAATTAAAGGTTGACTAAATTAACTGAATTGAATAAATTAATAGGTGATTAAACAGCTGATGAATAACTGAATTAAAAGGTGATAATTAATTAAAGAAGCTGATGATTAATACATTTAAATGGATTTAAATAAATTTAAATAAGAAATATGATTTAAATGACTTGATGAATTGCAACTTGAATTAATGAATTAAACAATTTAAATGGATGAATTGAGATGATTTAATCTGAATGAGATATTGAGATGAGAGTGTGTGGATAATTGAAGAATATAATGAAGTGATGATTATAATATTCATTTAAATGATTTGATGGTAATAAATTAATTATTCTGACTTGAATATAATGAATAATGAGATGAGAACTAATGTGAGAGATATTTAATTTTGATATGATGATGATGATGATGATAAACAATGATCAGTGAAGTTTCTTTGATTCACAAACAAGCAATAATCAATGACAGTGTAAATATAATGTAAATTAAATGTTAGACTTCTAGGAGCATTTATTGAGATTTTCAGCATGTGAATAATGCCATTCAAGCCATAAAAATAAGTTGATATTTAAATATGTGTTATTAGAATAATTTGTTTAGACAGATTCATATTTTTTTGACATCCACATTCATGATGTTATCTTAAAGAGAAGTTAGGTCTCAGGAATCACAAATGTCAGTGACGCATAGACATAGTGCTGCGGTGAACCTGAGAACCCAAGTGAACTTTAGAAAATTTTCATATTTTTTTTTGGATGAAGTACACTTTTGAATAGCAAAGAAATGGTTCGATTTTCAGGACAATGACAATCTAACGTTGGCATTCGACCATACTCTTAGGTAGGATGTGTGTTTAATATTTCTATGTCTGACTATCAAAGTTTGAATAAATTTGTTTTTATCTTAGTTGTGATCTGATGATGATGTGGTTTTCCTAATCCTTTCCTTGTCTTAATTAAGGCTTAACCAGGAAGGGTATGGTTTGCTAGGGATTCAGTTGGTGGCGCCCATTTCTATTTGTATTTTTTAAAATTAAATTTAAGCCCGTAACGACTCTGGGGATACTTTATCTCGTGTTACCCTCTGCTTTTGTGAATTTTCAACTGAATTTCCGACACATTCCTTATTTGAATTCATGTTCATTTAACTCCACTCTGTCCTGGAAATCCAGGAATGCGATGTAATAGCAGATGGGTCATCGCATACCTCGGACGAACGGGTACAGTATTAGTATTTAAACATATCTAAGCAGGCTAATCGTTCGTTCTATAGGCTTTGGGTTTACGCTAGGATGTGCAACATAACAAAACGAATAAATATGGCCCAGGATGGATCTGCGTACGGTGAGTGGTTCTCCCAAAAGTCCATGTTGTTTGTGGGTATCCTAAGTGATTGCAGTAACATGGATTTTTGGAGAACCATTCACCGTACTCAGATTCACCCTGGACTACAGTTTCATGTTTTGTTATGTTACACAACCTATTGTAAACACACAGGCAATATAACGAACGATTAGCCTGCTAGACATGTTTAAATGCAGTGACGAAAATATTATTTTCCCTCTAAACCACACACATATAATTTACGTTTTCCACAATTTTCGGCACTTCCTCGCCTGGGGAATCGTAAGTTTCTGGCTGCTTAGTTATGCACAACCCATCCAGTATTACTCTAAGATAGAGGCAACAGACATGAAAGTAGCGTGAATATTGGTGGGATAAACAAACGAGAGCTATAGCAGAGGGGTTGATACACATAATGAACAGATGCCGTTACCTAGGGAACTATGAACTGAGCTTTAGGCTCTAAAGCTGCGTTTACACTAGCGAAATTCCCTCGCGCTATTCCCTCGTGAAATAATTTCGCGAGGGAATAGCGCTAGTGTAGACGTGCCCCCACCACTGAGTAATTGCAGGGTGAGGGCCCTCGCTGCGAGCCGGTGCTCTGTCGGTTTTTGTCCGCGCATCGAAGGGTTTCGCACGTCGAGTTTCGCTTAATGTAAACGTGGTCGCCGTAGTTGCGCGAGGGATGAATCAAGAACAGTGCTTGCAGCTCATCGAGCTCTACAAAAATAGAGTTTTTATGTGGAATCCAAAAAACAAAAACTATTACAATCGCAATAAAAGAGAAGATGCGTGTAAGGAAATTGATGATGATGATAATAATTGTTGTTTGAAGGGGCCTAACATCTAGGTTATCGACCCCTTATGGTCTGGGTGATAGCGAAAATGACAATGAAATGGAAATCATAACGAAAATTAAGTGAGACTGAAAATACTTACAAAATGGAACTCAGATTGAAACGACTCACAAAATGGAGAGTGGAAATACCTACAAAAGAGATTGTAGAAGGAATATACTCACAAAGGGAAGAGATTGAAAAACACGCACAAAATATAGGTTAGGTTTAAAATACGTAAAAAATGAAATGTAGAGTCGAAATACTTACAAAATGCAATTGAAATTCAAAATACATAAAAAATGCAAATGAGATTGAAAATACATACAAAATGCAATTGAGGTTCAAAGTACTTACAAAATGCAATTGAAATTGAAAATACACAATGCAATTTAGATTGAAGAAGGCCGGTTCAATCCCTACAAAATGCAATTGAGGTTGAAAATACTCGCAAAATCCAATTTAGATCGAAAAGACTCACACAATGCAACTTAGGTTGAAAATACCCACAAAATGTAGTGTAGATTCAACAAATTCACTTAAGGTAATTTGGATACACGGGGAGCCAATTAACAAAAACAGTGCGGGAATCTTAAAGAGAAAAGGAAATAGAATGAATAGAAAACAAGACCCGTCGAAGAATGAGGGATCAGGGAAGATGAGACAAGGACCTATTAAGGCGGGAAAGTGAAAGACTCCCGAGGCCTCGGACACCCTAACACCGTCGGGATCGGAAAAGAACAAGAGTTGACCAAGGGAGGTCGACAGGAAAGAAGACGGAGAGGAGCCCGGCACAAGAAAGGAGAAGCAATGCCTGTCTCAGCCGCGGTCCCGTGGTCGCGAACCCACGTCCCACCAGATGTGAGCTCCTGGGGGGCCTTATTGTATCATCAAAGGGTTCCTGTACCATTTCTCTCATGAGGTTGTTTTCATATTGGTATCTTCCAAGGAATATCGTTTGCTCCTCCATCGTCGAGGGTGGCGATTTTTCTTCTTCCCTTTCTTGATCAAAAATGCCATTGACGTGACATAAAACGCGGCTGCAGCTCCTGGAGGGACAAAAAAAAGTTGCCATGTTTGCCACGAAACCAGAACTGACGGCGGCTCGTCCTACTCGCTCAATTTTTAGCTCTGAATTGCGCTATGTTTTGGGTAGTGCGAAATTTCACTCGAAGGTAGTAACTTTCGCCCGAGTGACTTTCGCTAGTGTAAACGCAGCTTAAGAGGGCACTATGGTTAGGTGAAACTCGATGTTAAACGATTTCAGAGTGAGATTCAAATGTGGCTATAATAACTGCAAATATGAGGATCACGGGGGCGTCTCGTTCTCCTACAGAGGCTTGCAGACTAGACTGATTGCTGAGAGATGTAATCGTCTAAAATTAAAATAGATGACTGAAAAATATAGGTATTAGCTTCGGCCTACAAGAAAAGCACGGCATGCTATTTGTGTAGTGACTAGTATTCTTGGCTGTCACCACAGGGCCCGGGTTCGATTCCCGGGTCTGTCAAGAAATGTAATTCCTGTTTGAATGCTGCAACGGGGTACACTCAGCCTTGTGAGGCTGAACTTAGAAGAGGCGTATTCACAACTCAACCACCCTGGAGGAGGTGTTTCGTGGTTTACCACTTCTACTCCAGTCAAATGCTGGACTGGTATGTTAAAGAACAGTCCAATTTTAGACTCGTTTCCTCATAGGGTGTTCTTCGATTTGGTGCATTTTTCTTATAGGTCTTTTACTAGTTGTTCCTAGAAACGTTTGTTTTCCAAAATTCAGGTAAGGAAACCTAGCCTATATTTACAAGTGGATGAAAAATAAACGTTGTAGCCTGATAGTCGTATAGACCATCGTGCACTACGTTTGTAATTGGAACTTACAAGTCCGGAGATCAATAGTTCGAATCCCGATGCGGGTAGTGGCCATTCTGAGTGTGTTTTTCCCGGAGTTCTCCACAGTCCCTCCAAGCAAACACCAAGATCCAAGACACCTACCTCAATTCTGGACCGTAGTAATAAACAGTTACACACACTTCTAGTCAGGATGCCTGTGGTGAAATCTTTCGGATCTGTCAATGTTTATTTTAGTGAGAAGTGTGGAAAAGGAAATTCATAAAGAAAAAAATTATTATAATATAAAAATGAACTAGAAGTTAGGCTCTTAACGTAAAACATATACCGTTGTCTATGGTAAAATTTTAGTACGCGTGCCCGCACAGTTTTGCTGAAAACGTCTCACTCCTACCGCGTGGGTAAATGAGTTAGTTCATTCAACTTGCTATAATATCTTTAACAATCATTTTGAGTGATAAGTTGTTGTTGTTGTTGTTGTTTGTGTCTTCAGTCTTTTGACTGGTTCAATGCAACTCTCTGTTGCCTACCTGTCCTGAGCTAATCGTTTCATCTCTACATAGCTACCACACCCTACATCCGAGGCAATCTGTTTAACATATTCTAACCTTGGTCTACCCCTACAGTTCTTGTCCTCGACCCTTCCATCCATAACTAAGCTTGCTATTCTTGGGTGTCTTCGTAGTCTATGTGTTCTACCAACCTATCTCTTCTCTTCATTAGCAGTCGCCAGAAACATCTCTCCTCTCCCACTAGACTTAATACCTCTTCGTTTGTAACCCTATCTACCCATCTGATCTTCATCATTCTCCTGTAACACCACATTTCACATTTCTCCTCTTTTCTGCTGCACCAATAGTCCAAGTTTCACTTCCATAGAGCGCCATGCTTCAAAAATGACTTCCTAATACCTAAATCTATATTCGATGTCAACAGATTCCTTTTCTGTTGAAATGCTTTCCTTGCCTGAGCAAACCTACTTTTTATATCCTCTTTGCTTCGTCCAACACTGGTTATTTTGCTTCCAATGTAACAGACGTCTCCTACTTCCTTTAGTTTTTCACCTGCAAATTTGATGTCCATAGAGGTTTCTGATTTATTTCGGCTGCATTCCAATATTTTTGTTTTACATTTATTAATTTTCATCATGAATTCTTTCCTCAAGTCGGAGTCCATACCATTCAAAAACTCATTCACATCCGCAGGCGTGCCGGCCAAGATGACTATCTCATCGGCAAATCTCAGAGTTGAAATTATTTTTCCTTTAATCTTCACTCCCACTTTAAATTCTTCTCCGATTTCCTTCATTGATTGCTCAATGAAAAGTATGGGTGATAAATTGCAGCCTTGCCTTACATCTTTCTGATTACCAACTTCTCTCTCTCTTGTCCTTCAGCTCAAATGACTGCTGTCTGGATTCTGTATAGGTTGTAGATCACCCTCCTATCCCTGTACATTATTCCAATCGTTTTCAAAATGTCAAACAATTTAGTCCAATCAACGTTATCAAAAGCCTGTTCTAAGTCTACACATGCCATGAACGTTCTCTTATCTTTCCTTATTCTACCTTCCAAAATCAGCCTAAGACTTAGTACAGCTTATCTTGTTCCTACATTTCTCCTGAAACCAAACTGGTCTTCACCCAACTCCGTTTCTATCTGGCGTTCCATCCACTTGTAAATTATTCTAGTCAGGATCTTTGAAGCATGAGTAATCAAGCTGATTGTACGGTAATCTTCACATCTGTTAGCTCCCACTTTCTTCGGTATAGGGAAGATAACATTCTTCTTGAAATCAGAGGGTACCTCACCTGTCTCATAAATCCTACACACCAAGTGATATAACCTGATCAGACCTTCATTTCCTATGCAGCGTAGCAACTCAATCGGTATATCATCTATGCCTGGTGCTTTGTTCCTGCTTAAGTCTTCCAACACTCTGTCGAATTCTGATCTCAATATTATATCTCCTTTTACATCTCATCAATTTCCTCTTCCCTTTCCATTACATGATTCTCAATATCATTTCCCTTATACAAACACTCTATGTAAGCTTTCCATCTCTCCACCTTTTCTTTCCTATCTGTTAGAGATTTTCCATGTGAGTCCTTAATATTACAGCACTTATACTTCCTTTCCCCGAAAGTATTCTTAATCCTTCGATAAGCTGTGTCTGCTTTTCCTAATTTAAGACAATTTTCTATACCTGCACATTTCTCTTTCAACCATTCTTCTTTCGCTTCCTTGCACTTATTGTTAACCTCATTTCTCAGACATCTGGATTCTGCGTTCCCCTTTTCATCTCTTACATTCTTGTGTTTCCGCCGTTCATCCATCAATTCTAGTATATCTTGAGTGATCCACGGTTTTCTACCTATCCATTCTTTCCTACCAATGTTTTCTTCAGCGGATTTTGTTATTTCATTCTTCAAAAGTGCCCATTCGTCTGCAATTGAAGTTTGTTTAGGGTTTTTGATTAGTCCTTCCTTTATACTCTTCTTGAATCATTTATTTACATCCTTCTCTCTCAGTCTGTCTATTGCCCACTTTTTTGGCTTTTGACTTTTCTTCAGTTTCTTCAACTTTAATCTGCATTTCATAACAACCAGATTGTGGTCAGAGTTTATGTCAGCACCGGGATATGTTTTACAATCCAAAATCTGGTTTCCAAACCTCTGCTTGACCATCATGAAGTCGATTTGGTAACGCCCTGTATCTCCTGGTCTCATACATGTGTATATTCTTCTATTGTGGTTATTGAATAAGGTGTTACTATGACCAACTCATGCTCGGTGCGGTATTCCATCAGCCTGCTTCCTCGATCATTCCTTCCACCTAATCCAAAATCTCCTACTATCTTCCCTTCTCTTCCTTTTCCTACCACAGCATTCCAATCTCCCATTACTATAACATTTTCATCACCCTTGATATACCTCAGAATTTCGTCTATTTCTTCGTAGACCTTTTCAACATCCTCTTCATCAGCTTGACTGGTAGGAATATAGACTTGTACCACTGTGGTGCAGGTAGGTTTAGTATTGATTTTTGCTACAATAATCCGTTTACTATATTGCTCATAATATTCCACCCGCTGTCCAAGTTTTCTACTCAATATGAGGCCAACCCCTGCTTGGCCATTGTTTGATTTAGTGCTAATTACCCTTTAGTCTCCTGACCAAAATTCCTGTTCTTCCTGCCAGCGCATTTCACTAATCCCAACCAAATCCAACCTCAACCTATCCATTTCCTTTCTAAGTTTTCTAACCTTCCACTTCGTAGCAGACTTCTAACATTCCCCGCTCCAATCCGTAGAATGTCAGATTTCCTCTTTGTCACTTCTGTGATGATAACCCCCTCTCGAGTAGTCACCACCCGGAGATCTGAACGGGGGGCTAGTTTACCTCCAGATTGGAATTTTACAAGGGAGGAGGCCATCAATATATGTACTTAAGCATAGAGAGGTGCATATTGTTGGGAAGAGCATTACGGCTGTAGTTTCCCGTTGCTTTCAGCCGTGCAGCAGAACGCAGTGTATCCATTAGTTGGCTTATATTATCAATATCTTAACCGTCAATATGACAAGTAAAGAATTGATTTATTCTGAAAGGCTGCTACTCCCTTTCAGAATAAGAAATAGGGCAATTCTACAACAAAAATACTAAGCTTCTACTAACAATTAAAAACCAAAATTCTACTAACGAAACAATACTTAAGTTCCACCAACAACAAAATACTACCACTAATGCAGTCTGTCACCAGGCACACACACATGGACCCTCACACATCACAGTCTAATGAAACAATGAACTATATCTAATAAACCATGCAACTGCCACCAGACACACTCACACACCACAGTCTAATGGAACAATGAACTATATCTCATAAACAAACTTACTACATACTTACAATTAAAACCAACCACACACCCACATTCTATAGGAGGAAATAGAAATAGAATATTCCAATGACCAAATCAGACGTGTCAGTAAAATACGTTGGGAAGTTTAATCTGATGGAAGATTCTAGAAGAATACCTCAATAATTCACATGGTCAGAATAATTTTTTCCGGTTTTAAAATGGGTAATAGGGTGAACACATTCCATTCGAGCGGTATTATACCTGTGAGTAAGACAGTATTGAATAAATCCAGGATGACCTTTTTAGCATCAGCTGTGAGGTGGGCGAGGAGAGAATAAGAGATATGATCAGGACCCAGTGTTGTGGATCTTTTGAGTCAATGCGGCGCGAAGTTCGCCAGTATTAATAGGTTGGATATGACATGTAAACTTATGACAAGGTTACAATGTTAGTAAAGTACAGACCAGCAAAGAAAATTAATCACTTGAAAAATTCAACATTTCTTTCATTCAAATCATAAATATGAACGCCCCAGGCTCAGTACATAAGTTACTGTTTATAGCATGGAAGCAACGTTAATTGATTTCCCGGATGCACCATCATTCCTCAAGTCATTGCTCCACCCAACAACAGCGATTAATTGACACGATGCTGCTTCCCGCAGAAAGAATTGCGCGCCACCATTTTCGATGAGATCAATCTAGGATTATTTAGAAATTAGAATATATAGATAGATAGATAGATGTATTTGTCTGGCAACATTAGGGCCATTGGGCCCTCTATTCTATCTAACCAGATTATACAAATGATAAGTATTGAACAATACAAATACAACTTAAATCTAACAATATTACAATGTTGATATAATATAAAATACATATGAAATGGATTAGCTTGATAATGAACAATACAAATACAACTTAAATCTAACAATTTTACAATATTTATACAATATAAAATACATATATACTGGATTAGCTTGGTGGTGTAGTCTGTAAATTGTTGCATTTTTAGGGTGAATAACTAAGATACTTAGAAGTAAGTTTAAAATTACAGTAAGGTAAGGAAATACTGAAAAAAGTAGACTAATGATGGTGATGAAGATGATGATGATGAAGATAATTAGTCGTCACTGAAGGAGGTTATTTAGATATCTAAATAGAGAGTAAATGAGAAAGAGAGAATTGGAAAGTTTGAATATATGTAATACGACGTAAGAATACAAGCATAAGGGTTGAGTTCAACTTTCATTTACTTAGTGAGTATGTACTGCTGGCAACGCTGCTTGAAGCTGGACGGGGTTGCTCCTCTGACAGAGCGAGGCAGATTGTTCCACAGTCGTGCAGTAGCAACAGCGAAGGAGTTGGTATAGCGTATTGTGCGGTGTATGGGTATCAGCAAGAGAGTGTCTTTTTTTACCGTGTTCCAAAACTATGCTCGTACGAGAGGCGGTGAAACTGAGAATGCAGGTAAGCTGGAGTTGAAGTTGAGAATATTTGTTGAAGAAGACATAAGGAATGGAGTTAAGTTGCTCATAAGCGGGGGTGACATGGTCATAATACCGTAAATTAAATATGTAGCGTACACAGGCATTTTGTGCATGTTGGAGTTTGTTTTTAAGCGTAACAGTGAGATCTTTGTATACCACATCACAGTAATCAAAATGAGGCAATATTAGGGAGCAAACAAGTCGTTCCTTTAATACACGAGAGAAAATATTCCAGAATCTTCTAAGTGAATTCAATGCGGAAAATACTTTTCTGGAAATATTGCAGACGTGCTGCGTCCAGGAAAGATGTTCATCTATAATAACGCCTAGATCTTTAACTTGGCCGATAACCTAGATGTTAGGCCCCTTAAAACAACAATTATCATCATTATCATCATAGATCTTTAACTAACTCTCGGAATTCGATTGGGGAATCGCACAAGCGTAATTTTGGTAAAGTGGGTTCATTTTCTAGTTTTAGGAGGATTTTCGGGTGGGAGATTATGATTGCTTGGGTTTTAGCCTCATTGAGTCGTAGCCCATATAAGTGAGTCCAGTTACAGATTTCAGTTAAGTCTTCATTAAAGGTGCCGATTGCTTCCGATAGTTTTTCTGGTGCTGAATGCAGGCAGAGTTGTACATCATCAGCATATAGGTGGTGTTTGCATTTAGTGATTGATGACGTAATGTCGTTTATATATATTGTAAACAGGAGCGGTCCAAGGACTGACCCCTGAGGGACTCCTCTCTCAACTGGACGCCATGAAGACATTTGATTAGAGTTAATTTTAACTCATTGTTGACGTCCACGTAGATAGGAGTCCATCCATTGGATACTGTTCATGGAAAGATGAATTTTAAAAAGACAAGAGAGTAATATGTCATGGTCAACAGAATCGAAGGCTTTACTGAAATCAAGCAGTGTTAGGATTGTTACTAGCCCACTATCCATAGCCTTTCTTATGTCATCCGTGACCTTGAGCAGTGCAGTAGTACTATGATTTTTGCGGAAGCCGGATTGGTGTTCGTCAAGGATATTGTGCTCTAGCAAATAGGAGGAGAGTTGTTCGTGGACGATAAATTCCAGTGATTTGGAGAGGGGATGATAGTATCCTGATTGGGCGATAATCGCTCACATGTTTAGCCTGTGTATTTTTTGGGATTGGGATGACGAAGGCCGCTTTCCAAAGCGATGGGTACATACCTGTCATTAACGAGTAATTGAATATGTGTGTTATTGTGGCAAGTATAATATCAATGATACGTTTGAATAATTCGATTTCTATATTGTCAATCCCTTTAGATTTAGATTTTATTCGAGGAATAGCACGCCTGGCTTGTGAGGGGGTAACACGCGAGAAATAGCTGCTACAGATGTAGAATATAAAATTCAGTATCTCCTATTGTGATAACGCTTTATTAATGGCTTCAAGAAAACGCTGAAGAGTTCGATAACTTACGATAATACTAGTTTCCATTGCTATCTACTGCTTCAGACATAAAGAGGAATACTCCTATATTGCCTACGAAATATTTAGGGAAGTTTTGCACTCAAACATGAGAAAGGTTTACTCACATGCTTTCAAAAACCAGTTTATTACGAACTGTATGTTGGTAATTTCATCAATTCTCACTACCATTATACTATACTGTACCCGATACCTAGTTGAGGCTATCGGCTACGCCAGCAGACATTAAGCCGTAGTTGAGATTATGGGAAGAGTTATGAAAAGATAGCGCTCAAATCGAGTCAAGAGGAATGTCAAGATGACGTAGAAGGTCTAGGATTAAGAAGGCACTGACAGCAGTCAAGCAGATGGAATTATGGATGGAAATATGAAGCTTTATTAAGATCTATATGGATAATGGTATTTAAACATCTCAGAAGAGAAGATATAACAAGCATTATATATGGTAATAATTTGAAGGAAGACAGATAACCCTTAAGTTATTGTATAACTTAATGGCCGAGATGATCGGGGTTCGAGATTATATTTGTGACGCAAGACCACAGAGGTGGGGAGAACGTCACGTGACTGCGCCAGGGAGGTGCAGGTCAATGCAGTCTAGAGACAGTCAGTTGAGCTCAGTTAGCAAGAGAGTCAAGTACAGTTAGCAAGAGAGTCGAGTTCAGACAGCGAGCTGAGTGGGACATGCGCCGAGCGTATGGTAAAGTCGCGCGGTGAGCAGCATTTGTCACGGAAAGTGAAAGCGACAGTTTTTACTTCACCAAGCAGAGAACGGAAAGTAGGTCAATGAGCCAGGCAGACACCCGCAGTAGGCAGCGTGAAGACCGGTTACGGAACCAGCTGTACGGGCCAAGCAAGCATGAGAAGGCCGGGGTTTAGAACAGCACTGTAAAACGAGTCGGAGAACTTTATTTCGAGCTGCATTTTGAAACGCAGAACAGCATAGCAGAGCGGCATGGCGAGGCCGGCTTTAAGCGGAGATTATTCTAGAACATTGCAGTAGAGACGAGCGGGTTATTTCCAATTTTATACGCAAGCAATATGATAGAAGCTGAACTTCATTACAGCATTGAGTTGGGACGTGTATTCAGTAATTGAATTGTGCAGGCAGATAGTTACGAGATACTGCAACTGTGAACTTCAAATGAACATAGTTATTCAATGACATTACGACTATGCATTTCATAACGGAACATGCAGAGCGACCATGGGGTCCAAATAACATTAACGATTTTTAGGCAAACGGAATGTTACAAGCATATGCACTTATGAACATTGGCGCGTGCATTAATGCAATTCTTTCTTATGAAGTGTTGTAAAATACCGAGTACGAACACAGCTACAGGGTGTTTCATAAACTTAGACACTCTCATAAATAAAATATATTTTCTGCAAGTGAGACTAAACCGCTGTGGAGATTGAACTTTCAACATTCAAACTGAACATTGTATGGGACAGTGGCGTAACGTAGAAGAGGAATATGGGGTACGCTGTTTCTATGAACTTTTTCGTGAGGATTTGGACAGTATCCGCTATGGATAACCAGCAGTTTATCATGTCGGAGTAAACGAAGACAGAGACGCGATGGCACCACGGAGCGATGGATTCGATTCCTGACGAGAAGGAGGTCCACCAGCTGATTCACTTGGGATTTGAAGGCAATCGTCATTGCGTGGGTGGAATGATATTCACGCCGATCTTTCGAGAAATTCATTACATAAGGATAATCGACGATCTTTGAAATTTAATAACAGCTGATTATGAGAAGGTACTGTAAGAGTTATAACTTTCTGATACGATTATTTTCATGAATACTGGGCACACATGTATATTTTTCTAATAGGAGTGATACGATTATTTAGACATGGCTTTGACTTTATATGCTTCAAATTTTGCTAGAATATGGCGTGACCATATGATATGGCAGGCATCATTATACGAAATTCTCACCATTGGTTGGCTTTATTAAGCAGATGTTTGGTCTTTTAGACATTTTTCCAGCAAGGATAGTTTTCATGAAGAGTTTTTTTTTGTGTGACGAGTATTCGAACTCGTGATCTGCAATTGATTATCTAAATTACTTCGTCAGTTCATTGCATACTAGCGAGTGTGTATTATTCATCAGTAGGGATTTTTTCCATTGGATTGTTTGGAGATATTAAGATGTTATTCACTTTAGTGAATGAATATCGCTTTTATATGACAACTAGAGACTTGTTGATTCCGATCTGGTACATTCACTCATTTAGTCTTCGAGATGGGGTCTTTCGTATTTATACGATTGTATGGTGGTTACTCATCTTACCCATCGTTCAGGGCACTATCATGTTAGACGACGGGGCGAGGTCTTTCGTATTTATACGATTGAATGGTGGTTACTCATCTTACTTGCCATTGAGGGACTCATTTTTATCATCCGAGTGTACTTGAGATTGTAAGAGAATCAAACAAGGAACTACCAGTCACATATCAGTCGAATTTTTGTTAAATAAAGTAAAGATAAATGTCAGCAGGGTTACATTTGTAATTCTTGTTTGCCAATCCAATATTTTGTTGCTATACTCTTTTGAGAGTACTTTCAGTTTAACAGCTGGTACAGCTGATGCTTTTGATGATTTTTATAATTGTGTTTGATACCTTTGAGAAGGATTTAAAGTAATTGAATCTTGTAAGATGAATCATTAATGGTCAGATTTATTTTAAGGCAGATCAGTATTGCAGATTTTGATATGAGAGATTATAGCACATTGGTGTTTTTCTGTGATGTGAATTATGAGAATTGTAAGAGAATTTATGCTATTTGAAAGCAGATCTTGAATTACTAAGGTGACATTTTTTCTAATTGTTTAAGAAGTTGTCTAGATGTGATCAGAGTAATTACAGTTAGTGGAGATTGTGTGCGTTGATAATTTGAAGCCAGTTATATATTTTTTGTAGATCATGCAACATGGTTAAGTGAAGTTTGTGATAGGCATTTTGTAGAAGTTGCCAAGTGATAGTTGCAATGTTGCTAATGTATTTTGAGGCAGACATGAGGTTGTCGAACCCAGTCTAGCGTAATTGTTGAGATTCAGGCTGTATGCTGAATATTTATGGAGTTTTGTGGAATAATTGTGGTATTCAAATGTGATATTTGAAGAAGTGAGGATATATAATGTAGTTGTGGATAGTCAGATCCAACGTGATGTCGTGAAGGCAACAATATTTTTTGGCATGATAATTAAATACGAGATATAACTTGGAAGTGATAAAACTGTAAGACAACGTTCTATAACCCATATTAAACAATTTGTTAGGAAATTAAACAAATAAATAAAGTTGATAATACAAGATTTTCTGATAATAATAATTAATGAAATAATAATCTGAAATTTAAGCATATTAATGATCTGACCTAATGAAATAAAAATCAGAATGACTAGATGAAATAATAAAAATCTAAATAACCAGAAGAATAAAATTTAAATAAATTGATAAATTAAATTTTGGAATAAATCAATGAATTAAATAAATGGATGAATTAAAGATTGGATAAATAAACTGATTTAAATAAATCAATAGGTGATTGGATAGATTATGAATATCTGAATTAGAAGGTGATAATTAAGTAAAGAAGCTGATGATTAATGAATTTATATGGAATTAAAATAAATTTAATTGAGATATGACTTGAAGAAATTGCAACTTGAGTTGAGGAATTAAACGATTTATTTTGATGATTTAAGATGATTTAATCTGAAGGAGGTGATAAAATAAGAGTGTGTGAATAATTAGAAAGTATAATGAAGTGATGATAATAATGTTCATTTAAATGATTTAATGGTGATGAGTTAATGATTCTGACAGGAATATATTGAATTTTGAGATGAGAATTAATGTGAGAAATATTTAACTTTGATGATGATGATGATGATTATGACCAATGAGCAGTGGATTTTCTGTAATTCACAAACATGCAATTATTAATGACAATGTAAATAGTGTAAATTAATTATTCGATGTTTAGAAGCATTTTACTAACGTATTCAACATTTGAATTATGCCATGCAAGCCATAAATTACGTGATATTTAAAATATGTGATTATAATATGTGTGTTTAGACAGATTAATAATATTTTCAAATCCACATTCATGATGTTAATTTAAAGAGAAATTAGGTCTCAGGTATCACGAATGTCAGTGACGAAAGACATAGTGCTACGGTGATCCTGAGAACCCAAGAGAACTTTAGAGATTTTTCCTGTTTTATGTGGATTAAATACTTTTGATTAGAAAAGAGATGGTTCGATTTTTGGACAATGACAATTTAACGTTGGCATTCGACCATGCTCTCAGGTAGGATGAATATTTAAAATGTCTGTCTGACTATCAAAGTGAAATAAATTTGTTTTTATCTTAGTTGTGATCTGATGATGGTGTGATTTTCCTTTTTCTTTCCTTGTCTTGATTAAGGCTTAACCGGAAAGGATGTGGTTTGCTAGGAGTTCAGTTGATGGCGCCCATTTATATTTGCATTTTTTAAAATTAATTTAAGCCCGTAACGACCCTAGAGATACTTTGTCTCGTGTTACCCTCTGCTTTTTCGATATCTCAGCTGAATTTCCGACACATTCCTTATTTGACTAGATGTTCATTTAACTCCGCTCTGTCCTGGAACTCCAGGAATGCGATGTAATAGCAGATGGGTCATCGCATCCCCAGGACGAACGGGTACAATACATACGAGTCATTACGCTGTAAATATACTTGTTAATTCATCGTGGTGACATCATTAACATTCCTCAAGTCAGCTACTTCGCTTAACGTCTAAGCTATGCCGTAACTTTGGAGAGAACAAGTTGTTACTCAAAGCAAAATCATGTTGAAGAAAAGAAAAAAAGTAAAGGTAAACTCTCAGTTCAGAGATAAAAAGGAACTAACCCATTTAAAGGATAACATGAAGGACTTTTCCACTAGTAGCTATATGATGGGTGACCCACAAATACCGATATTCCTGGAAGCTCTGCCTCTGACATAACAAAATATAATATGTAAACAGATAACTAATATGAACGAAAACGGGATCAAGTCACAAATACCGGGAGCGGCAAAAAGATCTGACGGTTTTTAAATCACAACAACACAAACATTTTAAATCATACAAACTCTTTTATTACTTATAACAGCAAGGTGTACATGCCAATTAATGGAAAACATGAAAGAACAATAGATTTTATTTTTTAAGATTTGAAAATAACGTCTTTCAAATGATGCCCATCTTTTGCCATGCATTCTTCCAGTCTTGCACTGAAGCTTTGCATAGTCATTAGGCTTCAACTGCTGAACAATAACCATTTTATACGGATGAAAATGCAAATAGAAACGCAATATTCGTCTCACTGTTCGATCAGACATTTGCAAAGCTGCAGCTTGTTTACGAGCCGGCCGCCGTGGACTGGTTTCCACAGCGTGTCTCACTCGCTCAACATTTTCTGGTGTCCTGGCTGACCTTGGACGGCCTGTCGACGTACGTTTTAAGGCTCAACCTGTAGCTCTAAAATTACTCACCCATAACAAAATTGTGTTACGAGATGGAACGCGTCCTCTTCGACTCGCTCAGCCGTACAACGTCATAAAGCGTCAGATCTTTTTGCCGCATGGCAAAAGATGGGCATCATTTGAAAGACATTATCTTCAAATATTAAAAGTTAAAATCTATTGTTCTTTCATGTTTTCCGTTAAGGTGTGTTGCAACGTTGAAAATGTCATTTTTCGCTAAAAAAATTCTTTTAATTTTTTTTCATCGGAAATGAAAGCTAGATATATCTTCTTCAAAATGAGATATAATTCATACATATATTCCAACGGTAAGTGCCTGAAAATAAGACTTAAATAGCCTCATGCGCACGTGTCATGGGGAGTGGCTGCAGTGTCCTGCCTACATCCTACAGTGAATATCTTGTCAGATTTCCTTTTTCGAATCTCCCTCCTTGCATTCCTTCTGGGTATATAGTTCTTAGTTTTGGTTGTGAACAATAGATGTCATTACTTGTATATTCCAAAGACTTCAGTGTTTGAATAACCTCTTTTGTGTAGGATTCCATTGCCGAGCAAAAGACATAAACAAATATGTCAGCTACCTTGTGTCCGTGTGATCTCTCTCATTGTGACTTGTGAGCTTTTCTTTGTGAGTGCGTATAAAATGGGTTCTAAAAGCCGATCTGGTGCGAAGAAAAGGCGGAAATATCAAGGGAACAGACATAATAAGATGAATGTCAGTGTTAATAGCGCTGTCAATGTAAATAGCGAATCAGAAGGTAGGCGTAATGTAAAGGCAAGTACTTCTCACTCCAAATTATCTTCTGTAAATATTGAGCGGTACCTGAGAGGCAGAAGAAAACTCAAAGAAGACATGAAACATCAAAAAGAGGGACCAGCATATGGAGCAGGCGAGTTCTAAGAAGCCCAAGTGTGTGTGTTATGTTCACAACATGGTTCTAAAACTTAGTGATGTTTTTCTTGATATTAAATTTTTGTACACTTCGTATACTTCAAATAAACATAAATAACCTTACAGTTGAGGTAGGGAATTTTTTAATACATCAAATTAAATCTAATGAATGTGGGAATGTTGTAAACTAGAACTATTTTCATGTTGTGAATGAAGCTATTTTTATAATTATTTTAATTATTATAATTAATTAATTTTAAACGTCTTTTCCAAATTTATTGTCTAGTTCCTTATCTATCAATGATAATTTAAAGATACTAGTTCAGGACATTCTATGAAGGGTATACTTCAACTTAGTGAAGTAAAAATCCGGGCAAAAAAAAAATTGGAAATTTTATCACATTTTGAAAATTGATGTGTTTTTTCATTAAACTATTTTTTATTGTGAAGATAGAACATATAATACTGATTTCAATATATGGCTATCTCAGTCCAATGGTGTGTGCTATGTGGTAAAAATCTCAAGCGAGTTGGTTGACAAATGTAGATTTTATTTCGCAACGTTTAAACATACCTTAATTGACACATACACCTTGCTGTTATAAGTAATAAAAGAGTTTGTATCATTTAAAATGTTTGTGTTGTGGTGATTTAAAAACCGTCAGATCTTTTTTGCCGCTCCCTGTATAAGTTACTAATTATTTTTCTCCTGTAGCTACCAATGTTCTACTACCATACTATGTAGACAATCACTTAAGCATTATTACTATCACAAAAGCACCAATGCACAGTTATAGTAACGTTAGAATCAAAAAGCGATCACACTCTACGAGCCAGAGATACAGCTGACCAGGCAGTGAAGCACGCGGGCTGTGAGATTGCACGCAGGGCATTATGATATCAATTATGCGAACTTGGAATGGTCGAGAGGCATTGGAGAGATGACGGACACGGAATTTCCGGCCTAATGTCAATACTATTCTCCAAGCTTACAGAGTATAGTTGAGTTATTTCATCCATTTTATTGTTATCCTGTGTTCTTATCTATATGAATGAATTCAGTGTTTTATTTCACAGACCTTCACTTTCACTACCCGTGCAATCCTCTCCCCCATTTCGAGATTTAGTCCTTAGATGTGTCCAGTTTGTGCTTGTATGTGAGCTGAACATGAATGTGAAGTATTTCATCAAGGGTAATACAATTTTCTACTTTCAGTTGGTGCCTGAGAGACTAAAGTTGAAGTATTCGAAAGCACTCAAAGAAACACTCGGAGAAGTAAATGATATACATCGGGATCTGATAATTCATCTACACTTACGGAGTAGGCTGATTACAAGGAGGAGATGTCGCTGGATGTTGGAGCATGTGGAGAAACCATTCAGGTAGATATCATAATGGTTTATTTCTCATCAACCCAGTACCACAGTCTCGTACCGCGACTTCATGGGAGAGATGGAAGCCCGGAGGTCAAGGCCCCATCTCACTACGGACAGCGGCTATCCTGAACATTTTGACCATTCCTACAAGGTAAATGCCGGGATGGTACTGTACCCGATAATCCGGAAAGGATCCTGTTGCAATATCCATTGCCCCCACTGGATTGCCTATTTCTCATTGCTCCGGCAAATACAACATTAGAAATCGCTTCCAACATGGTCTTTAGGGATTTACAGACAGCAGTTACAAGAATATTGTGGATCAACAACCAACTACACTGGGCACTCACCTTTACTTACCTCGGGGACTGGGACTCAGCTTCGCCTACACTACATACACAATACTCTGCTCCTTACATTTAAAATGAATCACTCCAACAACAACGGAAAACAATCTGAACAAATTTATTAACAAAAAGGGTAAACTAATCTACTATAAACAAAATAACAATAAAATAATTTAACAATTAACATTAAAATAAAAAAACACGCAAACATTCACACTTCCTTTCAGCTCTACATCTTATTACAATGCTGTAATAAAAAATTAGTATAAAACTTGGCTTGTTTTAGGTCTACACAGCGTAGAAATGAAAACCTTTGATGAAGCCTCTGAATGGCATTCCAGACACCTGATTTCATTCACAAACCTGCGTTGTAGAACGCACGTGCCGTGGCTTTGTTTCATCAATGAAATATCGGCACCACGTCGAACTCGAAACTGGTTTATACAATAAATAGAAGGCAGTAGGTCTACACCTGCTTAAATATTATGTCATCGCTCTCCAATGCTAACGGTGACTCATGCTTGCTAGCCCACAGGGGCTGCTTGTGAGCATTTATAAAACACGTAAAAATTAACATTTAGTTCTTACAAAAGTTCATATAACTACTTTGTTTCTTAAACAACCATCCTAAAATTTTATCCACTCTTTCATTCGCACTCCGTTATTGTTCTAGACCAATGCGGTTCCACATTTTCTCTTAACAATGAATAATCATTCACACCAAACCATCCGCTCATAAACACACACTCTTCCAAAACAATTGAATAATAACTCCTACTAAAATATTTAACTAATTAAATCATTTCCACAAAAATTATTTACATGTAATATGTTTATAATAATATCCAATATCTAGTGTTGCTAACGTGACACTTTCGAGATTCTGACTTCTCGGTTACAATAAAAATCTTAAATAATTATATACACAGTTTTTTTTACATAACCACTCTTTCTTTAACGTTGTGTAGTTTTAATATACTTCATACACCTCGTCGTATATAGGTTTCATTACATTATCGGTATAATACAGTCGACTAATTAAGGTGAACTGTACTTAATTACATAAATTCGGGTTTAATAAAAATTTAATAATTGTATTATCGACGTGAGTAGACAATCTCTCTCAATTTGTATTTCCGCTGAAACCCTCCTGTTAACACAGCTAAATCGTTAATTCACAAGAACTGGACTACTTGTATACAACGGCTCTTATCATGATACATGCCTTTTTTTTTTATCAAAGAACAACAATACTTTGACTTCCTTAAAATGCGGAATTCCCTCGTCTGAGCACTCTATAGCTCTACAAAACCTCATATAACAGAATATATATATATATATATATATATATATATATATGGCAAAACAATTATCATCTACTATATTAAACAATAATCAAAAGGGATTAATTGTTATTAACATATCTTGTGTAGGAACTTCTCTCAAGTAATGGCATGACCCTGAGTATCATTGCACATGACTATTGGACTACAATTATACATACGTAAGTTCTTCAAACGAAACTTCCAATTGTAATGAACGATATTAGACAGTCGTGATTTACCTCCTAAAGTTTACTCCACAACAAGATAATTAACTGTTAACTCGTCTGTCGCAAATACATGTAATAAAAATAATACTCCTGTTTCATCTCACTTGTCAAGCTATAAATTGTTTATCGTTTTAATATCATGTCGACAAAATGACTTGATGTTACACAAATAGGATAAAATAACACACATGTTATTTATAGTGTCAGATAGAATTCAATCCTGACCGGGATAAACTAGCTTTGAATTCCTAGCCAAAGATTTGAATAATCTTCTATCAAAAGGAATTTCCTCTAACATATTAAATGAACAAAGCTCTTAGCTTTACATATAATAAGAAAGGTTTGTCAATGTCTTAATGTGTTTCCACTCTACACAAAGAATGTTCATAGGAATTGAGACTTCGGTCTTAGCAAACGACTAGTATTTCTTAGATCGTCGATAGTTTATGTACAATAATGATATAACAATATAATTCGATGTTTCTTCTGTTCTTGAAGTTATATGTTGTTACATTAAAGTGCTCAAATTAAATTTAATAAGAATTTAATTTGAAGCTATGACACAATGTCAGAATACTTGGTTTAAATGAAATTATTAAAATTCGAGAGTCGAAACGACTAGTCTCCAATGAGGCAATATGGTTCCTCAAACAGAATTTTAATGTCAGTTCCACAACTGATCCGTTGAATAAAATTGAAAAATAGATGAAATGCAATCATCTTCTAAATAATCTTGCAGCATAAAAATCTCAACACACATCTGAAGTGTAAACTACATAAAAGCACTGAAATACATGAAGTGTGAAAATATAGAAATATGGAATAAAATCGCCGAAAATATGGAATAAGATCGCTGAAAATATGGAATAAGATCGCTGCTCAGAATGTCACTAATCAAGCTCTATATAACAATTGAGATACACTAATACCTTATTTAGACGGAATCTTGAAGATCAATGTAAGTATTGCCACAATACTTTAGATGTTTCCTCAGTACAAGACACTGAGATGAATCTGCATTCGAACCTCGGATCTGCGACCTCAGAGATAAGAAACGTCTCTCTCTGGAATTCACCAACATTCGCTTGGGCTCAAACGACATCCTTCTGGCAAATTCTTCTGTGTTGCTGGGCTACCTTCCCTAGCATCTTGACAAATCTCTTCTGTAGAGTCTTCATTCTCCGTCGTAAATATGTATAGGCTTCATCATTGGAATATAATTCTGGAAATATTCATATAAATAGTGAATGAAATGTTTCCATTGCTAATTGATGTTATATTAGTGTTCGTAGACTGACGAAAATACACAAGATGTACCGTACACTACGTCTGTATTCAAGAATACGTTGTTTAACGAAGCACCATCGTTGTATCTTAACTCCTGCTATTTAATATGTATCTGTTGCATGACTGTTTCTTCCATCATATCAACAATATTAATTAAGTTGAATGATAATGTTTGAAGAATAATAATAGTCATTCTGTTAATGTTTATGTGTTGCGCCAATACTAAAAATCCTTCGCCACTGTTCACTTGAACTGCGTTCGCCAACTTCACTTTGCAATTTATAATAATCTTCAGCTCTATTTCCAACACATTTGGAAATCTAAATTGACAGGCTTATATTGTCGAAACGGTGAATATTTAAGCGCTCGATTTTCTACAATATATAATAGGCGACCTGTTCTTGATAAATGTTCACTTATTTAACTTCAAATCTCAATATTATATGAAATATAATCAATACTATGTTCCTCGCAACTTCACACAGAATGGAAGTGCGGTGATCTCTACCGTTCCACCTAGCTATACTCGCGTCTCCACAAGTCGACAGTCGTCGCACTCGGACTAAGCTTTGGGATCTCCGTTAACCCAGTAAAATCACTTCCTCACTCTTCAAAGTCTGCTGGAATAAGAACCTCGATCCTTGGATCTCCCTCTCCAAGTGGAATTTTTGGCGGCCATATCAATCTCCCCCCATAATTTTAGCGCGTAGATTACTAATGCTTATTACTGCGTAGATTAACCGATCTGCGGTTTTTAAAGTATCAGACATAATTTCTCTTAATATTCTCTTCATTACCAAATAAGAAAATAATCTTCTAAGGGCCTAAATGCATAATTTCATCATATTGTGTAATTAAAGTTGATCCCGTCTTCAATAAGACCTCTCCTCATTGGCTCTGGGCTGGGATCCAATAGCATGATTTATAACAATATTTATAATATTAATTCCCAAACTCGCTGTTGATATGCTATGAATAGCCTTCTAGAAGCGTCCATTGTGCAATCTATCACGTGATCGGGCTCTCCCACAGCGTCGAGCTTGTAACACGACCCTCTTGTGTCACACTTCCAGAAATTATATTTGCTAGTTAAATTTTATCATGGGGACGGAAAATACTCTCATTTTGTCCCTAAATAATTCAATTTACGGGGGCAGTACCTTATTTTAAGTGCTGGGACACCTACCCCAAACCTAGATCTTCCTAATTACAGTATACACATTATTACAGAAACGCAGGTTATCACTGAAATTAAATACATGTCCAAATGCACAGAGCTGATGACCATGTTCTTCCAAGCATCTGAAATGAGCTAACAACATTTTTGTGTGAGCCCTGTGTGATTTCATGAATAAATATTACATGTTAGGCACACCTTACAGAGCAGTGTTCGCACATCAACCGACATCTGTAATGCATATGCAAGAGTATAAAGCTAAGGTCATTGACTGTCCCTGCATTCAAAGAATAGCTTTTCAGTCAGTCAACACATTAATGTGCCGAATTAAATTGTTGGGGAATAACAATTATTTATCATACTTACTAACCTGGAAGAAAATAACCAGGATTAATTATACACTTTTACACTTCGATACACTTTGATAGTAAGTGTATCAATTTTATACTAAGTGTATCATTAATCGTGGACTTTTTCCAGCTAGTAAGTATGATACATTATTGTTATTCCCCATAATTTAATTGGGCACATTGATGTGTTGACCGACAGAAGATCAATTATTTTTATTGGATTACGAAGGCGACACTGAGAAAATGGCCTCTGACACTTGAATTGTATTTATTTTTAAGAGAGCTTTAAACTAACTTTGTATGGTATTAATGAATGCTGAATTAAGAGAATTACCAATTAATTTGTTGCCCCATCAAATAAGGAAATTGTGACGTAATATTAGCTGAAAATTACTACACAACACGCATCTAGGAATTGTATTCCTTGCTCGCATGAAGGTAACATGCAATCACCCTGTGATCCTGATAGTTACAGGAATGGTGGGATAGGATGTTTAATTTAATCTCAAATGTTGTATGGTATGATGACACACAAGTAACAAAATTCTGTCTCAGCTATGATTTATTCAGAACAGAGAAATGGACATTACGCCATGACACTCAAAGAAAATTCAAACAGTGTAGGAGAAAAGAATTGAAAATGGAAAAGAGTTGATTATAGCATCATGCCCCATATGTTGGGCAAGACGATACTTGCATTGGTTTAGCATGATACGTTGCAAACAAGGAATGAAAATTACCACATAAAGCACAATTTACAGAAATAAACCTTTCAACTTGCATTCTGTACATTCTTCGTGGACCCATGATTTGCATCTCAAAACTGGATCCAGTCTTCTGTAGATGATCCGTATATGATAACTTTCACTCTGAGCAAATTGTTTCAGTCTTCACTTTCTTATTTGTCTGTATTCCTACAGTTTTAGTTGATTAAGCTAGTATTTTCTTTTTCTGCAATTAGTGCTTTGACGGGAGAACTCGTTAGAACTTCATATTTAAGGCCTCATTTCTTCCCTGTGAACTCTCGGCTGTAGAGTTAAATTGGTCTCAAGAATCCTGGGGAAATAGATGCTGAGGAAGTGGTTCCGGGAGCAGTTCTTGATGCGGCAGAGGTTAAACGTTCCACGGCGTCAAAATTAATCCCCCCGGTCAACTTGTCCCCGCTAGTGCAATTTCATCTCGCCCGCTATCGCCAGTAAAAGTATTTCTCAGTTGGCTAACTTGTATTACCCGTTTTCACTTGACAGGACAAAGGAGCTACACACTCCAACAATAACACTGCACTTAATGGTTTGAATTCAAATATTTCTACCCTGGGTGGATTTAACAGTATGTAAAATCCTACAGTACAATTGTCAATATCATTCATTTTGTGATAACTGCTGAGATCGGGATTTTGGCTTGGGGAATTCCTTATTCTGACAGAAAATCCTCTGTCACGGGTCTCTCGTATTTGAACATAAACTTGGTCACAGAAGTTGAAAGCCTTATCAACAGCACCAAGCAGTCGGTTGAAAAATTAGAGAGAGTTGCTAGGGGTTTAGATATTTTTAAGCAGACGGGATAGAAATAAGACATTTCTAATCTCAATTTTTCTAGTATTTTAATGTTAAAATTGTGTGCTTTGTTTTCTAGGGTACAAAGGATACACGTTTCCTTATATTTTTATGTACATGAATTAATGTTTTATCAACCGGGTGAAACGTTCCACGGCGTCAAAATTAATCCCCCCGGTCAACAATACTACTTGTCCCCGCTAGGCAGTTGCTCATATCCCGGAAGCAAGGAGGTTCGAATCCTCCCGCCGGCAACCTTGAAGATGGTATTCTGCTCTTTCCCATCTTCCTTCCAGGCAAATGCCGGGGCTGGTCCCTAACTATAGGCCACAGCCACTAGCTTCCAATTCTTCGTTCTTACATTCACACTTTCCTCCACAGACAACACTCCACACGCGACGGTACTTGTAACTCACCCCATGGGTGTCCGCATAGAAGCAGTTACAACCTCTGGCGAGCCGAACATATCCTGGGACACTCTCGGCACTAAAAGCTATACACTAAAAAAAGAAGAAAAGAAAAGAAAATTGTTTTATCAAAAATTCCGTTTTGGTTATTGCATGGTAATTTAATACGGGATGAAGATAAATAAGGGAGAGGGGGATAAAAAAAAAACTCCCCCTCCCCACTAGATAAGCGCTTGAGCTTGCACCTGTATGCTCTATTCATTAAAAACAACTGATTTCAGCTACGTGAAGATCATTTGGTTGCCATGGCTGGGGCGTCACTAATGTGAGGTGCCCTTTCCTTTCCTATGGGGGTGAGGCTGGGCCTGAGGTTCGGCATCCAGTTGATTGCCGTCCTATACCTAATCAGTCTAGATCTGACACACACACATTCAGGCTTGAAAGACAATGTAAAGTTTACTGTAAGTTCAATTACACCTTTCTCTTGACAAAACTGAGTATTTTGGGTATAGGTACGAAGAATGGGATTAAATATAATAAATTAATGGTACTTAAATCGTTATCATAAATCTTATAATAAAACAGAGCTATAGGCCTAGTTATGGTATTGGTATCCGACCTCGTGGCAATTTGGGTTGTGCGCAAGGCTTCTGCCCGGAGGGTCCCGTGTTCGATTCCCGGACAGGTCATCTTCTAGAGTTAATTACCCTGAACCGGTGACTGGATGTATGTGACGTCTTCATCCTATTTAAAACGCGCAGTTTATCCACGGGCTTCAACTAGAAAGGTCTGCACTTTACCTTGGAGGAGGCCACACGGCATTAAAAAAATTGTATTGGTATACCCACTAAAGAATTCTATAAGTAAAGCTCTATGTTTAGTTCTGTTTCATAACTATATTGATATCGGTAACTAATCTAGAACTATTATTATTTTGATGATGGAGTTCACTGTACTGAACTGCTTACTTGTGGAGATATTGTGCCCGCTGGCCGAAGGTTTCGGGGAGCCACCGGTTTCAATTGACCCTTCCGAGACCCTCTTCCAGTTAACACACAAGTATAGGGGGGCGACACATTCATAGGCTGGTGTAGCACAAAGTCTGCACTCGGAGGTATCGGGAATTAGTGAGGTTCGATCTTTAACCAGCTCAGAGGAATGCATCGATAACAAAACTAAACAAGAAAAGAGAGGTCAGTCCTATGTTAAAATCACAAAGAAATTTTATTCAGAATAGATCCCTAGCCTAGCATGAGAGTTGCAAACGGCTAGTCCGATACTATTCTGCCCTGAAAGAATATATATATAAAAAGTCCTAATCAAGATCTAAATTACTCTCATGGTCCTAATACAAAATTCGACTAAGAGCGAACAAGCTGAGAGAATGGCACGTAAGATCAGCCCTAAGCAATTACATCGAAATGACAACGGGAGGATCAAACATCAAAAGAATCTACAGCAAAGCAAGACATTTACTTGTTTACAAATACTAGAAACATTTACATTTAGTAACAAGGGGAAAATTTGTCCTATGCTATGATGGTGCCATCTCTAACATTTATCCTTAGATTTAAGTGTTTAGATAGTCCTAAATATCATTAATTAATAAACGAGACGCGTTTATTACAAAGAAAATCAAGCTATGTGCACAATGCTGAATAAAAAAAGCTATGCTAATACAACACAAATGCTTATAATAATTCAGAACTCCTATGGTTGTGCAATTGGCACTGCCTGCGTACTCGATTTGTTACTGTTTGTAACAAACGGTCATAGTTTCAAAGTTGAAGAAAGTAGAAGAATAGGAAAGCCTGCAAATGCGATGGTAATTAAACAATTACATCGACTCATATTGCTACCAATCTGATGTGTGTGCTACAGTTATCACATCACCAATTGGTTGTCGACTATTCATGTGAAAATGTATCAAAATGTATCTAAAATAACTTAAAATAACTAAGTGTCAACATTTGGTCCAGAAAATACTTTATTTTTAATGTTTATTATCTTTATTTAGGCTCAGGGGGAATTATGAGATTTGTTTAGATTTACAAATCCTATCTTTGATTATTAAAGCTTCACCCAATTATTTATTCCTCACAGTATAGTTGTTCAGTTTATGGACCTTTAAAAAGCGTTCAGTGTACTCAGGTAACGTGTGTATCCAACTAATGCATAATAACTTAATAACTTAATAGACACCCTGTGTCTCCACCAATACTTCATCATTATTATTAGAAACCCTCTGTCTCACCCTTACTATTACGGATTCATCAATCCTGGCGCCCTTCGGTTAGGTACGAATGCAGTAGTTCGTTACCACCGGTATAACCACAATAACATGTCGGAGGTATCGATCCACCATCACGGCTCATATCAATAATACTCTAATAATGTTAATTACAATAAGTGTGGATTCCTAAGTTATACACATTTTAAATACTGGTCATGAAGATTATGTTTGTGTAAAACACATTCTAACAACGCTATGAATTAACATGAAGGCTTCTGATACAAACTAAAGTGTGAGATTGTGCATTTATTAAATTGCCTCTTCCCTGAATGAGGTCGAACCTATGTTCTCTGGTTACGAAATACTGTTGCATTCATGGCTTGTCTGGCTTCTCGTAAAGAAATAAACCTGTTTTCAAGTATTGATGTGGCCAACAAATGTGACTAACGGAACTCTGCATTCCGCTTATAATAATGCTAAGAATTTCACAGCCTTCTAAATAAATAATGATGCACTGCCTAAAATCGAGTGTGCTGTGTAGTGGTTTGGCTTATATATGTAACCTTGGCCTTGTTCTAACACCTGCCAAAACTAGATTTTTGTCATCAGCTTGACAAAATAAAAGTTGTTAATAACTGTTTTGAAACGATACGAAATGGACATTGAAAATACAGCCTTCCTGGCGTTTATAATTTTTTAACAAAATTGTAACTTTCCACACGTGTTCTTATAATAGTTACCTGCATTGTGCACCGAAAAATGAAACCAAACTAAAATTAAATCTACTGTTTCCAACTCATTACAATAAACGCTACTGATACAAGATCTGACTTACAGATGCAGCGACCGTCGGTTCCATAAAAAAAACCGATTTTTCAACTTTACTTTAGAAATGCCAAACCACCTTCCAAGTGAAGTATGATAATCAGTGTACATTAATTTCACTTTTTCTTTGTAAATTGCTTCTGTGTGTCTCAGATATATTACTGCAAAAGTGATACAACTCTTCGTTTCCGAACTCCGCACGCCGATAAGTAAACTTTGAAATATCATTCTAACTTCAAAATGAAACTCGGTGTCTTTAATACTGTATCAGTATGTAGTTTTGGGTCTGATATATGTGTTTATAGCATGATTTTCAATTCCAGATCACTTATAAGGACTCTTATACTTACTTTTATAGTGCTTTTTTTTTCAAGAAAAATAAATTTTGCTTGACCTTCAAAAAATGTATACATATGTATAGCATGAAACTTATGCAAGTTTTAAAATGAAGAATGCAGAATATATCCTTTAAGGTTTCATCGCCAGAACACGCCAGATGCGTGATTGAGAAGGGAGAGAACATTACTGCGCGCTCTGAGGATAAACACTCGCGCGAGATAAAGGCCTGTTGAGACATTTGTTTATGCTATGCAAGGGATATCTCTAGGTCAGGAAACCAAAATAATCTTCTGTCGTGAGAAGTAATTGATTAGTGGTAGTTGTGTGTGTTGTGAAGTGTGAGAAATGAATTTCGCTGTTAGTCTCAGTGAACTTCGTAACAAGATTTTAGAGAACAAAAATCAATCTCGCGCTTGCCAAGAAAAGTTTGTGGTAACATATCTCATTGACAAATTCCAATTGAATTTTGACGAGAGTGTCGAGAAAACAGTGTATAATAATATAAGAACCTTTTTCTTTTTGCCTTATTTTGACCGGTGGAGAAAGTGTCACTTCTTAGAACATGCTTTTTGAAGAAATATTCAGACTGGTTGAAAAAATAAATTGTGATTTCAATTCCAAGCATGCCTGGCTCCGCAAAATCAGAAGATCGAGGTCGTCCTTCAAAAGAATTTGAAGAGCTAACGGAGAGAACCAAAAGAAGAAAAATTAAAGACCTAAGAGAGAGTGCCACTTCATCAGAGCTTGCCTATGCGACCGCTATGAATTTAAGGGCAGAAGGAGACGATTCATCAGCCAAGCTATTAAAAGAAGCTACCACAACTACACCAACAAGGGCCATCGAATACGGGATGCATGGAGAAAGGGGGGGCCAACAATCTACAAAAATGTCAGTGGAAGAAGCCTTATCATTCATAATTACAGCAAAGTTATCCAAGCACCAGTATGTGACAATGAGAAGATTAGCTAAATAACATTACCATAACTTATGCCCTAGCTATTATGCTATTTTGAATGCTAAATAGGCTACTTATCCACAAATTGTAATAATTAAGGAAAATGAATGTGAAGTGAAAACACAAGAATTGCTGGACCACACTTCCTCCAGAATTTTATCAAAGTTACCAGATATGAGCGATAAGAGCTATAAATTATATTGTAATTGGGGCTTCGATGGCAGCTCCGACCATTCCCAATATAAACAAACCTGGGCAGAAGCTGTAAAGAGTGACCAGAGCTTATTTATGTCATCTGCCGTGCCTCTGCGCTTCGTTGACAGTAAAACAGGTCTAATTGCGTGGATAAATCCAATAACCTCATCTACACGATCTGCAGACCTATTCGATTGCTGTGGGTTCATGAAACATCGGAAATTACACGGACGGAAAGGATGTATCTAAATGATCAAATTGAGAATTTACATAATTTGGTTATAAACAACACCGAAGTGCAGTATTGCTTAATATTCTCAATGATAGTTGGAAAAATATGCAATGCTCTAGCACAGCCTTCATGCATGAAGTGCTATATTTGTGGCGCGAAAATTTCAGAAATTAACAATCTACAAAATATGGCACAAAAGCCCGTCGACAATTTACAGCTTGAATTTGGAATTTCAGTTCTGCACGCCCACATCCGATTTTTTGAAAGTCTCCTGCATATTTCATACCGCCTGGGTTTTATAAAGTGGAAAGTGAGCGTGAAAGATGGTAATCGAGACTTATTCGAAAGAAAGAAAAAAATGTGCAAGACTCATTCAGAACGAGATTAGGTCTTCTAGTTGATATTCCGAAGCCTGGATATGGAACACTGCCCGTAGGTTTTTTGAACAACCTCAAGTAGCATCCGAAATAACAGAGGTAGACTGTGAGTTAATAACTCGTTTCGGAATAATTTTAAAAGCAATTTCATATGGTCATGAAATTGATAGCTCAGAGTTCAATTCCTACCGCATCGAAACAACAAGCTTATATGTACTGCTATATCCATGGTATTGCATGCCTCCAACACTCCATAAAATACTTATCCATGGATCTTCCATTATAGAAGCAGCTATTTTGCCGATTGGAGAACTTTCAGAAGAGGCCTTAGAGTCTAGAAACAAAGACTTAAGAAAATATAGGATAGTCCATACCAGAAAATCCTCAAGAATTTCCAATAATTTTGACTTGTTCCATAGAATATTTCTAAGCTCTGATCCAGTAATTTCAAGCACGGGAGGTCTACCGAAGAAGAAAAGAAGACAGTTGCCTCAGGAGGTGTGTAATTTATTGTCTATACCAGAGGACGAGACGAAGCAGGAAAGGGAAGAAGAAGAAATTGGCTCAACCGGATCAGAGGATGAACAAGTAAGTAATTTTATGCACTACGACAAATTTGCCTCATAGTAACATCTACTTTAATGTTTTACACAAAAGTATTTCATTTCTTTTAACGGAAAATATTTTTGTCCGCTTTTTTTCGAATCCGGACCACTGTGCGTCGTTTTGAGACCCGCCATGTGATGTTGTAAGCGGTCTCCTCTACGGTTTTAAATCATTTCCTCATTGTTTCCTGTCACCTTCCGCTGCCAATTCCCCACGCATGATTTAGCCATCCATCTGCATTGCGTGGTAGGGGTAATATTCCAAGATTTGACGTTTCAGTTGGATCATAATGTTGCCGTTGGTGATAATATTACACATGTTTAAAGAAAACTTGCACTCACTGATGCTAAAGTGCGGTAATAAATGGCCCATTTTCACTCCGCCACTGGCGTTAAGTTATCGCTTGTGTGACGCTCACTCGTTACTTTCACGAATTATTTACACAAAATAAAAATCATAATCACTGCCCTTCCGGCAAAACATAAAAATATTCCAGTAGAATTACACAGGTTATCAATTCACAGTTTATAATACACTTGGATGCGACCATGTGGTCTTAGAGTTTGCGTTGCACGCTTCCATAATTTTCACTCCGTGAATCAAAATATTTCTCAGATTAAATGTTATTAATTGTACACAATTATTTGATTATCAGTTTATGCCCTGATGGCTGACCATTTGACAAATATACTCGGATTTATCCATAACACATGGATTCCCTTCACGGAATGTGTCCTTATTCGTGCTTCACATTCACATCGGTGTTGCTTCATCAAACAACGAGTAAGTACTGGCTTCACAAAATATGGCGTTCAATCTAGTCATGAGTTAGCCGCGTAAATTGACGGTTTCGCTCATAAGCGTTGTATACCGTGTTTTATATAAGCAGAATTACGTTGATTAAATAATTGTGTATTTATGGAATGTCTGAATGTAATTATAAGCGATATTGCTTCACCTTCTTCCCGCCGCTCGCAGGGTTTGTTCAATTACTTTTCAGCATGGATCTTGGTCTTTGTTAGCTGTGCAAACATGCGTCAACCATGCGTCAACATGCGTCGACGGGCGCATACATCTCTACGTCAAGTAAATTAAAATTATGGAAGTCAATTTTTATTTCATCCAATTATCAATCCTTGGTTTGACTCCTCGCACGATCCATTCTATCAGTGATTCTATTATATTCTTCGTTACTCATACGGTTGTCTTCACCTGCTGATTCAATTTCAATGTTGTGAACATCAGCTTTCGTAACTTTCCTGTCATTCTCACGACGTTGGTTACTTCCATCTTTTCTTCTGTCAGATTCTTCATCTTCTCTATTCCTTCTTCTCCGTTCCTGAGGATACTGTCGACTTTCTTCTACTTTACCTCACCAATCATTGTCATATTGGACATGAGGATCATTTTCTATCTGGTAACCACCACTGTATCTATAGCCTCTCCTGGGATTATCAGTGTATCGGTTATTACGACCATCACGATCACGTTGTTGTCCTCTATAACCACGGTTGTAGTTATTATTGTAGTTGTTATTGTTGCGACGATTGTTGTAACCGTTTGCTCTGTTCTGATACCTATTCTGGTAATTTTTGTTGATCGTGTCAAATCGACGATTCCTTCCATAAGGTGTATTGTCTTTGCGGTAATCACGGAAATCTCCCCTTCTACCCGGTCCCTCTTGGTTTTGACGATTGTTCATTCGACGATTTTCCGGAGGTTGTACAGTCTGGCTAGTCCTGTCAACTGAAGTTATATTTACATCATGTGTGCTTCTCTGCCTAGTTGTAGATGGAAATTGTTCGTGGCTGCTATCCAGCTTCCTTAGGACTTCGTCGCATTTCATGAATGTATTTGCATCTGACGCTATGAGTAGCCTTTGTACTTCCATAGGGTATTGCCTTCCAATGGTTTGGAAAAGTTCTAACTCTGACAAAGGGGGTTCTAAACATTGTAGTTTCGAAAGTTGACTTGCGAAGTAGGTAGCATACTTGTTTGTTTGAGTACTAGTGTACCTCTTATTGCAAATTTCCACCCTTATATTTTGTTGCCGTTCCAGTCCTAAGGAATGCTCCTTTAAATTCCTGATAGTTATGGAATGAATATCTAAATGCTTTAAACCAGGTTAACGGGCTGTTCTCTAGATATTTTTCGACAGTCCGTAACTCCCTATCAGGTGTTACCATGGTTTCTCTCATATAATATTCCAGGTTTCACAGAAAATCAATTGGTGTAACAGAATTTGAATTGTTGAACTTAGCCGGTCGATCTTCATGGCTTCTCAAATACACTATGTGTGAGTACTGAGTTTGACCATAATTCGGCGTGACATGAAAATTAGGTGTCAGCCCATAATTAGGCATTATGTTAGCATTCGGTGTTGCAAATTGGGATGTTGTTCTAAAAGGATTATAATTTTGATTTTCCATTTGAAAATTCGGCTTTTCTATGTCGGTTGTAGTGTTTGTAGATGGTATACCGTCTCTATTAGGTTTTAATAGACGATTGATGCATTCATCAAGTTCGGCGTATTCTAAGACTTTCTCAGGTTGCTTGTTAGTTATAGCTTTAATCTGTAATACCATCCGCTCGGTTTTACCTCGGATGAAACTATCAAATACCTTATGTTTTTCGTCTTGTTCCTCAAGGTATCCATCTATAGTTTTTCCTACATATTGGTTTGATCTATGATTGTTTTCACGAGTTTCCTCACGAATTGCTTTGATTTCTTTAGCTAAGTCATTTTTTATTTTATGTACTTCATCCTTTACTTCATGCACCGCCGTTGTGTTCGCAGTGACTTCCTCCTTCACCTTCTCTACCTTGCTCGGTACACGTTTAGTGTTCAAGTATACGGCAACTGCTATGCCTCGCGTTAATCTCAATCCAGTGTTAACTATCGCGACATCAGCCTTTAAACTCCAACGTACGTGTTGACTTTTTCCATCCGCTGTTCTACGTTATCAATGCGCGTACTAACCATTTCTCTAGCGTTAGCGACTTCATTTCTAACTGATTCAATATTGTCGTTCATCTCCGCCTGAACGTCTTCGAGTTTTTGCTTGATTTCTGACCTGTTTGTGCGTATTTCTTTCGTCACTCCTTCTAAATGCGCTTGATACTCTTTGCGATAAGTTTCCGTCTCTGCACGCAAGTCAACACTAACCTTACTGATAGTAACAGTAATTTCAGCTTTAACATTGGCAATGTCTTCTCGCACTTCTACTACATTCTGTGCCATATCTGCCTTAATGTTAGTGTTTAATTGTGCCATATCAGCTCTAATATGGGTGTTTAACTGTGCCATATCAGCTCTAATAATAGTAGTAATGTTGTTACTAGTTTGTAACAGAGTAGCTGTAGCAGTGTTACTGTTCTCATTCATGTCTGCCCTAACAGTGTTTACATTGTCAGTAACTTTCTTAATATCAACCCTGACAGTGTTAACATTTTCTGTCACATTGTTTATATTGGCCCTGATATTTTCACTGTTTTGTGTCATATCGGCCCCGACAGTATTTATATCGGCCCTGACGGTGTTTACATCAGCCCTTAAATTTTCACAATTTTGAGCCATATCTGATCTAACATGGTTTATATCGGCCCTTAAATCATTGTTATTTCGTGTCAAATTGTCCATCGACACCTGCAAATTGTGCAGTAGGGCAGGCAAATTTGCCAACAACTCGGCCGTCTCTTGCGCAGACATAATATTTCAATAGGAGAAATACGGGGAACTAACAACTTCACATGCCTTAACAATGGTTTGAGTTGGAATACAGTAGAAAATCCATTCCTTCATAAATTTATTCGATGATAACAGCTGAACCTCTGGTATAAATTAAATGACATCAAGACAACCAACAAACTTACATTTACTCAAGACTAGAATAACTGCAAATCAAATCCTCAACTTATTATCATTAATAAATGTTACCGAGCTTCATGGTCTTAATTCTGGGATAAGAATGCCATGTAGCCTTCCAAAACACTAGTACGAAATCTCAATTCGTCACTAATCCGTTGGATTTGCTAACAAAATAAAACCCTCACAAACAAACGAATCATGGAGATCGAACACAAAATTCGATGCAACCACGTTCGGCGCCAACTTACTATATGTGCCCGCTGGCCGAAAGTTTCGGGGAGCCACCGGTTTAAAATGACCCTTCCGAGACCCTCTTCCAGTTAACACACAAGTATAAGTGACGACACATTCATAGGCTGGTGTAGCACAAAGTCTGCACTCGGGGGTTTCGGGAATAAGTGAGGTTCGATCTTTAACCAGCTCAGAGGAATGCATCGATAACAAAACTAAACAAGAAAAGACAGGTCAGTCTTATGTTAAAATCACAAAGAATTTTTATTCAGAATAGATCCCTAGCCTAGCATGAGAGTTACAAGCGACTAGTCCGATACTATTCTGCCCTGAAAGGAAATATAAAAAAAGTCCTAATCATGATCTAAATTACTCTCATGGTCGTAATACAAAATTCGACTAAAAGCGAACAAGCTAAGAGAATGGCACGTAAGATCAGCCCTAAGCAATTACATCGAAATGACTACGGGAGGATCAAACATCAAAGGAATCTACAGCAAAGCAAGACATTTACTTGTTTACAAATACTAGAAACATTTACATTTAGTAGCAAAGAGAAAAATTGTCCTATGCTATGATGGTGCCATCTCTAACATTTATCTTTAGATTTAAATGTTTAGCTAGTCCTAAATATCATTAATTAATAAACGAGACGCGTTTATTACAACGAAAATCAAGCAATCTGCACAATGCTGAATAAAAAAAAGCTATGCTAATACAACACAAATGAATACAATAATTCGGCACTCCTTTGGTTGTGCATTTGGAACTGCCTGCGTAGTCGATTTGTTACTGTTTGTAACAAACGGTCATGGTTTCAAAGTGTTAAGAAAGTAGAAGAATAGGAAAGCCTGCAAATGCGATGGTAATTAAACAATTACATCGACTCATATTGCTACCAATCTGATGTGTGTGCTACAGTTATCACATCACCAATTGGTTGTCGACTATTCATGTGAAAATGTATCAAAATGTATCTAAAATAACTTAAAATAACTAAGTGTCAACATTTGGTCCAGAAAATACTTTATTTTTAATGTTTTTTATCTTTATTTAGGCTCAGGGGGAATTATGAGATTTGTTTAGATTTACAAATCCTATCTTTGATTATTAAAGCATCACCCAATTATTTATTCCTCACAGTATAGTTGTTCAGTTTATGCACCTTTAAAAAGCGTTCAGTGTACTCAGGTAACGTGTGTATCCAACTAATGCATAATAACTTAATAACTTAATAGACACCCTGTGTCTCCACCAATACTTCATCATTATTATTAGAAACCCACTGTCTCACCCTTACTATTACGGATTCATCAATCCTGGCGCCCTTCGGTTAGGTACGAATGCAGTAGTTCGTTACCACCGGTATAACCACAATAACATGTCGGAGGTATCGATCCACCATCACGGCTCATATCAATAATACTCTAATAATGTTAATTACAATTTGTGTGGATTCCTAAGTTATACACATTTTAAATACTGGTCATGAAGATTATGTTTGTGTAAAACACATTCTAACAACGCTATGAATTAACATGAAGGCTTCTGATACAAACTAAAGTGTGAGATTGTGCATTTATTAAATTGCCTCTTCCCTGAATGAGGTCGAACCTATGTTCTCTGGTTACGAAATACTGTTGCATTCATGGCTTGTCTGGCTTCTCGTAAAGAAATAAACCTGTTTTCAAGTATTGATGTGGCCAACAAATGTGACTAACGGAACTCTGCATTCCGCTTATAATAATGCTAAGAATTTCACAGCCTTCTAAATAAATAATGATGCACTGCCTAAAATCGAGTGTGCTGTGTAGTGGTTTGGCTTATATATGTAACCTTGGCCTTGTTCTAACACCTGCCAAAACTAGATTTTTGTCATCAGCTTGACAAAATAAAAGTTGTTAATAACTGTTTTGAAACGATACGAAATGGACATTGAAAATACAGCCTTCCTGGCGTTTATAATTTTTTTAACAAAATTGTAACTTTCCACACGTGTTCTTATAATAGCTACCTGCATTGTGCACTGAAAAATGAAACCAAACTAAAATTAAATCTACTGTTTCCAACTCATTACAATAAACGCTACTGATACAAGACCCGACTTACAGATGCAGCGACCGTCGGTTCGAGACCCGCCATGAGATGTTGTAAGCGGTCTCCTCTACGGTTTTAAATCATTTCCTGATTGTTTCCGGTCACCTTCCGCTGCCAATTCCCCACGCATGATTTAGCTATCCATCTGCATTGCATGGTAGGGGTTATATTCCAAGATTTGACGTTTCAGTAGGATCATAATGTTGCCGTTGGTGATAATATTACACATGTTTAAAGAAAACTTGCACTCACTGATGCTATAGTGCGGTAATAAATTGCCCATTTTCACTCCGCCACTGGCGTTAAGTTATCGCTTCTGCGACGCTCACTCGTTACTTTCGCGAATTATTTACACAAAATAAAAATCATAATCACTGCTCTTCCGGCAAAACATAAAAATATTCCTTTAGAATTACACAGTTTATCAATTTACAGTTTATAATACACTTGGATGCGACCATGTGGTCTTAGAGTTTGCGTTGCACGCTTCCATAATTTTCACTCCGTGAATCAAAATATTTCTCAGATTGAATGTTATTAATTGTACACAATTATTTGATTATCAGTTTATGCCCTGATGGCTGTCCATTTGACAAATATACTCGGATTTATCCATAGCACGTGGATTCCCTTCACGGAACGTGTCCTTATTTGTGCTTCACATTCACATCGGTGTTGCTTCATCAAACTACGAGTAAGTACTGGCTTCACAAAATATGGCGTTCAATCTAGTCATGAGTTAGCCGTGTAAATTGACGGTTTCGCTCGTAAGCGTTGTATACCGTATTTTAAATAAGCAGAATTACGTTGATTAAATAATTGTGGATTTATGGAATGTCTAAAGTGCACAAAAATGTAATTATAAGCGATATTGCTTCACCTTCTTCCCGCCGCTCGCAGGGTACGTTCAATTACTTTCCAGCATGGATCTTGGTCTTTGTTAGCTGTGCAAACATGCGTCAACTATGCGTCAACATGCGTCAACGGGCGCAATATGATCTCCACTTCCGTGGGAAGGACTTAAAATAACCATCCTATCGGGTAATTTCATAACCAAGTTGTTTAAGTGGTAAGATTGTTCTTGAATTAGCCGTAATATTGCCTTACAAGAATTGCTTTGAAGCTATAGTGCACATAATTAATCTATAATTATTAGCGTAGTTGCATGTGTTGTGGACTGGCCGAGCCATGCTACACGAATATTCCGCTGAATATGGTCATTCCTCTAGTTTTCAGGAACCCTCTTCGATAGCTTAACCATCTCAGAATAGTCGTTGTACTAGTTTCTGCTAGAGACAACATGGTCATCAGCGTCGTGTACTTATTGTGAGCGTATATGTATCCCATACACAATTTGTAATTGGTTTGAGGTAGCCAGACATTTATTGCATAATTTGCCCTGGGACTCATGCCAGAATTTTCCTGTAGTGAATGTGGAACACCCCAAAGGAAAACAAAACTCGGGGGGCGTAGTTATCATTGGAATGCAAACCACGGTACTTGAGAAATCTCAGTTACCTATTGTGATAACTTATCCTTCTGACTGTACCACTACAATATAAGTAAAGCTCTATGTTTAGATCTGGTTTATAACTTACCCATTGACTGAGTTATTCACGCTTCTGAAGATTCTGCATTAACGCCTAGAATGTAATATGAAATAAAATTGGATGTATCCTGTTGGTTTTTGCAATCTGTATTCTTGAAAATGAAAACTATTTCCTTTCCAGGAACGGATTTACGGACCGCTACCATATCTTCAAACAGAATATTGATAAACTCTCCAGCATATTATTCCTGACGCATATAGGTATAAAAATGGTTTTTGAGTACTGTCATCAAACACTTCCCGACGTGATAGTGAACTTCAAGAAGTACAGGTATGGATGGCATCTTTCGTGAAATAGTCTGTGAATGTTAAATACACAAATGAGACAGCACAGTGAGTGTGATAATGCACATGATACAGCCTCTGGTAAACAAAACAAACCTACAATGCAAAATCAACATGGCTCAAAAATGTCTTTTTCGAGTTATGGATATATTAGAATAAAACAAGTAGTTCCGTGCATAACTAAATAGCCTAGTTTCATATATCCCACTGGTCTTTAACATTAAATCTCTCCTGCCCATAAAAGGATTTACCATGCGATATACTAAATAGCTTTTGGTACACGACCGATGTCTTCATCAACACCATAACAATGAGAGGTTATGTGCTAGAATATACAGCTTTCAATATCGGTGATTAAGACTCCTCACGCGAGATGGAATCTTTCTGTAACGAATCACGGGAGCTAATCTAAAAAAAAAAAAAAGCACGGCTTCTATGTTTTACGAAAAGTAAGCTACAAAATTTAGTACAATTAGATAGTGATTATTATCATAGCCCATCCATCATACGAATCTTTCTTTTCAATCGCCTGAATAAGATACAAGAAATAAAACAATAAATCCGTGAAGAATAAAATGCCATATTTTCATATATCCTACTTATGTTAATTGCCTCTATCTACATACAAAATTTCAGTTTGATTCCTGTATAACCGTAGATATTGAGAACTGTCTAAATATTTTGGATTGTCGCCATATTGTATTTTATATATAAGCCATAGAGTTATGTACTATAATAATAATAATAATAATAATAATAGCCTCAATGTCCCTAGAAGGGCAAAGGCCTCCTACATAGAGGGTAGTTCTTACTTCGCTAATGCGGTGAGCTATTCGCATGTACTAATAGATGAATATTATTGCGTAGGTTTATTATTTAAACTTCTATCGCATGATTAGGACACAAGAGATCAAAATAAAAACGAGATTTTAAAATTTCGCACAGCCGCCATCTTGAGGTTATGAAAACAATTGAAATGAATTAGATGTCACTGCATTAAAATTTGCATAAGCATTTACCGTCCCAAGTTTCACTGCGCTCGGATGATTAAATCGCGAGAAACCGTCTATTTTATATTTAAATTTCGCGTCGCTACCATGTTGGATTTGTGCTCACCAGGCTATTGAATGTCCCATAGGTTAACTTATATTTATAGCCTCTATACACATACAACACTTCAGTTTGATTGCTGTCATAGATAAATAAATATTGAGAACTGTCTAAATATTTGGGATGGTTGCCAAGTTGGATTTTAATGTATGTAGGCCATAGAGTTATGTAGACTACTATTAGATGAGGATTACCGTGTACGTTCATTATTAAAACGTTGATATCCATGGCATGATTAGAACACAAGAAATAAAAACTTAATTTTAAATGTTTGCACAGCCGCCATATTGAGGTTATGTAAACGATTGAACTAAATTAGATGACAGTGCATTGCAATTTGTATAGTCATTTGCTGTACCAAGTTTCACTGCGTTCCGATGGTTAAATCGCGGAAAAAGTATAATTAAATGTTTCAACTTCGCTTCGCCGCCTTGTTCGTTTTGTAGTTAACAGGTTTCTGAAAGTCATACAGGTGTGCTTCTAGTAGTGCCCTTTATTACCGTAGAAAATTTCAGAGTGATATCAGTAATAGCTTCGGGGATATAGAATGCCGGTGATATTCTTCGCACAGCTACCATGTTGGATTGTTGTGACGTAATAAAATTTGAAGGGCACGGTCGGATTTGGACAATGTGCTTACCGAGTTTCATTGAAATCGCTCCAGCCATTTAGATTTTATTAGGGGGTGACACTGATACATACGCACACACACACGGGCAAAAAGAGATCTCATAAGCCTAGTTTTAGCCTATTTTCATTAATGAAAAAAAAAATAGGCTTATGAGATCACCTGTTGTATGTGTGTGTGTCCCCTAATGACTTCTGAACGGCTAGAGCGATTTCAATGAATCTCAGTAAAGTCATAGTACTATTTTGACCGACCCCGACTGTGCCCTTCAAATTTCATTACGTCTCACCAATCCAATTTGGTGCCTGTGCGAAGCATTTCACCAGCATTCTATATTTCCGAAACGGTTACATATATCAACCTTAAATTTTTTTAAATGATAAAGGTCACTACTAGACGTTTACCTATGAGACTTTCAAAAACCTGTTAACTACAAAACGAACATGGTGGCCAAGAGAAATTGAACCATTAAAATAGACCTTTCTCGCGATTTAACCATCCAAACGCAATGAAACTTGGTACAGAAAAGGTTTGTACACATTATAATGTACTCGCGTCTAATTTAGTTCAATTGTTTACATAACCTCAAGATGGCGGCTGTGCGAAATATTTCACCGCCATTCTATATCTCCGAAACTATTACTGATATCACCCTGAAAATTTGTACCGTGGTAGAGGGTACTACTAGAAGTTCAGCTATGATACTTCCAAAAACCTGTAAAATACAAAATGAACATGGCGGAGAAGCGAAGTTGAAACATTTGTATAGACTTTTCTCGCAATTTAACCATCTGAGCGCAGTGCAATATGGTACAGTAAATGTTTACACACATTGTAATGCACTGGCATGTAATTTAGTTCATTTGTTCATATAACCTAAAGAGGGCGTCTGTGCGCAATTTGAAAATTAAGTTTTTATTTCTTGTGTATTAATCATGCGATTGAAGTGAACGTTTGAATAATGAACTTACGCAACAATCGTCATCTAATTCTATGGCCTACATATATCAAAATCCAACATGGCGACCATCCGAAATATCTAGACGGCTCTCAAAATCTACGAATCTATTACAGCAATCGAACTGAAATTTTGTATGTTGATAGAGGCAATTAACACGAGTAGAATATATGAAAATAGGCTATATATTTCTTCACGGAACTACTTGTTTAGCCTATTTTCATTTATGAAAAAATGGCTTATAAGATAACCTTTTGTACGTGTGTGTGTGTATGTGCGTGTGTCCGTGTGTATGTGAACCACCAATAACTTCTAGACGGCTCCAGCGATTTCAATGAAACTCCGTAAGGTCATAGTACTATTTTGGCCAACTCCGACTGTGCCCTTAAAATTTTATTGATTTTCTGCAATCCAACATGGCGGCTGTGTGAAATATTTCACCGGCATTTTATCTCTCCGAAACTATTACTCATATCACCCTCATATTTTTTACGGTGATAAGGGCACTACTAGACGTTCACCTATGTGACTTTTAAAAACCTGTTAACTACAAAACGTACAAGGCTGCCAAGCGAAATTGAAACATATAAATAGTCGTTTCTCGCGATTTACCCGTCCGAACGCAGTGGAACTTGATACAGCAAATGACTATACAAATTGCAATGCACTGACATCAAATTTAGTTCAATTGTTTACATAACCTCAAGATAGCGGCTATGCTTTTTTTTAATTAAGATTTTATTCCTTGTGTTCTAATCATGGGATCGAAATCGACGTTTGAATAATGAATGTACACAATAATCCTCATCTAATAGTACATAACTGTATGGCCTACATATATTATAATCCAACATGGCGACCATCCGAAATATTTGGATGGCTATCAATATCGATTAATCTGTGGCAGCAATCAAACTGAAATGTTGTATGTGTGTATAGGCAATAAACATAAGTTCACGTATGGGACGTTCAATAACCTTGTGAGCACACATCCAACATGGTAGCGACGCGAAATTTAAATATGCAAATGGACGTTTCATGCGATTTAGCCATCCGAGCGCAGTGAAACTTGGTACTGGCATCTAATTCACTTAAATTGTTTTCATAACCACAAAATGGCGGCTGAGCGAAATTTTAAAATCTTGTTTTTATATCTTGTGTCCTAATCACGCGATTAAGTTTGAATAAACCACCTACACACTAATCTTCATGTAATAGTACATAACGCTAAGACCTATAAATAAAAATACAACATGGCGACCATCCAAAAAATCTAGACGGTTCTCAATACCCACGAATCTATTACAGCAATCAAACTGAAATTTTGTATATTGATAGAGGCAATTAACCTAAGTAGGATATATGAAAATAGGCTATATAGTTTTTCACGGAACTGATTATTTCATAAATGAAAATAGGCTGAAAATAAGGTTTAAAATTTTCAAACTAATGCCATCTTGAATTTTTGAAAGCAATTCAACATCATTAGATGTCTCTCTCTACACTGTGCTGTGAATAAAGATTCGCTGTGCCAAGTTTCATTGCCCTCGGATGATTAGATCGCCCGAACGTTTATGTTAAACATTTGAAAATCACTTGGTCACCATATTGTTTTTGTGTTTACCAGGATTTTGAAAGTCACAGATATGTACTTACTTGACAGACCCCTAGCTCCATACAGAATTTCAGTTTGTTTGCTTAAATAATATCGGAGACATTGCGAACCGGTGAAATAAATGCCATGGATGCCATTATTTTATATAATGTGCAATAGAATTATAACATCCGATTAATATTTTAATCGTGTCTCATTATACTACCCTACTTTTCTATCGCTCATTTAGAACACATGTTTTTAAATACATTGAATAGCCGCCATTTTCAGATTCTCATATAACATTAGACGCCTGTATATTGAGCCCGTCAGAGGAGCTGCCAGGACAGCCAACAACCGAAATGACTTCCCTAACATCTCATCCGCCGGACCTAAATGCCAAGAGGATCAGGTGAACTTCCAAACAGGCCAAAGCGGCACGAGAATCCATCATCCACGGGGATTGTGGTACATGGTGACTAAAGGTCATAGACTGCCTAAGGAAAGGTTCACCTTAAAAGCTAGACAGAGAAAAGAAACATCCAGACTTATGTAAAACATCGTAAAGATTTATTTTAAAATCGACAAACCCCTATCCTAGTTCGGAGGGTTTCTATCGGCTAATCCGCAAGCTAATAAATAATCAAAAATAAAGAGCAGGTCCCTACCCGAGAAGTTACTGTAAACCCTCGCGAAAGATCTATCTCACAATTATTAAAGCAACAACATCAACACTAGGAAAATGGTAAGGCGAAAAACCCTAGATCAAGTTACAAGATCAAGCTAATATCGGAATTTACATTTGATAGGGCAGCAAAACAAATCTAAGTTAGGATGATACCATTTCCTCATTTACATTTAATATTAATTCATCTTGCTAAGTCCTACCAATTAATTACAACATTTACGGCGGTGACGTCCGTAATATCAAACAATTACAATCAAAGCTATGTGACAAGCTATAAAAAACATCTAAGGCATTCTTACAAACTAGGTGCTAATCGGCACACAAAAGGTGACATGGAGGATTTATACGCTTTCACATCAATAAATCAATAAATACAAGACCACAGTTTTATTCAAAGCCTACCTACACCTTGGTTTACTGTTTGTAAGCCATAGTCATTTAACGTGTGTAATTACGGTGACGACTGCGTAGTGGAAACTACGTCTAACATCGTGTGGCCTGAGCTCCACCAGCTACGAACTATAGGTTCAAGCAAGACTCTGTCGTTACAAAAAGTGTCAGCTGTCCTAAGGTCATGTCCTCCAGGAAATACTTTCATTGGCACGGCTATGTCAGCAGGTTCCAAATGCAAATGATCAAGGTTAAATAGAAAAGATTTGTTATTTATATTTTGTTTATCAAAATTATGTGTTTTATTATTAAGATGTCGGTTTAAATTATAGTTGGTTTATGGCGAATAACAGCTGACTAGCCTGGCATGGAGCGTCTCTGCGAGATCATCTCTGCCGATGAGCCTCGACTCAAAAGTCGGGATACGATCAACGAGTAATAACATCTCGGACACACAAAAACACGAGTTACCAGCGGCGAGCAGAACGCGTTCAATAACTTTGGGACAGGCCTGGAAACACATCAGTTACCCTCCCTAAATATTTGGTCTACGGGAACTGTCCCCGACATGGTACACAAAATACCTTCTTACATGAAAAGCCTCTTCACGGGGGAGTCACTAGCCTCCAACATGATATAAGAATCCTGACATAACTGTACTCGTCGAAACAACGGTACACGCAATGGGCGTTTAACTAACAAATAACAATCTACAGAACATGTGTTCAGACACAGGAATGGACACTGGGTTCCATGAGCTATCAATGCAATGAAAAAGAAAATGCTGGAAGCATTGCGTCCTGTGTTAAAAATAAGTCTGTCTCACTTGGAAGCAAGCGCTCTCAATCGTGCGCTGGGAAATATTCACACACCTGTCTTTGTGTCACAGCGAGTTACAGGCTCCCTGTACTATTTGACACAACACGTTGACTGGGCCGGCAGTTTTGGCAAGAAAATAACTATAAAACTGGCCTCATAATAATACCTTTACCATGGGTTATAAACATCAAAGAATGTGTGCATTAAGAGCACGCTATAAAGCTGAATATAAATATATAAATCTGTCTTTCATAGCAAAGACGTTTAAAAGATAGCAATGTCTATCATTGCTGGAGCTCTTTGCTCTCAAAGATAAAACACTTCATTTGTTTCTCGTATCAAACATTCAAATAAATCACGTGTCATTACACTTGACACAAACAAAATAATATTATGGCGCAAACCCCACTCTGCTGGATTTGCTTAATGATACGGTGGGAACTGGGTTCGATGCTAGGTTAAAACGAACATCCCTTTTACTTGCAAGGTCTACACTCGACCTGGATGGCTTCTGAGCACATCCTGAATGAAATATAAATGCAGTTACAAAACTGGTAATTACAGTCGATTACCTAAATGATACGACTTCTCTAATCAAGTCAGGGGCGTAACGTTGACTGGCTGCTATAAGTGCAGTTAAAGAGTTATGACCATGGCATCAACTTGCCATGACAGGACTCTGCTAAGACTCGAAAATCACCCCAGATGGGGTTAAACAAAGTAGCCCTGAAATGACTACGGTCACGTTTAGCAATAGACAGGAATTGGCGTCATACGACGTCCAACAGGTTGCACCAGGGTTAAACAAAATATCGAACCCAAGGTTGGCTCACAATCACTGTAAATAAATAACATCTAATTATACTAATTACATTCCCTGCCTATAAAATGGCTGTCACGAAGTTCGTCTGATTTACAATCTACACTAATCTAAATATACCACCAATGACTAGAACAATGAAGGGTTGTACAAACTCACGATATGAAGGAGCCCTCACTTAGCTCTTTCCAACGACAAGGGTTGAACAAAAGCACCTCTGGCTTTCAGGATTGGTTTTGTCCATATCAGAACTTCCATCTGGGCTCTCCCAAAGACCAGCGTTCGGTCTGTCCCCGTAGTTGACATCGTGAATGGGTTGGTCATGCCTAGAAAGGGCATCCTCGACTCCTTCCTTCTCGTTCGACGTTCTTGAAGTTCCAAATCATGCTCGTTCCATCCGAGACGTCTCCCTCATACCATGACGGTATCTAGCCCATCATCTTCGACTCGAACATGGTGTTATAAATGTCGAACACGTGGTCGGTAATATTAGACATTATGTATTTCTTTATCACTTGAAATTGCGGTGTGCTTTGTAGCTATCACAGGCGTTACACATATATCTAGCAACACAGCCTCTACACTTTGCAGATATCATAAATAAATGGCCATGCATTGATCTGCTGGTTCACACGTGCACAGATTCTATTTTTGCAATCACGTGGCATCCGTGAAATTGGCGTCGAATTCTTGCGGATAAATCCACTGTAGCAATTTATACACGAAGCGTATTTAATATAACACTCGTTTAATGCAACGTTATCACAATTTCTTGTATATTTGACACCAGGCTTTAGCAAGGAATACAATGTTTCATTGGACTGGAAATTGACTGTATTCACAAGTTTGTCTTGTTTTCTCTGTCCTTTGAAGAGAACAAACGTAGTATTAGACCATAAATTACGTAAAGATCTCTCAGTAGTCAGATACTGCTACACGATATAATGAACTTTCAAACGAGTCCAATGTTCCATTGATACAGTAGTTCATGCTGGATAACAATGGGTCACTAAAGGTTACCACAATACTGTATAATGCGCTATAATGTAACGTATATTAATTATTGTAGCGTACAATTATAATACAGAACGTGGCAGGCAGAGTTGTTCTTGTATTTGATACTTGAATGTTTCAAGGTGATTATGTCAGTTATCAAAGTACACCCCCCGTCGAACTAGATGAAACCCGAAACAGTTCGAGAGTGATGTTGCTCAATATGCAATATTACCTGAAGTTCACTGTCACAACTTCTTTTTAAATCAAGCACTATAAGTCAATGCCTGACATTCGCCAATTATTCCATTAAGGCACAGTGAATTAAAATGTATACCTTTTTGTGTAATGATTAAAATATGTGACCTTTTCTTTAATATAAGAGTTGTTGAAATGAAACATGGCTGATGTCTAGAAAACACGATATGTACCGGTATTGGACATTGTATCCCAATGACAACATACAGATGACAACTCGAGGGAGTCTGCATATGCGGTATTCACTTCCCCTGTTCAGGCACCTGTTCCAACTCTGAACAAGTTTCTCTTTCACCCCTCGCGAAGAAAAACGCTGGTTGCTGGTGAAGCCACTCTTCCACAGAATCACAAATCGTTTGATCTGTGGCAAGTGAAATAATTCTCTGAAATGGAAGTCGTGTACAGGGACGTTTATCTCAAACGAAGCAAGTGTTCAAATAGTGTGGCGAGTTCTGATGTGGGCAGGAATGCACGGTGGATCCCCAACGAAATGGACGGTTGCGTACACTAATGCAGTAAAATATCACCTCTGTGGGCATGATAGCCTAAGCTAATAATAATATTATTGGTTTTACGCCCCTTTTAACTACTGCGGCATTTAGAAATGCCGGGGTGCAAAAGTTTTGTTGCAAAGGGAATCTTTAACGTGCCAGTAAATCTACTGACATAGCACCCTCAAATGCTTTGACTGTGTCAGGATTCGTTCCTGCAACCTTGGGCACAGCAACACAGAACGTAACCAATGGCGGCCAATCTCAGTGTGGGTTACATACCCAGCGTCTTCTACCGTCCTTCTTCGCGGACGATATAGGGAAAATTCTTCAGTGATGGGACGGATGCCTGAACAGTGGAGGTCAGGATATGCAGGCTCCCTCAAACTGTCATCTTTTTGTAAATACAATTAGGGATTTACAACATCTTGGTCATCAGCCCCATGTAGTTGGGTGTGTGTTGAACTTGTCTAATAACTTGTACTTATTTGATGACTCTAGTAGTATGTGTAACTGTATTAGGGAAGGATGAGGTAGGTGCCCGGGACTTAAGGAAAAGCAGTATCCCAGCATTTGCCTGGAGGGAGTGTGGAAAAGTCTTGAGAAAACTACACTCAGGATAGCAGCTATCAGCGTCGGGATTCGAACCTACAATCTCCGGAATTGCTGCTGCCGTTGCGGTCGTAGTGCACGATTTAACAAGCACGGCTAAGCCGCAGGGTGAACTGTCATCTGAATGCTGTCGTTGTGATATATTGTAAATTGTGTTTGGAGGTAGACATCATTTGGACATCCCTAGTAAAGAGACAGTGCAGATACTGCCTCACCCGACGCCTGGCGTCGCGGAGCATCCAAGTTAAATTAGTGGATATCTCGCGAACCAATAACGCTAGAGACTTGTATGTGTCAAATTACTCGGAATGACGCTCCCGTCTCTATAAACTACTCGTTCTTTTGATTTAAAAAATAATTCGAAAATAGGCTATATTTTTAAAACTAAGAATTGCAATGGCTAAAACGAAAGGTCTCTATATTCCATTTCGTTACAACAAAATATTATATTTTTTAGATTTCTTCCAAAACAAAAACAAATTGGAAGGTCGGCTATATTTTAAAATATATGAATCACAGAAAGTCGTATGTTTGACTTTAACCGAAGGTCATTACCCCCTCTATCCCCCCCCCCCCCAAGTCTCATATCCCTAGAGAGTAGAGGAGAGGTAAGAACCCTGCTTCACCTGTAGCCGTGAGCGTTAAAGCACGTACCACGACTGCGTGTTGCATGTCGGGCTGAACCCCCCTTTTCCATGGAGTAAGCAACCCATTTTAAACGGTGGATTATTTTCTTTACAGTAGAGTATTTATTTTTACAAATTTGTTAAAAGACACGACTACCGGATTATTATTAGTTAAAAATTGATTGATTGGTGACGATGGCTATGTCGACAGAGATAGTTTCCCTAGGCGAGAAGAATGGCGAGAGGAATATTTGTAATGGAACAGATTTAGGTTGAAACACGGCTTTGAATTATGAAATGAATGTAAGATTTATATATTCCGCCTGGTAGCCAGCGCCAGATCTGCTCTGTGTAAAGTAGGCTCTCGGACTAACATTGCTGGCCAGCCTCTGCAGCACCCCTTATCTAGGAATGCGTCGAGTGGGTACTTGTTAGCGTGAGAACGCACGTGACATGACTGCTCGTCTCTCTGCTGTGATGCAACATAATGCAAGCTAGCAAGTTTAATCTTGTATTGTTTGTACGAGAGAAAATGCAAGTTAAAGTGAAATAGGAAACCATTCAGGTATTCCCATTGAACTTAAGACTTGCAGTGCATGATAACAGAATTGCGAAGCGTGGGAAACTGGTGATAACGCATGTGACGTGACTTATAAAGAGAGGTCTTAAACATTTCCACTCTCACTTATGTAATTACTTGCCAAGACGCTACAGCTCTGCTCGAACACTTGCTCTTGTTTAACATTTTGTTACGTGTTGGCTGAAAATACTTGAAATATTTTGTGAAGTAAGTACCTATTAATGGTTTTTTGACTGTTTTAATGCCAATTGACGTTAACGTTCTATTTACTGTTATTTATTGATTTTATTTATTTGCTTGGAGATATTGTTGACGAATGGGACATTTATTACCTGGTGCAATTAGAGGCGTGATACAGTTTTTTGAGGTAAGTTTAGTATTAATGGTTTTTAGTTTTTTAATGACAATGGATGTTAATGTTATTGATTGGAATTTATTTGCTGATTGATTGTTTAATATTATTTTCAACAATTCTTGTGAAAGAGAGAGAAATAGAGAGACAGACCATTACACTATTGAGCCAACGAGAAGGGAAAAGCAAGGCTTTGAGGGCTAAGGTAATTTTGTTTTATAAACTCTTTGATTTTTCTTTGAAACTATCTTTTTTATGGAAAGCATGTACTAACCTGAATTTATACATTCATGATGGTATATGACGGGCCAGGGGGAAAACGATGAGAGTCATAAAGGATGAGTTTTTCAATAACACGATTTTAAAGTTCAAGACGTTCTATTCTGAATCAGCCGTTAACAATTTGTAATGTGAGACTGTAAATGAACAATAAAAGTACTTGACAACAGTATTCTAAAACAATATTTTTATTTCCTCAACATTTCAAAATGTTATAAACTTTTAAATACACTTAATACATATTGTCAGAGAGGTGAACGGTGAGAGTCAGTAGACAAGTTTTACACAAACTATCAAACAAGGATGTCATTTCACTAAAGTTATTCAAACATATTCTCTTTTTAATATCACTTTTAAAGTTCAGTTTTGCGGTAGCATCTAGTAACCAAGTTCAAAGCTAGTTGTCGTTGACGGTGGCGTTCGGTAGCAAAAGTAGGAACTACTTGAAAATTGAATGTCTACAGTCCTTACTTGAGTGAGTGGTTAACGTGTCAGTTTACTAACCCCCCCATGCTTGCAGGTTCGCTCCTGGCCGTGGTAAGTGATTTTTCAAAGGCGGCAAAAATTACGACATGCATGTCATACGATGTTGGCATGTCAAAGAACCCATTTGAATTCAGTAGGCCGTGTTCATAATAGCAAAATTAATCTCCGGAGTTTCCGCCAACACAAAGTTCCTCATTTCTCTACTAGAAAGCGCTGTAGTGTTCAAGGAGCTTAGATATCTAACCGCCTTGATTTTCATAGTGCTTCAAGGAACAACGAAATTCAACATGCATGCTACCCTCTGGGTGTCAAATAACAATGCTTGCACCCGGCACCCAAGGCCATACGATATTATTATTATTATTATTATTATTATTATAATACTTGAATTAAAAACAGATAACACACACTAAAACATCCACCAAAATTAACTCCGGTTATCAGACAGATTCTGCACACACACAAAGTACAGGGGGCTACATGACCGCGGTGTCGCAGCCCCTAAACTAAGGAACCAACCAAAGTTCAGTTGAGTCTTAAATTGAGTCGTTAGTTGAGTCTGAAGAATCTATTAATCAATTCTTGAGTTGTAGCAAAGTTTTCATCAAGTTAAGTTTTTCGGTTAGCCTCGCCCTAAGTTTGGTATGCTTCTAATCGCATTGTGGTTCGGATGCACACAAAAATAAACATTAGCCCATTTTTAACTGTGCACTCTTTTTTTTGGAATTCCATACATATTGCCTCTATACGTTCAGTATTTTTGGAAGCCTTTCTTGGTGACCTTTTACATTCATAAAAACTTCAGCTTTCCTTAAGTGAAGTTCATGGATAATTTTGATTTGATTCACGGATAATTTTTTTTTTCATTTCATCTTGTACAGTTTTTATGTCTTCTTTTGCGTTGTCGATTTTCACTTGGAGGTCTCGTTCCTTTGCTCTAAATTCGTCACATGTACTACTAGTAATTTAATGATAAATAAACCACACTGAGAAAAGACGACTCACTCAATGAAGATAACCACAAAACAAAATACTAACACAAAAACAACAAAACAGCCAGGAATTCTGGGAGCGGCTGGCTGACACTCATCAGTCTTGCCACCTAGCAGCTTGGCTATCATCACTTTTCCCCCTTGTGGCAAATATTACCCTGCTCATATCTGTTGACTGCTATCACTTTTCCTCATGCTTGTATTGCTGGAAGGTAAAGCATCACCATAGCTACCGACTGGCACTAATAACTCATTTTTGTCATTTTCATGACTCTCATCGTTTTCCCCCTGGCCCTCCATATTTGATTTCTCTTTAGATTACTGGATAAACTCTACCGCTACAGCTGAAAACATGAAAGGCTCTTGCTATAAAACCTCTACTTGAGACATTGCTGTGCAAACTCAGGTAAGACTAACTTGCAATTATGGCCTATTCTGCCACTGCTACGAAAAATAGTTAAAAGTGGGAGCCCCTAGACGCTTGTTTTAAATCCCGTGTTTATCCAGGTCGCGTGATGAATGTTACGGAAAGTGTGATTCCCAAGCAATCTTTGGAATCTTGTTCTCCGATTTTGTCAGAGCAAATTTGTACAGCCCTAAGGTTACACAGGGCTTTAAAGGCTAATATGGAACTGGTCTGAGATTTCGTACACAAGAAGAATGATATTGCGATGAAGTAGAACTTTGTTTGTGTAGCAAAATGTAAGATCTCTTCGTAGCCTACAATTTGGAACAGTGGTACGAAACACAAGCTGTGAATGTCTTGCCTGTTAAATTCGATAAATTGCAATAAGGACCCAGTGGCCTTGCCTTAGACAAAATACATTACCTTCAAATTAATATTTGCAAATTTAACCCTTTCAATACCGGGTCCAATTATACTGCAACACCACGAGCGATAGCACTGAAATAAAGCCGTGGTGAGTAGGATAAATATAGCGGTTCTGGCACAGGGGCTAATGCGCAAGATGGCCGCCGCGCGCAACCAGTCCTATGTTATTCTTATGGAGGGGACAGTCAGAGCCGGCGCAAGGGCTAATGCGCAAGATGGCCGCCACGCGCTACCACACTCTTAAATGGCGGGCTTTTCAAATCATTATTTATTTCCTTTTAATTTATAAATTTTTATGTATTTAATGTATTATTTTGTAGCACAGGGCTAATACACAAAATGGTCACTGCACACAACCACTTACACATATAACATGCTAACCTAACTTTACCTAACCTAACCTAACCTAACCTAACTTCACCTAACCTAACCTAACTTTACCTAATCTAACCTTACTTAAAAGTGCGAGCAAAAAAAAAGTGAGAGCAAAAAGTGTGAGCAAAAAAGTGAGAGCAAATGTGAGAGCACAAATAATAAACTTAGTTATAACCTAACCACACCTAACCTAACCTAACCTAACCTAACTTCACCTAACCTAACCTAACCTAACATAACCTAACGTCAAAGTGGGGGCAAATATGGGAGCAAAAAGTAACAGCAAAAACTGTGAGCAAAAAAGTGAGACCAAAAAGTGAGAGCAAAATAGTGGGAGCAAAAAGTGGGAGCAAAAAGTGTGAGCAAAAAAAGTGTGAGCAAAAAGTGGGAGCAAAAAAGGTGGAGCAAAAAGTGGGAGCAAAAATGTGGGAGCAAAAAAGTGAGAGCAAAAAAGTAAGAGCAAATGGGAGAGCACAAATAATAAACTTAGTTATAACCTAACCTAACCGAACCTAACCTAACCCACAGAAACCTCATTTAAAGGTTTAAGATTTTACATTTTAACATTTTACAGTTTAACATTTTAGATTTTGATTTTTTCATTTTACATTTTTTAGACTTTACGTTTTACATTTTTGATTTTTTGTATTTTAGTTTTTTTTTAGATTTTACATTTAAGTTTTTCGATTTTAGATTTTACATTTTCCGAAAAGGGTAACCTACAAGGTCACATACCTAACCTCACCAAATCTAACTTTACCAAACCTAACTTAAGCTATTCCAAAGGCTAATGCACACACACAAAGTATATAAGGGCACATGCAACTATCCTTATGCTAGTCTTATAGGCTACTGTACAACATGATCACTACCCCAACCGGGTATTTTTTTTCATTTTGTTGTTTACACATTTGTCAATTTTCCAATTTCCCATTTTCAGGTATTTTTAAATGTCAATTTTAAGTTTTTCAATTTCATATAGGTAAGAAACGGGTCATACTATACTTTCTGCTATCGAGTTTCAGCTACTTTTCAAGGTCACGCTCACCGAGCATTGCCGGAGGCTTTCGAAGGTTAACGATTGGATTATGAGCGTGAGGCAGGTAACAAGAAACACAAGCGGTGCCCATGCAATAGTTTTATTAATTATATATATCTACAATTTTTACATATAATACACTCTTTTCTTTATTTTAGTAATAATATCCATATTTATTTTTATAGATTCTAACTTAAATGTTTCCTTACATTTTTAGGTCCCTTTTGTATCCATTAGTTTATACGAACAGGGGAGCCCATGTTCTTGATTTGCCATGCATATTTACACACAGACCACAACTCTTTCCTTATGTTTGCTCGGTGTAGTTTTAATAGCATGTAGCTTAATTTTGATCCGATAATTTAAGTCTGTATCCGAATCTTTTAGTTCCTTTTCCAGCCAATAATTGGATATAAAGAAAGAGTCAATATTTTCCATTTCCAAGACATATCTTACTTTATGTCTATATACTATTGGTTTTATTCCCTTAACAATTAGTTCTGTTCCTTTTTCCAGACTTTCTAACCGGGTACACTTTTGGATTTTTATTTGGCTTTCGATTACCTGGATTGTAATGTTATTAAGCAGGTCGACGTCACCTTGCGTATACGTTGTCGACTCTACTCTATAGTCTCTTTGGATGCTTGTGAACAACTGGAAATTCTCGATTTTAGCAAAGGAGTTACCATTAAATGTAGTCATTCCATTGGTGTTGAATTCTGCAAACGGTTTTTCAGTTTCCAGATGCACAATGTCCAATCCACCACATGGAGTTACAATAAATCCATCCTTTTTAAGCAAGTCTAAATTACCATGACTCTTTAAAAACATAGATTTTAAATATCCTTTTAAGTAGCACACATGTTTACATTTTTCACTTTCTACAAGCACTCCAACGCGTGGATAAGTTCCTTTGTAATTAACAGTAAATGCTGAGAGTTTGCATTTTCCACTCATATTTAGATTTTGGCAGGCACTTTGTTTAAAGTAAACTGTAAACCTGTTTCTTGCATCCACAATCGCCTGTTCTTTCTGCAACACTGCTTCGTACTCTTTCTTTAGGGAAGTAGTCTCAGCAACATACTCCACTTTCCTTTTTTTTATCTCAATTTCCTCCAACTCTAATTTTCGTTTCCTTACACATAGTACATTAACTGTACTCAATGGGGTAATTTCCTTAAGAGGGTATGGTTTAAGTCTGTTAGTTTATTTGGTTCCTTTTCTCAACACCTGGGGGAGAATATTATTTCTAGGGGTCAATCCTAATTCGCTAATGTTTATGTTTGCGGGAATTGTGGAGAACAATGTCCTGGATTGAGAAAAGAATGTTTCCCCAGCTTTAATGTAGCATTTTTGTATAATGCGAACATTGTTGTTTCCAGAATCATCGTTAACAATTTCTACAAAGTTTACGGGTAAGTAATTAAAACTATAGGCAGAGAGAGCATAGTTTATCAATTTTTCCCGATCTTGTCCATCGCGCAGTTCGATTTGCACACCAGTCAATTTCCGAGTATTTTTATTACCCCAATACACAAATTGCAAAACATTGTTAAACACCACACAGCAACTATTTTGTAGGTTATCCGATAGTTTGGTCCACATGGAGGTGATCGGCACCGAGTACAGGGGCGCTTCTTTTAAGTAATGTTTGTTGGCTTTTAATACACTAACACAATCTTCGAGTGGGTCAAATAAACCATCCATTTTGTAGTTGTAAATTGTTGCCTCTAGTCTTTTAATACCATGTTCCTTAGCTAAGGAAGACGTAAACGTTTCCCTTAGACGGGTGTCTGGACATCGGATAAAGTCTATAATATGGTTTCCAATGACTTTGTTTACACCAGGATTTGTAATTTAACATATACATTTGTTATATATCTTTATTCTAGAATTAGAGTTCATCCATGTTAAACAGTCTATTCCAACCGTTTTATCATTGTTCACAATCACATTACATTTTTCTCGATACTCTCCTGGCACACAAAAGTTGTGATTCGATGTTAGATAATCACACATCTCCGTCTTGTTAAAAACACCAGCCAAATCTTGGGTTATGTCCAAATCCATAAGATAAAACTCCTCAGCACGAAGCTGTTGCAATATCTCTGGAAGTTCGGCTAACAGAACGTCTAATTTAACATCAGCTAGCTCCACTTTGTATGGTATAGCCACAGGATTTTTATACTTTTCCATAATGTTAACCATTCCTTTCTCCCCAAGTTGTGCCCTGAGTCCCCGTGCCATTGCACGCTCGTTGTTGAGTAGAGGAAATGGTAGCTTTGCCTTAACACCATGTTTAGCAGAAATGAACTTGGAGAATTTACCACGTAAATAGAGGTTGAAAGCACCACACACTTCTTTCTTTAGCAGCACAGACTTACTATTTTCCAATTGTTCTTGGCAGTCCACTTGGTCACATATCCTAACCACCGTAATGTTATCACAAAACGGATCCGTAATCGGTGTAAGTAGATTAACATTTTTATCACTTAGGAGCGTCTTGTTTTCTGTGTAGTTTATATTACCAATGTCTGTAACCAGATTGTCCAGGTTTTCTAACAACAACCACAACCCAAACCGCTCGTTGGTAGGCTTTATTCTGTTCCCCATAAGTTGGGGGACACTAAACACTTTAGAGAGAGACATCTTCACACTTTCAACTACCACGAAGCACTGATTGAATGCATTAGTAGCGTCTCTTATATATACCATTAATCAATTCTATTTTTAGATTATGACGTAACTGACAACGCTTGTCGTTAGAAAGCAGTACACACATAAATACACAATCTCTCGAATATTGCCGGAGACTGCCGAAGGTTAACGATTGGAACTCTAACAAGATTTAACTTGTCGCATGACGTAACAAAAAGTTAAATGACGTAATTGTATGGGAATGTCGCTTTACCTAAAATGTAATACTATGCAAGTGTTTAACATTTTACAATCAGCTTGTGTATTGGCTTTTATGTTGGGTTTTTGTTAGCATGTGTTGGCTTTTTGTTGGCTTTTGTTAGCGTTTTGATGGCTTTCTTGGCTTTTTGTGTTGGCTTTTTATGTTGGCATTTTGTATTGGCTTTTGTTTTGGCCCTATATATTGGCTTTTGTATTAGCTCTCTTATATTTGCTCTTACTTGTAGGCTTATTTGTTCTTGAAAGTATCTGAGCCCTTTTATGCCAGCATAATGCTTACCACGATGTTTGTAAGCAACAACAACAACAACACACTAACATTCTAAAAATCAAAAGTATTCTAAGATTAATGATTGACTCTCAACTCTTACTCTTACCTCTATCCCACGCCTAGTCAAAACCAATATAATTTTTAATTTTTCCTAAAAAGTTGAATTGGGAAAATAGGCTATATGTATAAACTAAAAATCCTGAAAAGACATATGTTAACTCCAACACCTACCTCTATACCACTCTCAGTCCAAAAATAGTGTACTTTTCAAATTTTCCAAAACATATTTCCAAATGGGTTATATTTCCAATATTAGGAATTTTACAAAAGCGTTTGTCTGACGTAAATCATTGGTCTTTACCCCCTCTACCTGTAAACCAAGTCTCAGGTCTCTAGAACAACAAAAATAAAATTTTGAAAATGGGCTATATTTCCAAAATTAGGAATTCTACAAAAGAGTTTGTTTGACATAAATCAATGGTCTTTACCTCCTCTAGCACCGTACCAAAGTTCAAGTTTCTAGGACAAAAGAAAATTATTTTTGAAAAATGGTTACTATTTTGGATACTAGGAATTCTACAAAAATGTTTGTTTAACATAAATGAAAGGCCTCTATCCCCTCTACCTGTAAACCAGGGTCCTGGTCTGTAGGACAAAAATGAAAAAAGTTCAATTGGGAAAGTAGGCGATTCTTCATAAAACCAAACATTCTAAAAAAAGAAAAGAATGGCCTCTATGTCCTTTATTTTTTATAATAAAACGTTTTTTTTACATTTTTTTGAAAAAAGTTCAATTTTGAAATTTTTATATTTTGGAAACTAAAGAGTTTACAAAAGAATTTGTTTGACGTAAATCAATGGTCCCTACCCCATCTACCACCAAAATAGATTTCAAGTCGCTAGGACACAAACTGTGCAGAGAATTCTAACGAGTGTCATGGCCGCCGCGTGAGTCCACGACTTGAAATTTATTTGGTGTTAGATGGGGTAGGGACCATTGATTTACGTCAAAGTTTTTTTTGTTAACTCTTTAGTTTCCAAAATATAAAAATTTCAAAATTGAACTTTTTTCAAAAAAATGTAAAAAATAAAAACGTTTTATTAAAAAAAATAAAGGACATAGAGGCCATTCTTTTAAGCCCATAGAACACTTTTTAGAATGTTTGGTTTTATGAAAAATCGCCTACTTTCCCAATTGAACTTTTTTAATTTTTGTCCTACAGACCTGGACCTTGGTTTACAGGTAGAGGGGATAGAGACCTTTCATTTATGTTAAACAAACTTTTTTGTAGAATTCCTAGTTTCCAAAATAGTGACCATTTTTCAAAAGTAATTTTCTTTTGTCCTAGAAACTTGAAATTTGGCATGGTGCTAGAGGAGGTAAAGACTATTGATTTATGTCAAACAAATGTTTTTGTAGAATTCTTAATTTTGGAAATGTAGCCCATTTTCAAAAATTTATTTTTGTTGTTCTAGAGACCTGAGACATGGTTAACAGGTAGAGGGGGTAAAGACCAATGATTTATGTCAAACAAACTTTTTTGTAGAATTCAAAATTTTGGAAATATAGCCCATTTTCAATTCTTTTTGTTCTAGAGACCTGAGACTTGGTTTACAGGTAGAGGGGATAAAGGCCATTGATTTATGTCAAACAATCATTTTTGTATAATTCCTAGTTTTGGAAATATAACCCATTTTCAAAATGTTTTTTTGTTCTAGAGACCTGAGACTTGGTTTACAGGTAGAGGGGGTAAAGACCAATGATTTACGTCAGACAAACGTTTTTGTAAAATTCCTAATATTGGAAATATAACCCATTTGGAAATATGTTTTGGAAAATTTGAAAAGTACACTATTTTTGGACTGAGAGTGGTATAGAGGTAGGTGTTGGAGTTAACATATGTCTATTCAGGATTTTTAGTTTAAACATATAGCCTATTTTCCCAATTCAACTTTTTAGGAAAAATTAAAAATTAAATTGATTTTGACTAGGCGTGGGATAGAGGTAAGAGTAAGAGTTGAGAGTCAATCAATAACCTTAGAATACTTTTGATTTTTAGAATGTTAGTGTGTTGTTGTTGTTGTTGCTTACAAACATCGTGGTAAGCATTATGCTGGCATAAAAGGGCTCAGATACCTTCTAAGAACAAATAAGCCTACAAGTAAGAGCAAATATGAGAGAGCTAATACAAAAGCCAACATATAGGGCCAAAACAAAAGCCAATACAAAATGCCAACATAAAAAGCCAACACAAAAAGCCAAGAAAAGCCATCAAAACGCTAACAAAAGCCAACAAAAAGCCAACACATGCTAACAAAAACCCAACATAAAAGCCAATACACAAGCCGATTGTAAAATGTTAAACACTTGCATAGTATTACATTTTAGGTAAAGCAACAATCCCATACAATTACGTCATTAAACTTTTTGTTACGTCATGCGACAAGTTAAATCTTGTTAGAGTTCCAATCGTTAACCTTCGGCAGTCTCCGGCAATGTTCGAGAGATTGTGTATTTTTGTGTGTACTGCTTTCTACCGACAAGCGTTGTCAGTTACGTCATAATCTAAAAATAGAATTGATTAATGGTATATATAAGAGACGCTACAAATGCATTCGATCAGTGCTTCGTGGTAGTTGAAAGTGTGAAGATGTCCCCCAACTTATGGGGAACAGAATAAAGCCTACCAACGAGCGGTTTGGGTTGTGGTTGCTGTTGGAAAACCTGGACAATCTGGTTACAGACATTGGTAATATAAATTACACAGAAAACAAGACGCTCCTAAGTGATAAAAATGTTAATCTACTTACACCGATTACGGATCCGTTTTGTGATAACATTACGGTGGTTAGGATATGTGACCAAGTGGACTGCCAAGAACAATTGGAAAATAGTAAGTCTGTGCTGCTAAAGAAAGAAGTGTGTGGTGCTTTCAACCTCTATTTACGTGGTAAATTCTCCAAGTTCATTTCTGCTAAACATGGTGTTAAGGCAAAGCTACCATTTCCTCTACTCAACAACGAGCGTGCAATGGCACGGGGACTCAGGGCACAACTTGGGGAGAAAGGAATGGTTAACATTATGGAAAAGTATAAAAATCCTGTGGCTATACCATACAAAGTGGAGCTAGCTGATGTTAAATTAGACGTTCTGTTAGCCGAACTTCCAGAGATATTGCAACAGCTTCGTGCTGAGGAGTTTTATCTTATGGATTTGGACATAACCCAAGATTTGGCTGGTGTTTTTAACAAGGCGGAGATGTGTGATTATCTAACATCGAATCACAACTTTTGTGTGCAAGGAGAGTATCGAGAAAAGGTAATGTGATTGTGAACAATGATAAAACGGTTGGTATAGACTGTGTAACATGGATGAACTCTAATTCTAGAATAAAGATATTGAACCCTTGCAAAGAAGCTTATGAGACTCAGTTTCGGGGGGTGTAACAGTCCATTTCGTAAGTTGCTGTTAAAGCGCTTCATTAACATGCAGGGTAACACATAACAAAATAACATGCAGGAAGAAGTGAATACCAGGGTTGTAACAAATGAATTTAATAACAGATCAACTATTTACAAGTAAAAAATAAACAAAACAAAACTCCCAAATGACTCCCAACTGAATAAATTACTTGCCATAACTAGGCTTAATCTCAGGAGAGATTATAAATTGGACCAAATGTCCCAAATGCTTCAATGACATTGTGTATGTGTGCGGCTGTTCTACATGCTTAACGATGAGTACAAATAAATACGAGATTTGTCACCATCCGGTAAACCTTCAGAGGACGAATTTGCATTGTTTAGAGCTAGACAGACGCGGGGAACCAACTATACACTACTTAAATTAATCTGACACTTCCTACACTAAATAAACAACAAATTATTTCCGCTTGAAATTGGAATCAAGAACTGCCGTAGCAAAAACATTAATGCCTAAAATTAGGACTTTACAAAATCAACACAAGTAAATTAGCTCGTGACCAACAAAGAAATACACATATGACCGCCTGTCATTTTTACAAGTAAATTCAACTACACCACACGGGTGTCACAACAGACAAACTAACATAACTTGAGTCATAGAAAATCACTAGGCACAAAGCCAACATTTACATCATTAAAACAATATTCCATCCATACGATATGCGATAATTCGTAACAGACATGGCGAACTCCCCAATTAATTACGGTCCAAATGACCATCACAAAAGAACAGGTTTGCTAATGATAGCTTATAGGGGTCAGTCGGTCAACAGGACTGCCTAACAATGAGTCACCGAACCTAGACGGGCGCTAAGTGGAAATCTGCACATCTGTCAACCCACGTGTCAATAACCTCGACCTCCCATGGCACACGATCGAGTCTCGAAGAAGCGTGCTCCCAAAGCACAATATAATACGTGTGTGTGTCAGAATAAAATATCTCAGCATTTCCCCTAGGAAATCCAAGAAAATCAACACTGGACAAGGTACAGTAGCCTCCACGGAGCGCTCTGCCTTTCCATCAAAAGAATACCACAACAACAACAATATGAGGGCGGTAGCACCACCTACCCCTCATCACGAAGAATCAATACACACACCTGACACATGAACACACACAGAATCACACGTATGGGTTTGACAGAAACCTGAAATAAATGACATAGATATTTTTCCACCAGCTTGCGCTTCCGTTCTAGTCCGTGACTAACTAACCTGAAAAGGACTCAAAAAAATGCTAAAAAATTAGAACTAAGGTGTTCTACAATTACATCATAATTTGTTGCACTCGGCAACCCTAGTATGAGTAATACCCTGTTCATAAAAACCATCTTACAATAATTATCTCCCTTTTCCTATCAAAAATAAATGAACGTTAATAAAGCACCACTTATCGAATGAAACGAGTTTCGCATTCGCATGGATAAAATCAAATACACGCGCCGTGTACACTAAATATGACTCCAAAGAAAATTATACAACAAACAAATTTGGCCACGCACCAACGTACATTTAAAGATGATAGTGTCAGCACAAAAAAAAATCTTAACACAAGAAAAAGAATGAATGAACTATTTACAATGTTCCCGCGCCTTATCTAACTACATATTGAGTAAATCAATTTTTGTACATCACTGTCTCAGCTTGCAGAACATTAACCTCCGTCCCGGTGCATTTCCCTACGGGAAATTTAGCTCTCCATCGTCGACGTCGTTGCAGAAGCGATGCACATCAATCCATCACCTGACCAAACGTCGGACATCTTGGCGAAGTTTCTTGGACAGAAATGTTCAATGTTAATAATATTTCCTAGCTATAATCGCTGTGAGCTACTACTTTCACTCTCGAATATGTCCTAATGCGATTACTGATCGTAGACTTGCCCTATCTTAGCATTTGCTTAACACACGCACAAATATCATTCAAAAATATTATATACAAATTTACATAAAATTACACACTTCAAACTCATCGCCACGAGCTTGAAAACAAGTCTTAAACATGACTATCTTGCAGTCCTTATCTCGCCTAGAGATCTCCACTGCTATACGTGAACCTTGCTCACTTGAGCACAAAGTAAAATGTTAGTAAAATTCGCTCATTAGCGTTGAAAATCGTGACGCAGAGTGACGTGAACCTTGCTCAACAGAGCTCAATAAAGTTGTCTTCCAAACAGCTTCTCACCGATCAATTTATTGGAAACTGACAGAATGAGGTAGAGTGGGGAGAATTTGAAAAAATAATCTGGAGTTTTCATCACACAAACTTGGGACTAGTATCAATCTTCATCATTTTATCCAAACGTCTCAGTGCACAATTGCGGAATTAATTCGGATCGTCGGATCTTTAGATACACGTTTTCGCGCGTTTTTCCAGGTTACGCAGCTTACCGCGTGGCTTTTGGCGTGGTCTCTTCCAGGCAGCAGGCAGGCAGCTTGTAGTTTAACGTGACCGTTAATCCCGCGATCATAAGCCACGGGACCTCCGTTTTACGTGGAATCCGAACCACAGGACATGGCATTTCACATCGAAAATCTCACATGCATTGACCGGGAATCGAACCCGGTCCACCTTGGTGAGAGGCATACAGCCAGACAGCTGAGCCACCACGCCCCCGTGGTCTCTTCCGATTGGGTGATTCAATCCTGGGTCGGTTGAAACATTACTCATGACACTCCCTCAATGACTCTAATTTAGGTGCAGGCTGTTACAAAATTTGTCCTTGAACTCGGCCTAACCGGTCGTCTTCAGGAATAACTACCAAGCTTGCTTCTGTTGTAATCATTGCAACACACTACCTTGGCTCCCTCTTTGTCAATTTCAACATGTACTGCCTGGGCATCAGTAATAATAATAATAAAATCATGAATACTTATTCATCGATAGATTAATAACGGTTCATTTATCCTCAGCAAGGTTTTGAAATTCGAAGCAAGTGATTGATTTGGATTTTAAAACAATATCCGCAGTAGTAAAGAGAACATCTCTTAAGTACCTAACTCGTCTGCCTGAGTGTACATTCCACTGACCCAATTAGTGTGCGCTCTCCACGCTGCAATGCCATTCACACGTCTTGCCGGACCTCCCCTCTCTCTCGCACGATTACAACTCCTGCCGGACCAGCTGTCTTGTTTACAAACAAAGCTCGCTCTACCCAGGTACTACATGGCCACGTGTATTTGAGTGTTGGCTCTCAATAAAATTCTGCAATATTGATCTGCATTCATAGTCCTGATTATTCGTCAAATGATTCCCTTCTGTAATACGGCTTGAGATTAGTGCTATTGAAGACAGATTTAGCGCCAGTGCTCAATTCTTCAAGTCTGTAAGCATTGTTACCCAAATACTTAATGATGCGGAACGGGCCAATAAATTTTGGACAGAACTTGGCAAATACTTTGTTTTTGGGATCAGATATCGGTGGTCTTCGAACAAGCACTAGTTCCTGTTCCTGTAATTCACGATGACATTTCTTTCCTCTGTATCTCCTCAGTCTTCCGTCCGCTTGGTTCCTCATGTGCTCTCTTGTTCGCTGAATTCGCAGCTCATGTGCTAATAACGGATCCCTTGGGCATGGAATAATCTTGTCCCAAGATCTCTCAGGCAACCTGTTGTGGTGTACAACTAGTGGGACTTGACCTGTCGACTCGTGCTTTGTAGTGTTCATGCACATCTCAATATCTCCTACTTTGTCAACCCACTTATTATGATCATTAGGAATCATGACTCGGTAATACTTGGCAACACAGCGAATCGTTCTCTCGCTCGGATTTCCACAAGGATGGCGAATGCTCGACAGAACATGCTTTATCCCTAGGCTCTCTAGACCTTGACTAAAAACATTGCTCGTAAAATAAGTACCATGGTCCGATAAGATGAATTCCGGCTTCCCAAGCATCGGAATGACTTTGTTCTGAATTCTGCTGAGGACTTGCTTTGATGTCGTCTTCTGGATTGGACATAATACTACCATCTTGGAAAACACATCGACACATACAAGAAGGTGTCGGCATCCTCGTTTTCCCTTTTACTAAAGGGCCAAAACAGTCAATAGCGACCAGCTCGCATGGTTTTTGGGGTAATAATGGTTTTGGAGGTTGTTTCAACATGAAGTTATTTGGTTTAGTGCGCTGACACGCGTCACAAGTTCTGATTACTTCCACAATGGTGTATCGCATCTTAGGCCAAGTAAAAGTTTCCCCTATTGTCGCTTCTGTTTTGTCCGTGCCGATATGTGCTAGGCTTTCGTGGACATGCCACGCCAATCCTCTCTGTAATGATGCTGGAACTAGAGTTCGCAGTTTGGTGTGATCCTCATCCACGTACTTGTGCAAAAGGTTATTCAAGTCGTGAAATTTCGCTTCCTCGGCACGGGCTTCTCGATATTCATGTGAATCTGGCTGTAGTTCCTTCTTGTAAAACTTGATCAACATCATCATCCATGGGTCATTTTCTTGTTCCTTCTGAATTTATTTCAGCTTGTCCAAAAATCCACGATCCTTAGGTGTTAGTGCTATGTGGTGAACATCCGCTGCTATCTCGTTCTTATCTTCAGGATTCCTGCTTAGAGCATCTGGTATGATGTTCATCCTTCCAGGGCAATGTTCTATGGTAATGTCGAACTGCTGTATGTAAATGGACCATCGCATAACTCTTTCACTTGCCATCGTCGTCTTGAATAAAAACGTCAGTGCATGGTGGTCAGTTCTGACAACAATGGAATATCCGAAGACCATCTTGCGCCATAGTTGAAGTGAGTACAAAATCGCGAGCAACTCCAGCTCTGTCACAGTGTAGTTCCTCTCGTGCTTCCTTAATTTACGACTCGTAAATGCCAAATATGATCGTTTCCTGGGTTCATCAGCGTCCTCTTGGTACAGCATGGCACCGATTCCAATCAATGAAGCGTCTGCCTGAATTATAAATTTCTTTTCGAAGTCTGGATACCCTAGCTTCACACAACTCTCCAGTAGGTCTTTCGTGGCTCTAAAGGACCTGTCGCACTCCTCATTCCATGACCATCGATTTGATTTCTTTAGCATCTCTTGCATCGGTACTACTGTTTCCGTGTATCCAGGACAATTCTCCTTAAAGAAACCTGTCACTCCCAAAAATGCTCTCACGTGTTTTACTTTAGTTGGTGTGGGAAATTTCTTGATTGCGTCAATTTTCGCCGGATTAGGTCTCACGCCTTCAACATCAATTATGTGACCCAAATACAGAAACTCGCTCTGGCAAAAGTCCGATTTCTTCAAATTAATTTTGAAATTCATGGTTCTCAATTTATCCAATAGTTTGTGTAGGTATAACAAGTGTTCCTCCATTGTTTCTGATGCAATAAGTATGTTGTCAACATACCTCGTAGTGAAGCTCTTGACCTCCTCAGTCAGATTCCTGTCTAGTGCTCTTATCAATGCACATCCAGCTGTTTTTACACCAAAGGGCATGCGAGACCAGATATAGCTTTGGTTATCAAATAAAAACCCCGTCAATAGTTGGGATTTTTCCTCAAGTTCAAGATGGTGGAAACTATTCGTTAGGTCGACGCTAGAATATATCATCTTCCCACGGAAGCCCTTCAATACATCCTTGATCCTTGGTGCTTGGTCATGTTCAACTAGCAGTTTACTGTTAAAAACCCGAGCGTCTAGGCATAATCTAATTGATCCATTTGGCTTGGCCACAGCCAATATTGCATTTAAGTATGGGGTTTCTGCTTTTCTTATCATGCCAGAATCTAATAAGTTACTAATAATGTCCTTCACCTGAGCAAAATATTTCTCTGGGATCGGGTACAATTTACTCCTAAATGGGGTCCAGTTGGTAACTTGCATGGCATACTGGAAATTTAAAACTTTTCCAGGAATCGTGTCGAAAGCTCCCTTATGATGTCTCAAAATTTCTTCTAATTTTCTTCTGTCAGGTTCCCTACTATTGCCTCCTCAAGTCGCTCCTTAAGTAAAATTTCAAATTTGGACCCGCTAATTTCTTCTTCCGGCAAATGTACCCAAAGTTCCTGCGAAATATCTCGACTGTCAATTTCAACCACTGCTGTCTGGCTTACTCGTCCCTCCATCAAGTTCTTATCTTCGATCGCCTCATTAGTGCATTCTTCAATGACCCAAGTATTCGCCTCTCTCTCTAGTGGACTCTCTTCCATGTTCAGACCCACATGACTCAACCCCTCGACTTGTTTGAAACTCACAGTGTTATTATGTAAGTCAATTATAGCATGAAAATCACAGATGAAGTTGTCTCCCAGAATGACATTATAATTCATCTTTGGTATCACGCTGAAAGTTTGCGAAAATGTGTGGTTTAATATCTCCAGGTCTAAATATGCTTGGTGCTCGCAAACTATGGTCTTGTCAGGAATGACCCCTCGGACTTTCATTAATGGTACAGGCATAATTGGAACGGTTTGTTTATTTCCAATTTCTTTCAACAATGCTTCCGTGACTAATTTACCTGGCTACACGTGTCGATCAGGCACCTCACTCTAATACCTCCAATACGTGCATAAATAATCGGTAATTGTCTGATTACATTGTCTCGGTCCTTCACCACTTCCTCCAGGCAATCGTCCGAGAATGCTACCCACTCTTCTATGTTTGCAACAATCAACTCCTCCCGTTACCTGGTGTCCTCCGTTCTCAGGCTATCTGATTTTGGTTCAATCGTGATTTTTTTAAATCCTGGGACCCATTCATTGAGTTCCGACAGTTGTCATCGCGTCTCTCCTGCTGCCGTAATAAGCTTTCCGCCCCCGCTCCTTGGTGATTATCTGGGCTTTGCCTATTCGCCATCGCACGCCCCCACTTCTCTTTCTCTGCTTCTTCGGCATTTAACTCGTCCAAATATTTCTGTGATTCAGCGTACCGCTCGTTCCAATCATTGCGATAGTCCCCTTGATTATCTTGCCGATAATTACTTGTATTGTTCCACCTGCCTTCTCCGTTCATTTGGTAAGGTCTACCCTGCCTTGGATTTCCCCTCCAGTTGGTATACTTTCGCTGGTACTTCCACTAATTGTGATTGTTCTGATTATTATTATTATAATTATCACGGCGATTCTGGAAGTTCCTATTGTTGTTATGGTATTGGTTTCGGGCATCGAACTCCTGCCGTCTGGGCGTGAATTGCGTTCCTGTAGACTGTGTCTTGGTTTGATTATTTTGATTGTGATTAGTTTGATGCCCTTGAATAATTTCAGCTGTGTTTACACACTCCATGTTCCGTCTCCCTGTCTGCGGACTGACCATACTCGTCTCATCCAAATGCCGGAGTATCTCCTCGGCCTGAACTGCGGTCTTGATATTACCGGCAACTAAAAACTGCTGAATATTCATTGCAAGCTGCTTACTGATGGTTAAAACCATGTTTTCCTCTGTAGTCGGGTCGTCAAAATCACGGAATTTAACCAGCTGTTGTCTAAAGAACTCGGACAACCTGGTGGGATGTGTACTGTGATATTTCCTGGTGTATAGATCCATCCTCAACCCCTGCTGCAAAGAAGGACTCCAGAACTTTCTCAAGAATGCCTCTCTAAACTGGGCCATATCATTAAATGTGTATTTAAAACTCTGGAACCAAATTAAACTTGGGCCCTCCAAAAATTTCTCAACCATCCGCAGCTGTTTTGCGGGACTGACGTGTTGATCGTTAAAGTAGTCATCCAGCTGACGTAAAAATGCTTTAGGAGTGGATCCTGAGTTCTCCCCGAATTTGTCGAGTTTAAAGTCGTTCCCCCTAATTACTTGTATCACTTGGGCAGGTGCCTAGCCGGGTTGTGGAGTTGATGTCTCCCCTCTATAGTGTTGGAATGTGTCGCACGTTATCTTTGGACTCTGACCTCGGTTCGTATCCTCAGCCAGCTTCGAGCCCACCGGACTTCCAATACTTCCCTGTTTGCCTACCGTGTTTTCTGCAGAGAATAAAGTAGCGTTTTCTAAGGACCTTATCTCGTTCTTAATTATGAGATCTGTGTGTTCTTGGAGTTTTGACTTCTTATTTTCCTCCAAAGCCTGCATTCTAGAATTGTACTCGCCTAGCCGCTTTAAGATCGTCAGCCTATCTCCTTTAGTTGCGTTCACCTGCTGTTCCCAATCTTTCCGGATCCTGTTCTTCAAACTACTAATTTTTTCTTCGCTCCTTTCCTGATTCTTCTCAAGCTCCTCTCGTATTTGCTCTTGTATCACCTGCTGGGTTTTAATTAATTGTTCCCCTACCTCTTAACGTATTTGCTCTTGGGTTTTAGTTAATTGTTCTCCCATCTCTTCCTGATTTTTATTTAGCTGGTCTTCCAGGTTTTCGCGCAAGTGCATCCATTCCTTCTCCGTTTTGATGTCAAGCTTGTCGAGTTCCTTTATTAATTCGAGTACGTTATTATCGACTGAATTAATCTGCTCCTGTATGTTCTCGTTCTTGGACTCTAGTCTCTCGAATTGCCCCTGTAGTTCAACCTGCGTGCTTTTTATTCCAGCCGTGTTGTTTACGCATGCTGTCTCAATCTGTTTTAATTTTTCGGCTACCATTTCATCTAATTGTACAAGTTTATTGTCGAATTTAGATTCCAACTTCTTAATTTCTCCTAATTCCTTTGAGTTATTTTCCGCTACCTCACCTGCCAGTTTCTCTAATACTCTAGTACTCTGGTTTATGTCATGGGTGATCTTCTCTAACTGTACTGTTTGTATTGTTGCCTGCTCTGATAGTTTATGGTTTAATTCATTCAACTGTTTATTATTATTCTCCCGCAACTCGTGTAACTGTTTATCGGTATCCAATTTCTGGACCTGCAATTGGACCGTAATGCTACTGTTTACGTCCTGTAACTGTTTGTCACTGTGCTCCCGTAACTCGTGTAACTGTTTATCACTGTCTAATTTCTGAGTTTGTAATTGCGTCGTAATGTTTAATTGTTTATTAATTTGTTCACTCTGAATTTTTAACCGTTCTTCCGTTTTCGCAGACATTTGCATAGACATCTGCTCTAACAACACTTTGATCTCTTCGATGCTAGCCATCGCACAACACACAAATATATACTCAGAGAAAAACAGGGTCATGCACTGGGATTTCAGTCATACACACGCACACATCTTGATATTTAAATACTACTGATTCTAATTTAATAAAAATTTCAGTAATCAAAATTTTACTGAATAAAGACTCTTATTTCCAAACAACAAAATAACTCCCTTGTGATCTGCTTTTAAATTCCTAACCAACAGAATTTACGAACAACACCAATTAACCGAAGTTAATTAAATGTAAAAAAGATAAGGCAACACCTTCCTGCTCTGACTGAGTTCAATAATATGCAAATTTTCTAATTTTATGCCGGGTGCCAGAACAAGTTAACAACAAATGCAATATCAACTTCTAACCTTGTTCAATATTTCTAACTTTAAGAACTCAGTGATTTTACTAATGCACATGGCGGTACAACATCGCCTCAATTTACTGAATTTACACTTGCCCGCTTGACCTGGCATTATTTCTCAGCGAAATAAGTATGAGATCAGCAAAGCAACAACAACAACAGTCCCACTTGGGCAGCCATTTTTGATATATGAACCCTTGCAAAGAAGCTTATGAGACTCAGTTTCGGGGGGTGTAACAGTCCATTTCGTAAGTTGTTGTTAAAGCGCTTCATTAACATGCAGGGTAACACATAACAAAATAACATGCAGGAAGAAGTGAATACCAGGGTTATAACAAATGAATTTAATAACAGATCAACTATTTACAAGTAAAAAAATAAACGAAACAAAACTCCCAAATGACTCCCAACAGAATTGGGACGGGCGCTAAGTGGAAATCTGCACATCTGTCAACCCACGTGTCAATAAGCCATAACTAGGCTTAATCTCAGGAGAGATTATAAATTGGACCAAATGTCCCAAATGCTTCAATGACATTGTGTATGTGTGCGGCTGTTCTACATGCTTAACGATGAGTACAAATAAATGCGAGATTTGTCACCATCCGGTAAACCTTCAGAGGACGAATCTGCATTGTTTAGAGCTAGACAGACGCGGGGAACCAACTATACACTACTTAAATTAATCTGACACTTCCTACACTAAATAAACAACAAATAATTTCCGCTTGAAATTGGAATCAAGAACTGCCGTAGCAAAAACATTAATGCCTAAAATTAGGACTTTTCAAAATCAACACAAGTAAATTAGCACGTGACCAACAAAAGAAATACACATATGACCGCCTGTCATTTTTACAAGTAAATACAACTACACCACACAGGTGTCACAACAGACAAACTAACATAACTTGAGTCATAGAAAATCACTAGGCACAAAGCCAACATTTACATCATTAAAACAATATTCCATCCATACGATATGCGATAATTCGTAACAGACATGGCACACTCCCCAATTAATTACGGTCCAAATGACCATCACAAAAGAACAGGTTTGCTAATGGTAGCTTATAGGGGTCAGTCGGTCAACAGGACTGCCTAACAATGAGTCACCGAACCTAGACGGGCGCTAAGTGGAAATCTGCACATCTGTCAACCCACGTGTCAATAACCTCGACCTCCCATGGCACGGGATCGAGTCTCGAAGAAGCGTGCTCCCAAAGCACAATATACGTGTGTGTGTCAGAATAAAATATCTAAGCATTTCCCCTAGGAAATCCAAGAAATCAACACTGGACAAGGTACAGTAGCCTCCACGGAGCGCTCTGCCTTTCCATCAAAAAGAATACCTCAACAACAACAATATGAGGGCGGTAGCACCACCTACCCCTCATCACGAAGAATCAATACACACACCTGACACATGAACACACACAGAATCACACGTATGGGTTTGACAGAAACCTGAAATAAATGACATAGATATTTTTCCACTAGCTTGCGCATCCGTTCTAGTCCGTGACTAACTAACCTGAAAAGGACTCAAAAAAATGCTAAAAAATTAGAACTAAGGTGTTCTACAATTACATCTTAATTTGTTGCACTCGGCAACCCTAGTATGAGTAATAACCTGTTCATAAAAACCATCTTACAATAATTACCTCCCTTTTCCTATCAAAAATAAATGAACTTTAATAAAGCACCACTTATCGAATGTAACGAGTTTCGCATTCGCATGGATAAAATCAAATAGACGCGCCGTGTACACTAAATATGACTCCAAAGAAAAATATACAACAAACAAATTTGGCCACGCGCCAACGTACATTTAAAGATGATAGTGTCAGCACAAAAAATCTAAACACAAGAAAAAGAATGAATGAACTATTTACAATGTTCCCGCGCCTTATCTAACTACATATTGAGTAAATAAATTTTTGTACATCACCGTCTCAGCTTGCAGAACATTAACCTCCGTCCCGGTGCATTTCCATACGGGAAATTTAGCTCTCCATCGTCGACGTCGTTGCAGAAGCGATGCACATCAATCCATCACCTGACCAAACGTCGGACATCTTCGCGAAGTTTCTTGGACAGAAATGTTCAATGTTAATAATATTTCCTAGCTATAATCGCTGTGAGCTACTAATTTCACTCACGAATGCGATTACTGATCGTAGACTTGCCCTATCTTAGCATTTGCTTAACACACGCACAAATATCATTCAAAAATATTATATACAAATTTACATAAAATTACACACATCAAACTCATCGCCACTAGCTTGAAAACAAGTCTTAAACATGACTATCTTGCAGTCCTTATCTCGCCTAGAGATCTCCACTGCTATACGTGAACCTTGCTCACTTGAGCACAAAGTAAAATGTTAGTAAAAAACGCTCATTAGCGTTTGAAAATCGTGACGCAGAGTGACGTGAACCTTGCTCACCAGAGCTCAATAAAGTTGTCTTCCAAACAGCTTCTCACCGATCAATTTATTGGAAACTGACAGAATGAGGTAGAGTGGGGAGAATTTGAAAAAATAATCTGGAGTTTTCATCACACAAACTTGGGACTAGTATCAATCTTCATCATTTTATCCAAACGTCTCAGTGCACAATTGCGGAATTAATTCGGATCGGCGGATCTTTAGATACACGTTTTCACGCGATTTTCCAGGGTACGCACCTTACCGCGTGGCTTTTGGCGTGGTCTCTTCCGATTGGGTGATTCAATCCTGGGTCGGTTGAAACATTACTCATGACACTCCCTCAATGACTCTAATTTAGGTGCATGCTGTTACAAATTTGTCCTTGAACTCGGATTAACCGGTCGTCTTCAGGAATAACTACCAAGCTTGCTTCTGTTGTAATCATTGCAACACACTACCTTGGCTCCCTCTTTGTCAATTTCAACATGTACTGCCTGGGCATCAGTAATAATAATAATAAAATCATGAATACTTATTCATCGATAGATTAATGAGGGTTCAATATATAACAAATTTATATGTCAAATTACAATTCCTGGTGTAAACAAAGTCATTGGAAACCATATTATAGACTTTATCCGATGTCCAGACACCCGTCTAAGGGAAACGTTTACGTCTTTCTTAGCTAAGGAACATGGTATTACAAGACTAGAGGCAACAATTTACAACTACAAAATGGATGGTATATTTGACCCACTCGAAGATTGTGTTAGTGTATTAAAACCAACAAACATTACTTAAAAGACGCGCCCCTGTACTCGGTGCCGATCACGTCCATGTGGACCAAACTATCGGATAACCTACAAAATAGTTTCTGTGTGGTGTTTAACAATATCTTGCAATTTGTGTATTGGGAAAATAACAATACTCGGAAATTGGCTGGTGTGCAAATCGAACTGCGCGATGGACAAGATCGGGAAAAAATGATAAACTATGCTCTTTCTGCCTATAGTTTTAATTACTTACCCGTAAACTTTGTAGAAATTGTTAACGATGATTCTGGAAACAACAATGTTCGCATTATACTAAAATGCTACATTAAAGCTGGGGAAACATTCTTTTCTCAATCCAGGACATTGTTCTCCACAATTCCCGCAAACATAAACTTTAGCGAATTAGGATTGACTCCTACAAATAATATTCTCCCCCAGGTGTTGAGAAAAAGAACTAATAAAACTAACAAACTTAAACCATACCCTCTTGAGGAAATTACCCCATTGAGTACAGTTAATGTACTATGTGTAAGGAAACGAAAATTAGAGTTGGAGGAAATTGAGATAAAAAAAAAAGGAAATTGGAGTATGTTGCAGAGACTACTGCCCTAAAGAAAGAGTACGAAGCAGTGTTGCCGAAAGAACAGGCGATTGTGGATGCAAGAAACTGGTTTACAGTTAACTTTAAACAAAGTGCCTGCCAAAATCTAAATATGAGTGGAAAATGCAAACTCTCAGCATTTACTGTTAATTACAAAGGAACTTATCCACGCGTTGGAGTGCATGTAGAAAGTGAAAAATGTAAACATGTGTGCTACTTAAAAGGATATATAAAATCTATGTTTTTAAAGAGTCATGGTAATTTAGACTTGCTTAAAAAGGAAGGATTTATTGTAACTCCATGTGGTGGATTGGACATTGTGCATCTGTAAACTGAAAAATCGTTTGCAGAATTCAGCACCAATGGAATGACTACATTTAATGGTAACTCCTTTGCTAAAATCGAGAATTTTAAGTTGTTCACAAGCATCCAAACAGACTATAGAGTAGAGTCGACAACGTATACGCAAGGTGACGTCGATCTGCTTAATAACATTACAATGCAGGAAATCAAAGGCCAAATAAAAATCCAAAAGTGTACCCGGTTAGAAAGTCTGGAAAAAGGAACAGAACTAATTGTTAAGGGAATAAAACCAATAGTATATAGACATAAAGTTAGATATGTCTTGGAAATGGAAAATATTGACTCTTTCTTTATATCCAATTATTGGCTGGAATAGGAACTAAAAAATTCGGATACAGATTTAAATTATCGGATCAAAATTAAGCTACATGCTATTAAAACTACACCAAGCACACATAAGGAAAGAGTTGTGTTCTGTGTGTAAATATGCATGGCAAATCAAGAACATGGGCTCCCCTGTGCGTATAAACTAATGGATACAAAAGGGACCTAAAAATGTATGCAAAAATTTAAGTTAAAATCTATATAAATAAATAAATATATATATATATATATTATAACTAAAATAAAGAAAAGAGTGTATTATATGTAAAAATTGTAGATATATATAATTAATAAACTATTGCATGGGCACCGCTTGTGTTACTTGTTACCTGCCTCACACTCATAATCCAATCGTTAACCTTCGACAGCCTCCGGCAATGCTCGATGAGCGTGACCTTGAAAAGTAGCTGAAACTCGATAGCAGACAGTATAGTATGACCCGTTTCTTACCTATATGAAATTGAAAAACTTAAAACTGACATAAAAAACTGAAAATGGGAAATTGGAAAATTGACAAATGTGTAAACAACAAAATGAAAAAAATACCCGGTTGGGGTAGTGATCATGTTGCACAGTAGCCTATAAGACTAGCATAAGGATAGTTGCATGTGCCCTTATATACTTTGTGTGTGTGCATTTGCCTTTGGATTAGCTTAAGTTAGGTTTGGTTAAGTTAGATTTGGTGAGGTCAGGTATGTGACCTTGTAGTTTACTCTTTTCGGAAAATGTAAAATTTAAAATCAAAAGCTTAAATGTAAAATCTAAAAAAAAAATTCAAAAAATCAAAAATTTAAAAAGTAAAGTCTAAAAAATATAAAATGAAAAAATCAAAATCTAAAATGTTAAAATGTAAAATGTTAAAATGTAAAATCTAAAATCTTTAAATGAGGTTTCTGTGGGTTAGGTTAGGTTCGGTTAGGTTAGGTTATAACTAAGTTTATTATTTGTGCTCTCCCATTGGCTCTTACTATTTTGCTCTCACTTTTCTGCTCTCACTTTTTTGCTCCCACTTTCTTGCTCCCTCTTTTTTGCTCCCTCTTTTTGCTCCCTCTTTTTTTTGTTCCCACTTTTTGCTCTCACTATTTTGCTCCCACGTTTTGCTCTCACTATTTTGCTCCGACTTTTTTGCTCCCACTTTTTGCTCCCACTTTTTTGCTCCCACTTTTTGCTCCCCCTTTTTTGCTCCCACTTTTTTGCTCCCACATTTTGCTCCCACTATTTTGCTCTCACTTTTTGCTCTCACTTTTTTGCTCACAGTTTTGATGTTACTTTTTGCTCCCATATTTGCCCCCACTTTGACGTTAGGTATGTTAGGTTAGGTTAGGTTAGGTGAAGTTAGGTTAGGTTAGGTTAGGTTAGGTGTGGTTTGGTTATAACTAAGTTTATTATTTGTGCTCTCACATTTGCTCTCACTTTTTTGCTCACACTTTTTGCTCTCACTTTATTTTGCCCGCACTTTTAAGTTAGGTTAGATTAGGTAAAGTAAGGTTAGGTTAGGTTAGGTGAAGTTAGGTTAGGTTATGTTAGGTGAAGTCAGGTTAGGTTAGGTTAGGTTAGGTTAGGTTAGGTAAGGTTAGGTTAGCATGTTATATGTGTAAGCGGTTGTGCGCAGTGACCATTTTGTGTATTAGCCCTGTGCTAAAAATAATAAATTAAATATATAAAAATTTATAAATTAAAAAGAAATAAATAATGATTTGAAAAGCCCGCCATTAAAGAGTGTGGTAGCGCGTGGCGGCCATCTTGCGCATTAGCCCTTGCGCCAGCTTTGCTGTCCCATCCATAAGAATAACATAGGACTGGTTGCGCGCGGCGGCCATCTTGCGCATTAGCCCCTGCGCCAGAACCGCTATATTTATCCTACTGTGGTGAAAATTTGAAAACTGGGACGATGACGGCTTTTGTTGGTCGATGGCTTCGCACTTTCAGCCAGTACATGACTGTAATGTATGTCGGCCAGGAATGTACAATGCCATAATTGATTCTTTAAAACAAAAAGTAAATTTAACTCGCGTATCGTTTTCTATGGACATACCAAGATCCAAAGGTTTGAACAGGATATTCTCGACTATTCTGTTATGGTTTATGGCCTAGAAGGTGATGAAAATAAGGTTTCTCTCTATGCCACGAAAGAGCAGAAGTGACATCGCATTCATCTTTTATATCTGTCAAACGGAGATGTGACTCAGTATTGCCCTATTAAAAACTTAAGTAGATTCCTCGCAGTTAGTGGTGGCATACTATTCATTTTGTTTCTTTGAGGTGAGTTAATTAATGGTTTTTGTCCTTTTAATGCTAATTAACGTGATAGTTTTATTTACAAGTATTTATTGATTGATTGTTTTTTTAAAGTGCGATAATGCGCCACTAACGTAGTGAACAGATTGTGAACAAGCATACGTTATGCTTCAAAGTACTGTGTGCTGTTGAGTAACGTTAATAAATTACAATAAAGAGTTTTATTATAACACATGGCTTTAATACCAAATAAAAGAAGGAGCAAGTAGGTTTACATCCTGGGCTAAATTAAAAATCGGACAACGATCGTTGGTTGACATTTCAATCTTGATCTGTGTGCTTTTTGTCGGCACATAAACTGGCTGCAGCTGGTTTTTATTATTTGAACCGGGAAGATATTGTACGGAGCGTGTTTTGTGGTGTTGAAATTTCGCATTGGGAAGAAGGGGACGACCCCTTACGAGACCAGTTGAGATGGTCTCCTTTTTGTCCTTAAATGCTTCGAAAGAAGGTGGGTAACATACCAGTGTAACCATTTTACCGAACCACGAGGTCGCATAACGTTTCAAGTAACCCGATTTACCACACCACAAGTCCATCCACTACTACTTACTCTGCTCAATCACAAATAAATAATAATGATGATGTATCACCAGCCAACAGTTGTAACGATATATGTGGTCCGTATGGAGTAGGCGGTTTTGAATTCTATTCTGCTTTCGAAAAATGGGGAGTTCGAAAGACTAAAGTGGTAGCACATCCAAAGTACAGGTCTGTTGAAACACGTTGGGAATCTTATAAAAATATTTGGCCATCAATATTAAAACACCTTGCAAAAGAGCAAAGTGAAGCTGGATTTTTTTACTGTCGAGGGGACAAAACAGTATGCTTTCTTAGCGGATTTGGTTTAATGAATTGGCTTATGACAGATGACCCTTCTGTGGAACACGCTCATTGGCTACCTAACTGTACATACATTGTGCTACATAAGGGTCTGGAATTTATGAACACTATTCGTGAAGAATACGTGATTGCAGCACAAGACATAAAAGTGCCCTCAGAACTAGAACAAGTAGTACAAGTACATCAGGCTGAAAAGAAAGAGGTGCCCCACCAACAGATGCAAAAGTGTGTTCAAGAATTATGTAAAATATGTTGTCAAGAAGTACTAGGTGTTGTAGTTTTGCCTTGTGGACACTTGGTAGCGTGTGGGAAATGTGCATTAGCACTGAATACTTGTGCTGTATGCCGCAAAGTAGTGTCCGCTACAGTTAGGACTTTTCTTGCCTAAATGGTATAATTTATCAACAGTAAAAGGTGCAATGAAACATAACTATATCCCTATTACTATTACAAGCTGTTCAAGACTGTAATAGATATGTTTATCTTTTGTTTATAGACTACAATGAATGTTCTCAATGCTAAGGGGCAAGCATATGGTTTAGGGAGAAAGAAGTTGAGTGAATTAACAACGCATATTCCATTCCGCATTATCATCATTCAGAAATTGAAAACGGCGTATAATAATCGTGTGCTTTGTATATGTGAGAATTATGAGACATTTCTTCCTAAACGGTTCAATGATGTCGCAGAGCATTTTTGTGGATGTGAATTATGTTATAGATTCAGTACACCTAATTTATGATGGTGTGAGAAACAATAGCTGTATTGTACGTTTCAATGAAATAAAACGCGAATGCCAAATAATAATGAAAATATATAAAAGTGATGAAAATAGACTGAAAAAATCTTTGTGTATAAAACAATGATGTTTAATTTTTAGTATTGTATTTCAGAAAATTTTACCATGAATAAATGAATGTATATAAGTTTTGTAAATAAATATAAATGATGTTACAATGCTATTTTTTTTCCTACAATGTAAGGATATTTGTCATTGCATAGCAGGCATGATTATAGTGTTGTCTTAGGTTTTATATAAGTAAATATATTATGATTAACTTTTTAAGAAGGTAAATGAAAAAGATAACATTATAAATAAATAAGATTTAGGTTAGGTGAGCTGAGGCTAGGTTAGGTTAGATTAGGTGGGGTTAGGTTAGCTGACGTTAGGTTAGGTCGGGTTTAGTTAGGTCAAGTTGGGTTAGGTTAGGTTATGTCAGGTCACGTTAGATTAGGTGAGCTGAGTGTTTTGCCATACTACTATTCTGAGGGAATATTTTACACTCTAATGTTTTATTTGTTTTTATATGCCACCATACGTGTCTTTATAATGCTTTCTTTGATTATATATTCTAAATTATTAATTGACGGGTTGGCCGAGTGATCTAAGGCGTTAGACTTAAGTTCTAATTTCCTATATATAGGAAGCAAGATTCGAATCCGTTACCCGGTTTATTTATTACCTTAACATCGGTTGCCAGCACTGTATTATTATGATACTCAGTATACAAAACGGCAGATAGAGTGCATTATTTAAAGCTACTCTTTCCGAACATAGCCCGAGATTGTCGATGGTTAACAATTGCATTAGGAGGGGGAGGTGAGATAACAAATAAGGAAAGACGGACAATACCCTTAAAATATTTTTATTAATTTAATTTTTTGAATAGGTACACAGAGAATACAACTGAGGAGGTGACACGCAAAGACGAACATGTCCACAATTGAATAAAAAATGAGATACAATATGGAACGGGACGTACAAGATGAACGGAATGTAAATAGATCGTGCCATTTAAGCAAACTTGAATATGTCCCATGCTACAAGCCTGTGAAAATGCATGGTTCAGGGCAAACACGAACTTGTCTACATCTACATTTCCTGCAAAGACGAACTAGTCCATACGGCCAGTAGGAAGCGCTGATTCATATCACGTGATTTCCATTCCGCGCGAGACCGGACGTTCCCGTGCAGAGCAGCTGACATTAGCATTAGCTCCGTGCTTCTGTGCTGCGGCTTAATAATATTACATATTGCTATTAAAATTATTAGGCCTACGTCAGTGTTGTAGCAGAATGGATGAAGAATGTGTTCGTATGAAGACTGCAAACAAGGGTAGCAGAAAGACGAAAATGATCATGATAATTGTTGTTTTAAGGGGCGTAACGTCTATGTTATTGGCCCCTAATTGTTTGGGTGATAGTGAAGGATGAGATGAGAATGAAAAACTATAACTAATACTTACCTAACCTAACCAAACTTACATACTAGGAGAAGAAATTGTAAACAAATAAAGGATAAGGCAAATAAAGGACAGGAAGAAAAGAAAAGCCCTCAACCCTCGAAGAATGAGGATTGAGGGACTTGGAAGGAAGGAGAGCCATGAAAAGCAGTAAGGAAAGGGGAAAGAGGAAAGGGTCCGCCCCAAGGTCAGAGGAAAAAGCGGGCAAAATGGACCCAGCTCAGGAATACCTCGGGGTCGCCAACTCCCAAACTCTCCAGCTGTGAGACCTTGAGGGTGTAGCAATATCCAGGGTGCACCAGAAGTTGTGGGGCTACATACACTCTGCCTACTTGAGGGCCTTGTGCAGAAGGCAGAAGATAACACAGAAGAAAAAGAAGGCTAACCCCTCGAAGAATGAGGGTATCAGGAAAGATGAGACAAGGGCCAATTAAGGCGGGAAAGTGAAAGACTTCCTAGGCCTCGGATACTCTAATGCCGTCGGGGTCAGAAATCAAAAAGAGTAGACCAAGGGAGGTCGACAGGAGAGAAGGCGAAGAATAGCCCGGCACAAGTAAGTGGAAGCAATGCCGGACTCAGCTGGGGTCCCGTGGTCGCCAACCCACGTCCCACTAGATGTGAGCCCCTGGGGGAGAAAGAGGAAGAAGTATGATTCGCGACGTGAAAAGGATAAAAGGAAACGGTATGTTGCAGAGTTCAAGAAAAAGCAGTTCAAGAGAGGAGGGTAGCATGAATGATGTCATTGAAGAATGTTCAAGGAAAACTACTTCGAAATATTGAAGGTGAAAATAAACCGCGTAAATTTAATGTCAATTACTTTATTTAGGTATCTTATGGCAACCATTAATGAATAAAATGTAAGCGATTATGAAAAAATAATACACCTTCCTTTTGAAAATCATTCAAAGCCAAACTTGTCCAAATGGTTCATGCAAAAGAAAACATGTCCATAATTAAATGTGCTTTTTAAACAAATATTTTCATTTTAGATTTATTTGCAGTCATGAAATGCCCTTTTTTCATGAAAATGAAATTGTTTGCATTTCAATAAGTTATATTCATTATCATGTATGGGTGAAATACGTTTTGTTGTTTGTGAAAAACTGTATTAGGTGGACATGTTCGTCTTTGCGTGTCACCTCCTCAACTCTCTTTCATTACAATACATTGTTATAGTTCCTAAACACAGATCTAACGGTAGGTGTTCTTTTTCCATGGGGAGCAATGTCTGATGTTTAAAAACAGGGGAAGCCTGAATGGTTTTATAGGCATAAAACCTCATGCTCATGTGTTTCATCATCATCATGATCATCATCATTATCATCATCATCATCATCATCGATATCATCATCGTTATCACTATTACTATCTAATCAATTTTGATCCTCTTGCAGTACCACATCTTGCATAGTCTGTGTTGCCTTTGATAGTGTTGAGGTTTTTCGGACGTTGACAACTAACATGACTTTTGAGAGATGATAAATGCTTTTTAACAATCAATACACTATCTTGAGTAGCACTATCGTTTTCTCGAACTCGCTTTTTAGTATTTTGATGATTCTTTGACGACAGAAATCGTGTTTCGTCCAGAGCACTACATTGATGATCACTCACACTTAAGACCTCACCAATTTCACTTTTCAGATCACCTCGACATATTTTTGAGCATCGCAAGAATATTATGCAATCCGAATTTAGTCGCTTATAGTTATAAGAGTAGCCTCTATAGAGTGCACGTTATTTACCTCTGTTGGTTATAGTAAGTTCCATAGTAGCAACTGACTTGCGAGGCTGATGTGCGTACTAGAAGGAGCCAACAGTTCTGGCGAAGGAGTGATTTTGCGTCGGCTTATTTAGTGGCATATATTATGTTGGCTTATATAGCGGCTTATATTATGTCGGCTCATTTAGCAGCTTATATTATATCGGCCCATAGCGGTTTATATTATGTTGGCTTATTTAGTGGTTTATATTATGCCGGCTTATTTAGTGGCTTATATTTATCGGCATATTTAGCCGCTTATTTTTATTTCGGCTTATTTAATAGCTTATATTATGTCGGCTTATTCATCGGTTTATAATATGTCGGCTTAATTAGCTGTTTGTATTATGTCGGCTTATTTAGCTGTTTATATTATGTTAGCTTATTTGGCAGTGTATATTATATGAGTTTATATGGCTGGTTATTTTATGTAGGTGTATTCAGCGGTTTATATTATGTCGGCATATTTAGCGTTTTTTTCCTTACTATCTTTCTGATGTAGGCTTATGTTTGTTGATGTATTTAGTGGCTTAATATATTGGTCGCTTTGTGATCTTGGCTTATTTGGCTGGTTATTTTTGTTGATGTATTTAGTGGCTTATTTTCTTGGTCTTGGAGAAGTATCTCAGCTCTTTTGACGGCAGCATGATCCTTAACTGCCATGCTTGTAAGCAAGCAACAACACCAAGATTCGAAGAATTCTAGAGTACATTATGGTTAATGCTTGACAAGGAGTGAGATAGAGCTAGCTAACCTAACCTAACCTAACCTAACTTCACCTAACCTATCCTATCCTTATTTCACCTAACTTAACCTCTGATCACCTAACCTAACTTCATCTAACCCGACCTAACCGAACATAACCCAACCTAACTTTATCTAACCTGTGCTAAACTAACCTGTCTTCACCTAACCTAACATATCATAACTGCACCTAACTTAACCTGACCTCAGTTCACCTCTGATATCACAAAGTTACAGTGTCCACGTTTATGGAATAATATTCTTGCGATGCTCAAAGGAGAGGTCAAAAAGATATCGATATGATCTGAACAGTAAAAATGGTGAGGTCTTAAGTGTGAGTGATCATCAATGTAGTGCTCCGGACGAAACACGGTTGCTGTCGACAATAATCAACAAAATGCAAAAAAGGGAGTTCGAGAAAACGATATTAATCCTCAAGATAGTGCATAGTTTGTTAAAAAGCATTTATTATCTCCTCAAAAGGTCATGTTAGTTGTCAACGTCCGAAAAACTCCCAACACTATCAAAGGCAACACCGACTATGCAAGATGTGGTATTGCAAGAGGATCAAAAAGGACTAGATAGTAATAGGGATACTGATGATGATACCGATGATGTTGATGATGATAATGATGAAACACATGAGCATGAGGTTTTATGCCTATAAACCATTCAGGTTTCCCCTGTTTTAGTAACATCAGTCACTGCTCCCCATGGCAAAAAGAACATCTACCGTTAGGTCTGTGCTTAAAACTATAACAAGCTATTGCGTAGAGAGTTGTATTCTATGTATACCTATTCTAATAATTATATTAATAAAATATTTTAAGGGTATTGTCTGTTTTTCCTAATTGTTATCTCACCTCCCACTCCAAATTCCTATCGTTAAACAACGACAATCTCTGACATGCACTCTATCGGCCGTTTTGTATCATAATAATACAGTGTTGGCAACCAATGTTAAGGTAATAGTTGTGCCTGGTAAGGCATTCGAAACTTTTCTTCCTATATATAGGAAATTTGAACTCAAGTCAAACGCATAGACCACTCGGCCAATCCGACAATTAATAATTTAGAATATACCATCAAAGAAAGCATTATAAAGACATGTTAAGTGGCATATAAAAACAAGTAAAACATTAGAGTGTTAAATATTCCCTCAGAATTGTAGTATAATTAAAGCAGTCTGCTCGCCTAACCTAACGTAACCTGACATAACCTAATCTCGCCTAACTAAACCTAACTAAACCTGACTTAACCTGACGTCAGCTCACCTAACCGCACCTAATCTAACCTAACCTCAGCTCAACTGAACTAAATCTTATTTATTTATTATGTTATTATTATTTTCTTATTTTTCATTCACCTTTTTAAAAGTTAAACATAATGTAATTACTTACATAATACCTAAGACAACACTTTAATCATACCTACTATGCAATGTTAAATATCCTAACGCTGCACAGTGTGTCGAATCACATATCTAGGTGGAAAAAATTCACTGTCGCAAATGAAAGCGAAAACTGGCTCATTCGATAGTGAACAACCTTCGGTCTTCCATTCCGCTCTCTGGTGCGTAGGAGGGAGGTTATAGGTGCTGAAACGTCTTCCTGGCAGTTATCAGGTCATTTGATAGGAGGTGTCGGAGTGAACCGAACGTTGTAAAAAAGGAAGGAAGCTTGTAGTTTAACGTGACCGTTAATCTCGCGATCATAAGCCACGGGACGTCCGTTCAACGAGGTGTTGTCTTCTGCGGCTCATGGAATAGTGAAAAGAGGTATGTGTTCGCACTTTTATGCGCAATACAAACTTTCTGCATTAAATAAATTATTTTCTTTATGAGTGCCTCATAGTGCCACTTTACTTTCAATGTCATTCGATAGGAAATTTAATGTAGATTCAGGATCTGTTGTGGTTTGGTTGCCCACGAATGTGCATGATGGTTTATTTTCTTATTTTCAGTGACTATGTGGGCATTACCGCGAGAAGAATTTTTCAACGCGTGGCGGTCGTGTCGTAAATAGGGGCGTACAGACGTCATATTTCAATATGTTATGAATACATTTGATCCTACAACTCTTACTGACACTCAGGTGCAGGAGCTAAGAAACAAAATTAAGCTGATATCCCATAATATTAACAAAATCGGAAGAGTGCAGGAAGAACAATGCCACGTACATATGTAATCTACCAATGGAAGCTATTGAGTTACTTAATGACCCCCAAAGAACTTTGACATCAAATGATGAAGACCAGTATAGCAATGACTACGATGCTCTGGACTCTACAGAAGAATCAGGTGACGAATGAACATTAGACATTTTGATATTATTAAGGGGAGTGAGATTAATGAGAACATTACTTGACGAATGGACATTTTCTTTTTATTTAAATGGGAGAAATAGGCCTAATGTTCAATATATGTTGTCTTTATTTCCATGCTTTTCTGGAGAAATAATATTGTTTTATTGTGTGAAGTATATTTACTAAAACTACGTCATTAACAGGACTGTAAAATGACATTTTGTTATAAAGAAATTGTTTGTTTGATTTTGAGGAATATTTTTTTTTTGAAAATAAATGTTATTTTTTGTGCATATTTCGTTGTTCTATGTTTAATAACAATTTAATATACGTTTTTAATCTGGATGATTTTATTACATATAGTGACTTCGTCTATTCCCTCAAATGAGGTGTAACAAGAATACTTGACTGAAAGTATCATTGTTATTCATATTTTAACCAGTTTTAAATAGTATGTTTACTACTGTCATAAACCATCATATACACATCCAAATCGTGGTTTTTACTAAAAAAAAATGGATGATTCTTGTGTTGCTTGTGGTCATATTTTACACCTAACCTTACCCCTCAACCCTATATATTTACCCCGAAGATCGTACACTTTAGACGATGCCAGAAATGAATTCAGCGACCTCGAAAACGGTATATTGCCAACTTTTAAAAGAATCCCATCACTATAAACAAAGTTATTAATTTTTTCCACCTAGAATTGGGATTCGACACACTGTGCGCTGTAGGAAATAAAACAGCATTGTAACATCATTTATATTAATTTATATACATTCCTTTATTCATGATAATATATTTTGAAAGCCAATATTAAAAACTAAATCATTAATGTTTTATACACAAAGATTTTTTCAGTCTATTGTCATCACTTTTATATATTTTCATTATTATTTCCCATTTGTATTTTTATTTCATTGAAACGTACAATACACCTGTTGTTTTTGACACCATCATAAATTAGGTGTAGAGGATCTATACCATTATTTACATCCTCAAAAACACTCTGCGACATATCATTAAACCGTGTAGGAAGAAATGTCTTACAATTCTCACATACACAAAGCACACGATCACCATGCGCCGTTTTCAATTTCTGAATGTTTATAATGCGGAATGTAATATGCGTTGGTAATTCACTCAACTTCTTTCTCTCTAAACCACATGCATGCCCCATAGCATTGAGAATATTCATTGTAGTCTATAAACAAAAGATAAGCATATCTATTACAGTCTAGAACAGCTTGTAATAATAATGGGGATTTAGGTATTATCCATTGCATTTTTATTGTTGATAAATTATACTATTTAGACAAGAAAGGTCTTAACTGTAGCGGACACTACTTTGCGGCATACAGCACAAGTATTCAGTGTAATGCACACTTGCCACACACTACCAAGTGTCCACAAGGCAAAACTATAACACCTAGTATTTCTTGATAACAAACTTGACATAATTGTTGATCACACTTTTGTATCTGTTGGTGGGGCACCTCTTTCTTTTCACCCATGGGCCGATAACCTAGATGTTAGGTCCCTTAAGACAACAAATATCATCATCATCATCTTTTCAGCCTGATGTACTTGTACTACTTGTTCTAGCTCTGAGGGCACTTTTATGTCTTGTGCTGCAATCACGTTTTCTTCACGAACAGTGTTCACAAATTCCAGACCCTTAAACAGCACAATGTATCTACAGTTAGGTAACCAATGAGCGTGTTCCACAAAAGGGTCATCTGTCATCTGCCAATTCCTTAAACCAAATCCGCTGTGAAAGCATACTGTTTTGTCCCCTCGACCAGTATAAAAAATCCTGCTTTACTTTGCTCTTTTGCAAGGTGTTTTGATATTGGTGGCCAAATATTTTTATAAGATTCCCAACGTTTTTTAACAGACTTGTACTTTGGATGTGCTACCGCTTTAGTCTTTCGAACTCCCAATTTTTCGAAAGCAGATGACAATTCAACAAAGTCTATTCCATACGGACCACATATAACGTTACTACTGTTGGCTGGTGATACATCATCATTATTATTTGTTTGTGATTGAGCAGAGTAAGTAGTAGTGGATGGACTTGTGGTGTGGTAAACCGGTTTACTTGAAACGTTATGCAATCTCGTTGTTCGGTGAAATGGGTACACTGGTATGTTACCTACTTTCTTTCGAAGAATGTAAGACCATCTCAAATGGTCTCGATAGGCGTCGTCCCCTTCTTCCCAATGCAAAAGTTCAACACTACAAAACACGCACCGTACAACATCTTCCTGGTTTAAATAATAAAAACCAGCTTCAGCTAGTTTTTGTGCTGACAAAAAGCGCACAGGTCAAGATTCAAATGGCAACCAACGATTGCTTTCCGAATTTTATTTTGTGGTAAACCTACTTGTTCGCATCTTATATTTGGTATTATAGCCATGTGTTAAAATAAAACTCTTTGTTGTAAGTTATCAACGTTGCTCAATAGCACAGAGTACTTTGAAGCTTGACGTAAGCTTGTTCACAATCTGTTAACTACGTTAGTGGTGCATTACCACATCTAAAACAAAATAAACAATCAATCAATAAATACTTGTAAATAAAACTTCAACCTTAATTAGCATTAAATGACCAAAAACCATCAATTAACTTACCTAAAAAATGAAACAAAAAGAACAGTATGCCGCCACTAACTGCGTGCAATCTACTTAAATTTTTAATAAGGCAATAGGGATTCACATATCACTTTGACAGATATAAAAGATGAATGTGATTTCGCTTCAGCTCTTTTGTGGCCTAGAGAGGACCCATATTTTCATTACCTTCTAGGACGTAAACTATAAGAGATCAGTGGAGGTTATCGTGTTCAAACCTGTGGATTTTTGTCAAGTTCATAGAAAACGATACGGGAGTTAAATTTTAATTTTCTTTTAATGAATCAAACTTGGCCTTGTGCATTATTGACCAACATACATTACGGTCATGTACTGGCTGCAATCATCCGAAAGGAGCAGTCATCGTCCCGATTTCCAAATGTTCACCACGTCTCTTTTTACAATGCTATCGCTCGTGGTGTTGGGATATAACTGGACCCGGCATTGAAAAGGTTAAATTTTCAAATATTAATTTATAAGTAATGAATTTTGTCTAAAGCAATGCCACTGGGTCCTTCTTGCAATTTATCGAATTTAGCAAGCAAGGCATTCACAGCATGTGTTTCGAACCACTGTTCCAAATTGTGGGCTACGAAGAGCTCTTGCATTTTGTACACAAATAAAATTTCTCTTTATCTCAATTTAATTCCTCTTGTATACGAAATCGCAGACATTGTTCCATATTAACCTTAAAAGGTCTGTGCAACTTTTGGGCTGTACAAATTTGCTCCGAACAAATTGGAAAACAAGATTCCAAAAATTGTTTGGGAATCAAATTTACCGTAACATTTTTCAGGTGACCTGAACAAACACGGGATTTTAAACAAGCGTCTATGGGCTCCCACTCGAAACTATTATCCGTATCAGTGGTAGAATAGGCCATACATGCAAGTTGGTCTTATCTGAGTTTTCGACAGTCGGCGGCACAGCAATATCTCAAGTTGGGGCATTAAAGGTAGTGCTTTTCGGGTTTCCAGCTGTAGTGGTAGAACTTATCCAGTTATCTGAAAATGAATAAAATAAACCATCATGAATACATAAATTCAGGTTAATACATGCTTTCCATAAAAAGATATAATGAAAAATTAAGCAGTCTAAAAACAAAATTACTTTATCTCGCAAAGCCTGGCTTTTTCCTTCTCGTGGGCTGAAGGGGTAATGGTCTGTCTCTCTCTTTCTCTCTCTATCACAAGAATTGTCGAAAATTAGATAAAACAATCAATCAGTAAATAAATTCCAATCAATTACATTAACATCCATTGTCCTTAAGAAACTAAAAACCATTAATAATAAACTTACCTAAAAATTAACAGTATCACTCCAGTAACTGCACCAAGTACATCAATGTCGGAATCGTTAACAATATCTGCAAACAAATAAATAAAATTAACAAATAACAGTATAAAAAACTTTAACGATAATAGGCATTAAAACGGTCAAAACACCATTATTAAGTACTTACCTCACAAAATATTTCAAGTATTTTCAGCCAACACGTAAAAAAATGTTAAACAAGAGCAAGTGTTCGAGCAGAGCTGTAGCGTCTTGGCAAGTAATTAAATAAGTGAGAGTGGAAATGTTTAAGACCTCTCTTTATAAGTCACGTCACATGCGTTATCACCAGTTTCCCACGCTTCGCAATTCTGTTATCATGCACGTGCAAGTCTAATGTCCAATGGGAACACCTGAATGGTTTCCTATTTCACTTAAAATTGCATTTTCTCACGTAGAAACTATACAAGATTATACTTGCTAGCTTGCATTATGTTGCATCACAGCAGAGACGAGCCGTCATGACACGTGTGATCTCACGCTAACAAGCACCCACTCGACGCATTCCTTAGATAATGTGGTTATCGCCGGTAGTCGTGTCTTTCAACAAATTTGTAAAAATAAATACTCTACAGTAAAGACAACAATTTTCCGTTTTAACTGAGATATAGCACATCTTTCTAACATTAAAGATTCACGAAATATCAGGGGAAGCATTAGTCGATGACCTTCCAGTTTTGGGATATTTGGGTTAATCTTTACTCCATGGAAAAGGGGGCTTCAGCCCGAGAAAATGACACCCCACATGTCCATCTACGATTATTGGTACGGGAAATATCAAATTAAAACATCTTGGCCTAAAAGTAATTGTTGTTGTGAACATCTGCGAAAATAAGAGGTCCATGGGAACGATGAGCATAAATACCATTCAAACGAGTCATCACACAAGTCTCTAGCATTATGGGCTCGTGAGATATCGGGTTGCCGGGCTGCAACATGCAGTCACGGTGCGTGTTTTAACGATCACGCCTGCAGGTGAAGCAGGATTCTTACCTCTCCTCTAACTCCTAGGGATATGTGACTTTTAGGGGGGGGGGGTAGAGGGGTAAAGACCTGTGGTTTAAGCCAAACATACAACTTTCTGAGATATAATATAAATATGAAATATAAAATATAATGTTTTGTTCTATCGATAAAAGGTGTAGATAACTTTCGTTTACGCCATTGCACAACGTCTGCGATTCATAGTTTTCAAAAATATAGCCTAATTTCTATTTTTTTTTTCAAAAATATTTAAAAATATGACGAGTAGTCGATAGAAAAGGGGGCGTCACCTCGAGTAATTTGACCTCATACAAGTCTCTAGCATTATTGGTTCGCGAGATATCCACTAATTTAACTTGGACGTTCTGCAACTCGTCGGGTGAGGCAGGATCGGCACTGTCTCTCTACTAACTCTTGTCTATGGAACTCTTAATTCTTCATAGAATGGTTTAAAAGAGAAAATATCGTAATTGTTAATATAACTTTAAGTGTTAATGTTTGAAATCATATTTCAGAAATTACAGGCGCCTGTCTCAGCTGCTGAAATTAATTCAGGATGCTATCAGAACGTGTGACAATTATCTAGAGAAGTACTGGTACACTAACCTGGTCCTTATAATGCGCGATCAGGATCCATTGAAGAGCGTTGGAGAAGACCAATGGGATCGGTTTGTTAAGTTCGCAAATGTGATTATAAGTGAAAATGTAAGTGCAGTTTCCACAATTAGAATAGCATGCCAGTGATATGTAGTAATAATTAACTATTACTCTGTGTAATATTTATACTTCAGTCTTACTGAAAACCTCCTTAATTTGTGCTGAGTGCACCTCGTTCCAGCCCTCACGTCAGTTTCTAAAGTCCCTGACTGAGCCAGGAATCGAAACTGGGGCCCCGGATGCGAGACAGGCGTGCTACTCCAACACCTCGATCACCCTTTCCAACGTGGATTAATTATACGCTTTACACTTTGATACACGATTATAACTACGGAGTTTAATTGGATTACATTCGTTCGTGGGGTAAACATCATAAGTTCTTGTTCAATTAAGGGAACCGGGTAGTGTGGAATGACCAAAAGTAGCAATTTTCTTTATTTTTAGGCTCAAAACATTATCATCTCTTTCCCGATTACAGCAATATACCGGGTGAGTCCTTTGTCCCTTATTTTTCTAGTTTTCAGCCACACTTCCAACGCCTGACCGCAGCATGGTCGACAGTTCCCCGTCTATAGCCAAGCCACAATGACCCTAAACGACTTTACAAGATTTATGACGGCATGGAAGCAAGTCCTTTACAAAAACATGTGTGAGACAAGTGATTATACAATGCATCAAACTGTCATACGGGCATGCATGAAGTACATGCCGTTTATACGGTTTCAGTTGGATACGAAATTTACACTGGGTACGGTGGCATACTGTTAAGAAACGTGAATGAACCTTCGAAGCGGAAAACAGCATCACATCTCACACACTTTCAGGCAAGGAGAAATTACGAGTAGTCGTGGAGCAGTGGTTTAAGTGCGTAGAAGGTAGTGGACCTGTGTTTGGGAGGTGGGTTCAAATCCCACAAATCAAATGTTTTTATGCACATTTTCAGCTTTGGTGATCAAATACAAGGGCATTCGTGCCACAGTTGACCAATATCATGCGGTGTTTATTTAGGGTTCAATGTGTACTGGCTTGTCACAGTGTGCAGTCTACAAGTGCTGGTCATTTCATCGCCATGTTCTCGGCAGACGAGTATGTTGAAATGCTGCTCATCTACGGTGATGCATGACAGAACGCACAAGACCATAGCTACCTATAACCAGGCCTTGGCCCTCCGAATTGCAACACCACTTTGTTTGCACCATACGTCCGGGTCCAGTCGTGAGCCTAGGGCAATGCTGTCTCTCAATATTCTAATTTGAAATCGGGTTATTGGAAAGAAGTTCACTAATATTTATGGACGGGGGAAGGTGCGTATACTGTAGATGACAAATGCAGGTTCTGATGTAAGTTATTTAATAATTAGTCAATAAAACTATAAAACTGATAAAATTACTTCACATAAATTGAACTTATACTAAAACATGATAAGAATCAAATAAATACTTCATATAAGTGTTAACAATTTTCGTTTCTTACTTTCACTTGAAGTAGGCCTATTCAATGCGTCTGTCATCATTTTGAGGAAATGTTGAGAAGAATGTTCGATACTATTGCAATTATTAGCTTAAAATTATCACCATTTTCACTGCCACAGATATACGTATCTTCAACGACGTGACGTATTACTGAGTCGGAAAACACTACCTTCTCACTTAGTAAGCACAAAGCATCCTTCTGTTTGTCACTGAATGATAAGAAGACATGTTCACATCTCATTGATATTAGCGACTACATAATCGCTATTACATTGCTTGTTATTTTAATAACAAAATCTGAGGGAACTGATAATCCACCACGATTTATTAGTTGGAAATATTCTACTTCTCCTTGTTGTTTCTGATCGTTTGCTACCAGGCTGATACAATCTTGACATTCGCGTACTTATTTGAAATGAAATGTAACAGGAGCTATACAGCGAGTCTCCCGTACGACTCGGCCGGCCGGCCGGCGCGCCCAGCTTATCTGTCTCCCGTTAACTCATCACTCCCTGCTCGGCATAACATAGCACTTCGCTAACGTTATCCGTGCATGACATGAGATAACAATTCAAATTAATAAAATAAGCTGCTACTACCTTATGACAGGAGATGTTCTAAATGTTCTCCTCATACATCCACACATTTCCGGCATCGTCTCAGGAAACTCCGATTCACGCGCATATGTTCGTCTTTCGTAAATGAGGCTATTTCTCTCCAGATATGTTAATTATTTTCTCGGACGAAGCTTGGTTCCATTTACACGGATATGGTTCGACGACGCAGAATAACAGATATTGGAGCAGAGAAAAAACCCATCGCATATACTAAATTCCTCTACATAAGGAATGGGTTGGAGTATGTTGGGCAGTGAATGGATACATTATTATAGGGCCTATCCTTTTTCATGGCACAATTAATGCACAAAGGTACAGGGATAATATACACAAACCATTTTTGACGAACTGACTGACACTAACTCTCGAAATGGATATATTCAGTAAGACTCTGCCACCGCGCATATAGCTCATGACACATTAAACTTAATTGAGGAAATTTTTGAATACCGTGTAATCAGTACGGACTTATGGCTGTCACGGTCCCCATATTTAACTGTTTGTGACTTTTATTTATATGGGTGATTAAAGAATAAAGCGTATGCAAGAAACCCTCACACGTTGGGCGAACTGAAAGAACATATCCGGAGAGATATAAAGCCTCAATTACGGAAGACGAACTTATGCGTGTGAATCGGAGTTTCCTAAAACGATGCCGGAAATGTGTGGATGTATGAGGAGAAAAATTCCACCATCTCCTGTCATAAGGTACGAGCGTATTTAATTAATTGTTATTTTCTTAATTTTAATTGTTATCACATGTCATGCACGGATAAAGTGAGCGAAGTGCTATGTTATGCCGAGCGGGGAGTGATGAGTCAACGGGAGGCAGATAAGTTGGGCGCGCCGGCCGGCCGAGTCGTAAGAGAGACTCACTGTAGTGCAGTCCCGATTTATCAATTGCGGTACATTCTACAGATTATTCTGTTATAATACTAGAAAAATCCCGAAAACATTTTCTTTAATAACATGTAGCATGCAACAGTGAGAATTTTATTGAAGAAAATGTTTTCGTGATTTTTTCGACTTTACATTCTTTGTTTACGTGGTTGCCTAGGGATTGCTGGTACAGGTTAGGTTAACTCTGCCACAAATACTTCGTTTAAAATAGTTTTATCTATGCCCTGTATTGTGTGTTTATTACTCCGTTTACTCAAGTAGTCCAATTGGGCCCCTATAAAAGATATTCATTGTGTAATGTCCTTTATTTCATTAGAAACGGAGGGTAGGATCGAGTGAACTGATATCGGTTGGATCACATATTGTGCCCGATGGACGAAGTTATCTGGTTACCACCAACCGTAACGTGGCCTCCCAGATGACCTCTACCTCGAGACACATTGCCGGAGAGGATCGGAATGCACTTCTTGGGACTAGCCGGCACAAGACTCTGCATCCCTAAGGATCAGGTTCACATCACAGTGATTGTCATAGACGCCCAAAGAAAATGCACCCCCAAAAGGTCAAAACTACTAAATAATTAAAATCCAGACTTAAGACATACTCATGGTTGGTTTATTTGGAAGGTCAAACCCCTGTCCAACGGTCGGAGTGTTTTATAAAACGGCTATTCCGTAGCTAAAAAGCAAAGAAAAAAATAAACAACTCCTAAAATTAACGTAGAATCCCCTCGACAGGTCCTAAATACAGCACAACAAAGCAAAACTGGGGAAATGGTACCGGAAGAAAAATCGTTATACAAAAACTGATGCTTCTAGGAAGAAGGCATCATGGCATCAAAACATGTCAAACAGGACAGCAAAGTTAAAGGACTGGTACCATCCCATATTTACATTTATACTACAATTATTTGAAATACTCCTACATTAATCTGATCAACGGCGTTAGACATCCGTGATAAACAAACTATAAAAGAACTAATTATAGTCAGTCATCATTTTACAGTACACTGGTACAATTATATACAAACAACAAAGATGTTTTATATTACAAGAGACAGTAGGGTAATCGTGGGAAACACATCAGTAAATAAATAAATGATACACACAAATAATCATCTTATTAATCCTGCCTGCAACAGATGAACAACTGTTTGTTGTCCACCGTCATCTATCAGGGTGTCTAAACTTGAGAATCAAACTGTGCAAGAACAGCATTCCCCTGATCGGGTCACGCCCCACGAGTTCTGAATTTTGGGTTCGTGCGATCTCTGTCAAAGTCTATCAGCGTTAGCTACTAAACTTACTAGTAAGAACGAACGAAGGCGCAATGCATTGGTCTGCTCGACTACAGGTAAAAGATCAAAATTTAACAACGATTAAGGTTTAACTGTATTATTTGCATCGCCGGTTTAGGAAATAAATTGATGATTCATGATTTAGTCCTAAGTTTAATGTCGTAGATTTATGAGTCGATTGATTATTAAGATAGTTGACCATATGCAAGGCGTCGCAAGAGCGTGCTACCAACACGTGGTACACCTCAACAAAGAATATGTGGTCGCACGTTAACAATAACACAATCGGTACTCGAAAGAGACCATACCTTTTCCTCCTCGGTCAAACTTGTTCTGTCACATAGATCTGGCCGGCTTTCTCTAATAAACGTGGTAACCAACCCTGCGTGTATTAAGAACACGGTAAATAATCATTCACTTACAAGTGAGAATACATAATAGCCTTAAGGGTCCAAATTATCAAATGGTTGCTCAAATTCATTATAAATCATGACAAAACATATTGGGGCTCGCTCACAAATACCTGCGAGTATATTACAAATTTAGCATTACTTATCAGTACACCTGTACCAGAACAACTTTACAAAAATCGATACTGAATCAAGGTCAATAGCATGAGCATAAACAAAGCATAGCCCGTAAGAACATTCCTAGCAAGATCTAAAAATAAAGAAAATAAAAATGAAGTTGATAATCAATTGTCTCACAAGAGAGATCGTAAGTAACCTTGGGCAATGTCATTGGCGTGGACTGGACAAGCACCTGTCATTGTGCTCCCAGCGCTTGGCACTAAGCATCATAGCGTGTCAGTGAATCTCAAAGAAAATGTCTATCACTGATCTTTGAACACATTCAAGCACAGTAAATGTAGACTGAGTGTTCTTAGCAATCACTCTAAAGGATTATACACATGTAAAGAAAGTTATTATAACGTTAAAGACGAATCAATTACAAGTAGAATGATATGTTTGGCTTCTGAAAACCAAATAGACGTAACAGAAAGATATTCCTCTCTCTTTGAAAGGCTTTGACATTGTGTAGCGCCAGTGAAGCTCACAGGGAATGAGTGCTGCGTACAAAACATGTTTAAATGATACTAAAATACTGGTTTACACCGTAACCTTAGGTGGAATTAATCGAAATGATACGAATCGTGTAACATAAACTTTATGGGTAAGTTCATAACATTACTTGACTCTTGTACAGCGATGTGAATTATCTGAATTCTAGTGGTGAGCTGCTCACTATTTAAAAATGTACATTACAATAACAACAGGCTGGATCCCTTCCATACCTAAACGATACACTATAATGTTAAATAAAGACGTCAGTGGCGTACAAAATAATATAAATGGGGACTTCAAAACTTTGACCAAATATCAGCTGGAGCTGAATTAAAAACATGCCCCTGTCAAAAATGTCTAAATTGATGTTCCGGCATGCGGAATTGCCTCCTAAGAACAATATTGCACCGTGTGGATACACACAATCTGGTGACTAACTCAGCGTCGAGTAACGAAATGCAAAGAGAAGCATTCAGAAGTGTGAAAAATCACCTTAAGGAAGTGGTCAAAAAAATGAAAGAAGCCTACCTTGATGACTGACAATGAGTTACGGATGCTACAGACTAATCCACCCATGACCATCCACCGTACAGAAATAGATTAGGAAATCATGACTCACAGCTATTGCAGATAATTATCCAGAAACGAGGATTGAGGATTTTGCCTTTCATCCAGACAAACCACAAATATCTTCTCTGCTCGGCCACAAGCATGGTTATCCTCGGGTGGTCATCCATTGTTGTAGTGTGGCTTAGGTGTTCAGCGTTCCTCCCATTCGGATGTTTAAGCCATAGCCCTCTCTTCTTAGATATAGGATTATTATGCCTCAGCACGTGGTGAAATGAAGGCATCTTGTAGAGTCGTTGAAATTCGTATAATAATGGACACAGCTTCAAGCATGTTGAAATTCACAGATTTTCCACCTTTTTCCACCAGCAGACTATATTTAGAAATTGCCTTGTCTGTTAAAACACATAAACTGGCTTTGACACTAGACACGTGTCTTTCCACTGAAGCTTAACAACTTCACACGCTTTAGATATCATGTCGAAGAATATCAGCTTAATCTTATTTGTTTTACAGTCGGCCTTTGCACGGCTCGTAAATATTTCACTGTATCTGTCGAATATGACGACCAGATTCTCCACTCGGGTCTTACTGGTACACAACTTATTTGTCACTGGTCAGCCATTGAAGCACGCTGTAACCATGTGGTCAACACTGAATAGAAATATAATAAGATTCACAATCTTGGACGAACTTTTCGCGTCACCAGCACACTTCGTGCTATAATTAATACTTTCAGTCGTATTCACTTTACACTATTTGAACGTCGATGATACTTTAGACTTGATCACCTGGGACCTTCACAATTTCACATCCGCTCGCCATGCAAGCGCGGATTAAAGTCATTCCTTCACGTAAGTAGGTGTGCTCAGTTCGATCACTTCCGAGTCATTTAGCGTCTAAGTTCACTCCTTCCGCTTATCGGCGGTGTCATACCTTCGGTCGTAATCCATAAATAAAATATTATTAGCCCATGAAAAATGTGGCTAGTTAAGCTGAATGACTGATTATTTTAAATTCAGGTTGCACATCAAAGAGAACTTCTTTGATCATGTAGGGTAATTTTATACTGCTTCTTAATGAAGTCAAAAGAACATCTAATGTAGTGGCATGCTGTTGTGGGTGCTTTCACAATTCTTGAGCATTATAAATTCCATGGTTCGTGTACAAGCTATCACCGGCATGAGCTATTCGGGCTCATATATCCCCTCGTCGTTTAAAAGAAAAATGATGACAGCATTTTCCTTTGACTCAGAAACAGTTCTTAATTCTGGTGATACATTGCTGAATCTCCACTCTCGGTGGTCAGACAAGTAAATAAGTTAGTCTTTCTTCGTGGGTCTCACATAGTTTTTCCACTTCTCCGGTTTTTTAGGTTCTCTGAAGAGTAAGGACAAGTTATAACATGCAGATGGATATCCATATTTTCTTCTTCGAGCTCGTTCCTTCTGTAGATTCTGCCTCTGGTTAAATTCTCTTTTGATCTGTGCTAAGGTCATGTCAGGAATCCGGTGTGTCCTCCCGATTCTTCCTCTTCGGTCCGTTTCTTGAGCCGTTTCCATTGACTTTCTTTCACTAGGTTCCTTGGTGAAAGAGCGACAGTCTAGGACATCCCACTTCTCACGTTTTCCATATCCTCTTTCTATCGATATTCGATCCAGTCTCTCCTGATAACTATTCCAAGCGTCGACCTCTCTCTGCGACGGAACATAAGTTTCACAATCCAGGTCAGAGTCACCAAAGTCGGATGCCTTTTGCTCCTTCAGGCGTTGATCTCTGGCATCATCCATCCTCTTCGTAATCTCTTCAAACTGCTCGTCGGACATTGACGGTCTCGTCTCAACATGATGTACATCGGCGACAACTGTCATGCGATGGCTCTGGTAAGGTTCATCCCTCGAAGTTTGAGATGAATCATCAGATTCCTTTCTTCTGTTTAACTCCGTGATATAAGCTCGACTTTCTAAGGCTTTTGCATGCCAGCCATTCTCTGGTCCTATTGCTCCATCACTAGGTTGCACTGAGTTTTTCTGAGTGGTATTTCTGCATTCTTCCTTGATGCTTTTTTCACTCTCTTCATCAGTGTTTCCTTCGCTAGCTTCTTCCGAGGTTCTCTTCGTTAATCTCAGTGATTTTTATGCCCTCTGCATTCTGCAACTCTTGGGCATAGACATTCGCATTCCTAGCTTCATCTTCTTCATGCACATCCATCGGAATAGGATCAAATTGCTTGAAATAAATCGTATTCTGGCCCATATCGATGATTCTATCATGTGTTCTCATAAAATCAGCCCCTAAGATGGCTTGATATCGTAAATCTCTCATCACTTGGAATAGATGTAGGTACACGTGGTTAGTAATCTCCACGGTACAATAAACTTGCACAGTGCATTTGACACTCTTGTCTGGGATAATTCCTCGCATTTTCACCGTTGATACTGGCAGTTCAGTCAACTTGGTGTTAATCTTTAGTATGGCATGAAAATCTGCTGACAGAACACTGATCATGGCTCCTGTGTATATCAGTAATGTTACAGGGTAACCGTTAATTTTTCCGGATATAACTGGTAGTCTAGTCAGTTGTACGTCGTTCGTCGTTTACCTCTCATAAAGTAGGTCATCCTGGAGGGGTTCCCAAAGAATTATGACAGCCCTTACTTTGGAATTCGTCTCCTCAGACATCATTGAGATTTTGACGTTTTTTTGTTTACCCTTACCATTATTAGAAGTACCAGTATGGTTAGGGTCTATTCGTATCTCATCAAAATTTTCTGGAGGTTCCCTCGGTGTTCGAGTTTTCTCTCTCTCTTCTCTCGTCTGGCGAAGATACTCTCGACTTTCTTGAGCTCTTCCTCTCCAATCTTGGTCAATTTCTGTTTCTTGTAATCGTGGATCTCGGTCTCGACGATATCCTCCCGAGTATCTGTAATCTCGACGGACATTACCTCTTTGTTGATTCTGATGATCCCGTCGTTGATTGCCATTATAATTTCCTCGGTCTTCATTCGATCGTTCGAAACGGCGTTCCCAATACGGTTGGTTTCTGAAGCTATCGTTTCTATCATAGTTACGGATATACGGTTGCCGGTTCCAATTTCTCCGGTCAGGTCCTGGATTGTCCTGCTGATACCGTGTTCCCATATTGGACATTGGTTCAGGTGTCTGACTATTCTTGTCGACAGTGGTTATATTAACTTGTCGATTCGCCGGTCTGTTGTCATTGCGTGGTTCACCACGAGGTCGTTGACTAGGAAATTGTTCGTTGGTTGAGTCGAGTGTTCTCAAAATCTGATCGCATTGGACAATAGATGTTGCGTCAGCGGAGATCAAGACTCGTTGAAAGTCTGCGGGATATTGCCTGATTGTCGTTTGGATCAGATCCGTTTCCGCCAGTGGGGGTTGAAGGCATCTCAACTTAGTTAATTGAGACGAGAAGTAATTAGCATAGCGCGTTGGCTGAGTAGAGCTGTACCTCTTCGTGTACATTTCGGCTCTTATTCCCTGCTGAATATCCAAAGACCAATATGTGCGCAATAAAGCTTCTCTGAAATCACGGAAACCAGTGAACGAGTACCTAAAAGCGCGGATCCAGAAGCTGGCTTGACCTTCCATCAAACGCTCTATTACCCGGAGTTCACGTTCCGGTGTTACCATCGTATCACGCAAGTACGCTTCAATATTATTTAGGAATTCAACGGGTGTGACGCCTCCTCCACTTCCTGAGAATCTGGCAGGTTGTTCCTCCCTTGAACGTATGATCATCACGTTCTGATTCCTCGAACTATGTGTCGGTGTAAGGATCGGTGCTTGACTATTTAATAAGCTCGGTTGCTCCATGGTGGTTGGATAGTAATTACCGGTCATAGTCGTGACATTCGGAGTAGTAGTCATAGTAGATAATCCGGTTGTATTGATTGGCATTTGGTAATCATATTTCAGTGGATTTCCCGCGGTGGAAGTAACATTTAGTGGTGACTGCCAATAATGTGACGTACTGGGTTGCCCTGAGGTTGTGGTAGGGTATGCCTCAGCAGTCATCATCATTTGTGGTCTCACTGTTGATGATGTTGTTGGAATGAACGGAGGTGTTACAAATGTCGTGGATTTCATTTGAGCTTCGATCCGTTCTAATAAACGCTGCTCAAGATCCTGCATGTCAGGCGAATTAGAAATATTTCCTGGCGAACCTATTGCATTTATTTGTAGCTCGATCCTCTCTATTTTCCCACGGAGACACTCGTCAACATCGTGGACGGTCTTCTTTGCTAAACTCATCTCCGTCATCAATTCCTTCAAATTTTCATGAGTTTCCAGCCTTAACCCTTCCGTGTTAGCAGTAAGTTCCGCCATAGTATTCTTACTGTCGGCTAAGTTTTCTCGAAAACTGCCCATGTCTTTCACCACTGTTCTCATATTATTGCGAACAGCAGTCGCTACGCCCCTCATAACTCTCATACTAATGCTGACAAGTTCGACTTGACGTCTCATCTCTTCGGTAGCCGTTTGAGTTTCATCCATCCGTTCCTCAATAGCAGAAACTCTAGTTCCTAACTGCTCCTTCACGGCCGCAATCGCAAGTTGGAGTTCACTCCTCCCTTCATCCATACGATCGCTTACCTCTTCAATTCTAACGTCAATTGCAACTAACCGTGTCTGCATTTCTAGTCTACCTGCATCGATAGTATTGATCAGGGTTTCCAAGCGTGTATCAACCTTCCCTAACGCTGCGACAAGATTAGCATTTGCTTCTGACCGATTCGTTTCCAAATCGTTCCTGACCTGAGTTAGTGTACAGTTTAAGGCGACAGTGTTTTCAACATTGACATTAATAGATTCATTTAATGCTTCAACATGATTATCAATAGTTTGGTTAATTGCTGCAACATTAGTATTAATAGAATCACTTTATTCTGTCCTAACATTGTTTACATTTGTGTTTACATTGGTTATGTCAGCCCTAACAGTGGTGATATCCCTGACAGTAGTCATGTCACCTCTGACCTCCGTCAGTGTGTTGTTAAGTGTGATGACTCTAGTGTTTATGTTTTGTTGAGGTTGGCCGTATTAGATGCCATAGCCTCATTTATGTTAGCAACATTATCAGTTATGTTGCGCCTAACTCTACTTAATGTTCCATTTACCTCCGTCACATCTGCTCGGACTAAATCTAGATCGCCTCTCAATGTCGCCGTATTTTCATTAAAATCAGCTCGTAATATTGTAATGCTTTCCTCCATATTGGCAGTAATCTGACCCACCATTAGGTTCATCATCTCATGGAACCGCTCTCCCTCCATTACACAAATACAATTGATGAGATGAGGAAGAAACACCTTACACCCAGCGAACACTACTTTATGGATGAATGGCCATGGTGGAAAGCTTGGCCATTCGACGACAAAGAATGATTCTACATTTAAATTTAACAACAAGCAAAGCAACACAAAACAAGTTACATTTACTACGGATGAAGTACTGGCAACATACAATACCTCGACTGAATTTTAACTCTATTAGAATTCTCCCCATGGTCTGATATCTAACCAGAATGCCATGTGAACTTTTGTACGGCTGTTCGACATCTAAAGTTCGTCACAGTCCAGACAAATTTGTCAATAATCAAAATACATGATCCTCTCAAAAATGACATGTTGCTGATGGCCTACATGTCCACGTTGGCTTACCAGGTTGGGCGCCAAAAGAATAGAAGTGGTTATGTGCCCGTTGGACGAGGTTATCTGGTTACCACCAACCGTAACGTGGCCTCCCAGATGACCTCTACCTCGAGACACATTGCCGGAGAGGATCAGAATGCACTTCTTGGGACTAGCCGGCTCAAGACTCTGCTTCCCTAAGGATCAGGTTCCCATCACAGTGATTGTCATAGACGCCCAAAGAAAATGCACCCCCAAGGTCAAAACAACTAAATAATTAAAATCCAGACTTAAGACATACTCATGGTTGGTTTTTGGAAGGTCAAACCCCTGTCCTACGGTCGGAGGGTTTGATAAAACGGCTATTCCGTACCTAAATAGCAAAGAAAAAAATAATGAACTCCTAAAATTAACGTAGAATCCCCTCGACAGGTCCTAAATACAGCAAAACAAAGCAAAACTGGGGAAATGGTACTGCAAGAAAAATCGTTATACAAAAACTGATGCTTCTAGGAAGGAGGCATCATGGCATCAAAATATGCCAACAGGACAGCAAAGTTAAAAGACTGGTACTGCCCCCGTAAATTGAATTATACTGAGACCACGGTGGCTGTATTGGCATATGTGAATAAAGTTATGGCCGTCATAGTTGTGACGTGTATATTCATGACGTAGGCGTGGATGACGCAACGCTCGAGCAAGTAGGCTGGCTGAGCTTAGATTCTTGCTGACGTCACGATTTTGTTCGAGAAGGATCTTAGATTTACGACGCAGTCGCAGGGAAGCAAGTAAACGTGCTGAGGAAGAAGTTACGCTATTGGAGGAGAGGCTCGAACCAATGAATGATAGCTTGAAGGGAGACGGAGATTACTGAAACTACCATATTTAATAACTTTTGGCATGCAGAATTGTGGAAAACTATTTTCAGTTATGGCATCGATCTGGAATTTTGAAGAAATTAATTATATGTTTTTGAAATCTGAAAATCCGTCTAGAATAGCCAAAGTTGGAACTTCGAGTAATGATGGAAGAAGAAGCTATGGTAGGGATGGATACGCCCCTTCAAAGTTGATAAAAGGCCTTGCACAGCAGAGAGGAGCTTCTCACTTCGTGGTTTTATTCTGACTTCATAGTCTGACTTCGTGTTCTGATAGAACAAGCATATCGTCATAAGCAAGCGTGGCAGAGCCCACCGCATCGAACAGTATTGGGTATCCAGCAGTGCAATTTTTCTGTTACTAAAACTAGGCGAAGTTGGAGCGCAAACATAAACGATTCTACAAGTTTATCTATCAAGAATTAGCTACTGCATTTATACTAATTCAATAGTGCATTACAATATTTAGGCGTGTGCGAAAGTTGAAATATTTCATTATAATACTTCAGAAGATATTCGCATTTAAAGACTGCAGAAAAAAGTGTTTTTCTCGAATCCTGAGAAGCACTTTTACTACCACATTCTACGTTACGGCAGACACGTGTATTGCAACCGTGATACTGAAGATTACATTTGGTGATACAACGCTACATTCTACAATGGAACTATACAATCTGGCAGTACTTTCGACTAACATTATAATGGAAGTGGAGATGGAAGACTAAAACTTTAATGCAATTGGGACATACATCGGTAGTGTGAAGTAGCAACATGGAGCTTCGATAATCGTCATTCTACAAAGACGAGCATGTAGTGAACATTCAGCTACACTCATGCATCGTAATCCATCGCTGAATTACATCAAATGGCAGTGGAAATAAATTCATACTCCACAATTATGAACATTTCCGCGGAAATATTTGCAATGAACTTCATGGCTGATTTCTACAAGAACTTCAGGGAACTTTCAAGAGTGGCAAGGGTTTTTCCCAGCACACAAAGAAGAGTTTTGCCAGAAGGATGTCTATCGTCTACACGGAGCAGTGCGATTTCCGGAGGAGGAAGCTGTTCTATTCTCCGAGGGCGCAGGTTCCAAGTTTGAGGTCGGTGCACATCTATCCTGTGGTGAAATGGAACCAGCAGCAGTCTTCTTTGAAATTTTCTTCTAGAACTTCAATCCAACAGATTAGGTAGCCGTGAACGTTTCTTGATTTATTTGAGCCATTTTAGTGAGATCTGAGCAACTATCTTTCCCATATTTTCTGTCATATATTTGATTGCCCCATATTCTTTTGCTAGATGTTTCTGTACTCTGTACACTTTGCAGCTTTATGCCATTTTCTTCGATTTATTGAGACATTATCATGTCATTTGCATATTTAAACATTTTGGATCAGTTTATACTGAAGTTAAATATTCTTTCGAGAATTTGAATTTTTCTTGTAGTCACGATTTGACTGTAAAGTTAACGATTTTCTATGGCAAGTTTGAATTCAGACAGCGTGTCGTTTTATTAAAGTAATTCTTTCCAGTAAATTACTTTGACCAATTTTCTGTCATCCTCAAGAAAGAAGAATGATTAAAAGATTTTAGAGCGTTAAAATCTACTACTTTATCGACGATCTTGGAAATACTAGTCGTTTTTATGAACATGATTGAAACACAGACATTTTTAGTCAATTCTGAAATACCATTGCATTATAGACAATTTTAGGAAATATGAACTTTGAATACGATTTATTCAGTACACTATAGTAATGAACATTTGATAGGAGATTTTCTCAATTCTAGATTGAAACAATAATGTTTGCATTTTCTAGTCTATTTGCATTCTATTCGACTATTTCTGCAGTTAAATGAATTTTGCTTGAATATAGTATTTTTATACTGCGATAATTATGATGAGATTAATTCATTTTGATAGACCAGGGAGGCGTGTCTAATCGTATTTGCTATTAAATTTATTTGTGACTGGCAAATTTTTACTTCATATCGCTTCATGAATGAAACCCACGAAGGTTAAATATAATAACAGTTTTCGATACAATTGATGAATATAAGAATTTTTAAAGAGGAACTATGGATGTATAATCGTTAGTTCAGTGGACGTGTAAAAGTCGCTGATGAATAATGCCCTTTAATAAGTGAAGGAGGTTCCCACAGTAATATTGATGATGATGATGAATTTATAAGTGGAGGTTTTTTTGTGTGTATTGTGGAAGATTTTGATGCCATATATAATGAGATATATGATAAATTATGGGCCAATATTGTGCGTTTGTGCGAGGTATGTTTCCGCTGAGTTGTATTGTTCAGGTCCATTGAAAATTATTCATGTGAAGTTACTGTTAAAACTAACAAGAGTGATAAATTGATTGAATTATAGATTTTGAATGGAGGTTACCGTCACAAATAATAATTATTAAATCTTATTAAACCTGAATCTAAAATTTAAATATAAGTAACCTTCATCGGTCGATTATATTACCACGATTTTAGAAAATATCAACCGGATAAACGTGTGGTTAATGTATTTCAAATATAAATAAAATACAAATAATGTAAATAACTATGTAAATATCTATAATAATAATTTGAAACAAACGGGATTAATAGAGGCGTGTAAAAAATTTTCAATTGTCGTTTGACTAAGTTATGAACAATCTAAATGTTATAAATAATTATTGAACACTATGATATAACATTATGCGTTTTGCTATTAACATTTAAACAACGCTAGTTCGATAATTGGAATAAACATTTAAATAAGATTTAAGATTAACAGAGTAATCCATTGCAATGTGAACGGAACTTGTATAAATTTTGCGTGATAATATTTGAGTTGAGATGTGAGCATTTAAATTGTTTTGAATGAGAGCTAGACTCTGCGTTGGCCAGCATATGGTGACACTGGTTAGGCAGCTGCGTCCATTTGACGAAGCAAGCATGCAACACTGCTTAGGGTGTATTGCAGGTGGCCAGATAACTGAATGGTGGAGGTCAAGGTCAACTATTTAGCGGCCTTGCGGTTATTAATAAATGTGTGTCAATGAACTAAATTATGAAGTTCATGAACAAGGAAACAAATGCTATATGTCTCGTCCCAGCTCCCTTATCCATTCCAATGTGCATTGTTGTTATTATTACGTTCTTTTGAGCTAGAGAAAGCTGAATTTTTGTATGTGAAGTCTACAGTCCTACAGGAGGACATGGTTGCATTGACAATGGCTTCAGACAGCCATAACTATTTTGTTGTTAAATTTTGTTAAAATATTTTTTTTCTTTATGTGAAATAAATTATTGTACAGTTTAAGTTTTCTGGTCTCCGACTTGGTTCATTTTAAATATCGTGGTGGAGGTTATTGTGAGGGCATACTATTAAGTGATCCAGTTGAAAACCCAGACCCGAGATTAAATTGAATAGGTAAGTAAAAGGTAAGTATGAACCCCCGTATATTTTGGTGTGTTCCACAATAATTTCATGTTAAATACTGTGCTCTAATCTCGGTAGTATCTGTCAGTGCCATTTTCATTGATGTAGCTGTGCCGGTGCAATCGATTATTGGCAATCCGATTGAGGGGGCGGATTTCTGACAGCCTACTATCCGGATTATCGGGGACAGTAGGATTGGCGCAATCAACGTGTGGGGCTCGAATAACATTGGATTACCAAGTTATCGATGTCAATGGGATTGTGAAGACTCAAATAAAGAGGTTGATTCTTTGTTAGATGTCTTGGCCAATTGTAGAATTTGAGAGTGTGATTATATAGGGATTAAATGTTGTGTTGTATTAGGAAAATTACACTCAGAAAAGATCAGATCTTATACAACCTGAGAGAGGTTAAATAGGCTGGAAACTTAGAAAAATCGCCTATGATCTGGAGTCTTATTTTATTTGACCGGCTTATGACATGTTTAGTCATATTAAAGATAAAATTAAACTATTTGGATTGTAAATGTAAATTATTTATGTTAGGATATTTAAAATGAACCAAAGAAATTTGAACATGTGCTTGAGTTTATTTCAACATAGGGTGTTTATGAAGTTAGTGATAAGCTAATTATAAGTTAGATTTAAGACAGAAAATTGCTCAAACTTTATATATGGTGAAAGGCGTTGCTCAGATGTTGTTATCTTGCTCTATTTGATGTATGTCCCTAACGCAGTCTATTATTGAAATATTATGGAGATGGCAGATGAGAGTATGAGAAAGATGTTGGAGGAGATGTCCAACAGTTTGAAAGCTAGCATGAATGAAAGTGTGAGGGAGATGGAAGCTAGGAATGCTAGTCGAATGCAGGAGATGATGAAGGAGAATTTGAAGGATCTCCAGACCAGTTCTGCAAATTTGGAAAATAACATGTCGCGTTTATAGACCAGTACACAGGAGGTCCAGAATGCCGTGACTGACATTCACAAGGATGTCTCAGATGTTTAAGTAGATTTATCCAATGTCCATAAAGATGTTTCAGATGTAAAAATTGATGTTTCCAATGTACAGGGAAAAGTTGATTCAGTCCAGAAAGACCTTACTTTGTTAAATCTTGATGTTTCTAATGTCCGGGTTGATATTTCATGTGCTAGAGCAGAAGTAATCGTTGTTAGGAATGATGTTGCTACTGTACAAGACAAGGTAGAAGAAGTTCAAAGAGAGATTAAAAATGTTCGAACCGATGTGTCAAACGTTCAAGTAGACATAAATAATATTCAGTCTGATGTTAATGATATGCAAAGCGATATCAATAAGGTGCAAATAGAAGTTAATACAGTTTTTGTAGACATTGCCAAAGTTCAAACTGATGTTAATAAGGTTAGAGAAGAAATTGAAACTTCAAAAACGCTTTGTACTCGTAACATTAGTGCTTTAACAACTAGATTGGTTGACGAGTCTGTTAGGACAACAGCTTCACTAGCTGGATTAAAACATGATGTAGAGGTCATGAGGACCCAAGTCTTAGATCATAATCGTTTACTTAAGGAAGACATTGAAGTAGATATTGCTGAAATGTTAACTGCAAATGTAACGGTTTGGAAAGATGAATGGAACAAGTCAAGTGGGGAACATGTCAATCAGATTCAGGAGCGAATTGAACGAAAACTAGCCAGTACACAAGTAGATATAAATAATAAGGTAGTTCAAATTAGAAAGGATTTGAGTATAAGGATGGATTCGCTATCCGAAAAGCAGGTAGAGGATAGAACTCAAATGGGTCAGGACGTGCAAGCATTAAAAACCGCGTCAGAGGAACAAATTCATAAGGTTGTCTCTGATGTCAATGAAACTACGAGCAAACTTCAGAATTTAAACCTAGGAGAAGCTAGCATGTTGGAAACGTATAAAGAAGAGTTGATTAGGAAAGTCATCACGGAAATCACAGATAAGGATCCAGAAGGGTTGACTTTTGAAGATAATAGGAATTACGTGAGAAGATGTAACCTCGCTACTGAAGAGAGAGATATTAGTCCTGAGGAACGTATATTCAGATTCCGGGAAGAAGAAGGAGAGGATAGGAATATTGAACCTGAATGGAAATATCGTGATAGTGGGAAGAATTACATGGATTCATATCCAAGAAATGTGACAGTCGTCCGAAACTTTGAGGACAAGCCTCAGAAATTTAGTAATACAGATAGTCTAACACTGATAGAGTATATCAGAAACCTGAAAGACTATTTTATTGAAGCCCATATTCCTAGAGAAAGAGAAATGAGAATCGTAGAAAGATTTCTAGCTGGAGGACCTCTTGAGTGGTTCCGCGCATTTCGGTACACTTTTAGTAATTTCGATGAATTTGCAGAGGCACTGATAAAACGATTCTGGTCAATAGAAGCACAAAATTCATTAAGAGCTGAGGTATACTCGAGGAAGTATTCGGGTACTCTTCCAACACGGTACGCTGATTTCTTCACGAGCCAGTTATCGCGCTTAAGATTTTTACAACCCCCATTGTCTACAGAGCAGTTAATAGATGCCATTTCACGTATGCTACCTGTTGAGGTAAGAAGGCTTATTATATCGTCAAATATAAGGGATTTGACCAGTATGGACGAACTATTGAGAAGGCTTGATTACACGAGTCCGGTGCCAAATTTGGTTCAAAAAGGTCGGAGGTACGAATTCAAAGACATTAATACAGTCTACATGGATCAATTTCAGCAAACTGATACGCCTGCTGAAGAGAAAACTGAAAATGTAGGTCCTCACAGGAACAATTATTTTCGCAACAACAGATCACAAGGTTACCGTCCATATCAGCAAAGACGAGGCTGGAATAACAATAGAGGGAACTATAATAACGGAAGAGGTAGATATTATAATAACAATGGGTACAATAGGAACTACAACAGAAATAACCAGTACCAGAATCGGAATCAAAATTCTCAAGGTCAGGTTATGACACCGGACAAGTATCAAGAGAGAGAGAAAGAAAGTCAGCAGTATTTGAAGGAATTACGAGAGAAGGAAGCTGAAAACCAGAAGAAAAGACAGGATTTAGTGATCGATCCTGGTCCTTCTACAAGCCAGCAGGGGAACTTTGAAAATGGTAACACAGAAAAAAAAACGCCGATTTCTCAACGAAAGTGAGAAACAATGAATACATTGCCACACCACACATAATTACTATCAATGAAATTTACGAAGTAACTGATGAGGATTTATGAAAAGAGTAGCTGGAAAACGTTTTGGTACTCCCTTAGAAATTGGAAATCTGGTATTACTACGCAGACCTGTCAAGGCTGACGTGAGTAAGAAAATCTATCCCAAGTTTGGAATAGTATTTATGGGTCCGTTCAGAATTACGAATGCTTATGGAAACAACTGTTATGAACTCTATGATGATGAGAATGATGTCGTATATGGCAAGTTCAATGCTGGAAACTTGAAGAAATATTATCCAAGAGTAAGCCAATAATAATTCAATTTCGTGTTCAAGTGAATTCAGATATTTGTAACAGAGTTTAAAAACAATTTGCAACTGTTTTTAGAACGTGGTGAAGGGAGAATGCCCCCGTAAATTGAATTATACTGAGACCACGGTGGCTGTATTGGCATATGTGAATAAAGTTATGGCCGTCATAGTTGTGACGTGTATATTCATGACGTAGGCGTGGATGACGCAACGCTCGAGCAAGTAGGCTGGCTGAGCTTAGATTCTTGCTGACGTCACGATTTTGTTCGAGAAGGATCTTAGATTTACGACGCAGTCGCAGGGAAGCAAGTAAACGTGCTGAGGAAGAAGTTACGCTATTGGAGGAGAGGCTCGAACCAATGAATGATAGCTTGAAGGGAGACGGAGATTACTGAAACTACCATATTTAATAACTTTTGGCATGCAGAATTGTGGAAAACTATTTTCAGTTATGGCATTGATTTGGAATTTTGAAGAAATTAATTATATGTTTTTGAAATCTGAAAATCCGTCAAGAATAGCCAAAGTTGGAACTTCGAGTAATGATGGAAGAAGAAGCTATGGTAGGGATGGATACGCCCCTTCAAAGTTGATAAAAGGCCTTGCACAGCAGAGAGGAGCTTCTCACTTCGTGGTTTTATTCTGACTTCATAGTCTGACTTCGTGTTCTGATAGAACAAGCATATCGTCATAAGCAAGCGTGGCAGAGCCCACCGCATCGAACAGTATTGGGTATCCAGCAGTGCAATTTTTCTGTTACTAAAACTAGGCGAAGTTGGAGCGCACACATAAACGATTCTACAAGTTTATCTATCACGAATTAGCTACTTCATTTATACTAATTCAATAGTGCATTACAATATTTAGGCGTGTGCGAAAGTTGAACTTTTTTCATTATAATACTTCAGAAGATATTCGCATTTAAAGACTGCAGAAAAAAGTGTTTTTCTCGAATCCTGAGAAGCACTTTTACTACCACATTCTACGCTACGGCAGACACGTGTATTGCAACCGTGATACTGAAGATTACATTTGGTGGTACAACGCTACATTCTACAATGGAACTATACAATCTGGCAGTACTTTCGACTAACATTATAATGGAAGTGGAGATGGAAGACTAAAACTTTAATGCAATTGGGACATACATCGGTAGTGTGAAGTAGCAACATGGAGCTTCGATAATCGTCATTCTACAAAGACGAGCATGTAGTGAACATTCAGCTACACTCATGCATCGTAATCCATCGCTGAATTACATCAAATGGCAGTGGAAATAAATTCATACTCCACAATTATGAACATTTCCGCGGAAATATTTGCAATGAACTTCATGGCTGATTTCTACAAGAACTTCAGGGAACTTTCAAGAGTGGCAAGGGTTTTTCCCAGCACACAAAGAAGAGTTTTGCCAGAAGGATGTCTATCGTCTACACGGAGCAGTGCGATTTCCGGAGGAGGAAGCTGTTCTATTCTCCGAGGGCGCAGGTTCCAGGTTTGAGGTCGGTGCACATCTATCCTGTGGTGAAATGGAACCAGCAACAGTCTTCTTTGAAATTTTCTTCTAGAACTTCAATCCAACAGATTAGGTAGCCGTGAACGTTTCTTGATTTATTTGAGCCATTTTAGTGAGATCTGAGCAACTATCTTTCCCATATTTTCTGTTATATATTTGATTGCACCATATTCTTTTGCTAGATGTTTCTGTACTCTGTACACTTTGCAGCTTTATGCCATTTTCTTCGATTTAGCATTACTTATCAGTACACCTGTACCAGAACAACTTTACAAAAATTGATACTGAATCAAGGTCAATAGCATGAGCATAAACAAAGCATATCCCGTAAGAACATTCCTAGCAAGGTCTAAAAATAAAGAAAATAAAAATGAAGTTGATAGTCAATTGTCTCACAAGAGAGATCGTAAGTAACCTTGGGCAATGTCATTGGCGTGGACTGGACAAGCACCTGTCATTGTGCTCCCAGCGCTTGGCACTAAGCATCATAGCGTGTCAGTGAATCTCAAAGAAAATGTCTATCACTGATCTTTCAACACATTAAAGCACAGTAAATGTAGACTGAGTGTTCTTAGCAATCACTCTAAAATATTATACACATGTAAAGAAAGTTATTATAACGTTAAAGACGAATCAATTACAAGTAGAATGATATGTTTGGCTTCTGAAAACCAAATAGACGTAACAGAAAGATATTCCTCTCTCTTTGAAAGGCTTTTACATTGTGTAGCGCCACTGAAGCTCACAGGGAATGAGTGCTGCGTACAAAACATGTTTAAATGATAATAAAATACTGGTTCACACCTTAACCTTAGGTGGAACTAATCGAAATGATACGAATCGTGTAACATAAACTTTATGAGTAAGTTTATAACATTACTTGACTCATGTACAGCGATGTGAATTATCTGAATTCTAGTGGCGAACTGCTCACTCTTTAAAATTGTACATTGAAATAACAACATGCTGGATCCCTTCCATACCTAAACGATACACTATAATGTTAAATAAAGACGTCAGTGGCGTACAAAATAATAGAAATGTGGACTTCAAAAACTTTGACCAAATATCAGCTGGAGCTGAATTAAAAACATGCCCCTGTCACAAATGACTAAATTGATGTTCCGTCATGCGGAATTACCTTCTAAGAATAATATTGCACCGCGTGGATACACACAATCTGGTGACTAACTCAGTGTCGAGTAACGAAATGCCAAGAGAAGCATTCAGAAGCGTGAAAAATCACCTTATGGTGGTGGTCAAAATAATGAAACAAGCCTACCTTGATGACTGACAATGAGTTACGGATGCTACAGACTAATCCACCCATGACCATCCACCGCACAGAAATAGATTAGGAATTCATGACTCACAGCTATTGCAGATAATTATCCAGACACGAGGATTGAGGATTTTGCCTTTCATCCTGACAAACCCCAAATATCTTCTCTGCTCGGCCACAAGCATGGTTATCCTCGGGTGGTCATCCATTGTTGTAGTGTGGCTTAGGTGTTCAGCGTTCCTCCCATTCGGATGTTTAAGCCATAGCCCTCTTCTTCTTAGATATAGGATTATTATTCCTCAGCACGTGGTGAAATGAAGGCATCTTGTAGAGTCGTTGAAATTCGTATAATAATGGACACAGCTTCAAGCGTGTTGAAATTCACAGATTTTCCACCTTTTTCCACCAGCAGACTATATTTAAAAATTGCCTTGTCTGCTAAAACACATAAACTGGCTTTGACACTAGACACGTGACTTTCCACTGAAGCTAAACAACTTCACCCGCTTTAGATATCATATCGAAGAATATCAGCTTAATCTTATTTGTTTTACAGTCGGCCTTTGCACGGCTCGTAAATATTTCTCTGTATCTGTCGAATATGACGACCAGATTCTCCACTCGGGTCTTACTGGTACACAACTTATTTGTCACTGGTCAGCCATTGAAGCACGCTGTAACCATGTGGTCAACACTTCACTGAATATAAATATGATAAGATTCACAATCTTGGACGAACTTTTCGCGTCACCAGCACACTTCGTGCTATAATTAATACTTTCAGTCGTATTCACTTTACACAATTTGAACGTCAATGATACTTTAGACTTGGTCACCTGGGACCTTCACAATTTCACATCCGCTCGCCATGCAAGCGCGGATTAAAGTCATTCCTTCACGTAAGTAGGTGTGCTCAGTTCGATCACTTCCGAGTCATTTAGCGTCTAAGTTCATTCCTTCCGCGTATCGGCGGTGTTATACCTTCGGTGGTAAACCATAAATAAAATATTATTAGCCCATGAAAAATGTGGCTTTTTAAGCTGAATGACTGATTATTTTAAATTCAGGTTGCACATCAAAGAGACCTTCTTTGATCATGTAGGGTAATTTTATACTGCTTCTTAATGAAGTCAAAAGAACATCTAATGTAGTGGCATGCTGTTGTGGGTGCTTTCACAATTCTTGAGCATTATACATTCCATGGTTCGTGTACAAGCTATCACCAGCATGAGCTATTCGGGCTCAATATATACAAAGAACCTCCGTCGATCAGTCAAAATAGCACGCTAGCAATCACAGTAATGTTTTAAACCTTGCCATAGGTATGAAAGGCAATACCCAGTGTCTTTCGACAATGGTGAATTCTGACTTAATTAAACGCCCGCTACCGGAGGATCGTCTGGGCACGTCTAGTTCTGGCGCCGGACGTGAAAGCTTACAAGCCGCCAGTAGTGGCAGGTTGTGGATGCAGCGGACAACTGTCGTTTCATCTGAAGAAACCCCCGCTGCCAACGAAAATTCGGCTGATACCCAACATCAACAGATCAGCACCGCCGAATATGCTTTGCAGAATTCATTTGCAACCACCAAAGCTGGCCGCAGAAGACTACGCATGCAATGGACACGTGACATTAATACAGGCGTCATGTGTTTCTACTTCCTAGCTACATCTCACTGGATATAGAACTTCTCTGCATTCTAAGTACTGGGTGTATTTTAATTATACCAACAAAAAAAATCGGGGACGCTCTGTGTGTTATGTAAAAGACGATGCCTCAATCGGATTGGCGGAGAAAATTTTTCCCTTCGAGAAAATGAGGTTAATTTGTTACTTCCGGGCGCGCGATTCAAATTGACGGGCTCGCCGTATTGCTGAGCCACAGAGCAAGTCGAGGCGAACGATAAAACTTCCGTATTCCCGCCAGCATATCTCTGTCTCCTTCTATCAGGCTCCCTTCCGTTGCCTGAAGCACAGTAGTGGCCAGCGGCTTGCTCTCTGGCTGACCAAATACGGCATGTTCGTAGATTTGAATCGCGCGCTCGGTAGTAACAAAGTAACCTCATTTTCTCGAAGGGAAAAATTTTCTCCGCCAATCCGATTGCGGCATCGGCTTTTACATAACACGCAGAACGTCCCGTTTTTTTGTCTGTGTAATCAAGATACACCCTGTATATAAGTATATAAGTAAATACTCCCATTTGAATATCACAGAACAGCGAGTAAGTGATCAGCGTAGAATCATAATAAGGAACAGTCTTCTGAGTGAATTTGAAATTCAACAGATTAAAGATAGGGTTCTCTCAGAACTACAACCCATGCAGGAGACCAACAATGAAGATCATCCTACCTTTAACCTAGACATCACACCACGTCAAGGTAGAAAGCAATCAACCTTCCGTAGTCGAAATTGAAGGCAATAGTAACACACTGGAGGATCGTAGAAATGTGATGTACATTTTACAGACAGCATTAATGAAATGGGAAGATAGGGATCCAAATTCAAGGAGTATTATTCCCAAGCTATGATTAAAAAATAATACCAGACAAATAATTAAGGATGTAAACAATTGCTTGGCAGCATTCATAGAAACAGTACATAATCTTACGGACTTCCATTTGTCCATATACTGCGCAGCTGTTACTGTGTTATCACTCCATAACCAGGTACCCAGCAACCAAAACTTCAGTCCTCGTGCAGAAAGAATACCTCCGTGGGAACGACGAATCAATAATAAAATAATGTCGTTGCGTAATGTAATAGGTCTGCTCACACAATATGCTTCAGATAATAGAACTCGAAAGATAACTTCAAAGATCATGAGGATAATTCCCAACATAAAAAACAAAGGGAAGCAATAAATCTTGAATATCATGGACGACTACAAGCAAAAACAGTCAGTACAAGCAGAAAAACTCAAGAGATACAAGGAAAGTTATCAGAGAGGAACACAAAATTATGTCTTCAGAGCAAATGAGAAAACTTTCTACGCGAATCTTGATGGCAGTCGTGAACCAACAATCTCTAAAACACCGAATGAGGAGGAAATAAGCAACTTCTGGCGTAATGTGTGGTCTACCCCGGTGCAGCATAAAGAAGATGCAGAATGGATCCATAAAATCAACGAGAAGCACTCACATATTAATCAAACACAAGAGTTAGTCATTACTGAACAGGACATCCAATTAGCCATTAGCAAAACACACAGCTGGAAAACTCCGAGACCAGACAAAATTCAGAACTATTGGTACAAAATTTTTAGCAGCACAAACAGAAAATTAGCTGATCTTGTAACTCAGGTAATCTATGATCCCGAAGAGTTCCCACACTTTCTCACCGAGGGACGAACCTACATATTGCCTAAGAGTGATGATACAGCTAATCCAGCAAACTACAGACCAAAAACCTGTATGCCGCCGCTCTACAAGATCATCACATCGGTCAGCACTAATGTCATTTATAGTCACATGTACCAGCATAGCATCTTGACAGAGGAGCAAAAAGGTTGTAAGAGAGACGGCCAAGGCAGCAAGGAACACCTCACTATTGACAGTGTGATTATACGCCAAGCATAGAAGCAACAACGTAACGACTTCTTGGCTTATATTGACTATAAAAACGCATTCGATACGGTGCCCCACAGCTGGCTCATCCATACCCTTGAGATATACCGAGTAAACAAGACACTCATCAACTTCTTTGCTATCACTATGCAAATTTGGCGTACTAAAATCATCTTGAAATCTAATATCACTACCACTGAAACAAAGGTCATACCCATCAAACATGGTATCTTTCAAGGCGATGCCTTAAGTGCACTGTGGTTCTGCTTATGTCTCAACCCTTTATCAGAGACTCTGAAGATGAACAACTACGGATACCATATAAAAGAAAATAAACAAAATCTCCTCCAAGTTAATCACCTCTTTTATATGGATGACATAAAATTGTATGCAGTAAATAGGAACCAACTGACATCACTCATCAATATAACAGATAACATTTCCAAGGACATTTGCATGCAGTTTGGCACTGGCAAACGCAAAATCAACAGCATCAATGAAGGAGAGTGGTGTAGAACAGAGGGAATACGCAAAACAGCTGATGAGCGAATATACAGCACGGGGAAAGATGAAACATATAAGTACCTAGGATTTGAGCAATTAGTTGGAATCGACAGTAAATCTGAGAAGTAGAACTTCTACCTGAAATATAATCATAGACTTCGACTTCTGCTGAAAACCAAGCTTAGTGCTCATAACCTAACAGAAGCTATCAATTCATATTCTATATCTGTGAGGATGTATTCATTTGGTGTTTTAAAATGGTCTCAAAAGACCTAGAGAACATTAATCGCACAATAAGAACTATGCTTACGAAACACAGAATGTTGTATCCCAATGCTTGTATAGAGAGAGTAACAACACTCAGAAATGAAGGAGGCAGGGGCATTCTTAATGCTATAGCTCTGCACAATCAACAAATTATACATCTAAAGAATTACTTTCATTCTCGGAAAGATACCAGTGTTTTACGTCGAGCGGTAGCTCAAGCTGACCTCAACCACACCCCTTTGAAACTCCATGAAGGAAATTTCGTCATGGAAGACAAGAACACACTGAATAGAGAGAAGGTGCAGAGATGGGCTGGAAACGAACTTCATGGCAGATTCTACAACCAGTGCAATGACAAGAATATTGACAGACAGTTTTCGAACACATGGCTGTCAAGGGGAGAGCTGTTTCCAGAAACTGAGGGATTTAACCAGGCGATACAAGGCAAAGTTATCACCACAAGAAGTTATAGGAAACACATCCTGAAAGATCAGACTGTTATAGATGACGAATGCAGGAAGTGCATTACCGGCCCAGAAACCATAGAGCATATTGCCAGCAGCTGCAGAATTCTAGCGCCAACATCTTACACTGAGAGGCATAACGATGTTGCCGAAGTCATTCATCAAGAACTCGCCTTAACACGATCTCTCATACACGACAGGACGCCTTATTACAAATACTCTCCAGAAAGTGTGCTGGAAAACGAAGACTATAAGCTCTTTTGGGATCGCACCAAATCAAACTGACAAAACAACTCCTGATAATAGACCAGACATAACTTTAACTGATAAGAAGAACCATCACACGTACTTGATTGACATATCTGTTCCGAATGACCATAATATCCACCATAAATACAGAGGGAAGATTGATAAATATACTCATCTGGCTATGGAGGTGGCTAGAATCTGGATACAAAAAAAATATGACGATCCTTCCTTTGCTCCTTTCTCCCACTGGCCTGACACCTAAATCCTTTTCAGTAAATCTAGCCACACTATATCTTCCCATATACACCCACCCTATTGCACAAAAGGCTGCAATTCTGAAGACCTGCAGCATCACTAGAGGATTTTTGAATACACAATAGGATTTTCTTGGACCCTCTTGTGAAAAGGAGACGTGGAAGATAACATTAGTGAAACAGAAAATTAACTGTCAAACGTCCATGTTATATAGTTTGAAAATGTATGTTATAGGCTTTTCAAAGTGAGACTTTACTCATGTTCTTGTACGTAATGTACCGATATGAGTAATGTTACCAACTGTAAGTTGAGTAAATAAAGGTAATAATAATAATAATAGTAATAATAATAAAAATATCGACCGGAGTAGCTACTCACGTTGAGGCGCAAGGCCCTGGGAGCAGAATTTCTTTGGACTCGGAAGACCAGCGAGTTCGAACCCCATCGTCAACCGTTCTTGAAATGATTTCCGTGGTTTCCAATTGTTAGCTCCAGGAAAATGCCTGCCACTGACGCTTTCATTCAATTCTTTGCCCTGTTTCAGTCATTGTATCTCTCATTAACAATTCTGGTGAGGCCGGCGTCAGGAAGGGCACCCGGCCGTAAAAAACGTTCGCCACATTTAAAAGAAATCATCGTAGTTCATCCCCAACTCCGTACAAACGGCAATAATATGGGTTGGAAATAATAATAATAATGACGGTAAAGCACCATTAGACTTCTGAGACATCTCTTCCTTCTGCTAATTACTGCTCGGGTCTAAGCTGCCTGAACCTGAGAGGAATGTGCATCGCGGACTATGAGAAGTGGTGTTGACGAGTGATGAGGTTTCTCCTTGCATACTACAGAACCAAATACATTGGTCGGTGACTCACTTACTCATTCGTAACACCACATTGGTTTAAGCAACGGCCCTATGTTAGCAGTATTGGAATAGAAAGTAATACCAGATATCACGGCGGGCTGATGACAGGCCCTTCTCTTCTCGCCTGACCCTTCCCTGCTCTTTCCCTTCACCCCGCAAGCTCTGTGAACTTGCGGGATGAAGGGGAGAGGCAGGGTAGGAGCTGGCGAGAATTGAGAAGCCTGTCGACAGTCCGCCGTGTTACCTGACATTCTCGTCTATTCCAATACTGCTAACATGGGTCTTTTCTGAAACCAGTGTGGCGTTGGGAATGAGTGACTGAGTCACCGACTAATGAATTTGCTTCTGTTACTACGCAAGGACCGAGAAACCTCATCACTCGTCACCACCACTTCTAATAGTCTGCGATGCACATTCCTCTCAGGTCCACGCAGCTTAAACTCGAGCAGTAGCTTGGTAGGCTGCCTCTCCGTCATTCATATCTGTCATTTCCAGCAGGCATTCTTATTCTGACATCATACGAAACAGAAATAAGCGAAGGTAACTTCCTCATGCAATAAATCGCTATCTATGTTTTAGTAACTAATGAAGCTTAATAAATCATAATGCATGAAGCTTTAGAAAAATGCAGACGAGCAACCACGTGTGATAGAATTCGAGAGTTTACTATCATTTAATATTATAGAATAACGACGTTGTGTTAGGAGCTGCACTTACGTTTCCCAGATGATTAGCCTTCGCTCTTGGGTCTACCTTAAACACTATTGAAAAAACTCCGAGTGATAAAAGAATATATGCAATTTTATGTGGACTCGCACGTTCTGCACCATTCATCACCATGCTTACTGCTCGCAACACATATACATGAGTGCGGCGTTGCCGCTCTGCTATGTGCAAGGCCTGGTTATAGGTAGCCATGACGAGACGCACAGAGCCTGTACCACGAGAGATTTCCACACAGAAGGGAACCATTCGCAAATACCTACAGGACGATGGAACGACGTTTGCGTGTAACTTCGTCACTTTCTCGAACAGTTCCTGTTAGAGAGTCGCCAGTTACGTTAGATGCTACTGCTAAGATGGTTTTGGACACTTTCCAGGACAATCCTCACCCTAGCACTGTGCCCGTTTAGACCGAAGTCCAACGACCACATTTGCAAATTTTCAAAGTAAGTTCAGCACTAGATCAAACCTCTCAGGTTCTATCTGGGCACAAACTAAATTAAAAGCTGGCTTCACTTATCTCGATAATAGGCAAGCAAGGAAAAGAGAAAGGAGAACTGAAAATAGCACAATTTCGTAAAAACTATCTCATTTTATTTTAAAATTAAGTTAAATCTCAATAAAAAACAATTAACTCCCACACGACAAAAACAATTAAAATATCAACACTTAGGAACACTCATGTTCCCACACATAAGTTAGTATTTCTCAAAACTCATTTACATCTTCGAGGATTATAACTTTTCATTCATCGATTTCCAGAAAATTTAGTAGTCCATTCTGGTATCATTTATCACACTATTTACACTTTTAATTAATATCAGGTGGTTCAGAATACATTATCAGTTCGTCTGACCCCTGTTTGAATATTTACATTTTATCACTGTTGTCTAACGAACACTTCCAAAAATAATCAACATCACTTTTAAAAATATCATTCAATGGATAGTTTTCATAGTTTAGCAGATCCTGACTTCGATCTTATCTCAGAATTAGTTTTCATTTATCATAATCAAATAATTATCATTGAATTTGTAGAAATCCAAAATTTCTAACTTTTTAATCCACACTATTTCTTTTCCAGATTTTTATAATTCAAAACAAAAATCATGATAGTCTGTTAAATATCTCAGAATTATTCCTGTCTGTAACCTTTCTCAATTTCTGATTCATCTGTTTCCAATATCAAGATTTGAATACGGTAACATAAATTTCAAATATTAATATTTTTCTAACTAAAACTCCTATTTCACATAATTTTCATCATGATTTGATTATTAAATTTTTCAAATATCATTCCTGATGTAATTTCATTTAATTTCAAGTTACTCATATTTTTCATAAATAAATTCAACATAAACAAGGTTAACTACACTCATTGATTTCTTCTCATCATTAATTTTTAATTATCAATCATAAGGAATCTTTATTACTATTATTGCATCATAATAATCAATTTAATTACTAACATATTTAATTTATTTTAATTTTCGAATTAATTTAAGATAATTTTCCAAAGTAATTTTTCATTATTTAATTCGGTATCTTATAAATTCAAATAATATGGAAGACATTTCACCTTTTACTAAAACTGAAATATCTTGGGAAGTATTTGCGCTACGACGACGTTTGTTGTCTTAAAATGTAATGCCCGTCACGCATTATCGATTGAACCCCACCTTCCTTGATTATAACATCCGTGTATTAAAATAATTCCGAATATTAATTTCTTCACGGCCACATTTTACAAAGCCACACTTGACAGGTTGACCATCAATGGCGTGATATCTGCCACACGTGGTGCTACAACGAATGCACAAGCAACTAGATGTCGGCTGGTGGCGGGCCTTGGTTTTGCAGAGTTTGAAATTAAACCCGTGCACTGCCATTCGAATGACTAAGTACCGTAGTTCGTAGTTTGGCCGCATCCACTCATTTGTCGTAATTCATGGTAGTAATGTGAATCCACGTATATATCTTCCTATTAACTGAGATCAAATCTCCTTGGCGACATAACGCATTCACTTAAAATCTTCTATGCGGTTGGAATCCCGCCAAAACAGAATATTTCTGCCCGCCATTTTTTGTTTAATTTTGTTTGTTTGGTGTTTTAATACATCCAATATAATTATATTATAACATTGACTGGTATAGGGCGATCAGTTCCCTAATTACGTCATGATATCGTTAACTACTCCTTGGTCCACTTAGGCGCTAATATCGTATGTATCCATAGAATAAGCAAAACGGGATTCTGTGTACATCATTTAATTAAAACTTCTCAAAGAATGGATTACTTTGAGACTGAAATGCCCATGCGCAATCGGGAGCCATTTTGCTAATGACACTATCATGTCAACACCTCTTTGAATGACAACAAATACTGTATACGTAAGACAATTAATTTCTCGAAGATGCCGGTACAGTCGAATGTTGGAACCGCCATTTTGTATTGTTTTTCCGATCTTTCTGTTATATAGTCTTTGACCAGCTACAAAATGTCTTCTTTTTGTTTCATGATTCGTCCTTATAGGTTGTGTGTTCAATCAAAACGATGATTCATATGATGAGTGAGAGGCGACCCTCAATTACAAATGTCATAAAGATTAAAGGTGAGGGTAATTGTCTGTTCAGGTCATTGGCATATTGTGTGTACAACAATCAGAGTTTATTTACACAGGTTAGAAAGCGAATTGTAAAACATGTTACAGACAACTGGAATAATTATTCTCCTTTTATTATTATTGCCATCAGCGATACGTATGAAATTGCTATCAATACGAGCGATGATTACAAAGTTTATATGTCAATGAATGGATTTCATGGAGGTCATGTTGAGGTAGTTGTCGCTGTTCAAGTGTAAAAATGGACATTGACATAATTACTAATAATAAAACGCATAATGTAAAAGCAGAAAATACGCCAGAAAATAGAATAATTTCTTTGCTATACTCTGGGGATGGGTGGAATGGTCATTATGACGTCCTAAATACCAGTATCAGGTCTAACTCAGTTGAGAACGTGGATGCCCAGTCATTCGATTCATTGGGTGATTTACTGTTCCAAACTAAGAGTGGGTTTGCGTGCAGTAAAACCCCAGGATCGTGTCGGAAGCGAACGACAGAACCAGTTAGCCAGAGACAAAATGTGATAAAAATTAAAGGTGATGGAAATTGTTTGTTCAGGCCATTGGCATATTGTGTGTACAACAATCAGAGTTTATTTACACAGGTTAGAAAGCGAATTGTAAAACATGTTACAGACAACTGGAATAATTATTCTCCTTTTATTATTATTGCCATCAGTGATACGTATGAAATTGCTATCAATACGAGCGATGATTACAAAATGTATATGTCTATGAATGGAATTCATGGAAGTCATGTTGAGTTATTTGCCGCTGCTCAAGTTTACAAAATGAATGTTAATATAGTTACTAATAATAAAACGCATACTGTGATTCATCATAGAATTTCCCCTTTATATGCCAGAAAACAGGAAAGCAGATCGTATGGCCAATTATACATCTTAGAATTTTCAGAGACAAATGATTTAAGGCTACTGAATAATGCTAGTCACGAACTGAGAGAAGATACCCTCAGTCATTTAATATGTTTACTAGATCAACACAATCATTACGTGCTCTCTTATAAAACAATGCACCAGAAAGTAAGTGAAGAGAAAAAATTAGCTCTAAAAGAAAATCGTCGTTAAATGGAATTGGTAACGCGTCTCTATCATGAACCTTCCTCAGATCCGAGACGTTATAATGACCCCACATGTTCAGAAATTGCTGCTGTATTTGGAACTGTTGATGAAGCTCCACCGTCTCATTGACACATTGCAGTATATGAGAGAGAAGGTGGCTTGAAGAATGTTGATTTTGATAGTATGCACTGTGATCCTATGTGCTATACCTGTACAGAATTACAATTCGAGGTCTAGGTGCTGAGGTCGATTTCAATCCCGTTATTAACGCTGGTAAATTGACTCAACAGCTATTCGGTGATTACTACTGTCGTATGGAAGGTGACCGGTTAAAGTATACACGTCATCAACAAACGAAGTTGCGTGTTGATACATATGCCGGTTTAGTAGGCGCCTTGCATGTACGAGGAGAAAATGAAAATCTCAGAGTCGGTCGTATTGTAGGTTTGTCATCTTCTTTTACAGGTAGCCAAAGGAATATGATGCAAAATTATCAGGATGCGATGGCGATAGTGAGGAAGTTTGGAAAGCTAGATTTATTCATTACGTTCACCTGGAATGCGGGCTGGCCAGAAATACTCAACAGCATTCATCCTTGGAAAACGGTTAATAATTGGCCTGATATTGTAGTGAGAGTTTTCCATTGCAAAGTAAAGGAATTGCTGCGATTGATTAATGTTAAAGAATTTTTCAGTAAAATAAAAGCATATCAATATACAGTGGAATTTCAAAAACGAGGTCTCCCGCACATTCATTTACTATTAACATTAACGGAAGATTGTAAGTTTCGAGAAATTTCTGACATTGACAGTGTAGTGTCAGCCGAAATACCAGATCACAAGGATGAAGCGCTATACGAGTTGGTAAGGCGTCATATGGTACATGGTCCTTGCGGATCTTTGAATCCTTCTTCAGTCTGTATGAAAGATGGCGTATGTAAGAAAGATTTCCCTAAACAGTTTTAGGAAGTGACCAAAGTTAATGCCAATGGTTATCCTTCGCATAGGAGAAGAAATAATGGACGGATTATTATAAAAACAATTCGAGGCATTGACATTGAAATCGATAGTCGATTCATTGTTCCCTACGATCCATTTCTTTTACTTTACTTTAAAGCTCATATTAATGTTGAAATATGCTCAAGTGTTCGGAGTGTTGAATACATCCACAAGTATGTGTATAAACTTCTGCAATGTTAAAATCTCTCCTGAAGGCGAAACGGCGAACTACGATGAAATAACTGTTGGTCCCACAGAAGCCGCATACATGATACTTTCATTGACATGTATGAACAATCACATTCTATCGTGCGATTACCGGTTCACTTGGCAAACCTGCAAAATATCTATTTTAAAAATGATAACGCTCCTGATATTTTATTTCAAGCACAGTTGCGCAACACGGAATTACAAGCATGGTTGAAGTTAAATCAAGATTCGCAAGCCAGAAGTCCGTATTCAGGGAGTCATTTATGTACTTGAGTACCCTTAAGGGGCGAGTAGGGGATGGGTATGGGATCAATTTGAGATAGGGAACCTGGGGTCGGAATGGCCTCCTGACCCCACAAAACAGGTGTGTTTCAGGCCCTCCGACCCTGTACAGTAGAAAAGCGCGTGGCACGACCACCGCTCAACGCTGCGTTAGCCGAGAGGATAGCGGTGAGGTGCGGTGCCACGGTGGTCCCGGGTTCGTTTCTCTTGGGGTGCCGTGCCTTCACTTTTCTTATTTTTTATTTTCTAGAGGGTACGGAGGGGCGTAGTCACAATGCGTGTTTATTCTGTGCTGATTTTTTTAAAATATCGTTGATTCTGTAAATTAATTGCCTTTTGATTATTAGTATCAATGAGTTACGTGTGTTTCTGTGGTAGTTAAAGACGACGGAACTATCAATTGGCAAGAGGAATGCAGCTCTCGGCTAACACGGCGTTGAGCGGTGGTCGCGCCAAGACCGTTGACAGCGAAAGAGTGCCTGACCTCAGAGTAACACATGGCGCGCTTTCCTACTTTACAGGGCCGGAGTGCCTGAAACAAATCTGTTTTCTGGGGTTCGGACTGCATTCCGACCCCAGGTTCCCTATCTCAAATTGATCCTATACCCATCCCCTACACGCCCCTTAAGGGTACTCAAGTACATAAATGACACCCTGTATCTATCCTGAAACACCAGTACATTACGCCTGGAATATGAGCAACTGCCAGTGGCAAAAAAGACAAAATGTTTCAAAAACTATTGGCAGAATGTATAATGCTTCGCCTACAGAAACAGAAAGGTATTATTTACGCCTGTTATTGCTTCACGTAATAGGTGCAACCAGCTTCCAGGATCTACAAACACACAAAGCCGTTGTCTATTCTACTTTTAAACAAAACGGCTATGGAGCGAGGTTTGCTGATTGATGATTCTGAATGTCAGCGTTGTTTGGCAGAAGCGTCACAATTGCAGATGCCTTCTCAGTTACGACAACTGTTTTCTTACATATGTATATTTCAGACTCCTTCAAATGTAAGACAGTTATGCGACATCTTCAAGAATTCATTATCAGAAGATTTTCTGCAGTTTCACGAACTTAACTTTGCATATCAGTTCACTCTTATACATATTTCTAACACATTAAAGATCCATGGTCTTCCCATTAATTCTCTCGATTTGCCAGCTATTATTGATAATTTCCCTCAGACAAACTTACCAATGAATTATACAAAACTTAATGAGAATCAATTAAGTCGGATGATAAACCAAGCAAATGAAAACCAAACGGCTATAATTACAGAAATTATGGGGTTAGTACAAAACAGCAATGAAAGAATGAGTAATGCATATTTTATTGACGGTCCAGGGGGCACCGGGGAAACATTTCTTTACCAATGCTTGATTCACAGTTGCACAAATTTGGGGTTAAATGTAGTTTGTGTTGCATGGACTGGTATTGCAGCACCTCAGGGGCGCACTGTACACAACCAGTTCAAGTTACCTCTACATTAACATGAAAGTTCTGTATCAGGAATACAAGTTAACAGCCAGGAAGCTTTTTATATTCGTTCAGCAAAACTTATTATCTGGGATGAAGCCTCTATGGCTAATAAGCACGCGTTGATATGTCTAAATCGTCTCCTCAAGGACATCATGAATAACGACGTGCCTTTTGGAGGAAAAAGTATCATCTTAGGTGGAGATTTTAGGCAGGTATTTGCCTTTTGTGCCTCACGGATCTAGAGCAGCTTCAGTCCAAATGTCAGTAAGGTTCTCTCCTTTGTGGCTATTATTCAAAATTCTTATACTTAACAAAAATATGCGAGCGGATACAGATCAACGTGACTTTGCAAACTTCTTGATACAAATTGGTAATGGTGAATACCCTCACGTCGATGGCGAAAATTCAGAATTAGTCGACGTGCCACCCTCCATCATTGCTAAATCTATGCTAAAACTGAAATCATCACTGAGGTATATGGAATCGAAGTTTCACGCTTTTCATAAATAGCTATTTTAGCACCTAAAAATGAGCACTGTAAAGTAATTAATGACAAAGTTTTAGAGCTTATCGCAGGATCATCGAGAACTTACATCAGTGTGAATAACTTGATTACTGAAGATGAGAGTGAAATTCTACAATTCTCAACATATTTTAACCGTATAGACATAAGTGGATTGCCACCTCGTATGGAAGGAAGTACTATTAGAGTGCTGAAACGAATGTTGCGGAGGAGCACAGACCTCAGAAAACGGGGCACAGATTAAATAACAATTATACAAGGACATCCGCATCCCTAATACGATAACTGCCATGTGGTAATGGTAAAAGAGTGCTATTGTCGTACATCGGTGATTACTATCCTACATCATGTTCTTTCATTCCCTCAGTTTTATAACTAAGATATACTCAATCAAATTTACAGCTTAATAAATATTAATTCCTTCTGTGTGAGTTATCTTTTCATTTCTCATCAATCGCCTTTACTTACTATTCTATCTGTAGTGATGGAGGCGATAGCTGTCTTTACAGAGGTGTGCAAATTATTAGATTCGATGCCAGTTTTCCAAAATTGCATTTTTACTTTTCACGGTTTACTGCACTAAGTATGATGAAAGGGCGCTGCAATTACTTCAAATGTTTAACCAAGACTCCTAATTATATTTTCAATTAAGAAACTAAAATTAAAATGATTTTTTAGAATTTCCACTAACAGAGGAGCCTTGCGAATGCAAAATGCCACACGTTTCGTTTTTATTACTTCACTCTAATTTTCGTGTGAATTTAGAACAGAGGGATTTGAGGTCTTTTAACTGATGATCGCTATTGAACTATTCAAAGATTCATGAACTATGCATTGAAATCACCTGACTTAAATTCCAAAGTCAGTGAAAAATTGAAAACGGACCCAGCTCAGATATCCCTCGGAATACCCTAATCTGAAAGTTTCCAGAGGCAATTCCTTATGGGAAAAGGTGTAATTCCACGGGAGAGGAAACACTACTAAGTAGGACAACGAAAGAAGTTGGTCAATAAAATGATTTTGAATAAAAGAAATTATGACTAATTTAAATTATTTTATTTAATTCTATTAATTTGCACACCTCTGTGTGTTACCCATGAGTTAAAACTCGAAATTCAAACATAATTGACCCATGTTTTTCTTTAAATTTATACCACTGGTATCATAAGAAGACAGAACACCAAATTTTGCCGCTGTAGCCTTAATTTGTGTGGGTATTTCTACCTACTTTGTATAAAACGAAGTCCCCAATTCTTGGATGTAACGGGTAATCTCGAGAACAACTTGATGGATTTTTATTTGGTTTTCACCATTCTGTGAAGGATTTCTCGACGAAGGATTCGGTAGAAAAACATTTATTTGTGACCAAAAGAAGCCGAGCAGTAACGATTTCAGTGAATCGAGTCGAACAAAAACCTGTCGTCCATGTGTCTTTTATGCTTACCGTTAAAAATATCTATATACTCTGAGAATTGTTCAGCATGAAAAGTTCAGCAAAAATGTCCGCGACAGTTCCCACATCGCCCACTGTAATTGTTTTTACGTTTCCATTTCTTCCAGCAATCTCCATTCAGTGGAAATTTAAATTACTATCTTCAGAGTGAGTTTACGAGCTTGCGAGCGACCTATCACCCCAGCTTCAGCCAGCATCAAACTGTCGAGTCATTTCGAGTTAATACTTCAGAGAAGAGTAGGCTATAGATTATGTGTTTGGAGTTTCGCTGTTCACCTCGGCTTTTCAGAATTGCGTCTGGGACCTGACGTCCATGCGCCATTTAAGCTTACGCTGGTTAAATAGTGGGACACACAAACACACAGGGGACAGACAGACACCCACACATTTGATCTCATAAGTCTACTTCATCATTTACCCAAAAGCGACGGTACCGTAAATATCTGTTCAGGTCACTAGCATGATGACATGCAAATGCCATATGGAAAGAATTGCTGTAAGAATGTTGAAGTGAATGCTGCGGTGCAGCACGGGTCTTCTAGTATTTCATTATATTTATTTTTAATTTCCAATATTAATTATTAATTTTTATTTTTCCCAGCAATATTAAGATTCATAATTTTTCCACTGCAGAATTAAACCGGCAAGATCTCTCATTTTTCATTGCACATAAACCATCAACTATGGCACTGTCATCTCAATTTGATGCACTCCAAGACATTAATTAAACACGAATTCCTATTTTTCAAGATAACTTCCTTAATTTCGCTATTTCAATGTTTTCAAGGCATTCGGTAAGGGTTCGATGAAATCTAAGGTATTTTATTGGCTTCGCTCAACGTGGGTCTTCAAATAGTCAGTAGGTAAAATAGATCAAATATCATAAAGATAATTCTACTGATGACGTTTTAATAAGACGAAAATATGGGGCGACTACTCGGTCTTACCATTCTTTTCACTATTAACAATATTATATTCACTTTCATTTCTTACAACATTATTTATTCTTCTGGGGATACTATCTCCCTGTGGCCGACGCATCGTGTCCACACAATTCATTATTATTATCATCTTTTTTATGCCAGAACTGTGCACTACATACCATTCAATTACAACAACACTTGTATTTAACTTAAGAGTTATTTTTGTCACTCTGACAACCTCCTATAAATTTATTCAAGCGTCACATAGCTGTTAGTGATAAAAGGAATTCCTATAAATGCTTATGAATATTCGGTCGATTAACTCTTCATATTCTACTAATTGACAATGCGTTCCCTATTTTATACAGGTTATTTCATTTCGAAAACCTTCCGTTCTTGTTTCACTCCTATAGTGCATTTTTTAAATGTGCAACATCCCAAACTTGTATAATGGATAACCCCTATCCGATTTTCTCTGCCAATTAAATACAAATTCCTTTAATATTTTCTCATTGCTCAAATATGCTGTTTCGCAGTGGAAAAATACGTCAAGTTTAGATACTGAATCGTAAATAATTGTTCTTAATTATTTCAAAATTGTTTAAAAAATTCAAATAATTATTATTATTATTATGCTGTAATTAATTTTTATACTACTAGACCAATAGTAAATTACTTGAAATGTACAGAAGTCAATTTAAATGCAATTTCATTTCTATCTAATGTGAATTCGAAAAATGAAACTAACAGGACATTTACTTTTCACTCAACAAAATCATCGTTGACCTAAATACTCATGTCACTTGACTATCCTGTCTATCATAAATCAAACAATTCCTCCTAACAGTTCGCAAACTTGTGAAAAGATTCACACCTGTATCTGATGACTATTAGTGTTGATATGTATACACAAAAAGATATGTTCCAAATGCATCTCACTAGCTACTAAAATACATGTTCAGATTTAGCTTACATTTCTCCGATGTTTACAACGCGACGTGATGAATCCTCGATTGAGTTCCACGGTTCGATGGATTTCTTGACATGCCTCTTGCCACGCATGACCTCGCTCGTTTCCCCGTTCACGCCAGCCGTCATCTTCCTCAGCACTCGAATCCGTATCCATTCTATCCGCTCGGTATTTAGCAGTTCATACTCGCGTCCTCGTTCATACACTGGTGAAGTCCACGATCACTTCCGCGATTATATAACATGGTAGCTTGTACTACTGAATGCATTACGGTGGTTTTACCCCACTCTCTTCGCATTTTAGAACTTGTTACAAATTTCACCGTTGAGTTCAGTCTTTTACCAATTATTGTAGTGTTGTAACTTGGTTTCATAGGCAATACGCTTATGATCTGTGAGTGTCCAAATGCGTAGATTCCTATTATTATAGCTCATCTACCATGGAGAAGAAATAATATTCCACGCAACACGCTAGGCAATGTTGGTTCCATATCGTCGTCTAGCCTGTGTTTGGGTAATAGAGAATGCTCTAACCGAATCTGCAAAGCAGATTAGCCCCACTAAACTCTCCTAACTGGGTAAAAGGCATTTCCTTGCACAATCTGTATAAAACAAATGGCCCAAGAGCGTAGACTAATATTACTAATATTACCAAACAGCCAAGTGAAGCTGGATTTTTTTTTATACTGGCGAAGGGAATAAAACAATATGTTTTTATTGTGGATTTGATTTAAAGAATTGGCAAATGACTGATGATCCTTCTGTGCAACACGCTCGTTGGTTACCAAACTGTAAATATATTGTGTTGCTTAAAGGTCAGGAATTTGTGAACACTATTCGTAAAGAAAACGTGATTGCAGCACAAGACATAAAAGTGCCTTTAGAGTTAGAACACGCGGAGCAAATACATGAGGCCGAAAGAAAAGACTTGTCTTACGAACAGATACAAAAGTGTGACCAACAATTATGTAAAATTTGTTATCAAGATGAACTAGGTGTTTTATTTTTGCCTTGTGGACACATGATAGCATGTGTCAAGTGTGCATTAGAACTTAACACTTGTGCAATATGCAGAAAAGTAGTGTCTCATACAGTTAGGGCATTTCTTGCATAACTAGTATAATTTATTAGCCAAGCATAGTGCAAAATCCCTAATTGCACCATATTATTAAAGCTGTTTTAGAGTGTAATAGATATGCTTTTGATTTGTTTATAGACTACTACAATGAATGTTTTGAATGCTGTGGGACAATCATGTGGCTTAGAGACAAAGAAGCTCAGCAAATTGCCAACGCATATTCCATTCCGCATTATCAAGATTCGGAAATTGAAAACAGCATATGGTGATCGTGTACGTTGTGTATGTGAAAACTCTGAGACATTTCTGCCTATACGGTTTAATGATATGTCGGAGAGTGTTTTTTATGAAGTCAATAATGCTGTGCAACCTGTACACTAAATTTATGAGGGTTTAAAAAACAATAGGTGCATGGTTCGTTTTAATTAAATAAAAAAACAAATGTGAAATAATAATGGAAAATATTAGTAATGACAATGGACTGAAAAAGAAAGAAAATATGTTTATAGAATAGTAATGTTTTAGTGTTTAGTGTTGTCTTTAAAATATTATGATGAAACCAAAAAAACAAGAAATGTATATAAAGTTTGTAAATAATGCAAAATAATGTTACAATGCTGTTTTATTTTATACAAAATTAGTATATTTAACATTGCAGAGTATACATGATTATGACAATAAATGCACACTGTATACAAGCCTTTCTCTCTTTACAATAGTCTGTTATAGTTTTAAACACAAGGCTTGTTGTAGATCATTTTATAGCAATTTCCATTCACTGTTGTTTTCGAAAACTGGGGAAGCCGCAATGGTTGTATAGGCATAAAACCTTATTGTTATTACTATTTAGTCATTTTGATCCTCTTGCATATCAAGAGCAGATGACCTAGTTGTTCCACTATTTAAAACGACAACAACAACACTACCTCTTGCATAGTTTGTGATGTTGATGGCTCTTACGACGCGCAAGATGGATTAAACATAACTTTTAGAACAGGGGTTAAACGTTGCTCATTAAACAATCCACTATTTTGAGTAGCAATATGGTTTTCTTGACTTTTTGTCGACAGCAACTGTGTTTCATGCAGTACACTACATTAATGATCACTGACACTTAAAACCTCACTATTTTTACTTTTTAGGTCACCACGACAATGTTTGGAACGTTGCTTTGAACAACGCCAAATAACAGTTCCATTTTTATTGGTTCGTTTCACAATATATGAATATCCTTTATAGTATGCGTAAGGCTTACCATACCTAGTCACTGATACCGCCATGTCAACTGACAAGCATAGACTAAGCTCTAGTAAAGTCAACTTGGTAATAAGAATAATAGTTTAATGTGAGAGCAAATATGTATCCAAAGAGTTCAGGTAAAAGTGGAAGCAAATAAGCAAATATAAGAACCAAGGGTGGGGGTAAAAGTGGTTGCAAAGTGGTAGACCCATTACACAATAATTTCAGCACGTTGAAGCTCTTGTTCAATTTCTTTGATTTCCCAATCGTGACCGGTATGCCCAGCTTGATGTAAAGCATGCAAGTGTCGAAGCCGTTGAATTAGCTTACTGGGTTTGTTCCAGTATACAAATTTAACAAATGAATTTTTAGGTGTAAACAAAACATTACCATTATCATCATCATCATTATCATCATCATCATTATCATTATTATCATTATCATTATCATTATGACCATCATCACTATTACTATATAGTCCTTTTTGATCCTCTTGCAATACCACTTTATTTATAGTCTGTGTCGACTTTGATAGTGTTGAAGATTTCTTGTACGTTGACAACTGTCCAAACATGACTTTTTGAGGACATGATAAGTCCTTTTGAACAAACACTGCATTATCTTTAGCCGCAATATCGTTTTCTTGAACTTGCTTTATAGCATTTTGAAAATTGTTTGAAAACAGCAACCGTGGTTCGTTTAGAGCACTACATTGATGAACACTCACACTTAAAACCTTTCCATTTTTACTTTTCAGATTGCCTCGACATTTTGTTGATCTCTCTTTTGAGCAACGCCAGAATATTATTCCATTCACATTCTGGCGATTATAGTTATATGAGTAGCCTTGATAGTGTGCACGTTGCCTACATTTGTTGGTTGTAATAAGTTCCATAGTAGCAACTGACCTGTCAGTACGATGTTCACACTACAAAGGTTACAACTGTTTTGCTGATGGAGTGACCTACCATAATCTTATGTGTTGGCTTTTTGTGTTAGCTTTTTGTGTTGGCGTTTTGTGTTGGCTTTTGGTGTTGGCTTTTGGTGTTGGCTTTTTTCTTGGCTTTTCATGTTGGCTTTTCGTGTTGGCTTTTTGTGTTGGCTTTTTGTGTTGGCTTACGGTGTTGGCTTTTTGTGTTGGCTTTTGTGTTGGCTTTAGTATTGGCTTTTGTATTGGCTTATTTGACAAGTTATTTGTGTCGATGTATTTAGTGGATTTTTTTCTTGGTGTTGGAAAGTAGTTGAAAGAGAGGGAATATTTAAAGACTTAACCTCAGCTCACTAACCCAACCTAACCTAACCTAACCTAACTTCACCTAACCTAACCTAATCTAACCTTTCAACTCTCAGATGTTAATTAAATTCTGTGCATAGTCGAGTTGGAACCCAAGACCTCAGGGGTAAAAACCAATTATTTTTGATGGCTTATATTGGTAACATATTTTGATGGCTAACCTAACTTTACCTAACCTAACCTAACCGAACCTCAGCTCACTTTGGATATTACTAGTAAGTGTTCATATCCTCCGCTAGGTAGAATGCTAGTAGTACAGGTAGTGCTCATATGTACCGCTAGGTAGCGGAAAAATACTTTGCTTGTTGCATGTGACACTTGTGAAGTTTAACCGCATGTAAGACGTGCTTGTATAAGTTCTCTATTTACACTAAATATACAATTAACCACTAAATGTTCAGAACTAACATGTATAGCCTTGTTTAGGGTATATAGGAGACCCTTAGCAAGAAAGGCTGTCTAACCCACTAGTGTACAGCCTTGTCATACCCAGTAAGCACCTGTTGGCAAAAAACAACAACAACAATTTGAGAAAGCCAACAACATATTGAGACCGTTTAGTTGATGTCAACAACCACGATGACTCAACCAACGACACATAAATCAAATAAAAAGTACCGTGAGGATCAGGTGACCTTCCATAAAGGCTAAAGCGGCACGAGAGTCCGTAGTCCACAGGGATCGTGGTACATGGTGACGAAGGTCATAGACCGCCTAAGGAAAGGTTCACCTTAAAACTAGACTGAGAAAATAAACATCCAGACTCATGTAAAACACCGTGAAAATTTATTAAAATTCACAAGCCCCTAGCCTAGTTCGGAGGGTTATAATCGGCTAGTCCGCAAATTAATAAATAAACAAAGATAAAGAACAGGTCCCCCTACCTGAGAAGTTACTGAAAACCCTCGCGAAAGATCTAACTCACAATGATAAAGCAACAACAGCAACGCTAGGAATATGGTACGACGCAAGTCCCTAGTTCAAGTTACAAGATCAAGCTAATATCTGAATTTACATTTAACAGGGTAGCAAAACAAATCTAGGTTAGGATGGTACCATTTCGACATTTAAATTTAACATTAATTCAACTAGCTAAGTCCTATCAATTAACAAAATTTACGGCGATGACGTCCGTAAAAGAAAACAATTACATCCAAAAGCTAAGTGTACAGCCATGAAAAACAAACAATTTAATTATGCTTAATAACTATGTGCTAACAGCACACAATAAAGTAACATGTAGGGTTTAATACACTTGACATCATAAATTAATAACGAAATAGACACAGTAGTTTTATTAAAAATTCCTGCCTACACCTTGGTTTACTCTTTGTAAACCATAGTCATCTAATGTGTATAGTTACGGTGACGAATGCGCAGTTGAGACCACGTCTGACATCGCATGGCCTGAGCTCCACAAGCTACGAACTCTAGGTTCGCACATGCTTCAGGTCGCTACAAAAATGTCAACTGTCCTAGTCATTTCCTCACAAGGATATTATCTTCAACTGCACGGCTATGTCAACAGTTCCAGAATGCAAAGAACAAAGTTAGATAGGAAGAATCGTTAGTTAGGCTTGTTTTACAACAATTATGCATTTTATTATTAGAATGTCGGTTTATAGGTTTATCGTAGGTTTATGGCGAATAACATTGACAATAGCCTGGGCACGGAGTGTCTCCAACTGAGATCATTCTCCACCAAAAAGCCTCGACTCAACAGTCGGAATATAATCAACGAGTATAACAACTCGGACACACAATAACACGGGTTACCAGCGGTGCTAAGCTCGCGTTCAATAACTCTGGGATAGGCCTGTACAACAGTTACCTTCCATATAACATCTGGTCAACGGGATCATCCCCGGACAAAGCATACAATAACATCCTGCTATAACAGGGTAGACTTCACCATCCTATAGAAAACCTTACATAACTGTACCTGTCATACGACAATACACGCAACAGAGCGTTAAACTAACAAAAACCGATCCATAAAACAAGTGATCAAATACAAGAGTGGAAACTGATTTCCATAAGCAAAGTAGCAATGAAAGGAAAAGCGAATACAAATTGTACTCTGTCCTCGTCTATAGTAGTTTTGTCTCACAATGAAGCAGGCGTGCTCTAGGTCACTGGGTTACATAACCAGTTTATTCAAGGCCGGCGATTTAATCAATACAAAACCTGCACTTGGCCGGTTCATAAAAAAATTTACCATGGGTTACGGATCTCTACAGAGTCCGTGTATCAAACGCACGCTATAAATCTGAGTATAGTAATACAATTCCGTCTTTCTACCAAAGACGTCTAAATGAAAGTAAACTTACAATAACTGAAGCTCTTTGCTTTAAAAATGCAACTCAGTAGTTGCTAGAACATCAAATAAAAACGTGTCTCACACGACACAAGAAAAATATGATAAATGTGGCACAGATTCACACACTAGATCTGCTTAATGATACGTTGGGAACCGCGTTCGATGCTAGGCAACGAAACATTCCTTCTAGTTGTTAGGTTCAAACATGACCAAGAATAGCTTCTGAGCTTATTCAAAATGAAATATAATGCATTTACAAACTGGTAGTTACTGTCGACTACCTAAATGATACGACCGTTCTAACGACAGTCAGGGGTGTAACAAAGGATGGCTGCGAAGAATGCAGTCAATTAATAACCAAGGCATCTGATTGCCATAACTACAGTCAGCAAAGACTTGAAAATTACCCCAAGTAGGGTTGAACAAAATAGCCTCAAAATGACTACGATCAGGTTCAGCAAAAAGGTAGGCATTGACGTTCCACGACGTTCACCAAGCTGCACCAGGGCTGACCAAAATGTCTGACCCCAAGGGTGTCTCACTCTAAACTGAAATAAATGACATCTAACTAATCTAGTTACATCCCTACCTAGAAAAATGGCTGACACTGAGTGTGGTTGATTCACAAACTACATTAAAACTACTATACCACCAGAAACTAGAACAAAGAAGGGGTGTGACAAAAACTCACGAAATGGAGGAGCTCTCACTCAGCTCTCTATTCCACAACAAGGGTTGTACATAAACCTCTCTGGCTCTCTGGATCAGTATCCTCCTCATCAGGATTCCCATCTGGACTCCCCCAAAGACCAGGGTTCGATTTGTCCCTGTCGACATATTCGTGGATATGCCTGGAAATGGCATTTTGGCTCCTTCCCTCTCGTTCATCGTTCTGGAAGTTCCACCATCATGCGGGTTCCTGTAGAAACGTCACCCCCCCATACCGGGATGGTATTAGCCCATGGTGACTGCTTCAACCATGGTGAATAAAAGTCCAATCACGTGGGTAGCGAAATAAATTGCGTGATTATTCATCCTCTCACTTCCAAAATTATAATGTCCGTCGTGACTATTATAGGCTTCAATTATAAAATACGACACAGCCTTAATCTTGCAGATGTGGATTAGCATGTGAGCTAACACTATCTTATAATGCTGCACGTGCTAGTGACGCTACTTTTGTATCACGCAGCATCCGTGAATTATACGACGTTTCAAAGATGAAATTTCCACTTTGGCAATTTAAATATCTCATACAATTATAATCACACTTATTCAGGATAATTGTAACACTATTACCTGTATATTTCCACTAGGCATCTGCCCTCCACATACGCGTGGGTAATATGTGATGTCACAGCAATGTTGTGCAATTCACTATACTTGCCAATAATTATTTCCCAAGCTTCTTATTTAATTCACTGGACTTCATCGACAGTGAATATTAGTATTTGCCTGCTCGATGGCACCTTATAATCACTTTTAACGCTAAACAGCGGATATTCTTCTACGTCTCGTAGGACAAACGTAATTCCAAGCCTACACAAGGCGGATTCTCAAGACGCAGTGCCCGGTACTGGGTGTCTCTAGAAAGTAGGTCGTCAAAACGAAAACCGTTGAGCGACTACTTACGTTCCTTTTTGCGTATCTGCAAGGGTATTACCTTACCTAAAGTAAAAATAAACATTCTCCAAAATGTTTTAATAATGCAGCATGACGAAATGGAATATTCTGAGTCTCTTAGGAAAGATAAAAATAATTAATAAGACCTCAGATAATAATTAGCAGTTTACACCAAAGTCAAAAGTGCGATTCACCGCTACTTCAAAGTATCGCGTGATCTCTCAGCTTCACGTGGCTTCCTGGGTGTGTTCAAAAGTACAACATCCCATCATAAATGCTCTGTCATAAAAAAAATATCACATGAACCATAGCTCAGCGGGTTCAATATCCATTAATGTATTTAAAGGAAACAGTTTTTTTGTTGTCTTTCTCAAAAAGCCAACACGAAAAGCCAACACAAAAAGCCAACACAAAAGCCAACACAAAAAGCCACCACGGAAAGCCAACACAAAAAGCCAACACAAAAAGCCAACACGAAAAGGCAACACAGAAAGCTAACACAAAAAGCCAACACAAAAAGCCAACACATAAGCCAATATATAAGCTTATGGTAGGTCACTCCATCAGCAAAACAGTTGTAACCTTCGTCGTGTGAACATCGTACTGACAGGTCAGTTACTTCTATGGAACTTATTACAACCAACAAAGGTAGGCAACGTGCACTCTATCAAGGCTACTCATATAACTATAACCGCCAGAATGTGAATGGAATAATATTCTGGCGATGCTCAAAAGAGAGGTCAACAAAATGTCGAGGCAATCTGAAAAGTAAAAATGGAAAGGTTTTAAGTGTGAGTGTTCATCAATGTAGTGCTCTAAACGAACCACGGTTGCTGTTTACAAACAATTTTCAAAATGCTATAAAGCAAGTTCAAGAAAACGATATTGCGCCTAAGAAAGTGCAGTGTTTGTTCAAAAGGACTTATCATGTCCTCAAAAAGTCATGTTAGGACAGTTGTCAACGTACAAGAAACCTTCAACACTATAAAAGTCGACACAGACTATACATAAACTGGTATTGCAAGAGGATCAAAAAGGACTATATAGTAATAGTGATGATGGTCATAATGATAATGATAATAATGATCATGATGATGATAATGATGATGTTTTGTTTACACCTAAAAATTCATTTGTTAAATTAGTATACTGGAACAAACCCAGTAAGCTAATTCAACGGCTTCGACACTTGCATGCTTTACAACAAGCTTTTCATACCGGTCACGATTGGGAAATCAAAGAAATTGAACAAGAGCTTCGACGTGCTGAAATTATTGTGTAATGGGTCTACCTCTTTGCAACCACTTTTACCCCCACTCTTGGTTCTTATATTTGTTTATTTGCTTCCACTTTTACCTGAACTCTTTGGATCCATATTTGCTCTCACATTAAACTATTATTCTTATTACCAAGTTGACTTTACTGGAGCTTAGTCTAAGCTTGTCAGTTGACATGAAAGTATCAGTGACTAGGTATGGTAAGTTTTACGCATACTATAAAGGATATTCATATATTGTGAAACGAACCAATAAAAATGGAACTGTTATTTGACGTTGTTCAAAGCAACGTTCCAAACATTGTCGTGGTGACCTAAAAAGTAAAAATAGTGAGGTTTTAAGTGTCAGTGATCATTAATGTAGTGTACTGCATGAAACACAGTTGCCGTCGACAAAAAATCAAGAAAACCATATTGCTACTCAAAATAGTGGATTGTTTAATGAGCAACTTTTAACCCCTGTTCTAAAAGTTATGTTTAATCCATCTTCCACGTCGTAAGAGCCATCAACATCACAAACTATGCAAGATGTAGTGTTGTTGTTGTCGTTTTAAATAGTGGAACAACTAGGTCATCTGCTCTTGATATGCAAGAGGATCAAAATGACTAAATAGTAATAACAATAAGGTTTTATGCCTATACAACCATTGCGGCTTCCCCAGTTTTCGAAAACAACAGTGAATGGAAATTGCTATAAAATGATCTACAACAAGCCTTGTGTTTAAAACTATAACAGACTATTGTAAAGAGAGAAAGGCTTGTATTCAGTGTGCATTTATTGTCATAATCATGTATACTCTGCAATGTTAAATATACTAACTTTGTATAAAATAAAACAGCATTGTAACATCATTTTGCATTATTTACAAACTTTATATACATTTCTTGTTTTTTTGGTTTCATCATAATATTTTAAAGACAACACTAAACACTAAAACATTACTATTCTATAAACATATTTTCTTTCTTTTTCAGTCCATTGTCATTACTAATATTTTCCATTATTATTTCACATTTGTTTTTTTATTTAATTAAAACGAACCATGCACCTATTGTTTTTAAAACCCTCATAAATTTAGTGTACAGGTTGCACAGCATTATTGACTTCATCAAAAACACTCTCATACATATCATTAAACCGTATAGGCAGAATTGTCTCAAAGTTTTCACATACACAAAGTACACGATCACCATATGCTGTTTTCAATTTCCGAATCTTGATAATGCGGAATGGAATATGCGTTGGCAATTCGCTGAGTTTCTTTGTCTCTAAGCCACATGATTGTCCCACAGCATTCAAAACATTCATTGTAGTAGCCTATAAACAAAACAAAAGCATATCTATTACACTCTGAAACAGCTTTAATAATATTGTGCAATTAGGGATTTTGCACTATGCATGGCTAAAAAATCATACTAGTTATGCAAGAAATGCCCTAACTGTAGGAGACACTACTTTTATGCATATAGCACGAGTGTTAAGTTCTAATGCACACTTGACACATGCTACCATGTGTCCACAAGGCAAAAATAAAACACCTAGTTCATCTTGATAACAAATTTTACATAATTGTTGGTCACACTTTTGTATCTGTTCGTAAGACAAGTTTTTTCTTTCAGCCTCATGTATTTGCTCCGCGTGTTCTAACTCTAAAGGCACTTTTATGTCTTGTGCTGCAATCACGTTTTCTTTACGAATAGTGTTCACAAATTCCTGACCTTTAAGCAACACAATATATTTACAGTTTGGTAACCAACGAGCGTGTTGCAGAAAAGGATCATCAGTCATTTGCCAATCCTTTAACGCAAATCCACAATAAAAACATATTGTTTTATCCCCTTCACCAGTATAAAAAATCCAGCTTCACTTAGCTGTTTGGTATGGTGTTTTAATATTAATGGCCAAACATTTTTATAAGATTCTAAACGTTTTTCAACAGAGCTGTACTCTGGGTGTGATAGTGCTTCAGTCTTGCAAACTCCCAACTTTAAAAGCACATGCAAATTCAACATTGTCTATGGCATAAGGACCACATATATCGACACTACCGTTGACTGGTAATACATCATTACTATTATTAGTTATTTGTGATTCAGCAACGTAAGTGGTTCTGTAAAATGGATACACTGGTAGGTTACCCACTTGTTTTCCAAGCATGTAAGGACAATGAGGAGACCATCGCAAATGGTCTCTAAAGGGATCATCCCCTTCTTCCCAGTGTGAAAGTTCAATACGACAAAACACATGGCGCACCACATATTCTTGGTTCAAGTAAAAAAAAAACGGCTTTTGCAAGTTTATGTGTTGACAAAAAGCCTATAGGCCAGGATTCAAATGTTAACCAACGATCATGTTCTGATTTTAAATTTAACCCACGTGGTAAACCAACTTGCTCACTTGTCGTATTTGGTACTAACGCCATGTGTTATAATAAAACTATTTTCTTATTGTAAGTTATTAACATTGCACAAGGGCACAGAGTACTTTAAAGCATAATGCATGCTTGTTCACTGTCTGTTCATTACGTTAATGGCACATGACGACACCTAAAAGCAAACAAAATAACCCATCACTCAATCAATCAATCAATACTTGTAAATAAAACGTTAACGTTAATTGGCATTAATATATCAAAACACCGTTAAAAATAAACTGTATGTTGGCACTAACAGTAACCCATGTACTTATTTTCTTTTTATAAAGCTACAGTCATTTACATCCCCCGTTTAACCAATATATAAACCATAATGAATGTCATGTCATTTTGTTCACATTATCATGTTCAAACCCGTGGATATTTGTTGAGTCCATAGGGAACCTCCCATAAATTAAATGTAAATTTTTGTTTAAAAAAAATCCAACATGGACTTGTACTTTTCCCAGTTAACAACAACATAGCCATTAATCAAGAAAGCAATCATTGTCCCAGTCATGTACAGGTAATTCATTTTTGTCTACGAGTTTTTAGTAGTGGTAAAATGAAATAGCATTTTTAAGTTAGACTTACCTGAGTTTTCAATAGTTCACTGCCTGGAAACAATGGTTGCACTCTACTGTGTCTTTGATTTTCAGCAACTTCTACGGCGGTAAGGCTTTTCTTTCCATGTTTCTAAAATTTAATAAAATAAACCGCTATAAATACCTAAATTCAAGTTAATACATGCATTTCATAAAATAAAATATGAAACAAAAAGTGAAACAAGTTAGTTTAAAAATATAATCTCACCTTCACTTGCAGTGGCTTGTTGCTGTTTCCTTCTAGTGGGCTCAAAAGTGCAATGGTTTCTTCTCTCTCAGACATGTAAGGTATACCGGTTATCTGCAAACAAATAGATAAATAAAATCATTAATTACCTAATCAATAAATAATTGCATGTAAATATATATATAAATCAATAGATATATAAATGAATAAATATATATAAATAAATACCTACCCCACAACAAGGTTAAGTATTTTCCACCAACACCAAAACTGTTAAACAAGACCACGTGTTTCACGCAACGCAGTGTGCTCAAAGGTAGTCACCTAAGTGAGAGTGGAAATGATAACGACATGTCTTTATATATGTTACGTTGCATGTATAATCATTTCTTTCCCTCGCTTTGAACATTCTGCTATCGGGCACGTGGACAGATACGCGTCCAAAGTGAACACGTGTGTTGGATCATATTACACGTCAACTTGCATTTTGTCACGTACGAAGCAAACAAGATGTAACTTGTTTAGCGTACATGTCATCTCACACGTGATCACATGCATTTCGCTCTTCCCTGCCACCACGGTTGTCAGATTATTTAACCTTGAAGCATCCACCGCGTCTTTGTCATTTTCCATTGCACCTGTTGTCAAGTCAGATCAGCGCATTCCAATAAGCTCAAATGACTTTCACCTCCTGCTAGTCTGCTCCTCTGCAAGTTTGTTTTCTGTACTCGCTTCGACCAACGTAGAACCAAGTTCTCATCACCGTTTACACGTTAAAGGCTCTCTTCGGGGTAAAATATCAGAAAAACGAACCCTCGCTCTGTCATAAACCGACCCGCCGAAATATCGATTGTTCTATTAAGCATGGCCATTGTGGTTAGCGACAGGTTCGTTGAAACACACACCCAGCAGTATCGTCTCTCTCAACTACCACGCTTCATGAACATTGTAAACAGGTACCGGTAAAGAAAAATGTTTTTTCAACATGTATGGCGTTAGGCCCTTTGTCAAAATTTCAAACATAGTTTAAAAAGGGGGCGTTAGCCCGAGTCCTAGGTCAACTCGTACAAGTATAAAATCGCGGTTTTACCTCCAAATGGTTTTTCATTCCTGCTCAACACGAACATCCTCGGCAAGAGGACAACACGACGAAAAACATAACACCTCATTCACGTCTCTAGGCTTATTGGTTCGTGAGATATCGGCAAAAATCACACAAAACACTTGCTTACCCCAAAATCGAGTTTCCAAATTATTTTTAAAAATATAACGAGTGATCCATTGCAAAGAGGACGTCACCTCGAGTCCTTGGACCCATCGTACACGCCTCTGGCATAATTGGTTCGAGAGATATAACAAAAAGTTTAAAATCACGTTTTTACCCCCCCCCCCCCAAACCATGTTACCAGATTTTCACCTTTTCGACACTTACATTCCCGTAAAGAGCACATCGAGACGAAAAAATCGAATCCAAGCACGCCCTCCTAGCATGTCTCCTTCCATTCCAAGGTCGCAGGGGCTCACAACTTACCACCCTACTGTCAGGTTTTTATCCTAGTGACTTGAAATTTTTTGGGGGGTAGAGGGCGTAGGGACCTTACATTTATGTCAAACAAATATTTTTGTAACCTTCCTACTTTCCAAAATATAGGAATTTCAAAATTACACTTTTTTCAAAAAATGTAAAAAAATAAAAAAGTGTTATTATAAAAAATAAAGGACATAGAGGCCGTTCGTTTGAGCCATTGCACAACATTCTATCATGTTTGCTTTTCAAACTATCACTTACTTTCGAAAAGATTTTTTTTAATAAAAAATATAACGAGTGGTCCATAGAAAAGAGGACGTCAGCCCGCATCCAACGACACTTCATTTGTCAAAATCGGACCATGCGTTCGAGAGATATTAATTATTTGAATATGTACAGTCGGGTACAAATAAAATGGGTGGCTTAGAATCGGCCTTACTACCCTACTAACTTGCCTTAGCCATTCTCCTAGGACAGTTAGAGAGGCAGACAATCGTTGTACTGCCGGGTGTGAGACCGATTGGATAATATCGCATTATCAGTATCCAACCGCGAGGACAACGTGATTCTCGTAAGACGGCGGAGAGTGGCGGCGATTGCGTAACATCACGATATATTTCCACTTTCGACGACGGAGACTACTGGATTCTTGTCAAAAGGTCAGCAAGCAGCGATGATTGCGTAATAAAGATATATTTTCCCGTGCCCAACCACATGGACAAGGGAAATCTCGGTCAAATTACTAAAAGTGACACTGGTTGTAAAAATCATGATGTTTCTTCCTGCTCCACTGCTGGGACAACGGGAATCTCTTCAAACGGCAGAGAGCAGAGCAACCTCTTGGTAATCATAACAACTTCTTGTACACAAGATGACATACAGTATTAGCTGAAACAACTCACTGATATTAAATCTCTATTATTTATTTATTATTTAGTTTTTATAATACCGCTTTAAGCACATTTCTTTTTCTTCCACTGCTTGATGAGCATCTTTGCTTGCAGACGCATCTTGAATTAGTAGGTACCGTAACTAAAAGGTAGCTAAAGAGCAAATAATTTTTACATCATCCTTACAGTAGACATCCTAATTCTATAAACGATTTAATACTACGGTACGTTAGGCGGAAAATGGGAAAAGCCATCTTTCCTTGCTTAGTCGTAATATATTTATTCTACTGAACAAACAATCACGTTTTGCCCCCTGTCCCGTTTCCCGCCGAGGCGTTAATTGAGCCGAGAGGCAAGGCTTTGTCCACTTACTACGACGATCTGAAAAGGTGCATTTTCGAACTATTATTTCTGAGCCCTGGTTTGAAACTGGGACACGCAAAATCATTATTCCTGCCCGGAAACAACAGCCCGTGCGTCGTTTTCTGAAATAAACAAGGTGACATAACATGACTCTTCCCACGCGCATCTCGCGTTTTAAGCGCACCCTACGCATGCGCCCTACGTTGCGCCGATAAGGTTCAAAAAGCAATGATGCACAAGGTGTTAGAAGTTTGACATTTGGTGCTACGCTGGACAACCGCAGTTTATAAATTTGACCCCCCCCCTCCCCCCCCCTGGTTTGCGAGGAGTATAATGCCCCTGTGATAGATCGCCCGACTTGACACCAGTCGACTTCTTCCTATGGGGCTATTTGAAAGATGTAGTTAACGCTCAGCAGCCGAAAGATCCTGAAATCCTTCGAAACAATATTATGGAGGCGTGTAACCCTGTAACCCATACAATGCTCCAACGAGCCCGAATGTCAATTCAATGGCGTGATGAAATGTGCTTTAATGTAGAAGGCCATCTATTTGAACACTTACTTCACTAAGAAGATTGTGGTGTTTGAAAAAAAAAAAAAAAAAAAGAACATGACTTAATCATCACAAAAGCAGATAAGGGAAACACTACAGTAATTTTGAACAAAACAGAATACATTGAATAAACAGTCGAATTCCTAAACAACAACGAAATCAAGGAATTAACAAAAGACCCCACCAACAAATTCCAAAAACAAATAAAAAGTGCGCTAAAAGAAACAGAATACATACTGACCAAAGCCGAAAAATCAAAACTAATAAAATGAACCCGAAAATACCGTCATTGAGGGGACAACCAAAAATACACAAAAAGGAATGCCCAATGAGACCAATAGTCAATTGTAGGAATGCCCCTAATTACAAAATCAGCAAAGAGTTACTAAAAATCTTAAAATGCCGTCTTTCCAACGACAAAAACAACTCTGTAAAGAACACAACAGAACTAGTAACAGCATTGAACACCCTACAAATGAAACCTAGCTTCAGGCTAGTATCCTTCGACGTAACTAACATGTACACCAATATTCCGATTATTGAAGCAATCAACACTATCGAAAACAACTTAAAATCCAACAATTCGGTAAAAGAAATTGAAGAGATTGTGAGATTACTGAGGGTCGTTCTCACCCAAAACGTGTTTCAATTCGACAATAAAATATACACACAGAGAGAAGGCCTAGCAATGGGATCGCCACTAAGTGGGTTAATCGCTGACATCTTCATCAATGCACTAGAAAATGCGTTCTTAGAAAAGACTTCAACAAAGGGAATAGTAATATGGAAAAGATACGTAGATGATGTAATTTGCATCTACGATACTGAACTAACAAGCGAAGAAACAATTCTCCAATCCATTAATAGCCTTCACCATTCTATCAAATTCACTAAGGAATCCGAAATAGACCGGAAAATAAATTATCTCGATATAACTATTGAACGTAAAGACAACGACCTTTCATATTCCATATTCCGGAAAGCAACACAAACCTCGCATGCAATCGACAATCAGTCTAATCACCCCAGTACGCACAAACTAGCGGGTTTCAATTCAATGGTGCACAGGGCTTTAAACATACCCATGTCAAAAGACAACTATAATAAGGAAATAAGAACTATTATGCAAATAGCAAAGGAAAACAACTTCTCGCCAAGCAAAATAAATCAAATTATAGCCAAACATAAAAATAAAGATAAAACGATTCCCAAACCGGACAGTAATGAGAAAAAATTTGCGCGTTACAACTATGTGAATGCGAATACATATAAAATCACTAACCTATTCAAAAAGCAAGGCATAAAGATAGCTTTCACGACGAAAAACACAACCGCTAGGCACCTCCTAAATAGTAATCTAAATAAACGTGACCCGTATTCAAGGTCAGGGGTATATTCTATAACGTGCCAAGACACCGATTGTCAAGCTAATTACATCGGGCAGAGTGGAAGGCGAGTAGACACACGTTATAATGAACATAGAAATGCGATAAGATACGGAACACATTCAGCCGTGTGCGAACATATGTGTGACGCAGGGCATAGCTTTACCAACATAGAGTCGGACCTTAAAATAATCCATCACGAATCGAAAGGCAGAGCTCTTGACATAAAGGAAGCAATCGAGATACACCTAGCCAAACGAAACAATCCCAACAATCTAAATGAACACACGTTCATGGAGAGCTCACCCCTCTTCACGCTACTAAAAAACACACCCTGTCGGAAACAAAACACAATTTAGCGACACAGCCAAGCTAGATAAAAAAGGGGGGGAAATTAGGGGGTTTTAATAGGTAAATATTATCTAGATCAGGTGTACGATGTACTTTTCTTCTGCAATAAACCAAGGCCCATATTAGAGGCAGTATTAAAGGTGCCGGGACGTCCTCATAAGACCGTCAACGCTTAGTTCGAATGGGTTATGCTCCACGCGTGGCGAGGACTAATCCACGGTCTTTAATAGTTGTAGATCCACCTCATTCAATAACATACATCTTATCTAGGTTGGCAACACCTCACATAAACACATCGCGATCACTCCCCACAGCACGTAGGGACAGGGGGGGGGGGAGGCAGGGAAAAACCAGTCGTTAAGATAACCACCGCAGTCGACCGCACAGCGAGTTCAAGTGAGCACTGCGAATAGCTGTAGTACGGAAGACAATCAGAAAAGTAGTTAGCCTAAAATTTTATAGTTTAACCATAGTTTACAACCATATAATCTCTCTAAAGTACAATCTCCGGATAGCCATCACCATTTAGCATTTCACCTAACATATATTCTGCATTTAGCATACACTGACAGTTGCAGTACCAATACTGCAACTAAATAATTGTACATATTGTAAATATTTTCACCTGTATTTCAAACATAGATTTTATAGCCTAAGTGTATTGGATCTGATGATGATCGCTTGACGATCGAAACTGGTCATCCTAGTGTTTTATTAATCTCATGTAATTTATTTCAGGATTAGGGCATAACCCATCTCTTTTGGGTACATTCGTGTTGACCGACTGAAATGCACTAAACTCTTGTTCACTAAGAAGCTTTCTCAGTGAAGCGAATTAAAAACCCTAAACATTCTGTGCTCATTCAGTCCTCTGCAAACGAACCCTGATAATCTGAACACTACCAAATGAAATAATTAAATAAAAACCCAAACAACCAAACAAATAAACCACCAAACAACCAAACAAATAAATAAACAAACAATTATATAAACAAACAAGCAAACAAATAAGTAAACAAACAAGCAAACAAGTAAACAACCAAACAAGCAAATAAATAAACAAACAAATAATCAAATTAACAAATAAACAAACAATTAAACATCCAAAAAATGAAATAAACATCCAAAAACTGACAAACAACCAAACAGAAACATATATACTGAACCCTTATTCATACTGTCGTAGAATAAATGTTCATATTTTAATTTATGTGCTGCATTGAGTCCGCAGCCAGTTGAAGCAAGTTGAGAGCTTAGTGTCGCAAGAGTTGGACCAGTGGAGCACGCAGGATAAATTTAAACATTTATTGGAAGCGGGGTCGCTGAACGCTGACCTGAGCGTCTCGAGTCTTTGTTCACCAGGCTAGACAGAGAGCGTGTTGAGTGGGAAATGTGAGACAGATGTACTTTTGAGGACGACAGGTGGGAGAAGCGACGTACTCTACTCAACGATTTTGCATATGAATTGTCGAATCATGCAGACCGAAGCTAGTTTCGGCGGGAAAGGAGCGTGCCTTGTGGAAGTGCGCCAAAGCTGTATCTAATTAATCCACGATGCGAATTGATTCCGCGAGGCAGCGTTGGAACGTTCGTGAAAAATGATGATCTTTGATACCACCCGCAAGCTTCTACGACAACTCCTTCGATTTATTGAAAATTTATAGTCCCCTCCACCGTCCAGTTGACCAGATCTGTATAAATTAGATGTCTGTGCTAACGAACATGTTCATATTCTTGGTGTAGCTGAGGCTACTACACGTTACTACGCGTTCTTATTTTGACGGAGCTGAGAGCTCTTGTAAGTAATCATTTGCCGTAGCCGAGTGCTACTAACATCATTTTGTAAAGTACTTTTGACTTCGATCTCAAGTGAGATGCATACCATTTTGAGGACTCTGTTGAGAGCCAATTGTAACATAAACAGTGATATTTTATAGTATGTTTTTGCGTGTGAAATTAGCCAACTGCTTATTTAGGGAAAGTGTCCACGTTTTATTAATTGTGAGGACTAGGAGTGAATATGTAGCTCTATTGCAATTATAGTAGGTGTAGAAATAATATTAATTTTGAACTGTATTTTCATCATTGAAGAAGGCATCAAAATTACGAACATTGGGTCAACCGCTGGGATGATGAACGTGCAACCTACGCAGATGTTTGTCATGGCTGTGTAAATTCATAGTGGGCTATGGAAAGTGACGTCCACTGACGTGATGGGCTGATGTGGTTGAGTACAAATATTGATTTATTCATTATGTAGGTATTTTGGCATGGGAACGTGTGTAAATAGTTTTCTTGTGATTTTTTATTCTTGTTTCATTTTTGGTATTTTTTAACGTAGTGTCCCGACACTCAAATATGTAAATGCGTGAGGACGCGTGGCCATCAGTTTCATTTGTTGTATTTTGTGTAATTTTAATTCGTGTACTCGTGTACATGCGTGTATTTGATTTGGCGTACACATGGATGCGGCCAAGGTGATAAGTGGTGCTGCTTTAATTAACAGTAAAAATAAAAGGGGGAAAACGTGTGTTTGCTAGGATTTTTGAATGAACAAGTATTTATTTTGAGTTGCCTTGTTGCGACATGATTTTGTAAAGAACCGTCCGTTCTTTTATTTCATTTAAATTTTGCATTTTGATTAATTAATTCTTCGGTCAGAATACTAGGTGTGGAAAATTTTTGTGTACTTTTATTTCAGGTGTTTGTCAAAACCCTAGCGTGTGATATTGGGTGTGTCTATGTGTGAATTATCTGCGCGGGAGGATGGCTTGGGGCCAGTTCTCTGTCGGCTGCAATGTTTTTAAGGATGGTGAGTGTTGCCCGCAGGGACCTGAGCCAGTCCAATGCTGATCTTGCAATTCCAGGCGAATTAATGAGATATTTGGTGATACACATACTTTTTGAGCTGAGTTGGCAGCTGTTCATCGCGATCATGTACTTCCAAGTGGAATTAATGAGATATTACTTTGATGACACACACACATGTGAGCTGCGGTGACAGCTGTTCTTCGTTGATCTTGGGGACCAAGCAATTTGTTCTGGCCCGGGATAAGGTTCACGCGAGGGGTGATTTGACATTTGATAACGAGTTCCACACTGTGCGCTGATCTGAGGTATTCTCTGGACACCTGTTTGTGAGGGGGAAACGGCCTCGCCGTGACCCAGTTGTTAAATATAGATTGCTTGTTCATTTAAAGAGTGATATAATATTCAGGGTTGAGATCGCCATGCCTGAGCGGTATTCCCATGTGCGACGTCCAAATGAAACGTTTTTCTTGTATATTAATTGTATGCTGTTGAGCATCTGTTATTTAAGGTTAATTGATATGTAAACTCTTGTTGGCACCTTGTTGTGTATTTCAGTGTAAGATGACATGCGGTCATTTGTTGTTGTTGTTGTTGTATCGTGGTCACGTTACTCATTCTTGTGTTTATTTGACGAAGTCCTATGTTGAGGCAGTTTGTTGTGCTGTGGCACGTTGGTCCAGATTTCAAAGGAAAACTTTGTTTTTGTAAATATTTATAGTTAGCGAGTGTCGGTATTGTATTGATAATATTAGTAGTGTTTAGTTCCCATTGCTCGGATATCAAAGATACGGATTTGTAGACTGACGGCATTTGCAGGATGGCAACAAATCAAGTATCAATTACTCTTCCATATCGCATGCTTAGTCACATCACACGCACACATGATTTGTAGATAAGCAGGCCATATTTCGGGACCTGTTATTCGTGTTTACATCTCTGGTGAGATAATTTATTTTGTATTCATACTGTAGTTTTGGATGTAAAGTTAAGAGGGTGTTCCCTCGTGTTGTTTGTTGTGTTTATATTTGTTTTATTCTGAAATTAAATTTGTTTTTGTTTAGTTTGGCTTCACTTCTGTTCTTTCCTGTCATATATTTTGGACTATGTTACCTCGCACCTTGTAGAAGCATAAATTAGCAACTTCGTTATGGACCGTACACTACCCTGAAGAAAGAGTCTCATAAAAAGCTTCTCGCAAGGGTTCAATTCAAACAAATAAACTAACAAATAAACAACCAAACAACCATAGAACCAAACAAATAAACAAACAAACAATTTAGCAACGAAACAACCAAACAACCAAGCAAGTAAACAAACAAATAAATTAATACACAAACAAATAAACAAACAAATTAATAAGCAAACAAGCAAACAAATAAACAACCAAACAATCAGGTAAATAAACAAACAAATAAACAACCAAACAAACAAATAAACAACCAAAACTACCAAACAAACAAATAAACAACCAAATAAATAAATAAACAAATAAACAACCAACCAAACAACCAAATAAACAAACAAATAGAGAAATAAACAAACAAATAAATAATTAAACAAACAAATGAACAACCAAACAACCAAATAATCAAACAAATAAATAAACAAGCAAACAAACAAATAAAGCATGGCGATTGAATAGAATGGGATTGTGAATGATTCTCAAAAGTACACCAGAAATTCGTTTCATTCTACTGGGATTCGTACCCACTTCCCAAACACAGGTCCGTTACCTTCTACGTTCTTGGACCATTGCTCCACTGATACTCGTCTTTCGTCTTGCCTGCTTTCCGCTTCGAAGGTTCATTCACGTTTTTCTTATCAGTCTACCTCCGTTCCCAGCGTTAATATAGTATCCAACTGGAACCATATAATCGGTATGTACTTTGTACATGCTCCTATGACAGTTTGATGCATTGTATAATCACTTGTCGCACACATGGTTTTGAAAAGGTCTTGCTCCCATGTTGTCATAAATCTTGTTAAGTCGTTTAGATACATTGTGGCTTGGCTTTAGACGGCGAACTGTCGACCATGCTGCCATCAGGCGTTGGAAGTGTAGCCGAAAACTAAAAAATAAGGGTCTAAAGACTCACCTGGTATAACACAATGACGTAGCAAGCATTTCTGAGGTCATTGCTCTTATTTTATGGAGGTAGGGTGTAGAAAAATAGTACAGATTAGTAATGTTAATTTTATTAACTCTTTATATACTATTGGCCTATAGACAGATACCAAAGACTCTTAAGGTCATCCGCTACAGTGAAACGTTATCTTGGGTTTTCTCAAAACTTTTTTTTAAACTTTTGTACCTTTTTCTCAGGAACCACGAGCCCAATCAAGGTGGAACTGTTCACAATTATGGGCGTTTGCGATCCAAAAGTTGTGAAGCAAAATGAAGACAAATAAAGTAAAAAGGTAAAAATAAAATAAAAATAAAGGATGACTGAGATAATGCCTAAAGAAAACATTGAAAACATCAAGATTTGATAATATCCACCCCAAATGCCCATCAACAATTAGTTTGCTTTACAACCTTAACATTAACATATGTTCATTTATTACAGTTTTCATAAAGTTATCTACAGCAATATCACAAACATGTTAGGTACATAACTAGGAGTAGGTTCCTTTTATTTTTTCCTTTCTTTACATATCTACATTTATTCAACTATACTATAAATTTATGTAATACATTATCAGGACACAATCATGAATAGTATTGAAAGCCTCTGAAAATTTCTTGTTTCTAGTTGACATGGTAACCTAATAAAGCAGATATTAATAAGCAGTTGCCTTGTTGGTTAATCTACACTTCCAGGTTCCATTCAGGCCTTTGAACCTTTTTTACAGTACAATACAGTACTGCTACAGTAGTGAGTAGTGGACCTGACGGAAGGTGTCTCCAGTGATCAGATAACTAGTTAACGTCAATATTAATAGAGCGGCAATACTGCTGTCAAACACTTTTAGTAATGATAATAAATTATAATAAAAGAGGACCATAAATTACGACTTAAATATTAATAAATAATTTTGACAACATAGTTGTACATATATGGTATGTACATAAAAATGTTTTAATCGCCTTGAGTTAACATGATCATATGATGCTCGCATGACGAACGAAACATGTCGTCCGATTAAACTCCTTATTTTGAAAAGTACAAAAGTGTATAATTAATCCATGTTATTTCCATTTTAGTTACCGTGATATTCAACTGCTATTCCCAGTCCAATTTAATTGATCAAATTAATGTGTTGGCTGACTGAAGAACGATTAGATTACCGAACATTTTGTTCTTGTTTTTGTCTGATATGGCAAAGTAGCATACTCAATTGTATTTCTGTTGTGCACAAATCAATTCATAATTGATCCATAAATCTGTAAAAAGGACCGATGCATTATTTTTTGACCATTCCCACGTAATTCTGTAAGGATGGGGGACCACCAGGGGAGAGCGAAAGTCCCATAGCCTCCCAACTGAATCCGCGCTTCTGGGCTGGAATGACATACCTTACAATACCGATTCTGCCTATAGTATTGGAAATACGATCAATATCACAGGTTTTACCGAATTTTATATTTGTATCAGCAGAATTTGCAGAAAGAGGTATATAGAGTGTGTATTTCCTTACTATCAATATAATTTGAAAATTATATATTTCCTTTACATAGATTGCTGAATTGAAGAGGCGATCCGTGCAGCATATTCTCGAGTATATCAGCGATCCTCAGAAAATGCCAAAACTTGAGTGTTTTGTGAGGGATGGAGGAAAAAGGATAACACTGCGCCCATCTTTCAAAAAGTACCGCGATGCTTATATTACTGTCTTAGATCAGGTAAGTTTTCAGACTTAAACATTTGATTTTAGAATGGTGGATATTATGTTATAACATTGTGCGCACGTTGAAAATTATAATATGCTTTCAATTATCGCTCGTTACGTTAGTTATAGTTTACGCCACCGATATCTGTCGGTGTCCTTGAAAGTTCGCGCATTGAAGCGAGTTTAGTTGTCTAGTAACAGGCCACTAGAGGCACTGCTGGCCAACAGCTCGTGGTTTAACCATGATTGTGACCAGGCCAAGCTCTATACGTGACTGACAATTTACATATCAACGCGCATGCTCCAGAATTTGAGTTTCGCAAACTTTATGGTATGTGCATCCAGGGTCTGCTGACAGAAAACGGTGGCTTGAACTGTTTTATCACCGGTCAACGTGAGCGATATCCTGGGTATTACCGTTACTTACTTTGTTGCGTACTGTGAGCAATATTTCAGATATAACTGCTGGTTAAGGATCTCTAATGCGAAGAATATCTTGGAAGTAGGTAATATTCGGCGGTTCTGGCGCAGGGGCTAATGGGCAAGATGGCCGCCACGCGCAACCAGCCCTATGTTTTTCTTATGGAGGGGACAGTTATAGCTGGCGCAAGGGCGAATGGGCAAGATGGCCGCCACACCCTGACACTGTGAATGACGTCACAGGAAGAGGTCGGCCGTGTAGTTGCTAAATGGAATACTTATAATTATAATTATTATTATTGTTAGGTAATTATTGATTGATTATGTACAATTAAGACCAGCCATATATTGTCCACATTATGGTAAAGTGGCTAGCATTCTTGAGTCCTGGCTCTGCCAAGAAATTTAATTTCTGGTCTGATGGTTGGAATGGGGTACACTCAGTCTTGTGATGCAAAAGTGAGAAAAGGTGGGTTTAATTCATACCTCAGCCATTCTGCCTAACCCAACTTCACCCAACCTCACCTAACCTAACCTCACCTAACCTATCCCAACATAACCTCAGTTCACCTAACCAAACATTTCCTCACCTAATTTCACCTAACCTAACCTAACTTTACCTAACTTCACCTAACCTAACATAACCCAACCTAACCTAACCTAACCTAACTTTACCTAACCTAACTTAACTTAACCTAACCTAACCTAACCTAACTTGAAAGTGAGAGCAAACATGTGAGCAAAAAGTGGTAGCAAAAAGTGAGGGCAATAAAAAATTGAGAACAAAAAGTGTAAGTAAAAGTGCGAGCAAAAAGTGAGAGCAAATGTGAGAGCACAAATAATAAACTTAGTTATAACCTAACCTAACTTCACCTAACCTAACCTAACCTAACCCACAGAAACATCATTTAAAGATTTTAGATTTTACATTTTAACATTTTAGTTTTTATAATTTATTTTACATTTTCATATTTTAGATTTTAGATTTTTACATTTTATATTTTACATTTTTTATTTTTATATTTTCCAAAAACAGTAAACTACAAGGTCACATACCTAACCTCAGCTCACCTAACCTCACCTAACATAACCTTAGTTCAGCTAACCAAACACGTCCTCACCTAACTTTACCTAACCTAACTTAAGCTAAGCCAAAAATTAATTTTCATAATTAGAGTTTTGTTGTTCACACATTTGTCTATTCCTCAATTTCCACTTACCATTATTTAACTTTTTAAAATTTCAGTTTAAAATATTTGAATTTTTGTCAATATGGAAACATGGATTTTGCATTTTGTTGTTTACACATTTGTCAATTTCACAATTTCCCATTTACAGTTTTTAGAATTTCAGTTTAACGTTTATCAATTTTTGTCAATATGGAAACATGAATTTTCCAATTTTGTTGTTTACATTTTTCTGGTTTAGTCCATGTACAAAGTTCATTTTGCATTAGGAGTGGGGAGAGGAGGGTAGTGATTAAAATGTACAAGCAGAATCCATACAATATTTTTATTCACTTTTAAGTACATATCCAATATTTGCACATAATACATTGATTTTGTAATAAATTGTAGAGTTGGTTTTATTTGTTTTCTTTTTTTATTTATTTTTGAGTATGAATACCATTTTTTTGTTTTTAATTTTTGTAGTGCTATTGTTTCATTTCCTAAATTGTTTTGTGTTATGTATTTGCTACATAAAGGCAGAGGATTTTGATATTCATAACTAGGGCTCGGTTTTTTAGGTAAATAAATATTTTTTTATGTAAATACATATTTTAAGCATTTTGTTCTATAAATACACAAAATTTATGCTTTTCACCTATTAGCACATAAAGATACATACTATTTTCATTTTTTAAATTAGTATGCTAGATATTTCAGTTTGTTGCATTTTTGTTCGGTGTTACTTCAGCGGGGAAGACCTGTGAGCTATCTAATCTTCATGCAGACCGTATGTCAGCTTGCAACTGTGTTATTCTTAACTTGTCGCCCCGTGCCACTCACTGTGGAAGCCGGGGATTTCCTTATCGATAGCCATATTGCACCACGTGCTAGACCCCCTCCCTCCCCCAGCCACCTCACATGCTGTTCACTTCTGGCACTGTGAAGTGCAAGGCAGTTCTACGATGCATAAAGCAAAAACAACGACACGTTATTGTCTGTTGGAGAATTAAAAGGTAATGTTACATATGATGGGGGCGTTCTGTTCTGCCAACCATGTGGGAAAGCAATCAAGGCTAAACAGCGATTTCAAGTTACACAACACATCAAGGGCGAGAAACATATTACCGCAGTTTCCCGCCTTCAGAGTATGTGTTACACGATAATCGTCGGTCATTTATGGTGCACAACCTAAAGGTGTATTCCTTGTGTATTTTAATGCTTCAGCAGTCAGTGAGACATAGAATAAATTGCATTCATGAGTACTGCATATTGTTTATATTCACATTAATGAACTAAATTATAATTACATATTTTTACTTTATGTCGCATATTTAAAGAATTTTTAATACATAAAAGATAAATATTTCCCCGATTTTTAGCACCTAAAATTCCGAGCCCTATTCATAACTTAACTCCTTAAGCATGGTCAATGATTGAGTAATGAACTTAGGCATGTGTACCTATACCATCATCACTAGGAGACAAAGCAATTTCGTTTAGTCTTATAGATGATATGTCATGTTGCATAGAAGCAATAATGTTCATTGGTATTCTTTTTACCTCGTTTTTCATAATACAATCCTTATAATCTTGAAAGCTTATACAATTTTTGACAACACCTCGGATAATACCTTTAATCTTTTTGATTTCTTTACCATTTATGTCTAAGGCATACAAATGCTTTAACAATTTGTCCACAGGCCTCGTCTTTAAATTTCAATGAACCAATGAACATTATTGCTTCTAAGCAACATGACATATCAATTATAAGACTATACAAAATTGCTTTGTGTCCTAGTGATTATGGTATAGGTATACATGCTTATGGTCATTACTCAATCATTGACCATGCTTAAAGAGTTAAGTTATGAATATCAAAATCCTCTGCCTGCATGTAGCAAATACATAAAACAAAACAATTTAGGAAATAAAACAATAGCACTACAAAAATAAAAAAACAACAAAAAATGGTAATCATATTCAAAAATAAATAAAGATAGAAAACAAAGAAAACCAACTCTACAATTTATAACAAGAACAATGTATTATGTGTAAATATTGTATATGTATTTAAAAATGAATAAAAATATTGTATGGATACTGCTTGTAAAATTTAATTACTACCCACCTCTCCCCACTCCTAATGCAAAATGAACTTTGTACATGGACTGAATCAAAAACATGTAAACAACAAAATTGGAAAATCCATGTTTCCATATTGACAAAAATTTAAAAACATTAAACTGAATTTTTTAAAACTGTAAATGGGAAATTGTGAAATTGACAAATGTGTAAACAACAAATTGGAAAATCCATGTTTCTATATCATGAAATTGAAAAATTCTAAACTGACATTTTACAAACTGTAAATGGGAAATTGTGAAATTGACAAATGTGTAAACAACAAAATGCAAAATCCATTTTTCCATATTGACAAAAATTCGAAAACTTTAAGCTGAAATTTAAAAAATAAAATAATGGTAAGTGGAAATTGAGGAATTGGCAAATGTGTGAACAACAAAACTCTATGTATGTGCATTAGCCTTTGGCTTAGCTTGAGTTAGGTTATGTAAAGTTACGTGAGGACGTGTTGGGTTAGGTGAACTAAGGTTATGTTAGGTGAGGTTAGGTGAACTGAGGTTAGGTATTTGACCTTGTAGTTTACTGTTTTTGGAAAATATAAAAATTAAATATGTAAAATATAAAATGTTAAAATTTAAATAAATTATAAAAACTAAAATGTTAAAATGTAAAATGTTAAAATGTAAAATCTAAAATCTTTAAATGAGGTTTCTGTGGGTTAGGTTAGGTTAGGTTAGGTTAGGTGAAGTTAGGTTAGGTTAGGTTATAACTAAGTTTATTATTTCTGCTCTCATATTTGCTCTCACTTTTTGCTCGCACTATTACTTACACTTTTTGTTCTCATTTTTTATTGCTCTCACTTTTTTCTACCACTTTTTGCTCACATATTTGCTCTCACTTTGAAGTTAGGTTAGGTTAGGTTAGGTTAAGTTAGGTTAGGTTAAGTTAGGTTAGGTTAGGTTAGGTGATGTTCGGTAAAGTTAGGTGAGGTTAGGTTAGGTTAGGTGAAATTAGGTGAGGAAATGCTTGGTTAGGTGAACTGAGGTTATGTTAGGATAGGTTAGGTGAGGTTAGGTTAGGTGAGGTTAGGTGAAGTTGGGTTAGGCAGAATGGCTGAGGTATGAATTAAACCCGTCTTTTCTCACTTTTGCATCACAAGACTGAGTGTACTCCATTCCAACCATCAGACCAGAAATTAAATTCCTTGGCAGAGCCAGGACTCAAACCCGGGGCTCTGCAATGACATCCAAGACTGCTAGCCACTTCACCATAAAGTGGTCAATAAAAGGCTGGTCTTAGTTGTACATGATCAATTAATAAATACATCACAATAATTATAATTATAAATATTCCATTTAGCAACTACACGGCCGACCTCTCCCTGTGACGTCATTCACAGTCTCAGGGTGTGGCGGCCTTCTTGCCCATTAGCCCTTGCGCCAGCTATGACTGTCCCTTCCATAAGAATAACATAGGGCTGGTTGCGCGTGGCGGCCATCTTGTCCATTAGCCCCTGCGCCAGAACCGCGCAATATTACCTATTCCTGGACATTAATGCTTATTTCAGTGACATCAATTCAAATAGTAATAATAATTGTAGGGAACATATCGTAGAAACACAAAAACAATAATAGGCTTAACATCAAAATCCACCATTCCGGAAAGAATTACCGAATCCCTTGGTAGCTTTTGCATGCCACAGTTTGGAAATCCCTGCCTTAGACCATTTCACCACATACAGGGTGTTGAGGAAATTAGGGACGAAATACCACCACATATGCCTGTCTTCTGATCTGACCTACACCTGTGCTAAGTTTTACCAAGATCGGGAGCTCACGTTCACGAGGTTCCTTTATTTGTTTAAGTTACGACGGTCAGAAATACAATTTAATTTCTCGCTAATATTTACCATTGACGTGGGCCACGTATTCAGATCGAATACAACTGTCTCTGTCAGCACTTCCTGGGTGCCCGTCATGCCCAGTGAAGAAAATAAAATCCTTAGTTTAAATGCGCCAGTAACAAATATTAAACCTAGATACTCTGCGTAATGTTATACTTTTATTGCAGCAGTTCCACAGTATTCAGGTGCAGGCACACTTTCATGTCAGACATGGATCAACTCTTGTGAGGAACTATGTACACACCGCAAAACATCTCTGTAAAAGTTTCCGGTTCTGGAACCAATGTCTCATTTGCTGCTGGTTCTCAAAATCATACGCGTCCTGCGGTGTAAGAGGAAATGATGCCTTCGACAGCCGATTTTCTGTCCAAAGGAACTACGGAAAGCCCACTTACAATACCACGTAAAAAAATCAAATCTGTTCCTGTCCATCGAACATAATGTTCAATGAATATCTTGTGGATTGTATCACACGACCTCTGCTACCTGTGACGGACAATACAATTTGCTCCACATCATGGGGAAATGCGTTCAGCCTTTCTCTCAGAATCACGTCTCAGGAAATACGACTTTCATTTGTCACAACGTAGGCTAATAGGGAGTGACTGGTCAGGCCACTTGCATTTGTTTTGTAAGTAGGAGCTCCAATGAATTAGGCTTTCTTTGCTGTCACCTAGAGACAGCCTACAATCTACAATCTACATGGTATTGGAAATAAGTCATAAGTCTGATAGACCTGAGCAGTCAAATGAGAGTTATACCACACACGCTTTCCTGAGGCACAGAAGCACGGGATGCGGGGAGGGGAAGTCTAACCTTCAGAAATCACGATAGTACAACCAGAGTGCTTTAGCATGACAATAGCTGAGTATTTACGTATCTTCGCTATACGCTATCATTACTAGCACGGTTGTATATTCTGCGCAATCATCACGGTGAGACACTCCAAATTCATTGAACATTTTATTCGTTGAAATGCCCATTCCCGTTTAAGCACGAGCTTATTTTCAAGTTTAATTGAGAAGAGAATGCAACTTCCTCCAATATTTCTCACGTTCACGGAACTTCACTACATGAGCAATAATAATTTTCTATCGTCTCTGTGAATCACACGTTCTGTTGATGGGCAAGATATTGCTTCAGTGATCGTTGTTTACCGAACTATACAACACGAAAGGGAGACCTTACCACTCGAAATGTAACGTTAAAAGTAGTGAGACAGTGGTGATCTAAACGCAGGGGCAAACTGAATAGGCAAATCTGCAATACATCTAGTCTAAGATAATCGATATCTCGCGAACCAATAATCAAAGATGATCACGCGAGGTGCCAAATTAATCGGGATGAAGCCCCCATTCCCATGGTCCACTCATTTACCCAAAATACCCAAACCTGCAAGGTAATCGACCTGAGATTTTATAAAGTAATAATCGAATTTCGACGTGTGAGCTATCAAATTACACGGGATGGAGTCCCTTTTGCCATGGTCTACTCATTTATCCAAAATACACAAAACGGCCAGGTCATCGACCTGAGATTTTATACACTAATAATTGGATTTGGACGTGTGAGGTGTCACATTACACGGGATGGAGCCTTCTATCCCATGGCCCACTCATTTACCCAAAATACCCAAACCCGAAAGGTCATCGACCTGAGATGTTTAAACTAATAATTGGAGAGGGTCAAGTGAGGTGTCATAGGACTTGGGGTGACGCCCCCATTCCCATGGCTCACTCATCTACCCAAAATACCCAAAACTGCAAGGTCATCGACCGGAGATTTTATAAACTAATAATCGGATTTGGATGTGTGAGGTATCAGATTACACAGGATGACGCCTTCTTTCCCATGGCCCAATCGTCTACCTGAAACACCCAAACGTGCAAGGTCATCGACCTGAGATTTTATAAACTAATAAACGTATTTGGACGTGAGAGGTATCAGATTACGCGGCATGAAGCCCTCTTTCCCATGGCTCACTCATTTACCCAAATACCCAAAACAGCAAGGTCATCGACGTGTGAGGAGTCATAGGACTCAGCATGACCCTCTTTCTCCTATGATACACTCATTTACTCAATATACCAGAAAATAAAAGGTCATTGATTTCCCTCCCCTGCCCCTTAATAACTTTTGAACCTGTCATTTTAGAAAGACATGTTAGGACTTGAATTACTCGCGATGACTCTTTTTACTATGGACCATTAATTTTTTACAATTTGCCCAAAGGGCTTAACGACATGCGAGCGGGCCAATTTTTTGTTCGTGATGGTACCTTATTGAGCCATGTGACTAGGGGCAAGCCTGTGGCAGTTCTTTTGTCACGTGGCTAGGGGCAAGCCTGCGGCGGTTTATTTAATAATTATTTTATTAGTGAATGTTCGTTTAATTATTATTATTAGGTGATGATGGATGGGTTGGTGGCGATATTTAGTATGTAGGCTTTTGGTTAAAAGCTAATTATTGAATATTCATTACGAACGGCTATGTAGGTGGACAGATGATTTCACTATACGTTAAGACTATTTTCTTGGCCTGAGTGGCCTTGCGATAAGAATTTGATGACCAGACACTAGTCAGCTGTGATCCAACACTTTGGCGACTACGCTTGTTTTGACCAGTGGATAGGGTTCTAGAAAAAGGCCTGCCATTTTGGTTTATTTAAACAACAGATGTTTATATAGACACCGAACGCTATTAGATACCCGAATAGTTTAATTTAAAATTATAAACAGATTCCCACAACCAAAGTTTAGAATTGTTTCACTTACCTGGACAAACGTTTTTCTATGTTGTTAATCGTTGGGCAACACTTTTTTTTTTCACAAAACCGACGCAATTAGGGGAGCCGAGGCTTAGAATGCCAATTTTATGACAGCATTCTCTGCTTTTTAACTTACGTTAATATAATGGTAGATACTAGTCAACAAGCGCTGACAAATTACTATACACATCAACACGGTCCCTGTAAATCGGCATTAGGCCCCTTAAAACAACAATTATCATCATGATCATCATCTGTAAATCGGCGAATATTCAATTAAAGTTCCTATTTTTTTAAATGTCACTATCCCTTTTTATACACCATGTTTACGTGCCTGATGACCACGATGTTGCAAAGTTTTCTACACACCCAAGTATACAGGGCTAATGGCCTGTTTTATACTATACGGTGTTAACCGACAGTAGTGGCCACGCTGGCTAAAGCGCAGCATTAGGTCCTGGGGCCAAGCTCTCTGCTGACTCGGTAGACGCGTGGGTTCGAGCCCCACCCTCGGCCGTCCTTGAAATGGTTTTCCGTGGTTTCCTATTTTCAACACCAGGCAAATGCTGGGACGGTACCTTCTGACAGGCCACGGCCGCTCCCTTCCACATCCTTGTCCAGTGGCATTCACCATCATTCATTTCATCTCTCATTAACTCCTCTCATGAGGTTGGCGTCAGGAAGGGCATCTGGCCGTAAAAACCATCGCCACAAAGACTTCCATCGCATCTCATCCCCGACCCCGTTGGAAAACGGGAATAATAAGGGGCAGACATACAATATACATACTATACGGTGTTAATGAGTGATTTTCGATATAGATAATCTTAATTTTACAACATACTGAAGTGCAGGGTGCTGATAACCGAAATGTCCCTAAACTTGAACACACACACACATACACACTGTTAAATGATTGAAATATTTCTATAGCGAGCACACAACGAAAGGTAAACTTGGACTGTAAGCTGCTAGCATCAGTGTCTTGCTTGACAGATTGTGATGTGTTGCTTTTTCAGAAATATAATCCTTTTCCGCCGGACAGTGACAAGTCACAGCGAACATGCTTGAATTTATTCATTACTCTGAAAGTTTAACTTATTTATTTTCTTCTCATTTGCCTCATTGCATATTGGCTACCATTACCCCAACAGCCTGGGTTTAATTCCTGGCTCTAAGAACTGAAACAGAGCACTTTATAGAAAGACAAGGCACTATAGCTTAGAAGATATGCTGTATACCTCTTACCGCAAAGGCCCGGGTTTAATTTCCGGCTCTGCAAACAATATACACTTAACCGTGATAAGTTAAACTAAAAAGTGACCTTAAAATGCTTTTGGGATGATACCTTTTGACAGGCCACGGCAGCCTGTTTTACAAGTTTATTTTTTGTATGTCGACTAACACTTTAGGCTGATGGACTTAAGGTTTTAACTTGATTTCCGGCTTTGAGGACTGAAACAGAGCACTTTATAGAAAGAGAAGACGCTATAGCTTTTAGCGTAGGCGGTTGGTTCTGCTGATTGCCGCGCAGCTTTTATATCACAATATTTCGCGAACGTATAATGCTAGAGACTTGTATGGGGTGTCATATAACTTGCGATGAAGCCCTGTTTTTATGAACTATTTATTTCTACCCTTAGATAAAACTACCCTTACCCAAGGGGCGAAAAATTGAATTTCTCTATGTATACGCATTCGCGACTGTTGCAAGATGACGGGCTTTTGAAATGATTTTTTTAATATTTTATTAAAGCACTAAACTGTAAGGTCATTTACCTGGGATTTCTCGAACCCGTAATTGTAAAAACCAGAATTTTGAATGAAATTAATGCATGTAATATTTTTAGATTTTGATTGGAGATTTTGCGAACCCAAGATTTGCTGAATTTATAATTTTGGAAACCAGATTTAGGATTTAAATTAATGCATGTAAGATTTTTAGCTTTAGATTATAGATTTTTGAATTTTGATTTTTGATTTTAGAATTTTAGATTTTTGAATTTTCATTTTTGATTTTTGATTTTAAATTTTAGATTTTAGATTTTAGATTTTTGATGTTTGATTTTTGATTTATGATTTTAGATTTTTGATTTTAGATTTAGATTTTAATTTTAGATGTTGCGAAAAGACCAAATAATGTCATGACTTGAAATTATCGGTAACTAATTATTAAAGAAAGACATATAAGGATTTGTATTACTCGGAATTAAATTCCCTTTACTAAGAATTTTTAGATTTTAGATTTTTGAATTTAGATTTTTGATTTTATATTTTATATTTTACATTTAGCCAAAACGACCAAACTGTAAAGTCATTGAGTTGAAATTTTAGATAACTAATTATTAAACAAATACATATAAGGAATTGTATTACTCGGAATTACATTCCCTTTACTATGAATTCTTAGATTTTAGATTTTAGATTTAGTCAAAAGACCAAACCGTAAAGTCATTGACTCGAAATTTTAGATAACTAATTATTAAAGAAAGACATAATATAAGGAATTATATTACTTGGAATTACTATGAAATCTTTATTTTTTAGATATTAGATTTTGCGAAAAGACCGAACTAATATTGACTATTTATTACACATGGCTATGTAGGTAGAAAGATGATTACACTAAAAAAAAACTATTAAAACGTTTAAAATTTTTTTAGACTTTGAATGACCTTGCGATAAGAATTTGCTAACCAGACACGAGTTAGCTATTAGGGAGCACATTCACGACTATGCCTGTTTATTGATTAGTGGATAGGGTTCTAGAGAGAGGCTTGCCATTTTTGGTTCACATACAACAAATTCTTCGGCCTATATAGAAACCGAACGACCATGTTGGTTTTTACAAAAACGAGGCATTGTACCAGCCAGAGACGATTAGGAAAGCCATTTATAGCTTACCAAAATTGCTGTTGTGTAACGGTAGATGCTAGTCAACAGGGAGTGACTTATTAGTAAAACCCATTACACGTTTCCTGGGATATTTCCGAAAATTCCCTGGAATTATCTTAAATGTCCCTAAAACTCCCTTCATTTTCCCTATATTTTCTAAAATTCCCTAGATTTAGCATAAATCTCGTAATTGCACCTAAAATTTATATTATTGACTTAAATCCCTAAAACCAATAATATTTATTTACATTTCTTAAAATTATGTTAAATGCCTTTAACCCTATATTTAACACCAAGTTACGGGACTGCCAGAATACGTAACACAACCAAGTACACAGGGCTAATAGCCATACCATCCAAATACCCTAACTAAACGGTTATCACGACTTTAATATTGCATACCCTGTAATACTCGTATGATGTATGTGCACTCAAGTACGCAGGGCTAATGATTTATATATTATTATATAACCAAATTGGATTTACTTACCATTTGGTTTTCACGAGCTAGCCATTGGGAATGGGTATCCGGGTGTAAATATCACACAACACATCGACTCTTATCGCAAATTACTTGAAAATGTTAATAATAAACACTAAAATCAGTTTAGCAACATGCAGATCGGTTGGCTGCGGAGAGAGTATGGACAAGCTGATCTAGCAGAAAGTCTCTAGTTACCATGATGCAAGAATATGCTTGTATTAGGTTACAGTCGCAGTTCTTAAAATTCTCGCTTTTATCTTGACAGAGTGCACTCAGCCTTGAGAGGTAAAACTAAATAGAGACCTTAAAGTGTTTTGAGATGATACCTTTTGACAGGCCACGGCCAACTCTTTTCAATCCTATATTCATGCTTAGTGGCTAACACTCTTGAATCTTGCACCGGAGGCCTGAGTTTGATTGTTGGCTTGGCCAAGAAATTTATATTTATTCATAGAACAGGAACAATGTATAGTTTTGTGCTATAGTACTAAAAAGACATGGGTTTGAATTCCTTACCCCACTCAACATTGGTTGCCAACACTGTATTATTAAGGTACTTACTACACAAAACCACAAATTGAAAGGATTATTTAAGGCAACTCTTCCTGAACATAGCCGGAGATTGTCGATGGTTAACGATTGCATTAGGAGTGGGAGGTGGGAATAGCAATTAAGGAAAACAGACAATACCCATGCAATATTTTTATTCATTTAATTTTTACAATATGTACACACAGAATACAACCCTGTTTCTTTACCATTGCTTGCTATAGTTTTAAAAGGAAGACTATACATGCAGATAATCCCTAAAATGTATTGTTAAGACTTAGTTTAAGCGGTTACATCGATTCATTACACAATAATTTTAGCACGAAGAAGTTCATATTCTATTTCCAGGATTTCCCGATTGAGACCAGTATGACCAGCCGGTCGTGAAGCATGCAAATGCTGAAACCTCCGGATTAGCTTACTGGGATTGTTCAAATAGACAAATATAACAATTGGTTTTGTAGTTGTAAAAACCCCATCCTCATCCTCAACATTATCATCGTCATCTTAATCATCATGATTATTGTCATTACCATCATCATTATTATCATCACCATCATTATCATCATCACTAATACTATATAGTCCTTTTTGATTCTCTTGCAATGCTACCTCTAGCATAGTCTGCGTTGCTTTTGAAACTGTTGGTGGCTTTTGAGACGTGGGAGATGGATTAAACATGAGTTTTTGAGGAGATGATAAATGCTTTTTAACAAACAAAGCACTATCTTGAGCAGTAGTACCTTTTTTCGTAATTGTGTTTTCACTTTGATTAGAGTATTTTGTACGTTTAAATGAGTAATATTTTGAGATTTACAATGCTGTTCGTTTGAAATGAGTACATCAGTCCAGCGACCTCAAAAGAAAATTATTATTCTTGTTTAATGAGCTGCGTCACCTTGAGCCATCCCCGCGTGTCGCTACCACCATTGCCATGCGTGTTAAATATTCCATACTCAGCAGTTGGTTATCCATCCATTACAATTATTCTTCCCGTCATTCCTCCCACCTAAATACTGGCTGTCGCCACCAACCATCCATCATCACCTAATAATATTAATTAATCGATCATTAACTAATAACATAATTATTTTAAAAGACCGCTGCAGCTTGCCCCTAGTCACGTGACCAAAATAACAGCCACAGGCTTGCCCCTTGACACGTGGCTCAACAAGGTACCGTCGTGTACCAAAATGGCCCGATCGCATGTTGTTAAGCCCTTTGGGCAAATTGTAAGAAATCAATGGTCCATAGTAAAAAAAAGGTCGTCATCACGAGTAATTCAAGCCCTAACATATCTTTCTAAAATGACAGGTTCAAAAGTTATTAAAGAGAGGATACATCAATGACCTATTAGTTTTTGGCATTTTGAGTAAATGAGCGTACCATAGAGAAAAGGGGGTCATGCTGAGTCCTATGACACCTCACACGTCCAAATCTGATTATTAGTTTATAAAATCCCAAGTCGATGACCTTGCAGTTTTGAGTATTTGGGTAAATGAGTAGGCCATGGGAAAGGGGACTTCATGCCGTGTAATCTGATACCTCACACGTCCAAATCCGGTTATTAGTTTATAAAATCTCAGGCCTATGACCTTGCAGTTTTGGGTATTTTGGGTAGAAGAGTGGGTCATGGGAAAGAGGGCGTCATCCTGTGTAATCTGATACCTCACAAGTCCAAATCCGATTATTAGTTTATAAAATCTCAGGTCGATGACCTTGCAGTTTTGGGTAGATGAGTGAGCCATGGGAAAGGGTGCGTGACCCCAAGTCCTATGACACCTCACTTGACTCTCTCCAATTATTAGTTAAAACATCTCAGGTCGATGACCTTGCAGATTTGGGTATTTTGGGTAAATGAGTGGGCCACGGGAAAGGAGGCTCCATCCCGTGTAATGTGACACCTCACTCGTCCAAATCCAATTATTACTTTATAAAATCTCAGGTCAATGACCTTGCAGTTTTGTGAATTTTGGATAAATGAGTGGACCCTGGGAAAGGAGGCTTCATGCCGTGTAATCTGATATCTCACACGTCCAAATCCGGTTATTAGTTTATAAAATCTCAGGCCGATGACCTTGCAGTTTTGGGTATTTAGGGCAGATGAGTGGGCCATGGGAAAGAGGGCGTCATCCTGTGTAATCTGATACCTCACACGTCCAAATCCGATTATTAGTTTGTAAAACGTCGACGACCTTGCAGTTTTGGTATTTTGGGTAAGTGGGTGGGCCGTGGGAAAGAGGGCTTCATCTCGAGTTATTTGACACCTCACGTGACCATCATCAATTATTGGTTCGTGAGATATCGATTATTTTAGACTGGATGTATTGCGGGTTAGCCTATTCAGTTTGCCCCTGCGTTAAGAACACCACTGTCTCACTACTGTTAAATGTCAGTCGAGCAAGTACCGTTTGCGATAGGCAGGCAGGTGCTCGAGCTGTGAGCAGGTAATACGTTGCGTTGGTAGCTGTGGAAACTGACTACGAAGATATCAGAGCTTGCCGACTGTTGCTCGAGGCCTAGAGCTCATGATAAAGTGCGCATATATAATGTCATTGGTAGGCAGTTTGCATGTGGAGTGAACCGTACACTAATGGGCTATAACCACGTGATTCATTGTACAAGATATTCACTGGGCAGAGACGTTGCAGGATCAAAACGTTTATTTTGTTCAGCCCTCTAAAGAGAACTCACATTGTGTAGTATTTGAACTAGGCCATCGAATTATAAACTTCACAATATTGATTATTTTGTGAGAGAATCTCTTGTGAAGATGATTATATTAAGGTGTTTGTCCGACTGAAGAGTAACACAAACAATGGGTTAAGTAAGGAGCTCTGAAAAAAATGCCTTTTGGGCTATTAATGTAAAGATGAGAAGAAGCAGACCGGATAGTAAAACATCTTTTTAGCAGTCTAAATTTCCAAGATAGGCCGCTTCTGAACTAAATAATATCGACAACACTAGTTGTTAGAGTGCAGTCACCACCAATTGTGCAGATGATTGTCCAAACGATGGTATAGTAATAAGCTAACCGAATGTCTTCATTAAATGAATTATGTGGAGGAATCCTTTCGTTAGAATCTTATAATTTGAAATTAAAAATAGCTCGTACAAAATCAATTGACTAACGGTGACCAATACCTTTATGAAGATGTGGCTTTCCTCAACTCTTATGTTATTTGATTGATTTGGAATGACCTTGATGTTTAGTTGTCATAATAATAATAAAGGTGGTCCTTGTTATGTTCCAGATCAATGGAATGTTTACGGGGCGCACAGCAATTGGATCTTACCTGGGCTTTACGGCGGAGACATCATACCTTAACACATCGCTTGAAAAGGAATATTTGAGTAACGCTCAAGATAAGGTGACTGAATACGCAAAGAATGCGTACAGACCAGTGGTGGAATATTTCCACAAGTTAGGTAATACATTCCAAATCACTAATGTTAGTTCTGTGTATTACATATACATTACTTTTGTTTTATAACTCAGTCTCTATTAGCCTGTGGCTTGAAGTCACTTTAGACGATTCAATTAGCAGACCTCATTTAATTGCTTCACTTAGCCTTGATTTACTTCTCTACTCTAACACCTGCATAAATATCATCCTCTCTTCTGTTACACGTGGCATTAATTGGAGATTGAGGATGTGAGTCAAGAATGAAGAAGAAACACAGAAAATATTCATTTATGGAAATGATTCAAGCTATTGTATACCAGACAAATATTATCTCGATTCCTGGTTATCGCTTGTGAGATATTCAAGGTAGAACGTCACATTCACTTATTTGGATTCCACATGAAATTGAGTTCCTTAACATTTCAAAAATCATTCACGTACCGTACTTTATTTGTGGGAAGTTTGGCAAATTGATTGAGTTCATTTCGAGTTCTTAAATGGAAAGTGATAATAAGTTTGTAACACGATCATATGCCATGGGACAAGTGTTAACCAGAAATCAAGCCCGGTCCACCTAGGTAAAAGGCATGAGGTTTGACCACTGCACCATCACGCCCACAAATGGAAAGTGTAAACTTGGTACACTTCACATGCACGTCACCCCATAATCCTACATTTTACTAATTTTTAAGGAAAGTATGCCTACATTAACAACCCTCCCTCTTCACACCCTGTGTTGACAACAAGACGAGGATGCTCCGAAACCCTATATGTGAATTATATTAAATGATCACCTAATGCATCGTCACATTTCCCAAGGAGAGTTCGTTCAAGACAAAATCTTCCTAATAGAATAAGAGTGTTGTGTTTGCTCATATAGTTTGTGCGGTTTGTGATGAGGCCTCACGGTAAAGCAGGAAGATTTCCAGTTACGTTGTGAAGGCGATGTTGGTATACATGTTATAGAGATGTCCATTATTTTTGAAAGTTTTGTCTGTCTATCATTCACTTAGGTTTGAACTGATAGCTCGCCACCATTTAAGTACATATGTTCAGAAGTTCCCTGCTCTTTGTCTTAATGCAATCTGTGAAATGGGAGTTCACACATAACATTATTTATATCGTAGGCTTTCGTGACCGGTGTCGAGTTTATTATCCCAGCTTTCAGGATGGAGCCACGTCGTGTGTCGGTGATTGTTTGCCATCCTGAAAGCCTAGATAATAAAATAGAATTATTTGTTTAACCTGAGGTAGGCCATGAGGTCCCGGTCTCGATTCCTGGCTCTGCCAATAAATTTAATTCTGGTCTGAGGGCTGCAAAGGGTTTCATTAAACCTCGATGAAACAACTGAGAACAGGGTTTCAAATCCCACCTCAGGCGTCGTAGATTTGGTTTTCTGTGATCTCGCAGTTCTACTCACGATAATTGATAGGTCACGGTCACCTCTTTAAAATCCTAGCCCCAAATATAATTAAACACACACTAGTACATTAACACAGGCTATCACACACAACATATACACAAGTCGACGTTCACTAGGTTGCTGATTACGATGTTGCAAGGCTCTCAATAAAATAACAACACACAATAGCTCTCATCCAGAAGAGGCAAGGAAACCTTGTGCTCTACCGACGTCTACTGTGCATCTACGTGATGCTTGCCCATCAAGATCACTCCGTTGGTTTAATACAATATATTATCATAGAGTTTTTAGTGTTAATTCTCATAAATAACGATACCAGCAACTTACACGCATGAGAAGCCGTGAGCAAAATCTGGTAGTCAAATAGGATGTAGTCAGCCTTGCTTGCAATTTCCTTTGTAATACACACTTGAACCTCTCTATACCACAAGGTAACCCACTGGAGGACGAGTCCCTCTCCCTAGCACATTTTCCCATACGGAAATGTTCACTGTTGCTTCAGTTAATGCCGTCGTGGTCTACCAATGTACAAACTACTGAACGACCACGAGTTATTTTATGACTAGCTTTTCGTATCCATTCTTGACGGCTTTGTGTTGCAGGGGCAACAAAAACTAGCAATCGGAAAATTGGTGACAGGCCGTAGCTTAGCTGTGGGCCTTGCCTGGCCGACAGCGATGTGATTTCGTAATTAGCACCCTGTGTATTGTTCTGCTTAGAACAAGAATAACTGTAGAGGTGACATCAATAACCGTTAAACAGTTGTCAAGATAAATAAAATATCATCCGGCATGCAAATAAAAATTAACAATAATAAAATATTTATTGGCTGTTGACCTTTCTTAGCCTTGCAACCAGCTGTATTTTAATTTGTTTCATTTTTACTTGTATCATATATCTTGGTATGATGAGGAAATATTACTGGAATGTACATATTATATCTTACAAATTAAATGGACCTGCAATTAAAGACAACGCACAAATCCATGCCCGTGGCCAGATTTGAGCCGGCAGCTGAGCGCGAGCTCACTATCAAGACCAACCCTTTACCACTGACTCACAGCGCGCCGGTCAGCGAAAAGAAAAATAAGAAGTAAGGAGCCTCATTGGGACACATGCACGCCTATATCACCTTAACGAACGGTGTGAAAAATAAGCCCGTGCCGTTTGAGGAAAGGAGGTTAATACAATAATAATGATATTGGTTTTACGTTCCTTTTAACTACTGCGATTTTTAGAGACGCCGGGGTGCCAGAATTTGCTCACCCTCAAATGCCAGCTGACTACGCCAGGATTCGATCCTGAAACCTTGGAAACAGCAGGCGAGACCGTTACCTCTGCGCCATGCAGCCAGGTGGAGGTAAATGCTGAATTAATTGTCCTACTTCCCTGGATATATTTTCACGTTTATCCCAGTAAGGGTTCATTCCATCCTAAATATTATCTGGAAGTGTGCATCGTAAAATTCCAACTGAATTTTGTTCTGTATAGTTTCTAATATAAGCTTACCACTTTGACATTATTGTGTTGGAAACCACTTTTCAGTGTTGCCTTAGTAATCGAAATTTAATGTTTTTCAGTCGGCCAACACGAATGGTACCCATTTGTATTGGGTGTTTCCCTAATCCTGAAAAGAAATGAGTCAAGGTTTAGCCGGAAACTTAAGATGACCAGACCGAAATCTTCCTTTCTTTATTGAGATAGCACAAAGATCTTTGAAACTTGGAGCTTATTTATCTCTGCTGTTGATTCATTTTGGGGTTGATCACCTCGTGGTGTAGTGGCTACTATTCCTCACTGTCATCATTGTGGTTCGGGTTCAATTCCCGGCTCGTCCAAGAAAGTTTATCTTGGTCTGAGAGCTGGAAAGGGGTCAACTCAGCCTCGAGACGCAAACTAAAAAGTGTTGAGTTCGAATCTCAGATCAGCCATCCTGGAAAATATTTTTCGTGGTTTACCACTTTTATTCGAAGCAAATGCCGGGATGGCACTTACCTGAAAACCACGGCAGACTCTTTCCCAATCCTAGTCTCAATACAAAATACATATTATATTACAGACATCACAATAACATAGGTCATTAGACAAGATTCTTCACACACCCGAGTACACGGGCTAATTGACGCAAGCCCCTAAATGAATCGAAACCAAACGACATTTATGAGCTTGCGACAATTTAGTCACTTAGCCCCGTGCAATTGTGTGTGTAAGATTTTCCTGATAACCTGTGCTACTGTAGTGCCTGTACTGTAGTACCTAGTGTGTGTAACTTTAATTGAGACTAGGATTGGGAAGGTGGTGATCGTGGCCTTAAGTTAGGAACCATCCTGGCATTGTCCTGGAATATGAGTGGGAAACCACGGAAAACCATTTCTAAGATGGCTGAGTTGGGAATCAAATCCTACTCTTGTCAGTTTTTCCCCCGAGGTTGAGTGTACTCCGTTCCAGCCCTTAGACCGGAATTACATTTCTTGGCAGAACCAGAAAATGAAACCCGGAACTCAGGGGTGATAGCAAAGACTGTTAGCCGCTACACCACAATATGGTTCTCAATTTTATTGTTTCAGAAGGCGAATATGCTGCTATCTCTGGAGAGTCCATGCAGACCGAGTTGAATAGTTTCTTAACCGCGAGGCACGAGTTTGAAGACACATGGTTGTTCCTTGAACGTATCAGGAAAGTTAGATGGAGTTTGCGAGCTATACCGGACTTTGAATACTTGAATGTAACAAGGTTAGTTGGTTGGTGCTGTTACTGGGAATCGACAACTTTACATCAGTTTGTATTTTGTAAAATTTCGTGGCAGGACCGGAATAGGATCCGGACCATAGGGGTGAAAGCCAAGAATGCTAGCCACTACACCACAAGGTGGTATGACTCTAATCACAGTAACTATTACAACATTTCCTTAAAACATTTGATGCGTATAATTGCAAATACTGGCATTTCAACTTTTGCTTGTTTTCAAACTGTTTGAAAATTATTTATCTGAAAAATCCTTCTCTCACTCTTTGCTAATCATCTCTTCGTCAACCGGGTGAGTTAGCCCTGGTCGTTACGGCATGGCTGTAGGCAGTCGCTCACATCCGGGAGGCGAGGAGATTCGATTCCCACCGCCGGCAACCTTGAAGATGGTCCTCTGTGGTTCCCATCTACCTTCGAGACAAATGCCGGGGTTGATCCCTATATATAGGCTACAGCCGCTACCTTCCAATTCCTCGTCCTTACATTCACACTTTCCTATTTGACTAAATTACACATTTCCGTCTATTCAATACAAAATGTATTGCTAAAATTAACTTATTTCAATTTTGGGACATGTTTCGAGCTCTATAATTAGCTCTTCATCAGCCAGGTGCCTACATAATATAATAAAAACACCCACTAAAAACACAAAGTTCATAAACAAATACATCAAACAATATTCATTAAATTTGACATATAGTAAAACTTAGCACACCTATAGTAAAAATTAACATCGTATTATACAGGAGACATCTAATATTTATTAATAAAAAGTGACAGTCAGTCTGAAAGACTAGACTTTGTTTCATTTTAAATGCTACAAATGCTGAAAAATGCTAGAAAGGCATTTCTCGCTTCGCTCGAAGCCAAAGACTCTTGACATGTTAGAAAAGTATCTGCATAATACTTATCTCGCTTAATAATACTTTACCTTGTTTCAAATTACTCGCGAACGGCAAGTGCAAACAAGGTAAAAGCAAGACCAAGCGCGCGGAGGGAGATGGCTGGATGACGTGCCCCTTCCATCCAGTCTAAAAACACTTAGAGCGGGCGATGTATTGAAGATAGAGATATGCTCTCGCGGACTTTTTTGTAGAACATTTCAAGGTGACCAATTCTTACGCTCGTAGTATATTGATATTTTTAACGGTTTGCCCAGCGTAAGCTTAAGAAGCGCACGGACGCCAAGTTTGTTTTCGACGTTTTCACTGAAATCGTTACTGCTTGGCTTCCTTTGATCATACATACATTATTTTCTACAGAATCTTTCCTCGAGATATCCTTTACAGAATGGTGAAAATCGCATCAAAATCCATTCAGTGGTTCTCGAGATTACCCGTGGCATCCAAGAATCGGGGATAGAGATTGTCGGGGTACACATGCACCAAGCGGTACTATGACGTCACACACCTCAGTGCATCTGGGTACATTTCGTCCCGTCACCGTAACGTAACGCCAGATCCCAGCGTAACGACGAAGTCGACAAGATCATTTAAAATGATAAAATTTTGTAGTTGCTTCCTTCAAACTTCCCCGTCCCACACACGTAAAACCGCGAAGCTGTGTCATGCCCAATTTGTTGACTACCATTTGACCAACCCAAGTCATCCATTAACGACTTGTGGAATCTCAAACAATCCTATTTCCCATAGATGTGGCAAGGTTCTTGCATTATGTCAGCCATCATTGAAGCCTCCTCATTAAGTTGAGAACTCAGTGAAAATCCTAGCTGTATGTAGCCTGTCATTAGCAGCATTTCATCTTCAACATGGATCCATGAGTACTGTACAGGTATGCGTGTGTCTCTTCACAGCTGTCTCAAGCTGTCTCCAGTATACCGTACTCATGGATCCATGATGACGATGAAATGCTGCTAATGACAGTCTACATACATCTAGGATCTTCACTGAGTTCTTAACTTAATTAGGAGGCTTCAATAATGGCTGACATAATGCAAGAACCATGCCACATCAATGGGAAATAGGATTGTTTGAGATTCCACAAGTCGTCAAGGGATGACTTGGGGTTGGTGAAATGGTAGTCAACAAATTGGGCATGACACAGCTTCGCCCTTTTACGTGTTGTGCCCGTTTAGACCAAAGTCCAACGACCACATATGCATGTTACCAAAATCAGCTAGCATGAAACTCAAAAGATCTCAGGGCACCAACCGGGTGAAAAGCAAACAACAAAAATATTAACTAAACTTGCTTCACTGATTCTCGGTTCGATGCAGCAATGTGATAGAAAGGAGAAATGAAAATACCACAATTTCTATAAAATCTCATTTTATTTATAATTAAAAATTTAAAAGAAATTTAAGATGCAAAAAATTAGCATTATAATGCATGAAGAAAAGTTCTCACACATAAACACACAAGAAATATAATTTTGAACACACTCGAAAAAAAGCACTTTGAAGATGATCGATTGCCAAAATTAATAGTCCATTGGCATCGATCGCAAATGTGAGTATTATTTACAAAATTGTAGGTCAATCAGGGCATAATAAATCGTCCAGCCTGATGCCTATTTCGACTATGTACAATCAGTTAACTAGACATTATCACTCGTTGATAAAATTGTTTCACTTTTCACTTTCCAAAATTCATAAATTCACTGCTCAATTGTGAGTTTGATTTAACATTTCCTTGAGTTAATTAAATGAACACAAATATTTGTCGGACATGTGATCAAATATTACTGTTCATCAATCTAACTTCAAACAAGGATTCAAAGAACTTTGATCGTATGACAAAAAATTTATTTGATCATCTGTCCTTGATCCGCAAATTTCACTCAATAAAGCAATATGATCCATTCAACCATTTGTTTAAATTATGTATCATGTTTATCCAAAACAACTAATCAAATTATTTATATTCATCATAAATTCAAATATTTCTGATATTTGTTTATCTGATTCTCATAAAATTGACAACATTATGTCAAATAAAAGGGTAATTCACCTGAGACACGAGCAAATCTATTACTGAAATTTATCTGTGATGGCTGCATTAAATAAACATTTGACTCTTCATTTCACAAGATTGCAATTTATAATTACTATACTTTTCTTCAACATATTTTTTATAAGTTATCAAACCATCATCATGGTTTACACTACACATAACACCATATTTATTCGTAATTACATTTCACGACTGAATGATACACATTCGTCTCTTAACTTCAACATTTTTCTCTATTTTTATATATAATTATTTATTACCTTTTTTTTCATCAAGCCACAGCTTGTTTCAAACACAAAGCTTCATTTATACCAATTTCGACAATCACAGTAATCCATATTACTTTGTATCGTGTCTACCCTGTCCAAGAATTGTCATATTGTGACATTACCATAATTGTTTTTAATTACACAAACTCGATAATGCCGTATTTGATACAGGCTTTCTGTAACCATTCGATGGCCTTCCGTGTCATAAAATATTCCAATCTTATAACGCATTTATGAAACGCTTAGAAAAAACATTTATATATTTGCAAGATATGGGCGTGCATAAGACCACTAACCATAGGATAAATAAATCCTCAAATTCAAATTAAGTCGTTCCACACTTCCTAAACTCTTATTTAAACAATTGAAAAATGAAAATCCACAGCCTGCTTCCAGTCTCCGACCGGGTCAGGAATGGAATGAATGAAGCCCCCATCTAGCGGTGAGGATATGAACTGTGCCGGCTGCCGAGGCCTGACGCACTCCTCTGGGGCAATGATTAAATGAATGACGGATGAAATGAAATGATAGTGAAGAGTGTTGCTGGAATGATATTTTGACAGGGAAAACCGGAGTACCCGGAGAAAAACCTGTCTGCCTCCGTTTTGTCCAGCACAGATCTCACATGGAGTGACCGGGATTTGAACCACGGACCCAGCGGTGAGAGGCCGGCGTGCTGTCGCCTAAGCCACGGAGGCTTATTTAAACAATTACCAAACATAATTAATATTATCATGATTTCACAAAATTTTATTATTTCAAAATCAGAAAAATATGATTATTATTATAATGTTATTATTATTATTATTATTATTATTATTATTATTATTATTATTGTCAAAATCAAAAACTGGAATTTTTGGACAAAAAATAATTGAAAACAAACAAGCTCGAATCCGTGCATGAGAAATGTAGCTTACATTGTTGAAGTTCTTGTAGAGACAGGCCTCCTGGCCGGTCCTATTCAAGTTCCTCTTTATTCGTCCAAATTGTACGCGTACGTAAATTCTCGTATCCGCTTCCAAGCCTACCCTCAAATTTCTTAGCAACTCATGACGGCTAGTCCTATATGTGCTTCACATTACACTCGAACTAAACTGTTCCTGTAGAATGTCATTATAGCTGACGCTATTTGATGAATAGGGGTTCGATCCTTGGGTTCCATGGTAATAGAATCAGTTGTAGCTCTTATTCAACTGTGACTCATTCAATTTAGTTGATACTCTTATAACCTTTAGCATATGATTCAGATTCGTAGCTTGCTAGTATAATATAAACTAGCGGGTGAGGTTATGCACCTTCCAGACACGCGTTAGACACGGCTGGCCCCATCGTTGACTAATCCCTGTGTTCGGGTAATGATTTCTCCCCAACACACATCTGTTAAGATGGGCCCTTCTAAGCTCCTAAATAAAGTTTTGTATATGTATCTCCAATCGTCGTCTAGTTTGATCTGATCAAAATGCAAGACTGGTATCCGAAGAATATTACAATGTGGTCGTGGCTGATCTTTTAGACAACTGAGACATGAGCTCGTCACTGATGAATTGGAAATAACAAAGTTCCAATCAGTAAAATGTGGTTTGTAGACAAAGTCTACCATATGTCCAAATAATGATGAAAATATCACTGTGTCAACTGTTCACGAAGCCTAACACTCAAATGTTGCTTCACAACAATGTTCTAAGTTCCTCGCATTGCGAAAATATTCTATCACTTGACCATAACTTCGACCGGTGATAACACTGACTATAAGTTCCGCGTAGAATGACTGCTTTACACACGATAATAAAGAATGTAGCGTGACCATGCACGTGATGACGGAGATACTTGCGTGACCATGCACACGAAGTGATTGACAAAGATACTAGCGTGACCATGCACACGAAGTGATTGACATCTTGGCTCAACTGGGCTCGCTATTTATACCCACTCAGGCCTTCGAGAGGATTCCACGCCGCTCGCACATCACCAGGACCATAAGTCACAGCGGGAATAATATCAAACAAATAATTGCTAATATCTCAGTTCCTACAGGACCGATTTTCTTCCGGTATGGTGCATTCTTCTTCTCGTCTTAGTGCCAGTAATTTGACACACTTCCCAAGTCTTAAAAACAACGGACAAGAATAATCCAAAAATAATGCCACAACTTGTCGCAGTGTACGTCATCAAGCCTCGCTGATAGCTTCCATCACCTTCTGGAAGAAAAGCCGCGTGGAGTTCAAAATTTGCCGCCTTCTCAGAAATGTGCCTTGGACCCAGGCCATCGGCATGTAGATAAGGGCACAGTGTGTGGGATGGGAAAGTTTGAAGGAAGCAACTACAAAATGTTATTATTAAATATTAGATATCTCCTGTATAATACGATGTTAAGTTTTACTCTAGGTGTGCTAAGTTTTACTATGTGTCAATTTTAATGAATATTGTTACATGTATTTGTTTATGAACTTTGTGTTTTTTATTATATTATGTAGGCACCTGGCTGATGAAGAGCTAATTATAGAGCTCGAAACATGTCCAGAAATTGAAATAAGTGAATTTTAACAATACATTTTGTATTGAATAGACGGAAATGTGTAATTTAGTCAAATAGGAATATCAGTCAATACGGACCAATGTGATGTCGAATACTCCTTCACACTTTCCTCCTCAGACAACACTCCACACGCGACGGTATGTGTAGCCCACCCAATGGGTGTCTGCATAGAAGAAGCTACAAACTCTGGTGAGCTGAACATGTCCTCGGACACTCCCGGCACTAAAAGCCATACACTAAAACAAAATCTTTTCGTCAGATATCTTATAGCTGTTCCTTCATATCATTTTGTTTCCTAGCCAAGAATAGCGTATACTTTTCCAGAAATATGTAGCGGAATATTGGAAATGTTGGGGTTTGCTTTTATACAGGTGTACGCTCGTATTAGCATGTGAGTTGGTTGATATGGTTGATGGACCTCAAAATTATATATTCTTTTCATATATTGCAAATTGCAAACACGTACCATCATACATCATGATGTTAATTTGAGACATATAAGCAATTTAATCTTTATATACAGTGTGTCCCAAAAGTTACGCGCTACAGGGAAAATCAAATCCAATCATGTGGCCCATCACGTCCTGTCTCTGTTTCTGTGGAAGTTTTCCTCTGAACGATATTCATCCAAAAGTACCATAAGTTCACTACTCTGTCCACATGAATACAGTATACGGTAATAGCTCACTGGACAAAGATAGTCACTCCTTGGAAACACCGTGTAACACCGTCTCTGGTCTTGGTTCTGCGAGCAAAGGAGTCGAGAAGTTTCGGCAGGTATGTCATATCCTCTCTGGTGATAAAATCCCGCAGAACCACCAAACTCCGCGGATGCTGATTTCTGCGTTTCACCCACTGTTCCAAATTGTCTTAAATTTTCTACGAGTTTAAGATCGGGTGATTAAGTGAGCCGGTTAATGGGGCGGTGTGCACGTCAAGCCAGTGAAGTATGCATGCAGCCCTGTGCAGTGGCTGTTGTCATCACAGCATCCTTATCATCAAGATGTTGAATGAAAGGCATTACTTGGCCACACAGACTATTAAAATAAGCATCTTGGCTCATGTTCATGGTGTCCTGAATGAGTGGGTCCAAGAACCTCCTCTGACTTGAACTACACTGTGGGTTAAACGCCTCATTGTGCCTTTGGTTCACTCGACACCTTGTCACAATTTAAGTCGGGTTGAATAACTCACCACCGAGAGGACCATGCAAGTTACAATGATATAACAGCTACACCCATGCCTAAATTGCAACTTTGTCTGATTTTCAAAACAATGAATAAATTCAGATCTGCTAAGCTAGTGGACAGAATCAGGATGGTTATAAAACAAAGTGATTGTTGTCATCTAGGCGATTAATAATGTCATCTGAAAACGTTGAACATTGCTTATTGAGTCCCTTTTTGCCATTGTTCATGGTGAAAACAGAATATCGGTTATTTTAAACCGAGAGAAAGATATTCAAAACGGACAACGCATAGGCTATAATATGTGCAGTGTAGCAAAATATGTTTTAAAATTGCTGTGGAGATGCACCATTAAGTGGAAAGAGGTGCATGTCAAATGTTTCGAGGACACGTGGTGCAAGACCGTACAAGCAGTTTGACAAAATGTTTCTGAACAATGATATCAGTGTCTTCTTTGTCCACACGTATAGCCGTAAATACAATTGGCAATGTTATGAAACAAGTAAGCAGAACGTCTCGCGTTGCTGTAAAGAGGCGCGTGCCGGGTAAGCACACGGGTGGTTGCGCAATAAGGCAAAGAGGAGGAGGGCACTGAGGAAAAATCAATGACGTATTCTGACAGTCTTGGCGACATGCTATTGTTGACATCACAAGCGTGTACTCGGGTGTGCCGTCTACAAGGAAGTTCAGCTGGTTTGATAGTTGCACGCATACGACCTTCAGAAGTAGGTGGCAGTAGCAGCAGCAATGTCAATCGCTCATCAGAGACATAGCGATTTTCTTGAGAGTGATGAACGCTACAGAAACGTGCCTAAGCAGCTTGCTAAGGGTTTCTTTGTTCGGTATCCACCTGTATAGTCCGTATATTGTATTAAAATGTGAGATCGAAATTTACGGCTTGATGTTTTCCAACTGTGTGGGGTATGTGTTGGTTATTATGTGGGCATGGGCAATGTTCAGATGTTAGCTTGATGGCAGAACGAGGTAGTTCCACTTGTGGGCCAAAATGAGTTATAGATTGAGTCTCACAGGAAAAAAATCCTCCTTCTTTTGATATAAGGATCAGACCATTCCTCAAAACAAAGGGACAACTGGAGGGTGAAGTGAACTGCCTGCGTCCATGTATTAGGTGGACGAAGGTGGATGAAAGTGAAATATTTCAGGATCTGCTCAAGAGGTACATGCTATAATTATAAGAATGTTAAACTGAACATTTTACAGTGAATAATCTATGATTGAGGTTGTGATTACAATCTACGTATTTTGATTTGTTGATTTCTCTTATATTTTCCTCATAATTCTTATGCTAGATGTGTCTAAATTTGTTTTCCGTTTAATGTTGATATTCATATGAACTCCCTCCGTTACCAATAGAAAACAATTAATTGATAGTAGGCTCGTAAGTTATTCGGAAGGAATGAGTACTTTCCAAAGCTGCTGGCCAAATGACAACTGTAGTTTGATAATGGTAAATTAAAACTCAGCATGAGTTATTGATTGAGTCTCACAGGAAAAAAAATCCTCCTTCGTTTGATATAAGGACCAGGCCGTTCCGTTTGTAGTTTGATGAACCTATTACAAGTTTATGTGAGGTCTTCTAAGCGCAAGTGTTAATATCAATTTTCAAGAAACGTTTCTTGCACGGAGCCTCCTAAAAATATTCGTGACGTATCCTCCCTCATAACTTTTATGATAAATTTGTCCAAGAGTGTATGTTAAGTCCATTGTGTCAATTCATTCAAAATTCTGGTTCATATTATATCCCTACTGATGTGTCATTTTACAGTTTTAGGTTGAGTTTAGCACCATTTGCTGCAGATCTGTTGAGAATAGTGGACCATATCAAGAGACAGCTGGTGAATGATTTAGTGGCACAGCACCTACAAGGATGTGAGCAGTGAGTGGAATCTATCATAATTACTTAACAGGTATATTTTAAAATGTTAATGAAGGAGGAAACTGCTTGGTGGAGGTGAAGTATGACTTGTTATGTTATTTATTGTAGTTTTAAGGCGTGGAACAGCGCGATCTTCTGCCCCTGAAGTATGACTTGTGAGATATGTATTTTGTAATGACACTTCGTACCGATCGCTGTAGCTACGTGCACTAAGGCGTAAAGTCCTGGGGCATGGCTATCCCTGGACTCAGAAAATGAGTGGATTCGAACCCCAACGTCAGCTGTCCTTGAAGTGATCTTCCGCAGTTTCTCATTTCCAAATACTGGGACAGTGCCTTATAATCGACACGGCCACTTCCAGTTTTATTCATCTCATGAGGTTGATGTCAGGAAGGGAATACGTCTGTAAGACGTCCACTACATTAGAAATGTATTGCATCTCATCTCCTACTTTGTAGAAGTGGGTGTATGGGGCATTGCGATCACTGCTCAGCCATATGACCAGCGTGACGCGTATTCTCGGCCGTTAATATTGGCTTTCTTGACCAGGGTCGCTGTCGCTCAAGTCAGACAGCTATCCAAATTCCCTCATAAGGCTGAGTGCACCCCGTTCCAACCCTCAAATCTGTTCCAAACCCTGACAACTCCGGTTACAGGCAAGCATGCTACACTTACACCACGTGGCCAGCATACATAACCCACAAATTTATATTTTAAACTGTTAGTCCGCCATGAATATTTCAAGTCGAGTGTCCATATTCCGTCCTATTTTGTAAATATTTCTAATTTTAGTACGGCACATGTTCATATTCTCTTATATTAAAGTCTTCAATATTCCATCCACTATATAGATACACTGTATTTGTAATGAAGAATTATTTGAAAATGCTCTTTTGACAAAAATATTTGTCTTACAATTGCTTTAATATGGAGTTATATAAGTTTTCCTTCCAATTATTTCTATATTGAAATTTCAATTCTGTCTCACTGTGGACTGATGCCATTGTCTTGTAGAAACTATACTAAGTCACACCATTTTGCACCCTATGTAACCTAGATTTAATATAATATGGAGACATTTTATGGACTCTTCGCATAGCAGTAGTTATGAGTGGGCAGTATTCAGCAGTGAGGGAGGAAACAATCTAGATTATGTATGTCCATTGTTATATATACGTAATGAATTTGTACGCAACAAGAACAGTTGCAGGTGTTTATATATCCAGGGACTTCATTAATATTCGTACGTTCATTGAAGCTTCTTCAAAATAATATTCCTTTCTTGAAAATTTTCTAAGAATGAAATTAATTGTACAAGTAGGCATAGAACCCCTGATTCTACGTAGTATTTAAATACCAACAGTGCTGATGAAGAAGGTATAGGACCAGAATAACCAATGTACATTTACTATGTATATACGTGTCTGAGATGAAATCTAGATATCAATATTTTCTGCCAGATTCCTCATAAAGTGCTTCTTAAATAACAAACGAATCTGTGATTAGATAGTCTGTAATACCTCCACAAGTATCGATAACATCGAAATTTTATGTTTTTCAATCGGTCAACATGAATTGTACCGAATTGTAACGGGCGTTTCCTTAATTCTGAAAATAATTACATGATATAAATAAGTACACTTGGATGACCCGTTACAATCGAGTACAATTCGTGTTGATCCACTTAAAAATATTAAATTTCGATTACTAAGGCAATATTGAAAAATGGCTTCCAACACGATAACATCGATAACAGTTGTTATTTGTTGTGTGAATGAACAGTTGTTTCTCAGCCCATACGACCCCCTTTAACACTCCCGTGGACCGATGCCATGTCTGAGGAGCTTAAATTATTGCATCTACGCTCACTACGCAAGAAAACTAAAGAAAAGCTATGCAATGTGTTTCCATACATTTATTCACTTTGAATAGCAGTAAAAGATCACAATTTTCTCTATAGTGCTGTTCAAAACCGACTGTTTGGCAGATCACTGGATATGATTTTTCCCTTAAGTGTGACATCTTTGTTACTCAAGGATGCCCACACAAAGTAAAGATCCTCTATTCGCCAGATTTTCAAAACAGTTGTCCTCATGAGGCTAAGTGTACCCTATCATAACATGTCTTTAACAGAGCCACGAATCGAACTCAAGATCCTCAGGACAAGGGTCTAAATATTTGTAGATCCCTGAACTTACTGTAGTCGAATTAACTCAAACAAGTTTCTGTGATTGGCTTGAAATGAGCTATTTATGCTCATCTGGCCAGTCAAGGGACATTTTATATTATTTCTATTATTATTTTTGTTATAATTATCAGTCAGAGCATACTAATTGTAATATTTACAGGGTCAATAATACAAACACTGTGAGTGGAGGCAGAATTTGAGCCCAGGATGCCCATTACAGAAGTAGTGCTTCTGCTCCCACATTATACCGTGTGAATCCGCTGCCCCTAATAATATTGCTTTATGCAGCCCAACTAACGCGTTTTGCCAGGAAGGTCGATATTTCTCTGCTTGCATCCCGTACGGTACTAATGCAGTGCAAGCATATCCCAAAACGATACTGAACACTATTATTTTCCCCTCGATCTTATTATTCGAACGGTCGGTAGACACAACGAGCGGAATCAATAGTGTTCAGTATCGTTTGCGGGATATGCTTGCAGTGCATCAGTACTATGCGGGTTGCAAGCAGAGAAATATTGACCTTCCTGATAGCGCGCGTTAGTTGGGCTGCATAAAACAATATTATCAGGGGCAGCTAATACACCTAGTATATAAGAATTCATGTTGTTAACTCGCATACATTTACGCAATATTACAACTACAAAGTAAGGCGCTAATTCTAAAGATTTAGTTTATTTAATTAGTTACAGGTAGGGTGATTTAAGGAAAAGTAGAAGTGGTAAAGAGAGATAAAGAGACAAGCATGTCTGTGTATTCCGCCTCAGTGGTTGGCAATTCATTCAAACTCATCTAATAGATAAATGAATACTTAAGACATTTCCGTAAGCAACAATCGTAAGGATGAAGTTCATTCCAACCCTGGTCACAAAGGACTGCAAATGGTCCATCATAAACAACTTAAGCGAAGCTACAGAGGACGAAGGAACAAGTATCGTGTGTGAACCGGGTATAGGTTTAAGCACTCCTCAACTCTAGATAAATCTTACCCGTAATATATGTATCATTCTATAATGTGGTCTATTATGGTGGGAAGTAGATAAAAGATTTCTTCGGAAGTAAACTGTATCCATCTTGTGTTCTTGTGTGAGGGTAATCATAGTTGCTCCCACTCTGACAGCCCAGGTTCGACCCCCGACTGAAATGCAGATATAAGGATTGGATTAGGATGCACTCAGCCTCGGGATGAGAACTGAGATAAGAAATGCGTTTCAATGTCACCCTCAGCCATCCTGTAATTAGTTAAGCATGGTTATCTACTTCCACTGTAGATGGCATCCAGGATGGAGTCGCAGAGGCCCGGGTTTGATTCCCGGCTCTGCCAAGAAATTCAATTTGGTTATGAGGGCTGGAACGAGGTGCACTCAGCCTCGTGAGGTAAAACTGAGATGAGAAGGCATCCTGGAGATGGATTTCTGTGGTTCCCCACTTCTACTCCAGGCAAATGCCGGGATGGTACCCAACTTAAGGCCACGGCTGCTTCCTACCTAAATCCTACCTCGATTACAAATACACACACTGCTACAGACATCACAGTGATAAAGGTTAACAGACATATTCTACACACACCTAAGTACACGGGGTTACATGACCACGATGTCACAAAGTCCCTAAGAGAATCAACAACAACCAGGATGGAATTAATACTACGTAAGCCCCCTTTTAACAACATGAAGGACAATCTGGACACTTGCTGGTAGGTATTCCGTTAACTGCTGATGCGTATCCACGGGGTCTGGCGCCATGGCAGCCCATAGTGATCCAGTGAAGGTCAGCATGGGATACAGAATTCAGCAGATATATTTTTGTGATGTATCTCACTGATTTTTATCCCAAACTCTTTCTTAGTAACCTCTCTTTGAATCCAAGATCACAGAGTAACTGATGGTGTATATGTTGATACTTTTTCAGAATTTGTCTTCAGTTTGAGAATTTGAGAAATGTTGCTCTGGCTGTCCCACGAACAACTTCAGAACTATGTGAATTCAGTTCTGTGCTAGTGTCTGTAAATAATGAATTTGTAAGCACTCTGGAGAAAATCATTACTGTTCCTATCAACGGACTTTATAAGATAATGCAAGTCACAAAAGTTGAAAAACATCATTCCGATACATACACGAAGATGATACACTGGATTCAAGACTTACCAGCAATCTTGTATGACAGTCAACAGGTATGCTATCGTTCAATATCATAAATGTATTCTATTGTAGATGTTAAAAGTTTATGATTTCAGCACGACAAAAAATAAATGAATATCAAGTGTAGCATTCTAAGCCATTAAGTCTTAATCGACATATTATTATCGTTTCTCAATGGTTTCCATTGATGAAATTTTCATATGTGCAGAATTGTGGTTTTAAACAAAGGTTTGAGGACGAACTCGCCGGCCTGGATTCTACTGTTAATCGAAAAATGTTATGAATATGTTTAAGAAAATCCACATGTTCCATAGTTTTTGTGATGCATAGTTCTAAAATTTGACACGATGTGGCAATACTATAAAGTAGAACACTGTAATACATTTTATTGAACCTCTTCTACAATGTTGGAGTATGACTGAACAGCTAACCGCAAGATTCACACTTCAATATCATTCTCGGCATTTTCTTTCATATTAAGAAATAATTGGGTGTGTTGTGTGTTGCTTGGTTTTAGCCTATTTTCATCATATGTAATAAAGGCTTATGAGTCCAAATTTTGTCCGTGTGTGTGTGTTTTGACTGGCAGGAGCAATTTTAAAAACCCCGACCATGTCTCTGAAGTATTGTGTAACCTTATTTCAAATGTTATATATTTTCCAGATAATTGAGGAATGCAGAGTAAAATTTGATAAGATTTTGATAGAAAGAACAGAGAATTTCAATAAAGAACTGGATGAATTTCCTGCAAAACTTACTATTTTAAACTGCATGAATGAAGCTGAAAATGTTCCCATTTATCTTGTGGTAAGTTAAAATTTATTTTAATTTTTTATTTACTTCTGTGAATTTCTGCCGAAATGCATATTTGGCAAAAAAGAAATCTAATTTCATGTTTGGCCTCCTGTGCATAAATGGGACCAACCTCTCGTGAACCCCTGCCGTTTCAACAGCCTGGGAATACTGGGAGCACTCTCGAACAATTCTTACATTTCTTGGAATAAGTTCTTAAGTGTGGAACAACAGACAGCTGGCATGCTACTAACAGCCAACTTGTTGATTTCGTTGAGTAATCATTCGAGACAGAGAGTGATATTAAAAGTTCTCAATACATATAAGATGATTCATGCAAATTCCTTTAATGAAATACGATTGAACTGTATGCCAGGAATACTCGTGACCACAAATATAACTATGGTGAAATATTCTGACCAACTAACATGGGTTTAATTTGCAATTTCTACTGAGCGAAGTCATCAGTGTTCTAAAATGTTTTAATAAGAATTACCCCTAGGTGAAAGGAAATTCTTAAGAATAGAAGTTGAGACTTCAATATTATCGTAAGAAATTCAATGTAAATATATTAAAGGCATCTCGTTTAGCAATCAGGATATAATTCTCAATTGTAGTCTGTACTTAACTTAAGAGTCACATTTCATGGCTAGTACAGACGTCATCGTATGACGTTATGAAACTGAAATAAGTAACAAAACAGAGATATTCCCCCCAATAGTACAGTTTGACAATACTGTGTAGTTAAATCACCAGAATTTGTGTGCTGATATTGTATTTACATCATGTACTGGCAATACCCTGAGAAACTTAATACATATCCAATGTCCACATTAGTAATGAACAAAATGAGAGAAACGTCATATACTTAATTTTGAAAGTGCAGCATTATGGGCCGTAGGCATCTGATATCTCAACTTATTTTATGGGACATTGGCAACTGAAGCCTCTACCCTCAATCAGAGTCGAGCAATTTCTCTTACATAATATTCTTCTTTTACTAACTTGTGAATTCACTTACATCCTGATTGACTTTAAAGTTTTGAATGCACGCAAGACCACAACATTGGACTTGTGGCTTCAGAGGAGTGAAGTTATTGCAAGATATTCAAGATGGTGGTCAGGTACTCATGAGTCAGTGTTAACACACCGCACCAAGATATAAATCCTTTACGTCAATGTAACTACAATAAAAACTGAGTGCTATCAATTTGGAACTTTACTAGACATATGCACGTATAGCATGGTAGTGGCCTTTATCGGAATTTGGCCTACTTTTAACATTTTGAGAAAATTATATAAAAGTATGTTTATGATAACAATCAAGGTCTATGTTTGTATGGCCATTTGTCTGTCTCTCTTTCTGTCTGTGTGTCCCCCACGTACTCTCTAACGTTTAACACCTTAACATAATTCCACGAAAATGTTATTCATCAAGTCCTTCTTGGGAAAATCTGACTTTTAATATTTTAGCCTATTTTCATTTATGAATAAATAGGCTTATTTCACCTTTCGTCCGTGTGTGTAAGTGTGTGTGTTCGTGTGTGCGTCCGTGTGTGTGTGTGTGTGTCCTAATAACATCTAAACGGCTGGAGCGATTTCAATGCAACTTGGTAATGTCATAGTACTATTTCGGCCAACTCGGACCTTGCCCTTCAAAGTTTATTATGTCTAACCAATACAACATGGCGGCTGTGCGAAATATTTCACCGGCATTCTATATATCCAAAATTATTACTCATATCACCCTGAAATTTTGTACAGTGATAAAGGGCACTACTAGTGGTATATTCCTTCTAAATATACAATTGAACGTTCAGTAATTTTGCACCCACCTTGGGTTTTCTTTGATTAATTCTCTCTACCGTGCATACCACTAACATACATTTTGTGTTTATCTCTCTTGTTTTTCATTCTCTCATGGTTATTAAAAGCGTATTTTAGCGTTGGAGTAATTTCTCCTTGCTTAGATGCAACTTTCAAGCTTCTCCCTGCGGCGCTTCGTACGGCAAAGTGCTGAAGTTAATGGTTCCCAGCTGCTTATGAAGAATTCTTACAAGTTCAGCTCATCCCTACCAGAGGTTAATCTTCTCGCTTTATACTCTGCGAACGTCATTTCATGGGTTCAATCTCTAGAAACCTCAAGCAGGAATTTTCTGTAGTTGCAATGGCTTTCTGTTTCATATGTTGCATTATCTGTGTCTCACGTCGTCCTTCCCCCTCTCTTCCCCTCTCCTTGCTCTCTTCCTCGGAAGCTCTTTCGCCTTGTCACTCGCCGTGTGATCTTGGGAAGACTCACTTGGTCTCTGTGCTAGTGGTGATAGCACCGTCTGACATTTTGTGTTAAGTCATGAGTTGACTTGCTCACGACAGTACCACCCGCTGCAATCTCATCCTGCAAGATAAGTACTCAAATCTGCTTTAATCCAGCAGATGTTTAAAAAAGTTAAAAACCATATTATCCTAGCCGGCTAGTAACCAATTGCCAAAAACTACATTTTACTAATGATGACATAGCATCTATAAGGTGCGTTCAAAAAGGAACGAGCCGGAGGCATAATTACAGAAACCAGTACCTGTATGCTAGAAGTATTGGCTGTTGAGGCACTTGTCCCACTGTGACACGAGGCGGTGAATGGCTGTCTCATAAAATTCCCTGGGCTGCGATGTGAATCAGTTCCGCACGTACAGCTGGATGTCGACGTCCGAGGTGAATCGTTGGCCCCGCAGAGCCCTTTTCAGGGGACCAAACATGGCATAATCACAAGGAGAGAGGTATGGACTGTACGGAGGGTGGCCGAGAACCTCCCATTTGAATTTCTGCAGGAGTGCCGCGACTGTGTTGGTCGTATGAGGTCGTGCATTGTCGTGCAGCAGAATGACCCCACGGGTGAGATTGCCTGGTCGTTTTGTTTTGATCGCTTGGCGAAGGGTGAAAGGTTTGCGAGTAACGCTGGGCAATCACTGTTGTCCCGTGCGGCATGAAGTGTATCAGAAGGGGGCCATCTTGGTCAAAGAAGAACGTCAGCGTTACCTTTCCTGCACTCGTGAGGATGGCCTTGCCTTTTTTGGGTGGTGGTGACCCAGGATGCTTCCACTGGAGGCTTTGTCGTTTGGATTCTGGTTCGAAGTGATGACACCATGAATCATCTCCAGCAACCACACGTTCTAGGAACCCATTCCCTTCCCTCGCATAGCGCTGTAGATGACCAAGACAGTGAGCCATTCGACATGCTTCCTGGTATGGTTGAAGACTATGGGGCACCTATTGGGCACACACTTTGCGCAAGTGCAGTCGTTCCTTCATGATGGTGTGCAAACTTCCGACGCTCAATCCGACCACGGCGGCTATGGCGTTCACTGTCACTCGGCGGTCCTGGGTAATGAGTGCATCAACCAGCTGGACGTTGTCATCGGTAATGCACGGGGGTGACCCAGACCGGGCATCATCGGCTAACGACACCCGTCCTTCCCTGAAGCGCTTGTGCCACTCCTTGACCCTTGCAAGGTATTTGCAGTGTTCGCCGTACACTTGTGACATTCGGCGATGAATGTCCGTTCCCCCTAATCCTTCCGCTGTCAGAAACCGAACAACACCTCTTTGCTCTTTAGTTGACGCCTCCATGTCACTGTTTGCAATGCGACTGACAGCGTTGGAGATTGATGCATGCTGCTTCTCGCTTTGTATGGTCACGGGAGGTGCACACCTCGTTACACACGCCACGATTAGCCGATGTGTTCGGACGGTGGTTGTCCGGGAAATCATTTCGGTTAGTGGCAACCCTGACAACTCACCGACCAAACACATAAGCCGAAGAGGATCGGATGTACTTCTTATAGGTCAGTGCGCACTAGACGCAAGATCACGGGGCGATCTGGGCAGACATGGCATGCGTCAATAAAAACCCAAGAAGTACACCGCAGAAACACTTCAACTACAAAAGAATACCATCCAGGCTTAAGTAAACTCGTGAAAAAAATATTAAAAAGATAACAAACACCTATCCTAGTTCGGAGGGTTTGTTTCGGGCTACTCCCGCAAGCTAATGAAAAAAAGGGACAAGAAACCTACACTGAATGAAGTTTAAAACCCTCTCGAAAGATCTATTACAAAAAGAAAAACAACAACAAAGCTAGGGTAGTGGCTCGAAAAGTAGACCCTACACAGATGAAATGGGTTACTATGAAAGAAAAAAAAAACAGAAACTATGCTAACAAACAACAATCAAATGAAATATATGATAGTACCACTCCCGATTTACATTTACCATTTACTGAATCTAGCTAAGTCCTAACATTATAACAAGCATTTACGGTGAATTACTACAGTGAGAACTAACATTACATTAAGAGCTACATGATAACCAGCAAACAAAAATGATTAAATTCACCCCTTAAAACTAAGGGTACCATAGGTTTACACGTAGTATTTACACTCAAGAAATAAATAAAACACAGCATTCACATGATCTCTTATTTAATACTTCCTGCACGTGTGAATACTCTTTGTATCCAAGGGTCATCTAATTATGTGCATTTATGGTGGCAACTGCATGATAAAAATCACGACTTAGGTCGCATGAGCATCGTGCGTCACCAGGTGTGTACTACTGGTTAGTACGCTGATCCGTCGTCTCAAAGTAGTGTAGTCTGTCAAAAGTAATTTCTCGATTTAAATGGAAAAAACATCCACATGGAATCAAACAGCTGGCACAACGTTGAGAAATCATGTTTAAGTTCACTGTCATAGTTATTTAGCAATTGTTTATAATAATTATGCAATTATGATTATTAGGAGCGTAGTTTAGATTTGTCGTTGGTTTATGACGATTGGCTGATGATTCCAGGACACCTAGGCTAAACAAAGTGAAGTCTTCCGTAAGATCAATCAATTGCAAAAACATCGACCCTACAGTCGGCACAATAACACGAGTTGACAAGACTCGGATACAAAACATAACTGTCAGGGGCGCACAGCTCTCCTGATGCAGTCTCGGGCTAATCCCGGTAAGAATGGTCACAGATTGAAATCGCTTCCCAATAGCGATCAAAACAGGTGACATGCTCGTCTACATGACGTCAGCATAAAACATCTGATTCCTACAACATGGCAGCTGGGCTTGACCCAGAGAATGAAACAATTCTCCAAACGGTAAAAACGATGCACTGGCATCTGTCTAAAAGTAACATAGTCGTCTCATAACAGAGCGTAGTGTACTCTGGGTAATAGAAACCCGTCCTCACTGGTGCTTGGCAAAGCACGCTAGTTTCATAGTTGCGTCCGGCAACTAATTACACATTCTGCAGGCAAAAATTCAATCAAAAACGTCCTACAGTGAATCATGCTGGTTCAAACATTAACAACTCATAACAAATAAACACTCGAAGTAAATGTACCGCGTAGAAATACGGTGTACAATGATAAGTCATCTATTGAAATTCAAAGTAACAGTTGTACAAAGATATTCCATTCTCCTGGAGTGCTCTGATCTGACAAAGAAATGTCACTCAACTATTATTTACATTTCTTAAGACAAAACTTTGTGTGTTCTAGACTTGACACAAATAAAATATAACAATGATGACAATCTCACATATGCTGAGATGTGCAAAATGATGCGGAGAGTATCAGGGTTCGATGCTCTTCAAGCATATTTAAATATAATCCATGTACGTTCTTTCTAGAACTAATGTGGCTTCAAAGCTTCACTTTGGCTGTAAATAACATAAATTCATATAAATGTGATGACATCAGTCGGTCATCAAAGGATACGGCCATCTTAAACAAGCAGTGGCGTAACTTGGAAGTGACTTGGAAGGGGTTACAGCAAAATGAACCAAAGAATGGCTGCCCATTCTTCCAAAAATCTAACCCACATTAAGGGTTGACCAAAGCAGATCAAAATGATATGTGGTCGTGTCTAGCAAGTTGTTAGGACATTCCGTCCTACTGACATACTACAGAAATGCACCAAATGGTGACTAACTCACACTGAAAAGAAATAGCAAAAACAAAATGCTAACTAGAAATATCCTTCCTAAGTTGGTCATCATGGACTACGGATAACTATACAAAAATGAATCTACCACAGAAAAAACCCGCACAAATGCGAAGATGCAGACTTACAGTACAACTCTCCTCATCTCATTTTCATCACAATTGAGGGGTAACAAAGATCTGGACGGTTCCATCGGTGTTCCCAATCCAGGCTTCTTGGATCATGCCTCCTCCGTACCAGTCTCTTACTGCGTCCTCGTGTTTGATTCACGTACAGCATCTGCTCCCTGTGGTCTCTTTCGGGTGGATGGGCGTCTCAGCGCCATGTCCCGCGTGGTTGTAAGGTCCTCCTCCTGCCATGACGAAGTCTCCTCTTCAGATATACCCCTCACATTGTAGAAGTCTACTCCATTTCACTCATGGATAGTATTTGTAGAATTGCGCACATGTGACTTATAACGTGATAACACATCTTAGTAGAGATTCCACACGTGATTTCACAGAGTTTAGAATTATTGTGGCGTAGCAATTATCAGAATACTCACTGCCTCTACACAGTAATATTGCAGACTTTATTATCAAATGGCTCTCACTGTCTGTGATCACAGATGCTATGTAACACATTCGGTGTCATGTTCACAGATTTTATAATAGCAAATGTCACTCTGGATCGTAACAATCCTGTGTCGAAATTAGTTACACTTTAGCAGAATATAATTTAGAGCTGTGGTGTGCCTTTTCACACACGATGATCGTTGATTGCTAATTATTTCACAATATTTCACGTCCCTCGTGGACTTCAATTTCCCACTGGCCCTCGTGTCGAAATGTGGTGTTCCACGTGACCAAAATTAATGTTGGAAATATAACACAATTTTCCACAATTTTCGCAAATGGTCTTACAAATAGCCAATACTGTTGGTTTCACTTACACTTCACAAATTATCGTGCCAACTAATAGTTGATGATTGCAGATTTCTCATCACCACATGGGTGGACTTGTAAGTTCATCGTCTTACAGACGGACTTGTAACTGCGTCCAACTTGGACGACTACAAACGTGATTTTCGTAGCACTGCACACAATGGTGCGAAAGAATACTGCACAATAAACTTGTCGAATGAAATTATACTTTCCTTCACCCTGCGGGTGGACTTAGATTTCTCGTCGTACAGACGGACTATACAGCACGTCTCACTTGGACGGCTTCAAAATTGGTTGTCATCGAGCATAGGCTCACCCTGCTGTGTCCTAGCGGATACTTGAGTCGTTGACAGTCTATTGACTTCCTTCCACATATCTGTGGCGTAAATTACCTTTACCAAAAATAAATTTAGAAACATAATAATGTTTATCTTATGCTGAATGACGATGTGGAAATTTCTGAGACTTTTACAAGTAAGAAGTAGAATACTGGGTGCTCAGAAAAATATTTAGGGTGAATGCCCAATGTCAAGACACCATCCCTTTCTCGTGACTTGCCGCGCTGCTTCCAGGGCGCATTCAATGATGAAGCATTGCATGTGCATAAACATTCGTAGAAATATCACTGAGCTGTAGCTCAGGCGGGCTCATATGCTTCCCCGTCGGTTTAAATAAAAATGCAGGGATGCATTTCTATTTATCTAACGGTCAATTTAAGCTTGGTGATATTTTTTCAGGTTGGCTGCGATGAAAGTGCCAATACGTTCGCCTGTCTGGATATCCTCAATGACATAACTCCCATTGTTTAGGGTTTCAGTTACACGATTAGGTCCATAGTACAAAGACAGAAATTTCCCATACACTCTGTCGAGTGGGTTGGATATCCCTGGACGTCTGATTAGTACCAGGTCTCCCGCGACGAGTGGATCTCTGTACTTCGTATATCGCATTCTCCTGAGACGTTTGGCGGCTTGCCTATCCAGTTAGTTCCTTGCAGCTAAAATCCTGCTGGCATGTGAGGGTTGAATACTCGGCGGTGTTACAATGATGCGATTCCATATCCTGATAGGTACTTGGTTTAAATAAAGTACCATAGGTATTTGGCCTGTACTTTCATGTACAATTGAATTAATGCAATTTGCCATTATAACCAAAACATCGGTGCATCTCCAGTGTGCTTCTTGACAGTAAAGGCGGCAGAATTTGGCAATAGTAGCAATTACGCATTCTGCTGGATTGGTTTCAGAGTGTCTTATGGACGAAAGTAGGTGTCCAATTTCAAGTTCGTTCATCGCTATAGCCAATTCTGCAGAGATAAACTGTGATCCGTTGTAGGTTAGGAGAAATTGTGGATTTCCCGCCTCCGGTATCACTTGACGTTTAATTCTCTGTATAATCTGATGCGCTGTAGCCTTCTGCACTGGATGGAGCATTGTACATTTCGTAAACACATCAATGGTCACGACAACAAATCGATTCCCACGACGTGCTTTCTGAATAGGCCCATAGAGATCTTGGGCATATCATTCCCTTGGTTTCGTTGGCAATATGGCTCGAGGTGGTTCTTTCAGTAAGTGTGGCGTGTACTTGTTCCGCTGGCATGCGTCGCAAGCACGTAAACACTTCCTTAGAGAAGTACCCATCCATTTCCAAGTGAAAAAATCTCGGATGATCGCTAGGGTTGTATCGGTACCTCCATGGCCAATAGACAAATGAACCATGAGGATAACAGTGTCCTCGTTCCTCCTAGGAATAACAGCTCGAAGTTGAGTGTGGTCAGCATCCACAAACTTTAACAGAATACGCCGGTAAGCCAAGTTATCATCAGCGATAGCGGCTGTTCGTGCTTAGTCGGGGTCCTGGGCATCCATCCGGTTGTCAAGAAATCGTGTGATTCGACGCAGTTCTTCCTCTCGCCTCTGACCTTCTGGAAGATGTCGCAATCTGCGAAGGTGTTCCTCGCATTCTCCCTCGATGTCAATGGCATTAATTGAAGCTTAAGGGTTACGGCTGAGAATGTCGGCCAACACATTCTCTTTGCCTGGGCGATGTTCGATCTCTAAATCGAGCAGCTGGAGAAATAACGCCCTTCGGGTTATCCTCTCGCTTGCCAGTCTTGATCGCGTAATGAAAGTCAAAGCGTGATGGTCAGTCCTCACTACGATTTTATGTCACCACAGGAGTTTGCGCCAGTGCTCCGATGCATAAACAATGGCAAGAGCCTCAATTTCTGTTGTGAAGTAAAGTAATGGGATTCATGCTGCCTTAATCGTCTGCTTAGAAAAGCAATATAGTGACGATTCTTCTGCTCATCTTCTTGCAACAAAATGGTACCTATGCCAACAGAAGATACATCCGTTTCTAGGATGAAATTCCTGGAATAGTCTGGGTATTCCAATGTAATGGATTCAGCTAGCATCTTCTTAGCCTTAAGAAATGCTTCATTGCACGCCTCACTCCAAGCCCATCTACAATTCTTCTTCAGTAAGCTCTGCAGTGGAGCAACAGTCTCTGAATACTTAGGACAGTGAGCGGCAAAAAATTGAAGAATCCCAAGAGATTGTCTCACGAGCTTCACACGAGTAGGTGTTGGAAATAATGCTATTGCCTGGATTTTCGCAGGATTAGGTCGGTATCCTTTACCACTAATAATATGGCCCACAGATTTAATTTCAGATTGGAAGAAACGGCATTTGTCAATTTTGATCTTAAAATTTGCCTGCCGGATTTTTTCGAAAACAAGTCGAAGAGTAGCAAGGTGTTCCTCCTCGGTTTTCGATGCGATAATTATGTCGTCTACGTAACACACGACTTTCTCCTTGACCTCAGGAGTCAATTAAGCATCAAGAGCGCGGATCAATGCAGCTCCTGTATTCTTCACTCCAAATGGTAACTTTCTGAACACATAGGTGGTTTGTTCATATAAGAATCCAGTGTATTTCTGCGTGTGGTCGGACAGTCGAATATGGTAGTAAGACTGAGACAAATCCAGGGATGTCAAATATCGTTTCCCTTTAAATTTCCGCAGAATGTCCCTTATTTTCGGCGGTCTGTCGTGCTCAGGCGCTAAGCATTCATTTAAGGCCCTGGCATCTAAACAAAGCCTTAAAGTACCGTCCACCTTAACAACAGGTGTGATTGGGTTTAAGTAGGAAGTTGGCGCTTTCTTAATAGTCCCAGCGGCTTCCATCTCCTTGAGTTTCTTGGCTACTTCCTCGCTATAGGGTAAATTTTCCTTTAGAATGGTGACTCATCCAATAATACTAATTATATTCAAAATCAGATATCTCTACTGGAGATGTTCCTAACATATTCTCATATTCCTTGAGGAGCGTATCCAGTTTTCCTTTAGTTATATCAGACAATAGTTGTTCTTCCACAGGTGCTTCCTGTTCCTGTGCATCCCGCTTAATGTTCCAATTATCAACCACGTAGATTTCGAGATTAATTTCTGGTTCGTCCTCCAGAATATTCATGGCTATGGGTTCGTTTGGAGAACTCTCCACAGTGTTACGACCCATGTCTACAATGCCGCCATACAGTCGCATGAAATCTGCACCAAGTATAGCCACATATCTGAGGTCTTTAAGTACTATGAATTGGTGCAAGTACACGTGGCTCGCTATGGTTAACGTGCAGAGGACCTGTACTTTGCACTTCACGGTGCGGCCTGGAATAATTCCTCTCACTCTCATGGTGGAAACGGGTAATTCGGTAACATCTGACCGTGCTTTCAGCGTAGCATAGAGGTCAGATGAGATCTCAATGATCATGTCTCCAGTATCAATAAGAATGGTTACAGGACATTCGTTTATCTCAGTCGATATCATGGGCAATCGGGTATTTTCAAAATCGGTCGTAGTTCGTCGTTCGTCAAGTAAGTCCTCCTGCACTGGTTCCCAGAGCAGGATAGAAGCAGTTACTCTGGTACCATGCAGATTACGCGATTTCGGCGTTTTTTCCCCTGTGGAGGTGCCGGGTTGATCATGGTCGGACACCTCCTCTGGAATGTATCTTGCATCCCGCGGCGTTCGGCTTTGGTCTGCCTCTTCTTTCGGTTCCCGGAGTTGTCAAATATATTCTCGGCTATCTTCCGTACATCCACGCCAATCTCTATCATGCTGGTATCTGTGGTCGCTATCCCTGCGGTATCCCCCACTATACCTGTAGTCTCGACGGATTCTTCCTGACTGTTGTGCTCGAGGTGTATCTTGATTCCCTCGGCGGTTCTGATTTTCTTGTTGACGATTACCGTTGTTTCCTCTATTGAACCTGCTGTTCCAGTATCCCTGGTTCCCGCGTTGTTCGTTTCTGGAGTAAGGAGTTCCACCCCATGAACGTCGGTTGGAATTGGTATTGCCGCGTTGATACTGTTGGTTATTACTGTTGGTTTGCGTCGGCTTCTGAGTTTGGCAAACCTTGTCGACAGTGGTAAGGTTTACGAGTCGTGTCTCGCCTCTCGGTTGTTTTTGTGACGAGAACTGTTCTGCGCTTGAGTCAAGTCTCCTCAGAATCTAGTCACACACCCCGAATGTTTTAGCTCCCGCGGCGATTAACACTCTCTGTACATTGGCCGGCTACTGCCAAATAATGGTGTTTATCAAGTCTTCCTCGGATAGCGGTGGCTTAAGGCATCTTAACTTGGCCAATTTCGAAGCAAAGTAGTTGGCGTAGCGAGTCGGCAGATTCGAGCTGTACCTCTTTGTATACATCTCTGCTAAAATTGCTTGCTGGATGTCGCTCGACCAATATGTCCTTAGGAGAGCGTCCCTAAAGTCTTGGTACCAGACAAATGAATAGCGGAAGGCCCTGTTAATATGTCGGCCTAAATGACGGTGCGTTATAATTCAAGGGTACACTTGTACTGTTCTTCATCGCAGTATTTGTGTACGTGTTCTATGCCATCGGTGTTTGCATATAGGTTTGAGGCATTTGGAATTTAGGTGGAGCTGATGGTTGTATCGTTGGTCTATTACAAGGTGGTACAACATCCATAAACTGTGGCTGTTGCACTGCAGATGGTGAGTTTGTTTGATCAGATGGCTGCGTCCCATCTGTCATGTTATGCTGAGGTGTAGTTTGCTCGTCGACTGTTGCTGGGTTAATTGCATCTCTGGGCTTCGCCTCCATCAAGTCCTGTATTCTCTTGTTTAACTCACCCCAGTCTGGAGCGGCTAGTTCCTCCGTTTGACGGCCCAATTCATTGACCTGTAATCCAACTTTTCCTATCTTGCCTCGTAGACATTTGCCCATTTCACGGATGGCAAGTCGGAAATTGGAACTGAGTTGAAGTCTTTCCTTTATGGCAATTTCTTCTAAGCGTTTCTGAAGTGCATCAACTTCCTTCCTAAAGCCTGACACATCTTCATGGACTTGGAATACGTCATCCTTGACGACGGCAACATCTCCTCTTAGCTCTGTTACCTCGTCCCTAACTTTAGCAACTTCTCCTTCGACGATGATCTTATATAACTTAAGATCCCCCCTCAAAAGCTTGATATCAACACCTATCTCCTCCCTGTTAACATCAATTCTCACGCGAAGTTCACTCAGAGTACCATTAAGTTCAGCAACACCCTTGCTGGTCGTGGCTAATTCTTGCTTGAGTTGTATCACTTCGGCTCCAACAACATTAACGTTAATATGAACAGCGTATGCGGCACCTCTCATTAGTGTCAGCCCTGCGTTCACAGTACCAACTTCTTTCTTCACTTGTTTTATAAATCCCTCGAGGTGAGTAACGCGACCTCCCAACTCTTCCCTGGTATGGTCGAGATCGGCTCTCGTGTCAATTTGGATCCTGGTCATTGCCGCTTCTAGACGAGTAGTGTTCTCTCGGGCTCTGTTCTCGTTAGTCTCATCTAACGCGGCGAGTCTGGTCTGCACCTCCCCTCTTGCACGGTTTAGATCCTCAGCTAAATCATCTAACCTGTTATTAGCATTCTGCTGGTGTCGCAGAACGTCGACCTTAACAGCTGCTAAACATGCATTGAGATTGCGATTGACCTCCTCCCGGTTAGCCTCCATGTCAGCCCTGACATTGTTAAGACCTACCGTAACATTGTTTACATCGCCTCTAACATTTCCGAGGTCGCCCCTAACATTATTCTTGTCAACTCTAACATTTTCAAGTCCTTCATTAACATTATTTATATCGCCTCTGAGAGCGGCAGTATTATTTTCGAGGTCGCTTCTAACATTTTCAAGTCCCTCATTAACATTATTCATCTCACCTCTAACATCATTAAGAGTAGCAGTGTTAGCTACAACTGCTGCGTTAGCAACACCTATTGCATTTGTATTAGCTCCTAAATCCTCTCTTTTCTGCTGGAGATTAGCATTCACTCCAATTAAGATCTCCTCAAAACGACGGATCGTCGCCTCATCCATGACACAATAACAATCTGAGAAAACCAAGGAAATATCCTTAAGAAGAGAACTTACATCCAGGAACAGGGAATTACTGAGGTAGAAAGCTTGCTTCCTTTCAATAAACATCACGAGTACAGCTGGAGTACACACCTAAGTGATTCTAAATTTAAAAACATCCACAATAAGCAAAGCAAAACATTACATTTATTTAAGATGAAGAGTGAGCAAAGAAACATACTAAACTGAATTTAATAATCTAATTACGCTTCATCTTCGTGGTCTTAGATCACCAGAATGTCACACGGCTAATTGAACAGCAGTACGACCTTCTAGAATTCGTCCCAGTCCAGTCAATTTGCCTGTAAATAGTGTTAACATCCTCTTAAAAGAAAACGACAGGTGCTGATGGCTACCATGTCCAAATTGGCAACACCCGTTGGGCGCCATTTTAAATAGTAGGGTGTATGAGCCCATCAGACGAGCTGTCAGTGTTGCCACTAACCGAAATGACTTCCCGGACAACTAACCGTCCGAACACATAAGCCGAAGAGGATCGGATGTACTTCTTATAGGTCAGTGCGCACGAGACGCAAGATCACGGGGAGATCTGGGCAAACAGGTTATGCGTCAATAACAACCCAAGAAGTACACCGCAGAAACACTTCAACTACAAAAGAATAACATCCAGGCTTATGTAAACTCGTGTAAAATTTATTAAAAAGGAAACAAACACCTATCCTAGTTCGTAGGGTTTGTTTCGGGCTATTCCCGCAAGCTAATAAAATAGGGTCAAGAATCTTACACTGAATGAAGTTTAAAACCCTCTCGAAATATCTATTACACAAAGAAAAACAACAACAACAAAGCTAGGGTAGTGGCTCGAAAAGTAGACCCTACACACATTAAATGAGTTACTATGAAAAAAACAGACACTAAGTTAACAAACAACAATCAAATGAAATTTATGATGGTAACACTCCCGATTTACATTTACCATTTACTAACATTATAACAAGCATTTACGGCGAATGACTACCGTAAGAACAAACATTACATAAAGAGCTTATTGATAACCAGCAAACAAAAACGGTTAAATACACTCCTTAAAACTAAGAGTACCATGGGTTTACACGTAGTATTTACACTCAAGAAATAAATAAAACACAGAATTCACATGATCTCTTATTAAACCCTGCCTGCACGTTTGAATACTCTTTGTATCCAAGGGTCCTCTAATTATGTGCATTTATGGTGGTCACTGCGTGATAAAAATCACGACTTAGGTCGCATGAGCATTGTGCGCCACCAGTTGTGTACTACTGGTAAGTACACTGCTCCGTCGTCTCAAAGTAGTGTACTCTGTCTAAAGTAATTTCCCGATGGAAATGGAAAAACATCCACATGGAATCAAACAGCTGGCACAACGTTGAGAAATCAAGTTTAAGTTCACTGTCATAGTTATTTGGCAATTGTTTATAATAATTATGCATTTATGATTATTAGCAGCGTAGTTTAGATTTGTCGTTGGATTATGACGATTGGCTGATGATTCCAGGACACCTAGGCTAAACAAAGTGAAGTCTTCCGTAAGATCTATCACTTGCAAAAATATCGACCCTACAGTCAGCACAATAACACGAGTTGACAAGATTCGGATACAAATTATAACTGTGAGGGGCGCTCAGCCCTCCTGATGCAGTCACGGGCTAATCCCGGTAAGAATGGTCGGAGATTGAACTCTGTACGACAGCGCATTTCATGCACTCAAAATATTACACCAATCGCCTCAATCAGGGTGTCAACATCACCAATAAATAATAGACAACACCTAGCCTCCTATAAAAATTACACACCCTTAATTGGTGTCACAATGAAATCGCTTCCCAATAGCGATCAAAACAGGTGACATTCTCGTCTACATGACGTCAACAAAAACATCTGATTCCTACAACATGGCTGCTGTTCTTCACCCGGAGAATAAAACAATTCTCCAAACGGTAAAAACGATGCACTGGCATCTGTCTAAAAGTAACATTGTCGTCTCACAATAGAGCGTAGTGTACTCTGGGTAATAGAAACCCGTCCTCACTGGTGCTTGGCAAAGCACGCTAGTTTCATAGTTGCGTCCGGCCACTAATTACACATTCTGCAGGCAAAAATTCACTCAAAAAAGTCCTACAGTGAATCATGCTGGTTCAAACAATAAAAACTCATAACAAATAAACACTCAAAATAAATGTACTGCGTAGAAATACGGTGTACAATGATAAGTCATCTATTGAAATTCAAAGTAACAGTTGTACAAAGATATTCCACTCTCCTGGAGTGCTCTGATCTGACAAAGAAATGTCACTCAACTATTATTTACATTCCTTAAAGACAAAACTTTGTGTGTTCTAAACTTGACACAAATAAAATATAACAATGATGACAATCTCACATCTGCTGAGATGTGCAAAATGATGCGGAGAGTATCAGGGTTCGATGCTCTTCAGGCATATTTAAATATAATCCCTGTACGTTATTTCTAGAACTAATGTGGCTTCAAAGCTTCACATTGGCTGTAATTAACATACAGTCATATAAATGTGATGACATCAGTCGGTCATCAAACGATACGTCCATCTTAAACAAGCATTGGCGTAACTTGGAAGTGACTTGGAAGGGGTTACAGCAAAATAAACCAAAGAATGGCTGCCTATCCTTCCAAAAATCTAACCCACATTAAGGGTTGACCGAAGCAGATCAAACTGATATGTGGTCGTGTCTAGCAAGTTGTTAGGGCATTCCGTCCTACTGATATACAACAGAAATGCACCAAATGGTGACTAACTCACACTGAAAAGAAATAGCAAAAACAAAATGCTAACTAGAAATATCCTACCTAAGCTGGTCATCAAGGAGTTCGGTTAACTATACTACAATTAATCTACCACAGATAAAACCCGCATAAATGAGAAGCTGCAGACTTACAGTACAATTCGCCTAATCTCAATGTGATCACAATTGAGGGGTAACAAAGAACTGGACGGTTCCAACGGTGTTTCCAAACCAGGCTTCTTGGATCAAGCCTCTTCCTTACCAGTCTATTACTGCGTCCTCGTGCTTCATTCAAGTACAGAATTTCCTCCCTGCGGTCGGCTTTTGGGTTGATAGGCGTCCCAGCTCCATATCCGCGTGGTTGTAAGGTCCTCCTCCTGCCATGACGAAGTCTCCTCTTCAGATATTCCCCTCACATTGTAGAAGTCTACTCCATTTCACTCATGGATAGTACTTGTAGAATTGCGCATATGTGACTTATATCGTGATAACACATCTTAGTAGAATTTCCACACGTGATTTCACAGAGTTTAGAATTATTGTGGCGTAGCAATTATCAGAATACTCACTGACTCTACACAGTAATATTGAAAACTTTATTATCAAATGGCTCTCACTGTCAGCGATCAAAGGTGCTATGTAACACATTCGGTGTCATGTTCACTGATTTTATAATAGCAAATATCACTCTGGATCGTAATAATCCTGTGTCGAAATTAGTTACACTTTTAGTGGAATATAATTTAGAACTGTGGTGTGCCTTTTCACACACGATGATCGTTGATTGCTAATTATTTCACAGTATTTCACGTCCCTCGTGGACTTCAATTTTCCACTGGCCCTCGTGTCGAAATGTGGTGTTCCACGTGACCAAAATTAATGTTGGAAATATAACACAATTTTCCACAATTTTCGCAAATGGTCTTACAAATAGCCAATACTGTTGGTTTCACTACACTTCACAAATTATTGTGCCAACTAATAGTTGATGATTGAAGATTTCTCATCACCACATGGGTGGACTTGTATGTTCATCGCCTTACAGACGGACTTGTAACTGCGTCCAATTTCGACGACTACAAACGTGATTTTCGTAGCACTGCACACAATGGTGCGAAAGAATACTGCACAATTAACTTGTCGAATGAAATTATACTTTCCTTCACCCTGCGGGTGGACTTAGATTTCTCGTCGTACAGACGGACTATACAGCACGTCTCACTTGGACGGCTTCAAAATTGGTTGTCATCGAGCATAGGCTCACCCTGCTGTGTCCTAGCGGATACTTGAGTCGTTGACAGTCTATTGACTTCCTTCCACATATCTGTGGCGTAAATTACCTTTACCAAAAATAAATTTAGAAACATAATAATGTTTATCTTATGCTGAATGACGATGTGGAAATTTCTGAGACTTTTACAAGTAAGAAGTAGAATACTGGGTGCTCAGAAAAATATTTAGGGTGAATGCCCAATGTCAAGACACCATCCCTTTCTCGTGACTTGCCGCGCTGCTTCCAGGGCGCATTCAATGATGAAGCATTGCATGTGCATAAACATTCGTAGAAATATCACTGAGCTGTAGCTCAGGCGGGCTCATATGCTTCCCCGTCGGTTTAAATAAAAATGCAGGGATGCATTTCTATTTATCTAACGGTCAATTTAAGCTTGGTGATATTTTTTCAGGTTGGCTGCGATGAAAGTGCCAATACGTTCGCCTGTCTGGATATCCTCAATGACATAACTCCCATTGTTTAGGGTTTCAGTTACACGATTAGGTCCATAGTACAAAGACAGAAATTTCCCATACACTCTGTCGAGTGGGTTGGATATCCCTGGACGTCTGATTAGTACCAGGTCTCCCGCGACGAGTGGATCTCTGTACTTCGTATATCGCATTCTCCTGAGACGTTTGGCGGCTTGCCTATCCAGTTAGTTCCTTGCAGCTAAAATCCTGCTGGCATGTGAGGGTTGAATACTCGGCGGTGTTACAATGATGCGATTCCATATCCTGATAGGTACTTGGTTTAAATAAAGTACCATAGGTATTTGGCCTGTACTTTCATGTACAATTGAATTAATGCAATTTGCCATTATAACCAAAACATCGGTGCATCTCCAGTGTGCTTCTTGACAGTAAAGGCGGCAGAATTTGGCAATAGTAGCAATTACGCATTCTGCTGGATTGGTTTCAGAGTGTCTTATGGACGAAAGTAGGTGTCCAATTTCAAGTTCGTTCATCGCTATAGCCAATTCTGCAGAGATAAACTGTGATCCGTTGTAGGTTAGGAGAAATTGTGGATTTCCCGCCTCCGGTATCACTTGACGTTTAATTCTCTGTATAATCTGATGCGCTGTAGCCTTCTGCACTGGATGGAGCATTGTACATTTCGTAAACACATCAATGGTCACGACAACAAATCGATTCCCACGACGTGCTTTCTGAATAGGCCCATAGAGATCTTGGGCATATCATTCCCTTGGTTTCGTTGGCAATATGGCTCGAGGTGGTTCTTTCAGTAAGTGTGGCGTGTACTTGTTCCGCTGGCATGCGTCGCAAGCACGTAAACACTTCCTTAGAGAAGTACCCATCCATTTCCAAGTGAAAAAATCTCGGATGATCGCTAGGGTTGTATCGGTACCTCCATGGCCAATAGACAAATGAACCATGAGGATAACAGTGTCCTCGTTCCTCCTAGGAATAACAGCTCGAAGTTGAGTGTGGTCAGCATCCACAAACTTTAACAGAATACGCCGGTAAGCCAAGTTATCATCAGCGATAGCGGCTGTTCGTGCTTAGTCGGGGTCCTGGGCATCCATCCGGTTGTCAAGAAATCGTGTGATTCGACGCAGTTCTTCCTCTCGCCTCTGACCTTCTGGAAGATGTCGCAATCTGCGAAGGTGTTCCTCGCATTCTCCCTCGATGTCAATGGCATTAATTGAAGCTTAAGGGTTACGGCTGAGAATGTCGGCCAACACATTCTCTTTGCCTGGGCGATGTTCGATCTCTAAATCGAGCAGCTGGAGAAATAACGCCCTTCGGGTTATCCTCTCGCTTGCCAGTCTTGATCGCGTAATGAAAGTCAAAGCGTGATGGTCAGTCCTCACTACGATTTTATGTCACCACAGGAGTTTGCGCCAGTGCTCCGATGCATAAACAATGGCAAGAGCCTCAATTTCTGTTGTGAAGTAAAGTAATGGGATTCATGCTGCCTTAATCGTCTGCTTAGAAAAGCAATATAGTGACGATTCTTCTGCTCATCTTCTTGCAACAAAATGGTACCTATGCCAACAGAAGATACATCCGTTTCTAGGATGAAATTCCTGGAATAGTCTGGGTATTCCAATGTAATGGATTCAGCTAGCATCTTCTTAGCCTTAAGAAATGCTTCATTGCACGCCTCACTCCAAGCCCATCTACAATTCTTCTTCAGTAAGCTCTGCAGTGGAGCAACAGTCTCTGAATACTTAGGACAGTGAGCGGCAAAAAATTGAAGAATCCCAAGAGATTGTCTCACGAGCTTCACACGAGTAGGTGTTGGAAATAATGCTATTGCCTGGATTTTCGCAGGATTAGGTCGGTATCCTTTACCACTAATAATATGGCCCACAGATTTAATTTCAGATTGGAAGAAACGGCATTTGTCAATTTTGATCTTAAAATTTGCCTGCCGGATTTTTTCGAAAACAAGTCGAAGAGTAGCAAGGTGTTCCTCCTCGGTTTTCGATGCGATAATTATGTCGTCTACGTAACACACGACTTTCTCCTTGACCTCAGGAGTCAATTAAGCATCAAGAGCGCGGATCAATGCAGCTCCTGTATTCTTCACTCCAAATGGTAACTTTCTGAACACATAGGTGGTTTGTTCATATAAGAATCCAGTGTATTTCTGCGTGTGGTCGGACAGTCGAATATGGTAGTAAGACTGAGACAAATCCAGGGATGTCAAATATCGTTTCCCTTTAAATTTCCGCAGAATGTCCCTTATTTTCGGCGGTCTGTCGTGCTCAGGCGCTAAGCATTCATTTAAGGCCCTGGCATCTAAACAAAGCCTTAAAGTACCGTCCACCTTAACAACAGGTGTGATTGGGTTTAAGTAGGAAGTTGGCGCTTTCTTAATAGTCCCAGCGGCTTCCATCTCCTTGAGTTTCTTGGCTACTTCCTCGCTATAGGGTAAATTTTCCTTTAGAATGGTGACTCATCCAATAATACTAATTATATTCAAAATCAGATATCTCTACTGGAGATGTTCCTAACATATTCTCATATTCCTTGAGGAGCGTATCCAGTTTTCCTTTAGTTATATCAGACAATAGTTGTTCTTCCACAGGTGCTTCCTGTTCCTGTGCATCCCGCTTAATGTTCCAATTATCAACCACGTAGATTTCGAGATTAATTTCTGGTTCGTCCTCCAGAATATTCATGGCTATGGGTTCGTTTGGAGAACTCTCCACAGTGTTACGACCCATGTCTACAATGCCGCCATACAGTCGCATGAAATCTGCACCAAGTATAGCCACATATCTGAGGTCTTTAAGTACTATGAATTGGTGCAAGTACACGTGGCTCGCTATGGTTAACGTGCAGAGGACCTGTACTTTGCACTTCACGGTGCGGCCTGGAATAATTCCTCTCACTCTCATGGTGGAAACGGGTAATTCGGTAACATCTGACCGTGCTTTCAGCGTAGCATAGAGGTCAGATGAGATCTCAATGATCATGTCTCCAGTATCAATAAGAATGGTTACAGGACATTCGTTTATCTCAGTCGATATCATGGGCAATCGGGTATTTTCAAAATCGGTCGTAGTTCGTCGTTCGTCAAGTAAGTCCTCCTGCACTGGTTCCCAGAGCAGGATAGAAGCAGTTACTCTGGTACCATGCAGATTACGCGATTTCGGCGTTTTTTCCCCTGTGGAGGTGCCGGGTTGATCATGGTCGGACACCTCCTCTGGAATGTATCTTGCATCCCGCGGCGTTCGGCTTTGGTCTGCCTCTTCTTTCGGTTCCCGGAGTTGTCAAATATATTCTCGGCTATCTTCCGTACATCCACGCCAATCTCTATCATGCTGGTATCTGTGGTCGCTATCCCTGCGGTATCCCCCACTATACCTGTAGTCTCGACGGATTCTTCCTGACTGTTGTGCTCGAGGTGTATCTTGATTCCCTCGGCGGTTCTGATTTTCTTGTTGACGATTACCGTTGTTTCCTCTATTGAACCTGCTGTTCCAGTATCCCTGGTTCCCGCGTTGTTCGTTTCTGGAGTAAGGAGTTCCACCCCATGAACGTCGGTTGGAATTGGTATTGCCGCGTTGATACTGTTGGTTATTACTGTTGGTTTGCGTCGGCTTCTGAGTTTGGCAAACCTTGTCGACAGTGGTAAGGTTTACGAGTCGTGTCTCGCCTCTCGGTTGTTTTTGTGACGAGAACTGTTCTGCGCTTGAGTCAAGTCTCCTCAGAATCTAGTCACACACCCCGAATGTTTTAGCTCCCGCGGCGATTAACACTCTCTGTACATTGGCCGGCTACTGCCAAATAATGGTGTTTATCAAGTCTTCCTCGGATAGCGGTGGCTTAAGGCATCTTAACTTGGCCAATTTCGAAGCAAAGTAGTTGGCGTAGCGAGTCGGCAGATTCGAGCTGTACCTCTTTGTATACATCTCTGCTAAAATTGCTTGCTGGATGTCGCTCGACCAATATGTCCTTAGGAGAGCGTCCCTAAAGTCTTGGTACCAGACAAATGAATAGCGGAAGGCCCTGTTAATATGTCGGCCTAAATGACGGTGCGTTATAATTCAAGGGTACACTTGTACTGTTCTTCATCGCAGTATTTGTGTACGTGTTCTATGCCATCGGTGTTTGCATATAGGTTTGAGGCATTTGGAATTTAGGTGGAGCTGATGGTTGTATCGTTGGTCTATTACAAGGTGGTACAACATCCATAAACTGTGGCTGTTGCACTGCAGATGGTGAGTTTGTTTGATCAGATGGCTGCGTCCCATCTGTCATGTTATGCTGAGGTGTAGTTTGCTCGTCGACTGTTGCTGGGTTAATTGCATCTCTGGGCTTCGCCTCCATCAAGTCCTGTATTCTCTTGTTTAACTCACCCCAGTCTGGAGCGGCTAGTTCCTCCGTTTGACGGCCCAATTCATTGACCTGTAATCCAACTTTTCCTATCTTGCCTCGTAGACATTTGCCCATTTCACGGATGGCAAGTCGGAAATTGGAACTGAGTTGAAGTCTTTCCTTTATGGCAATTTCTTCTAAGCGTTTCTGAAGTGCATCAACTTCCTTCCTAAAGCCTGACACATCTTCATGGACTTGGAATACGTCATCCTTGACGACGGCAACATCTCCTCTTAGCTCTGTTACCTCGTCCCTAACTTTAGCAACTTCTCCTTCGACGATGATCTTATATAACTTAAGATCCCCCCTCAAAAGCTTGATATCAACACCTATCTCCTCCCTGTTAACATCAATTCTCACGCGAAGTTCACTCAGAGTACCATTAAGTTCAGCAACACCCTTGCTGGTCGTGGCTAATTCTTGCTTGAGTTGTATCACTTCGGCTCCAACAACATTAACGTTAATATGAACAGCGTATGCGGCACCTCTCATTAGTGTCAGCCCTGCGTTCACAGTACCAACTTCTTTCTTCACTTGTTTTATAAATCCCTCGAGGTGAGTAACGCGACCTCCCAACTCTTCCCTGGTATGGTCGAGATCGGCTCTCGTGTCAATTTGGATCCTGGTCATTGCCGCTTCTAGACGAGTAGTGTTCTCTCGGGCTCTGTTCTCGTTAGTCTCATCTAACGCGGCGAGTCTGGTCTGCACCTCCCCTCTTGCACGGTTTAGATCCTCAGCTAAATCATCTAACCTGTTATTAGCATTCTGCTGGTGTCGCAGAACGTCGACCTTAACAGCTGCTAAACATGCATTGAGATTGCGATTGACCTCCTCCCGGTTAGCCTCCATGTCAGCCCTGACATTGTTAAGACCTACCGTAACATTGTTTACATCGCCTCTAACATTTCCGAGGTCGCCCCTAACATTATTCTTGTCAACTCTAACATTTTCAAGTCCTTCATTAACATTATTTATATCGCCTCTGAGAGCGGCAGTATTATTTTCGAGGTCGCTTCTAACATTTTCAAGTCCCTCATTAACATTATTCATCTCACCTCTAACATCATTAAGAGTAGCAGTGTTAGCTACAACTGCTGCGTTAGCAACACCTATTGCATTTGTATTAGCTCCTAAATCCTCTCTTTTCTGCTGGAGATTAGCATTCACTCCAATTAAGATCTCCTCAAAACGACGGATCGTCGCCTCATCCATGACACAATAACAATCTGAGAAAACCAAGGAAATATCCTTAAGAAGAGAACTTACATCCAGGAACAGGGAATTACTGAGGTAGAAAGCTTGCTTCCTTTCAATAAACATCACGAGTACAGCTGGAGTACACACCTAAGTGATTCTAAATTTAAAAACATCCACAATAAGCAAAGCAAAACATTACATTTATTTAAGATGAAGAGTGAGCAAAGAAACATACTAAACTGAATTTAATAATCTAATTACGCTTCATCTTCGTGGTCTTAGATCACCAGAATGTCACACGGCTAATTGAACAGCAGTACGACCTTCTAGAATTCGTCCCAGTCCAGTCAATTTGCCTGTAAATAGTGTTAACATCCTCTTAAAAGAAAACGACAGGTGCTGATGGCTACCATGTCCAAATTGGCAACACCCGTTGGGCGCCATTTTAAATAGTAGGGTGTATGAGCCCATCAGACGAGCTGTCAGTGTTGCCACTAACCGAAATGACTTCCCGGACAACTAACCGTCCGAACACATAAGCCGAAGAGGATCGGATGTACTTCTTATAGGTCAGTGCGCACGAGACGCAAGATCACGGGGAGATCTGGGCAAACAGGTTATGCGTCAATAACAACCCAAGAAGTACACCGCAGAAACACTTCAACTACAAAAGAATAACATCCAGGCTTATGTAAACTCGTGTAAAATTTATTAAAAAGGAAACAAACACCTATCCTAGTTCGTAGGGTTTGTTTCGGGCTATTCCCGCAAGCTAATAAAATAGGGTCAAGAATCTTACACTGAATGAAGTTTAAAACCCTCTCGAAATATCTATTACACAAAGAAAAACAACAACAACAAAGCTAGGGTAGTGGCTCGAAAAGTAGACCCTACACACATTAAATGAGTTACTATGAAAAAAACAGACACTAAGTTAACAAACAACAATCAAATGAAATTTATGATGGTAACACTCCCGATTTACATTTACCATTTACTAACATTATAACAAGCATTTACGGCGAATGACTACCGTAAGAACAAACATTACATAAAGAGCTTATTGATAACCAGCAAACAAAAACGGTTAAATACACTCCTTAAAACTAAGAGTACCATGGGTTTACACGTAGTATTTACACTCAAGAAATAAATAAAACACAGAATTCACATGATCTCTTATTAAACCCTGCCTGCACGTTTGAATACTCTTTGTATCCAAGGGTCCTCTAATTATGTGCATTTATGGTGGTCACTGCGTGATAAAAATCACGACTTAGGTCGCATGAGCATTGTGCGCCACCAGTTGTGTACTACTGGTAAGTACACTGCTCCGTCGTCTCAAAGTAGTGTACTCTGTCTAAAGTAATTTCCCGATGGAAATGGAAAAACATCCACATGGAATCAAACAGCTGGCACAACGTTGAGAAATCAAGTTTAAGTTCACTGTCATAGTTATTTGGCAATTGTTTATAATAATTATGCATTTATGATTATTAGCAGCGTAGTTTAGATTTGTCGTTGGATTATGACGATTGGCTGATGATTCCAGGACACCTAGGCTAAACAAAGTGAAGTCTTCCGTAAGATCTATCACTTGCAAAAATATCGACCCTACAGTCAGCACAATAACACGAGTTGACAAGATTCGGATACAAATTATAACTGTGAGGGGCGCTCAGCCCTCCTGATGCAGTCACGGGCTAATCCCGGTAAGAATGGTCGGAGATTGAACTCTGTACGACAGCGCATTTCATGCACTCAAAATATTACACCAATCGCCTCAATCAGGGTGTCAACATCACCAATAAATAATAGACAACACCTAGCCTCCTATAAAAATTACACACCCTTAATTGGTGTCACAATGAAATCGCTTCCCAATAGCGATCAAAACAGGTGACATTCTCGTCTACATGACGTCAACAAAAACATCTGATTCCTACAACATGGCTGCTGTTCTTCACCCGGAGAATAAAACAATTCTCCAAACGGTAAAAACGATGCACTGGCATCTGTCTAAAAGTAACATTGTCGTCTCACAATAGAGCGTAGTGTACTCTGGGTAATAGAAACCCGTCCTCACTGGTGCTTGGCAAAGCACGCTAGTTTCATAGTTGCGTCCGGCCACTAATTACACATTCTGCAGGCAAAAATTCACTCAAAAAAGTCCTACAGTGAATCATGCTGGTTCAAACAATAAAAACTCATAACAAATAAACACTCAAAATAAATGTACTGCGTAGAAATACGGTGTACAATGATAAGTCATCTATTGAAATTCAAAGTAACAGTTGTACAAAGATATTCCACTCTCCTGGAGTGCTCTGATCTGACAAAGAAATGTCACTCAACTATTATTTACATTCCTTAAAGACAAAACTTTGTGTGTTCTAAACTTGACACAAATAAAATATAACAATGATGACAATCTCACATCTGCTGAGATGTGCAAAATGATGCGGAGAGTATCAGGGTTCGATGCTCTTCAGGCATATTTAAATATAATCCCTGTACGTTATTTCTAGAACTAATGTGGCTTCAAAGCTTCACATTGGCTGTAATTAACATACAGTCATATAAATGTGATGACATCAGTCGGTCATCAAACGATACGTCCATCTTAAACAAGCATTGGCGTAACTTGGAAGTGACTTGGAAGGGGTTACAGCAAAATAAACCAAAGAATGGCTGCCTATCCTTCCAAAAATCTAACCCACATTAAGGGTTGACCGAAGCAGATCAAACTGATATGTGGTCGTGTCTAGCAAGTTGTTAGGGCATTCCGTCCTACTGATATACAACAGAAATGCACCAAATGGTGACTAACTCACACTGAAAAGAAATAGCAAAAACAAAATGCTAACTAGAAATATCCTACCTAAGCTGGTCATCAAGGAGTTCGGTTAACTATACTACAATTAATCTACCACAGATAAAACCCGCATAAATGAGAAGCTGCAGACTTACAGTACAATTCGCCTAATCTCAATGTGATCACAATTGAGGGGTAACAAAGAACTGGACGGTTCCAACGGTGTTTCCAAACCAGGCTTCTTGGATCAAGCCTCTTCCTTACCAGTCTATTACTGCGTCCTCGTGCTTCATTCAAGTACAGAATTTCCTCCCTGCGGTCGGCTTTTGGGTTGATAGGCGTCCCAGCTCCATATCCGCGTGGTTGTAAGGTCCTCCTCCTGCCATGACGAAGTCTCCTCTTCAGATATTCCCCTCACATTGTAGAAGTCTACTCCATTTCACTCATGGATAGTACTTGTAGAATTGCGCATATGTGACTTATATCGTGATAACACATCTTAGTAGAATTTCCACACGTGATTTCACAGAGTTTAGAATTATTGTGGCGAAGCAATTATCAGAATACTCACTGACTCTACACAGTAATATTGAAAACTTTATTATCAAATGGCTCTCACTGTCAGCGATCAAAGGTGCTATGTAACACATTCGGTGTCATGTTCACTGATTTTATAATAGCAAATATCACTCTGGATCGTAATAATCCTGTGTCGAAATTAGTTACACTTTTAGTGGAATATAATTTAGAACTGTGGTGTGCCTTTTCACACACGATGATCGTTGATTGCTAATTATTTCACAGTATTTCACGTCCCTCGTGGACTTCAATTTTCCACTGGCCCTCGTGTCGAAATGTGGTGTTCCACGTGACCAAAATTAATGTTGGAAATATAACACAATTTTCCACAATTTTCGCAAATGGTCTTACAAATAGCCAATACTGTTGGTTTCACTACACTTCACAAATTATTGTGCCAACTAATAGTTGATGATTGAAGATTTCTCATCACCACATGGGTGGACTTGTATGTTCATCGCCTTACAGACGGACTTGTAACTGCGTCCAATTTCGACGACTACAAACGTGATTTTCGTAGCACTGCACACAATGGTGCGAAAGAATACTGCACAATTAACTTGTCGAATGAAATTATACTTTCCTTCACCCTGCGGGTGGACTTAGATTTCTCGTCGTACAGACGGACTATACAGCACGTCTCACTTGGACGGCTTCAAAATTGGTTGTCATCGAGCATAGGCTCACCCTGCTGTGTCCTAGCGGATACTTGAGTCGTTGACAGTCTATTGACTTCCTTCCGCATATCCGCGGCGTAAATTAGTTTTACCAAAAATAAATTTAGAAACATAATAATGTTTATCTTATGCTGAATGACGATGTGGAAAGTTCTGAGACTTTTACAAGTAAGAAGTAGAATACTGGGTGCTCAGAAAAATGTTTAGGGTGAATGTCCAAAGTCAAGACACCATCCCTTTCTCGTGAAATGCCGCGCTGCTTCCAGGGCGCGTTCAATGATTAAGCATTGCATGTGCATAAACATTTGTAGAAATATCACCGAGCAATGAGCTCAGGCGGGCTCAATATGGCCAGAAAATATATCCCAATTTCCTACCCTCTCTCTTCTCCCACTATACCGTACTAACAAACTTAGCTTAAATAATTCATTTTTGTTGTAAAATTGAGGTTACATCAAAGTGATGTCCTCCCCCACTCGAATTTATCATCAATTGTCTTTCGGCTTCATTAATCTAATGGTTATATAACCCACTTTTTTTTTATCGCAACATGTTGGATTTTTCCTGGTACTTTATAAAGGCCAGTTTCATTACTCCACCGCCGCCAAGGCACTCTTATACAAAATTTTCAATTTTCTTAGCAGCGTCTGCTGTGGAGTCAAATGGCACAGTTCGAAGTCCAATTTTACTGGCTTCAACCGAAAGGCCTTTTATATTAACGTCCAAAGACCTTATTGCTACTTGCATTGTATGGGTCTAAGGCGTGGGAACTTGCTGTGTCCTAAATTCAAGGATCATGCTATTTTTAGCTTCCATAGCCCTTTTTCATGATTTACTATATCCACTCAGACAACCTATATGAAATAAATTACATGTTCTTTATACTCACTGCTATTTTAGTGTATCCCAGGTCTGAGACCAATAATCTAGCAATATCTAAGCTTTCTCTTTACCTAAACTTTGAAGCAATTGAATTCCTTACTTTTTACATTAAGCATAGCTTTTATGCACGAGGCCGTGGCCGCCCCCTTGGGTTATGACACTAATTTTGTTCATTATTCCTACTCGAAGAGTATTCTAAATGCTTAGAATTAGATTCTCTAGTGTACTTTTTCACTTGCGTAAGTTATTGTAAATGCTCCCCGTTGAGTTGTGCAAATCTTTCTTATCTTTGTTATGCTCAAAGCAAATTTTCATTAAATGTGATTTTGTCAAGTTTGTTCTACTATTCTTTTTAGATTGTTAATTGCAGGTATAGCTCGCTCAGCTAACTTCCTACCTAGGTCATTGTAATCCAAGCTCCTTGATTGTGGTTATTTCCCAATGAAGATTTGGTTGGTTCATTCTTTCGCTAAATTTTTATTAGTGTTTACCTGGTCAAGAAGTTAGTGAATTCCGAGCACAACGACAATTCTCCTTTTGAGATTACTTCTAGTCATAGCTTATTTTTTGCTCTTGGCGGCGGCTATCTCCTGGTCTTTGGCCACGGCTTTTTCTGTTTGCTCGGGTTCTCAAAACCCATATTCAACAATTATTAAAGTCAATTACCATTTTCGCTATTATCAAATTTCACTTGGCTGGAATTTGTTGAGGCGCCACGTGAACTTTGTTTTTCCCTTTTGCATTTGCACTTTGATTCATATCTACTTTGGATTTAGCATGCTCTTCGAGTAACCTATTCTGATTAGTTCTAAATACTAAGCTTGATCATAATTATGATCATAATAATAACTACACTAATAATTATTTGTAAATGAGCTACGAGCTCTTCCTTTCCCATGAACTACTTTGTCTGGTTCGTTCAAACACTCATTCTGTGTTACACTTCAGACGTTCTTACTTAGGAATCCAGTGGCATAGCCTACAACTCGTTTATCTATTGTTGATTCTTGCTAATTTTTATAATATATTCGTTTTACTGGAGTCTGTCTCTTTTACTCCATATTTTCCTTTCGCTAACAATCCTTCTCCTTTATTTACTACATCTTCCCTATGATAGTGGTTTGAAATTAATTCCAATTGCTCCAACCAGACGTTCACCTATGTGACTTAAAATGTTACAATCAATAAATCACCATCAAATAAACTTACTATTTCGAAATTGGCGATAATGTAATACCTGCTGAAGATATAGCCCCATCGACTCTATACATTCATGTTAACAGTCATGTGTATTATTAAATCATATAATAGATAATGCAGTATATACTGTAATTCAACAATTACTGAAAATGTTAATGAACGAATAGTCACATATCAGGGACTTTATTCGCACAAGTCACAAAACGATCACACTGAATATTGCGAACTACGACTCTCCTGAATAATACTGTACGAAATATTAAAATCTATAATTCACTGTCTAATAAACTTGCAATTGCGAAGCTTGGCAGGAAAGCAGTGATGTGCAAGCGTTCCACTCTGACGAAGACAAACGTCCATCGCATTTAGGCTATATTTCCAAGGTAGCAGTCATGCATAATTTCAAAAATTTAAAATCCATCAATAAGAATGTAAATTGATCAATTTGCAAGAAACCTAGTAAAAGGGAAATCTTTTGCGAGAGACCTCATTTGCAAAAGACTATCTGACGGAATATTAAACACAACTGACGTCTTCAATTTGTAAAATATTCTTATCAACAATATTTATGATGCAATGAATGATGAAAACTGACGTCAAATTCCGTGTAAGTCGCTAGACATGGTCAAAATTCGATTTAGGCTGTCCTTGAATGTAAAAATGTAAATTCCAACTGACGAATTATTTTAACATTTCCACAAATTTTGATTGATGATTGTGCACAGGTTACTTGAGATGTCAAAGTCTCAGAAAATGGTTTAAAGAAATATCAGATGCCTTACGTCTATATACTGTATTGAAAATTTAAGTATAGAACACCATGAGATATTGCAGTGTGAGCTTGGTTTATGGAGCACAATAGGGTTTCCCTGTTTTCCTTTTTACTAATATGGACTTGAGGAACTTAGTACTTTTCTCGGGATATTGGCAATATTTGATGCAAGAAACTCACCACAAAAGTTCTACTGATTTCAACTTCACAGCAATATCAATAGTTAATAGTGGGGCACTCAATTAAAAGTATGTTACCTATTCTTTACGGAACATTTTTGTACTTGTACGGTACCTTTCCATACTTACTAATCACAAGGCATCATTAGCCGAGTGTAAATCAATGAACTCTTTATGAGCCGAAGATTACTATGAACTTGCAGTTGTTTCTTCTTCCCTATCAATTATACGCCAACACTGCGAATTTTCTTGTCTAATATGGTATTAAGGCATGTTTATTTCTAATTTACGCTGTACTTAACGAATTAGGTTTGAGAATAACTTCTAGTCATCTTCTTTATTTCTTTATTTCTTTCTTTCATTCTTTGTTTCTTTTGTCTATCTTTAAAATCATTTTAAACAGAATGTTCTGTAAGTTCCAAAACAGTTTTGTTTACTTACAGCACACCAGAAAGCTACTGAAAAATATGGATTATTTTGACGAAGAGGAGAAGTGGGTTAACAACGAAGAGACCTTGTTAAAATATCCTCTCTCGTCCTTTCCTGAAATTGATGAAATAAAGGTATGTAATATCCTTCTCATACGGTAATGATTTTTGTACATGCATTACGTTTTAGCTTATGTTGATTTTCTGATTCATTGATTAGGGAAAATGGTTTATATTTTTATTTATGAAATACAGTCGAACTTCGATATCTCGAAGTGCCTTTGGAGATAAAAATTACTTCGAGATATCGAAACTTCGAGATATCGATTTTTTTTTCAAAAAGAAAGAAAAAAAGAGGGAGGTGTACCATTACAGTATTATAAACATACGAATAGACAACTGTTGCTACTTCTGATATTATTGTTACTAGAACTTCTCCTATGGGCCTTCCAGCTAGGGTTTAATGCTATCGTATTAATTATTTACTGTACATGTTTCAATCCATTCTACTACAGTGTATCTATTTTGTTAAACTACTACACAGTTTTACAGTATTACTAGTACATTTTCATTTTACAGTACTTACAAATTCAAATCTTTGAAAAGAAGTCCGTCAGTTTATTTTGCTTCCTTTTCTGCAACACCCGGTTCTCCACGAAGTTTTCTAACCATTACTGTCACTCTTTCCTTGCTTCTTTTCCCACCGTGACACGTTTCCCCTTTAAATGCGAGGCTCTTTTCTGGCAAACATTAAAAAAAAACAGACCAGTTTCATCGGCATTGATAACATCACGAGGGTCGTAATCTGCCAGTAGAGTTGGTAGAACGTCTCGTCGATAGTCTTCACAGTCAACCTCAGATACACTAGCACTTTCACCTGACGTAACTTTGTACACAATTCCGTTTCGATGTTTAAATTTATCTAGCCATCGTGTACTAGCCTGGAACGTTTCTATGCCTAACTCCTCAAAAAATTTGTGCTTTTTCACGAAGTATGGAGCCTTGAAATGAATGTTCTTGTCCCTCATACACTTTACCCAGTTAATCATAGCTTCCTCCAACTGAGGGTAACTTGAGCTCTTAAAACGTTTCATCTCCGATGAAAAACGTGACTCCTGTTTAGCACTAGAAGTCTTGTCTTTATTTTTCATAATCGTTGACAGTGTGTTAGCTGGAATGCCGAATTCTACCGCAATATCTTTTTTCCTTCTCACACCCTTTTCCACTTCGAAAAATTAACTTAAATTTTTCACTTGCACTTAAACATTTCAGAACAAGTTTCTTCTCCATGGTGTTTGCATTACTGATTTATACATTAGGTCAGAAACTACAGGACAGTGCTCTCTCACCAGGCTTATCGGCCAAGGACACGAAGGGTGCGGGCATGCCATAAATAGCCGGACTTTCCCTCTTACTGTTATTGTCTGAGGTGTACAACGACCCAAATCCGTCTCCTTGCCCTCAGGCTGCTCTGGAATGTAACAGACCACACGATACTGACAGAAATAACTTATCCAAGTACCGTACCGTACCCAAGGTGAACAAAAATCTCATATTCCAAGCCCCAAGTCACAACTCCAGCCTTCATGGCTTTTAGTGCCGGGAGTGTCCGAGGACATGTTCGGCTCGCCTGATTTTGTAGCTGCTTCTACGCGGACACCCATGGCGTGAGCGACATGGACCGCCGCGGGTGGAGTGTTGTCTGGAGAGGAAAGTTTGAATGTAAGGACTAGGAGTTGGAAGGTAGCGGCTGTGGCCTATAGTGAGGGACCAACCCCGGCATTTGCCTGGAAGGAAGATGGGAAACCACAGAAGATCAACTTCAAGGTTGCCAGCGGGGGGATTCGAACCTCCTCGCCTCTCGGATGTGAGCGACTGCTGCAGCCACACCGTTACGACCACGGTTAACTCACCCGGTATTTGATTGTAGCAGGGTCAGATGAAGTGTAATGCAACTGTTATATGTGATAAAACAACACGTTTAGTCCACTAGTCTGGTGCAAGTCTTCGAAATATGCACCACTTTGGTGACCTCCATGTCAACAATACCGTTCCAGTACCTCAAACCTAACCCCTCTGAGTGGTAACCAACAATGCTAACACTACACGACGAGTGAAAACAAAACAAATATGGTAAAAAGAATCTAGATAAACAATATGTCAAACAATGGAGTGATTCAACTGTTTTCTTTGATGATTATCTGTGCCAAATATTGAAGAATATTTATGATGGGATTTTTAATCTTTCACGGCCACGTAATAAATACACCAAATTCTTTAAGATGTTATACCGTGTCTGAGCACTTTGCCCACTGCTTTCTACGTCCCATTGTTGCTGTCCCTGAAAGGATAGATACAGGGTATACCGATCGTTTGCTGAGAAGCCTAATCAGCAGAGCTGGGTAAAACACACGGTATAGTACCTAGAAGAATTTGCTGTGTATAAAAGCACGGTGTTTTATCATACATGAACTACCTACAAAGGAAGATGACCTCGATGTTACGCCCCTTGGAACTATATTCACCAGCACCAGCACCAGACCGTTTATGAATAAATGAAGTTGCCAATAGCAGTGCCAATAATCACAAAAGTAAGTTTAATTCAAGAAATGTTGTATTCTTGATATTTGCATTAAATGGAAGATTAAAAATGTGCCCAATAGTTCTGTTTTGAATTACTTATGGTTCATGTATCACATTTTTTACTTAATTGCCTCAAATCACGTTCATATGTACAAACAATGGCTACGTATTAAGAAATAATTTATATCCTTAAGAAGTTTATTTATCGCAATCAGACACCTTAATCTGTAAAAAAGAAAACAACAGGAAAGTAAATTTATATAATTACTGTAAGTAAATCAATATAGTGTAATAGAACCAAGAAAGGGTAAATACTGCCAGTATTTAGTTTCAATATGACACTGATTTAACCATTTTAATGAATCTCAGAATCTGGGAATGTTAGATTACTTGATTTTAAAGTGTGAAGATTTTTATGTGAAATGCGGTATTTTGTTTATTTTCATGTACGGTACTAGCATCTTATTAAAGCTGAAGAAATAAATTAATTCATTAACATTGTGCTGCAATTGGCCCTTCAGCCTCATTGTGTCTTGTATAATATATATGTGCCATCAGTTAAAAACAGCATCTTCTTTTCAGGCTATTGTCGTGCCGTTTGCAAATCTAATTTCGAAAATAAATGACTGGAAGCTTGCCCACAGAACTTGGCTGTTTACCAGATGTAATGAATTCAACGCTCAGGAAGTGGACACCACTGTCAATAGCTACCACACGTATGTCAAAGAGATTAAAATTGAGATCTAGAAAAATAAGAATAAATAAGTTCAGTGGCGAGTCATATTCGATATATCTGGGTATGCTGTAGAGATATATTTAGAACTTACCTTCCTATGTTCATACCTTTCCTTAACACGACAGTGGTGACTTGAATAGTTCGAAACCATTGCAAGCAACCCAGTAAAATTATAGATCAACATCCATATTAACCCATTCATTTTCTGAGAATTTCGACTGATAAGTTGATGAAAATTGTACGTGGCATTATGGATATATCACTGATTGCAATTTTTGTAAGGACCATTTCTATTGCACGATGATTGTTTGAATATGAAGCAGTAGGGGCATTCGACTTCGCATGGTAATGAGGAAGGAACATCTAAGATGGGATTGCAAACGCCAGGCAAAATCTACCTGATCTTCCAGATTCACCGTATGGCTGTAGCGAATGAAGACTACAAGAATATGATTCCAGCCATTGAAGATGGGCTGCAACTGTAGCTGTACGAGATGACCTTTGATTTGGTGTTCCACTCCCAAAGGAACGCCATGGGAATCCGGAAGTTAGGAAAAGGACCAGTGGACGAGCAGACTGCAGTTGAGGGCTCAACTCCAGGACCACGTGGTGACGCTGTGGACACTGATTGCTGAAGTATGGTAGAGAAAGGCCATGATGTTTTTATAGATGCCTGTTGATGTTGAGATATTCTTCGGCTAATTGAGTCTGTAATTTATTGTACCTTTTATTGTTAATTTCTTGTATTTCTTCGATCGTTGTTAGGAGTATTTTGTACTCAGTAGGTTTGTTAGCATTGTTTGGGTAGGCTGAAGTCATTTTAGAGCAAAACATTCTGGATACCGTGACTTATTTTCTAGCGTGTTTGATATTTAGCTTACTGAGTCAGTTGAACTTTGTTCCAGATAGCTTAATTCCTTGTGATTGATTGACATCTATATTGTAAGATAGATGTTCCACATTGGTTGAATAAATTGAGGAATAGATGTATAAACTTTTTATGAGGCATATAGTAGAGTCAAGATAGGTGTTTGTTGTTGATGATACTTTGAAGTCTTAACTAGATGCAACATCATTGCTGAGTTTAAAGTGAGGCATGGACTTAAATTATACAGATTGCACTTTTGATTTACTGTATTTTCAGGGTGATACAAAATATACTGTAAAAGAGATGAATTCTTGAAATTATTATGAGGAAAATAATTCACACTGTGACAGAAATAGCTTATGTGAATATAGGAGATTAGAGCTCTTGACATTTTGCGCAGTTTAATTACATGAACAGAGATTACAGTCCATTATTAAGATTACATGAGAAAACCAGTCCATACTATTTAAGATTTAATATGGCAGATAAATTGAGTGATACAAAGTCTGCGTGGCGCTCCATATTTACTGAGTACAGTTTTGTAGGACTGGCTGTGGTTGGCAAATTTCCTGGGACATTTCCGTGCGAAGCTTTTATTTCAGAAGGGTTATTATCATTTTAAATGATCTTGTCGACTTGGTCGTTACGCTGGGGTCTGGTGATACGTTACGGTGACGGGACGAAATGTACCTAGATGCACTGAGGTGTGTGACGTCATAGTACCACTTGGTGCATGTGTTCCCCGACAATCTCTACTTCGTTAGTATAAGACAAAAATCCCCGATCTTGGACGTCACCGGCAATCTCGAGAACCACTGAATGGATTTTGATGCGGTTTTTACCATTCTGTAAAGGATATCTCGGGGAAAGATTCTGTAGAAAATAATTTATATATGATCAAAGGAAGCCATGCAGTAACGATTTCAGTGAAAAAGTCGAAAACAAACTTAGCGTCCGTGCGCTTCTTAAGCTTACGCTGGGCAAACCGTTAAAAATATCAATATACTATGAGCGTAAGAATTGGTCAGCATGAAAATTTCTACAAAAACGTCCGCGAGAGCATATCTCTATCTTCAATACATCGCCCACTACAGGTGTTTTAGACTGGATGGAAGGGGCACGTCATCCAGCCATCTCCCTCCGCGCGCTTGACCTTGCTTTGTCCTTGGTTTGCACTTGCCGTTCGCGAGTAATTTGAAACAAGGTAAAGTATTATAAAGCAAGATAAGTATTATGCAGATAATTTTCTAACCATGTCAAGAGTCTTTGGCTTCGAGCGAAGCAAGAAGCCTCCAGCCTTTCTAGCATTTTTCAGCATTTGTAGTATTTAAAATGATACAAAGCCTAGTCTTTCAGGCTGACTGTCACTTTTTTGTTTGGGTTAGATTAGCAGAAAATTCCTCCAGAGCTACATACGATTTTATTGAATAAATAAAGTATAAGATTCTATATGAAACCTAATTTTTAATTATTTATTGTTGGTCTGGACATAGGCAATTGTGTTAGTCGCAATTTGCTTATCAGAGTAGGAGGGTACTAGTGACAGTTGCATAATTAATCTTAATTACTGGAAGTCCACCTTAATTCATAATAGCTAGAATTCTTGGCTGTCAATCCTTGAGCTACGAGTTCGATTCTCGCCTTAATCAAGTAATTTTATTCTGGTTTAAAGGCTGCAACTGGGTACACTTAGCCTCGGGAGGAAAAACTGAGAAAAGGTGGATTCGATGTTCACCTCAGGCACCCTAGAAGTAGTTATCCTCGGTTTCCCACTTCTACTAACGTTTAAGGCCACGGCTGCCTTCTCTCCAATCCTAGCCTTAATGACGAATACCCATACTACCACAGCCATCACAATGATACGGGCTATCATGCAGTTAACACAAAACCTAAGTGAACGTGGTTATATGACCACGTTGTCAAAATTAAACCTAAACGAATCAACAACAAACAACAGTCTTAATTAAAGTACGCATCAAATATGCAGGTGACAGATATTGCATATGGTGATGATGATGATATGGTCTAGTAAACATCCTAGCGGTCTCCATTATTGATACGCTTACATAGATTTGTTCCACTGGAATTTGCAAAGGCCTACAGTGCATATTTGTAGATATACACGTATTACATAATAGTAAAACAAAACTCTCTCATTAGAACATCAGCATTACATCTCTGTGAATTACAGCGATGGAGAGTAACACTTAACGATCTGTCACTGAGCCTGACTGAACTCTGTTTGTAAAAATAAATCCATTCACACGTACTGTAGTATTTTACTTTGTTGATATATCAGTTCACGTACATGACACCAGCAGCATCAGTTTGTCCCCTCTTATCCGTTCACTCGAAGCCAAACACACGGCTGCTCACTTCAGGAATAGTGGGCATGCTCTCACAACGACCCATCTTGCAGCGTGTTATTGATATTGTGTGATTGATTTTCTCTACGCTGTGTTGGAATTATGACTTCTTTATTCCTTACAGATTATTCAGACAACTTCTCAGAGATTATAGGGTCACAATCCAGACAATGATAGTGGAAAATAACCCTCGAAGATTTCAAGGAAGTTTAGATGACCCAAACAATTTACCAGGGCCTATAAGGTTATGCACACAGACACTGGACGAAATTGAGAAATTCAAGGTAAGACTGGCCAACACTTGTAAATTCACTTACAGTTTTTTACAATTTCCAATTATCCTCTTTTATTTGTGGATATTTTACGAGTATTTATTCAGCTTTCCTTAGATATGTGTATTGACATATTATAAGCCATTTTTCAGTGTTGCCTAAGTAATGTATTTCAGTCAGTCAACAACAGTGTGCCCAATTACATTGGGCGGGGAGTATCAATTAATTTCCTAGTGCCCGAATAACGTTAATTATTTATACATATAATAAAACACTTCTCACACAAATGGGCGATTTAACTGGATGAATAGTTTCGTTCATCAAGCGAACATCATCATATCCTGCTCACTTAGGCTTAATTTAGGTTCGGCGGATATGTATATAACTCTTAGTGTACAAGAGTATTTGCCATTATTAAGCTACAAGAGTTTTTTTATTAACCTTTGTAACGAGTCAGATTTGTTTATACATTATTTTTATTCCATTAGTTTATTACATTTCTATAAGTATTGCGCTTTTCGTTGATAGTACTTTTTATGTGTTTAAATCTGTAAAACCTTTGAATCGTTAACTTCTACCGTAGCGGGCTTTTCAATTCATCGCGTTCTAAATTATTTTGTTAGTAGCCGTTACTATTCAAATTTCCTATTTACGCAATGAGCGTGAGGGAGTGAGAGGTGTGATCAACCAATTTCTATATTGATGTAGTCTAGTTTTTATTTATATATCTGTTTTTATACTTTCTGTAAATTCATTACGGTATATAATATGTTGCAATTATGATCAATGTAATTTATATTTGTCAACGGAAATAGTTTTGGTTCTATATACCGAGTGATTCAGCTGCCCCTTCCAATATTGTTTGTTGCAACCCAAAAAAACGCGTGTTGGAAGGAAGGTCGATAATTCTCTACTTGCGTCCAGCATGGTACGAATGTACTGCAAGAATATCCTGCAAACGATACTGAATACTATTATTTTTCCATCGCCTGTAGTCACATCGAGGGAAAAATAATAGGGTTCGGTATCTTTTGCAGGATATGCCTGCAGTGCATTAGTTCCATACGAGATGGAAGCAGAGAAATTTCGACCTTCCTGCCATCACGCGCTAGATGGCTTGCAGTAAACGATATTGGAAGGGGCTGCTGAATCATCCGGTATATATTTCGAGTTCTATGTATTCATTAATGTACCCTTCTTAGTGTTGTGTAGGATTTTTATTCACTTGTCAATAATAGTGAAGGAGTGGTCTCTTTGCATCATATTTTTGCCCATAGAAGAATGTTTTCTGTAATGTATTGCGTTATGATGTTCCTGCTAACGGGTTAACATATTCCATCCTGTTTTCCCTATGTACGTAGTCTTATATAAAGCACATGATAATTTACTTGTACCGGAGTTTGAAAATTTGTTTTCTTTAATTTATAGTATGTAGATTGAAAATTACTTTACTGTTAGTGGTTGTTTTTTAAAGCGACATTGCAATTATTTTTTAAATATACTAACTAACAGATAAATATTTTTGTCTGATGTATTTAAAAATTAGGTATGTTTCTCTTTCATTAGGTGCATCTATCACCTACTTGCTCAATTGTTTCTTTTTGATATAATATTTATGTGTGCGGCATTGCATATTGATGTGATTTCTCATAATTTTGGATATATCGTACATTTGTTATGACTTAAGGTCATATTCCGGTTATATTTACAGACACGATATGTGGCTCTCTAGGAATCAACATCTCAAACATCACAATGGTGACAAATGGAAAATTTGACATTCTATGGATCAGAGCGTGGTATGTCAGAAGTCTGATTGGTAGTGGTAGGTTAGTGAACTTGGAAAGGGAAATGGATAAGTTAAAATTGGATTTGGAGAGATATATGGAGTACACTGATAGGAAGAACAGGACTACAGGATCATTAGCACTAAATCAAACAACGGTTATGCGGGGGCATGTCTCATATTGAGTAAAAGACTTGTTCAACGGGTAGAATGTTATGAGCAATGTAGTCAAATGGCTACTATAGCTGACCTCGATACGAAATCTAAGTGCACCACAGGGACACGAGTCTATATGCCTATCACCCAGGCAGATGATGCCGAATTTGACAAGCTGTACCAAAAAGGAGATGAATTACTACGTCATTTCATGGGTGACGAAAATCTTACAGTAATAGGAGACTGGGAAGCTTCGGTTTTAAAGAAAGAGAGTTCGATCAAGGAAGCAAGATGATAGTCATAGCACAAGGTAGTCATAGAATATAGGCTATTATCCAACAACCACTACAGAAGAATATACAAATGGATGAGACCAAGAGATGTAGGACGATTTCAAATTTTCTTCATCATGGTCAAGCAGAGATTCCGCGTCCAGATTTTGGACTGAAAATATTTCCGCGGAGCTGGCATAACCTCGGACCACAATCCGGCTGTTATGAAAGGCAGATTGAAGCTGAAGAAGTTGAGGAAAAGTAGAAACAAAAAAATGTGGGCCATATAAAACTAAGAGAAAAGGATGCGAACGAATGGTTCAACTGGAGTACAAGGACTAATGAATAACCCTGAATGAACTTGCAATGCAGAGGTCTGGACGTATCTGAAGAATTAAATAACAAAATCCCCGGATGAAAAATGTGTGTGCTAGAATATAGCTTTCAATATCTGTGATTAAGACTCCTCCCGTGAGATGGCATCGTTCTGTAAAAATCCACGGGAGTGAACTTATTAGAAAAGGCAAATTTTATGAATTACGAAAAGTAAGCTACAGAATTAAGTGCCATTAGATAATGATCGTTATCATAGCCCTTCATACAAATCATCTTTTCTATCGCCTGAATGAGATACGAGAAATAAAAAACAAGGTTTTAAAATGATTTCGGACTGATGCCATCTTTAATGTGTTAGAACAATTTAACATAATTAGATGTCTTTAAGCTCTGAATAAAGATTTGCTGTGCCAAGTTTCATTGCACTCGGGTGATGAGATAGCCAGAGAAGTGATTTTTGTAATCACTTAGCTACTAGGATGTTGTTGTGTTTCTCAGGATTTGGAAAGTCACATATTTGTCCTTACTTTACATCATACAAAATTTCACTTTGAATACTTTAATAGTTTCGGAGATATTGAGATCCGATGAAATGTATTGTATGGATGCCATGTAGGATTGTTTTATATATATGTTTTACAGAATTATATGCCACAGATGAATATTATTGTGGCTCATTACACCAACCTACATTCTTATCGCTTGTTTAGGACACGAGAAATATGAACGTGATTACAAAAATTCAGCATAGCCACCATTTTTAAGTTCTCATGAAAATTTAATTAAATTTGACGCCAATATATTGAGCCTTGTATGCAGATTTATCGTGCTAAGTTTCACTGCGCTTGGATATAATTAAGTTGCGAGAAAAATCCATAAAAACATTCAAATTTCCCGTCGTCGCCAAGTTAGATTTTTGTTCATCAGGTTAATGAAAGGTCCATAGATGAACGTATGCTAATAGCTTCTATCAACATACAAAATTTCAGTTTGATTGCTGTAATAGATTCGCAGATATTGAGAACCGTCTAAATCTTTTACATGATTGCCATGTTGGATTGTTTTATATGTAGGTGTCAGAGTTATGTACTATTAGATGAAGATTAGATTATTCAAAAGTTCACTTCGATCGCATGATTAGTACACAAAAAATTAAAACTTAATTTCAAAATTTTGCACAGCCGCCACCTTGCTTTTATGAGAACAATTGCATTGAATTAGTTGCCAGGAGATTGAATGTTGTGGAGGCATGTAGGGTTTTAGGTTTCAGTGCGCTCGGTTGATTAAATCTCGAGAAAATTCAATTTAAATATGTTAAATTTGCTTGGTCGCCTTGTTGGTGTTGTTCCTAACATGTTTTTAAGCGTCACATAGCTGAACTTAACATACCGTAGTAGTTTCTATCAACATACAAAATTTCAGGGTGACATCAATAATAGTTTTGTAGATATAGAATGCTGATGAATTATTTCGGGCGGCGAAATGTTGGATTGGTGAAATGTATTTAGATTTCAAAGGCAAGTCGGGGTCGGACAAAATAGTACTATGTCCTTACCGTGTTTTTATTGAAATCGGTCCAGCCGTTTTGTTTTATTAGGGACTCAAGCACACGGGCAAAAGGTGATTTCATAAGCCTATTGTTTCATATGATAGAAATAGGCTAAAATATACTAAATTAATTCTTCACCAAACTATTCGTTATGCTATTGATCATTTAAGCTATATATAACTGGCATAACCGAAATTCGTTTCTTCATTTATTTCAGCCATACCTACCATTCATTCATATGTTGAGTAACCGTGCATTGAAGCAAAGACACTGGGATGAGCTGTCCAAACTCTTAGAGTATGACATGACCCCGGATTTAAATAAGTATTTCAAATACATCATGAAGCTGAATCTTCAAGGGCACAATGCTGAGTAAGTATGGTATTGCTTCTCCACGGAAGTTAATGCAAAAGCCTTGTTCTTAGTTAATGAATGTATTTAATGAAAGTCAATATAAGTTTAAGTGCAATATTTCATTAATTGAAGAAACAATTAAGTTCATTTTGCAAATCTGTATTTTGAGAGTTTGTGCTAATAATGCTCATTGATGGGCTAATTATACTACGCTGAGCATTTTCTGTAGAGGTTCCTATGGACTTAGTCGCACACGGCTGAATGTGTTACGTATCTTATCGCATTCCTATGTTCATTATAACGTGTATCTACTCGTCTTCCGCTCTGTCCAATGTAATTAACTTGACAACCAGTGTCTTGTCATGTAATAGAACATACCCCTGACTTTGAATACGGGTCTTGTTTATTTAGATTACTATTTTGCAGGTGCCTCCCGGCGAACATATGTGTGACACGGGGCACAGCTTTACTAAAATCGAAACTGACCTAAAAATAATTCATCACGAATTGAAAGGCAGAGCTCTCGACATAAAGGAAGCAATCGAGATTCACCTAGCCAAACAAAACAATCTCAACAATCTAATTGAACACACTTTTATGGAGAGTTCACCTCTTTTCACTCTAATAAAAAACACACCCTGTCGAAAACAAGACACAACTTAGCGATACAGCCAAGCTAGATAAAACTAAGGGGGGAAAATAGCGGTGGTTATAGGTAAATGTTATTTGGATCAGGTGTACTATGTACTCTTTTCTGCAATAAACCTAGGCCGTTACGCGCGGCAGTATTAAAGTTGCTGGGACGTCTTCAATAGACCGTGTACCACTTAGTTTAAATGGCTTTTTAGTCCACGCGTGGCGAAGATAGTTCCACGGTCTTTAATAGTTGTAGATCTTCCTGTATTCAATAACATACATTCTTATCTAGACTTGGGAACGTCACACAAATAAACATGGCACTGACCTCAGAACGAACATAGTAACAAAAGGGGGAGAAAGGGAAAAACCAGTCTCGTCCAGTTAACACCCGGGTTAGTCGACTATAACTGGTACCAGAGTGAACACGAAACTGCTTGAAGTCCCAGTTAGGAAGACAACCGGATAAGTATCAGCCTGTATTATTACAGTATAACCATAGTTGATTTTGTATAACCATGTATTCACCCCGAACAGACAAATTCCGGATTTGTATCACCATTTTAGAATTTCACCTAACATTAGATATACCACATTTAGCATACACTGACAGTTGCATTACCAACACTGCAACTAAATAATTTTACATATTGTATATATTTTTCACCTCTATTCTCAAACATAGATGCTATAGCCTAAGTGTAATGGATCTGATGATGATCGCTTGTCGATCGAAACTGGTCATCCTAGTGTATTTCTTAATCTCATGTAATTTATTTCAGGATTAGGGCATAACCAAGCTCTATTTGGGTACATTCGTGTAGACCGACTGAAAAGCACCAAACTTTTGTTTGTCTAAATTTCTAGGTTAGACTTCGTTGGAACGCTCTATCAATGTTCCAACGTTCACCACTTGGTATCATTGACATCTGGTTGCCAAAGTTGGAACTACTTGAAATTGAACGGAATTAGTAGCTCACATTATGGGTTACCGCTTGAAGCAGCTACAGCCTCTGGCGAGCCGAACAGGTCCTCAGAAACTCCTGGCACTAAAAGCCATACGATAAATAAATAATAATAATAACCAGAACGAGAAGAAATAGCAGTCACCAAACCAGGGTGAATAACCTTTGTTTTTGGTACAAAAGTGGAATTGGACCTTACCAGAATAACCTTTAACCCCTTATATCTTAGTGGTCTGTCTTGAAGACAATACTATTTATGTATTCAAAGATTGAAACTTTTAGCCTAAATTCAACACATTTTCTTATGGAAGTGTTAATATTTTTGAAAACCAAATGCTATATCTGTATCTTATTGATCTATGGTGCTGAATAAATAAGAATAAGGCAAATATAGAAATAAAATTAATAAGTCAAATAACAAAAACAAATGTAAATGCTTAAGTTAAAATAAAATACAAATTTAGAATTAGAAACAAATATACAAAATTAAATTATAAAATTAATATTATAAAAAATAAAATTTAAAAAGTATGCAATTAACAATAATTCAAATAAGTAATATATAATGATTGAAATCAAAAAGAGAATCCAAATGATTACAATCAAAATTAGATAAATTGCCTACGAATAAAATAAAATATTTAAGAATTAAGTTTTGTCTTTTAAAGGTTAAACAAACCGGTTTGAGTGATTTATTGCTGTGTAATTTGGGGCTTGTCATCAGCCCGGACACTTGAGTGTGTGTGAAATCTATCTGACAAGCTGTGTTATTATAGTGACCGTATTAGTGTGTATGCCAGTAACTAGAGGCTAAGATTGGGAAGGAGGTAGCCGCGACATGAATTTGCTTTGAGAAACCACGGAAAACCACTTCTAGGATGCCCGAGGAGTAAATCAAACCCACCACTCATCACTCATCTCAACTGTCCCTTTTAGAGGCTGACCGACCTCATACCACGATTAAAATGCTTCATGACCGAGCCGGGATTCGAACCCAGGTCATATTCGGGGAAATTTCTTAGTAACCTCAGCGAATCGTTATAATGCAATGCATGGAATACGAGACCTTTCACGGCAGTGCCAAGAAATTACCACGTATACATTATGAGTGAATTTTTGTGTTACATTAGTTTCACAGCATTTATTTATCACCGTGATTGGGCCTAAGAGGACCGCGCGTATCGAAGGACTACAGCCACTTAGTTATTATAGTTGATAACAGTAGACAATATAAAGGGGAGCAAAACAAACCCACCATAAATGTTAATCCCTAACTACAATCTAAATATCAAGCGCACTAGTAGTTCGTTGTTTCATTTAGGGCCTAGTAAATCGTGGACATTTGACCCTGTGTACTTGGGTGTGAGGAGAATCTGTCTGCTTACCTGTGGTATTGTGGTGCCTGTAGTAGTTTTTGTATTAAATTGAAGCTGGTATTGGAATGGAGGCCATCGTGGCCTTAGATTAAGAACCATCCCGGCATTTGCCTGGAGTTGAAATGGGATATCACGGAAAACCACTTCTAGGATGGCTGAGGTGGGAATCGAGCCCACCTCTTCTCAGTATTGTCTCACGAGACTGAGTGTACTCCATTCCAGTCCTCAGACCAGAATTTAATTTCTTGGCAGTGCCAGGAATTGAACCTGGGCTTCTGGCTCCACAGCCAAGAATGCTAGCCGCTACACCACGAGGTGATCGCACTAATACTTATACAGGTATTTAACCTTACTAGCAACATTACCTATTCATCGTGATAATCACTAAACAAGAAGAAAAGATGTGTATGATATACCTCGGGTTCTAATGCCTAGCATCGCAGGTTATACGCCTTTTTAAAGCAATGCGTCATGGATAAAATTTAAAAGAATCAAAGCTGTATCTTTAGCATGTACATATTTACATTTGGCACCATACCACGTGGCTTGGCTTGTTAAAAATGGTTGGTCTACCCGTCACCTCTCCTCACGCACACACCGCTCGTGGTGAAAGTGCAGGCAAGGAGTGGAGATATCAATACCACGCGCCAACATTCAAACTCTCCATTTTGAATGGCACGGCAGGTATAGTCGTGAAATGCCAATAGGAGCCTCAAGTTCAATCATCTCCCAAACCTGAAACTAAGCCACACGCTAAGTTTCACCGAAATCAGAAGGTCGATTTGGTGAGTGTTACTTCTTAACTCTCTGCTGTCGACATCAGAAATAAACTAACCAAAGCCAGTGTGATTCAGTAGAAGAGAAATGGCAAACACTGCAACACAATAATGGCCGGGACAGTGAGGTCGTGTGCTCCGTGAAAATTGTGCTAATCAAGTGAAATAATACGTTGAATGAATACAGACTCGATTGAAGTACGCAGTATGTAATAGCAATTTCAAAAGTAATATTGTTGTTAAATTGAACTGGTAAAAGAAACTAGAACGTTTTTATATGAGATCAGATTGCAGAAAGTAAAGAACTGTTTGGGCTTATTATCGTACTGCCAACTTAAGAACTTAAAGGAGTGCATCATACTCTCTGATCTTCACGTCTCGATATTCACAATAATGGGTGTTGGCAAGACATGCAATAAACCAGTTACGAAGCATGATGCATCAAAATTCCAATGTAGTGAATGTCAGTTTTGGTTTCATGTCAAGTGTGTGAAATTAAGTGAAAGCGAGGTTAAACATTTGAAAGTCAATGGGCGTGTCTGACGATGTGGTGACTGTTTGGTGCTGACACCTGACGGTGTGGAGCGGCAACTAACAGGTACAAGAGCACTGCCATCTATGCAGAAACTGCATGAACTGATACTGAGCATCAAATCAGACATCGCTAGGTAATCTGTGGACATGGCGAGTGTAAAGAATGAAATTGTGGAAATTAAGGTAGATATGGCCAACATAAAGGAAAGAAATTCCCCGACCGTAAAGGACCTGGGTAAATCTTTAGACCTGACCCATGAAAAATTGGATGAAAGTAGTAGACTGATATAGGATCAGCGTGAGCAAATCAGGGTTTGTATGAACCAAATGGACGCCTTGAAGGAAGAAACGTCAGCACTGAGAAGGCAACTGAAACACACGCAACAGTTAGTCGAAAATCTCAATCGGTACGGAAGAAGAAATACGGTCGAGATTTTTGGACTCCCAGAGACACCTAACGAGGATACCTACGATCTAGTTAGGAGAGTTGGACAAGCACTAGATGTCACAATTGATGCTGACAAGATTGATATCTGCCACCGCCTGAAGAAATACCCACAAAATCAACAAAACACCCCGGCGGGCGTAGTTGTGAAATTCGTCAGGCGAGCAGATAAGGAAACATTCATTCAGGAACGGAAAGTAAAACGCAACCTAAATACAATACATCTAGGTTATACTGTTAACAACCCCATTTATGTTAACCAGAGTTTGACACCACTATGATGTCTGGTATTTAGCCTAGCTTGGAACGTAAAACGTGAAAGGGGCTATGCTTTCCTGTGGATAGATAACTCTGGTGCCATTAAACTGAGGAAAAGAGAAGGAGATAGATTTGTACATGAACTGAAAACCATTGAATACGTAAACAACTTAATGTAGAAGTGAATAACACTAATCAGTTTCTTTCAATTTGCTCCCAAAATGTTAGGGATTTGAACACAAAAACACATGATTTCTACACAAGCATATTCAGCAATAGGCACGATGTCGTGCTCGTGACAGAGACTTGGCTTCCGGAATCAATGTACAACGCGGAGCAGGATGACAACTACTACAATGTCATTAGGCAAGACAGAGTAGGGAAATGAGGCGGTGGAGATTTAATTGCGGTGAGACACTACATAAATTATAATGAAATTTACTCTGAGCATGGAAATTATGAAGCGTTAGGTCTTAGAGTTCTGATGAATATTAAGGCCTATTATACTTTTACTGTTCATTTTCCACAAGATTCATATCTTGATACCTATAATAAATTTTATGTTAATCTAGGAGAACATTACGATGTTATTGGTAGCAATATTATAATCGCAGGTGACTTTAATATTCCCACAGTGAGGAGTGCTAATCAAGATCTTCTGAATGGCGATTGCCAAGAAAGAGCCTTATTCAATTTGATGTCACTACATAACTTACATTCTCTAAATGATGTCCAGAACATAAATTCCAGAACTCAAGACTTGGTCCTCACAAACTTACCCAAGATTGTGTCGGTCAGTAAGGAATGCATCCCCTTAGTAGGAAAGGATAACCACCATCCCACATTGTCTATTGAGCTAAGTCTAACTAATGTACCCATAGGTTCTAGTGAGGCCACTTTTACTATGATTTATAATTTTAAACGAGCAGACTTTAATAAAATGTATAGGTTATTGTATGAAACTAACTGGGAATATCTTAATACATTTCATGACATTCATTGGGCTGTTGAGTATTTATGTGACAAAATATATGCAGTATTTAATGACACTGTACTGTACTCGTATTTGCTTCATGAAATATTAAGTCATTTGAAAATTTGTGAAAATTAGCCCGTGTTAAATAAACTGAGGCTGGAAAGAGATCGCAAACTGGTTTGTACAACTCTGCGAGTTAACCAGTTAATCGGGCGGACCAATCACATAATTCACAGCGTGTATGAACCGAGCGACGGAAAGCCAATCTTCGGGTCTTTTGCGAAGCGAGCCGAGGAGCTCCGAAGGAGGGGAGCTGGCGCGCGTTCGATGGAATGTGATCTCGTATCGAGCGTCCAGGCATCACGCCAACGACGTGACCAACGCAAGCCAATAGAATGACGCGTTACATTGATGGAATTAATTAGCGCAATGAGAATATCTAATTATCAGCGATATTTAAACACTTCAGGCATCAGAGAAGTTGTTAAATAATATATATGAATTATTGGGACTTATTTGAGGCTAATTAAATGCTTAATTATGGAATAAAGTATATTCGTAATAATACGCACAATTTAGGCAAGTTTTTTTTATGAGGATACGGTAACTTTTCATGGATGTGGGAGAGATGCAACGAGATTCACGGCTCTTATTTCTCAAGTTTTCATTGAGAGTGGACGTGTCCACTGACTTCGCTACATTTAGGAAGAAAAAGCAATTATATTTTGATACGACATTGAAGAAGAGGTTATTACTACAAGTATTATACAAGCATCGAGAATTACGGCAAATACATTTGCGTACCGTACTTATTATCTTCTATTTTAATCTGCAACTACGAGATTGAAGCAACTACGTGAGAACTATTCGAAGCAACGCTTAAGAGTAATTGAAATTTATTCTACGCATTCATCACCATGTTGAACAAGCAAAAGTTGAGAGGGGAATCTATTATCATTGAATCTACAGAGAGTGAGATGTCTTACTAAGAAGCTACAGGGAACATAAGCTATGACGTCAACGAGAATATTCTAAATGACATAACATCAATTATGCGGGATAGATGAACATCTTTTCTCTCCTGCACAAATCAAATATACATCTACAGAAGTCATTTCAACTACTACAATGATGGATACATCTACCTCGTTAAACGGCGGTGAAGAAGAAAGAAGACAATCCTGTACGAGTGCGGCCAGGGGTATCCCGGTGCGTTTCAAGAGAGAAAAAGTAATCCCATCTCACTAAGAAGATTGCTAAGCAGAATGGACGCTGAAACCACACACTGATGATGGAGTTCGAATCCAGTTCCTGGCAGATTGGCGACTTCGGGAGGAGATCCAGGAGGTTCCCGCACTACATCTATAAGGAGCGATTTCCCAGAAACAATCCGTTTCTGATGAACAACGAGGGAGATACACTTCTAGTCAACATTACCCTGCACCAGGTAGACTCAAGACCAATCAAGTATCTCATATTGTAGAACTGTAGATACATTTGAGAATATCCGACAACTGTATTTATTGATGCCATTTTTCTACATCTTCGAATTTCATTATGCTTGTTGACTATATTTTTCATCGCTATACCATGGAGAAATTTCATTCTCGATTTTCATCGACATTTAATATTTTGGAAGTGATTTCGACGATTTAGATTTGCTATTTGAAATTCAGAATATGTGCGATTTCGAATTTATTTGACGGAGATTTTATTGTTTCGTTTAAGTTTGATTGTTTTAGATTCGATTATTTCGTGTTTTATGACGAATTTTTTTATATTGGAAACTATGTTCCAAGAGAAATATTGTTATTGAAGTATATTTAAAGAATGCGATCGGTGATGATCTATATTGAAGATCTGAACGAAGTTAAAGTCTGAATAACTTATCGACAGATCTGGTTGTGAAAATTCTTTATGTGATTCACAAATGTGAAAGTATGGAATTTTATTGTAAATAAGATAGTGAAAGAAAACAGAATAATGTTGTCATATGAGCAGAGGCAACTGCAAGCTACGCTATAATATTGAACGAATATAATGGTAAAGGAAATACTCGAGTGAAGTATAACAGCTGATAGAAGCTAGTATTAAAAAGGTTATTTATGACGGAATTGAAGTGTTATTGAAGGAATAGTATTTTATTATGTTACCTATTAAGATAGTACATCAAAGAAACCAATATTTTTATAATAGTATTTTTATTAAATGTTTATAAACTGCAATACGAATTTCGCAAAATGAATTTATGTAGTTTGAGAATACAATGAAGTATTAGGAAGGAAGGAACTGCGAAGTATATCTAAGAAAGATATTAATTATATTCCCGTATTGACGGAGGTTTGTGTTGTATTTATGGCAATGGGCAAATTATGTCATTGTTTCATTATTGTTGAAGAAATATCTGTAGAGACAGATCTGTGAAATATTTATGGTATTGGAAGTAAGGATTGTTAAGATGCAGTATTATTGTAAAAGGATTATTAGAAGTTATCGATATTGGTGGTACAGTTGAAATTCCTTGAAACTAGTAGGACAGCGGATCCTTTTTGAGGTTAATTCTGAAAGAAATTATAGGAACAATGGATCTTTGTTAAAGTTGAAAGTAAACTGAGATCTATCTAAATGGTTCTAAGTAGACACTAATGTTAATGGCAATTATTCGACGGAAAAGGAAAATTATACTTATTAATTATTTTTATTTAAACAAGAGACCAGTGGATGTGAACGAACTATGTCAATACTTAACTGTACGGATTATAGAATCCCGAATTGAAACTATTTATAATGAAAAGACATAGCAACGTGGAGATTTTCAATATTCTAAAAGAATCAAGGTGAGATGAGGAGTAGAAATGATGTAAATATTTTTCAAGTTTGAGGTTGGCATTCTTGCCATTTGTAAATAATTGTTCAAGATGTTAGTTGACGAACTACGTCGTAGACATTTGTAAAGTGTATATAAACGAGTTTAATATTTATAGGGATTTTTATTAATGTAATTTCAAGCGTATTTTATTATAAGTTTTGGTTGAAGTTTTCATCGCTTGTAAGGAAGGATTTTATGAAAATAGGAGACGGGAGTTATATTGTATAGATTAATAAATAGTAATTGTGATGACGGAGACCTACGTCATGGGTAAATTCAATTATTTTGCGGGTTTTTAAATTTAACGGCATTAATTTATTTTTTGTTGTTTACTCCCGTTGTCTAGGGCACAGCAGTTGTTTGCCATAGCTTAATTAATATTGTTTTATTTGAGCTTTTGAAAGCATTCTACTTTATATTATTGTTTCCAAGGAAAACTTATACGAAAATTATTTTAACTAGAAGCCATTTAAGTAATATTTGAGATGTTTACAGACGTAAGCTTTTATTCATGGTTTGAATTATATTTCGTGTATTTGTTTCGTAAATAAATCACAGGCACGTGACTTACTTTTTCATGATCTTTTTATAGAAATTTGGCATTGTCTTTGCAGTTTATTGGTAGAGGAATGTGCTATAGGGTGGAGGATTTTCCCAGGGACCTGATCAAAATCCTTACGCCCGAGATTTTTCATTCTCGTTTCCCGAGTAAAGTTGAGAACCCCTGTGTTTTGTAGTTAGTTACTATAGCACATTTAATTAATTCCCCTGTCCCTTATCCGGAGTGTATTTGCCAGTAGCACTGTGTAGTTTTTCTAGCCGGGGACTTCAAGATGCTACGATCCATTTTTCAGCTGCGGATTTTTGTGGATCATTCCAGGAATTTGGGTACAGTACCTTTCATAAAAACGCATAGAAAACGTTCATACCCTAGTTGGTTTAATTAAGACATTATCAAACATTCGAAATTAAAGGAATATCATAGCAAGAAAATGAAATCATCTTCATTCCACAAAGAATATTTTATCAGGTTAAGAAAGATAACAAAGGCTTTGATTGACACTGAATATAAGAAATATATAAATGACTCTGAAAATTTAATGCAGAAAGATCCCAAACAATTCTGAAATTATATTAAAAATAGAAAGGTAAAAACTAGGGTGAATTATCAACAGATGAAACTTGGCCGAAACTTGTTAAAAATGGATACGGAAATTTCAGACAGATTTGCAGATTTTTCTAAAGCAGTATATGAAGGTAAAACAATATCTAATGCACTCGATGATCATATAACAACGATACCTACTATTACCCCTCATTCACTATTCATAAAAGCCATAACCATAAAAGAAGTTGAAACTGCCTTCAAGAAATTGAAGCATAAAAAGTGCAGGTCCGGATAATATACCTCAATATATTATAAAGGCCTGTGTTGATGTCATAAAATATCCACTGTTTCTCTTGTTCAATCTCATTCTGAGACATAGCACATTTCCAGCAATATGGAAATTATTCAGAGCATGTCCCATTTTCAAATCCGGTGACTCCTCTCAAATTGAGAATTACAGACAAATAACGATCATCTCTGTCCCTGCCAAGGTTTTCGAAAAAAATATTTATTATAGAATTCTCAATCATGTAAAGCCATTTATAAGTAATTTTCAACATGGCTTCGTTCCAAACCGATCTACAACTACAAACCTGTGTAACTTTGTAGAGTTTGTCTCGAATGCATTAGATTCTCGATATCAGGTTGATGCCATCTACACTGATTTTTCAAAAGCCTTTGACAATATTAATCATGGTATATTATTACGGAAATTATCAGCCTTAGGATTCACGAATCAAATGTTAGAATTAGTGGCATCTTACTTATCAAACAGAAAACAGTATGTGTCCTATAGTGAAGCTAATTCCTTCACCCACATTGCAAGGTCTGGCGTGCCGCAAGGCTAAAATTTGGGGCCGTTATTTTATGTGATTTTTATAAATGATCTTCCCATTTCTATCAAAGAATTAAAACGAATCCTATATGCTGATGATCTAAAACTGTACAGAGTTATTAAAATGAACAGGATGTCCAGAAATTGCAAATTGACATAGAAAACAACCACAAATGGAGTCTAGACAATGACTTATTGTTTAATATAAAAAGATGTAATTTCATCATCTTCAGTCGGAAAAGACAATGTTAGGAATGGAGCTACAGAATGGATGGAAATCTTCTAACTAGACTGAATACGGTCAAGGATCTAGGGTTGTATATAAATCATGATTTCAGTTTCATACTAAAACCTCTGGGCTTTATTTTTAGAAATTCCAAGGAGTTGATGAATGCCAGGCCAATCATTACGCTCTTCAATGCATATGTGAGAAGTAAACTGGAGTTTAATGTGGCAGTCTGGTCTGCAATGCACGAGTCACATAAAAATCACATAGAAAGACTGCCAAAAAAACCTGTTACACTTCCTGTATTACAAGAATTACACAGTATAAGCCATCCAATGTACATTTCCTTACTCTAACTTGTCAGAATTCCAAATAACTAAACTTTCGACACGCAAGTTTATTGCTCAGCAGATATACAGGGTGGCGCACGAAATGTCATACATAGAAAATGGTTTATAAAATGTGTAAATCTGGGCTCACAACTATGTCCTTTCGTGAACAGAAACCTTATTTCATGCATGATTCGGCAGACATCAGCACATGCCACGCATGTGTACCGGCTTCCAGTTATACACCATGGCGGTTAAAGGGAGGTTGACGCGCGAATAGACGGTGAAAACAGTGTTGTTCTATGCGGATACAAAGAGTGTAAGTCGTACTTAGGAAAGGTTTTGTGTTAATTTCCGTAACCGGAGGGCTCCCTGTCGGCAGACGGTGTAAAGACTGGCCAGCTAATTTGAAACAGAAGGCAATATAATGGAGAGAAATCGGACCCATCTCAAGCCAGTCCGCTCAGCGGAGAATATTGCTGCTGTGAGAGCGGCTGTGGCTCGGAGCCCCTCCGAATCCGCCAAAACTGCCCGTGTTCAGTTGGGCATCTCTCGTCGGTCAATTCAGAAAATACTGCAGTCTGAGCATGACCTATTCCCATACACAATGACAACAGGCCATAAACTAACGGTGCTTGACAAGCAACGGCTAGTAGAGTTTGCTGCGTGGGCTATTGCAGAAGGTGATCCCGTACTGCACAATACATGGTTCAGTGACGAGGCTTACTCAACGGTGATGTGAACAAACAGAATGTCCGGGTTTGGGCGAAAGAAACGGCCTGTTATTGTGCACGAGGTTGAAAGTCATGATGTGAAAGTGGGTTGCAATTTCCAGTCATGGAATTATTGGTCCAATCTTCTTCAATGACACAGTCAACAGTGCGCGTTACATGGACATGTTGCAAAACAGTATCCTTCCTTAACTCTTTGCATCACGACTACCAATAAAGAGACAATGGTCCATGTTAGATGGAGCTTGTCCGCACACAGAAAATGTTGTTCTGGACTTCTTGCATGAACATTTCGAGCCCCGTGTGATATTCCATCGATATCCCGAACGTTTTCAGAGCTGCTCATTCTGGCCACCACATAGCCCCGATCTTAATCCCTATGACTTCTTCCTGTGGTGATATATGAAGGAGACAATCTACCGCCAGCAACCAGAAAATGTACTGCGATTGCAAGCGGCCATTGTGACTTTCTTCCGAGGGTTGAGTGAGGAGGTGTGTCGTAGAGTGGTCACAAACATGCAAGTTCGTCTCGCAACTGTTGAACGCCGAGAAGGTGGGCATCTTGTACATGTCCTGCATACTGAATAATCATGCACATTTCAGTGAATGTTGTAATGCCATTTTTGATTATTTATGTTGTATATTAAATATTCTATTAACAATTTTCAGTGTATGACATTTCGTGCGCCACCCTGTATTTGTACAAAATTATCAATGGTATCTCAGACACGAGTGAAACTTTAGGGCAAATAAATTTCAACGTGAGAAAGAAATGTCTCAGAAAACGTGAACTCGTAATAGTTAAAAATCTAATACAAATTTCCATTAATAAATCACCTACATTGAATATGTGCTGTACTTACAACAGGCTCTCAGCTGACAGCAATTTAGATCTTGGAATGTCCTCGCTAAATTATAGAAGAAAATTACACTTAGTTTTAGCTGTCAAATGATTCACTATAACAAAGATATTAAATTTAGCTGCTATTAGTTTTAGGTTTCACTTTCTTACCATCTTTCATTGCTATTGTATAACTTAATATTAGTACCTAAAAATATGAATCTAGTTTTACATTATGTGACCAAATATTAAAAATCATGCTTCATTTACTGTTATTGCGACTTGAACTTGTGTATATTTCTTGTTAACAATTTCTTATTTTAATTTTCAATTTTCAACTTTTACCATCTTTCATTGCTATTGTATTAGTACCTAAAAATATGAATCTAGTTTTACATTATGTGACCAAATATCAAAAATTATGCTTCATTTACTGTTATTACGATTTGAACTTATGTATATTTCTTGTTAAAATGTCTTTTTTTAATTTAATTTTTATTTTCAATTTTTATTTTTCAATATTTATTTTGTATTATAATATATTTTTATATTGTACTTTAATGTATTTTCATGTATTATCTGGTGTAAACAATTGTTTGCTACTGTAATTGGGGCACTGCCCTGTTGTGGCAATAAATAAATAAATAAATAAATAAATAAATAAGTAAATAAATAAATAAATAAATAAATAAATAAATAAATAAATAAATAAATAAATAAATAAATAAATAAATAAATAAATAAATAAATGAATAAGTGATATCAGAAAACTAAAAGAGAGGAATGAAAAGAGACGAGAGGTTTCTTCTGCATTTCTCACCATCTATAGGAATACGCACATAATGATCGACAGCAACATTACATCCATACATGGGGCGTAAACCCTGCTGCCCAATTGAAGCAGGCAGGTTGGGAACTGTTCATGGTGTTAAATTTAATTATCGGAGCAGTTTAGGCCTACGCTATATCTTTTGCGCAATACGATTCGCACCAAATTTCCCTCAATCGTCTAAGTCCGAGCATGACCCCTTCCTAAATATCCAGCGTAGAGATGTTTCCCCTGTACATGCATCCGTATAACCTGTTTTCTGACGTAAAATTTTTCTTTTGTTATGAGATGACCTAACCACTCTAATCTTGCTTCCTGGATCTTTGCCCCAAAGTTGGTACTTTTCCGTGTGTCACTCACACATAAGCTTCGGATATGAGCCTTCCTGGTGACGCAACGCATTCATCAAATTATCCTCATGTCTGTTACCCCTGACACCATACAAAATGTAAGTACCCGTACGTAAACAATGATTTTAATGGTGAAGATCAGGTGAATTGGACTGAAGAAATCAACAGTCATTAGGTCTTTGATGTCAAAGATAGAGGAATTTTTCCGTCGGCAGTTTGGAAACCACTCTGAAATCTTGATTTTTGCTTTGTGTCTAAGGATAGTAATGCTTGAAGGAGGAATTGTACTAGTTGCCAAAAAGCACTTTCCATGAGGGTATTGAAGATGTATATTCCAGGATGGACTGAAAATTGTGATAATCTCTACCAATAGTTCCTCTTGGGTGGATATATTAAATATAGGGATAAACATATCATAGCTACATCGCCTGTTCTAAACAAAGAAAGATAATTGCCACTACAAAACCCAGAAAACTTGGCAATAAGCTATCCAGCTCTAGACCATTTTCATTTCTGAATGTTTGGTACAAGCTATTCGAATGTCTTATTCTTAACATAGTTGATCCTATACTACTTTAGCACATCCCCATCCCAACGCAACTGCACCAATAAGGAACTACACTTATCTATACAGCTTGAAGCAACATTCCAGCTGCGCCGTAGGGCATCCCTTAATTTAATAACAAAGGGTGAATTGTCACCTTCAATTTTTGTTACGAGGTAAATAAATTGTAAAATATGTAAATAGTTGCTAAGTGATGAATCTATTTCCAAAGAGCTCAATTATTGAATGCACTTGGACAGTCAAACATTTTGCTTTATGTTTTACGTTACTTCGAAATCTAATTTTGATTGATGACGTTCCTCTCCAGGATAGAAGTAATCAGCGACAGTGCCTCAAGGGAAGAAACCCTTGCAAACTGTTTGGAGGAGATGAAACAAGAGTGGGAAGACGTGGTGCTTCCTATAAAAAACTTGAAGTAAGTATATGCGTCCTGCTTCGCAGCTACATTTTCTTATACTATAGGCCTAGTATTAGATTTTTGTAGGCTTGAAAGTCAGTCTACACATCGGATTATGAAATGTATGTCTTGATAAAACACATCAAAAATTCATTTCAGCACATAGTATAGTGAGTGAACGCTGTTCCACTTACGATTTTGCATATTTACTTGCTTTATACTTGAAGGCTTTCATTAAGCTTTAGAGAAAACATACAATAACCCACGCTATTGTGATGAATGAATGATATGTGTAAGTGGAATTATTAGTTACCAGGATTAGGATCGGTGCCGCAAGACTGGAAATAAGGTACCATCATGGCATTTAACTTGATTGTGAAAAGAAAACAGGAGGTCACTCTCATTACCAGCTATCCAGTCTAGTTGTGGAGCGTGACATAGACCACTCGGCTACACTGTTGGGGTCAGAACATCTTAATTTCTTCTGTGTAGGTCTGCAGACAGAGAAATAATATTCCGATCTACTTTTAAAGCCAAAATTCACATGCTACAGCCCACTCGACTCTTTCTTACTCCGAAAGAAAGGATGTGCGGGAAAAAGAGCGCCACCTCCCAATAGTTCAGTTTTTCGGTATCCCACTTCCACAGTACTGTTCAACAGCCCTTACAATGAATCATACAGTTTAATTCTGCAATATAAGAATAGACACCATGGAGTGAAAAGAAAAAAAGAAAAATTTTAAGTAATTGGATCTAAAGAAACTTCGCACTTAAGGAGCAGACTACCTCGCTATCTTGTGTTCAGCAGGCGAGTACGGTACCACTGAGCCACGCAGCCAGTCTAGGAGAGATACAGTAGAGGTCCTGTCCAATGAACACAATGTTAACAAAGCACCTTGTCAACGGGCCACACTATGTGGTGTATTTTTGGAAATACACGGAAAGAAAGAATTAGCTTTTGCTGTTCTTCATTACTTTTTATCAGCCCATTTATTTACATTTCTTTCCCGCACACACCAACATCGAACTGTTACCTCCCGTTTGCCCCGTGCATTTGTTCATTTTTTCTGTCAGTTTTTTACAGAAACGCATATTCCGTTGAACCAGCCTGACAGCGACCCATCGCTGCCTTCCGAACTTCCATTGCTTCAAGCCATGAAGACTTCTACATTAATCCGCAGGGCGTCGTGTTCTTCACCAAACAACTACTCAGTGAAGACACCTCTCCAAGAAGAATTTTGTTTTTGTAAAGTTTTTTCATGTTTATGTATAACCTCTTTGTTTCCTCCCCTTACTCGCCCGCTTCCCCCTCTCCTCGCCCGCCTACTGCTGACGTGTGCGTTGTCGCCCTCCTTCTCCGCGCGCGCTGCTCGCTCGCTCGTTCAGTTCTTCTCGACTTGTCTCCGTGCCGTGAGCAACCACTCACCCTCTCAAGTGCACTCAACTTCTTTTTGGACATGCCGTCCAGGCTAGTGTACTTTCTCTGCGTCTAGCAGCTCTCACTTGTACGTCGGAAGTCAATCCAGTCAGTTGGAGCTTATCTAAAGCTCGCCTCCTCTCCTCAAGAGGCAAACTTTTAAATTCGACGCCATGTTCGAATTTTGGAACCAACCGTCAACAGCAACATCGCCTTCTTCATGAAGCGAAGATAAGTACCGACTTCATGTTTTAACCACATTCTCATCGCTTTTAAAAGGCTCAATGCTTTTATTTGGATTTTATAGACAGTGAAAGTTGCTATGGGATAATAACTGCTTTCAAGAGATCTTCTTGATCAAACTCAAACTATGAAGTCTAACTTTCAAAATGAAAGATTTTCTGAGATGCTATCTCACATCGAGGGATATTTCTAAAATACCCACTGTCTATATAATCTAGTTTTCCGCCGAGGGATTCTCTACCCAATTTAAACAACTCATCTTAGCTCTGGAACCTTCCAGAACCTACACTCGATCTACCAGTTATACTGTCATGTACTTTCCACTCACATATGGGAATACTTTTTCAAACTAAGGAATCTTCCTTATGAACTGCTAATCAATATCTAATTTTTCTTCCTCCTTCGGGATTTTTCTGGTACATTCAACTATAACCTACACGTTTCTCAAGCAATTGACTCTCGCAAATCTAGTGTAACTAGTTATTTTCCACCATTGCAATAACTTTCTTTGCCATCAACGTTTTGTGCTACTACAGTGAACTCTTCAACTATATCAACAGACTATAGTGAAAACAGTGACTGTTCAACGTTTCATACGCGTCGCGCTCGTCCGAGTACAATAAATACGGCCATGAACACTTTTCCACAATCCCATTTGATCTTTCCCAAACCCTTTACTAACAAACTAAAATAATAAAATTGTTACTTTAGGTCTTTTTTCAATGAGGTGTCACTCTACACAAGTGCCCTCCCTTATTTGCTCCATGTATAACGAATTAATGTCTGTAAAACTTCGTGTCTAGTACACGCCTTAAATTATATTGTTTCTCCCTTTTAATGAGGGAATCCAATTCTTTCTACTCAAAATGAGTTATCTCTAGGTTTCACGAAAGGGAGATTTGCCCCATTTTTCTCGTGATCCCTACTTAAACATAGGAGTTCTAGAAACTTCCTTTCGATTGTTCTCTTCAGGTTTCACAATAAGTGACCTGCCCTATTTGTATAATCTCCTTTGTATAATCTAACCACGTAGTTCAGTATTAATACAAGAAGTTATAGAAACTTCTATTTCATTTATTCCTGTTTTGTTGTTGTTACTTTCCAAGTTGTTCATATTTCTAAGATACTTATCTAGAAATCCTTAAAGTACACACCTTGTACTTGATTTATTGTTTAACTTTAATTACGTCAGTTATCTTTAAATTTTTCATTTATTTATCTTAGCCATTTCAAAATCTTACGAAGATTTTAAAGCATATAAAAGGTTTAAAACCAAAAGAATTAGCAATTGCCTGGCGCAAACTTTAGATGTTTTCGGAGGTCTGCGACCCCAATTGTTTATAAAAATCAAAATTATATATTTGTTACAAAAACTACTTCTTTTTACATTTCTAAATAAATTAAAGATTTGTTCTTTGCTTTATCATTTCTCTAACATAACGGTTAGGCAAGATCCTGTCTTCCTTGACTCTTCCTATTTAATAAAAATAAATCTATTGATAGGGTGTTCACCACTTGTTGCATTTGAGCAAGAACTCTTAGTTATAACTTATGTCAAATTTTCTTCCTATTTCTCCATCCTTTTTCTCCAGTCCGAAACCCACTTCTTTTCCTTCATCATCTTCCCTTGGGGGTTAGGTTGTTCCCAAGCTAATAATCTACCCACTATGCCCAAGCTTGAAACCTGCTAAAAGACAAAATGTCAATAGACAAAGAGATAGATAGGTGCACCACACTACACTGGTTAAGGAGTTGAAACTTACTGCGTCCTATTCCAGATGTGTGGTACTCTGAGTAAAATCTGAGAGCCATATTCATAAGGGATCTCGCAACCCGATTGGTCTAGTACTATGACAAGGGGTTATTAAATGGGCATCCAGAGCCGAAGTTAACGTGCGGTAGGATGACCAGTTCCTCCTCATTCCTCCCCCACCTGACACAAAATTAGACTGGTTACCATTTGGCAACACGAGGCTTGCAGGCCCCATATCAGTCTATACCAAGACTTTGGTATTTTTTACAGAGACAGGAATCAAACCCGAAACGTCAGGAGTGCCAGCTACTCGTAATAATACTAGCCACTGTATTTGCTTTGCGGGAGTTGAGAATGTGCTTCAAATAAAAGGTTGTGATGCCACTCCAAGAAACTAAACTATCGTTGATGTATAATCATATTTCCACAGAGAACATTCATTGAAAACTGAATATTAAAACTGAAGTTGCAAGCTGCAAAAATATAATATCACAAAAGTAATATGTATTATACCTATGTAAATGTTGGTTGATTACCAAATTATTTAAAGGGAATATGTTACCTTTTCGCGATCTTATTAGAGCTTCATGACTTGTTTTGCGTTAAAGGGAAGTTTTTATCACGCTCTGAGCATTGTTTGGAATTTTGAGGCGTTTGGTCTGTTTTATTGCCAATATGCTTGGAGTTGTGTGTCTGCTCTTTAGGCGTTATTTCTGCTGATAGGGCTGATTACACTGCGACATCTGAGTTCCTCCTCAGATCACCGTCTGCATCGTAATAATTCAAAATGAGGTAGGCTAGAACTCACTAACGTTTAGCTACTTAACTTACTGATAACACGCCAAGTCTTTTTAACCAGGAGCGAGCCATGTCGCCAGGGACACACAAGTTCAACCTACAGTTACAGCATTAATAACTACTTGTATTCCTCAAAATAAGTCAATAAAATCTTCAGGAAGTTATGTAAAATAAGTCTATTGGTATTATCCTGTTAAAGCTTGCATACAGACATAATTTACCTTAAAACAAATTTTGAGATATATTTCAAATAGCTAGGTATGCCTTTTAGACTGTACAGCATATTAAGGGCTTCTGGTTTAGGAGTTATGGATTTTGTCGGTTAGAAGATAATCTGCATTGTAAGTTGAGAAATAGGCTAAATGGTTACACTTTTATTTTCATAGAACTTGTCTTACTCTATTGTTTTATAAGTTTTACATTTGGATGTTAGGGTTGTTCTTATCACTGCTTTAAGTAGCGTGAAGATTAATGAAAATTCGTAATTACGTACCATGTGACGAGTTTTATGTTGATTTCTAGAACTGTATACATAGAACGTGCAATGATATTCATCTTACTTGTTTTTCATTACAGTGACTCAACATTGCCGATTATCCACTCTCTTGAAGAAATCCAATCCAAGCTGGACGGTCATCTAAGAAAAACATTCTTTGTCCGAGGATCAGCATTTGTAAAGCCAATTGAGGGTAAGTAACAATACGTAAGGTGAATTACAAATAAAAGGGTTTAGATGCTAATTTGAAATCACAAGTAAATGACAGCTATTCGCTCGGCACACGATCCTTAAAGTAAACGCAGTTCTTGTAAAATTAGAGCAGATGCCATTACGTGGATTCAATGTTTGTTTATCTACTTGTAATTTGGAAACACTGCTGAAAGGTCATTTGGCTAATTCTTTAACAGGCTACTAAATGCTAATACTTGAGAAATGGCTATTCAAATATTATTTGGGGACCATAATCACTGTGTCAGGGACGTGGGATATTTCATGAATACGAAACTTGCATACGCATACAACACCGTACAACTTTTAACCGAATTGCCAACAGACTTACTGACGGTCTATTTCATGCTGAGGGTTCTCGATAAAAAAAAACTGTCACACTAATATTAGAAGGAATATAAAGGAGAAGCCTAAGCTGGCACAGGGGCAAGTGAGCAAAATGGCCGCCGCGTAAAATAGGCTATTAAGGAGCTACCTATTAATTAATAGGTCTCTAATTAAATGGCTATTAAACCTATGAAGCAACTTAGAAAACTTCAACTTCCTTTGACATTCAAGAGGAGGAGGAAGAGGAGGAGGAGGAGGAGGAGGAGGAGAAACGTTCTAATGAAGAAAACAATGATTCATAATTATTTACTATCAATTTCAATTTCGGCAGCCAGCGAAGAAAATCTGAACAGAGAAAATGAGTTTACACCTATGGAAACAGAAACTCATTTCTGTGCAAGTGAGGGCCAGATGACCTCGATGTTCCACGCTTTAAGACAGCAATTTCCAATTATTACAGTGGAAGTTATTCACCTCATAAATCATCAATGTCAAGCTATACAGATATGAAATGCAAAAACGAAATGAATTTGGAATAATCCGTAAAAGAAGGATGTTTCAATTTTGGTATAATGAAGGGAGTAAGGAGTATTCCTTTAGGACGGTTCGAAAAAATTCTATACGTGAAAAATTCAATTCACCGTTGCAGGTGAAAAAGCTTTTGCGGGAGAATTTATATTCCCACCTTGCGGAGGCTGGGAGGGCTAACATGGAGACCGTGTGCGATAAACATTTAAGATTGCAGGCGATACATATTTTAAATGGCATATGTGTCAATCGGTTACGCTGGGTCGCCATCTAGTATTCTGAACTAAAATAGAAAGGTGCAGGGAGTATGAAAATAAGAAAGTTTTTTTCCTGCTCAGTTACGAGAGACGAACTACAAATTGAGAAGACATGTGTTTAGTTTGTTCAAGACTATCACGAATATTGTATCTAAAACAAAGATCAAAATGTTTTTAGAGAAAAATCGCGATCAAAGAGAAGGCTACATTATCGTGTGTTGATGACAAACATACTGAAACTGTCACACAGTCAATGAATGCTCTCACCCTATACCATGACACCCACAATTAGTGTGGACGGAATACTATTGCACACCATCGAAAGCAACACATGAGACGGACACGCAATCATCGACACTAGACGGGTGGAGATTGGAAAAAGATCCTCTGGTCCGATAAATTCTGATTCTTCGTTCACCATATCAACGCCCTTTTCCATCAGAAGCTATCACACATAGAGTAGTTACACCATTCAGTGGAGACAGGCAGGTGGAGGATGTAGGCCTATGACGGTCCGTGTGTTACATCATGGTTCATGGAACCCATTATACCAGGACACCATCCGCTGGCAGCAATCTGGTATCTGATCTGAACGTAATTGGGAACCACCGTTCGTGTCGCCAGTGTTCATTGCATGTGACGACCATTTCCAACAGAACAATGCGCCATGCCAAATTGTTTATAGTGTAAAGAACTGGTTCGAGCAACATGACAGTCAATTTTATGTACTGGCGTGGACCCCAATAGTGTGGATATGCACCCAATTGAATATTTATGGTATGATTTGGGGAAGCGAGTACGAGCTTCATCACCACTTCCCCGCAATGTAGACTAACTGGATGAACTACTGGCTCACCCGTGGTATCATATACACTAAATATAGTATCTCCTCACGATGTGACCATGGTAGGTTGTATTAATGTAATGGCTCTACTGTAGGGGAAAGGGGGGCGTGACGGAGCCATGGGCGCTGCCACTAACCTGAAAACGAAAAAGCTCGAAGGGCAGTTGAAGGTTACACAGTACCCACGACTTTCTATCATCCTGTGGAGTATTTGTGCGTGGAGTGGCCATTTTGTTGCTTCTCACCGCTGTGATCTTATTCATCTTTACCCTTTGGACTTTGATCAGATAAGCTGGAATTTCAATACATTTGTTCTTGAACACTATCCATTAGACTGTACCTTAATGTATTTATTTTGAGCTTGTGGTGGTAATTCGTAAATGAATTAAGGTATTTTCATTCCGTTAGTCTCATTATATCATTTGGGGTAAGGCGGGGACGATATATCAGATTGCCAATTTGCTTGGGAATGCATTTTTAAAGTAGCCACAATAACAACTGCGTAAATGGGTTTAGAAACACAGGCATATGACAAATAGACCCTGAGGGTTTTCAGGAAAGCGATTTCCTGCCTTCATGGACAACTGAGAGACTATCTCCTGAAGGCACTGAAGAAGCTAGCAGTTCAACACCTGCAGGACCACATGCAAGCAAGTGTGATGCGGTACCTAATTGCTCTTTCTGGAATTCAAGTGCATGTACAGGTGTAAAGGACGAAGATGAAGACGTTGTTTATGTGTGTGTCATGTGTAAATAATAGCACCCCATCTTGCCCCATATAATGGTAGTATACACAAAATATATATTTTCTGTTTTTTTTTCTGTTATACTTTCATAAAAATATTTTAATGATTTATGAAGGCCAGATAGTGACACAACAAAATGGAACTATTTACGATTATGTTACCAGCATGTATAATGCACCTGAATGATTTTTTCTTAGCGCCCTAATCTTGCCGCCCCCTTCCTCTATAGCAATGATTCATACTGATGTTACGCAGGGAACTAGATTCTTCTTCAAATTGCATTATACCTAATTGTAGCATTAATTAATTCTCATTTTCAAAATTGTACTTAAATGTTGACTGTCTTTCAGATGAAACCGAATCATGGTACACACTCCTCCACCAACTAAACAAAATAGTTGACATCTGGGGTAACGTACAATCTCAATGGATCCGTCTTCGCCCCATATTTCAAACAAAGGACATGATGGTTGAATTACCAGAGGAAGCATTATATTTTCAGGTATGTCTCCCTGTTTCATGCAATTTACTATCAGTCGTTTTGAAGACCACATTTTGATATAGTGACAAGCATTTTGGACTGTAACCTCTGAGGTCCAGGTCCGATTCCCGGCTTTCCCATGAAATGTAATTGTGGCCTGAGAGCTGGAACTGAGTACACACAGTTTCGCAGGGCTAAATTGGTTTTCTCTAGTTTCCTATTTCTATTTTAGGAAAATGTGATGTTCCTAACTTAATTACATGGCCACCTCCTGCCCTATCCTAGCTCCAGATACAAGTACACACTACTACAGCCATCACACTACTACAGCTACATATAAGACAGATTCCACACACACAAGGACATGGGACTAAACGACTACTGTGTTGCAAGCTCTTAAATTAGTAAACAACAAAGACAATCTTGTGTAATTTCCTCTCAATTATCAGGTTCATGTTTGCCCAGACTGTACTACGTTGAGTGCTTACTGAACTGTCACACCAAGTTAATACACATTTAGTATACCTTTGGCCTGGAAGGTGGCCCAAACTCGTCGTGGCAGTTATTCCACGAGGTGATAACACGCATCTACGGGGATATGACACCATACTTCCCGGATGCCAACCCATTGAAGTCAGATCAGGATGTGCGATTAAATTGGTCCAACAATATTGGATTAAGATCAAGAGAGTTAGGAGGTTACTTAATACTGTGAACTTTACTGAAATGTTTCTTGTGCTGTTATAGGCATCGCGTATAGTTGTCCTGGAACATGCCATACTCGTAGGGATAGAAGTGTTGCATTATTGAGTCGACGTGGCCTTAAAACATTTCGTGATTCACAATGAATGTTGCATGGCACTCCATCACGCTTAAGTTCCATTTCCATGAGGTTAGATCAGCCGAGTGAGCCATCCTCTGCGGTTTTGAGGGGTGATCTCATTTGAGTGAGAGCTAAGTAGGTGATATTTTGATATTTCTTCATTAGACAAGTACAGGGCGCCAGGGAATATTCTCCGCAGTGCCTACAAGCTCCTGCGAGAGATTGCGTCACCAGTTACGTTAGCAGCACGGCTGTCGCTTGTATCATAACAAACAAGCAGTAAACTTTACACTCACTACAGCCATTCATAACATACGGTTGCACTCTTCCAATAATCAAACTATACGCGCTGACGATTTCGACAGCCCACAGCCCACACATGTGGCTTTCACCCTATCAAGGACACTGTGCTGCCAACTAAACTCATGACGTAACCTCTCGCAACTGCTCGTAGCCACTGCGGAGAACATTTCCTGGCGCGTTGTACAAGTAATGAAGTATATATGAAAGTATATAATGCAAAACGACTTTTATAAAATACATAAATATACGTATAATCCATATTATGGCCTTGAAACAGGTTATTCCTTTGTAGTTCCTCTACTTTTTGAACGTTTGTTCAAACGGTTCACCAGGCATGTGTCCTGGCTTCAGTGTCACAGTCCCTCAAGCCAGGACATGGTGGCTTTCTGAATTTCACCGTCGCGTCGGTTCGAACCTGACGTCTTTTCAGGGATTAAAGAGGTGAACATCACTCCAAGCCATGTGAGGGCTGTTAGCATGACATTTCAGTCATTTATAACACCTCACGCATGTGGTTGACTAAGTGTGTCCTAGACGTAACTTCCACCTACACAACGATTCAATTTAGCTGATGATGGTCCCTTTATCGGATCACAATACGCACCTGAAGGGTAGGCCTAATAAGAATGAAATAAGAAAGCGAGGCTAATACCCACTATTTCCTATTCACATGGCCTTTTTTAAGATCGTGTTTCCGATCGTTAGAAAGTAGGTAGTCTTAATTGTCTATTTGCAGTGACTGCATTAAAAGGTGAAAAGGCTGAAAAGGTGAAAAGCTGGAAACATTTTTTTTTTGGTTGAAAAATGCGAAGAAACAGAAACATAAAAAGTGATAATGACGTGTGTCATGTTATCTTTTTCGTCTCGTTGTCCTCTTTACGGGGATGTAGGTGTTGAAAAGGTGAAAAGCTGAAAACATGGGTTTTGGTCTAAAAATGGGTTTTTGTCATATTCCCTAATATTGGAAAAAGTGAAAATGTGATAATGGCGTGCGATATGTTATTTTTTCGTCTGGTTGTCCTCATTACGGAGATGTAGATGTTGAAAAGGTGAAAAGCTGAAAACGTGGATTTTTGCTCGAAAAATGCGTTTTTCACATTTTCCGTAATATTGGGAGAACCGGAAAAGTGGTAATGACGTGTGTGATGTTATTATTTTCTTATCGTCGTCCTCTTTACGTGGATGTAGGTATTGAAAAGGTGAAAAGCTGGAAACATGGTTTTTTGATCGTAAATATGTTTTTGTTATTCGTCAAGATATTTGGAAAACGAATCAAGTGATTTCTATGACGGCCATGTTGGTGTTTTCGTCTCATCGTCCTCTTTACGGGGATGTAGGTGTTGAAAAGGTGAAACCATGGTTTTTGCTCTAAAAAGGCGTTCCCATTATTTTTTAAGATATTTTGGGAAACGGGGGAAAAAGGGAGAACCAGGATTGAAGTGGCGTTGTGTTTGGTGAATGATTTGTATTGCCTGCCATGCGCTGTCATGTTGCTAAAACATCATCATTTGGCATGGCTGGATTTGCTCACACACACTTAGCAAAAAGAGAATTGGAAGCTTTATACCGTCCACTGCTTGCAGGCAAGTGCTCTTATCATTGCGTGAGCATGAAGCTGTCGTCTGGACCGCAGCAAAAGAGATAAGAGGCTGTAGCTCGCAGACAGGTGCTGTTATCAAACACAGACAAGTTACCCGATCTTTTGTTCAAGGGCAAACAGCCCTGTCTTTAAAAGCTGAGCAATGCTTCCCACACTCGCAGGGTCTGCTATGGTTGTGAGAATCATTTTGACTGGAGCGTTTCACGACACCCACACGTAGGAACAAAAGTAATGTGTTAACAATACAACGTGTTGAAGAGTCATGTTCGTACTAAGAGTAAAAGACAGCCATAGTTCTTGTGATCGCCTTTGAAGACGTCGGACGCGTGTGCATTGATCTCTCATTAAAAATACGTGAACCGTGACTGAAATTGTAATAAGGTAGGTTCATAATTGTTAATTATGTCATGATTGGTTTTATTGTTATTTTGTATATGTGTGGAAAGTAAATTAGTGACTGATTGATTTTTTGATGTTGTTTGTTGCAGATTTTCAAAAAGCATGTCAATTTAAAAAAAACAATCCAAGTCTGGGAAAGGAGACACAGAGGGAGAGACATAGAGAGAGAAAGAGAGAGAGGAGAGAAATTATAAAAGTAGCAGCAACAGTGACAGTGGCGGCATGAGCACATTTGTTCAAAGGATTATAATTCATTACAAGGTGAGTACATGTTGATGATTACTTTGTTGTTGTTGTTAAATGTATGCCATTTATTTCATGGAAATTTATAAACTTATGACGTGTATTTATTACTGTTTCAGAATTAAGACGTGTATCGAGTGGGAGCGTGTGCACTGCTAGTGAACAGGTTTTAACTACCGCCACGCTTGCGATATTTAAAAAAAGGTGAGCTATGAATATATATTATTTGTTGTTGTTATAAATTACCTTGTTATTTCTCGAGTGAGTGTCCTATCTATGTGTGCACACGTGATTAACCCTGTTGCACACTTGAAACCTTTTCTTTTTAGCAAGTGCTATGAACGAATGATTGCATGAATTAATGAATGAATGCTAATGTTTACTGTATATAACCATGACTAATAAAGGATTTCATTGGGTTGCTTTTCAGATAAATCATTGGAAAGAAAAAATAGAAACCTCGTTGGTGATCTCTGCTCCTGGGGCCAGGCGTACTGGATCAAACATCAATTGCTACGACGATTGTGTGCGTGCGTGTGATTGTGTGTAATTGAGTGGATAACATCAACAACAAGTGTGTACGTGTGGAATTGCTGGTTTTGGATTAACCTATTCTAAGGTAAGGTTTATTATTCCATTTTTTAATTATGTCTATGTCGAGTAGTAAAGAATTAGTGTGGCAGCCTTTGGCCAAATGTTTCAAAACGCGAGTATCCTCCGGCCAAATTTATAATGCGAATCACTGTCTGTCCCCTAAAGACTTTGTGGAATCGTGTTTCCCCATTTTTTGAGTTAAAGCAAGCAAGGGTCAAGATTGCATCAAGCATTAAAATACATTTTGAACTGCTATGTGAATTTATCTTGATGAAAAATAATGTTGAAGAGAAACATAAATTCAACTTTCGTACTAAAATGGGTGAATTACTGATAGCCGATAATTTGGAAACGTGGTATCAGGTGAAAGCTATTGAAGCGCTTATCACTCAATTTGATAAGTTGCAAGACGGGCCGAGTGGCTTGGCCCTCAATAGCATTGCGTATTTGCAAATCAATATTTGTAAATACAATCCATTGAATGCAGGAAGTAGTTATATTCCCACACGGAGCTAGAGTGCAAGGAAAAAGGCAGTGATCAATATACGCAATAAAGACGATCATTGCTTTTTGTGGAGTGTGGCTAGTTTTTTGCAACCCTGTGAAGATAGTGATGCTCATAGACCAGGGAAACACAAAGCTGTGTTTAACCACATGAAACAAACTCTTAATCTGGACCGTGTTTCATTTCCCATGCCTCTAGATAAAATTGATGTATTTGAGAAAGATAATCCAAATTTTTCATTTATGGTGTATGGTGTCGAGGGATCCAATATTGTGGGCCCCTTGTATGCCACCAAACAGGTAAAGCAATATCACATTCAATTGTTTTTCCTGTCTCATGGGGAAAAAACCATTATTGCTGGGTAAAGAATTTGAGTAGATTGGTAAGCAGGCAAGTGTCCAACCATGATGGTAAAATGCACATTTGCGAGCGCTGCCTTCAGTATTTCAGAACTGCTGAACTGTTACAGCAACATACGGGAGACTGTGAAGGGCAGCCAGCTGTGAAGCTTGTGTTGCCCGAAGAGAATGACGCAGTCTTGAAATTTAAAGCCACCAATAAACAAGACATGGTACCATTTTCTGTTAACGCTTGTTTTGAGGCCCTCACCGTTCCCATTCAGGAGTGTGAACCACCCCCTCATACAAGCTAACCTATCCAGTGCAGAAACATGAGCCTTTTGCTGTAGGCTATTCCGTTGTCTGTCACTATGATAATTCCCAATGTGAGTATGTAAGTCACAAAGGTCCCGATTGTACGCGGTGGTTTGTTGATCAAATGGCGGCTTTAGCGGGCAAGGTAGACACAAATTGGACAACCCTGTACCTATTCAGATGAATGAGGTACAGAAAAATGAATATGAACAAGCCACCTCCTGCCTCATATGTGAAAAGCCTTTTTTTTTGGCGGGGAAAAGTAAGAGACCATTGCCACACGACAGGGCATTTTAGAGGTGCAGCCAATAGCGAATGCAATTTGAAGTACTCTACACCCCGCTTCCTCCCTGTATTCTAACACAATTTTTCTCGATACGACCTTCACTTCATTGTTAAACAATTTGCTCTTGTAGATAAGAGTAAATTCACCATTTTGGCTAAAAAAACATAGAGCTTTACCTCACTTTCATGGAGAAAAGGAAGCATGAGGATTCGCTTTCTCGACTCATTCAAGTTTATGTCTACTTCGCTGGATAGTCTCGTGAAAGGCTTAATCGAGGATGAGTTGAAACATACCCATTCCCACTTTACGGATACAGAACAATTTAAATTGTGTGTTCGTAAAGGCCATTTTCCTTATGATTGTGTGGGAAATAACGAGGTGCTTGAGGTCAAAAGTTTGCCGCCACGGGAAAAATTATTGTCTCAGGTAACTAAAAGCAACATCACTGAAGACGAATATGCCCACGCATGCCATGTTTGGCGAGCATTTGGCATAGAAACCATGGGCCAGTATGCTATGCACTACTTAAAATTAGACGTGTTGCTGTTGACAGACGTATTTGAGACGTTCCGTCAGTTATGTGACTCGATATATGGCCTTGATCCCGCTCACTGCTATACCAGTCCAGGGTTATACTGGGACACTGCCCTAAAATTTACCGAAATTGAGCTTGATTTACTGACGGGTCCTGATGTGGTACTGATGATGGAAAGAGGGATTCGTGGGGGTTCGTATCGTTCAATCAGCGATATGCCAAGGCAAATGATCATTACATGCCTGAATACTGTCCCAAAAAAAAAAACAGAATCTTACTTGATGTATTTTGATGTAATCAATTAATACGGTCACGCTATGAGCCAGATGCTGCCGTACAACATTTTTTTCTGGCTGTCTGAGGATGAAATTAAAGATTTTAATGTGCATAGCGCAAGCGAGCAACAGGACGTATATGTCCTTGACGTCGACTTAGTTTATCCCCTCGAACTCAGACAGCGACATGGTGATTTCGGCTTTTGCGTAGAGAAAATGGTGCCGCCCTATAGTAAGGGCTATCATAAAAAATTGATGGGCAACTTGTATGACAAAAACCACAATGTGTTGCATATTGGCATGCTGGTAGAATGTTTAGCCCAGCGCTTAACCCTCAAAAAATCCATAGAGGTGTCTCTTTCTGTCAGAAACGGTGGTTGAAACCGTACGTGGATTTCAATACCAGTCAAAGACAACGTGCCATGAAGCCATTTCAAATAATTTTTTCAAACTGATGAATAATTGTATTTATGGCAAGAGTTTGGAAAATGTACGGCAGTATAGGGACATAAAATTGTTCAACACATGGCATGGACAATGGAGGGCACAAAACTACATTGCAAAACCAAATTTAAAATCTTTGAGTATTATTGATCATGATCTAGTCACTATTGAACTTGCCAAAACTAAAGTGGTGATGAAAAGACCATCTATTTAGGCCAAGTTATTTTAGATTTGTCCAAATTGCACATGTATGAATTTCACTATGGTTTTGCAATGCAACGATTTGGTACCATTTCCTTGTTATATTCAGACACGGATAGTTTAATTTGCCATATCCGTGACGGTAATCCGTACGTCGTTATCAAACAAACCCACAAATGGTTTGACACGTCCCCGTTTAATGAGAAGAACGCGTTTGATATGCCCCGTCTGAACAAAAAGGAAACTGGTTTAATGAAAGATGAAAGTTCAGACAACATGATGACGGAGCTTGTAGGGCTTGCACCGAAAATGTATAGTTTTCGGCAGGTGGATCGATGTGAATCTATGCGATCCAAAGGGATTAGCCAGCATGTGGTTAAACGACTCTGTGTGGATGATTATTTACATGTCCTTCAGACCCACACAGGCATGACACATAGCCTTTTATGATTCTTTCAAAAAATCATAATTTATTCTTAATGAAACAGCTAAAACAAACACTCGCTTTGTTGGATGACAAAAGACAGCGGTGTCAGGATATGATGACAAGCGTCCCATTTTGTTACAACCAGGAATGGTTGTTGCTATTGTTGTTGTACAACACGGCAGTGTTTTGTTTGGTTGCAACAACGTGGTTGATACCATCTCGAGGCTTGGAATAAAAATAAATAATTGTAGTGTATCATATTATTTTTGTTTTTTAACCTGTGTGCATGGATGTGTAAATGCGTGCAACTAGTTGTATATAAACTGTATGTCTTGTGCTATTTGCCTGTCAACGCATAAAGAGAGCCATGCATCAACGTTTGCATGGGTCACTGTGCACAGGCTAGATTAAAACATGTTGGCTTTTTAGGTTAGGTTAGGAAAAAACAAACAAGTAGCCACACTCACTATTGATGTCGCTTAATAAGCCTCACTAGGAGGTGGCTTAATACGCCTCACTAGTTGGCGGCTTAATAGACCTCATGTTTCAGCAAAGTGTCCACCCACCCTCAGTAGGCATGCGGCTTAATAGGCCTCACTAGGTTGTGGCTTAATAGGCCTCATGTTTCAGCTATGTGACCACCCACCCTCAGTAGGCATGCGGCTTAATAGGCCTCACTAGTTTGTGGCTTAATAGGCCTCATGCAAGCACAAAAAATCTGCTGCTTTCACTGTGGACAATCTCACTTTATAGCAAGTGTTATGAATGGTGATGTATTTGAAAACAACACCAGTCGAATATCTGAACAGAAATTGTTTTTCTAAACCTAATGCATGATATCCTTGTGGCCTACTTGTAAAAAAGCCAACAGACAGATTGTTATTTATTTGTGTTTTGCTTATTTTTATTTTATTTTTGCTATTCACTTTGGGGACAGACTGTGTATATGTACTTAGTATATTTTCTATTTACTTAGTTAACGTCAACGTCTACTTTTCAGATTCAATGATGAGCCATAATGAAGATTATTTTATCGTCACCAAACACACCACGTTCAATGAATAGGCCACGATGGTGTATCATAATCCGCAACGTGTGGATTTCAAAATATAGAAATACCTAAGTACGCATTGATACCACTTCTTATGACAGCATCATTGATCATGATGATGATGATGACTTGTTTCATGACCGAGGGCATCACCATTGTAAATCCTGTATGCTAAATTTGGGTTTTCAAAATAATGTATCCACGCAAGTGATTCATAAGGCATGGCACGGTTTAATAATTAAACAAGTGATTGTTAAATTAGCTGGCGAGGGTTATTTCGCAGATTTTTGGTGTACGTTATGTACAAAACCCCTGTTTAATATTTATTTTCCTACAACCCCTCAAATGTTTTGTTTTCATTTTTATAAATTTCCTTCTGAGGAACGAATTACCTCGTATCGGCGACAAGCATTTCGCCAACTTTGTCTTAGGTTGCCTATCAATCAATATTCGCCTCATAGAATGAGATCTGTTAGAAACTAACAACGTGTCATGATTATGGTTTCTTCCTTTTCATTCGGCTTTCAGGAGCATACTTGACGTTTAGAATACATTTGGCTATTTTTTGTTTGTTTTAGTTTATCGTGTATTCACGTTGATGGACACATACTGGTTTAAATTTGTAGTTTTTTTGTTTCTTTCTTTGTTTGTTGGATATAGACATGGTTATTAAATGCATGGCGTGTTAACTTTGCCTTTTTAGGCTACCAACAGCTTTCAGATGTTTGCTTATAGTATCTGTTGATACCATTTTTATTTAACAGAATGCAGTGTGAATTTGCACAACAGGGCAAACGAATACAAGTCATTCAACAAGGGGATTATATGCTAATACCCATTCACAACAGAGGCATACATTTACCTCCAAGAGATCTTGAAAATTATTCTCACTTAATTTTCATAAAACATTTCCTATTAAATAATTTCCAAATTTATGTTTGGGCTGAAAATGATGAAAATGAATGTCAACTTTTAGAAGTAGGCTACACACTGTGGGACAATCATTTGCTTGTTTCACACTCGTTTTACCGAAAGGTCATGCAGTGGTCATGTGGTCATTGTCCACAGGCCTACGTTTTTGTTAACCTGTCAGGGAAACTGTTGCCACAAATTCTTGAACCCCCCATATAACAAATAATAATATGAATCATAACATGTTAATAATAACTTTGCGATTTGTTATATTTAGAAAAAAAAATATCAAGCCCTTTGCTCAGAAGTTGAAGATCAGTTACTGATGATACAACATAAACAACTGTTAGTTGTACCCATACAAAAAACATCCTTAGCGGTTAATCTACCTTTAAACCAAGGCCTTATTTTAGATTTTATAGATGTCAGAGCCCCACTATTTTTAATTAAAAATGATGATGATTTGATACCATTTAGATATTTGCCAGATTTTGAAAATACGTTTCGTCAGTGGCAATGGTTACTGTTTAGCGCCATTTCATTAGCAGATGCGCAAGTGATTCAACCCTATCCCTCTAAATATGTTTTAATTGATTTGTCTAATGATGCTCTAGCACGTTTTTGACGTGATTCAACAACCCCTCCACCCCGGGGTAGGAATCAATCATTCTTTTTCTAATTTAAAATTAAAAAAACAAGGTTTTGGTTTATTTATAGCTTTAAAAATAGTTTAAAATGTTAGCTTGGTTTATTTCTCTCTTTCTTTCTTTTAGAACACATAAGCATGTACCATCATATTAATTATCATGTGGCAGACACTCTAGTTTATGTACTACAAAAACAGTTATTGCTTCTTCCAGTGTTAAAAAATACTTGTTTTGACGGGCATGGTCCGTTGCAAGAAATTCATCAAGCACTATTGATGGACGTCATACGCACCAAAACACAAAATTTTCCTATCGATGATCATTGTTATTTACAAGAGTATACCTATTTACGTCATGTGGACCATGAAACACAAAACAAATTGGCTGTTGATGTTGGTTCAACAGTTATCGCGTACCTCCTACAAACATTATTATATTTTTGTTAATTTATCCAATACTATCTACAACATCAGTCAGGCTTTAAAAATAACAACACACTTTGATGTATAGACAAAGTAATTTTCGTAGTTGTTGTAATATAAAGACTAGAGTGTTAAAAAGTAATACTCATTTCTTTCCTTCTAAAACACCATGGACGCCATAAACGCCATTGGACAAGATTGCGGCTATGCACGCAAGAAAATTAGTGAATTGCTTACACAAACACCCTTTCGCATTCATAAAATACAAAAATTAAAAATCAAATATGGTGATCGAGCTCTTTGCATTTGTCAAGACTTTGAAACATTTCTTCCTACACGATTTAATAGTTTACATGATGATGTCATGGAAGATGTCAATTCCAGTAATCACCCTGTCTATTTAATCTATGAGGGTGAAAAAAAAAGATGCATCATTCGTTTTGTAAAAATTGAAAACTAGCAATAACTTTTGTTTATTGTTGCCTTACTTTTTTAATAACTATAATAAAATAAAATAATTTTTGGTGCTCAACAGTTCGACGTTTATTAATTATTGCTCAACGTTTATGATGGTAAATAATAATCATAATAATAATTTTCAAAAATTCTCCTTGATGGGAGATTTTTGTTTTTGTTTTTTGAACCTTAAGTTATGTCAATACAATGATTTCTATGATGAACTTAGGTGAATGGTAATTCTGTAAGTTCTCCTAAATGGAAGAATTTTTTAGCCTTAGGCTTCGTGAATAGAATCATGCCTATGACGCATGTTTATAATTAGTTTACCTTTTTTTCTTTTGATGTGAATTAATAGTTTTTTAAAAATCAGTTGAAACGTTATGTGCTTAAGGGTCGCTTGTTCATTGAGCACCCCCTTATGCACCACAGCCACAAGTAAAAAAACAGTTGGAGGAACATTTTTTTTAAAGAAAACTATTTATCACTACCGTATTTACTAAAAGAATTAATAATTTAAAGTTAACGCCACATTGCCTTTACTGCTGACATGGTTTTGCACTAAACCTTGTTTTTTTTGCAAATAGTAATGACATGTTGGTTTATTGAATAATAATAATAATAACAATAATAATAATAATAAGCGTTTTACAAAACATAGCCCTAGACTTGATAATGATTTCATATCCTAGTATCACCCACTTTTAAAACATGTTCTTGTTTTACTTGAGGTTGCAGTGCATGAGGGTGTGTAAGATCAACAACAAGCGATCCTTAAGCACATGACGTTTCAACATACTTTATGGATATTAATAATAATAATTATTATAATTCTTTTTTTTTTGTTTGTGAAATAAAATAGCATTTATAGCATTTTTATACAATTTGTGATTGTTATGAATATGTTACTATTGATGAATAATGATGAAATATTGTCCTTTTTTATTGTTTGTGATTTAAAAATAAATTTAGTACAATTACCATTTATATGATTTTTATACATTTTTTAAATTATAATGATGTAACTATTAGTCAATAATGATGGACTTTTGTCCTTTTTTATTGTTCGTGACTGAAAAATAGGTTTACTACAATTAGTAATTTTTCACATAATGATCATAATGATACTATTGATGAATAATTATGCACTGCTGTTCTTTTTTTATTGTTTGGCATTTAAAAATAGGTTTAGTACAATTACCATTTATATGATTTTATACAGTTTATTTATAATTATAATGATGAAACTATTAGTCAATAATAATGAAAAAAGCACAACATGGACTCTTGTCCTTTTATTTATTTTTTCAAATGAAAACAGTGTTACCATACATTTTTTTTAAATAAATTCATGATGTTAAAGTCCTTATCAAGATAAAAGTAATTAGCTCTTCATAGCACCAATGACCATAAATGCTGCCATCCTTTCGGATACATTGGCATCTGAAGCTGATAATCGTTGCTTGGCAATGCTTAACAAGACTTTGTTGTCAATGCGTGTTAGTGTGGGATCACTGTTTTCATATGCTATATCATGATTAAGGCACGCATGATCCAAAGCATTAATCCCCATATCCCCTCTCCTCAAACGATCTTGAAGACGAGTACCAGGGCCGCAAAAGCTGTAGGCAGGTAGGTGGACTTCGAGTGGTAAGTATTTAATGATGTTATCAATAATTCCATGGCCAGTACATTTGGGATATGGAGGTTTCAATCGGTGAAAGACACTTTTCTTGTTGTTCTTCTTCTTCCTCTTGGTCTTGTTGTTGTTGTTGTTCTTGTTGTTGTTGTTTGCCAGCGGCTGCTGACGGGCATGGTAGGTGGTTGTTTTCTGTATGACAACCATGTAATGATGAAACACCGTATTTACAGTGAGTTTAATGACTGTGATACAAATTCATCAATTGGCATGTGGCGCACTGTCGAATGGAGGGTATTTTTGCCATGGTTAATTGCTTGTGATGGGAAAATGGCTGCATGGCTGCAATTCACACAATATAGGGTCACTGGTCCACTCGGCAGGCGCCTTCTCCCAAATTTCTTTGACAGCGTTGGAGGCTGCATAAAAAGGAACGATTTAGGCGAGGCTAATAATTCATGATGTGTGAAGTTGATGAGTTTTTTCTTGCACACAAGGAATTTTCCAATAGCCTTGTCGATCGTTGTGGCGTCCATGTTTATAATGTTGATGTTATCACCTCACGTGTACAAGTCTCACTCGCTGTCATTGGACGGTAAACTTTCAATTTTAATTTTGTTCAACAACTCCCAACAGGCATTCGTGGTGAGCCAATGATACAATTGCCACGCATGCGCTAAGGCTTTATTCTGAATATTGTCGCAAGGACAAGTATCCATGAGCGTTTTCAGGGATGGACTACCCAAATCTAAAAGATCAATACATTGAGAGTGAGAGGGAAAAAATGGTTGGAGCCACTGGCGTTTTTCAGCCCCTTTAACAAATAAGACATTGGCAGAGGACCAATGGGCTTTCATGACTATGTCAAGATACTTATAAGAAATATCACCCTCTTTCCATACTAATTGCAACTGATTTTCAATCCATTGGCTTTGCTTTTTATCTTTTCACTAAGCAACTCGAAAGCATAGGGAGTTTAAACACCAAATGCATGGGGTGTGACACCCAAAAGTTGCTACAATCGATAAAAGCCAGTTCCTTAAATGTAAATTTGTTACCTGCAATTTTAAAGCCCTGACAATCGACAATGAGTGTACGCGTGACTTTTTTTAGTTGTTAACTCGCCCACGACCAATAAACAATTATCCCATCTCATGGTTTAACGCCACTACTCAAGGACTTGGGAAAAGGAACAATGAATTGAACAACAGGTAAATGTTATTCTTACATCAGCACATAGGTGTTATTCATCATCATAAATCACTTACAATTCTGTTACAAAAAATATAGTTTTTAAAAATTTTGAACAACATTCAAATGAACAGTTTGCACATATGATCCACAGGTATCTCCTAGCTTTGTAGGGTCTGGTACAATGACAGGGTAATTCAAACTCCACGGAATAGTGCCCACATCATAGCGATTCAGGTAACGAGAGGATGGACTCCATCGTCGATGATCACTAAATGGTCGATCCCCCAACTCCCAGTTTCCAATTTCAATGTTGCAAAAAATACACTTGACCACATCCCGGCGGTTTAAGTAATAACTCCAGCCGCTGCCAATTCTCCATAATCCATAAAGGGAACTGCCCTAGTTTCAAATGTATTCAGTCGATTAAATTCACATTTAAAATTCCATGGTTTTCCCCCCACGTCATTGATGTTATTGTTGTTGCTTATTGAGGGACACATGACGTTTGTCACTGGTATGTCTGTGTGTATGTGCACACTGTAAGTGCGCAACAGACGCTGTGCTTACAGACAATCATCATGTTAAGTCATGATTTTTTTTCACCTCACCACAGGTGGATTACATGCTGGTGACATAAGTGGACAAAGGATGATATTTCACTTGTCTAGCATGAATAATCGAACAGTAGGCACTTGAGTAGTGGTTTTTGGTCGGTTCTAATACCTCCTCCTCCTCACCCTCCTCATAAGTTGGTGGCGGTGCGATATTTCGCGAACCCATGGTTGGATTTTAACAAATGAAATGTCGTAGAACTCTGGCTGACACCCTCTTTCCTGTGGACAAGTTATTTCCACCCCAAAATAAAACCTACCCCTACTAGGGGATGAAAGATTATTTTTTGTAACCGTTGCTTTGCACATGCAACATGCATGCAGTTTAATGCTATGATTAAATTTAACGTTGTTCCACATGAAACGCATGCATACAATTGGATGCCACTATGATTTAACATTTTAGTTTTTTACGCATGCCAACTCATGGCTTTTGTAAGAGAGCGGGATTTTTAAAGATGGTGGCTGTAGTGTAACCTAACCCAACCCGCGAGGGGTGATCAAAAAGTATCCCAAGCGGCGCTTGTGGATAGGCTAAGCAATAATCAAAGAGGGGCATTTCAGGCCTTGACGTGAGAGCCCCTTTTGATTGATCCCTCTTGATTGGTCCCTATTGATTGATCTATGTTGATTTGTCCCTTTGGACTGGCCTCTGTTGACTGGTTCCTGTTGACTAGCCCCTTTGGACGGATCCATTTGAAGGGGGTCATTATTGACGGATCCCCGAGTCTGTTGACGGGTCATTGATGACAGGTCATTGTTGACAAGCCCCTGAGGACGGGTCCTTGCTGACGGGTCATTGTTGACGAGTCCCTGTGGACGGGTCCTTATTGACGGGTCCCTGTTGACGGGTCCCTGTTGACGAGTCTCTGTGGACGGGTCCTTGCTGTCGGGTCCCTGTTGACGGGTCCTTTTTGACAGATCGCTTCTGAAGGGTCCTTTTGACTGATCCCTTTGGACCGGCCCTTTGGACTGGTCGCTATGGACTGGCCCATGAATTTATTCAAATTGTGCCAAAGGGCCTAACTACACTTTTGTTAATATTTCACGGACCAATAAGGCTAGGAACTTGTATGAGGTATTGTAGGATTTGGGATGACGCCCCCTTTATGAATCTATTTATGAAATTTTGACAAAGGGCCTAACTACACTTTTGTTAATACCTCGCGAACCAATCATGCTAGGGACTTGTATGAGGGGACCTAGCACTTGGGTCGATGTTCCCCTTTGGGGGATGAAACTACCCCCCCCCCCCAAATAGAAAAATCGACATCCTGGAAACTAAGATCCTTAAAATTTGGTGTAATAGCTTAAAAATAAGTCATGACATACGCTTTTACCACGATAGGTCATTTCACCCCTAAAACAGCGAAAACTGGAGTATCCAGAGAAAAACCTGTCTGCCTCTGCTTTGTTGAGCACAAATCTCACATGTAGTGACTGGGAATCGAACCACGGATCCAGTGGTCAGAGATTGACATGCAGCTGCCTAAGCCATCGAGGCTTCAAGGCATGAGTGGCATACACCCAGTCTCTGAGCTACAAGAATAAATCCTAGGAGATAAAAAAATCCTGATTGGTTGGTTGGGGATGGAACCCAAAACACTTTACCGTACGTCAAAGCCTACCGTGCTAACCAGTTTCTATCACTAGCCACTTGCTAGCTAACAGTGGCATGCTTGAAGTATAACCTTATGATGTATTTTCATGATGTTTTATTTTTAGATTTTTTCTGAAGGACCCAACTACTAGGTCACGGACCTAAGATTTTTCGAACCATTAATCATAGAAACTTTAATAAGGGGCTATACAGGCAGTGGGTTCACTTTAATATTTAAACAAGGGCTATCTCGTCGCGTGACGTAACGGGAAGTCAATGTGTGTTTGCGTTAAAGAATGCTGAGTCTTTTTTGCTAAGCTCGAGTTAGCAGTTTATACTTGAGACATATCACGCAGGTGTTGACCTTGGACGTTAGACCTAAACGTGTATCATAACAGGATGCTACAAGCGTGGGAAACAAATTGATTGTACATGCAACATGATATATAAAGACACATTTCCACTCGCACTTATGTGACTACCTTTGAACACGCAACAGCGTTGTGTGGAACACTTGGTCTTGTTTAACAGTTTTGGTGTTGGTGGAAAATATTTGAAATAGTTGTGAGCTGTTTGCAGATAACCTATATACTTATCATGTCTGATAGAGAGACCATTACACCCTTGAGCCCACAAGAAGGAAACAGCAAGACATTACAAGTCAAGGTTTTATTTTTAATGACATGTTTGCTTTTTGTTTGATATTATATGTTTTTATTAAATGCATGTATTAACTTGATTTTCTTTATGCTACAAAAGAACCAAAACGGCATGACATTTATTTTTGTTTGTATATATTGGTAAAAGGGGGATGTGAATGACGGCTGTATTATTAAAAATTAAAGTACATGGGTTACTGTTAGTGGTGAAATACAGTTTAATTTTTTGAATGGTGTTCTATTTACAGGTCATTTCGTTTGTTTCTAGGTTTGGTAATGTGCCACTAATGCAGTGAACAGACAGTGAACAAGCATACATTAATCTTAAAAGTTCTCCGTGCTTTTGTGCAACCTTAAAAGTTTTATTATAACACATGGCTTTAATATAAAATACAAGAAATGGGCATGTTTGTTTACCACGTGGGTTAAATTTAAAATCAGAAAACGTTCGTTGGTTGACATTTGAATCTTGGCATGTACATTCTTTAGCAGCACATAAACTTGCTGCAGCTGGTTTCTATTTCTTGAACAGAGAAGATGTTAACGGTGTGTGTTTTGTAATGTGGAACTTTCGCACTGGGAAGAAGGGGATGATCCCTTTAGAGACCATTTGCGATGGTCTCCTTGTTGTCCTTAGATGCTTAGAAAAAAGTGGGTAACATAACAGTGTATCCATTTTACCGAACCACAAGTCCATTCGCTACTACTTACTTTGCTCAATCACAAATAAATAATAATGATGTATTACCAGCCAACAAAAGTGTTGATATATGTGGTCCATATGGAAGACAGTGTTGAATTGGCATCTGCTTTTGAAAAATTGGGAGTTCCCAAGACTGAAGCGCTAGCACATCCAGAGTAAAGGTCTGTTGAAAAACGTTTAGAATCTTATAAAAATGTTTGTCCCTTTATATTAAAACACCTTGTAAAAGAGCTAAGTGAAGTTGGATTTTTCATTCCGGTGAAGGGGAGAAAACAATAAGTTTTCATTGTGGATTTGGTTTAAAAGATGGGCAAATAACAGATGATCCTTTTGTGGAACACGCTCGTTGGTTACCTAACTGTAGATACATTGTTTCGTTTAAAGGTCAAGAATTTGTGAACACATAAAAGTGCCTTCAGAGCTTGAACACGCAATATAAATACATGAGGGTGAAAAAATACTTGTCTCATCAACAAATACAAACGTGTGACCAAACATTATGTAAATTTGTTATCAAGAAGAACTAGGTGTTGTATTTTTACCTTGTGGACACTTGATAGCATGTGTCAAGTATGCATTAGCGCTTAACACTTGTGCTATATGTAGAAAAGTAGTGTCTGCTACAGTGAGGACATTTCTTGCGTAAATAGTATAATTTATTAACAATGAATGGTGCCTTGAAGAATACCTATATCAACATTATTATTACAAGCTGTTCTAGAGTCTAATCGATAAGCTTTTCTTTTGTTTATAGACTACTACAATGAATGTTCTGAATGCTACAGGGCAAGCATGTGTCTTAGACACAAAAACGCTCAGCGAATTGCCAACGCATATTCCATACCGCATTATGAAGATTCGTAAATTGAAAACAGCATATGATGATCGTGTAATTTGTGTATGTGAAAATGTTGAGACATTTCTTCCTACACGATTTAATGATATGTCAGAGAGTGTGTTTAAAGATGTAAATAATGCTATACATTCTGTACTCCTAATTTATAATGGTTTTAAAAACAATAAGTGTATGATACGATTTAATTAAATAAATAAAACAATGACAATGAACTGAAAAAAAAAATATGTGTGTATAAAACAATAATGTTTTAGTTAGTAGTATTGTCTAAAAAATAATACCTGAGAGCTTTTCTAAAATTATTTTAATATGCCTTTAACCCTATATGAAACAACCATTTCACAAGACTCATAACTGCAATGTTATGGAAAACAACAAAAATCTACATTTAAAGACAAGCAAGTGGTTATGTCACTGTACACTGGAAAGTTTTTAAACACTCAAGTGCATAGAACGAATTACATTATTAACTGTCATATTGGCCGGGTGGTTAAGGTGTTTGACTTAAGTTCAAATTTCTCGTACAAAGAAGCAAGGGTTCGAACCCCTTACCTGACATAACTATCGCCTGAACATGCCTTGGGGACACTGTATTATTATGATACTCAGAACACAAACCTCAGATAGAGTATGTTGTTTAAGACCACTCTCTTTCTGAACATAGCTAGAGACTGTTGATGGTTAACAATTGCATTAATAGTAAGACGTGGGGATAGCAATTAAGAAAAAACAGACAATACCCATACAATAATTTTATTTATTTAAAGTAAGTACTTGTACAATATTTACATATAAAATACAACTCTCTCTTCTCTATTACTATCTAGTCCTTTTTGATCCTCTTGCAATACTACCTCTCGTATACCAAGGGCAGATGACCTTGTAGTTCAACCCCTTAAAACAACAACACCACCACCTTTTGCATAGTCTGTGATGTTGATGACTCTTGAGACGTGGAAGATGGATTAAACATAACTTTTACTACAGGAGTTAAACGTTGCTCAATAAACAATACGCTATTTTGAGTAGCAACATTTTTTTTTCTTGTACTAGCCTTATAGCGTTGTCATGATTTTTTGTTGACACTAACAGTGTTTCAATTGGAGCACTACATTGATGATAACTCACACTTAAAAGCTCACTTTTTTACTTTTTAGATTGGCTCGACATTTTTTCCCTCTGTTTTGAGCATTGCCAGGATATTATTTCTTTTACATTTTGTCGTTTATAGTTATAAGATTAGCCTTTATAGAGTACAAGTTGTCTAGCTTGGTTAGCTGTAGTAAGTTCCATAGTAGCAACTAACCTGTTAGTATGATTTGCACACTACAAAGGTTATAACTGTTCTGGTATTAAAATGATTTAGCGTTGGCTTTTATACAGGGTGACACATAGGAACCGGATGTTTTTGAAATGAACAGTACTCGGTTGATTTGCGAGGGAAACTTATTTTATTGTTACCACATTTAAGAACACGTTCTACCATTTCATTTACTATTTACCATTGTTTGGTGTGAAAGATAATGTCACTCAGGTGGCAGCCATCCGTTTGAATACAGGTTTCAAGTCGTCGCGAGAAAGCATTCATAACTCTGCCGAACACCGGACGGTTTTAAAATGGACTTTACTCAGCCGGGAGGAGCGGCAGAGGGAGGGGAGAGTAGCCATGCTCCTCGGCAGAGCATACCATGTCACTCACACCTAAGCTTTGGAGCCTGCCAGGTCAGTCGTGAGAGTCCTCACCTCCTCGACTTTCCTCAATTATGTTAGGTTTTATTCGTTGGGTGCACTTAGGCTAGTCCTATTAGCTGGGTACCTGCTACCTGTGAGGTAGCCTATAGATAAATCAAGGAGACAAGGCTTCAAGTTATTTTTAAGCCAATAAGAGAAGTAGCAGCCGCGGCTTCTCCGTGCCAGCCCTCTCGGGCAAGTCCGCCACCCATACATAGGTGTTAAAGGCTTGGCGGCAAGTCTAGTCTCGACTAGCATTGTTGAATGTTGAGGCCAGCATTGTTTTGGTGGGCCGGTTTTAAAAGTGGAAGTTAGGCAATTGTTGGTAGGCTACGGCGCAGTGGACCGTGCAACATTGCGTGTTCGCACATGAAACCTATGTGCTAAATGAAGAGAATGACAGAACAGTCACAGTGACCTCACGCCGATACGTCCACATGCTGGAAACATTTTTGCGACCTGATCTGCGGAGATGCCAAATAAACATTCGCAATATTTACTTCCAACAGGATGGAGCCACAGTGCACACCACCAACGTATCGATGACACTTGTGAGGAACATGATCCCGAGTCGCCTCATTTCGTGGTTCGGTGACGTTCCATGGCCGCCAAGATTCCCCGACTTATTCTCTTGTGATTTTTTCCTGTGGGGGTACCTAAAGGAACGTGTCCATGCCCACAAACCCCGTGCAATAATGGCGCTGAAAGATGCCATGACAGAAGAGGTGCGTGGGATCGACCAAGCGGTGTTCGGCTGAGTTATGAATGCTTTCTCGCGACGACTTGAAACCTGTATTCAAACGGATGGCTGCCACCTGAGTGACATTATCTTTCACACCTAACAATGGTAAATATTAAATTAAATGGTAGAACGTATTCTTAAACGTGGTAACAATAAAATCAGTTTTCCTCGCAAATCAGCCGAGTACTGTTCATTTCAAAAACATCCGGTTCCTATGTGTCACCCTGTTAATATGTACAGTTTAAATGACAGCAAAAGTGAGAGCAAAGTGGTAGAAAAGTGGTAGAAAATATTACATGAGTTGTTAAGAAAGAGTTTAAGCGGTTATATGGATCCATTACACAATAATTTTGGCACGACGAAGTTTATTTTGTATATCCAATAGTTCATCCTCATATTCAGTATAACCAGCCTGCTTATAGGCATGCAAGAGCTGAAGCCGCTGGATTAGCTTAGCGGTATTGTTCCAATAAATAAATTTAACAAATGATTTTTAGGGGTAAACAGAGCATTACCATTATCATTACCATTATCATCATTATCATTACCATTATCATCATTTTATCACTGTTATTATTATCACCATCATTGTAATCATTATCATCATCCTCAACATCACTAAAACTATCGAATTTCTCTTGTTCCTTTTCCATTGAGACCTCTTCCATAGTCTGTGTTGACTTTCATAGTGTTGAGGGTTTCTTAGACGTTGACGACTGCCCTAATATGACTTTTTGAGGACATGATATGTGCTTTTGAACAATCACTGCACTATCTTGAGCAGCAATATCTTTTTCTTGAACTTGCTTTTTATAATTTTGATGATTTTTTGTAAACAGCAACCGTGGTTCATTTGGAGCACTACATTGATGAACACTCACACTTAAAAGCTTTCCATTTTTACTTTTCAGATTGCCTAGACATTTTGTTGACCTCTCTTTTGAGCATTGCCAGAATATTATTCTATTCACATTCTGACGATTATAGTTATAAGAATAGCCTTGATAGAGTGCACGTTCTCTACCTTTGTTGGTTGTAGTAAGTTCCATAGTAGTAACTGACCTGTCAGTATGATGTTCACACTATAAAGGTTACAACTATTTAGGTGATGGAGTGACTTACCATAAGCTTATATATAGGCTTATGTGTTGGATTTTGTGTTGGCTTATGTGCAGGATTTAGTGTTGGCTTTTGTGTTGTTTTTTTATTGGCTTTTTGTGTTGGCTTTTGTGTTGGCTTATGTATTGGCTTTTGTGTTGGCTTATATATTGGCTTTTGTGTTGGCTTATTTGACAAGTTATTTTTGTCAATGTATTTAGTGGATTTTTCTCTTGGTTTTGGAAAGTACCTTAATCCTTTTTATGACAGCATCATGCTTACTACCATGTTTGTGAGCAACAACAACAACACACTAAAATTCCAAAAAAATATTAAGTACTCTAAGGTTAATCATTGACTCTAAACTCTTACTCTTACCTCCATTCCAACGCCTTGTCAAAAACATTATATTTTTAATTTTTTTCAAAAACGTTGAATTGGGTAATTAGGCTATATGTATTGAACTCTTGCAAAGAAGCTTATGAGACTCAGTTTCGGGGGGTGTAACAGTCCATTTCGTAAGTTGTTGTTAAAGCGCTTCCATAACATGCAGGGTAACATATAACAAAATAGCATGCAGGAAAAAGTGAAGCCAGGGTTAAAACAAATGAATTTAATGACAGATCAGCTATTTACAAAATGAAATAAACAAACAAAACTCCCTAAATGACTCCCACTGAAATAAATTAACTTGCCAAAAACTAGGCCTAATCTCTGGAGAGATTATTAATCGGACCAAATGTCCCAAAATCTGCAATGACAATGTATACGTGTGTGCCGTTCTACATGCTTAACGATGAGTACAAATGAATGCATGATTCGTCATCATCCGGATAAACTTTCAGAAGACGAATCCGCATTGCTTAGAGCTAGACAGGCGCGGGGAACAACTATACACAACTTAAAACTAAGCCGACACTTCCTATACTAAATAAACAACAAATAATTTCCGCTTGAAATTGGAATCAAGAACTGCCGTAGCAAAACATTACTGCCTAAAATTAGGACTTCTCAAAAATCAACACAAGTAAGTTAACACGTGACCAACAAAAGAAACACATATGACCGCCTGTCATTTTTACAAGTAAATACAACTACACCACACGGGTGTCACACAGAGAAACTAACATGAACTGAGTCATAGAAAAATCACTAGGCTCAAAGCCAACATTTACATCATTAACACAATATTCCATCCATACGACATGCAATAATTCGTAACAAACGTGGCGAACTCCCCAATTAATTATGGTCCAAATAACCATCACAAAAGAACAGGTTTGCTAATGATAGCTTAATAGGGGTCAGTCGGACAACAGGACTGCCTAACAAAATAAGTCACCAAGGCTAGACGGGCGCTAAGTGGAGATCTGCACATCTCTCAACCCACGTGTCAATAACCTCGACCTCCCAAGGCACGGGATAGAGTCTCGAAGAAGCGTGCCCCAAAGCACAATATAGACGTGTGTGTGTGTCAGAACAAAATATATCTCAGCATTTCCCCTAGGAAATCCAAGAATCAGCATTGGACAAGGTACAGTAGCCTCCTCGGAGCGCCCTGCCTTTCCATCAAAAAAACAACAACAACAAATATGAGGGCGGTAGCACCATCTACCCCTCATCGCGAAGAATCAAAACACACACCTGACACAAGAACACACACAGAATCACACGTATGGGTTTGACAGAAACCTGAAATAAATGACATAAATATTTTTCCACCAGCTCGCGCTTCCGTTCTAGGCTGTGACTAACGAACCTGAAAAGGACTCAAAAAATCTAAAAAATTAGAACTAAGGTGTTCTACAATTACATCTTAATTTGTTGCGCTCGGCAACCCTAATATGAGTAATAACCTGTTCATCAAACATCTTTCAATTATTACCTCCCTTTCCTATCAAAAATATGAATTTTAATAAAGCACCACTTATCGAATGTAACGAGTTTCGCATCCGCATGGATAAAATCAAGTACACGCGCCGTGTACACTAAATATGACTCCAAAGAAAAATATACAACAAACAACTTTGGCCATGCGCCAACGTACATTTAAAACACTAGTGTCGGTGCACAAAAAAAATCTAAACAAGAAAAAGAAATAAATGAACTATTTACAACGTTCCCCCGCCTTATCTAACTACATATTGAGTAAATCAATTTTTGTACATCACCGTATCAGCTTTCAGAACATATAACCTCCGTCCCGGCTCATTTCCCTACGGGAAATTAGCCCTCCATCGTCGACGTCGTCGAAGAAGCGATGCACATCAATCCGTCTCCTGACCACACGTCGGACATCTTGGCGTAGTCTCTTGGACAGAAATGTTCAATGTTAATAAAAATTGCCTGGCTATAATCGCTGTGAGTTACTACTTTCACTCACGTTATGTCCTATGCGATTAATGATCGAAGACTTTCCCTAGCTTAGCATTTGCTTACACACGTACAATTATCACTTGAAAAATACAATACAAAATTTACATAAATTATATACTTCAAACACATCGTCACTGGCTTGAAAAACAAGTTTAAAACATGACTGTCTCGCAGTCCTTATCTCGCTAGATATCTCCACTGCTCTACGTGAACCTTGCTCGCTTTGAGCACTAATTGGAATGTTAGTAAAGTCTTGCCCATTAAGAACTGAAAATCGTGACGCACACTGGCGTGAACCTTTGCTCACCAGAGCTCAATAAATTTGTCACTAGTATGATTAATAAGAGCTAAAAATCGCGACGCAGACTGGCGTGACCCTTGCTCACCAGAGCTCAAAGCAGTTGTCCTCCAAACAGCTTCTCCTCGATCAATTTATTGGAAACTGACGGAATGAGGTGGAGTGGGGAGAATTAAGAAAAATATTCTAGAGTTTTCATCTCACAAACATGGGACTAGTACCAATCTTCATCATTTTCTTCAAACGTCTCAGCGCACTTATGCGGAATTATTTCGGATCGGCGGTTATTTAGATACGCGTTTCCGCGCCTTTTTTTTACAGGGTACGCCGCCCATCGCGTGGATTTGGCGTGGTCTCATCTGATTGGGTGATTCAATCATAGGTCGGTTGAAACTCACTCGTGTCCATCCCCTAATGACTCCAATTTTTGTGCGCGTTGTTACACAATTTGTCCTTGAACTCGGCTTAACCGGTCGTCTTCAAGAATAACTATCAAGCCTGCCTCTGTGGTAATCATTGCAACACACTAACTTGGCTTCCCCTTTGTTAATTTCCACATTTACTGCCTGGGCCTCAGTAATAATAATTATAAATCATGAATACTTATTCATTGCAGATTAATAAGGGTTCAGTATAAACTAAAAATAATAATATAAAGTCATATGTTAACTCTATCCCACTCTCAGCCAAAAAATAATATTGCATATTTTAATGGGATGCATAAAGTGGGAGTTGTCACATGACATGTTTTACAAGTTTAGACTTGCTTTGAGACTGGCTATGACATCACAAATGAATGCCGGTGGGAGGCTGGACATTACCTTTTATTAAACAAAAATATTTCCTTTTTTTTTCCGCCTCAAACCCCCATTCATCTGTGACGTCATAGCCAGTCTCAAAGCAAGTCTAAACTTGTAGAACATGTCGTGTGACAACTCCCGATTTATGCTTCCCATTAGAAAAAAATAATTAAAATACGATATTATTTTTGACCGAGAGTGGGATAGAGGTAGTTGTACGAGTTAACATATGAATTTATATGATTTTTTTAGTTTAAACATATAGCCTACTCCCCCAATTCATCTCTTCAGAAAAAAATAAAAAATATAATGTTTGTGAATAGGCGTTGGATTAGAGGTAAGAGTAAGAGTTTAGAGTCAATGATTAACCTTAGAGTACTAAAGATTTTTTTGAATTTTAGTGTGTTGTTGTTGCTCACAAATATGGTAGTAAGCATTATCCACTCATTAAAAGGATTAAGATACATTCCAAAACCAAGAGAAAAATCCACTAAATACATTGAAAAAAATAACTTGTCAAATAAGGCAACACAAAAGCCAATACATAAGCCAACACAAAAGCCAACACAATAGCCACTATATAAGCCAACACAAAAGCCAATACATAAACAAGCACAAAAGCCAACACAAAAGCCAATACAAAAGCCAACATAAAAGCCAACACAAAAGTCAATATAAAAGCCAACACAAAAGCCAACACAAAAGTTAACACAAAAGCCAACACATAAGCCAACACAAAATCGAACATATAAGCCAATATATAAACTTATGGTAAGTCACACAATCACCAAAAATAGTTGTAACCTTTATAGTGTGAACATCATACTGACAGGTCAGTTACTACTATGGAACTTACTACAACCAACAAAGGTAGACAACGTGCACTCTATCAAGGCTACTCTTATAACTAAAAACGTCAGAATGTGAATGGAATAATATTCTGGCGATGCTCAAAAGAGACGTCAACAACATGTCGAGGCAATCTGAAAAGTAAAAATGGAAAGTTTTTAAGTGTGAGTGTTCATCAATTTAGTGCTCCAAACGAACCACGGTTGCTGTTTACAAAAAATCATCAAAATTATAAAAAGCAAGTTCAAGAAAAAGATATTGCTGCTCAAGATAGTGCAGTGATTGTTCAAAAGCACATATCATGTCCTCAAAAAGTCATATTAGGGCAGTCGTCAACGTCTAAGAAACCCTCAACACTATGAAAGTCAACACAGACTATGGAAGAGGTCTCAATGGAAAAGGAACAAGAGAAATTCGATAGTTTTAGTGATGTTGAGGATGATGATAATGATTATAATGATGGTGATTATAATAATAGTGATAAAGATGATGATAATGATGATAATGATACTGATAACGGTAATGCTCTGTTTATCCCTAAAAATCATTTGTTAAATATATTTACTGGAACAATCCTGGTAAGCTAATTCCAGCGGCTTCAGCGCTTGCATGCATATAAACAGGCTGGTTATACTGAATATGAGGATGAACTATGGGATATAGAAAATGAGCTTCGTAGTGCCAAAACTATTGTGTAATGGATCCACATAACCGTTTAAACTCTTTCTTAACAATACATGTAATATTTACTACCACTTTTCTACCACTTTGCTCTCACTTTTGCTGTCATTTAAACTCTACATATTAAATATAAAAGCCAACGCAAAATCATTTTATTACCAGAACAGTTATAACCTTTGTAGTGTGCAAATCACACTAACAGGTTAGTTGCTAGTATGGAATTTACTACAACTAACCAAGCTAGACAACGTGTACTCTATAAAGGCTAATCTTATAACTATAAACGACAAAATGTAAAAGAAATAATATCCTGGCAAAGCTCAAAACAGAGGGATAAAATGTCGAGCCGATCTAAAAAGTAAAAAAGTGAGCTTTTAAGTGTGAGTTATCATCAATGTAGTGCTCCAATTGAAACACTGTTAGTGTCTACAAAAAATCATGACGACGCTATAAAGCTAGTACAAGAAAAAAAATATTGCTACTCAAAATAGCGTATTGTTTATTGAGCAACGTTTAACTCCTGTAGTAAAAGTTATGTTTAATCCATCTTCCACGTCTCAAGAGTCATCAACATCACAGACTATGCAAAAGGTGGTGGTGTTGTTGTTTTAAGGGGCTGAACTACAAGGTCATCTGCCCTTGATATATAAGAGGTAGTATTGCAAGAGGATCAAAAAGGACTAGATAGTAATGGAGAAGAGAGAGTTGTATTTTATATGTAAATATTGTACAAGTACTTACTTTAAATAAATAAAATTATTGTATGGGTATTGTCTGTTTTTTCTTAATTGCTATCCCCACGTCCTACTATTAATGCGATTGTTAACCATCAACAGTCTCTAGCTATGTTCAGAAAGAGAGTGGTCTTAAACAACACACTCTACCTGTGGTTTGTGTACTGATTATTATAATAATACAGTGTCGCCAAGACATGTTCAGGCAATAGTTATGTCAGGTAAGGGGTTCGAACCCTTGCTTCTTTGTACGAGAAATTTAAACTTAAGTCAAACACCTTAACCACTCGGCCAACCTGTCAGTTAATAATGTAATTCGTTCTATGCACTTGAGTGTATGCAAAACTTTCCAGTGTACTTTGACTCAAGCACTAGCTTGTCTTTAATTATATATTTCTGTTTTTGTTTTTCCATAACATTGCAGTTATGATTCTAGTGAACTGGTTGTTTAATATAGGGTTAAAGGCATATTAAAATAATTTTAGAAAAGCTCTCAGTAATGAATAACTGTTTGTTGACTAACATTTATTGTTACACAACATTATTTTGTAAGGCTCTACATGTTGTTGTTTGAGACTTCAGTCTTTTGACTGGTTTGATTTGGCTGTGTTAATATAATAATAATGTTGATATAGGTATTCTTCATTGCACCATTCATTGTTAATAAATTATACTATTTACGCAAGAAATGTCCTCACTGTAGCAGACACTTCTTTTCTACATATAGCACAAGTGTTAAGTGCAAATGCACACTTGACACATGCTATCAAGTGTCCACAAGGTAAAAATAAAACACCTAGTTCTTCTTGATAACAAATTTACATAATTGTTGGTCACACGTTTGTATCTGTTGGTGAGACAAGTCTTTCTTTTTCAAACTCATGTGTTTGTACTGCGTGGTCTAGCTCTGAAGGCACTTTTATGTCTTGGGCTGCAATCACGTTTTCTTTACGAATAGTGTTCTCAAATTCTTGACATTTAAGCAACTCAATGCATCTACAGTTAGGTAACCAACGAGCGTGTTCCACAAAATGATCATCTGTTATTTGCCAATCCTTTAAACCAAATCCACAATGAAAACATATTGTTTTGTCCGATTCACTGGAATAAAAAATCCAACTTCACTTAGCTCTTTTACAAGGTGTTTTAATATTAATGCCTAAACATTTTTATAAGATTCTAAACGTTTTTCAACAGACCTGTACTCTGAATGTGCTAGCGCTTTAGTTTTGCGAACTCCCAATTTTTCAATAGCAGATGCCAATTCAACACTGTCTTGCATATGGACCACATATATCAACACTTTTGTTGGATGGTAATACATTATTATTATATATTTGTGATGGAGCAAAGTAAGTAGTAGCGAATGGACCTGTGGTTCGGTAAATGGATACTCTGGTATGTTACCCTCTTTTTTTCCTATTCATGTAAAGACAAAAATGAGACCATCGCAAATGGTCTCGAAAGGGATCATCCCCTTCTTCCCATTGCGACGTTTGAACATTACAAAACACACACCGTATAACATATTCTCGGTCCAATAAATAGCAACCAGCTGCAGCAAATTTATGTGCTGATAAAAAGCGTACAGGCCAAGATTCAAATGTCAACCAACGATCGTTTTCTGATTTTAAATTTAACCCAGGTGGTAAACACACTTGCTCATTTTTTGTATTTGATATTAAAGCCATGTGTTATAATCAAACTTTTAACGTTGCACAAATGCACGGAGTTCTTTTAAGAACAATGTATGCTTGTTCACTGTCTGTTCACTACATTAGTGGCGCATTACCAAACCTAAAAAGAAACAAAATAACTTGTAAATAAAACACCATTCAAAAAATTAAACTGTGTCCCCCTACTAACAGTAACCCATCTACTTAGTTTGTAATAAAAATCAGTCATTCACATCCCCCTTTTACCACTATATATAAACAAAAATAAATGCCATGCCGTTTTGGTTCTTTTGTAGCATAAAGAAATTCAAGTAATAACATGCATTTCATAAAAACATATAATATCAAATAAAAATCAAATATGTTATTAAAAACAAAACCTCACCTTGACTTGTAATGTCTTGCTGTTTCCGTCTTGTGGGCTCAAGGGTGTAATGGTCTCTCTATCAGACATGATAAGTATATAGGTTATCTTCAAACAGCTCACAACTATTACAAATGTTTTCCACCAACACCAAAACTGTTAATGAAGACCAAGTGTTTCACACAACGCTGTAGCGTGTTCAAAGGTAGTCACATAAGTGCGAGTGGAAATGTTAGCGATGTGTCTTTATATATCACGTTGCATGTATAATCATTTTGTTTCCCACGCATGTAGCATCCTGTTATGATACACGTGTAGGTCTAACGTCCAAGGTCAACAACTGCGTGATATGTCTCAAGTATAAACTGCTAACTCGAGCTTAGCAACAAAGACTCAGCATTCTTTAACACACACATTAACTTCTCTTTACGTCACGCGACAAGAAAAATCTTGTTTAGATGTTAAAGGGAACCCACTGCCTGTATAGCCCCTCATTCAAGATTCTATGATTAATGGTTCGAAAAATCTTAGGTTCGTGACTTAGTAGTTGGGTCCTTTAGCAAAATCTAAAAATAAAAGATGATAAAAATACATCATAAGGTTATACTCCAAGCATGCCGCTGTTAGCTAGCAAGTGGCTAGTGATAAAAACTGGTTAGCACGGTAGGCTTTGACGTAAAGTGTTTTGGGATCCATCCCCAACCAACCCATCAGGATTTTTATCTCCTAGGATTTATTCTTGTAGCTCAGAGACTGGGTGTATGCCACTCATGCCTTGAAGCCTCGATGGCTTAGGCAGCTGCATGTCAATCTCTCACCATTGGATCCGTGGCTCAATTCCCATTCACTACATGTGATATTTGTGCTCAACAAAGCAGAGGCAGACAGGTTTTTCTCTGGGTGCTCCTGTTTTCGCTGTTTTAGGAGTGAAATGACTTATCTTGGTAAAAGCGTATATCATGACCTATTTTTTTAGCTATCACACCTAATTTTAAGGCTCTTAGTTTCCAAGATATCGAGTTTTCAATTTTGGAGGGGGGGGGGTTCACCCCAGAAAGGGGAAGATCGCCCCAAGTGCTAGAACCCCCATACAAGTCCCTAGCATGATTGGTTCGCGAGATATTAACAAAAGTGTAGTTAGTTCCTTTGTCAAAATTTCAAAAATACATTCCGGAATGGGGCATCATTCCAAGTTCTACAATACCTCATGCAAGTCCTTAGCATGAACGGTTCGCAAGATAGTAACAAAAGAGGAGTTAGGCCATTTGCCAAAATTTCAAAAATAGATTCAAGAAGGGGGCGTCACCCCAAGTCCTACAATACCTCATACAAGTCCCTAGCCTTATTGGTCCGTGAAATATTAACAAAAGTGTAGTTAGGCCCTTTGGCACAATTTGAATAAATTCATGGGCCAGTCCATAGGGACCAGTCCAAAGGGACCGGTCCAAAGGGATCAGTCGAAAGGACCCTTGGAAAGGGATCCGTCAGAAACGACCCATCAACAGGTACTTGAAAGCAAGGACCCGTCCACAGCGACTCGTCAACAGGGACCCGTAAACAGGGACCCGTCAACAAGGACCCTTCCACAGGGACTCATCAACAATGACCCGTCAACAAGGACCCGTCCACAGGCGCTCGTCAACAATGACCCGTCAACAATGACCCGTCAACAGACTCAGGGATCCGTCAATAATGACCCCCTTCAAAAAGGACCCGTCCAAAGGGGCTAGACAACAGGGACCAGTCCAAAGGGACAAATCAACAGAGATCAATCAAAAGGTGCCAATCAACAGGGATCAATCAAAAGGGGCTCTCGCCACTAGGCCTGACTTGCCCCTCTTTGATTATTGGTTTGCCTATCGACAAGCGCCATTTGGAACACTTTTTGATCACCACACGTGGGTTGGGTTAGGTTACACTACAGCCTGTATCTTTAAAGAGCCCGCTCTCTTACAAAAGCCATGAGTGGGCATGCGTAAAAACAAAAAACAAAATGTTAAATCAGAGTGGCATCCAGTTGTATACATGCGTTTCATGTGGAACAATGTTTAATTTAATCATAGCATTAAACTGCATGCATGTTGTATGTGCAAAGCAACGTTTACAAAAAATTACTCTTTCACGTCCTAGTAGGGGTAGGTTTTTTTGGGGGTGGAAATAAATTGTCCATAGGAAAGAGGGTGTCATCCCGAGTCCTACGACACCTCATTTGTTAAAATCCAACCATGGGTTCGCGAAATATCGTGCCGCCGCCGTCTTGTGAGGAGGGTGAGCAGGGGGAGGTATTAGAACCGATCAAAAACCACTACTCACTTGTATTGTCGGGTACATTTTCTTGTGTTTAAAAATCTATACTTAAATCAATGGTGGTAATTTTCATAGATTCTTCTAAGTACGAACAGTCGAAAGCAACCAGTGGTGCCTTTGCTTTAAATCCTTGCGGCGACAGCATGGGGCAATCCTGTTTTTCATAATAAGACGATTGAAATTCAGTAAACCTGTCATAGAGGGGGCCAAACTTATTTTTTGAAAAATTGAGTTCCAAACCCTCATAGGGAAAGCAAACGTTATTTAAAACTAGTCGCATATTTCTCAATTGAATGTGATCAAACATGGTGATATCTTTTCTTTGTTGGTATTTTCTATTGGTTTGAAAACCAATGATAACATAGAGGGGCCGCTCGATAGAGCGAGCCGATTTCACACTCCAACTATGAGTGTCTGTGGTAGGTAGCAAGGGGTACTCATGTAGACTCCAACTTCGAAAGGCTATAGGCAAGGCTTTATCTTTTTGTATCAAATTCAACATGCTTAGCTTTTTAGGATCCGATAGCGTCACGAAGGGCACTTTCCAAAGTAATCGAAGCAGTTGAATTTTTGAGTCTATAACTTGGTCAGAGGCTCCCTTTAGTGCATTATAATCACTAGGGCCTCTCACGAGATACAAACTTGGTCTTGCATTTAAAATAATACGCTTGTGATCTTCAGCGAAGCCAAGGAGTAATTTTAAAGGTAGGAAGCCTGTAAAAGTGCCATCGGTATGAACTAACCGCTCATTGCTACTGTTGGGGCACCATCCTGCCATAGAAAGCATTTTACCTTCTTCCTCACTATAGGAGGGATATAATTTCATAAGACTTGTCATACCTACATTTCGCCTCATACCTATGACAATATCGTTAATGACATATTGCACTTCAGAAAACAGAAAAGCCAAACCATGTTTCGCCAACGTAGACGTCGTGGGTGTGGTGCTATCCGCTTCCATTAATGTACCCTCAATTTGAAAGACACTTTTATGAGATAGAGTGAAATATCTTGATTGTTGATGATGAATTGAATCTCGTCATTGTTATTGAGTCCTGATGCTTGAGGTTGATAGGAATGCATGTCATTGCGTACGACGCCATCATTCACTTGTATGGGGTTTAACACTTGCAACAGTTCCTTGTTCATGATGGGGGTGTAACGTATAACCAAGGCGCTGTAAACGTTGTTGGTTTACTTGTGTCAACCGTTTCATACACGGCGGACAACTAATCGACCTCGTAGACGGTGTTGTTGCTTTATAGATAAATTTCATAGTGTCTTTAAAACAACTTGTAGGTCACAGTGTTGGCATCCAAAGCAATCAGTTGTTGCTTTTTATTGACTAACCGTAAGGTAATATTAGTAATATCGCTGACGCACACCGGATGATAGAGAATGACGGAAGACTTTTCTTGAATAATATAGCCACCAGGGTAGGTCACAATAAAATCATACAGCGAATGGCTTTGTTCTTGATTCGTAAACACATCTCTAATAATATTACAAGTCACAGAGATGTGATGGTCCTCGATGAAATTCACTGGATAATCTGAATCATGGGGTTGGTGAGTTGCCAACACGCGTGGTTTAAATCCTAGTAAAGGGCCAATAGAATGAAGTAGTGTTTCAAAGTCAATGTTAAACGTAGAGAAAATACGACAGCGGTGAGTAATCGTATCGGCAGAAAGTTCAAATTTGTGTGTTCCATCCGCACATGGTTTGACACCAATTGTTTTATCATCGCCACACTAATGGCCACGTGCACATCGCCTATGGTATAACCTCCAGGGGGTTGCCTCAACATATAATCATCATAATAAAACTTGTCATTAATATCCAGTTGTATGTTGTAAATTCTGTTGTAACGTTCCAAAGAGATTAATCCGATCATATAGGATTGTTCGGGATGCAATTCAATGGGGGGAAGGAAATCTAGGGACACTTCAGGCCCGTGGCTGTGCACGGTAAAGGTCTTGGCATTGACATTCATAATGATGGGACTGCTGGCTTAACGCGACCTCTTATATAAAAAAAGTAAACACAAACGCCCTCACTTTTGACTGTCAAAGATTTGTTGACGATTCACTTTATAAAATTACGTCACCCGATTTCCCAAATAACGCATCAACTCGATTGGGGGTGGTATTTTTCCATAACTGTCAAAGTACCATACCGTGGAACCTTATTTCCCAAAGGCTACAAAATGGGTTCCTGGGCCTGCATCATCATCTAAATTGATCATGCCTCGTTCTTCTTTCCACGGTGTCTTGGTTAATTCATTTCGAGTAAATACACCTCGAAAATTAGAAATCTTTAATTGTTTGGCAAAGCTTTCCACTTGTTGATGGCTCAAGGCATGACGAGGCAGTTGCCTTAAGCGTTTATGGGAGATGGACATTTGTTTTTCTTAGACGATAAAAGATTGGCATTAAAGGAATGCCGTTTCTAGCCCCCATAACAATGGCTTCTAACGTTTTATTGGGTCGCTCACTTTCTTTGAGTTGTTGCTTGCCTTGCTCGACGGCTTTAATGGTTTTGGCCACGGCAGTGGCACCGCCCAAAAAGCGTGCCCAAAGCTTCCAAACCCGCAAATAAGGCCGGAAAAAAAACCCACGCTTAGGGACAGCAATGACTCGCCTACGTTTTTTCTTCCTTTCTTTCTTTCTTTCTTTCTTTCTTTCTTTTTTATTGATGCATCATGGTTGGATTTCGGGGCTGTAGACAATCGCACCGCCTGTAATGCTTTTTCGATAGCCACTCATTTTGTATTTTCTTTAGTATTAACACAGGGTGTCAGGCAGCCCACCTCGGTTTCCGGCCTGGCTTTTTTCTTTTTGTGTTTTTTTTTTCATGTACACCGCATATCTTTATTGTACCATGGTCCTCCTTGATGAATCTTTCACAACGGATAATCATTCACCGTTTTCCCAGCTTTCTTTACCTCAAACGTAAGCATGAGATGAAAGGATAATTCATCCCCGGCATCATTTACCGTTTGATGATTGTTGACCAACAGCCTATCACGGTTTATTTTTATTTGTAAATGTTTCTAATCAGGCATCGCATCATGAATCACACCATCATAGTGCAATCGATAATGTCTTTAACCAGAAGCAAGCACATTAGTAAGGTGGTGACCATCATTCACCAGTGGTGGTGGGAAATGGTTTCTATCATTGTCCAGTTTTTGATTTGACAGATACAATAAAAATACAGATGGGACAAATTTATAAAGCCTTTTCATTTGGTAGGTCACGTAACGTTTCGTGCAGACGTCATCTTCGTCTCGAGGCTCTTGCACGTCAATAATACGACGATTATTGGCTGAATAGCCCTCAGCGGTTACTCTCGGGACCATGTAGTATACACTTTGCACTTTGCGATCGGCCTAGGCTTTTGTAGCCACCTCTCAAGACTGTTTTGACAAATAGGCGGCCGAGGCCATGGTTACACGAGCTCCCCAAGCACGTCCATGGTGATAGAAATTAACTAACCTGTCCGACTCACTGCTTGCCTATATGTATAAACCTCACACACTTATGAAAAAAAAACTCAGTCGTCGTCACTATGGAATTAATGAAACAACCCCATGCTTTGCCCGTCTCTGATTTGGTTTCAGAGCTATCGCTGGCCGTGTGTGAACCTGAACGCCATGACATTCTATTTCCATCTACCGTTCGATGTATCATGTTGGGGCCTTCGGGGTGTGGAAAGACCAATGTTTTGCTCAACATCATTACCGCGCCTCTCGGCCTACGATTTCAAAATATTTACATTTTTGCCAAATCCTTGTACCAGCCTCTGTACGTGTATCTGGAACAAATTATGTCTTCGTTAAATAACGAAGCCATGGGATACTTTACATTCACCTCACCTCAAGATGTCATTCCACCAGACCGCATTCAACCAGATTCCATTATAATTTTTTATGATATTGCCACACAACGTCAGGCCATTATTCAAGAGTATTTTAGTATGGGACGCCATAAACAAGTGGATTCTTTTTATCTGGCTCAGACCTATTCTAAAATTCCCAAACAGTTGATTCACGACAATGCCAATCTCATCGTTCTCTATCGCCAAGAATCTAGAAATCTCTATCATATTTTTCAAGATCATGTGAATTCTGAATTGTTCTTTACCGCTTTCACACAATTGTGTGCCTCATGTTGGAACCATCATCCCCATGCCTGTTTGGTCATTAATAAACACAGTGAACGATGTGAGGGACGTTATCGCTTGCGTTTTGATCATTTTATTTCTGTTTAAAAAGACCGATGGTTTGGCATTTCCTCTTAGTGTATCTTTACCTTCACCATGGCGAGTGCTATAGGGTACAAGAAATATGTTCAAATCATGCTGCGTATTATTGAGGCACGAAATACCATTCGACATAAATTTCGTTAATTAGAACGTTTGAAAAACGTGAATCCTTTGCCCATGATAAAACATGCTTCATCATCGGTTGATCCCATGAGGTTCAAACCAAATGCTTCTGCTGCTGCTGCTGCTACCTCTCAAACCAAACCCTTAACCAGTTCAAAATTGACTCAAACAGATTCAACATGGCGGGTAAAATCCTCCTCTTCTGAAGTTAGTGAATAAGAACATGAAGAAGAACATGGACAAAGTGAAAGTGAAAGCGAAACCGTATTTAGCCCTGAAAGAAAAAAATCCTCACCCCTTCAACAGTTTCTAGAAACAAAACAAAAATCCGTCATAGCGGGAACACCGTATTCCTCCACCTCGTCTCCGTTTTCGCAAGTCTTGGCCATCCCTCAAAATAAAGCTCAACTCAAAAACATTTTAATCAATCATTATGGGGCAACACTGCAACCGTATTTCACCCATCTATTTATTGGAAAGGCAGACACCACGTACGGTGTTCGCTATGAGGATGATAGTTTTAAAATTGGTGATTCATCCATTAAATTTGCTCGTACTAAAGCTGTCATTAAATACATCAACTATAAATTAAAACCAGGACTGTTAAAGCTGCTATTCTCTTGGACCCCATCTCTACAAGATTTTACGCCCGAGGACCTTGCTAAATATAAATCCATTTTATTAGAGACCATCGCTCACAAAAGAAACTATAAATCATCTCAGCAGCGCAATGCAAATATATCTCAAAAATATAAAACCATCATTGCAAACATGTTGGCAAGCGAAAACACCACTCTGCCTCTGGCGTAAGGTTTAAGAAATTAAAACCCTACGTGGATATAACCTATTCGAATAATCCCAATCAGTTAGTACAGCGCGTATACTTGCTTCATGCGTCAAAACAAGCTGGTCACACAGGACATGAGGCAGAAATCGCCCACATTGAACAACAAATCCGGGATGCCCAAATTATCTTATAATCCTTCCCCCATCAAAGTGGGCATCGCTCATGAATTGCATAAACCAGCCCGACGCATTTATGAACGCCGTCGTGTTATTTCGAAAGTAGTGGATGATTTATGGCAGGAAGACCTGGTTGAGATGATACCTTATTCTAACGTTAACGACGGTGTACACTATATGTTGACGGTCATTGATGTCTACTCAAAAATGGCTTTTGTTGAACCAGTAAAAAATAAAACTGCTCTCTTAGTTACAAAGGTGTATCACCATAATATTCATCAATACAAACGCCAACCTCACTTGTTACAAACTGACTAGAAGAAATAATTTTTCTACAAGGATTTCTCCAGTTTTCTCAAATCTAAAAATATTCACCATTACACCACGTATAGCAATCTCAAAGCTAGCGTGATCGAGCGGTTTAACCGAACATTAAAAAGCCATATGTGGAAACAGTTTACGATACGTGGTTCCTATTGATGGATAGACTTGTTACCTCAACTCGTGTCACAATACAACAACACGATTCATTCCACCATTCGCATAAATCCACGTCTCGTTACCAGAAACCTACCCAGACTCAATAGACTGTTTAACCCTATAAAAAGGGCTGACCCTAGGCGACATCGCCTTAAAATTGGAGATTTTGTTCGCATCAGTAAGCATAGAAGTGTGTTTTCAAAGTCGTACACTCCGCAGTGGTCGACATAATTTTTTAAAATTCGTCAAGTCAAGCTAGGACAACCAGTGACTTATCTTTCAGAAGATCAAAGCGGTCAACCCATTCAAGGACAATTCTATTATGAAGAAGTGCAAAAAACTTTATATAGCAACGATTATCTCATTGAACGAGTAATTAAAGTCAAAGGTGCAAAATATTTTGTAAAGTGGTTAGGGTTCCCTTCCACGTTTAAATCATGGGTCAATAAACATATATTTTTTGTAATAAAACCCTATTTATTTATTACTTATTTATTTATTAGTTAGTTAGTTAGTTATTTATTTAGACTAAATTTCCCTTTCCAAAAAGATTTATCACATTACCTATCACTAATCCCCCCCCCCTTTTGTTTTTTTACATGTCCAATGACCTCTTTATTCCACCCCATGACATTCTTTATCATCCTGTTATGCACCCACCCATCATTTCAAACATAACGTTGCTTTATAAATCCATTATGGCCCAAGACTATGACATACTCAGTATAAAGCCACACTGTATGACAGCACCCGTCTGTGAGCTACAGCCTCTTACCTCTTTTGCTGTGGTCCAGACGACAGCTTCATACCCATGCAATGATTAGAGCACTTGCCTGCAAGCAGTGGACGGTCTAAAGCTTTCAATTCTCTTTTCGCTAAGTGTGTGTGGGCAAATCCAGCCATGTCAAATGATGATGTTTTAGCAACATGACAGCTCATGGCAGGCAAGACAAATCATTCACCAAACACAACGTCACTTCAATCCTGGTTCTCACTTTTTTCCCCGTTTCCTCAAATATCTTAAAAAATAACGGGAACGCCTTTTTAGAGCAAAAACCATGGTTTCACCTTTTCAACACCTACATCCCCGTCAAGAGGACGACGAGACGAAAACACCAACATGGCTGCCATAGAAATCACTTGATTCGTTTTCCAAATATCTTGAAAAATAACAAAAACACATTTTCGATCAAGAAACCATGTTTGCAGCTTTTCCCCTTCTTTAATACCTACATCCCCGTAAAGAGAACGACGAGACAAAAAAATAACATCACACACGTCCTTATCACTTTTTCGGTTTTCCCAATATTAGGGAAAATGTGTAATACGCATTTTTCGAGCAAAAAACCATGTTTCCAGCTTTTCACCTTTTCAACACCTACATCCCCGTAAAGAGCACAACGAGACGAAAAAAAAACAATCCTCGCACGCCCTCCTACCATCACTCCTTCCTTCACGAGGCCGCCAGGGATCGCAACTTCCTAAGTGCAGGAGAACTGTCCCCATCCCACTACTCATGTTAACTGCTTTTATGCCAATGCTCAGTGGCACGAGCCACCATTTGGCCGACGTGTCTATGCTCCTGTACTGAATGATATTCAGAAATATGAGTTACTACCGTATGGAGGACTTTTTTGCAATATCGACTGGTTTTACGAGGAAATAATACGGTAATGATCCGTTCCTTATTTGATGATTGTTGTTTTAAGGAGTGGAACATCGAGGTCATCTGCCTACCTTCCATGTCTAATTATATAAGGCATTGTAAAATAAAAGCCATTGAAATTGAGTTATTATTTAGGGTAAGGATTTCCAACATAAGATGCAATTCTTATTTTCCGACCAATCCGTGGGATATTGGCCAAACATTCCTTCTGTTCTACCGAATAGCATATAAAAGTTTATCCTATCAATTCACTGCCATGCTGTAATATCATGCTTGTATCGCAAAGAATTCTAGCTGACCTCGTATAAATATCTCATCCTACATAAGCAGAGGAAACGTTCTGAGACGTGGTTCTGATATCTGAAATGGAAAGTTATGCCAATTGGAAATTTGTACAATCTCTATATTTTCAGTTCGTAGACAAGGGTTATCTGAAACTCATGAAAACGGTGGTGGACAAGAGACTGGTGTTGGCAATTGTACGTGACAATCATGTTGAACAATTACCTACCTTTGCCAAGAGACTGGAAGTGATCGGTGAAGGAGTCAGCAAATATCTTGAGAGAAAAAGATTATCATTTCCGAGGTAAGAATGGTAACATTAGTTGAAGCATTGTGAAATATTTGTATGATGTTTGTGAGTTAATCTGACATTTCATTGTAGATTCTTCTTTGTGTCTGATGATGAATTGTCGAAGATTATCTCTGGAAGGGAAAATGTTACGCAGATTCAACCATACCTTCAGAAGTGTTTTGCAGCCGTTTCTACTCTGGAATTCGACAAGAAGCATAACATTTTGTCTTTATTTAGTTCAGAGGGAGAGAAAATACGTCTGGCCAAGCATATATCAACTTCTGCAGCTAATGGTAGAGTAGAGCAATGGCTATCAGAGGTATATCACTTTATTTTAATTACATGCATCAAGTTCTAAGGACCATAGCATTGGTTCAAATATCACATGTTTAATTTATTGATGCTGCATATGCTACTTTGTACATATATGTTCCCTAATGCAGGTAGAGAAAGGTATGGTGTACTCAATGAAGGAGAAGATTCTAATGAGCTCTTTAGATTATGAGAAGAGAAGATGGCTTCTATGGCTCAAGGAGTGGCCCGGGCAGGCTGTCCTGTGTGCCTCTCAGTTACATTGGACAGCGGAAGTAGAATATGTGCTTTCCAGTGGACATCTAAACGGACTTCAGAATGTGCAGAAAAAACTTGAGGTGAGCAATATTTGAAAATAAGGTTTACTGCACTTTTCAGACTTCTATTTTGACTCTACATTCATTACATATTTTCTTCCATTCTAGAATTATCTCACGAGCATTGCTCAGTTAGTGCGAAGTCAACTACCGACGGCTCTCCGTTTAACTCTCGGAGCTTTGATTGTCCTAACTGCACATCTCAATGATGTGGTTAATGATTTGATTGTTAGAAAAGTTCATAAGAACCATATTTTCGAGTGGCTTGCTCAGCTGAGGTAAGATTTTCTGCTTATTGAACTAAAAATTTGGTGGTTGGCTTTCCCTCTCATAATATTCATCAGCATTGTTTCAGTCCAATCGATCACTGAACATATTTCTGTACGCACTGTATATATATAATATATAAAACTGTGAAAACTCTGCCAACTTACGCATTTTGTTATTCAGTGTTGAGCAACAGATATCCTTTCCTTTCCTGAGTGTAGCTGAATTTTATTCATTTAACACGAGCATTCTACTGTATATACAAAAAATTAAAAGACGTGTAATGAAGTAATACCATCAACTGTTTCCATATAGTTATATTATTCTTATAATTTAAATAAGTGTGATTTATGTATGTGACGTGACTGACACTACAAAGGAACGGATATCCCATTAGGACGTATGGCCAGCATGAATCTCTCAATTTGGTGGAAACATTGCATATGGGTTGATCATATTACATTATATATCAAAGAAAATTGAGAAATTGATCCAGTCATCCACCTAGAGAGTGCCAAATTTTACGCTTTAAACATTAAGCCTATCAGTACGCGTAGAGTCATGTTGGCTACAGAGTCATGTATGGGTTGCTCAAATTAATCTGAAATATTATGGTCTATATGTGTGCCGATTTTTAATGAAATCCATTAATTAGTATGGAAGTTACATACAGTTAAACATTGACCTATCAGGACGTGTAGAATCAAGTTGGTTGCACTGTCATGTACGGGCTCATGAAAATGTATTTGAAATGTTATGTTCTATACGTGTGCAAGTTTTGGAATGGTTCCTATGTGTACCTTCTGAGATATACAACTCAGAGTTCATATTTCAATTATTATTTTTCAGCGGTTGGTAGCCCTGACGTCATTTTCAAATATGTCCATGAGATGTCCAGGTATAGGTCTTCACTCATATCAAGTTCGGTTTTCATAGTTACAGCCATTTAGGAACGTCATCAGCCAAATACTACCAAGATGGCGGTAGTGTGAATCATGCAAGCATTATAATCCATTACTTATGATCCAATGAATCAAAGTTCACAATATTTTTCATTGAGATAATTCCGTATGGGGACATTGTGTTTTCAACGTGATAAAAACATAAGACTGTATGTTACGCGCAGCCGCCATCTTGAAATTATGAAATATAAAAATAAATAACTCTCAACTAGTGCTGGTAATAATCGATTTTCAATTAATCGATTAATAATAGATTAATCGATTAATTTGAAATTAATCGGAAACAATTAAACGATTAATTGAACAGTCTTACAATCGATTAATCGATTAACCGAAAAATCAATTGATTGATTAGTAGACAAGAGATAAGAAAATTAGTTTTGAAAATGGTTTAAATGAGAAGTCATCGCCTAAGTTGAGTTAGCCTTATTTTCGGAATGATGTATAGAAATATATAAAAGTCAAATTTGGCGTAAAGATACGTGTCCTTCCTTGTTTATTATAACAATAACCAAATAACAGTCAGTGACCGTGGAAGGACAAACATCAATCAAATTGGGAAGGGTTTCAGGAAAAGAAAACTAGGAGTTGTCAGCAAAGCTTTTGAATCTTGTTCAATTTTTGTTGGGCAGGCTCTTTACAATTTCGGACATGATTTTTTTTTGTTTTATTCGAGTTTAGCCTAATTTCCACAAATACCTGTAGGTTGTAACATTCAGTCGGTCAACTTGAATTTGCCCAATGACTGGGTGGAGTCCAATGCATAAAATATATGAATTAAAAGTAATTAACATTCCTGGAAACATTACATGTGTTAGTTATGATCACTATTACATTCACTATCACTATTATGTCGTCACATTCGAATGCTCCGAGTGGATAAGGGATTTCATGAGCCCTTCATCCTGGAAAGCCACCAAGAGTAAGGAGGTTCAGTCATCCTTTGAAGTGGAATCATGTTCGGTCGACGTACACCTCTAATTCTTAACCACGGTAACATGACTGGTCAGGTGTATAGAGACTACATCCTTGTACCTGTCGTTGCAGAATTTGCTGCCTCAAGAGCTCAAGAGGGCAATTTCGAACCGTTCCAATCCTCCAACAAACAAAGAGAAACTGATTGAAGCTGCTGTCCAAGAGTGGGATAATCTGCCCCAAACCACGTTGGATTCGTTGGTGCTCAGTATGCCTCGTCGTCTGCAAGCATGGATTAGAGTTCGTGGTGGCCATACACGGTATTGATATGTCCCAATATGAAAAGGACGTTCGTGTGCTCAGTCCCACATTACCATTACCACTTTTGTTATTCGTTGTGTGTTTCTGTCTCTTTTACAAAGCAGATTGTGTGTTGTTTTTCTTTGTATTGTACCCGATTGGGTGTCTCTAGGCTTAAAAATTAATAATAATAATAATAATAATAATAATAATCTCGGGTGCGGTACGTTCGTTAAATGATCACTAATGGCCTAGGTCAACAGGAAACAGGTTCGCTAAAACTACTGAAATGGCGTACACTAGTTAACAGGTAAAATCTAATTCATTGTACTCAAAAATCCGGTCTGAAGAAATTACATTAACTCAAAAGAACAAAAATATCAATAAACTGCAAAAACAAGTTACAGTAACGTTACAAATTAAACCCAAGAAGAAAAAAACAAACAAAATCAAACAATTAAATTTAAAATAACAAAATCAAAATAATAAAACAAATCACGGTTCTCCCAGAGCTCATCATCGGCCTCAATACAGCTTAAAATGAAACGAAAATAAAATACATTAATTGAATCCAGCTGTGAGCAAGCAAAGATTACATCACTACGTTAACAGCTGAGCGTCAGGGGTGGCAATGTTACTACGGTGAACTGCTACGACAAATTCAGGGTCTCAAACAAAGTGCAGTTGCCCTTAAAATACTTAAATAAAATGGTCTGATTCCTCTTACTGGCACACACATCTGTAAATACACTTGGACATAGTGTGAGAGTATTCTTTCTGAGAGGCATCTGACATTTGGTCGTTGAGCCTATCGGGTGGACAATAATATAGAAAATATCGGGGCAACGTGATAACGCAAATTAACAGGGGCGTAACTACACCAAATGCAACACAAAACATTCTGGGTTCGAACCAGAAATTTACATAAAGAAAATAGCCCAACAAAATGGCTCACTTAAACAGAGAAAATGCCAGCATGCCTAACTACTAATAAACAAACCCCTCTCCTGTCTAAAATCTAACTTCAATCTTCCGTGTGTTGATAAACTAATCGACCTTGACCAACCAGCCGGGGTGACACTCCATGGGTAGCGAGCACGCTTCCACGAGACAGCTGGACAGATGACTTCACATTCTAAAATGTGGTCTCTTACTAAAAACGCCTTAGTGGCTATGCTACGATTTGTGACATTTACAGGGTTTTAAATAAATTTTACATCAGACCAGGGTTGCGCATGAAAAAAACCAGAGACGTCAGCACTCCTCCAACCTGTGAAAAAAATCACATCGCGTGTGTGTGTACACAAAACAAACATGATGAACCAAAACGTACTGTGTGTGCATACTAATTACTTCGGAATACGCTGTCCGGAAACACTTACCTCGGAATACCATCCGGAAACACTTACATCGGAAATACACTCCGGAAACACTTACCTCGGACTACCATCCGGAAACAACTTACATCGGAAATACAATCCGGAAATACTTACCTCGGACTACCATCCGGAGACAACTTACATCGGATATACAATCCGGAAACACATTCCTCGGACTACCATCCGGAAACAACTTACATCGGAAATACAATCCGGAAACACTTACCTCTGACTACCATCTGGAAACAACTTACATCGGAAATACAATCCGGAAAAACCCTTACCTCGGAAATACAATCCGGAAACACTTATGGGCTCAAAATTCGGCCGGTATGCACACAAATACAACCTCACGGCTCCTTGCCGGAAAAGTGGAAGCACACACACATAAAAAATATATGACAGACATAGTCTTGCTTGCCGCTCCTGAGAATTCACTGGTCAATTCGCAACCGGTTTGGGAAAAAGAAAAGGGGGACCTGGGTCGCAAACCATCTGACCTATTTTCATCAAGTGGCAAAACAAGTCCATCCTAGCTGGGCGTTACTAAATGTCACAAAAACAAATTCTTACCCTATCTACTTGTCAGGTCGTACACTTAACTTACAGCTAGTCTAACATGAATATATAGCCACAACAAATCCATTCTAAAACACACGGCAATTTAACTTATGATGTCTTTGGCAAATAAAAATTACAGACACCTCCGTCATCCGCCAACAAACATGCATTATTTTTAAGGACTGACGGACAAAACGAAATAAAAAGGACTGGCATGCTGACTAAACAAAAACTAATAGCCCCTGTCTAAAACGAAATATTGACATCAAAAGACAAAACAAAGCTAATACTACTGTACAAATATCTCGCCCCCCCTTTTCAACATTACGTCCCCAAATATAGAAAGTTTAATACTCATCACTTGTCCCTGGAGTAAACAGGCCCATGACGGCTGCTGGGTCACCACTTCGACACCCGGACGTAAGGCCCTTAGCCCATCATCAATCCGGTGTCGTTCCACTGGGTCATCTTACAAGACGATGACATACACACAAATACACTATTAACACTAATCGATGCACTTATTTTGCACACCCTATCACATAAGACACTTTTTACACTTGTATTCGTGGGCTTCATTCGCTGCGAAGCGTTATGATATGTGGCTGGCGGTTCCGTTACGGCGAATCGGGCTTGTAGGTCCTCAGTAGGCCGACATACACCTAACCCGTTCAGTCCTAGATTGGTATTTTCTACGATTGCCTAGACCGTCAAACCAGATGAGTACAGGCCTTTAGGTTCAGCGATCTCGCTTGCAACTCGTTAGCTCAACACAAAGTTCCCTGCTCGGGGTTCGAATGGGCGGCTGGACGCCCCTCCGCGCTCTCGGCTCCACACGGTGTGGCGTTAAGTTTTTAATGGACGTGGGTGGCAAACCCCGTCTGGATGGATCTGTATAAAATGGTGTTCGCCTTCGATAACTATCATGACCCCTGTGGGTCTTTAGCCACAAGTTTGAATGATTGGCGGTAAATGTTTATCACATAGAAAAAGTTTTCTCACTCGGCTACGCGGTATCAAAGTCGCGAGCAGCGTGGACTTTGTCCGGTGTGGCCACAAAACTGACTGACTAGTGTCCGCGCTCAGTGCCTATATTCACCCTCAATTTTGGAACAATGGACTTGTCACCTTTGTCAAGTGCGCTCCCATGGCAATCGTCACACTGCAATAATTTTTGGTTCAGCCTGTAGGTCAAGATGACGACGGCAATATTGATATGATTAAATTCGAAATCGATCGGCAGGAACGTCTTCAAATCAAATTGCATCATGACGCTACAGGGTAGATCCTCGTTTGGCGCCATGTCTTGAGTGTCGTGGAGGGGGAAATATTCCTCCGTGGCTGACTCAGTAATATCCCCGTGACTCTGGTAGTTTTGGGGCTTGGGCCGTGATTAAAGTTCTGAAATGCATTTCTCAGCCTCTTCTCTGATTGGGCCTTCTTATACAATTATTCCATAGGCGGATCTCAAATTAGCATCTCGGCGCTACTTTACATTGTCTAATTCCGTGGGCTCTAGTGCTGGAGGATTATCGAGGCTTGGGTGTTGTAAACCCGGCACTTCAGCTGCACAATAAGTGTGTTGGCTAAACAATAGGAGCTCTCGTCCACAAGCTTCTTGGAAATGCGGGCCTCACCCAGCCAGGCTACGTTATTGTCATGCTTCTCGTATTCCAAACCTCCCCGTTTTTATTAGTGCTATGGGCAGTAGAGTAATTATTGTTCTTAACATCATATTGGATTGGCAACTCAGATGTCGTATTCATTCCGGTTCAGGCACTATCGTGTTCCTTGTATATGGTTCCCCCACAATCTCGGCACTGAGAACACCGCAAATTACGCGTGCTCGGTATGCGATCGATCCTTAAGTCTCTGATAACTCGGCATGCTATCGATCCCTAGCCCCCTGATCGGTCATAATTTCCCCCTGCTCAGTTTGAAAAATGTGTACGATCGGAAACAGTACAATTTTTGAATCCTAATACCATGGTCATTTGGTTTTATAATGCCGAGTTCAACGCTCTCTCTTCCTCCACAGCGGGGTTCTCTCTATCTAGTTCTCGGAGTTGTATCAGTTCGCACTGTTCTTTTCGCAAATCCCCGTTGGTCTTCAAGGCTGCGCTGAGTAACCTTCCCAGTCCGTCCCTCAGCGTAACTAGCTCACATCTGTGGGGTCACTCATCTGTGTTGCTTCTTTCGTCCGTAATGGCATTCACTTGGGCCGGCGGCGGTTCGTCTTATACATTGCTGGGGTAGTATACTTTCAAATTTTGCGCGTTGTGGGTGACCTCGTTCTGTCCTCCTAATTCTCGAATTTTGTAAGCGTTGTTTCCCAAACATTGAATAATTTCGTAAGGTCCCTCGTAAATGGCGGCAAATTTTGCGTAGAATCGCGCTGAAGGGTTTGATACGGCAGGTTTCTTCACCAAAACGTACTCTCCCAATCTTAGGGGTCGGTGGTATCTTATCCCTCTCACCCGCTTCAGTCTCTTCTCGGCTTGTTCGCGCAGGCTTGCTTTAGTTTGCTCAATTTTTAGCGGTAGAGCGGGCCTCACGTCTACTGGGCAACTTATGATCCTGTTCCATGGTCTCTCGGGATACTGATCGAAGTGGACCACCGTTGGCAACTCTGATGTAGATTCGTGCACTGTGGTGTTTATACACGTCTCTATGGTCTCCAGGACATCTATCCAACGATAATGCGCGTCCGGGCAATATATCCGGCAAAATTTTGCAATCTCCCGCATCAGGCGTTCTGAAGGATTGCTCTCAGGATGGCGTATAGAACTAAGAATATGCCGAATTCCCATTCCTTCTAGCTCTCTCTTGAAAATTCCGCTTGTGAAACAAGACCCATGGTCGGATAATATAAATTCTGGTTTCCCCAGTTCTGGTAAAATTTTGTTTCTGATTTTATTTACCACCTGTTTTGAGGTTGTCTTTTGTACCGCACACAGTTTCACAATCTTTGAAAACACATCTAGGCATACTAGTATGTGCATCATGCCTCTTCTGGCGGCTGGGAGGGGCCCATAAAAATCAATGGCGAAAATCTCTCTCGGCATCGATGGTAAGATCGGTCGAGGTAGCTGCTTCATCAAAAATGCATTGTGCTTTATGCGTTGGCAAGTATCGCATGTCCTCAATACCTCTCGGATCGTAATTCTGAGACGTGGCCATGTGAATGCCTCCCGAATCACAGCGAATGTCTTATCACAGCCCGCATGTCCATAGACACGGTGAACATACCAGACTAGTCGGCGCTGGAATACCGGTGGATTTAAAATGCGAAGCTTGGTGTGCTCCTCATCGATAAACTGATGTAGAAATCCATTCATGAAATTGTATTTTGGCGCGAGTTTCTCCATCTCGGCCTTGGCTGGTGAATCTTCCGGAAGTAATCCCTGAGATAATCACTCATTAGCTTAGCCCAAGGGTCGGCCTCTTGTTCCATCCCAAGTCGCGGTAAGTTTGCGAGAAAATCATGGTCTTCCTGCTGAAGCGCGGCGTGATGTATTTCCCCTTCTTCATCCTCCTCCGGGTTCCGGGATAAAATGTCCGCGATGACATTCTGTTTACCGGGGCAGTGTTCGATCTGCATGTCAAACTGTTGTGCATAGAGAGCCCAACGATTTACTATCTCGCTAGCTAAGCTGGTTTTCAACATGAAGGTGAGTGCCTTGTGGTCTGTTCTCAAAAGAATCGGGAAACCATATATAATCTTTCGCCAGAGCCGCAATGCGTGGAGTACTGAGAGCATTTCAATTTCAGTGACAGTATAATTAATTTCGTGATTCCTCAATTTTCGGATCAAAAATCCTAAATATATTCTCTTCTCTGGGTTTTCGTGGTCTTCTTGGTACAAAATTGCTCCGATCCCTACTTTCGATGCATCCGATTGTAGCACGAATTTCCAATTAAAATTTGGATATCCCAGTTTCACGCTCTCTAACAGAAGGTCTTCGGTTCGCTGGAACGCTTCCTCGGCCTCTTTACTCCATAACCATCGGTTATTCTTCTTTAAAATGTCTTGCAGTGGCGCGACCGTCTCCGTATAGTTAGGACAATGTTCTGAGAAAAAACCAGTCATGCCCAGAAACTTTCGGATGTGCTTAATCCGTCTAGGCGTGGGAAAATTTCGAATAGCGGCAATTTTAGTGGGATTAGGCCGAATTCCTTCCCCGTCGACAAAGTGTCCAAGAAAAAAAAATCCTTTTGACAGAAGTGGGACTTGTTAAAGTTAATTTTGAAGTTGGCCGACTGAAGATTCGAACGAAGTTTTTCGAAATTTTCAACATGCTCTCGTAGGGTCTCTGAAGCAAGTAAGATGTCGTCTACATAGCGGACTGTGCATTCCTTAACTTCTTCCGTCAACTTGCGTTTCGAATCCCGAACGGTAAACGATTATGGGTGTACGTCTGCTGGTTTAAATAAGTTTTGGTGGTTGGTTCAAAGTTTGTTATATTTGATAACTTTCTTTTTTATAATGAATCCTGTGAGAAGTTGGGATTTCTCCTCTAGTTCCACATGGTGAAAACTACTCGTTAAATCGATGCTCGAGAAATAGTTCCTGTTTCTGAACTTCTTCAACACTTCCCTAATCGGTGGAGCTTGGTCGAATTGGGAGTTGATTTCGCGTGCATCGAGACACAATCTCACGCATCCGTCCGCCTTCTCTACAATGACAATGGGATTCACGAATGGGGTAGATTTCTTCGTAATTATTCCGGCCTCTTCCATGGCCTTAATTGTTTTCTTTACCTCCTCATGATGCCTCTCTGCTATGGGGTACACCTTTTTCTTGTATGGACTCCAGTCATTTACTTGGAATGCGTAGCTAAAATTTCTAATCTTCCCCGGTTTATTATCGAAAGCTTCCTGGTGTTTCGTTAAAAATGTCCGCAGCTCTTCTCTTTCATGGGGTTTGATTTTTGCCTCAGCCACCTTCTCTTCAAGTATAGCGCCGAACTCTGTAGTTATATTTAGGACTTCTTCCTCAATGAACTCCTCCCCTATTGTATGTAATAATACCGTAGTTTTCCTCGTGACGTCATCTTGTATGTCAATGCTCCAAATTTGACCTTGATCCCTTGGTTCCGTTTCATTCAACCGTAGGTCAATCTCCCTTTTATCATGCGTGCGAAATTTAATCTCGTTTGCGCGCATGTCAATGATGGCTCCATTGGTTCTCATAAAATCCGCTCCGAGGATCAAATTGAAGCTGTTTTATTAATAATTAAGAATGGGTGCGATATAGTATAATTGCCAATTTCAAAATCCAAATATGCTTGGTATTTACATTCCGATGTACGGTCGGGGATTATGCCTTTCACTCTGACATTTGCTACTGGAATTACGGGTACTTTAAATTTCCTCTCCAGTTCTTTCATTAGCGCACCACTCGCTACCGAAATACTGGCTCCCGTGTCGACCAGACTTCGGACCATAAGTCCTCCCACGCGTACATAAATTACAGGTAACTCCTTACTAGTGGGGCTTTCTTCCTTGTACAAATCCTCAATGAGGTCCTCTGGTTGCGCTACCCATTTCTCGATTTTCGCTACCACCCATTCTTGGTACCCGCCATCTTGGTCAAATCTGGGGCTATCTCCCCTCTCTAGAACTGTGATTTTTTTGTTGCTCGCCCCATTATTCCGGGGCGGTGCCTCCTCTCTCTCCCGCTGGAGTTCTAAGCTCTGGGATCCCTGAGAGTACCTGTCTGGGTCCTCACGATGCTGGATAGCCTCTCTCCATTTGTCGGCTTCGGTCCTTGCCTGTCCATCACCGTTCATACTATGGAGTTCTTTTAGATATTGTTGAGACTCCACGTATCTTTGTTCGAGGTCTGTCCGCGCCTGTTCGTTGGAAATCCTGTCTCCCTGTTGGGCCGGCCGTGGCCTGTAGCTTCCATGCCTTCCCTCTCGCAGCTGGTACGGCGCTGAGTCGTGGCGTCCTTGGTCCCAACGTCCGCGGGGTCTTCTAGGATGGTACTGCCTGTTCCATCCTCGCTCTCCCCTTGCTTGGTACCTTGGTTCATAACCCCTCGGCGGTCGGTTCTCATATCTCCTCCAGTTGTTATCACGGGGCGCGCTCGCTGTAGTGGTCCCCTGCTCCCGTGTGGCTGGCCTTCTTTGAACTTCCGCCGCATGAAATTGTTCAGTGGGCCTCATGCGCTGTAAATGCGCGCTAATGTGGTCCAGCTGTCTCAAAATTCCCTCCATTTGTATTGCCGCCTGGGCGTTTGCGGCGATAAGCGTCTCTTGGACTTTAACAGGTAGCTGTTTGCCTATTGCGGCTACCAGAGAGCGTTCGGAATGGGGATCGTCGAGTTCACTCATCTTGGCGAATTGCGCAATAAAATACTCCGCGTATTTTGTCGGGCCTTGCGTTGAGAACTTACGGGAATATAACTCCAGTCTCAAATTTTGTTGCCGCTCGAGACTCCAGTACGTTTTTAGAAAAGCCTCCTTGAACTCTGCCGGGGACTGGAAAGTGTAGCGGAAACTCTGAAACCATTGTAAGGGGGCATCTTCCAAAAGTTTCTCCACCGTGCGCAGGTGCCTTTCCTCCGGTATGCGGTTGTCCAAGATGTAAGCGTCCAGTTCGCGAATGAATTGTTTAGGGGTCATGACGCTATTCTCGTTGTACTGTTTTGGGCGGTCATCTCCGGTCCTGATCATATGTACAAGCTGAGTCGGCGTCGCGGCGTCGTTCAGCGTCGAAGTTCTGGCTTTCGGCGTCCCGAATGTTATGCTTGTTGGAAATCCGAGTAATCCATTTAACGACGGCTCTGGCGTCGTCTGTGTCTGACATCCTGTCTTCCGGGGGTTATTATTATTATTATTATTGCTCCGGGCGTCGTCCATCGTCCGTGCAGCTTCTCTTTGCAGTTCGAGGATTGCCTCGTCCTGAATCTGCCCTCTCAGGTCTGTTTTAATTAATTTTGCCTCCTGGCGTTCAATTCTCGATATCATTACAATTTCCAACTTCCGGACTCTTTCTAGGTTGGCCTCCATTTCTTTTTCCATTCCCCTCTTATTCTCGTGGGCGTCTTCCTCATTTCTCTCTGTTAATCCGTCGATTTCCTCTTTCAATTCCTTTATCCCAATTTGCATCATTTTAATATGTCGGGTGACATTTTCTTCTCGGCCTTCCCTAGCAATTACGCGTTCAGCTCCGGCGCTAATCTGCCCCTGGACTTCCTCTAGCTGTTTCGTAACTCTAATGTCCATAGATTCCATATTGCTCGTTATTTCTTCCAGTTTCTTATCAATAGCTTTGACGGTACTAGCCACCTTATTTACTTCTGTGAGCAATTCTTGATAATTCTTGTCCACTTTGCGCTCTATTTCCCCCGTTTTGTGTGTTAGTTTATCGATCTGCTCTGTAGTGGACCGTGTAAGTTGCTCCACTGCGGCCCTCAACTCCTTGCCCTGCGCTATGCAAGTATGCCCTAGCTGCTCGGTCTTTAAGTTAATTTCTGCCTTAACCGCCTCTAAACTATCTTTGAGTTCCTTATCCGCGGCTTCCGACCTTTGCTCCCATTTTCTATCGCTAGCTTTGGACCTTTCCTCTGCCTTTCTGTCACTAACTTCTAACGTGTCTCTGAGCTCCTCAATGTTCGCTGCCGCGCTTTCCTCAATTTTTTTACAAAGTACATCAAACATAACTTGCAACTCATCGGAAGTAGCCATTGCAACACACACAACAATAATATAATCACTGAGAATACGGGTGTCTAGGTTCCCAATTCACCATCATGCACCTGGCTTGTGTAGTAGTAGGAACCAGAATAATTTTGGACCTGTTACATATTTACGTTAACAACAACAACAACTACAACCTGCCTGAATGGCCTCCTAGTATCCAGGTCTCCAAATACAATAATATATAACAATTTTAAACTCCTCTGGGATGCCTTAATAAAATGCCTAACCCGTTCGCAAAAATCAGCAAAACAGTTCATTAATTGAGGATTAATGAATCCGAGGTTAGCTCTCACAAGCGTGGGCTACCTAACCAAATCTTCCCCTTTCTGGACTGCTGTCATTCAAAACACATTTATTTAAAATTTAATTTTTCTGTGTTTACCCGTGAATTTAACAACGCCGTCTACGCGTGATTTTAATTATTCACCCAGATACAAACAAATTTTAGTCCAGTATAGGCAATATCGTTTATTGGTTCAATCCTCCTACCTTGGCTTGGATAATTACATGATTATTCATCCTAGATCATAGATCTTCGCCTTTTTCAATAGATCCGCCTTCCACAATGGATCTAGCCTCCACAATGGGCGCCATTTTGAATATAATACAATATAATATAGTGTGGGGTGTTCCTGTGGTGCAATGAAATGCTACGGGTCTCTAAATCATCCTGGTAGAATATCCAGTCACCTCTGTGAGCTGTCTTCATTACTTCGAGCGTCACTGGTGGGTACTAGGAGAAATAGATTACCGCATCGGTAGATCTAGGTATCAGGTAGTGCAAACATGTGGGGAATAGTAGACTACTTTAAACGGAGCGGTTGCCAAACTCCTCTCCCACGAACAAAACCTTGTGTACGCCACTGTTCCTGATTTGAAATAGAAAATGGGTCCTAAATATTTGCTATGTACCCGATTGGGTGTCTCTAGGCCTAAAAATTAACAATAATAATAATAATCTCGGGTGCGGTACGTTCGTTAAATGATCACTAATGGCCTAGGTCAACAGGAAACAGGTTCGCTAAAACTACTGAAATGGCGTACACTAGTTAACAGGTAAATCTAATTTATTGAACTAAAAAATCCGGTCTGAAGAAATTTCATTAACTCAAAAGAACAAAAATATAAATAAACAGCAAAAACAAGTTACAGTAACGTTACAAATTAAACCCAAGAAGAAAAACACAAACAAAATCAAACAATTAAGTTTAAAATAACAAAATCAAAATAATAAAAGAAATCACGGTTCTCCCAGAGCTCATCATCGGCCTCAATACAGCTTAAAATGAAACGAAAATAAAATACATTAATTGAATCCAGCTGTGAGCAAGCAAAGATTACATCACTACGTTAACAGCTGACCGTCAGGGGTGGCAAAGTTACTACGGTGAATGTCAACTGCTACGACAAATTCAGGGTCTCAAACGAAATGCAGTTGCCCTTGAAATACTTAAATAAAATGGTCTGATTCCTCTTACTGGCACACACATCTGTAAATACACTTGGACATAGTGTGAGAGTATTCTTTCTAAGAGGCATCTGACATTTGGTCGTTCAGCCTATCGGGTGGACAATAATATAGAAAATATCAGGGCAACGAGATAACGCAAATTAGAAGGGGCGTAACTACACCAAATGCAACACAAAACATTCTGGGTTCGAACCAGAAATTTACATAAAGAAAATAGCCCAACAAAATGGCTCACTTAAACAGAGAAAATGCCAGCATGCCTAACTACTAATAAACAAACCCCTCTCCTGTCTAAAATCTAACTTCAATCTTCCGTGTGTTGATAAACTAATCGACCTTGACCAACCAGCCGGGGTGACACTCCCCATGGGTAGCGAGCACGCTTCCACGAGACAGCTGGACAGATGACTTCACATTCTAAAATGTGGTCTCTTACTAAAATCGCCTTAGTGGCTAAGCTACGATTTGTGACATTTACAGGGTTTTAAATAAATTTTACATCAGACCAGGGTTGCGCATGAAAAAAAAAACAGAGACGTCAGCACTCCTCCAACCTGTGAAAAAAATCACATCGCGTGTGTGTGTGTACACAAAACAAACATGATGAACCAAAACGTACTGTGTGTGCATACTAATTACTTCGGACTCCGCTGTCCGGAAACACTTACCTCGGAATACCATCTGGAAACACTTACATCGGAAATACACTCCGGAAAAACTTACCTCGGACTACCATCCGGAAACAACTTACATCGGAAATACAATCCGGAAATACTTACCTCGGACTACCATCCGGAGACAACTTACATCGGATATACAATCCGGAAACACTTACCTCGGACTACCATCCGGAAACAACTTACATCGGAAATACAATCCGGAAACACTTACCTCGGACTACAATCTGGAAAAAACTTACATCGGAAATACAATCCGGAAAAACCCTTACCTCGGAAATACAATCCGGAAACACTTATGGGCTCAAAATTAGGCCGGTATGCACACAAATACAACCTCACGGCCCCTTGCCGAAAAAATGGAAGCACACACACATAAAGAAATCTATGACAGACATAGTCTTGCTTGCCGCTCCTGGGAATTCACTGGTCAATTCGCAACCGGTCTGGGAAAACGAAAAGGGGGTCCTGACTCGCTAACCATCTGACCTATTTTCATATAGTGGCAAAACTAGTCCAACCTAGCTGGGCGTTACTAAATGTCACAAAAACAAATTCTTACCCTATCTACTTGTCAGGTCGTACACTTAACTTACAGCTAGATTTACATGAATATATAGCCACAACAAATCCATTCTAAAACACACGGCAATTTAACTTATGATGTATTTGGCAAATAAAAATTACAGACACCTCCGTCATCCACCAACAAACATGCATTAATTTTAAGGACTGACGGACAAAACAAAATAAAAAGGACTGGCATGCTGACTAAAAAAAACTAATAGCTCCTGTCTAAAACGAAATATTGACATCAAAAGACAAAACAAAGCTAATACTACTGTACAAATATCTCGTCCCCTTTTCTACATTACGTCCCGAAATATAGAAAGTTTAATACTCATCACTTGTCCCTGGAGTAGACAGGCCCATGACGGCTGCTGGGTCACCACTTCGACACCCGGACGTAAGGCCCTTAGCCCATCATCAATCCGGTATCGTTCCACTCGGTCATCTTACAAGACAATGACATACACACAAATACACTGTTAACACTAATCGATGCACTTATTTTGCACACCCTGTCACATAAGACACTTTTTACACTTGTATTCATGGGCTTCATTCGCTGCGAAGCGTTATGATATGTGGCTGGCGGTACCGTTACTGCGAATCGGGCTTGTAGGTCCTCAGTAGGCCGACATACACCTAACCCGTTCAGTCCTAGATTGGTATTTTCTACGATTGCCTAGACCGTCAAACCAGATGAGTACAGGCCTTTAGGTTCAGCGATCTCGCTTGCAAATCGTTAGCTCAACACAAAGTTCCCTGCTCGGGTCTCGAATATGCTGCTGGTCGCCGCTCCGCGCTCTCGGCTCGACACGGCGTGGCGTTAAGTTTTTAATGGACGTGGGTGGCAAACCCCGTCTGGATAGATTTGTATAAAATAGTGTTCGCCTTCGATAACTATCATGACCCCTGTGGGTCTTTAGCCACAAGTTTGAATGATTGGCGGTAAATGTTTATCACATAGAAAAAGTTTTCTCACTCGGCTACGCGGTATCAAAGTCGCGAGCAGCGTGGACTATGTCCGGTGTGGCCGCAAAACTGACTGACTAGTGTCCGCGCTCAGGGCCTATATTCACCCTCAATTTTGGAACAATGGACTTGTCACCTTTGTCAAGTGTGCTCCCATGGCAATCGTCACACTGCAATAATTTTTGGTTCAGCCTGTAGGTCAAGATGACGACGGCAATATTGATATGATTAAATTCGAAATCGATCGGCAGGAACGTCTTCAAATCAAATTGCATCATGACGCTACAGGGTAGATCCTCGTTTGGCGCCTTGTCTTGAGTGTCGTGAAGGGGGGAAATATTCCTCCGCGGCTGACTCAGTAATATCCCCGTAACTCTGGTAGTGTTTGGGCTCGGGCCGTGATTAAAGTTCTGAAATGCATTTCTCAGCCTCTTCTCTGATTGGGCCTTCTTATGCAATTATTCCATAGGCGGATCTCAAATTAGCATCTCGGCGTTACTTTACATTGTCTAATTCCGTGGGCTCTAGTGCTGGAGGATTATCGAGGCTTGGGTATTGTAAATCCGGCACTTCAGCTGCACAATAAGTCAAATATGTAAGTATATACTTACCTAGATATATTAATAAATAACCAAAGACTAGTATCATTTATTCTAAATGCCAAGAGCACGTCATCATCATCTTTTTTACAGTTTCCAGCCCCAGGCTGGGTCTGTTTGGAACATAAGCCTCGCCACTTAGTCCTTTCTTCCCACCACCTCTCCGCTGTCACTCTGGTCCAGTCCTCGCCTCTCTTCTTGACACATTCCTCCACTCCTTTCAGCCATCTATCTCTTGGTCTTCCCCTTGGTCGTTTCTTTTGCATCTGCATCTCATGTATCCTCTTGGAAATCTTCTTCTCATCCATTCTCTTTAAGTGTCCATACCACCTCAGTCTTGATGTCTCAATCCTACCTCGCAAGGGCTCCTCTTTCACCATTTCCCTGTCCTTTTCATTCCTCACCCTGTCTCTTCTTGTTACTCCGATCCTACTTCGCAGGAACTTCATTTCACCTGCCTGTATTCTGCTTATGTCTCATTTCTTCATTGTCCACGTTTCTGAAGCATAGGTCAGTATCGGGATATAGTAGCTTCTGTATAACACTTCCTTGCTTTTTTGTGGGACATCTTTATTCCACACTAAGCTCCTAATGCTTCTTAGAAATGCTTCTGCCTGTCTGCCACGTTCCGTAATCTCTTGGTCATTTCTTTCATTTTCCTCCACTATACTTCCCAAGTACTTGAGACTTTCCACCTTCTTCAGCTGTCCACCTCCAAGTGTTATCCCACTCATTGGTCTGTCCTTTTTCCTGGTCGTTAACAGGATCTCACATTTACTGATGTTGAACTTCCATCCGTACTCTCCCACTGTTTATTCCCAAGCCTTCAGTTGCTCCTGAATTTCCTCCTCCTTGTTTCCCCATACCATGAGATCATCTGCAAACACCATTGCTTTCATCTTATCTTCTCCTATCTTTCCTGCTATCCGTGTCATTACCTCGTCCATAACCACAATAAAGAGAAGGGGTGACAGCGCACTACCCTGTTTCAGGCCACTCATTTGTCTGAACCAGTCTGTTCTTTCCCCTCCAACTTTCACACAACTCACACTTCCACAATACATCTCCTTCACTCTGCCTACAGTCCCTTTTTCCACTCCCATATTTTCCATTGCTTTCCAAACCTTCTCCCTACACACACTATCATAGGCCTTTTCGATGTCAACAGATCCTCTCCAAATTCGTAGTGGTGTTCCTGGAGCTGTCTCACTGAAAATATGAGATCCACTGTTGATCTTCCAGGTCTGAATCCATACTGCTCCTCTCTCAATTTTCTCTCCACTTTGGCTCGTATAAGCACTAAATCATATACCAAGCTGATGTTAGGGAGTGTGTTCAGGACTTCTCTGATAACAAGTGTCACTGCGATGTCTGTACCAGTGTGTGTATTTGTAATTCAGGTAAAATTTGGGTAGGAACCGACCGTGGCCTTAAATTAGGTACCATCCTGGCATTTGCCTGGAGTAGAAATGAGAAACCATGGAAAATCACTTCCAGGATGACTGAGGTATGAATCAAACCCACCTCTTATCAGTTTTGCCTCACGAGGCTGAGTGTACCCCGTTCCAGCCCCCACACCAGAATTAAATTTATTGGCAGAGCCGGAAATCAAACCCAGACCTCTGTGGTGACAGCCAAGAATGCTAGCCACTGTTCAACGCCCGCTTTGAGGTTTCATTTAACTTCACTCCAGGGATTACTCTGTTGGAAGCCCTTTTTCAGGCTTGCCTTAGAAATCGAAATTTGTTCGCTAATCCTGCAAAAATACTACATGAAGTTAATAAATACACTTGAATGGCTAGTTTCGATCGTCAAGTGATCATCATCAGATCATTTACACTTAGGCTATTAAAACTACGGTATGTGGAGAAGTATGGAATGATAATTACAATATATACACTTATTTATTTGCAAGCTGTATGCCTCTCACCAAGGCGGTCCGGGTTCGGTTCCCGGTCAATGCATGTGAGATTTTCGAAGTGAAATGCCATGTCCTGTGGTTCGGATTCCACGTAAAAAGGAGGTCCCGTGGCTCATAATCACAAGATTCACGGTCACGTAAAACTACAATCTTCCTTTTATTTATTTGCAGTACCAATTAAACTAGCAAACTAGTCAAGATATGTGCTTTTTGTTGAGATACTTATAGTTATTAAATGGTGCACTTAGCAGCGATGAGTGGTCCGGTTTTGTGCACAACGTGTGGACGTTTTTGTTGACACAATGACCTGACCATTTAATAACAATCACATAATGGCACTAAGCAAGCAAACTTGAAGATCAATCACCACTATCAGTATCTCAACAAAAAATAGCATATCTTGACTATTTGTGCTAGATTAATTACTACTGCAACTAAATAAGTGTATGTATTGTAAATATCATAACCCATACTTGTAGACACAGATTAATAGCCGAAGTGTAAAGGATCTAAACTGGTCACCCAATTGTATTTATTAATCACATTTAAGAAGTCCTTTTCAGGATTAGGGAATCACCGATTAGATAATTTTATTGGGTATTGACCGTCCGAAAAACATTAAATTTCGACTCCAAAGATACAAATGTGAGTCTTACGAACGAAGGTATGTCTAAAGTCAACTCTTATGCATGTTCGATAAAAATCAATGTTCTCATGGTAGGGCAGGTATAAAAAGCGCGGTAAAAATAGGAAATCCTGTAGATGAAGCGTAAATATTGCAATCATTGCAAAAGACGAGTTGGGCGTCTATCATGGGAATTCATCGCCTGACTTGCATACTCACCCTTTTTCACAGGTGAAAAATGAATAAGCAATATATCCAAGGCCCGCTAAACTAGCGACAAAAGACTTGATATTCCCCGTGACCTCCTGCAGCGCTGAAGGAGTATTTTCAATTGCTGGAAACATTGTGACTGCAAAGCGATGCTGCCTAGCCCCAGAAAATGTGTACTTGCTAGTATTTTTGCACCAAAACAGACCGTCAATTCAAATATATTTTCACATTTATTTTTAAATAATGCATCTTGTTTGTGAAATGTTGAAGCCATTCTTTCAGTGTTGCCTATACAAACTGTCAATTGTAACTCTTCAGTCGGTCAACATGAATTTGTCCAATGACTGTGCGGGGTGCAATGTATATATAATATGAGTAATAAATAAATAAACTCCTTGAAAAAAATAATACATGTACGCTATTAGTTATGATCTCAATGACCCCGGCAGGAGTAGGCTGGCAAAAGTGTAACAACTGTATGACCAAGGCTCTGCTGATATATGTAACCATATGAATGATAGAATTCAAGTGCATGCTCTAATTTTATTTTATTTATTATATTGTGTTATTCTTATTTGTATACACGATCATAATACTCATAAGTAACTCACAAACCCTTATTAAAAAACTAAACTTATACATTACAGTGCTCAAAAAAGGTTTTTCATATTGTGATTTAGTAACTTGTTTATTTTGCTATGTGTATGTTATCATATTATACACAATATAGGGTACATACTGTGACCGATCAGGAGGCTAGGGATCGATAGCATGCCGAGTTATCGGAGACTTCAGGATCGATCGCATACCGAGCACGCATAATTTGCGGTGTTCTCAGTGCCGAGATTGTGGAGGAGCCATATACAAGGAACACGATAGTGCCTGAACCGAAATGAATACGACATCTGAGTTGCCAATCCAATATGATGTTAAGAACAATAATTACTCTACTGCCCATAGCACTAAGAAAAACACGGAGGTTTGGAATACGAGAAGCATGACAATAACGTAGCCTGGCTGGGTGAGGCTCGCATTACCAAGAAGCTTGTGGACGAGAGCTCCTATTGTTTAGCCCATATTTGTATATATCCACAATAGTTTATTACCTAAAAGTTAGCTACTACAATTTTGACTCCTACATTATTTTCGTTCTTTTAGTAGGTAATTATAATTTTATAATTTTATTTTATTAGACTCGTTTTATGTTACCCCTTTATATACACATACATCTACATAAACATTATTAAATATTATGAAAAGGAACAAAAAACCTTGGCATTACATTGCTAAACAACAAATTTGATCATGATTTGTAAACAACAATATTTTCTATCATTGTGCTATTCACTCATTTCACTATCTGAATACCGGGTGAGTTAGCCGTGGTTGTTACGGCGTGGCTGCAGGCAGTCGCTCACATCCGGGAGGCGAAGAGGTTCGAATCCCCCCACCGGAAACCTTGAAGATGGTTTTCTGTGGTACCTAAATGGTACCTAATTTAAGGCCACGGTCGGTTCCTACCCAAATTTTACCTGAATTACAAATACACACACTGGTACAGACATCGCAGTGACACCTGTTATCAGAGAAGTCCTGAACACACCCCAGTACATGGAGATACTTGGGACTGCCCCGGCTAACGATGTCGAGTGATTGCATTAAGAAACCAAGTTGTGTCATAGTTTGTTGATTCTATGAGAGCGTAGTTAAAAGTGCTAAATACATTGATTTATCGACAAAACAGGTCAAAACAAACGATTAACCGATTAATCAATTATTAGGAAAACCGATTAATCGATTTATCGTTATTTGCAACAATTAATCGATTATTCGGTTTCGAATAATCGATTATTCGGTATCTGAAATTAATCGAGTAAAATAACAGCCCTACTCTCAACACTTAGGAGCTACTGTAACAAAAATTAGTGACAAGATAGCATCGTATATGTGACCTTTCATGACCAAGGCGAAAGAACAGACTCGCCATACATTCATCATGACGGCTGTGCGAAATATTTGAGCATTAAAATCGACAACTCCGAATGAAATTGGGCAATTAAAACGATTCTTTCTAAGAGGTGAGCACCATATTAGAGCTCTTACATGCGTTAGTTAGAAGAGTATCACACTATACTGTATATAGCACACAGCGGCCATCTTGGCATTTCAAAATAAATTAATAACTTTCGTTATCGTAGAGTTAATATAACGAAATTTAGCAATGAAATGGAGTTGCTTCGTATACCCAAAGCAAAAGACAAGTGATAGTAGATTCAAGATGGCGGCTAGATGTATTCCATAAGTATTCAAATTAGTAACTCAATGTGTTGTTGGACAATTAAGGCGAAACTTGGTAGGCGAGGAGTATTATATAAGAGGCGTCAGTGATATATTCATCACTCTGAATATAGGGCACAGCGGTCTTCATAAAATTTCATAATTTTCTAATAAATAAATAAATTTCCATGTTTTAGAACTGCAATTACGAAAATAGTGATAAGGTAGAAACCTACATGGAGTATCGTATGTCAAAAGCAAAATAACAGCGATTTAAAATTTTCAAGATGGTGGCCGGGCGTAATATTAAAACGTAATAATGAATCATTAAGAATTTAGTTGCGCAATAAAAATGAAACTTATTATCAAAGAAGTACTATATAAGAGACCTTACTGGAATAAGCCATAAAAATAACACACTGAATACAACGCGAGGCGGCCATATTGAGAATATAGACGATGATAACGAATAACTCAAAGTATTTTAACATATAACAACGAAAATTGCCAGTAACGTAGAACCTTTTAACTGCCCTCCTATTACCAAGTCAAAAGAACAGCCACTTCATACGTTCATTCTTGGTTCTTTACCTGTCCATTTCATAGAGCTCCCTGCCTCCTGGATTCCTTGTTTGAAGTTATTTTTTGTAGGCCATCTGTTTACTTTTACAAGCCCACTTCACTATGCCACAACAAACTGTTGTTCCAAGAAATGCCTGAGCTACTTCTAGTACTGCATCTGTGCAGTGGTGGCTGGTGATAACTCTCTTGGTGGTGTCAGCAAATTCAAAATTTGCAATCAAATCCGTTAACGTTGCAAGTACAGACAGTGCATATTTTATGCTATATACTGTAAGTTTCATGAAATCACAGTTTCTAACTGTGCAATTGTACAAGACAAGTACTACAACTTTGTCACGATTTCAGTTGCCGCCGAGAAATAAACAGGCGAAATGAACAAGGCGCCCTACCGTCAAGACTACCTTACATACAGATAGCCTATAAACTTGATAAAGATATCCGCTACGACCGATATAATTTAACACAAAAGGAACTCAACGATGGTATTCTTAAATATTTGCAATGCCACCAGAAAGGTTCACAAACATGAAAATGTGTTTTTGTGCTCTGATAGAAGTAACTCTGGCATAAAATTTAAGTAACGAAACACAGCAAACCTTACAGCAAAGATTCCGGATTGTTACATTACAAATACAGGAATAATTTATGCTGTCACCAATATGAGTGTGAAAAAGTCGCTAAACGTTTAACCCGCCATCGGTATCGTTGTCCTCACTTACGCGAGAGATATGGACTCTACCTCCTATGTGCCTGGTATATTGACGTTAAACGTTCCTTACAGGACTAAATCTTCCTAACAATGAAGAGCCTTTACTTGGGCAGACACAATCTGTACACTAAATTAATGCAAGTGAAAATTTATTCAGAGACACTGAGGAAATGACACCTGACGACTCTCAGGTGGGACAACCGGAATGCAATTCCTAAAATCACCACTAGAAACTAGAATCGAATCCTAGTGGGAGCCAAATGCCTTACCTATTGGGCTACCACGGTTCGTGCGACTTTACTAGAGTAGAAAAAGTAAGGAAGCGTGTAGTTTTAGGGGACTCGCGATCATAATCCACGTGATCTTAGTGAGTTTTACGTATATTTCGAACCACCAGACGTGAAATTTGGCCTCAAAAATATCACATATATTAACCAGGAATCGAACCTCGGCTCCATAAAGTCATCACCGAATGTATCCAGCCTCTTGATTATAGAAGTTTCTACCCATATATACAAGAAAGAGAAGCTGCCGCAATGTGAGCGGAGTCGTCAAGGGCGATAACATGGTCGACTTTCTGAGAGGAATTTCTTATACTCTACGAATTTTGCAGGTGCTATGATATGATACAGCACTCTACTCTACGTACGTGTCCCAATAATCTCAGGGCATGGATAAAGAAGATAATATTTTGGTATCGACACCTGCTTACGAACAGTGTTTGGATACATATCCAACAAGATACGTACTCAAAGCTGGTAAAGAAATACGTTTAAACTATATAAGAGTCAGTGCCATATGTGGCAATTCGACGGGCAGAATACACTATACAGTATAAGAAAATGATATTAAAGCACATTATCTGTGTTATACAAGTCGTGAGATCAACGAATTTTATTTTGTCTGTACATTGCAAAATTTACCGTGTAATTGGGTTGTTGCTATTGTAATATATAAATAGTATATTTAAATAGCTGATAACCTAGAGTGAGATACTGGGTCCAGAGTTGCAAGAGTAATAGATTCATCAAATAATACAACACTAATGAATGGGCATGCTTGACTACTTAATAACATTCTACTAGTTGAGTTTTGGTCAAAGGTAACTTAGGCCTATCCCTATTTATCTCTTGTAGACAGTTTTGAGTACGGAGGATGATTGACGGCTCACGAATCATTAGTATTTTTATCATTCCTCAAACTTGTTATGTGGAGAGTTCATATTCTTATTTCAGGTACTACTTAATTAACGACGATGTTGTGGTACGCTGCACTAATACCCAAATTTGTTATGCCTACGAGTATTTGGGGAATTCTCCTAGACTTGTTATCACTCCTCTGACGGAGCGCTGTTACTGCATCCTCATTGGGGCACATCGCCTTCACTTAAACGGAGCCGTTGAGGGACCTGCAGGGACAGGCAAGACCGAGACTATCAAGGATTTTGCCAAAGCCATCGCTGTTCATTGTTTTGTATTCAATTGTTCTAAAGGACTGGATTACCGTATAATTGGGAAGGTAAGTTGGATTCATTAAATTGTAAATGCACCCTTCGTAGGTTTAGAAAACTCAGTTCTCAGTTCAAAAGTTAAATATTGTGGAGGTAATGTCAAGCAGGAAGGAAGTAAGGGAGGAAGGAAGGAAGGAAGTAAGGCAGGAAGGAAGGATAGAAGGAAGAAGGAAGGAAGGAAGGAAAGAAGGAAGGAAGTGAGTTTGTAGTTTCACGTTACCGTTAATCTCGCACTCATACGCCACGGGGCCACCTTCTAACGTGGAATCCCGCCACCGGGCAAAATATTTGATTTCAGAAATTCCACACGCATTAACTGGGAAATAATTGCTGTTTGATCTAGGGAGGTCTTCATGGTCTCCAGATTGGGTTTGAATGACAGTGACCGTCACATCGTGAGAGAGACCATAGCGGATCGCACGGTGACTGCAGTACAGATTACAAATAAACTCACATTAACTAGCAACCAGGGTGTCACCGATGACGTTCTGTAACCGTTTGCTGGCATCAGGGTTAGGTTTACAGGTGCAACTGGCCAAGCGTTCTCTCACACTTTACCACCACTGAATCCATATCCGATGGTTCCGCTAGGGAAGCAACAGGTGCTGCGTGGTGTTAAGAGATTTGAGTACGTTGTGCCCTTCTGCTAGTGATAGTGCAGTAGTTTGCTCGTACGATGACAGTAAAGCGCAGAAGCAACTCGATAATATACGTATTAAGGTGTGGGGGACCTACAGACTACAATGACTGTCCACCAATCGTATTCATCTAGGGAATATTGACCCTTGGAGAGTACATCCAAGACATAATTTAGCCTATTGTGTTGCCTTTCCTACAACATGTGAGAAACGAGCTCTTCCAAGAGATTACGTCCACTCATACTCGTATTACCAAGATTGGTGGCAATTGCCTTAGCTAGCACGGTCATCGATACTGTCCCCCACTGTTTTCATGAGGGACGTGATTGGTCTGCAGCTGCACTATCAGTGACAACCTTGACGAACTTTTAAGTTTCTTGTAGATGAAATGTTGGTAGGCTTTGGAGGGCAGTGAAAGTTTAAGATGTATGTTTCATGCAAAACCAAGCAAATGCATTCTAGAAATCATGATTCTGGAGGAATAGATTCAGAAACGGAGGCATGCCATAGAGTAGGAACGACATGGAATGCGAAAGTATGTACAGTATTTTCTTAAAATGTCATTGACGTTTGACTGCAAATGGCGTGTCAACGATCGCTCCTTCAACTTTCGCATGGATGACATCTGCGTTGCCATCTCACAGACTACGTGCATGTGGCTGGTACCGAGTGATCACATGTTTGAGTCGAACTGTGCACTAATGATTTAGCGATATCAAGGTGTAACTAAATATGTTGGAAAGCTCCGGGGATTCGATAGAGGACCTGACAACAAACAAAACATGTCCGGTAAACATATGGTGTATGTGCGTTCGTTGCCGTGTTACAAGCATTGTTTGTGCTGTTCATAACACAGACGGTGGCACGATGCTAGTTGGTCATTCATGGTGGGCACACGGGTCACTTGTACGTTTCGTCGCTATTCAGGTCCAAACAAATGGGTAGGGCGACTGGGACCGACACCGTGGCCTGCTCGTTCTCCCAATCTCAACCCATTAGACTTCAACTTATGGGGTGATTTAAAGGTCATTGTGTATACCACACCTATTCATAACATGGACATGCTGCGTCGTCGAATAGAGCAAGGATGTCATCAGATACGACGGACGCCGGGAATATGGGAGCGTGTGTGACAGTCAATGATGCGGCGCATAGACGCTTGCATTACAGCTCGTGGTAGCCATTTTGAGTATCTTCTGTAGAGAACTGTAAGTAGTAACGTACACTTTGTCAACACAAATGCCCAACCTGAATAGTGAAGCGGTCTGTGTTATGTACACCACAAATAATGCTTGTAACATGGAAACGAAAGCAAATACACCATATGTATACAGGATATGTTTGGCTTTGTGGGGTTTGAAGCCATTATTTCAGTGTTGCCTTAGTAAACAAGAGTTTAGTGCTTTTCAGTCGGTCAACACGAATGTACCCAAAAGAGCTGGGTTATGCCCTAATCCTGAAATGAATTACATGAGATTAATACATTAAATTAACCTCATGTAATTTATTTCAGGATTAGGGCATAACCCAGCTCTTTTGGGTACATTCGTGTTGACCGACTGAAAAGCACTAAACTCTTATATGTTTTGATTGTTGTCAGGTCCTCTATCGAATCCCCAGAGCTTCCCACACATTTAGTTACACCTGCATAGTAATCGAATAGTGGAAGTTTTAAAAGAGGAGCAATTCGTATATTTGTGCCATACCACACTGCTGTTATCGTTCATATTACTCTTCGGCTTGCATATTGTATTTTTCTATGCAGTGGCAAAGAGAAGATGAACTCTGCTTGTAAGAATGAACTAACACATTTACCCACGTGGCAAGGAGTGAGGTGAAGTCGCTGGCTTGAAGAATGATGATGTCACCACGATGATCTAATAAGCCTATTGACAGCGTTATGACTCGTAGGTAATAGTAATAATGGTCGTGAGAGCTGATGAATTGACAATACTTTCTAATAAAACATACGGTAGTTAATAAGCTTCAGTTGAAGCATGCGACTTTATCTTTCTCGGTATCTAGGTTTTAGTGCATAGCAAAGTACGCAAATGTATGCATGAGTGAAAGATTAAAATTGAGTGTGTCTTTGATAAACAGCTGGGTGGTTTTAAAAGTAAGCACCAGTGGACCAGATAACCTCAGACTTGTGGTTGACCACTTGACTAAATATATATTTTGACAGAGTCAAGCATTTGTTTTCTAATTTGAAGGTAATACAATTTTAAACATCTGCGTATTTCTTACGGAACATATGAATGCCACAGACGACAGATCATTCAAATCTGAAGCAGTAGATAAGCATAGAAAATATGTAACATTATCGTAAGTTATTAGACTTTTCAGCGTTTTAAAAGAAAGTAGCCTTGCTGTCTGGACATTTGAAATTTTAGGCCAAAACTTTGTATTATCCCTGATGTGGTGGATAATGACCAACTATTCTCTGTTTATCCGTTTGGTATGGGTTGGCATCAAAACTACTGGAACAAATGGTATGAAAATTCGAGTTTAAGTAGAAGGCATCCCTAAAATAAACTAGGCTACACATTATTTAGCATAAGACCCTAATGGGAAGGGGGTGAGTTTTTGGAAGTTGAAATCTCAAATATTACCGTTAATATAAGTCTTGTGGTAATATTTTACATCACGAACGTTTTAGGCAACAATATGTTTGATCTTGTATGTCTCTTGTTATTTTATCATCCGACGCATAATACAGTATTTATGACGTTAGAATTTTGTCATCCTATTCAACAGTAAGTTCTATTTCTTCATACGAAAGGAGATAAACGGATTTTGTTTCATATTTGTGATTAATAACTTTTTAAATTGTATATTGGCGTTAGTGGTCTAAATTTGTAATGTTATTTTGAGTCAGATTTTATATTCTCTGTGTGGCCTTTCGCATGAGAGAGTTTGGATTTATATGCCATTTTCATAGGTATAATGCTTAATTTCCTTCGTTTTTATGTCCTACTATCTTTTAATTTTTAATCTTCGACAACAAAGCGATTCATATTGGCAGTGTTGACCTGATTTTTGTCTTTATTTGTTTTCAAGATGGCAGTATATGGGAGATGAACTTATGTATTTCCATCGGCATTTCCGTCATGTTGGAATTACAATACATTCGTATTCGGAAGATATAACTTCACTCCGTGAATACTGTTGAGACGTAGATTCCAGTTACAATATAATGATCAGTGGTAGCCAATATTTGGAATAGAGTATGACTCACTGATTGAAGAAAGCATTTTAGTCAGTCAACACAAATTGTGCCCAATTATATTACACTGAATTATACAACCAAACTTGCTCACCAGTGATCATCACGGGGAATGGTGTTCGGGTTTTATTTCCCTAGAGCAACTGAATTTGTAACTTCTACACATTTCTTAGTTGTTGATTTGGGTGAGACAATACTGAAAGGAGGAAGGGAAGCCACTCAGTACCAAAAATAGCATTTAGATATAGCCTACAGTTTATATATATATATAGATACAATATATGCATAGATACTTGTACATACAACGCGTGTTAGTTTGTAGGGTATGTAAATATTTGTTTCCTGCCTAATATAATTGGGCACAATTCGTGTTGACCGATTGAAGAGCTTTCTTTATTATAATACCAGGAAGTAGGGTAGCTAACAAGGTTCCTTACATATATTTTTGATGTTATTGTAGATCGCAATATGCAACACAAGTTATCGGCCATTATATTTTCAATTTTAACCGGCAATTAGTTAAGACCGAACGATTATTAATCCCAAGTAACGTAACTATGAAGCCTATTCTGTTAGTATATGACTACAATTCCTATGGACGACAAGCAGTAACTATGACAGTGCGAAATATTACATTATTGTTTAACCGTTGCAAAAGAATCTTGATGTAGATACTCTGACAGGCAGTGGAAATGGGGAATAAATATTCTTCCCTCGCATTCCAATTAAACTAAATAATTATCCTTTCCAGTTCACGCAACTTCATTTCCCAGCCAGCGCATGCCTCTCAATGACTATCAGAAATTCACAAGGACAGCCCCCCCCCCCCCTCTTTCATTGTCCAGGAAATCAGTGAAGGGTGTTCCTCTCTTGGACAGCTTATGTAGCCTGCTCTAGAATAAGTTCGTCCCGTAACGTTTTTATACATGTTCCCTAGAGAAGAGCCACTTATGTTGTCTACAAGAAGGTACTTGGCGCGAAAGGGTTGTTAACATGTTTTCTGCAAATATAACACAATTGACCCATCAACGATGAGTACAGCAGCTATTATTATAAAAAGAGGAGGTATTGTTCGCTCAACATCTCTAGCAACTATTCTAGTTTCTAAATAATTATGTAGCCTTCCTCTGAAATAATTATAGATACAGTATTTTAACGAGTTGAATAAACTAACCAATTTACCCGCGTGGTAGGAGTGTGTAGTTTGGCAACCTCACCCTCAGATCCTCAGACCACGTAGCGAGACGAGAAACGTCAATACCATTCTTTTAGAGTACAGAGTATATCCAACGGCATTATCCCTCAACATGATAACTCTGGACACGAATCTGACCAACGTGGAGGGATTTGGGTTTCCATCATCCTCTGCAACCACGTCTTCACCCCATGCGATTCCACATTCTTGGAGACCTGAAGAGATACATTATTGGGAGTCGATTTGCAGTGAACAAGGTTGTGGTTTCGTCAGTGGACTAAGGACTTCTATCGTCTTGCCTACCTGTGGGGTAAGATAACTTTCAGGGTAATAAATGAACCATTCTTGCAATTGATCTGATACCGTTGATCATGTATTGTAACAACAGCGTTGGTTACCTTTGGACCAGTCGATGAATCATGTCTTGCACAACCAATCGACCCTGAATGATACTGAAAAAAGCACGCTTTTGTTCTTATCTAATTTAGGGGATTCGAACTTCGTAGACAGCATCCCTGGGTTCATGAATAAAATATAGTGAAACTTTTGTGTCCACTATTAATGAAATTGCAGGGATTTATGATACTTTTCCTGGTCATGTTGTTCATACAGCCACAGTTTCTCCAACGTATGTGATACTCTTTATCGAGGCAAGACATGATTCACAAATAAATCAACAGTAAAAGAAAGCTAAAGAAGAATGCATGCTTGTGTGAAGCCTGTCTATTAAGTTGCAGCAAGAAATAATGGAATAATGGAGTGGTCAATATAGGCACAAATGATATCATTCTTTGCAGTACTTGTTATTAAACATGCTGGAAAATTTTCCGCTTTCCTCCATTTGTCACTGTAAGACAAGGCCAGTAACCATGAGTAATATGCATTTTACACGTTAGTACTGTACACGTAAAAATCAAGGAGGTACTCGCTGGTCATCCAAAGCGAAGCTGGATTTTTGAAAAGTGAAAGTCCCGGCTAAAGGTCATATCACAGTCCCAACAGCTAGCTCTCCAAGATTATACACAGTAGGCTTGAAACATGTTATGGATATAACATACTAGCATTTATACGTAAGTGTGCAAACTTTCCTGCTTTTCTCGGAGCTTTGTCGGAAGGGAAAAAGACATCCTATCTATTTTAGGCTGTTCCATAACATGTCTCCATTTACAAAGTAATAAAGGAACACCAAACAAACGCGTAGAAAAATATTAATTTATTAATATAACTAAATAACAATCAATAATCTACATAACAACCCTAAAATTAAACATTCATTTACGCCACTGACACTAAATAATATCTCTTCACATTCATACAAGCGTAAACTGTTGAAATTTTAAAGACACTCTCGTCTGCAACTGTTAAAAATAAATCTCTACATTTTACAGATGCTCATGCAAAGCAAGCATTCCATTTACATTATTGACATATTTCAGTCGCGTGACCGTGAACAAAACTGGACTGGTTATGTCATAGACTTTTTGTCCATCCTCCACAACGCAGGTGTGACAACTTCATTCATTTGTTTTGCCTGTCCCTGTCAGAAACGGGATCTGCTCGTTTCTCAGCTGGCATGGTCGGCACTAGACACACAATGCTAGCAATGGACACACTAAACGCAGTTCTCGCGTTTCATAAAATAATGCTTACAAAAACTGTTCTATCTCAGCTAATTCTACTTCAAACTCATTCATATTTGAAACAATCATTCTTACATTTGCTATCGTTGTTCATGACCAACGATGCTAACATACACATTGTATTTACAATAAAAATCCAAACACTCGTTTGAAAAACATTCACGCTCTCTAGCTATAACCTAAGTCAAAAACATATAAAAATTATTATTATTAGCAAAATTAACAACCCTTAATATTAACAAAATTACATTTGTATACACTATTTACAAGTGTCTATGGCTTCTAAGACTCATTCTTAAGCGATACGATCTCGTTAGTTTAATTGTCAACGCTCCTTTCTCATAGTATCATTTACTATAGCTTTATATTTACACAATGCTTGACCACTTTCTGTTATATCACGTTAATAGACATTATCGGTATACCAATGGCCGATCATTCAAGATGAGTTCATGGTTGTTACAACTCCAGTATAATATAGTTAATAGTAATTTAGAGAACAGGGACATAATATCTTTTCCTAATGAAGTTCCGCCAATAAACGACATTCGTGTCGCAGATCTGATCACATGAGAAGTCTTCACTGACTCTCTTTAAAATACAACAATGCTACTGTTATACAATCCTCAGTACTTCATGACAATAAATATGGTAACCCCTTCGTATTAAACACAACTATTTATGGCAAAAACCTGCATAACTCTCCACTATAAAACTCACATGTCATTAACACACTTGTTCTCAACAATGGTTCCACTGTACAACATATCAATGAACAGCGTTATCTGTTCTACAATTACATTAATCGTTCTCAAACGATGGTATTAATAGATCTTTCATTGTTTACTAAACAGAATTACTCAGACATAAAACACCATGTCTCCAAATATTAAAAAAATATAAATGTTTCCTCTTACTGGTCAGTTCTAAAAAGTGCACGGTTGCAATACTACGTTGGCACATAATGTAGTGTTACACCTGTGCCTTGATAACACCTCGTGTTATCTTATCGCTTAATAAGGATCGATCACAACCGGAAAAGGTTTTAACTAAACATTCCAAAGGTTGGACAAATTATCTTTCAAAAGATATGTCTCAAATCATTTATATTTAATGAAGAGCAATACCTTCCTTTCAATTCAATATAAGTTTGTAATTAACTGAATGTAACTTCGTTCTACACAAAGAATGTTCATAACTATTCACTTTCACGTCGTATTCATAACGAATGTAGCTTGCTAGATCGCCGAATTGTTTATAATATTAGGTGATATTTCACATTATATCACTCGTAGATTTCTTCTCCTAAATTACAAATTCTTCTTACAAAAAGAACATCCAAGTTCATTTTAAACAAAAAGAATATAATGAATGTCCTAGACTAGATGTCTGAAGTATCAAATAAAAATCGAAATCATTGAATAATAACTTCCTTAAAGAGTTTCCCAATGGAAAAGAAATTTCCCAAACAGCTGACTTCCGTTCAGAAACTGAATCATAAAATATTTAACAAGTATAGATGATAACTGACTTTCATCTTATACAGACTTGAAGAATAAAATTTACTTAACATCGAAGTGAAAATACATGAAAAAAATATGGAGAATTGTTGTTTACAAATGCCATCAAACACACTCAAACAAAATAATAATGGAAAACATCACTAACCTGGTTTGTAGAAAATTGAAATTCATTGTCGGGTATCAGAAAATACCCAACTGGATCGTCATCCAGGTATGATTTGTTGAAATCAAACCCAGTCCCCTCCATCGGATACGAACTGCGACCTCGAGAATGGAAAGGATTCCTTCTCGGCATATTCGTCTCCTCCTGGTATCGAACTTCGTTCCTCGGACTTGAATTTCATCTCGAACAATCATCGGGCTGATATCTTCTGTCTTCCGTTCATAACTCTTCAATCGCCGACATCTCTAGTAGATCCTCCATCATTATTGAGCAATATATTCTGCATAGCATCATCGTTACAAAATAAATTCGTAAGTTGAATGTCGATTCACTATCGTAGATGTTAAAGTTCATTTGGTTGGTCAATGAAAGATTATGTCCGCTCATAGTTAGGAATGAATGTACATGAAAATGCATTTAATGTACTGGATGGAAGTGTACATAATGCATCATGTTGTCACGGCATTCTATCTATCTATCTAGATGTTATTGATCATCTCATTGTTCCTTAACGTTGTTCCATCGTTGCTATCACAACCTTGTCTTGATATATCCCAAACGCGTAATAGTTTAATTCATCATCACACACTTACTTAAAAGGTAATAAACCAATTCCTCTTCATAATTGTCTGTAGCCATCATAATGTTCATACACATTAAAGTCGCAATGTTCATACAATATCACCGTACATACTTCATGCTTCTACGTGGACTAGCTTGGGTTGAAGTCGCACTGCACTAAAATGATATTCTCCTTTCGGAGTTGAGTAACTTTGTCAGACAACACAAAGTATCAAATATCTCTGAAAATACTCAATGGAGTTTAATGAATCTTCTTGTGGTGAAGCCTTATCACTGGATAAGTAAAATGAAAACTTTTTATCTCGACAAAGTTGAACACTTGTCCGCTATTAAGCTAAAAGTCCACCACTCCACTTCACCTAGTTTGATGCGGGGCTCTCGAAACTATTGGCCGGTAACACCGCTGCCTCTTGTGTCACGTAGGACCTCACTCTGTATCACGTCCACGGGAATGAACTACCTCCGGACGATACGTCTTGTCACTATGAAGTCAGTCGAGAGAAGAACACTCTTGGCTGTCGTTCCCCCTTCAATTCGTCTGAAGTTCGCGCCATTGCTGATCCCGCGCAGATAGTGGCGCGTACTTGTAATAATCTTTATTACGGTGAAATTCTAACGTTTAACGTCATTCAAAGTAGTAGTAATATCTTCTTTTAATTTTCTTCACGTTTTCAATGGAGTAAAATTGTTACATAGGGCTTAAATAGCATAGTTAATCATATTAACTAGGTAAAAATCCATGTCTGCTTCCATAAACCCTCCTCTCATTGGCTGAAAACATATATCCAATGATATATTTTACAACAATTAACTGGTAATATTTCGCGCTATTTTCTTCTTGCTATGCACTTTCCAATGATCGAGAATATTCTGGGCGTCTCTGATCACGTGATGGGTTTCTCCCAAAGCTTGCGTTCGCTAACAAATCTCGCCTTGAGCCAACTTTCAAAATTTATATTCCAATGTTAAATTGTATCATGGGCTCGGATAATAATATTATTTTCATCAGAAATTATCCAAATTTTGGGAGCATTCTCCTTCCAGCTAAGGTTAAAAACAGTTCCAAAATTGTTAATCACCTTATTTCATGACGTTAGATGTGTCACTGAGCTGAAATGTTGGATGCTAATTTAGCATACTTTCTTGAGATATTTCCTCAAATTTTTTGCATTGTACTTTCTAAGTATAACATTGTTTTCTTCGTCGAATAATTCGTAACAATTGTTTCCAATGGCCTTCTTTATGCGATAGGGGCCGAAAAGGACTGGGCTAAATTTTGGGTATAACTTCCTAGCTTCATCAGCTTCGATAGGTCTCCGTAATAAAACTATATCTCCAATTTCCAGTGGCATGCTGAATCGGTTTTCTTCGACTCTTTTCCATCGCTTTTCTGCTGCCCTCTGAAGTTTCTCTTTAGCTCTATCTATCCTAGCTTGTCTTCCAATATCAGGATCTCTAGGAATGAAGTTGAACATCTTATCTCACGGTCATTCTGGATTCTGATCCAAGTGTAACACTAACGGTACCTCCCCTGTGCTCTCTTGCACTGTTGAGTTTAAGCAGTCCTCTATCAAAAGCACATACTTAACCCAATTAGGATGATCGTCTGGGCAGTAAATTCTGCAGAACTTATTAAATTCTGCCATATATCTTTCGCTAGATTTGGCTCGGGATATCTCACACTTGAGAATATGTGTTGAATTCCTAACCTTTCCTTGTCATCTTCAAATTCAGCTGAGGTAAACTGAGTACCATGATCAGACAATAGATACTCTGGTTTCCCCGCGTTAGGAAACACAGCATTCTCTAACCTGCTGACAACGTTCCTCGTGTTCGCTTTCTGCTTGGGGTTCAAAGTTACAAATTTAGTGAACACATCCACAGTCACTAATTAGAACTGTTTACCCTGATATCCCTTTGGGCAAGGGCCATCAGCTCCCTTGGTTTAGAAGGTATTATAGCCTTGGGTCTTCCCTTCAATAATTCAGATGCGAATTTCCCTTGCTGGCATCGATCACAAGTTCTTATTATACCCTCTATAGATGATCTCATGTTAGTCCAGACAAACCTCTCTTTGAGAACATTGAGAGTCTTATCTAGACCTCCATGTCCAATAGAATAATGCGCCAGCCACACTAATTTTGTCACAAAATTAGTGGTCACCACAATGCGAAACTTCGTGTGTTCGGGGTCTGCGTATTTGCATACCAGATCTCCGCTAAGCAAATATTGATGTGAGCGTCTCTGAGTACTTGCATAATCCTCATCTGCAACATCCATATTCCCCTTCAAAAATCTATACATCTTTCTTAAGGGCGCTTGTCACTTCTGCGAAGCTCCAATTCGCTCCAATCTCCTTACGATATCAAGATCTTCTTGTTCTAGCTGTAGATGATTAGTCTGAACATTTCTGACTGGGTTTCTAGATAGGGCATCTGCTAACAGGTTATCTTTACCTGGTTGGTGTACTATGATCGCATTGAATTGCTGCGTGAATAGGGCCCATCTCGTCAACCTATCACTCGACAAGTCTGTCTGCAGCATGAATTGCAATGCTTTGTGATCTGTGACTATTGTAACCTTGTGACCAATTAGAAATTTCTTCTATGCTTGTACGGCCGTTACAAAAGTGAACGCCTCTAATTCGGTTGTGAAGTAATTGTCTTCATGCCTTTTCAATGTCCTTCCTGTCAATGCAATATAGTGCTTATTTCCCTCTTCGTCTGTCAGGTATAAGACGGCACTTATGCCTACACGTGAAGCATCGGAAATCAAGCTATTCTAGTTTTACGTTGCTCTTCAACATCTCCTTTGCCTTCTCGAATGCGGCTTCGGTTACGTCTGTCCATATCCAACGGTTGTTCTTCTTCAACAAATCGTAGAGAGGAGCCACAATTTCTGAGTATATAGGGCAGTGACTGCTTATGAGTTGGCACGTACCCACGAACTCACGAACTTGTCGGACCTTAGTAGACTTTAGAAATCTCATAATTGCCTCTACTTTATCTAAGTTTGGGTGGTAACCGTGCTGGTCTATAGTATGCCCTAAGAAATGAATTTTCTCCTGTAAGAAGTGGCATTTGTCAATATTTATCTTAATATTTGCCTCTCTTAAGTTCGAAAACAATTTGCGTAAGTGTACCGGATGTTCTTGTACATTCTCGGAAGAGATAATCAAGTCATCAATGTAACAGAGCACGTTCTTTTTAACCTCCTCTCTAAGCTGGCTATCGAGGGCTCGGATTACTGCTGGTCCACTATTTATGAGACCGAAGGGCACCCGCTGGAATACCCAGGAAGACTGGTCAAATAAGAACCCTGTATACTGCTTACATTCCTCCTCAAGCTCAATTTGATAGAACGACGCGGTGAGATCAAGGACAGAAAAACAAGCCTTTCCCTTGAAATTCCGAAGTAAATCACGTATCGTCGGTGGTCGGTCTGTCTCCGGAGAAATTAATAGGTTAATTTTCCGTGCATCTAAGCATAGAAGTAAGGGGATGAGGCGGTTTCTAACTCACTCTAGAACCGACCTCACCCCACTACTAAGCATCAGCCATGTAATATTTGCGATAGCTCGCGAACCCATGGTCGGATGTTGACAAATAAGGTGTCGAAGGACTCGGGGCGACGTCTTCTTTGCTATGGACCACTTATTATATTTTTTTGAAAATTGTTGATTTGATTTTGAAATTAGGCCATAGTTTTAAAACCAAACATGATAGAACGTTGTGCAATAGCTTAAACAAAAGGTCTCTATAACCTTTATTTTTTATAAAAACTTTTTTATTTTTTCTTTTCTTCAAAAAAGTCCAATTTTGAAATTCTTATATTTTGGAAACTAGGAATTCTACAAAAAGGTTTGTTTGACATAAATGAAAGGTCCCTACCCCCTCTACCCCCAAAATAAATTTCAAGTATCTAGGATAAAACTTGTGTGAGTAGTAGTAGTGGTAGTAGTGTCAATTGGACTGTTCTACTCGCTCTCCTACTTTCATATAAACTTTGACGATATCTCCCGAACGTATGATCGGATTTTAACGAACGAGGTGTTGTTGGCGTTGAGGTGGCGTCCTCTTTGCTGAGAAAGTGTGTTGGTATTTTAAAAAAATGTTTTTTACATTGGCGCTATTTTGGAAAGTGTTTCTCCAATTGGATAATCGACGTGCCGACCAATGACTCCAAGTTTTTCGAACGTTTAAAAGGGTAAACCGGAGTTTTATACAATTCAAAAGGGTGCTACGTAGCTAAGAGAGGCTACTTCTGCTGAGGACAACCAGGGAACAACAGTATTAAAGGTAATTAGGAAGTAATCCAGCACAAAAAATACTGAATATATTAGTGAGGTTAGGTGGGTCAAACCACAACAATTTACAAACCACATATTACAATAACAATCCCTTGCTAAATGCCTTACAACAAACGATACATTTATACCAAGTGAGTCGCGTACGACAACTCATAACGGACTGCAAACGACATCCTCCAATAAATGCAAGCACACTTAGACAGTAACTCATTACGGACTGGTAACACATTCCTGTTAAAAATACAAGCAAACATTCACTGATAAATCCCATACATCGTAAGGTACAAACAAGTGACCCAAGTGCAAATAGTCATTCCCAGACAACAGGAGGTCGCATACATAATAGATTGGCCAGAGAGCGACTACAATATAATATAGAGCAAAGGAGCACTAAATAGAACATTTCTCAGAACACAGACCCACAAAATGCCTACACATCACCGCCATAGCAACCCACGGCAACCCACAATGGATCATAGGCAAAACAAAACTGGCCTATGCACGAAATGCGATTCGGAAATCTCGAAAGAAGAAACCACAGTATGCTGTGATAGAGGCTGCACCAGCTGGTTCCACAAGGAATGCACACCTATGACAACAACAGAATTCAACGCCCTACACCCAAAAAGAGATCGCTTTTATGGATGTGCGAAACAAGTCGAACACACCTGCAATCACATGGTCTCCCCCATCGACGCCAAACAGTCATGAAATAACCCAAGAGGTAAAAGAGATAGCCATAGAAAATAAGCAATCCTGTGAAGACATCAAGGAAAAACTCGAAGAGATATCAGAAACCCTCATGAAAAAATGACGCTCATCCTAGAGACACAGCTGCAACAGGCAGAAATACTAGCAAAAGAAGGGTAACAAGACCACCATAGAAGCCAGGACATCATCGTAACAAAAGAAACAGAACAACCATCAAACTCACCGTCCATCACACCAGAAACACCAAATAAGAATAACCACCAATACCAAACCAGATCATTATCAAATAAAGAATGGCCAGGATTACCCAACAGAAACACCAATCATGACATCACAACACAAGAAGAGACGAGAAGACAAGGCGTCATCCCAAAAAGACCCCCATAACTTGGCATGGGAGGTTCTGAAGTAGGCAAACTAAGAGCAGCACCACAATCAGCCTGGATCTTCGTAGGGAGACTAGACCCCGACACAACCGAAGAGGATATAAAAGATCACCTCACCCAAAACGGAATCAACACGATCATCGGCTGTGAACAACTCCCCTCTCGCGGCACAAGCAAGGCTTTTAAAATCGGTGTGCCCATAGGGGAAAGGGAGTCAGTTATGCAGGCGAATCTCTGGCCAGACAGAGTAATATACAGAACTTTTCGATTTCGAAGGCAATAACTTAAAAGGTAAACAGAAAGTGTACTCCTCGAACACCACGGAAAAAACCAGTACAGACGATGAGACCAAGTTAACAGCCTTGCTATAGAATGTAGAAGGACTGAAAAAAGTCACACGGCTCTCAACACAACGAGCAATATTTAACGAAGAACAACAGGAGCCCGTTTCGACTAGCATGATCTTTCTACTCTGCTGCCATCAACAGCACAGACTCCACGACTCAGAAAACGATTAAGACACTGCTATGGAATATAGAAGGTATGAAAAGCGCTAGCAATATACTCCCTGATAATTTCTTCATGACATATGATATTGTGCTCCCGACTGAGACACTGCTAACGAACGAATGGACAGCTCGAGGCTTCTACACCGTACATACTTTTGCTACACAAGGACAACGAGGCAGACCAATGGGTGGAATTACGTGTCTTTTAAAGCCAAGGTTTTCTCCGTTTCAAGTAGTATATCAAACAGCAGAGATGATTGTAATCAAGACAAAACTTTGCACACTGATAGGTGTATATTTTCAACCTTGGTATAAAGAGGAAGATATTATAGAGATTATTGGCACTGGCTTACAGCAAGCACAAAACCAAGAACTAGCAATACTCACTGGAGATATGAACTGTAGGATTGATCTATATAACAACAAGGCAGAAGCAGTTTTGACTTAACTACAGGGGGAAGTTTTGAGCCTGATCAATAAGAAAAACGAGAAAACTTACATTTTTCACAATGGGAGTAACAATATTGACCTAGTGTTTTCTAATTTGAAGAACGTGCAGATTTTATCTCAAACAGTTATAGAATGCGCAGTAAGAAACATATGCCAGTTGTGACAAGTCTCATCCTAGAGCAGCAGGATATATTCTTTAGAGAGGCAATGAGATTGTCAAGAGATCTGAACGCGGACATAATAGAACATGTTTCCACACAAACTCAGGAGGTACTGCAACGAATAAAACAAGGTGATATAGACAATGCTGTAAAGGAACTAGAATCCATCATATCAAGTGCAACAAGAACTCGCCCGATTATTAAGAGGCGGGCTAAACCATGGTTCAATGAAGCATGCTATCATGCCAGGCAAACAACTCTTGAATGGCTTCATGTAGTTCTTACTGAGCCATCCACTTATACATTGAATGAATACTTCGGGCGAAGGAGAATATACAAAAAATTAATTAGGGAAACCAAACGAAACTATTATGAATTGATAGCAGCGAAACAAATAGATGTAGCGGGAAGCAATCCCTACATAACACTTAAGCCGAAGAGCCCAACATTCCCAAGAGACATTCCTATAGAAATTTGGAAAGCAGACTTTAGTCAAGTTTTGCAGTCTAAGGACACCAGACCAAGCAAAACAACTATTTATGGCGGAAATAGAACAAACATTGAGTTATTCACACTACAGGAGGTTCAAGAAATAATTGGATCATTGAAAACGAAAAAGGCCTATGGTCCGGATAAGGTATACAACAAATATCTACAGATTGCAGCCCCGCACCTAGCGGAAGTTTGGACTAACCTTTCTAATGAGTGTTTACGACAGGGAAGGATTCCTGAAAGGTGGAGAACAGCAAGAGTAAAAACACTATATAAAGGAAAAGGAAACCCTAGCGACCCAGACTCATACAGAGGTATAGCGCTGGAGTGTACTCTACTTAAGATCTTGACAAAATTGTTAGCCCAAAGATTATCCGCATTAGTTGACGAATACATCCCTGAAGAGCAGTTCGGGTTCCGGAGGAACCGGTCAACATTACAAGCTGTGGAATGTTTACAAAGAGACATAATCGAGACACTGGGACACCCAATACGGAATATTCATGTTGTGTTCGTAGACTACACCAAAGCGTTCGACACAGTGAATAGAATAAACCAATAAATAAACTAGAGCGTATAATAGGAGAGGAAAACCCTATACTGCAACTCATAAAAGACATTTTGTCAAGCAACAGCATTGAAATTGATGACACGATCGCTATTTCAGATCCGATCGACCAAAGGACGGGCGTCTTACAAGGGGACCCCCTCAGTCCCATCTTATTCAACATCGCTACCTATGACGTGGTAAGCGCAATTAAAGCAGAAGATGTCATGATTTACATCTATGCTGATGACATGGCTATGACTTCGGTGTCGAGAACTTCCCTACAAACAGCTGTTGACAAGTTGACGTCATGGGCCAAAGAAACAGACCTAACTATAAACAGGAATAAGACGGTAAAAATGACGTTCAGAAGAGGAGGCAGAAAAGCGATTGATGATGTAATCATCCCAGATCACCAACCACTTTACTATGTGAATAAATTCAAATACCTGAGCATTATACTGCAAACCCAAGGAACCACCTATACGGCGCATGTGAAGGACAAAGGCATAACAGCTGTGCTGGCCATGAACGGCATTCACCACCTCTCCAGGATTTCAATCCAAACTGCGATGAAGCTTTTTAATACCAAAATTGTACCAATAACCACTTATGATATACAAGTAATTTGGCAGTACCTTACAAGAAATAATTTAAAAGACATTGAGAAAATTAAAGCGATGTTCCTCAAGCGAGCACTTTGCCTTTCTAAATTTACGCCATCCAGACTGGTTTACGAAATGACGAATGAAACAATGTTGCTTGAAGATCTACGATTGAAAATGTTGCTACCACCCACGCCAGCTTATGAAGAAGTAGTACTTGAACACCAAGAAAAAAAACGAGAAATATGGGTCGATTTCTACAGTACAAAAGCTATGACTAGAAAGGATTGGAAGGAGGCGAATTACCATCTTAGACATCTTGTCACAAGGCTTGCGGTGCATGGTTTCCACCATAAGTTAAGCCGAACACAGAGATTCCATGACCCATGCGCGACCTGCATATGTCGTCTCTCTGTGGAGAGTTATGTGACAGATATCATGTCGTTACATGTACAGAAAGATATGTATCACGGATCAAGTTTTGTTGTGATTAGTGTTTATGTTATTTTGTATGGCAATTTTGCTGCTATAAACATATTATTATTTTGGAAACGGTGAATCTTGGAAAAACGTTTGTTTGACGTCAATGAAAGGTCATAGGCCCTCTAGGCGGAAAGCAAGTTTCAAGTGTGTAGGACAAAAAATAGCCTACTTTCTCGTGAAAATTGGCGATAATTCACGAACGCATGATCGGATTATAACGAATGAGACATTGTTGGCGTTGAGATGACGTTCTCTTTGCTATGGATGACTTGTACTATTTAAAAAAAAATTGAAAGTAGGCGATAGTTTAAAAACCAAACTTGATAGAACGTTGTGCCATAGTTCACACGAATGGTCTCTATGACTTTTGTATTTTTAGAATAAAACTTAATGTCTTTTTTACATTTTTTGAAAAATGTTCAATTTTGAAATTCTTATATTTTGGAAACTAGGAATTCTACAGAAAGCGTTTGTTGACATAAATGAAAGGCCTTTACCCCCTCTACCCTCCAAAAAAATTTCAAGTCTCTACGACAAAATCTATGCATTTTCAAACTTGTTTTTACCTGTTTTTTTAATTTTTAAAATAAAGAGTGGTTGTAGACAGACAAAGACCATACCGCTGTGGTGTGTTACAACGAGGCTATCACCGGCCATGCTGAATAGAGCAAATGGCTATTTCGACAGGGCGATCTATGACAGAACGACAGGACGAGGGGTCGCTTATCTGATATTTTTCCTATGACGAACAAATGAAGGCAAATATTTCAAAATCACCCTCATGGAGATCTTTTAAACATGTTAGTAATGAGTGAATTGACAAATGTTAATAATTGTTGACAAAGGGGGGACCCTAACAATGAAACAAAAAATATTATTATTTTAAATTATTTTAAATTGTAAATGAAAAGTGGTGGTAGACAGATAAACGATGCCGTTCAGCCTGTGTTTCAAGAAGCCTGTGGCCGACCATAGTGGCCGTGCCCGGAAGAAATGAATTGCTATTTTGGCGGGACGGCTGGGGCGGCTTATGAGGGTTGGTTGTCAAATATTTCCTATGACAAATGGAGGCTAATATTCCAAAACGTGTAAAGCGTGCTAAGATTTTTTACCCCTGAAGGGGATCTTTAACATGCTAGTAAACGGTAATAAGCGAGACCGCTGTCTGGCACAACAAATGGTTGTAGAATATGAAAACCTATAACATTCGGTCGACCAAGTCATGTGTCAAAACGGTAATGTCATTGCCTTGAGATGTTATAAACTAAATGTTAAACTGATGATGATGATAATTGTTGTTTTAAGGGGCCTAACATCTAGGTTATCGGCCCCTGAAATGTTAAACTGGGTGAAGTAATGTGTTGTAGGGTGAAAGTATGTGGTTAACATGATCATGTATTGAGGATGGCCGCTTGCTAATGATTATTATTATTATTATTATTATTATTATTATTATTACAGTAAAATGTTTAAGGCACACACGTTTTCATTCCTAACACACACAGTCCTGCTTGCCGGACACTGAATACTGTACCTAGTCAGGTAGGCCTTGTGCAGAGCAGCTAATGCTGATAAGAGAGAAATGTGTATGCAAGCAGGAGGTGCAGTATTAGGTTACTTGGCTGGTGGCGGCTAGCAGGTGTGACGTTTAAGCAGATACCGCCATTTTGGTTCTGAGACAGTCGTACTACCGATGTATAAGAGGCAGCCTTTGGGTTCCTTATTAAAAACATTAAACTAGTATAAGGTACGCGAATCTTATCGCGCTTGAGGAATGTGACGAGGCGTGGGAAACATGTGAGCGACAGACAAAAGTTCAAGGTCAAAACACTGAGAAAATGCAACTCTCTCTGTTGCTAAGCAGACTGATAAAGATTTCGTTAGTAATGCACTTGCCGTTTTAGCAAACGGATGTATAGAGTAGAGCTGTGGAAGAAAAATCCTTTTATTTTTTGGTAAGTACCTATTAATGATTATTTTAATAATGTAATGCTAATGAACCTTATAATTGTAGTTATTGATAAGGTAATTAATGATTTTTTTAATTTATTTGTTTGCAGATAACTGGTATACCTCACATGTCTGAGAGAGAAGAAACCATTGCACTTTTGATCCCACTACAAGGAAACAGCAAGAAGCCAGTACAAGTCAAGCTGAGATTTTGTTAAACTAACTTGTTATATATTATGTTTGATATTTTATTTTAAGAAATACAAGTATTAACATGAATTTAGGAAATTATGGCGGTTTAATTTATTTATTTTTAGAAACATGGAAAGAAAAGCTTTACCGCCGTAGCAGTCGCTGAAAACCCGAGACGCACTAGAGTGCAACCCTTGTTTCCAGGCAGTGAACTATTGAAAACTTAGGTAAGCCCAACTTAAAATGCTATTTAATTTTACTACTATTGAAACCCCTAGACAAAAATGTATTACCTGTACATGACTGGGACGATGATTGCTTTCTTGACTAATGACTATGTATTGGCAACCGGTACAGGACCACAATGATTGTTGACCGGGAAAAGTACAAGGCCATGTTGGATTTTTTTTTAACAAAAATTTAAATATAGTTTATGGGTGGTTCCCTATGGACTCAACGAATATCCACAGGTTTGACCAATATAATTTGGACAAAACGACATGACATATATTGGTTAAAGGGGGATGTGAATGACTGCAGCTTTATAAAAAAAATGAAGTAGCTAGGTTACTGTTCATGACAACATACAGTTTATTTTTTAATGGTGTTTGATCTTTTTAATGCTAATTAACGTTAACGTTTACAAGTATTGTTTGATTGATTGATTGATTGATTGAGCGATGGGTTATTTTGTTTTTTTAGGTGTGGTCATGCGCTATTAACGTAGTGAACAGGCAGTGACCAAGCATACATTGTGATTTAAAGCACTCTGTGCTCTTGTGGAACGTTAATAACTTACAATAAAAAGTTTTATTATCACACATGGCTTTAATACCAAACACAACGAGTGAGCAAGTCGGTTTAGCATGTGGGTTAAATTTAAAATCAGAAAACAATCATTGGTTAACATTTGAATCCTGGCCTGTAGGCTTTTTGTCAGCACATGAACTTGCTGGAGCCGATTCTTATTACTTGAATCGAGAAGATGTTGTGCGTTGTGTTTTTTGTCATGTTGAACTTTCACACTGGGAAGAAGGGAATGATCCCTTTAGAGACCATTTGCGATGGTATCCTCATTGTCCTTACTTGCTTGGAAAACAAGTGGGTAACTTACCAGTGTATCCATTTTACCGAACCACATGGCCATTCGCTACTACTTACGTTGCTGAATCACAAATAAATAATAATAATGATGTATTACCAGCCATCGGTAGTGTCGATATATGTGGTCCATATGCCATAGACAGTGTTGAATTGGAATGTGCTTTTGAAAAATTGGGAGTTTGCAAGACAAAAGCACTAGCACACCCAGAGTACAGCTCTATTGAAAAACGTTTAGAATCTTATAAAGAATGTTTGGCCATTAATATTAAAACACCTTACAAAAGAGCTAAGTGAAGCTGGATTCTTTATACTGGTGAAGGGGATAAAACAATATGATTTCATTGTGGATTTGCTTTAAAGGATTGACAGATGACTGATGACCCTTTTGTGGAACACGCTCGTTGGTTACCTAACTGTAGATACATGGTGTTGCTTAAAGGCCAGGAATTTGTGAACACTATTTGTCAACAAAACGTGATGGCAATACAAGAGATAAAAGTGCCTTTAGAGTTAGATCACGCGGTACAAACACATGAGGGTGAAAAAAGATGTGTCTGACCAACATATACAAAAGTGTGATCAACAATTATTTAAAATTTGTTATCAAGAAGAAATAGGTGTTGTATTTTTTGGCTTGTGGGCACCTGATAAACTGTGTCAAGTGTGAATTAGCACTTAACACTTGTGCTATATGCAGAAATGTAGTATTTGCTACAGTTAGGGCATTTGTTGCTGGAATAGTATAATTTATTAGCAATGCATAGTGCAAAATACCTATATGAACAATATTATTACAAGCTGTTGTAGTTTGTAATATATATGCTTTTGTTTTGTTTAGAGACTACTACAATGAATGTTTTGAATGCTGTGGGACAAGCATGTGGCTTAGAGACAAAGAAGCTCAGCGAATTGGCAACGCAAATTCCATTCCGTATTATCAAGATCCGGAAATTGAAAACAGTATATGGTGATCGTGTACTTGGTGTATGCAAAAATTTTGAGACATTTCTACTTACTTACGCGGTTTAATGATATGTCGGAGAGTGTTTTCGATGAAGTGAATACAACACGTACACTTGATTTATGAAGGTTTTAAAAACAATAGGTGTATGGTCCGTTTTAATTATATAAAAAATAAAAATAAATGTGAAATAATAATGAAAGATATAAGTGATGACAATAGACAGAAAAAAGAAAATATGTGTATAGAATAATAATGTCTTAGTGTTTGGTATTGTCTTTAAAATATTATGATGAAACAAAAAAAGTATATAAAGTTTGTAAATAAATGTAAATGAAGTTCAATGCTGTTTTATTTTCTACAAAGTTAGAATATTTAACATTGCAGAGTATACATGAATATGACAATAAATTCATACTTAATACAAGACTTTGCCTTTACGATAGTGTGTTATAGTTTTAAAAACAAAGATTGATGTAAGGTGAGTTGGGACAAGAGCATTTTCGGGGCAAGTGCATCACTGGTCCATAATATATTTGTCCGTTTGAAACTCGTTCTGACATCTCTTGGGGAGTTAGGGTAAGTTGTCTTGCGTTCATTTAACACTAGGTGTCGCGGATGAAGTCGACCAACAAGCGGATGTATAGGCCAGTTCCGAAAGTAATGCTGTCAACGAAGCATCAGAGTTCACCGTGCTTCCCGTATCCACGCTGTATCAGGACCATCGCTCTTTGAAATAACTTCATTTATGGAAAGTTCAAACATTATAAGTATACTCTTTTCATCAACATATTTAATCATAAAAATACCACGTAACTAATTACAAAAACATGAGGGGTTGCTCTTGCCCCGTCAGAACAAGTATGCGGGGTAAGTTCGTCCCTGCCCAATGGGGCAAGTGCGTATCCAGACAATGAAGATTTCAGTGATATTTTAGAAGATGAAATAGTGTCTATTATCCCTCCGCCATCTGTAGACCTCAGGGGAAAACTGTTGTTTCCCATTTCCTTTACTCAGAACAACATTCAGTGAATGGGTAGTAGTGAAACTTAATTTGACGATTTTTTAATGATGGACCACGAGTGAAACATACTTTTGATTTATTAATAAGGAGGTTTAAACACATCATGATGTTATTTAAATGTATATCTTCTGTTAGTGACAATGTTTAATTTTCGTTTCTTTATTTTTAAAATTTGATAAACAATTTTTAATGTGCCTTGATACAGTGTATTTTCTGTCGACATTTATTTTCCTTGTACTTATTTGGTATAACTTAACTTGTTTTTACAATTTGTTTTTAGTAACTGTTACGTTAATAAATTGCGTTCAAACCTAAGCAACTTACCTACTAATAAAATGTAAGTCAACGTCAGTTTTTGTCTTTAATTTTCATATTCTTGTGATGTTTTCCAATGGCTGTAATTTTGCATCTTACACACCCCAACATTCTAAGGTGAAGAATTTAATAGAAAAAATAACTTTATAAATTCTGAAATATGCATCTAATAGCTTAATAAGTAGAGAACACGAACTTGCCCCGCGATTATGTATAAAACATTTAATGGAAGAATATAGGCTAGAGTTGCACTTGCCCCATATCACGGGGCAAGTGCATACCCTGGACATTATAGTGATATTTAATTTCCTAATAGAATATACATTCTCGAAGTAAACATTCAAGATTCAGTAGTCACATACAATTAACCAGTCAATATGCAGAAAAAGTCTTGTTTTGGTATTGCAATTAGTTTAGATGCATTTAAAATTCAAAGTTGCACTTGGATTTTTAGGGTATGCACTTACCCCAACTCACCTTACATCTTTTTTTTCCACGGTGAACAATAGGTATAAAAACGTCATTATCACTATCATAATAATAACCAGCATTATCATTATCATTATAATCACCATTATTATCCTCAACATCACTAAAACCAGTCAAATCTTCCTGTTCCTGTTCCTCTTCCTCTACAGTGTCCTCGTGAAGAGTCTGGGTGGCTTTTGATAATGTTAAGGTTTTTTGAACGTTGAACTATTTTGAGCAGTGATATTGTTGTCTTGCACTCGCTTTTTAGCATTTTCATGTTTGTATGTTTACAGCAACAGTGTTTTATGCAGTACACTACATTGATGATCACTGACACTTAAAACCTCACTATTTTTACTTTATAGCTCACTGCGACATTGTTTTGAACGTTGTTTTGAACAACGCCAAATAACAGTTCCATTTTTATTGGTTCGTTTCACAATATATGAATATCCTTTATAGAATGCATGAGGCTTACCATACCTAGTCACTGATACTTCCATATCAACTGTCAAGCATAGACTAAGCTCTAGTAAAGACAACTTGGTAATAAGAACAATAGTGTAATGCGCGATCATATATGGTGGCAAATGTGGGAGCAAAAAGAGGGGGAAAAAGTGGGAGCAAAAATGGGGGAAGAAAAGTGTAAGCAACAGTGGGAGCAAATATGGGAGCAAAAAAATGGGGTAAATAAGGGAGCAAAGAGTGGAAGCAAATGTGAAAGCAAAAGTGGGAGCAAAAAGAGGGAGCAAATATGAGAGCAAAACTGGGAGCAAATGTGAAAGCAAAAGTGGGAGCAAAACGTGGGAGCAAGAGTGGGAGCGAATATGAGAGCAAACAAGTGTCAACAAATATAGGGGCAGAAAGTGGGAGCAAATGTGAAAGCAAAAATGGGAGCAAAATGTTCGAGCAAAAGTGGGTGTAAAAAGTGGGAGCAAAATGTTTGAGTAAAAAGTGGGGCAAATGTGGTGTTTCACTAAAACAACCTCACCTAACCTAACCTAACCTGACCTAACCTAACCTTACCTAACCTAAATTTTTCTAACCCATCTTTATCCAACCTAACCTAACCTAACCTAACTTTACCTAACCTAACTTCACCTAACCTAACCTAACCTAACCCGAAAGTGGGAGCAAATGTGGGAGCAAAACGTGGGAGCAAAGAGAGGTAGCAAATGTAGCAGTGAAAAGTGGGAGCAAGAAGTGCGAGCAAATGTGGCAGCAAAAAGTGGGAGCAAAATGTGGAAGCAAATGTGTGTGAGCAAAAAAATTGGGAGTAAATGTGGAAAGCAAAAAGTGGGAGCAAATGTTGGAGCAAAATGTGGAAGCAAAAAGTGGGAGCAAATGTGGGAGCAAATATTGCAGCAAATATGGGAGCAAAAGTGGGAGCAAATATGAGAGCAAAAGAGGTAGCAGAAAGTTATTTCCATGGCTGGTTGTTGAGACTTTCATATCAACCAATACACATGAATTAAATTTTAGTAGAGTAATCTGGATAATAATAATAATAATAATAATAATAATAAAAGTTATAAAAAGGAAATGTATTGATATTTTTCAACGTAGAATTTCCAAAGTACTGTCAAGAATAATAATTACATGAAACGAATTCAGAGAATTCTAGAGTACTTAAAGTTTAATCAATGGCTAGGAGTGAGATAGAGCTAGCTAACCTAACTTAACCTCAGCTCACCTAATTTAACCTAACTTCACCTAAACTAATGTTATGCAAGTTGTGATTGGCTATGAGAGTGGCTGTGACGTCACAGATGAATGGCGATGGGAGGCTGGCAAAAAAGGAAAATATTTTTGTTTAATAAAAAGTTATGTCTAGTACTCTAGAATTCTCTCAATTCGTTTCATGTAATTATTATTCTTGACAGTACTTTGGAAATTCAACCTTTAAACATATCAATACACTTCAATGTTTTTAACTTTTATTATTATTATTATTATTATTATTGTTATTATTATCCAGATTACTCTACTAAAATTTAATTCATGTGTATTGGTTGATGTGGAAGTCTCAACAACCAGTCATGGACATGACTTTTTGCTACCTCTTTTGCACTCATATTTGCTCCAATATTTGCTGCAATATTTGCTCCCACATTTGCTCCCACTTTTTGCTTCAACATTTTGCTCCAACATTTGCTTCCACTTTTTGCTCACACATTAGCTCTCACATTTACTCTCACTTGTTGCTCCCACATTTGCTCCCACTTTTTGCTTCCACATTTGCCCCCACATTTACTCCTACATTTTTGCTTCCATATTTGCTTGCACATTTGCTCCCACTTTCAAGTTAGGTTCGGTTAATTTAGGTTAGATTAAGTGAAGTTAGGTTAGGTTAGTGAAGTTAGGTTAGGTTACGTTATAAATAAGTTGATTATTTGTGCTCGCATATTTGCTCTCACTTTTTGCTTTCCACATTTGCTCCCACTTTTTGCTCACACATTTGCTCCCACGTTTTGCCTTCCACATTTACTCCCACTTTATTTTTGCTCACACACATTTGCTCCCTCTTTTTGCTCCCACTTTTTGCTGCCATATTTGCTCCCACTTTCATGTTAGGTTAGGTCAGGTTAGGTTAGGTTAGGTGAAGTTAGGTTAGGTTAAGTTAAGTTAGGAGAGGTTAGGTGAAGTTAGGTTAGGTGAAGTTAGGTTAGGTTAGGTAAGGTTGGATAAAGTTAGGTTAGGTTAGGTTAGGTTAGGTTAGGTCAGGTTAAGTTAGGTTAGGTAAGGTGAGGTTGTTTTAGTAAAACACCACATTTGCCCCCACTTTTAACTCACACTTTTTGCTCCCTCTTTTTACACCCACTGTTGCTCACTCTTTTTGCTCCCGCTTTTTGCTCCCACTTTTGCTTTCACATTTGCTCCTATTTTCTGATCTCATATTTGTTGACACTTGTTTGCTCCCACTTTTGCTCCCACTTTTTGCTCCCACTTTTGCCTTCACATTTGCTCCCACTTTTTGCTCTCATATTTGCTCCCACATTTTGCTCCCAATTTTGCTTTCATATTTGCTCCCACTTTTTGCTCCCATATTAGCTCCCACTTTTGCTTACTGTTTTTTGCTCCTACTTTTTCTCCCACTTTTTGCCCCCTCTTTTTGCTCCCATATTTGCTCCCAATTTTTTGCTCCCTTATTTGCCCCCACTTTTGCTTACACTTTTTTTTGCCACTTTTTGCCCCCACTTTTTGCCCCCACATTTTCCCCCACATATGCTCGGACATTAAACTATTGTTCTCATTACAAAGTTGTCTTTACTAGAGCTTAGTCAATGCTTGACAGTTGATATGGAAGTATCAGTGACTAGGTATGGTAAGCCTCATGCATTTTATAAAGGATATTAATATATTGTGAAACGACCAATAAAAATGGAACTGTTATTTGGCGTTGTTCAAAACAACGTTCAAAACGATGTCGCAGTGAGCTAAAAATAAAAATAGTGAGGTTTTAAGTGTCAGTGATCATCAATGTAGTGTACTGCATGAAACACTGTTGCTGTCAACAGACAATCATGAAATGCTATAAAGCGAGTGCAAGAAATCAATATTACTGCTCGAAATAGTACAACGTTCAAAAAAACCTTAACATTATCAAACGCCACGCAGACTCTACACGAGGACACTGTAGAGGAAAAGGAAGAGGAACAGGAATAGGAACAGGAGGATTTGACTGGTTTAGTGATGTTGAGGATAATGTTGAGGATAATAATAGAGTGATTATAATGATAATGATAATGCTGCTTATGATTATGATATTGATAATGACGTTTTATACCTATTGTTCGCCGTGGAAAAACACCTACAACAAGCTTTGTTTTTAAAACTAAAACAAACTATAATAAAGGCAAAAACTTGTATTAAGTAAGCATTTATTGTCATAATCATGTGTACACTGCAAAGTTAAATATTCCAACTTTGTAGAAAATAAAACAGCATTGTAACATCATTTGCATTTATTTACAAAATTGATATACAATATTTTTGGTTTCATCGTAATATTTTTAAAGACAATAATAAAAACTTAAACAATATTATTCTATACACATATCTTCTTTTTTCAGTCTATTGTCATCACTTATATCTTTTATTATTATTTCACTTTTGTTTTGTATTTTTCATTTAATTAAAACGGACCATACACCTATTGTTTTAAAACTTTCATAAATTAAGTGTACAGGTTCTATAGCTTTATTCACTTCATCGAAAACACTCTCCGACATATCATTAAACCGTGTAGGTATAAATGTGTCTAAATTTTCGCATACACAAAGTACACGATCACCATATGCTGTTTTCAATTTCCGATTCTTGATAATACAGAATGGAATATGCGATGGTAATTCGCTGAGCTTCCTTGTCTCTAAGCCACATGCTTGTCCCACAGCATTCAAAACATTCATTGTAGTACTCTCTAAACAAAACAAAAGCATATATATTACACACTGCAACAGCTTGTAATAATATTGTTCATATAGGTATTTTGCACTATGCATTGCTAATAAATTATACTATTCCAGCAACAAATGCCCTAACTGTAGCAAATGCTACTTTTCTGCATATAGCACAAGGGTTAAGTGCTAATTCACACTTGACACAGATTATCAAGTGCCCACAAGGCAAAAAATACAACACCTAGTTCTTCATGATAAATTTTAAATAATTGTTGGTCACACTTTTGTATATGTTGGTCAGACACATCTTTTTTCTCACCCTCATGTGTTTGTACCGCGTGATTTAACTCTAAAGGCACTTTTATCTCTTGTTCTGCCATCACGTTTTGTTGACAAATAGTGTTCACAAATTCCTGGCCTTTAAGCAACACCATGTATCTACAGTTAGGTAACCAACGAGCATGTTCCACAAAAGGGTCATCGGTCATCTGCCAATCCTTTAAAGCAAATCCACAATGAAAACATATTGTTTTATCCCCTTCACCAGTATAAAGAATCCAGCTTCACTTAGCTCTTTTGTAAGGTGTTTTAATATTAATGGCTAAACATTCTTATAAGATTCTAAACGTTTTTCAACAGAGCTGTTCTCTGGGTGTGCTAGGGCTTTAGTCTTGCAAACTCCCAATTTTTCAAAAGCACATGCCAATTCAACACTGTCTATGGCATATGGACCACATATATCGATACTACCGTTGGGTGGTAATATATCATTATTATTATTTATTTGTGATTCAGCAACGTAAGTAGTAGCGAATGGCCTTGTGGTTCGGTAAAATGGATACACTGGTATGTTACCCACTTGTTTTCCCAGCAAGTAAGGACAATGCGGAGACCATCGCAAATGGTCTCTAAAGGGATCAACCCCTTCTTCCCATTGTGACAGTTCAACATGACTAAAAACACAACGCACAACATCTTCTCGGTTAAAGTATTTAAAACCGGCTCCAGCAAGTTTATGTGCTGACAAAAAGCCTACAGGCCAGGATTCAAATGTTAACCAACGATCGTTTTCTGATTTTAAATTTAACCCACATGGAAATCCGACTTGCTCACTTGTTGTGTTTGGTACTAAAGCCATGTGTTATAATAAAACTTTTTTATTGTAAGTTATTAACGTTGCACAAGAGCACAGAGTACTTTAACTCACAATGTATGCTTGTTCACTGCCTGTTCTCTAGGTTAATGGCGCATGACCACACCTAAAATCAAACAAAATAACCCATCACTCACTCAATCAATCAATACTTGTAAACGTTAACGTTAATTAGAATTAAAAAGATCAAACACCATTAAAAAAATAAACTGTATGTTGTCATGAACAGTAACCCATTTACTTCATTTTTTTATAAAGCTGCAGTCATTCGCATCCCCCTTTAACCAATATATGTCATGTGGATTTGTCCAAATTATCTTGTTCAAATCTGTGGATATCCGTTGAGTCCATAGGGAACCACCCATATATTAAATTTAAATTTTTGTTTTAAAAAATCCAGCATGGCCTTGTATTTTTCCCGGTCAACAACCGTTATGGTCCTGTACCGGTTGCCACTACATAGTCATTAATCAAGAAAGCAATCATCGTCCCAGTCATGTAGAGGTAATACATTTTTGTCTTGGGGTTTCAATAGTGGTAAAATTAAATAGCATTTTAAGTTGGGCTTACCTGAGTTTTCAATAGTTCACTGTCTGGAAACAACGGTTGCACTCTAGTGCGTCTCGGGTTTTCAGCGACTGCTACAGCGGTAAAGCTTTTCTTTCCATGTTTCTAAAAATAAATAAAATAAACCGCCATAATTTCCTAAATTCAAGTTAATACATGCATTTCGTAAAATAAAATATCAAACAAAATATAAAACAAGTTAGTTTAAAAAATCTCACCTTGACTCTTACTGGCTTCATGCTGTTTCCTTGTAGTGGGCTCAAAAGTGCAATGGTTTCTTCTCTCTCAGGCATGTGAGGTATACCAGTTATCTGCAAACAAATAAATTAAGAAATCATTAATTACCTTATCAATAACTACAATTATAAGGTTCATTAGCATTACATTATTAAAATAATCATTAATAGGTACTTCCCAAAAAATAAAAGGATTTTTCTTCCACAGCTCTACTCTAAACATCCGTTTGCTAAAACGGCAAGTGCATTACTAACGAAATCTTTATCAGTCTGCTTAGCAACAGAGAGAGAGTTGCATTTTCTCAGCGGACCTTGAACTGTTGTCTGTTGCTCACATGTTTCCCACGCCTCGTCACATTCCTCAAGCGCGATAAGATTCGCGTACCTTATACTAGTTAAATGTTTTTAATAAGGAACCCAATGGCTGCCTCTTATACATCGGTAGTACGACTGTCTCAGAACCAAAATGGCGGTCTCTGCTTAAACGTCACACCTGATAGCTGCCACCAGCCAAGTAACCTAATAATGCTCTTCCTTCCTGCATGCACAGTCCTCTCTTATCAGCATTAGCAGCTCTGCACAAGGCCTGCCTGGCTATGTACAGTATTCAGTGTCCAGCAAGCAGGACTGTGTGTGTTAGCAATGATAACGTGTGTGTCTTAAACATTTTTCTGTAATAATAATCATTGGCAAGCGGCCATCCTCAATAAATGATAATGTTGACCACATACTTTCACCCTACAACACATCACTTCACCCAGTTCAATATTTAGTTTATAACATCTCAAGGCAATGACATTACCGTTTTGACACATGACTTGGTCGACCGAATGCTATAGGTTTTCATATTCTACAACCATTTGCTGTGCCAGACAGCGGTCTCGCTTTTTACCGTTTACTAGCATGTTAAAGATCCCCTTCAGGGGTAAAAATCTTAGCACGCTTTACACGTTTTGGTATATCAACCTCCATTTGTCATAGGTAATATATGACAACCGTCATAAGCCGCCCTAGCCGTCCCGTCAAAATAGCAATTCATTTCTTCCGGGCACGGCCACTATGGTCGGCCACAAGCTTGTTGAAACACACGCTCAACGGCATCGTCTATCTGTCTACCACCACTTTCTTTTTCAATTTAAAATTATTTAAAATAATAATATTTTTTGTTTCATTATTAGGGTCCCCTCCTTTGTCAACAATTATTAACATTTGTTAGTTCACTCATTACTAACATGTTAAAAAGATCGCCATGAGGGGGATTTTGAAATATTTGCCTCCATTTTTTCGTCATAGGAAAAATATCAGAAAAGCGACACCTCGTCCTGTCGTTCTGTCATAGATCGCCCTGTCGAAATAGCCATTTGCTCTATTCAGCATGGCCGGTGATAGACACGTTGTATCACACCACAGCGGTATCGTCTTTCTCTGGCCACGACCACTGTTTATTTTAAAAATAAAAAAACAGGTAAAAACAAGTTTGAAAACACATAGTTTTTGTCGTAGAGACTTGAAATTTATTTTGAGGGTAGAGAGGGTAAAGACCTTTCATTGATGACATACAAACGTTTCTTGTATAATTCCTATTTTCCAAAATATATGAATTTTCAAATTGGACTTTTTTCAAAAAATGTAAAAAATATTTTTTTTTCTTGTAGAAATACAAAAGACATAGAGACCATTCGTGTGAACTATGGCACAACGTTCTATCAAGTTTGGTTTTCAAACTATCGCCTACTTTCAAAAAAATTGTTTTGAAAAATAGTACAAGTCTTCCATAGCAAAGACGACGTCATCCCAACGCCAACAACACCTCATTCGTTAAAATCCGATCATGCGTTCGCGAATTATCGCCAATGTTCGTGAGAAAGTAGGCTATCATTTTGTTTTGTCCTACACATTTGGAACCTAGAGGGCCTAGGGAACTTTCATTAACGTCAAACAAACGTTTTTCAAAAATTCACCATTTCCAAAATAGCGCCAATTTCAAAAACATAATTTTCAACAAAACATTTTAAAAATACCAACACACTTTCTTAGCAAAGAGGACGTCACCCTAACGCCAACAACATCTCGTTCGTTAAAATCCGATCATGCGTTCGGAAGATATCGGCAAAGTTTTTATGAAAGTAGGAGCGTGAGTAGAACTGTCCAAAATGACACTACTACCACTACTACTACTCTCACAAGTTTGGGGTGTAGAGGTGGTGAGGACCTTTCATTTATGTGATACAAACCTTTTTGTAGAATTCCTAGTTTCCAAAATATAAGAATTTAAAAATTGGCCTTTTTTCAAACAAAAGGGGAAAATAGGAAAGTTTTTTATAAATAATAAAGGTCATAGAGACCTTTTGTTTAAGCTATTGCACAACGTTCTATCATGTTTGGGTTTTAAACTATCGCCTATTTCCGAAAACAAAAATTTTCATTTTTTTAGAAATATAATAAGTGGTCCATAGCAAAGAGGACGTCACTCCGAGTCCTACGACACCTTATTTGTCAGCATCCGACCATGGGTTCGTGAGCTGTCACAATTATGACATGGCTGATGCTTAGTAGTGGGGTGAGGTCGGTTTTAGAGTGAGTTAGAAACCGCCACATCCCCCTACTCATAGACGTACTTGACCATTATTCATTTTCACCACAGTGATCGGGTAGAGGTAAGATGACGCCTGTTTCCTGATAATTCCATCGGCTTCCATCTTCTTGATAATCCCTCGTGCTTTCTCATAGTACTTCTCTGGAGTGGGATAAATCCTCTTCTGATATGGGGTATCATCGTTTAATAGGATCCTGTACTTATAATCCTTAATTAACCCGGGCTTATCGTCGAAAATATCTTTAAATTCCATTATTAACCCTTCAAATTCATCTTTAATTTCTTCAAATCCTTCCGCTTTACAAATCCATGATCCCCTATTATTCTCAGCTTCCTCAATAATATTATGGATGATGTCTCCCCTAAGACCCATTTCTGGATTGTTATCAAAATCCTTCTCTTCTAACTCTTCTGTGTTAATGGAACCCTCGCTAAATTTAATGATGCGGTTTTCATGTCTATGACTGCTCCGACTTTGGCAATGAAATCTATACCAAGCACGACGTCAAAATGTATCTTGCTTACAACAATGAAGATGTGTTCATAAGTGCGACCATTGATCTCGAAATTTAACAGCGCCTGGACTTAACATTTTACTGACTTGTCTTGGAATGTATCACGCACTTTGACTGATGATAAATGAAAATCCGCAGCCTGCTTCCAGTCGACCGACCGGGTCAGGAATGGAATGAATGAAGCCCCCAGCTAGCGGCGAGGATATGAACTGTGCCGGCTGCCGAAGCCTGTCGCACTCCTCTGGGGAAATGATTAAATGAATGACAGATGAAATGAAATGATAGGGTAGACTGTTGCTGGAATGAAATTTTGACAGGGAAAACCGGAGTACCCGGAGAAAAACCACTCTGCCTCCGTTTTGTCCAGCACAGATCTCACATGGAGTGACCGGGATTTGAACCACGGATCCAGCGGTGAGAGGCCGGGGTGCAGCAGCCTAAGCCTCGGAGGCTCGCACTTTGACTGATGATGCGAGTAACACAGTCATTCTGCCACCTTTTAACAGTCTCTGGTAAATTTCCTCTGACAGTATGGATATAACTGCACCAGTATCCATAAGAGACTTATACATTTGTCAATTGACATTTACACTTATGATAGGCAGTTTACTTACTTTAATTACTTCCTTTTCAAACAGTATAACTTCTTCTGTTACTTCATATATCTCGTTAATAGTAATCTGGTTTAGTGGTCTAGCATTTTCTAAAATTCCTACTTCTGTTTTAGAATCGGTTTTTCTTGTCCCTGAGTGTTATTTCCCTGCTGGCTTGTACCTGGCTGGTGTTCAACACTCGGGTTTTTCTCCCTTCCTTTTCCGTTCTGTTCATCCTGTCTTAAATTCTTTAAGTATTCTTTCCCTTCTCTGTGTCTTTCATCACACTGTTCCTTTGTGGACGAATTTTCTCTATAGTTTCTATTTCTGTTATAACCCTGGTTAAATCTGTTATTCCGGTTATAATTGTTGTTGTTTTTATTATTATTATAACGGTAGTTATAATTATTATGGTAATAACCATTCCTACGCGTATTGTCGTTGTTTCTCCCCTGTTGTTGTTGGTAGGGTCTTCCTCCTCGGAATCTACGATATCTTGGTTCGGGTCTCCTGTCTCGGAAATAATTATTCCTTTCCGGACCTATGCTACTCTTATCTCTTTCTTTGGGACTCTCCGTCTGTTGTGTCTGGTCGATGTAGATGGTATTTATGTCCCTTTGGTCTTGTCTGCTGTTTCTGGACATAACGGTGGGCATCGGACTAGTATAATCTAGCTTTAGCAGAAGCTCGTCCAAGCTAGCCAAATCCTTTATTTGAGACGAGATAATCAGTCTCCTGGCCTCAATTGGAAGCTGTCTCGTAATAGCTTCGACCAGTTCTCCCGTTGATAATGGGGGCTGAAGGAACCTAAGTTGGGCCAATTGCCTCGTGAAGAAGTCTTCATAGCGCGTTGGTTAAGTACTCGAGTACTTTCTCGAGTATACTTCGGTCCTTAAACTATTTTGTGCCTTGATAGACCAAAATCTCTTAATTAAGGCCTCTGCAAATCCCTCGAAGTTCACGAACGTGTACCTGAATGCGAGGAACCACTCTAACGGGGCTAGAGCTAGATAGCGTTCCACGATTTTCATCTCCCTATCCCTCGGAACCTGAGCTTCGACAAAGTAATCCCTCAGATTTCCAATAAGTTCAATAGGGGTGAATCCGTCCTGGTTATTGAACTGACGAGGTTTGTCCTCAAAGTTGCGTATAACCGTGATATTCCTAGGCTGAGTATTTTGACTATTTATCCTGGGATCCCTCGTATCCCTTTCAGACTCTTGAATTCTGAATTCGGGCCTTTCTATAGATCAAAGTACCCTTGCTTCTGAGCTGACATCTCTCTCTTCGTGATCTACACTATCTCTTCTGTTACAGCTTTCTCATTCACCTATGTCCGATTTCCCTTTTTCTTCTAGGTCGTTAATGATATCCTTTAACTGCTTTCCCACCTCTTTCTTGAGATCTTCTTTGTATGTTTCCAAAACAGTAATATCTCCTATATTTATGCTTTGAAGTTTCCTAGTGATGTATTCCTCCAGTTCGGTAGACTTTCCCTCCTGAATTTTATTAATATTACTCACATCAGTGACTACCTTGCTAATCTGATCTTTGAAGGGAATGCATCTGTGAAAATATAATCGAAAATTATGAAAAATATGATTTTCTGATTTTATGTTTTTATTATCTTTAGACCTCCTACTATCATAACGCTGGTTCACTTTTGTAATTTTTGAGCCATTTAGCGCCGTGACGTCATTATTTAAAGAGTCGCGCGCACGTGATTCTCGTTACCTTGGATACCGCATGGTCCACGCCCACCATTGTTTCTTAGTTTGTTCTCTAACTATAATCTCTCACATCCAGTGTATTATGCTTTACCGTAGGAGTAAATTTCTTGCTATGGGACACTCTAGATTGGCAAGACTGCTGATTGTGCATTGTTATCCTCAATTGGAGGGAAGTTTGATGCTTGTTTGTATTCAATGTTTACATCTGCATCTCGTTGAGTTTACGCGTAGGAAAGTAATTTTGTAGAATTGTAGGCTTAGTTTGTCATTCAAGTACATAGTATATATATAGTCATTAGGGTATTTATATAGTTTAGTTCTTCTTGTGTAGCTTTACGTGTTTATTTTAGTGTTAGTGATAGTTTTATTAGCTTCCATAACATCGTGGTTAGGTCAGTTGTTGTTGTAGATAATAGTTTAGTTCAGGATATAAACTTACTTGAAAATGAATAGAATATGTAATACTAGCAAGAAAGGGAAGAAACGTGGTTATAATAAGGGTAGGAATTTTGTGCAAAACCACTGGAAACATAACCTTGAAACTGTGTCAAACCAAGTTAGTGATTTGCCTTTGTGTGATGTCACTGATCAGTGTCAGGACAGAAATAAGGATGCAAATACCTCTGTATCAAGTGCTTGCTCAGCTAGTGAAAAGAAATTGGGACTTTTTTATTGGCACTGCAGAAGATTCAACCACTTCAAGCTCAAGTGTAACAGGTAACGAGGCAGATTACATGATAGTTCATACCAGTGTATGGCAGGAATTATTTTTAAAAAATGTAAAATGTTGTGTGTGTGATTCCCAGTCAATGACTCTTGATTCTACCGTGTGAAAATGATGCCAGTCTACCAGAGGCTAGCAACTGATGAAATACTGCAAAGGTGTACCAGGGAAACAACTCAAAATGGAAATTAGTGTTTACTTAGTGTAATTTGAAGCGAGTGTCCTAAAGAAACCCTAGTTTCCAAGAAAAAACTTGAAATTTCTGTGATTTCTGCTCTATGTGACTTCAATATGGGGTGTACAATCACTAATGAACTAAAAGGAGCTGTCAAAGGGGAACAGCTTAGTGAATCTTCTAAAAGACGTTGTGGTATTAGGGACAAATGTCGTGTACAGCGTAGGGTCGAGTCTAGCAAAGGCGTTATTAAAAATCGAGGAAGATGCAAAAACTGCGAAGAATTGTTCAAGAAGGTAGAAAAGAGGCATATGAAGGTCAAATGTATGCTGCAGGGAGCTTTTGAATCGGTAAGTTATTGAGAAATACATTTTTAGGCATGTTGAATCTTTAAACTGCTTTTACTCAGAAGTGATTTTTATATGTTAGACAATTTTCAAAACAATCAACATGATGCAATTTTCACTCAAATTGCTTGAAATTCAAAATTAAGATTGTTAATTACATATGGAAAAATATGACATATGCGATTTAGTCGAATTATCACAGTTCCTAAGCAAAATTCAATTGAATTTTGATTTGCTTCAAAATCTCAAGAAAAAACTCTGAGTTAAATTTGAAAAATAATTCTGAAGCTTTCAAATCATCAATTTCAAAAAGCATATGTCAGCTTTTTAATCTATATTCAGAGAATTATATAAAATTGTTGGATCCATTAAATGAAAATTGCATCATGTGGACCATTTTTTCGGAACCGCGATTTTGAAAAATAAATAATTAATATCTCCAAAACCGTTAATGCTACAATGTTGCTACTTAGTACACAGATGTTTCTCCGTAAGATGTGAAATCTTATAAATTTTCAGCATTGTATCTTCAAAACTGTGGGAGTTTCAAATTTCACAGGTGCATCCCCTTAAAGCCTTACTTTCCTGCGATAATTGATCCTTATTGTCGACCTGTGTTTGCTGGAGCTGATCCAAGCGATTATTTAAATCAGTGCGCACGCTCGTTACCTCATTGCTTAATTGTAGTTGAGTACTAGCGAATTTCTTTTCAATATTGTCTTGAATCTCATTAATATGCTCCTTTCTAGATTTGTTCCACTCTTCCTTCCATACTACGACATGAGCCATTAACATTTCGCTTATATCGAGTTCAAAGTCATCCTTGAGAATCTTATTACGGTCTATTACTTGGGACCGCAAAGAATCTACATTTTCTTTCAGATCACCTAATTGTGACTGAACTGCACCTATTTTTTCCTTACACTGCGTTTTAGACACTTCTAGTTCTTTCCTAATGTCATTCTGGAATGTTATATTACTGGACTCAATATGGTTTGGTTTAGATTGTATACCTTATCTACGTCAATATACACATTATTTACCTCTGTCTGTATTCTGTTAACATCTGTTTGTACAACACTTACCTCGGATTGAACATTGTTAACATCCGTTTGAATATTGTCAACCCTATTCTGAACAGTATCAACTTTCGTTTGAACAGAATCAACGTTAGTTTTAACATGGTTTACATCACCCTGAACAGTATCAACTTTCATTTAAACAGAATCAACTTTACTTTTAACATGGTTTCCATCACCCTGAACAGTATCAACTTTTGTTTGAACAGAACCAGCCTTTGTCCTAACCTCACTAACTTCTGTCTGGATCACCTTGGAACTATCCTGTAAACGCGACATGTTATCCTGATTTTCAGAGGCACTAGTCTGCAATCCTTCCAGGGATGATTGTACACCCTGTATTTCCATTTTGACACTTCCCTTCACACTCTCAGTTACACGACCTGTTATATTCTCAACAATATGTTCTACTACTTTCACAACAACCCTATCAATATCTTACTTCCTATCTTTCTTGACCTGCTCCAGGTCCTGCTTTGCTTCCTGAAATTTACGGTTCAAGTTCTGAAAATTCACCTTTAAATTTTCAGACATCTCCTGCTTCAAGTTATCCTGTAAATTACCTTGTACAGTTTTAAGTTGCTCCGTCAAATTCTCCTTCATGCATGTTTTCCTGCAAACTCTTCTGCATCTCGTGCAACATCCTCTGCACTTCCTCCTTACCCATCATTGCCATTGCAAAGATTCAAATATAAATCGCTAAAGGGACATATCAATACAAAGCGTGTCAACAACATTTGGAACAAAAATTTCTACCATGTAATTGGATGGTCTTAATGTCTACCTAAAGTCTTAAGATTAACACAATAAATACACTCTTACATTAATAAACTTATCGTTTCGTACCGCCTGATCGTGTCTTAAATTACCCATACTACCATTCTAACATTTAAATTTACCAACATTAAAAAGTTAACTTTACACTGAGCATGGTTGTCAAAGTCCATGAGCCGGTCTGAAATGAAACGAATTCAGATCGTTGGTCATTTTCATAGAATTCTAACCTATTTATACCTATCTCAGGTTTTCTAAAATAGTAGATCTGTATTCGAGTGCAATATTTCTAAAAACAACTTAACCCACCTATGTTATCGCTATCAATGATCACCTCAATTGAGCTGGCTCTAATTCCCTTCACAAAAACTCTAAAAATAGCTCTCGAGAACCTCGGGATCGCCCATAGTAGGGCCGCCAAAAACTTCTACTTTACCCGTAAAAATCAAGGAGGTACTCACTGGTCATCCAAAGCGAAGGTGGATTTTTGAAACGTGAAAGTCCCGGCTAAAGATCATATCACAGTCCCACCAGCTAGCTCTCCAAAATTATACACAGTCAGCTTGATACATGTTATGGATATAACATACTAGCTTTTATACGTAAGTGTGCAAACTTACCTGCTTTTCTCGGGGCTTTGTAGGAAGGGAAAAAGACGTCCTATCTTTTTTAGGCTGTTCCATAACATGTCTCCGTTTATAAAGTAATAAAGGAACACCGAACAAACGTGTAGAAAAATATGAATTTATTAATATAAATAAATAACAATCAATAATCTACATAACAACCCTAAAATTAAACATTCATTTAAGCCACTGACACTAAATAAAAACTCCTCACATTCATACAAGCGTAAACTGTTGAAATTTAAAGACGCTCTGTCGTCTGCAACTGTTAAAAAGAAATCTCTACATTTTACAGCTGCTCCTTCAAAGCGAGCATTCCACTTAAATTATTGGCATATTTCAGTCGCGTGTCCGTGAACAAAACTGGACTGGTATGCCATAGCCTTCTTGTCCGTCCTTAACAACGCAGGTGTGAGAAATTCATTCATTTGTTTTGCCTGACCCTGTCAGAAACGGGATCTGCTCGTTTCTCAGCTGGCATGGTCGGCACTAGACACACAATGCTAGCAATGAACACACTAAACGCAGTTCTCGCGTTTCATAAAATAATGCTTACAAAAACTGTTCTATCTCAGCTAATTCTACTTCAAACTCATTCATATTTGAAACAATCATTCTTACGTTAGCTATCGTTGTTCATGACCAACGATGCTAACATACACACTGTATTAACAATAAAAATCCACTCATTTGAAAAACATTCACGCTCTCTAGCTATAACCTAAGTCAAAAACATTTAAAAATTATTATTATTAGCAAAATTAACAACCCTTAATATTAACAAAATTAAATGTTTATACACTATATACAAGTGTCTATCGCTTCTAAGACTCATTCTTAAGCGATACGATCGCGTTAGTTTAATTATCAACGCTCCTTTCTCATAGTATCATTTACTATAGCTTTCTATTTACACAATGCTTGACCACTTTCTGTTATATCACGTTAATAGACATTATCGGTATACCAATGACCGATCATTCAAGATGAGTTCATGGTTGTTACAACTCCAGTATAATATAGTTAATAGTAATTTAAAGAACAGGGACATTATATCTTTTCCTAATGAAGTTCCGCCAATAAACGACATTCGTGTCGCAGATCTGATCACATGAGAAATCTTCACTGACTCTCTTTAAAAAACAACAATGCTACTTTTATACCATCCTCAGTACTTCATAACAATGAATACGGCAATCCCCTTCGTATTAAACAGAACTATTTATGGCAAAAACCTCCATGACTCTCACCTATAAAACTCACATGTCATTAACACACTTGTTCTCAACAATGGTTCCAATGTACTGGCATAATTTTCTCATAGCGTAGATCTTATTGTTGTTACAATAATACAACATATCAATGAACAGCGTTATCTGTTCTACAATTACATTCATCGTTCTCAAACGATGGTATTTCTAGATATTTCATGGTTTACTGAACAAAATTACTCAGACATAAAACACCATGTCTCCAAATATTTAATAAAAATATACATGTTTCCTCTTACTGGTAATTTCTAAAATGTGCACGGCTGCAATACTACGTTGGCACATAATGTAGTGTTACACGTGTGCCTTGATAACACCTCGTGTTATCTTATCGCTCAATGAGGATCGATCACAACCGGAAAAGGTTTTAACTAAACTTTCGTAAGTTTGGATAAATTATCTTTCAAAAGATATGTCTCAAATCATTTATATTTAATGAAGAGCAATGCCTTCCTTTCAATTCAATATAAGTTTGTCATTTACTGAATGTAACTTCATTCTACACAAAGAATGGTCATAACTATTCACTTTCACGTCCTATTCATAACGAATGTAGCTTGCTAGATCACCGAATTCTTTATAATATTAATTGATATTTCACATTATATCACTCGTAGATTTCTTTTCCTAAATTATAAATTCTTCTTGAAAAAAGAACACCCAAGTTCATTAAAAAAAATGTATTTAATGAATGTCCTAGACTAAATGTCTGAAGTATCGAATAAAAAACGAAATCGTTGAATAATAACTTTATTAAAGATTTTCCAAATGGAAAAGGAATTTCCCAAACAGCTGACTTCCGTTCAGAAACTGAATCATAAAATATTTAACAAGTATAGATGATAACTGACTTTCATCTTATACAGACTTGGAGAATAACATTTACTAAACATCGAAGTGAAAATACATGAAACAAATATGGAGAATTGTTGTTTCCAAATGCTATCAAACACACTCAAACAAAATAATAATGGAAAACATCTCTACCTTGGTCTTTTAGAAAATTGAAGTTCATTGTCGGGTATCAGAAAATACCCAACTGGATCGTCATCCAGGTATGATTTGCTGAAATCAAACCTAGTCCCCTCCATCGGAAACGAGCTGCGACGTCGAGAATGGAAAGGATTCCTTCTCGGCATATTCGTTTCCTCCTGGTATCGAACTTCGGTCCTCGGACTTGAATTTCATCTCGAACAATCATCGGGCTGATATCTTCTGTCTTCCGTTGATAACTCTTCAATCGCCGACATCTGTTGAAGTTCCTCCATCATTATTGAGCAATATATTCTGGATAGCATCACCGTTACAAAATAAATTCGTAAGTTGAATGTCGATTCACTATCGTAGATGTTAAAGTTCATTTGGTTGGTCAATGAAAGATTATATCCGCTCATAGTCGAGAATGAATGTACATGAAAATACAATTAATGTACTGGATGGAAGTGTACACAATGCATCATGTTGTCTCGGCATTCTATCTATCTGGATGTTATATATCTTCTCATTGTTTCTTAACGTTGTTCCATCGTTGCTATCACAACCTTGTCTTGATATATCCCAAACGCGTAATAGTTAAATTCATCATCACACACATACTTAAAAAGTCATAAACAAATTCCATTTCAAAGTTGTCTGTAGCCATCATAATGTTCATACACAATAAAGTCACAATGTTCATACAATATCACTGTACTTACTTCGTGCTGCAACGTGGATTTGCTTGGGTTGAAGTCGCACTGCACTAAAATGATATTCTCCGCTCGGAGTTGAATAACATTATCAGACAACACAAAGTATCAAATATCTCTGAAAATACTCGATGGATTTTAATGAATCTTCTTGTGGTGAAGCCTTATCACTGGATAAGTAAAATGAAAACTTTTTATCTCGACAAAGTTGAACACTTGTCCGCTATTAAGCTAAAATTCCACCACTCAACTTCACCTAGTTTGATGCGGGGCTCTCGAAACTATTGGCCGGTAACACCGCTGCCTCTTGTGTCACGTAGGACCTCACTCTGTATCACGTCTACGGGAATGAACTACCTCCGGACGATACGTCTTGTCACCATGGAGTCAGTCGAGAGAAGAACACTCTTGGCTGTCGTTCCCCCTTCAATTCGTCTGAAGTTCGCGCCATTGCTGATCCCGCGCAGATAGTGGCGCGTACTTGTAATAATCTTTATTACGGTGAAATTCTGCCGTTTAACGTCATTCAAAGTAGTAGTAATATCTTCATTTAATTTTCTTCACGTTTTCAATGGAGTAAAATTGTTACATAGGGCTTAAATAGCATAGTTAATCATATTAACTAGGTAAAAATCCATGTCTGCTTCCATAAACCCTCCTCTCATTGGCTGAAAACATATATCCAATGATATATTTTATAACAATTAACTGGTAATATTTCGCGCTATTTTCTTCTTGCTATGCACTTTCCAATGATCGAGAATATTCTGGGCGTCTCTGATCACGTGATGGATTTCTCCCATAGTTTGCGTTCGCTAACAAATCTCGCCTTGAGCCAACTTCCAAGATTTATATTCCAATGTTAAATTGTATCATGGGCTCGGATAATAACATCATGTTCATCATAAATCATCCAAATTTCGGGTGCAGTACAGTTAATGTTTAAGAATTGTTGCTTAATTTTCCATGATTGAGAATAACATAACATAACGTAACGTAAAGTAATGTTGAACCAAATGGTATATAATCATATCATATCATACTAATATATAAATCTGAAACTAGATCTGTTTGTCTGTGTTCCTTTCAAACAAAATCCTCTTAACGAATTCCGTTGAAATTTTGCATAGATATATTGTTTATGGTCGACCAACACATAGGCAATTCTATTGAGATTATGAAATAGTCCACCAGTTTAAAGTAACGCCCATTTTTACGTAGTTTTGAAATAAATTTGCCCGTGCCTCATTTACTAAAAATCAAGATAATGGGTAAATGGTTGATTCTGCCACCAATTAAAGCCCACCAAGTGTACTTAAAGTTCATTTTTCCAAAGGAGAGGCCATGTGCATTTCTTCCTTACCTTAATGGATTTTCAGGAAATTATGTTTTGTTCTTAACCTTGCGAATGACTTGTTTAATAAAAGCCAAAATTATGATTAAATGGTCAATCGTATCATGAAATGGAGCCCACGATATGCACTCAAATTCTCTAAATATTTTATTATTGGGGCATATTCCTTATTGCTTCACATTGATAATATGCTAAATTACTCGTTTCTCAATTCTAGTTTTTTAAAGGCATTGCAGCATCAGGAGCATGGGGCTGCTTCGATGATTTCAATCTCATGGGTGTGGAAGTCCTGTCAGTTATTGCTCAACAAATGCTGTGCATTTTCCAAGCAGTCCAGTCAGAGCTAGAAACATTCATGTTTGAAGGAGTTGAAATGCATCTCAATCGTACTTGCTTTATTACTGTCACCATGAATCCTGGATATGTTGGTCGCAGTGAACTACCCGACAACTTGAAGGTATTTTATAATAACCAAATAAATGTAACTGCTGACTACTATGTGATACGTTTATTTTTCGTGGTTTCAGCTTTAGTTCCTTGGTTGCAGATATATTTCCGAACCATTGGAATGCTCATACCGGATTATACATGCATTGCAGAGAAATTACTCCAGTCCTATGGATTTAATAAACCCAGAGAGCTGGCAATTAAAATTGTCACAGTGTATAGGTTATGTTCTGATCAGCTGTCATCACAGCGTCATTACAACTTTGGTGAGTGCCAGTTCATATATTACCATCCAGTCACATAACAATGATTTGGAGCAATTTCATTCTAAGGGAGAGGAGGGGTTGGGAAGGTTGATTGGTTAATGTCCTAAGAGATGAGCGAAATACTGTTAGCCGTCATTTATTAGTATTATTTTTACTGTATTATGCGATGTGATAGTTCACATGCCAAGGAATCTCGCACTAATTAATACCATGCGTTAATAATAGTAGTTTGGGTCGTACTTAGTAAGACTGGTTGCAATTACTTTAATACTGACAAAGAAATTGTAATGACGGTAACGATTTTAAGTGCTGTATTGTCCTTATCTTGACGTCAAAGATCATAACTCTAGCTCTCAATTCAACAGCAGCCAACCTGATAAACATATATAATAATAATACAGGTAACGCACAATGTGCAGATTTCATACATTAACCTCGACAGAAGTCAGTTAGGGAGGTATTTCTTTTGTCACAGTAAAGGACGTGGTATCTATCACAAAGTTTGTTACACAGATTACAAATGCACTGGTCTTCTGGTTGGTGGTAGCTCTTGTTCTGGCACATAAGGTGGTGAAAGCCGTGCACGGCGAGTCGCGTCATCATATGTCTGAGTTCGTAGTCGGTTCGCATCCGGTCTCAATTTGTCATTGCGTCTGTAGTATAAAGTCCATCCGGATTTTTTCCATTTTCGCTTGTCGTTCACATAATAGTCGTATATATGCTGACGTAGATGGCAGTGCCAGTTGATGACGCAGATCCTCAATGAAAAATGTTTGTCTTGTCAGTACATACACAAGTCTCCATTTTGTTGCTTTTGAGAGGCATAGTGCTCGCTTCAGGAAATTTGCTGTTATTCTTTCTATATCTTCTAGGTTACTTTTTGTCAGCTGTTCCCATATTACGTCTAGCCCGTACGTCACGATTGGCATTATCTTTAGTTGGAATATTTTCATTGCTGTATCTATGGATAGCTTATGAATATTTTGTGTACTATTTGAGGCAATGGCAGCTGCTGCTGCTCTTTCCTTTATGTGCTTGCTGAATGCCGTACCATTTGTCTGCAGGGTGATCCCAAGGTATTTAAACTGTTGTGTGTTTGTCAGTGGAATACTTTGGTATAATATGTAGTCAGTATCTACTGGTTTTCTTCCTTTCCTGAAAGTCATCTTTACTGTTTTTGTTTGATTTATCATCAGGTCGTTTGCCTCGGACCATTCTATTAATTAGTTGAAGGCTATTTGTAGCCTGTCAATTTTCTGCGAGACAAGAACCATATCGTCTACACAAAGATACATTCTTACATCTTCCGTGGCGATGGCTTTCGTAACCTCTCCGGTAGCAACAGTAAACAGGAGGGGGCTCAGGGGGTCCCCTTGCAACACACCGTTTGTTTGGTCAATTGTGTTTGATTTGGAGACCATATCATCAATCACGATGAAATTTCTTGCAAGGATGTTCCTGACGAGCCTTGTCACGTGATTCTTCCAAGCAAATTCTACTAGATTGTCCATAATGAGTGTTCTGCTTGCTAAGTCGAAGGATTTAGTATAATCAATGAAAATTGCTTGGAGGTTTCCTCTTGCGTGTCTGGTGGCATCATATATATCTTCTAGTAAGCATCGGATAGCTTGCGTTGTTGACCTTCCCGTACGGAATCCAAACTGTTCTTGGGGAATGGCATTCTCCATCAATTTGTATAGTCTCTCTGTTAGTAATGTTGTCAGTAACTTGAAGCATGTGCACTCCAGTGCTATACCCCTATAAGTTTTGGGGTCCGCAGTTTCACCTTTTCCTTTATGTAATATCGTTAATGTTGCATGTCTACAAGCTTCCGGTATGTTGCTCTTTCTTAAACATTCGTTGAACAGATTTACCCATTGTTCTTCTAGGAAAGGAGCAGTAGTTTTCAAGTGTTTGTTATACATTCCATCTGGACCACAGGCTTTGTTACCTATTGTCTTTTTATAGCGTTTTCTATTTCTGTTATTGCGAATAGTAGGATAGGAAAATCACATTCCTCTTCCTGTTGTTCAACTGGCGGTATCGTTTCCTTACACTGCAGAACTTTCTTAAAGTGTTCTTCCCAAGTTTGAATTGGTATGTGTCTTGTGAAGTATGGCTGCTCCTTGGTGACTGCTTTGTACCATTTTTGTTCGGCTCTTTTTATTTGTCTTTCTTCTTCTTTAGCCTGAGAAGCAGATTTTGCTTCCTATATCTTTTCTTTGTATCCTCTCTTTTTCTGTGCGTAGAATTGCAGATCTGCCGTTGCTTTTGTACTTAGAGCCTTGTGTAAAGCATTTACTGCTCTCTTCCTCGCTACGTAACAGTTTGAGGTGAACCAGGGCTTTGATTTCCTCCTCTGCTTTTTACTTATTATCATTGAATTTTGAATTTGATGTTTTATTACTTCAAATGCCTTATTCAGATCACCATCACTTAGAGCATCATCTATGTTTTGTGCGTTTTTCCCGTCGAAGTAGCTCACGTCAATCTTGTATCTTGACGGCAATGGCAGCTGCTGCTGCTCTTTCCTTTATGTGCTTGCTGAATGCCGTACCATTTGTCTGTAGGGTGATTCCAAGGTATTTAAACTGTTGTGTGTTTGTCAGTGGAATACTTTGGTATAATATGTTGTCAGTATCTACTGGTTTTCTTCCTTTCCTGAAAGTCATCTTTACTGTTTTTGTTTGATTTATCATCAGGTCGTTTGCCTCGGACCATTCTATTAATTAGTTGAAGGCTATTTGTAGCCTGTCAATTTTCTGCGAGACAAGAACCATATCGTCTGCACAAAGATACATTCTTACATCTTCCGTGGCGATGGCTTTCGTAACCTCTGCGGTAGCTACAGTAATCAGGAGGGGGCTCAGGGGGTCCCCTTGCAACACACCGTTTGTTTGGTCAATTGTGTTTGATTTGGAGACCATATCATCAATCACGATGAAATTTCTTGCAAGGATGTTCCTGACGAGCCTTGTCACGTGATTCTTCCCAGCAAATTATACTAGCTTGTCCATAATGAGTGTTCTGCTTGCTAAGTCGAAGGCTTTAGTATAATCAATGAAATTTGCTTGGAGGTTTCCTCTTGCGTGTCTGGTGGCATCATATATATCTTCTAGTAAGCATCGGATAGCTTGCGTTGTTGACCTTCCCGTACGGAATCCAAACTGTTCTTGGGGAATGGCATTCTCCATCAATTAGTATAGTCTCTCTGTTAGTAATGTTGTCAGTAACTTGAAGCATGTGCACTCCAGTGCTACACCCCTATAAGTTTTGGGGTCTGCAGTTTCACCTTTTCCTTTATGTAATATCGTTAATGTTGCATGACTACAAGCTTCCGGTATGTTGCTCTTTCTTAAACATTCGTTGAACAGATTTACCCATTGTTCTTCTAGGAATGGAGCAGTAGTTTTCAAGTGTTCGTAATACATTCCATCTGGACCACAGGCTTTGTTACCTATTGTCTTTTTATAGCGCTCTCTTTTTCTGTTATTGTGAATAGTAGGATAGGAAAATCACATTCCTCTTCCTGTTGTTCAACTGGTGGTCTCGTTTCCTAACATTGCAGAACTTTCTTAAAGTGTTCTTCCCAAGTTTGAATTGGTATGTGTCTTGTGAAGTATGGCTGCTCCTTGGTGACTGCTTTGTACCATTTTTGTTCGGCTCTTTTTATTTGTCTTTCTTCTTCTTTAGCCTGAGAAGCAGATTTTGCTTCCTTTATCTTTTCTTTGTATCCTCTCTTTTCCTGTGCGTAGAATTGCAGATCTGCCGTTGCTTTTGTACTTAGAGCCTTGTGTAAAGCATTTACTGCTCTCTTCCTCGCTACGTAACAGTTTGAGGTGAACCAGGGCTTTGATTTCCTTCTGTGTTTTTCACTTATTATCATTGAATTTTGAATTTGATGTTTTATTACTTCAAATGCCTTATTCAGATCACCATCACTTAGAGCATCATCTATGTTTTGTGCGTTTTTCCCGTCGAAGTAGCTCACGTCAATCTTGTATCTCGGTGTATAGTTACGGTTCCTATTGTTGTCTTTTGCAGTAGTAGTACTTAAGTATATTGTTGTATCTACTGGTAGATGTTTCTGGGCTACGATATTTTCAAAAAAATTTGGTTTGCTACACTCTCAGTTGTAACAACAAGATCGATTGTACTGTTCCCTGAATGACTAACATATGACACTTCGTTACTTTGGTTTATTAGGTTCAGTCCTTCTTGTCTTATATAATCGACTACGATGTTTGTTTTGAGGTTTGGCATATCTAGCCTGCAGTTTAAATCTCCCGCTATTATCACAGATTTGTTTCTGTCCAGAAGATGTATACCTGCAGCCAATTCATTTACAGTTTCATCTGGTCTGTAAACAGGTTGAAAGTAAACAACAATGAAGATACAGCGGAGAGTATCCACTACTATGACATATTCTGATTTCATTAACGTTTTGAAAGGTGATAGTTTCGGTTTCAATAATAGCGTTATACCGCCTATGGGTCTTCCTCTTTGGCATGTGTAGGCGTATAAGTGAATGCAATAAAAACCTTCCGTACTCCATGTCGTAGTAAGAAATGTCTCTGTAAGTGCTACAACATCGTAAGGTTCGAAAAGCTCATCCGGTATCAGCGTTAAAGCTTGCTTTAAGCCTTCAATGTTCCATAGGAGGAGTCGTATAGTTTCTTCGTTGTTGCAATTATCCTTATTGATGCATGCTGCCATACTATTCTTGTTTTCATCGCTAGATAGCACATCAGATTGTTTGTTCGAAATCAGCTCCTTCGGTAAATCTGTGGCCTCGAAAAAGGAATCTTCTAACAAGCACCCCTTTTGGCCAAAACTCTGGTTTCTCTAATTCGGCGAGATGATTGAAAGGAATGCCAACCTTAAATGCTTCCTTAGATCCTAATGTGTTGAGATTTTCACAAACAACTCCCTCGGTTATGTTGTTGCGTAATAGGAAGGTTCGAATTGCATTTTCGGTCGTTCCGTTCTTAGCCCTGCCCACATACAACCAAGCTGTCTTGTCTTCTGACTGTAAGTCTTCGTCGTAACCTTGTTTGGTACCGATAATCAGGCCTTGTCTCTGACTGCGACGTCTCCTGGGTGTGTTGAATAGCCCAGCTTCTTCTTCTTCTTGATCGACTACATCCTGTGCCGATGACTCCTTCACCACAACGTGCGTCTCTCCTCCCGACTTAGCGGGAACATTGTTTCTCTTTCTTTGACTTAAGTTGTCTCGCCCCGGCACTATTGGTGCCGTTCTTTTTCGTTGGTTTTTAAGGTCAACTGGATGAATATCTGCCATTTAATCTTCTACAATTGTATTGTTATATTCTCTGTTCTTATGAAGGTCGTCCTCACGTGAACCATGTTGACTAACTATACCTTCTTTTGTGAGGGAAGACTACGTAGAAGCACTTTGATTCTCTAGGTTTACTGGCGTAGACTTCTGAATATGTTTTGATATTGGGTTTTGTATCATTGATTCCCCTTTAAAATTCACTTTCTTGCTTTTAACCACCATTATTGATTCTGCAAGAAAGTCAAATTTCTTATTCATTTCAAGTCGTACATTTTCTATGACCCTTTGCAGAGTTTTTCCTGCTTTATATAGCAGAAAGTCCTGCTCACATTCACAGCAAAACAAAATAGCTTTGATTTCTTTTTGTGTGACACTTTCAAAGAGTTGAATTGTCCTTGTTGCAATTCGGCGCAATTGAGATGATGCCATTTCTGGCATAATCCATCGCATTGTACAGCATTCTCATCTTCCACTAGTCGCTCACAGATGGGGCGGTCTTTCTCGCTTTGGGTCGAGACGTGCTGTATGCTTATGTCAGGCATGTCTGTCGTATAGACTCTGTGACAAAATGGCGTACTAAATTTTCATAAACGTGAAAGAATATTCATCACCTATTTAAATTGTTTGTGTCACTATTTATTTATCAGTACACTCATATAGATCAAGAGGGTGTATGTATGGTCCACTTCCTTTGTTAGATTTGCTTGCTGAAATCTATCTCGCCTTGTTGACAGGGAAGCTTTCCCGTTCCTGAACGATGCGTCTCGCACGAACGTGCACTGCCTCCAGTGTCTCCTCACTTGCTAAACTCCTGTGATATAATAATGTAAATGAGAGGAGATGAGAAAGACTAAACGCCGAATCAATCACATGTATCAGTTTGTATCGCAGCCCCAAGCCTTGGGTTCAGTTGTGCAACCCCTATATTTTGTGATCGAACGTTCACAGAAGAGTAAAATCCTAATGTTGGTTGCAATTGGCATTAGTATGTAACAAGGGTTACCAAGGACTTAGATTGCAGCGTAAAAGAACATTTACAAGACATAAAAGAAAACAAATAATACCTATGGGAAGTATTCAATTGTTCTACAATAAATGTAGACCATCCATTGATGACATTTAGAAACACTTACATTTGACTGATAACCTAAAATATAACACATTCCATGGCATAATTTACTTTGTTTCGTTTTTATAAATGAATGTGTTATCTTAATTCTAATTTATTTCTTAGGTTTGAGAGAAATGAAGACAGTACTATCAGCTGCAGAAGATTTGAAAATGAAAAATCCAGAAACTGACGAATATGCTATAGTCTTACGTTCTATTGATGCTATTACTCTTCCGAAGTGTCTTCCTTCAGACGTAACATTATTTAACTGGATTTTACTTGATGTGTTCCACGACGATACTCCTAAACGGGATGGCCTCAAATCAACAATAAAACAGGTACAAGGTTTTACCTTTTTTCTTCTGGATACGTTGATACAGATGATTGTATTTCCTGGAACCTAGCTGTTCGTAATACTTCGGCGCCCTGGGTCTTAAAATAAGGTACTATCCTGGCATATGCCAGGATAAACTGGGGAAAAACGACACTCAGGATAGCCACTGTCAGCCCCCGGAATTGAATATCTGATCTCAGGACTTGCTACAGCTGCTCGTAGTGTACGATTTAACACGCATGGCTACCCCACGGGATAGCATTTTTTAATCTAGTCCTTTAGGAACCAAATAGCGCCCGATAATGATATATAACTTAATTATTTCATCCGGAGTGAAACAAGGTTGTCTGCTCTCGCCAATCTTATTTTTGGTTGTACTGGACTATGTCATGAGAAGGGCTACAGAAGGAAACAAGAAGTTCCGTGAAGAACTAAAGAGCCTACTTTTCTTAAAATTTAAGATTCATGCCAATGATTAATCTATATGGATCTATCTAGAACAATGGCGAAATTAAGTTGGTAATATCGAAATTTCTTATTAATTCGAAATACTGTATATCTGGCATAATGTAGCCTAAGAGAGAACTACAGTTGGCAGCCCTGGTGACTGAATATATTCTTAGTTCCATCTTTTAAGGTACAGAATACAAAATTTGGTTGAAGTCCAATGGATAGCATGGACGTTACATGCAGTTAAACATTGGATCTAACAACGTGCGTAAAATCATGTTGGCAATAATGACATACATGTATTGGTCACAAATATTCACAAATAATATGTTCTATTTTTGTGTCAATTTTGAATGATATCCATTAGTTAGTATAGAAGTTACATGCATTTTAAAATTGGACCTATCAGCAAGCCTAGAATCATGTTGGTAGCACTGGCGTATGCCTATATTAATTACACCAAATTAATCTAGAATGCCAGGTACTATACGTGTGCAAAGTTTAGAGCTATTGGCTTGCATACTTTCTGATCTATTGATATTAGAGTAACAAAAAGAGACAGTATTTATTAACAGTTGGCAGCCCTGGTTACTATTAAGAATCGACATAGTCATATCAGTTATGGTACACATAGCACATACGAAATTTGGTTGAAATCCAAATGATAGTATAGAACTTACATGTATTTAAAGTTGGACCTCTCAGCAGGCTTAGAATCATGTTGGTAGCACTGACGTATATAAGTTACTCCAAATTAATATAGAATGTCAGGTATATACGTGTGCATAGTTCAAAGCTGTCGGTTTGCATACTTTCTGATATATGGGTATTCGGATTTTTTAAATGAGAGCATTTATTAACAGTTGGCAGCCCTGGTGGCTCTTAAGAATACGCTCAGTCATATTTGTTTATGTACACATAACACATACGAAATTTGGTTGAAATCCAATTGATAGTGTAGAAGTTATATGCATTTAAAATTTGGACCTATCAGCAGGCTGATAATCATTTTGGCAACACTTCCATGTATGGCCTCCTGGAAATTAAACTGAAATATTACTATCTATACGTGTACCAATTTTGAAATAGATCCCATTCATACCTTCCAAGATATCCAACATGGAGCTCAAATTTCAATTGCGATTTTTCAGCAGTTGGCAGCACTGACATCATTTTCAAATATGGCCGTGAGATATTCAGGTATAGATCTTTACTCCTACCAAATTTTGTTTCGACTGCTGCAGCCGTTTAGGAGTTGATAGGGGACGACGACACACACACAGCCAGACAGACAGACAGAAGGACAGACAGACAGACAGTCAGACACACATTTGCCCGATCTCATAAATCTACTTTTTCCTCATTTTTGCAAAATGTGAAAACTAGGCTAAAAATCGAGGCATTCAATGGGGACTAACACAGCGACTAGAAGATCTGGACTTTGCCGATGACATATGTCTTTTGCCACAGGCACATAGAAGCATGCAAGAGAAAGTTAGCTTACTGAAGGAAGAAGCAGAAAAAATTGCACTGAAAATTAACATCAACAAGACCAAAGAATTGCGTATCAATTCTAAGAACACCAAGCCTGTCATGATGAATGGGAATGAGATTGAAGGTGTCCAATATTTCTGCTACCTTGGGAGTATGGTATCAACAACAGGAGGCACAGAAGAGGACATCGCAAATCGGAATAGGAAGGCAAAGGCAGCATTTGCTCAGCTGCGACCGGTGTGGAGATCCAAAGAGATTTCGCTGAGGACCAAATTGAGATTGCTGGACACTAACGTGAAGTCTGTTCTTTTCTAAGGATGTGAGACATGGAAGGTAACAGCAAAGCTAAAACAGTCCATACAGACGACCGTAAACCATGTCCTGCGGACCGTTCTGGGCATACGCTGACCAGATGTCATTTCCAACGTGGACCTGTGGCAGAGAATGGGACATAGTCAATGTGAAACCCAGATCAAAATAACAAAATGGAGATGGATAGGCCACACCGTAAGAAGGAGCCAAACGCAAATCCCGTGGCAAGCTTTGGATTGGAACACACAAGGCAGCCGGAAAAGAGGGAGACCAAAGAAAACCTGGAGGAGGACTGTGGAAGAAGAAGTTTCCACCATTGGGAGGTCCTAGAACGGGGTGAAGAAGACTGCTGTCAACAGAGTTCGCTGGAAAGCTCTTGTGGAAGCCCTTTGCTCCTTCTAGGAGCTTAAGAGGACAAAAGTAAGTAAGTAATTATATATATATGTGTGTGTGAGTGTAAAGTACTTCCACTGATGGCACTATAGCTCCCCGGTATTTTATCCACGCAAAAATAGCATAATCATTAGGTTTTCAATTGAAAGCTATGGAAACTGACTCTTTGCAATATAATACGCTAATTGTTTCCCAAGTTTTCTGTTGTTTTTGGCAAGCACAAGGCTGGTAAAAATCCACTTCCCCTTGTTATATGTATCTAGAAGCCATTTCATAAAACGATATTATTCTAGTTCTAGAAGTAACCTTTGGTGGTAATTTATCAAATTTGCTATGAGCTGGTCACCAACACTCGAGTACATGAAGCACGAAATATTTCAGCCACCGAGTGAAATCCACGATCAAGGCAGACAAACGTAACATTTTTTGCGTAACGTGCTGGAGACATGTCACATCGGTAACAAAGACGCGTACTGCGTTGTGTTGTATGCCATCAGAGCATCATGAAACATCGATGATTGACAAATAACTTTAACTTCTCAATGGTACACGTTTTGCAGACTATCGTCTATAAGTAATAACTCACGCATGCACCGTCAGGTACCATTAACTACCCATAATAATTTAGCCATGTATCGGTCATAAACATAATATCCTGCGCTGACGTTATAAAATGTCCGCTATTTGTCTTGTTTGGTCTCATTCTGAATCATAACATTTCTAGGCGTATGGAAATATTCCAGAGTGTGTCCGATTTTCAAATCCGGTGCCTCATCTCAAATAGGAAAATCCAAACAAATAATGATCATTTCGATACCTGCCTAAAGTCAGTCAACAATTTTTTTACAGTAAGGCTCTCAATCTTAATGTGTGATTTTCAAGATGGCTTTGTCCCAAACCGATCTACAACTACTAATCGGTGCAACTTTGTACAGTCCATGTCAAACGCTTTACAGTAGATTCCCGACATCAATTTGATGCCATTTACACTAACCTTTTAGAAGCCTTTGATTTAATTAATTACTACAATAATTAACAGCTTTAAGTTTCTCAAACCTAATGTTAAAATTAGTGGCATCTTATCAAACAGAATGCAGTATGTGTCTTATAGTCAAATTAATTTCTACACCTACATTGCTAAATATGGTGTGCCACAAGGTTCAGACTTTGGACCATTATTTTTGTGATCAACCTAGTTATATTAAAGACTCATAAATTATATCTTATTTGATTATTATTTAAAAATGTACAGAATAATACCATATTACAAAAGGTAAAATAAATCAGCTATCCTATGTTGAATTCCTTATTGAAACTTACGTTAATGCGTTAATATTTCTAATTCATTTAATTTGTTTAATTTATCTTATTTTTAGAATCAATAAGTATACACAGAACACACAGCACCGCTGTAGTGTTTGGTGTAAAAATTGGCGTGGTTAGTGGACTCCTCCGGCGATCATGGAGCTGGCAGCTTGTGAGCTGCTTCAGAGGAGAGTTGTGTAACGCACAGCAGACCAGTGTATTTTCAATTTCGGCCAAACCATTAGCACAAGCTCTTATATAATCATGATGTGTACTTCAGCACAAATTCGAGTCGTTTATTTTGTACTTATCACGTATTTTCCCACGGCTGGGTAAGTTATTTCCCAAGAGTAACCCATTTATACCAACCGTTACGTATCAAAATAGTAACGAAGTTACAGTTACTGTATAATGACCCAAGGAATGCGCCGTAACATTTCCGTTGCTTTTTTTAATGTAGTGCCTGCTTTTTTATCAGTGTTTGGAAAATAACACATATATATGCTGCTCAAAAAATTAAAGCACCACTTTTTTCAAAGGCCACCAAATTTTGAAAAGTGAACACCATCATGATCGATGAAATGCAGCAGACGGAGGAAAATGAAAGAGACAATAGGAGTGGAAGACCTATTAGGAATGGATATACTCAGAACCAGAGAAACGAGTATCAAAACCGTAGGCAGCAAGATAGCCGGCCATATCAACGATATTCACGGAATAATACCCAAAACAGAAGATCGGGTTACCAGTATAACAATGCTTATCGCCAAAATAACTATTACCAGAGGGGTAATAATAACAACAACAACAATAATCGCCAAGGATATTCGCGATATAAAAATTGGAATGATGACAATTATAATCGCCAGAATTTCCAGCAGCGAAGGAACCAGGAAAATCGGAACTACGTTCAAAAACAACAAGTAGAAAACCAGAGAACGAGATAAAATAGGCCAAGACAGGATGAACCGAAACCAGGTACAAGTAGACATGAAAACAGAGGTAATGACAATGATACCTCTGGGCAATGAAAAACGTCAGATAGACAACGGCAATAGACGGCAGAAAATTTTCACCTACTATGGAAATGACGAAGTAATTCTCCTAATTACATCAAAAAGGATGGAAGAATACCTAAAGACACTCTACCGACGAGTGAAAGAAGAGTCGAGGCAGCCCACCAGAATCTCATCACAGCGGCGGAGCGACGTGAAAAACGCACGCTAGGAAAAGTTATGATACACCGCTGAGAAGAGACGATTTACTGGCTATAAAAAGACCTATGAAGGCTGATGTATCAAAGCAAATATACCCTAGATTTGCTAAGACTTACTACGGCCCATTTAAAGTAGCAGAAAGTTTTGGTAATAATTGTTACAAGATTGTGAACATTCACGACGATCAAGTAATTAGAAATTACAACGCAAAGAATTTAAAACGCTATTTTAAAAGGATTGAATAAAGAGTAATACACGGTACAGTTAAGATCTGAAGAATGCATTTCAAAAAGCATTGTATCACGCTTTTGCAATGGAAGTTGAGTGAGGATTGTGCTCTTATATGTATATGAGCTTGGAAATATGCATCTCTTCAAAAGTTTTCTAAACTGTCCCATGATAAAATATAGCGACTCTGGAAACAAGCCACAGAACAGGTTTGTACCTCGCCGAGTTAGCAAGTTAACTGAGCCGACCAATGAGAAAATTAGCAGTCACGTGGGAGATTTGGCACTAGACTGCACAGTTCTTAGCAGAAAGGAACTAAGTTGCACGGAGATAATAGAGGACTCCCGAGGCGAGGCGATTCCCGCATGCGCTGTAAGTGTGTCTCGTGCATGGTAGGGGAAGACTCGAGCAATACGCGTGTCGCACAGCCAATGAGAAGCGACCTTACTTAGATAAGAGAAAACAATGCAATGGGCACAGCTAATTACTAGCATGATTTTAACACATCGTAATATCATGGAAGATATTAAAAAATAAATAAGAACTATTTATTAACATTGCGGCTAATTATATGTTTAACTAAGGATTATTGCTATCATCGATAATAAGCAACCAATCAGATCCTTATTCTGAAAATGACGCTTACTTGAGCATTGACGAGGGTGATGAGAGAGAAGAATCGAAGCTTCATGAGAGAAGGACGTGTCAACGAAATACTCAACAATATAACAAAGCTGATAGAGATTACGATATTTCTGAAGAAGATATTAACGAACGAAGGCACTTACTTTGTGAAAATATATATCAAGTCGACATAAAACGATATTTAAAAGTTTATTGAAATTAATCTACATTTTTAACCATGTCGAAATTACTGAAGTTGAGGGAGGAATATACGACAGAATCTACAGGAGTTTTAATGACCAAATAAGATGTTAATGGGAACAGAACTATGACAACAACGAGAGTATTCAAAATGACATACCATCAATCTCGTGGGGGAGATTAACATCTCGTCTCTCCCATGTAAAATATTCTACATCTACAATGACATTTCACCAACTAAAATGACGAATACATATATCAGAACTTTGGCGAAAGAAGACAGAAGAATTCACGAACGAGGGCGGCTAGGGTTTATCCCAGTGCCATCAAGCGAGAAAGCGTATCCCATCTCACACAAGAAGATACACCAGCTGAAAGGACGGCCACACGAAGATGATGGAGATCGAATCCCGTACCTGACCGCATGGGGACTTCTGTAGGAGACCGTAGAAGCCCACACGACATCATGCAGTCTCGCGCTATTAGAAACAATTCGTTTCTGAAGGATAGCGAAGAAAGCCCGCTTCTAGTCATCTATAACGCAACACGAAGTAGTCTAAGGACCAACGATATATCCCATCTTTTAGAGTATTGTAGAGACTTTTGAGAATATCCGACAACTGTTTATTAATGCCATTTTTCTACGTTTACATAAAATTAATATAGTTTTTGATGTTATATTTTCATAACTGCGTCATGCGGATGTTTATTCACGATTTTCGTCGATTTTGACAATTTAGAATTTTTATTTGAATTTTCGGAATTTTGCAACTTTCGAAATTTGAATGAGGAGATTTTATAGTTTAGTTCAGAATATTTTATTGGTCAAGTTTAAATGTGTTTAGATCACATTTTGTCAGTTTTTGAATTGTAAGTTATCGTTCTTTGACAACGATGATAATAATGGAAATTTATTCCAAGATACAGAGGTATATTTTAGAGAATGCGATTCTTAAAGATCTTATGAAGAGATCCATGTAAAGTCACGATCTGATAACTTATAAACAGATTTGGTTATAAATATTTGGTGACTAACAAACATAAAGTATAAAAGTTTATGAGAAATATATTAAAGAAAGAATTTGGAAAAGAATATAATGTGAATGTAGTAAATACGAATTACAGCGTATTGTTGAAGTCATAAGATTTTGAAGAAAGAATTTAAAGGAAATATCACAGCTAATAGGAAGCTTTATGGAAATGTGAGTGATATATAAAAGAAATAATATTGTTATAAGAAGACTAGTATTTTATCGTATTACCTGTTAATTCATCGATAGAACCAGTATTTTTATTACATATTTTTATTAAGGATGTTGAGATTTCGAAAAGAATTTGTTAACGAGAAGTTAGTTCAGAATAATATGTTTTTGGAAGAAACTGCTAAGCATCTCTAAGAGACAGATTTATTTATTTGTTGTATGACAATGAGCTTTGTGAAGCCATTGGTCAATTGTTGGAGGAACGTCTGTAGTGACAGACTTGCGCATATTTTGATGTTGAAATAAGTTGTTTTATGACGAAGCAGTATTGCTGGTGTTTATTAATATTGGAAGTTATTGCAATAGTCTCATAGAGTTGAAACTCCTTGAAAGCATTAGGACAGCGGATCCTAGATGAAGTTGAATCTGAAAGAAATTATAGGATCAATGGATCTTTGTTGAGACTGAGAGTAAACTGAGCTCTATTTAAATGGTTTTTAATCAGATATTGAATTTACGGTAATTATTCAATGAAGTAGAAGATTTTATTTTTATTAAGTATTTTTATTTTGATGACAGACCAGTTGTAGGAGGTCTATGAACTATGTCTTTAATTGTATGGATTATAGAATCCCGAATTGTAACAGTTTCACGAATAGGACATAGTATGGTGAATGATAATTTTCTAAAGTCCGTTGAAGAGTAGTGAAGAAATAGGAAGACAATTTATGTCTATATTGTCTGTAAAGAAAGCAGTTGGCCCGTTGTATATATTCTATATTTAAATTTAGTAGTTGCTGAACTACAGTGTTAATACTTGTGTTGTATATAAATAATATTTAGAATTTAAAGAAAGGTTTATAGTTATATTTATGCGCATTCTAATTTTTAATTTGTAGTTTAAATATGAGTAGAGAATTTTATCACTTCTATGAGAAGGATTTAAGTGATAGGAGACGGGAGATAAATTGTATAGAGTAATGAATAGTTCTTGTAATGACGGAGATCTAGGTCAGGGGTAAATTCATTTTATTTGGGGATATTTTTTTAAACTTTATAACATTTTATCTTGTTATAAAACTCCCGTTACCTAGGGCACAGCAGTTGTATGCTGCGATTTATTTAATTATTTTATTTGAGCTTATGAAAGCGTTTAAAAATAATTTTATCGGTTTCTAGAAGAAACAAACATGTATTTAATGTAACAAAGTAATGACATTTAGTCATTTGATCTAATTGAACGTTAATAATGAATGCATAATAATGAATGCTAGTGTTAGGAAACGTGTATTTGTTAATGTCAATAAATATGACAGGCACGTTTTTACGATTCACTGATCTTTTATAGAAATTTGGCATTGTCTTTGTAGTTAAATGGTAGTGGAATGTGCTGTAGGGTGGAAGTTCCCGAGGGACCTGATCCGCATCCTTACGCCCGAGATTTTCGTAGATTCTCGTCTTTCCTGAGTAGATAGAGGTCCCTACTCTTCTGTAGTTAGTTACTATAGCACATTCTGTTTGATAGAATCCTGTTCCTAATTCTGAGTGTTTTCGCCAAGTAGCACTGTGTTGTCATTTTTCTCCCATTTCCATTCGTTTTTACCCATTGTCGATCATAGGCAACCCACACGCTCGGACGTGATGTGGGTTGCCTATGCATGGGCGTACTTACTATAGGCTGTTAACTTTTTTGAAACTTTTTGGTCTCGTTTCCCACCCTGCCGATGAATTTCCATCCAACCTGCTGTTTTGGGCACGATTGCAGGCTATGAGCTTCATTTTCATCCAACTCTGAAAACTCTGCCATCATGCATTACGCGTCCAGACAGGGAGGGTTGAGGGTGCAAAAAATTCAAGTTTGAGGGATGGAATGTCAATCAACGATTGGAAGGGGTTGATTTCGTGTCACCACTACTTCAAAGGACCTTTCAGCTTTTAAGACCTCGTTTCAGCCCTTAAAAGGGCCTGATTCGAAAAATCATACAAACGGGGGTAGCAGCGGAAGGAGTGTTGACAAAGGCACAGCTCCTGTTTTGATAAACATCTCGATTAAAACCTTCCTTATGGGTGAATCTAGACGGGGTGGTCTGGTCCCATGCCAGTTGAGTGTGTTAGGGGGGAGGGGGGGGGGGGGTTGAACATTGCCGGAAGCCTTAAGAACTTACTGCAATCAGCAACTGAGGACGGTGTGCAGCTTTTTAAGTGGTTAAACACACCCAGTACCTTCGCAGACTCCCCCAATGGTAGTCCATGTTCAGGGGAAGATGAAAGGGGTTGAAAATACCCAAACGTCAAATGTAACAATTTCAGCGTGTTTTTGGAACCTTTAAGAGCAACGCTCATTCATTTTCGACTGCTTTGGCAACCAGCGAAAAGTCCTACAACGATTTTCGCAAACTTCAATTTGCGGTTTTCGAAAATGGGCTGGTTTTGGGGGCGCTACCCCGAAACTACTCAAGTTGGGGAGTTGTGCTGAAGGCTATGCTTGGTAGGCGTCAGGACAAACGTCATACTGAGATTTCGAGCATGTGTGGTCAACTTTTCAAAATTTGGTGGCCTTTGAAAAAAGTGGTGCTTTAATTTTTTGAGCAGTATATATATAAACTTTAAGGCGTAACTTATGTTTCACATAACTCGAGCTTTTGAACCAGAGGAGTCATAAGGTGCGGTTTGTTCCAAAATCTACCAAATCGACTCAATAGTGCAGGAAAAACCTTGCATTTCGCGAAAAGTCAACGGAAATATATTTATTTGATTATAACGTGCGTTTAAAGAAATAAACAAAACGATATCCCCTGTAAGAACTGTGCCACATCCAGTCCTCATAACAGTAAAGCCGGGCGGTTGGTGTATACACATGGAGCGCTCACAAGTAACCTATAATAATGTTTATGTTAGAACATGTAATAAAGTCATCATTTTCTTCGAACATAAACAGTCCTATGCAACTCGCCTATATTGGACATTAAGACACTCGTATGAAAATTATAAAACTCGCTTTGCTCGTTTTATTAACATACTCGTGTCTTAATTATTGCCATTATTGGCTCGTTGCATAATGAACGATATTGTTTTTACGTCCCTTTTAACTACTGAGGCTTTTAGATTCACCGGGGTGGCGGAATTTCTACCAAAAAGGGATCTTTAACGTGCCAGTAAATCTTCTTACCCAGCTCCCTCACAGTTGCGCACCCTCAAATGTCAAATGACTGCGCCAGGCTTCAATCCTGCAACCTTCGGAACAGCAGGTGCGATCGTTATCGCCGCACCACGCAGCCAGTTACACAAGTAACAGATCGTAGCAAATGAGCATTCGAAAGAAAGACAATTACCCGCAGCAGTGACGAATTGCACTTTATATTCATAAATATCGGCAATTTGTTTAATAAACAAATAAAAAAGACGATAGTCCCTGCCAGAACTATGTCGCCTCGAGCCCACATACCAATAAAGCCGTGCGGGTGGTTTATACTCATGCGAGTGTTCTTGCGTGGGTCTGCTATTTTTGAGTAGCCTATAATCTTTTTGTAAATAATACTGCAATTTCCTTGATTTGAACGCAATCGTGGATTCTAGTAATATGGAAAAGCAAAATAAATTAGGAATGTGTAAATATTTCATAATTAATTCGACCATCTTGAACCGTTGAATTTCTTAGGAGCAAAATTGACATATCTGATTTTCACGGTAAAACAATTCCTCCTCAAATCCATGTCTAACCTAATCGAAATGAGAACCGGTAGGAGGTGACCTGGGTCAAGATGCCTTCACAAGTGCGCCCCAAGACACTGTCAGTTCAATGGGAAGGTGTGTTATTCTTCGCCGAACCCGAAGTAAAAGCCAGACTTGAATAAACGAAAATTTAACAAGTCTTTGATTACTTGTTCATGTTTCTTTCGAACAATTATTTTTAAATCATTCGAACAAAAACAAAACATGATTTTAAAGTATATATAAATAATATTACTAATATTATATTTTATATAAATATTGTTGTTGTTGTTGTTGTTGTTGTTTTAATTTTAGTGCCTTGGAAATCGTGATCATTCAGCCCTGTGCAGAATTTGTCTGGATTCAAACATACAATCTCCGAACTTGCTGCAGCAGCCCGCGTGGTCATGCTGCACGATTAAACGAGTACAACTACACCGCGGAACATATAATAAAGGAAGAGCCAGTATGCGGTACAAATATGTGCTTTGGCTTTTCGGCAGAAACCTTTGAGTAGGGCATACCTTCCTCAGAACCATGGATTCCTTCTTTCCATCCCTGGCCCAATAGCAAATACAAACAACACAGACACCACCATGCTAAAATCTTGCTCTTCTTTAATGTAAACCCTGCTTTAACTAAGAAGAGTGCACAATAAATTTCCATTACTGTAGTGATGATGCTGATGATGGTAGTTTTAAGGGAGAACACACAGCTTAAGTAGGCAAAACAATGACGAATTTAATATAACTGTGTCTGTCATAGATCTTGCACAACAACTATATACATTTCCTAGGAAGCACACACATCTTGCTATAAGAAACAAAGTTCTACGTTTTCAAAATTCAAACCGTAACTACTTTTATCCATTTTTCAAAACTTGGTCCTTGCTTTGTGCTGATCTTCACCGTTTCCCTCATATCTCCCATGTTTATTGGAATTTTTAGACTTTTCTTTTTTTTAAGTGGGCGTTAAATCTTAAGCTACAAAATGATTCTCCCTCATTTCCATATTATTAATCAATTAAGCGTTATATTTTCACTCCTATTTTTAGCAAACTCAAAAAATAGTTTTAACGTTTCATAGAAAGGCTAATTTAATCCACAGATGTTTGAGTGAGATTCGTTGTGTATCTGAATGTTTAACATCCACTTAAAAAAAAGTCAAAACATTCCTATAAATATGGGAAATATCAGGGAAACGGTGAAGATCAGCACAAAGCCTGGCCCGAATTTTGAGAAATGAATAAAATAGTTAAGATTTGAATTTTGAACATTTAAAACTTGGCTTCTGATAGCAAGATAAGTGTGTTCCCTGGGATATGTTTTATTTATTTAGTCAATTTACCCTCTAGGTTGGTGATTCCCAAGGACTCAGCGAGGGAACTCACCACTACTGCCTCTGAGGGCAGTCTCCTGGAGCTTGGAACATATGGTCAGGAGGGATACAACTGGGGAGGTGTGATCAGCACTTCGCCCAGGCGGCCTCACCTGCAAAGCGAACAGGGGCCTCGTGAGGGATGGGAAGGGATGGAAGATTGGGATGGATAGGCTAGGAAGAGGGAAGGAGGCGTCCGTGGCCTTACAGTAGGTACTGAACCCGATAATCCGGAAAGGATCCTGTTGGAATATCCATTGCCCCCGCTGGATTGCCTATTTCTAACTGCTTCCAACATGGTCTTCAGGGATTTACAGACAGCAGTTACAAGAATATTGTGGATCAACAACCAACTACACGGGGCACTCACCTTCACTTACCTCGGGGCCTGGGACTTCAGCTTCGCCTACAATACATCCACAATACTCTACTTGAGGAAACGATCCAATTCAACGTGAATCTTTGTGAGGACCTCAAAGCTCAGATAAAGAAACGGGATAAAGAGATCGAAGATCTCAAATCGGAAAGCAACTCCAAACACGACGAACTGGAGCAATACCAAAGGAGGCAAAATCTCCGTATCTTCGGTGTGCCAGAGCATCCTAACGAGGACACAGATAATTTAGTGCTGAAAGTTGCCGGGGACATTAAGGCAAACATCGCTCTTGCGGACATAGACAGAAGCCATAGGTTAGGCCCCAAGATTGGAACCAAACCCAGGTCAATCATAGTAAAATTGGCAACGTATCGTGCTAGGCATGAATTGTTTAAAAACAAGAAACAGCTCAAAGGTACCCCGGTGACTATCAGGGAAGATCTCACAGCCACAAGACTAGCGATTTTGAAGGCGAGAATTGCAAGATTTCAGCAATCCAACGTATGGACTTACGATGGCGTAATTTACGTGAAGAAAACAGATGGCAGCAAGCACCGTGTTACAAAGATGAGTGAGTTACCCAAAGCTTAAAGTAAGGCAACATATAGCAATAGATTGTGTTAGTATGCAAAAGTTGGTACACCCTCTAAGATAACCCACACCACAATCTGTCTGTCTCTCTCCCGCATAACTGTTCAATGCATACCTCCCCTGCCGTGTTGCTGGTGCTATTTCAAACTGACCTTTCACTTTCCTCCCCTCAACAGCTGAATTCCACTCCACCCCTCCCTCCAAGATATCTCACAATAACTTGACCGCTAACACTTAACACTTTTCCTCATTCAATTGTATGAACACATATACAGATGATTATGTGAAATATCAAATTCGGTCAGAGGTGGGGAGGAGTATAGGTGAGTGTAAATACTTCTTAGATAGACATGAAGATAACAATAGTTTAAAAGTAATCCATTCTAATATTAGAAGTTTTGCAAAACACAAGAATAGCTTAGACGTTATTCTGAAGGCTTATGAAAATATATTTGATGTTGTGGTCTTAACGGAAACGTGGAAATTAAATAACGCAAATGTTACTAAACATAGCTGCTATAAATCGTACTATAATGAAAGTGAAATAAATCAGAATGATGGAGTAGTCATCATGATAAAAGATGGATTACAGCATGTAGTTAAGTGTGTAGCATATAAAGATTTCAAATTTATTCGAGTAGTTGTTAATAAAAGCGACAACAAAATAGCAATAACAGGGGTGTACAAACCACCAAAATACAACAAAACATTATTTCTGGAGAATTTAAATAACTATATAAAAACAAATTGTCAGCTAGAAAATGAATTAATAATTGGTGACATGAATATTAATTTATTCGAAAATCAAGATTCAGATGATTATTTAAACCTTCTTAATGAATTTGATTTCAGATCTATAATCAATGGTACAACTAGGGAAACTGAAACTAGTAAATCATGCATTGACCACGCATTTCTTAAAAGTAGGCTTTCGAATGAAAACATTCTCTCTATAATCTCGGAAAGCAAAATAACTGATCACAATACAACAATAATTAGCCTAAAATTTAATCAAGTTAGTTGTCAGAAAAATAAACCAAACATTAGGAATTATCAAAGACATAAATTAGATTATGTGGAACTAAAACAGAAGTTAAACAACATCAACTGGGATAATAAACTTGGAGAAGGACATTTGGATACTAAAGTAAATATATTTAATGAAACAATACAAAGCTGCATCCATGAATCTACTAAACAGTTAAACTCAAAGCGAGTCAAAAGAAAAGAGTGGATAACCCTTGCATTGGTAGAGTCCATTAATACTAGAGATAAATTATACCGCGATTATATGGCAAATAAAAATAATGAAGAATTAAGAGAGAAATATAAAAAATACAGAAACAAATTAAATGAGCTAATAAACTGGGCAAAAATAGATTACTACAGACATTTAGTAAATGCTAGTTCAGGAAATCCTAAAAGGATTTGGGGTATAGTTAATGAGGTAGCTCGGAGAATTAATCAAAAAGAGCAAATTAGTGAAATAAGGTATCAGAATGAAATTTACAAAAGTGACACGCAAATTGCGAATAAATTTAATGAATATTTCATAAATAAGACTACCGAGATGTCCAAATGTATAAAGAAAAGTGGAAACCCCACACTTAATATAACTAGCAATAAGAGCTCATGCTTCATGGCCCCGGTAAATTCCACTGATTTGAAAAAAATCCTAGGTGACATAAGTGACAGTAAAGCTATGGGAATAGACAATATTTCAGCAAAGGTTATAAAACAAAAAATAGTATCATTAGAGAAACCGCTTTTAAATCTCATAAATCAATCTTTTACAGAAGGATATTTTCCAAAGCAACTGAAGTCAACAATAGTTAAACCAATCTTAAAATCAGGCAATACTATAGATATGGAAAATTATAGACCGATATCTCTGATTACAATAATAGCAAAAATATTTGAAAAATGTATCAAGAACAATATTTTCCAGTTTTTACTGAAGCATGACATTCTATCAGCAAGGCAATATGGATTTATAAAAAGTCGAAGTACTGTGGATGCAATTGCAACACTAACTAAACAAATACAAGAAAAATTAAATTGCTCCACACCATCACTAGGAATATTTTTAGATCTTACTAAAGCTTTCGACACCGTAGCACATGATATTCTTCTCCAAAAAATGGAAAAATATGGTATTCGAGGCACAGCTCTTAATCTCATCGGAAGTTACCTTACTGACAGAATCCAATATGTAAAAATAAATGACACATTGCGTGCACCGATGCAAGTAAAAAGGGGCATACCACAAGGAACAGTCTTAGGAACACTATTTTATTATATACATTAATGACATAGAAAAATCAATAAATAATCAAAAAAATAGTTGAATCATTACTTATGCAGATGACACCGCTATATTTGTTGAAGGGAATACATGGGAAATAGTCAGGCAAGAAGCAACCGAAGCTTTAAAAGGGATTAAATTATGGCTGGATAATAATGAATTGTTTCTGAATGTAAACAAATCAAAATTTATTATTTTCACATTAAAAAACAATCAAAATTGCTTCAACGAGCTTACAGTACATCGGGAAAACTGTAATACAAACTGCAACTGCATAAAAATCAACCGCACACAAAATATAAAATACCTAGGAATTTATTTTGATGAAGACATGAAGTGGATATCGCACATCAATTTCCTCACAAAGAAAATAAGGAGGACAGTTTATGTATTTCATTGTCTGAAACACATTGTCAATATTAAACTACTTAGAGATATCTACTTTGCACTTATTCAGTCTACTCTCACGTATGGAATAATTACATGGGGAGGAGCTTATCGAACTATTTTAAAAAAGCTCAAGTAATGCAAAACTTGGTGTTGCGTATCATGTAAAAAAGGAAAGGTTATATCCTACGAATGAATTGTATGCGGAAGCAAACGTCATGAATATAGGACAACTTTACGCGACGGAAGTCTATAAATATATCTATAAAAATAAAAATTCAGTCATAAACATGAGCCACACCTACCAAACAAGAGGTAGAACAGGAAATATGTCTGTCCCCTTCAAACCAAATCTATCTATTGCAAAGCGTAATTTTCAATACTTTATTCCTAAATTTTATAATATCCTTCCTAAAGCCATAAAAGACCAGTTACATAAATCTACAAGGTTTATACGAAACGCAAAGATATTCGTTCGAGAAAATAAAAATGTAATTAAAGATATATTAAAGTAGCTTATTCTATAAATTAGCATTACCATTGCTACCTAGCTATTTCACAACGATTATTTTAATAAATACAGTATATGTAATATATTTTCTAACATGAACACTTAACGTTATAATTAGGTAAGTAGAACTAATAAGCCACCCACAAGGCCTTGCCTTACGTGGTATAGCTTACATGTATTCTTCCCTAACTCGGCTGAATTTGTTATTCATCACATAGATCTCAAAATGTACATTTTTAGACTAATTCGTTTACTTAGATAATAATAAAAAATAGACTAAAGTTATGATATGATGAAGATTGTACATGTTTAATATAACGGGACTCCAGTGATCAAGAGAACAAGTGAATTATACACTGTTGTAGTGCAAAGGACAATGTGTATATAGCACACGCGATTTCTTGAACAATGTACGGACGTATGTCCTAATACTTAAAAAGCTATGTGTGTATATATTTTCTTGTATTGCTGGATGTAATATTGATTATTCATAATAATAATAATAATAATATTTAAAATGAATCACACTCCAACAACAATGGAAAACAATCTGAACAAAATTTATTAACAAAAAGGTAAACTAATCTACTATAAACAAAATAACAATGAACGAAATTAACAATAAACATTAAAATTAAATACACGCAATCATTCACACCTCCTTTCAACTCTATATCCTACTATAAGGCTGTATTAAAAATTGCGAGTATAAATCTTGGCTTGGTTTTAAGCCCACACTGCGTAAAAATAGAAACGTTTAATGAAGCCTATAATGGCATTCCAGACACGTGTTTTCATTCACAAGCCTGCGTTGTAGAACGCACGTGCAGTAACCTTGCTTCATCAATGAAATATCGGCACCACGCCGTACTCGAAACTGGTTTATACAATAAATACAAGGCTGTGAGTCTACACCTGTTATATTATGTCATCGCTCTCCAATGCTAACGGTGAATCATTCTCGCTAGTCCACAGAGACTGCTTGTGTGTGCATTTAAAAACACGTACAAATTAACATTAAGTTCTTACAAAAGTTCACATAACTACTTTGTTTCTTAAACAATCATACTAAACAATTTTATACACACTTTCATTCGCACTCCGTAATTGTTCTAGACCAATTCGGTTCCACATCTGCTCTTAACAATGAACAATCATTCATTCCCAAAACATCCGCTCATAAAACACACACTGTTCCAAAACAATTGATTAATAAATCCTATTAAATTATTTAACTAATTAAATCATTTCCACAAAATATTTACACGTAATATGTTTATAATAATATCCATTATCTAATGTTGCTCACGCGACACTTTCGAGATTCTAACTTCTCGGTTACAGTATAATTCTTAACTAAATATATACACTGGTTTTTTACATAACCATCCTTCTCTAACGTTCTGTAGTTTTAATATACAGCATACTCCTCGTCTTATATAGGTTTCATTACATTGTTGGGATAATACATTCGACTAATTAAGGTAAAGTGTACGTAATTACATAACTTCGGGTTTAATAAAATTTAATAGTTGTATTATAGACGTGAGTAGACAATCTTTCTCATGTTACATTTCCACTGAAACCCTCCTGTTAACACAGCTAAATCGTTAATTCACAAGAACTGGACTACTTGTATACAACGGCTCTTATCATGATACATGCCTTTTATCAAAGAACAACAATACTTTGATTTCCTTAAAATGCCGAATTCCCTCGCACGAGCACTCCATAGCTCTACAGAGCCTCATATAACAGTATATAAGGCATAAACAATTATCATCTACTATGTTAAACAATAACCTAAAGGGATTAATAGTTATTAACATATCTTATGTAGGAACGTCTCTCAAATACTTGCATGACCCCCAGTATCATTGCACATGACTACTGGACTACAATTATACATGCGTGAGTTCTTCAAACGAAACTTCCAATTGTAATGAACGATATTAGATAGTCGTGATTAACCTCCTAAAGTTTACTCCACAACAAGATAATTAACTGTTAACTCGTCTGTCGCAAATACATGTAATAAAAATAATACTCCTGTCTCATCTCGCTTGCCAATCTTTAAATTGTTTATCATTGTAATATCATGTCGACAAAATGACTTGATGTTACACAAATAGGATAAAATAACACACATGTTGTTTATAGTGTCAGATAGAATTCAATCCTGACCGGGATAAACTAGCTTTGAATTCCTAACCAATGATTTGAATAATCTTCTATCAAAAGGTAATTCCTCTAACATATTAAATGAACAAAGCTTTTAGCTTTACAAATAATAAATAAGGTTTGTCTACGTCGTAATGTTTTTCCACTCTACACAAAGAATGTTCATAGGGATAAAGACTTCGGTCTTATCAAACGACTAGTATTTCTTAGATCGTCGACAGTTTATGTACAATAAAGATATAACAATATCATTCGATGTTTCTTTTTTCTTGAAGTTATATGTTGTTACATTAAAGTGCTCAAATTAAATTTAATAAGAATTTAATTTGAAGCTATGACACAATGTCAGAATACTTGGATTAAATGAAATTATTAAAAATTCGAGAGTCGAAACGACTAGTCTCCTATTAGGCAATATGATTCCTCGAACAAAATTTTTAATGTCAGTTCCACAACTGATCCGTAGAATAAAATTGAAAAATAGATGAAATGCAATCATCTTCTAAATAATCTTGCACGATAAAAAACTCAACACACATCTGAAGTGTAAAATACATAAAACCACTGAAATACATGAAATGTGAAATATATAGAAATATGGAATAAGATCGCTGAAAATATGGAATAAGATCGCTGGAAATATGAAATAAGATCGCTTGCTCCGAATGTTACTAATCAAGCTCTATATAACAATTGAGATACACTAATACCTTATTTGGACGAAAACTTGAAGATCTATGTAAGTATTCCCACAATACTTTAGATGTTTCCTCAGTACAAGACACTGATATGGTTCTGCATTCGAACCTCGGATCTGCGACCTCAGAGATAAGAAACGTCTCTCTCTGGAATTCACCAACATTCGCCTGGGCTCGAAGGATATCCTTCTGGCAAATTCTTCTGTGTTGCTGGGCTACCTTTCCCTAGCATCTTGACAAATCTCTTCTGTAAACTCTCCATTCTCCGTCGTAAATATGTATCAGCTTCATCATTGGAATATAATTATGGAAATATTCATATAAATGGTTAATGAATTGTTTCCATTGCTAATTGACGTTATATTAGTGTTCGTAGACTGACGAAAATGCACAAGATGGACCGTACACTACGTCTGTATTCAAGAATACGTTTTCTAACGAAGCTCCATCGTTGTATCTTAACTCCTGTTACTGAATATGTCTCTGGCGCATGACTGTTTAGTTCATCATATCAACAATGTTAATTATGCTGAATGATAATGTTTGAAGTATAATTATAGCCATACTGTTAATGTTTACGTGTTGCGCCAATATTAAAAGTCCTCCGCCACTGTTCACTTGAACTGCGTTCGCCAACTTCACTTTGCAATTTATAATGACATTCAGCTCTATTTCCAACACATTTGGAAATCTAACTTGACAGGCTTATATTGTCGAAACGGTGAATATTAAAGCGCTCGACTTTTCACAATATATAGTATGCGACCTGTTCTTTATATATATATACTTATTTAACTTCAGATCTCAATTATATATGAGATATAATCAATACAATGTTCCTAGCAACTTCACGTAGAATGGAAGTGCGATGATCTTTAACGCTCCACCTAGCTATCCTCGCGTCTCCACAAGTCGACAGTCGTCGCACTCGGACTAAGCTTTGGGATCTCCGTTAACCCAGTAAAAACACTTCCTCACTCTTCAAAGTCTGCTGGAATAAGAACCTCGATCCTTGGATCTCCCCTTCCAAGTCGAATTTTTGGCGGCCATATCAATCTCCCACCATAATTTTAGCGCGCTGATTGCCTATGCTTATTACTGCGTAGATTAACCGATCTGCGGTTTTTAAAGTATCAGACATAATTTCTCTTAATATTCTCTTCATTACCAAATAAGAAAATCTTCTTCTAAGGGCCTAAATGCATAATTTCAACATATTGTGTAATTAAAGTTGATCCCGTCATCAATAAGACCTGTTCTCATTGGCTCTGGACTGGGATCCAATAGCATAATTTATAACAATATTTATAATATTAATTTCCAAACTCGCTGTTGCTATGCTAAATATAGCCTTCTAGAAGCGTCCATTGTGCAATATATCACGTGATCGGGCTCTCCCACAGTCTCGAGCTTGTAACACAACACTCTTGTGTCACAATTCCAGAAATTATATTTGCTAGTTAAATTTTATCATGGGGACGGAAAATACTCTCATTTCGTCCCTAAATAATTCAATTTACGGGGTGCATTCCTCCGTCATCTCAAGTTAAAAACAGTTGCAAATTGTTTTTAATCATACTAATTCAAGACTTTTGATATGTCACTTGAACTCGTATATTGAATTATTTTAGCCTATTTTCTTATGATACTTTTTCAAATTTTTAGCGTTGAATTTTCCTAGAATAACGTTGTTTTCATCGTCAAACAACTCATAACAGTTATTCCCATAAGCATTAGTTATGCGGAACGCTCTTTCTTCTTGGTTTTACTGCAGTTATCTTCATCTGACCCGTTCCTCTTCTTCTATTCTTCTCTTCTTCAACGTCTTCTTCTTCTTCTTCCTCTTCTTCTTCTTATTCTTCTATTCTTGGTTCTTCAACGTCTTCTTCTTTTCTTGGTTCTGTGTAGCAGTATATCCTCTTCCTTCTTCTACTTCTTTTGGTCAACGTAAATGGTCCCTCCATATCGTCTATGAGAACCATTTCCATTAACTTCTCCTTTACTGGTGTTTGGTTTGGAATCAACACTCAAATCCTTTTTATCACCATTCCCATTTTCCATCTCTTAAATCTTTAAGATATTCTTGTCCTAATGACGTTCATCATACTTCTCCTTCGTCATAATTTCATCTTGGGAGTTTCTGTTACGATTATAATTTTGGTTATTCCTATTGTTATTATTCCTGTTATAATAACCATTATTATTGAATCGGTAGTTATTATTATTGTGATAATAACCACTTCTACGGTTGACATTGCTATTATCGTTATTACGTTCTTGCTGTTGCTGATATGGACGACTTCCACGGAATCTCCTATATCTGGGTTCTGGTCTACGATCCCGGAAATAATTATTCCTTTCAGGACCAATATCTCCCTTTTCTGGTTCTTTCGGATTGTCTGTCTGTTGTGTTTGGTCAAGATATACTGTGTTAATGTCTTTGTACTCTTGCCTTTGTTTCTTCGCAACAACGTTTGGCATAGGGCTCGTGTAATCGAGTTTTCTGAGCAATTCGCCCATGCTTGCTAGATCGTTGATCCCTGACGAGATAATTAGACGTATGCCTTCAACAGGGAGCATCCTGGCTATCGCGTCTATCAAGTGAGCAGTAGATAACGGGGGTTGAAGAAATCTGAGCTTGGCTAACTGACTCGTGAAGAAGTCTGCGTAGCGTGTTGGAAGAGTTCCTGAATATTTTCGTGAGTATACTTCTGCGCGTAGGGAGTTTTGTGCTTCAATAGACCAAAAACGCTTTATTAGTGCTTCTGCGAATTCATCGAAGTTCATGAAGATACATCTGAAAGCTCTGGACCATTCAAGGGGCCCATCTGATAAAAAGCGTTCTACGATCATCATTTCCCTCTCTCTTGGAATATGCGCTTCGATAAAGTAATTTTTGAGATTTCTGATGTACTCTATCGGTGTGAAACTATCTAGGTTACTGAACTTGCACGGTTTGTCTTTAAAGTTCCTTATGACCGTCACGTTTCTCGGATATGAATCCTGAAGGTTTCGTCGAAAATCTCTATTGTAACTTACGGGCTCTTTACTCCTCTCCTCAAAACCTTCCGTAAACCTGAATAATCTTTCTTCCGGCCTAATTTCCCTTTCTTCCACTTCTAGGCTATTTCGTCTAGTCTGATTCCTCGAATCTTCGAAATGTATCTTCTCCCTTTCCTTTTCTTCCATCTCAGCGATAATCTTCTTCAGCTGTTGTCCTACTTCGGTCTTTAAATCTTCCTTATACGTCTCAAGCTTGGCAACATCTCCTAGATTAAGATTTTGTAACTTCTTGGATACGTATTCTTCTAGTTCATTATTTTTCTCCTCACTCATGGCATTAACGTTAGTGACAACCTTGTATAATCGTTCCTCTATCGTTTTAGTTTTACTCTCTAACGATTTTTTCAAAGCTTGCACATCCTGACTAGATTGAGTTCTATCCTCTACTTGCTTTTCAGTGAGCGTATCAATCCTTTTACCTAGATCTGTTCTTACTTCAATAACCTCTCTATTAATTTCTACTTGGGTACTGGCTACTTTCTTTTCTATGTTACCTTGGATTTGCTTAACATGTTCCCCACTAGATTTGTTCCACTCGTCTTTCCATACAACTACATTCGCTTTGAACATTGCAGCTATCTCCTCCTCAATATCTGCCTTAAGAATTTTATTATGGCCGATAACCTGTGTTCGTAAAGTTTTTACGTTACCTTTTAATTCGACCAGAGAAGCTGTAGTTTTTATCGCATCGTTAACAAAACGTGTCGTTAAAGCAGTTATATTCTGTGCAACAATTCCTTAGACGCCTCTACCTCTTGTCTAATCCTATTGATGTCCACCTGGATTTTCGTCACATCTACAAATACCGTATTGACTTCTGTCTGTATTTTACCTATGTCAGACTGTACATCAGTGACATCTGACTGCATGTTATTTATGTCAACCTGTACATTGGTGACATCGGCTTGGACTGTATCTACTTTAGCTTGGACATTGGATACCTCTACTTGTACTGAGTCTACTTTGGATCGGAGAGTGGATACATCTACTTGGACTGTATCGACTTTACTTTGAACATGGGATACATCTGATCTAACATTACTAACATCGGACTGTACAATGTCTACCTTTGTTCGTACACCACTTACATCATCTTGTATCTGCTTTGAGCTGGCCTGTAATCGCGTGACATTTGCAACCATTTTAGAAGCACTAGTATGTAAACCCTCTATAGAAGTCTGAACTTCCTGAATTTCAGTTTTGAAACTCTCTTTGACACATTCTGCAACTTTATCTGAAAGAGAATCAACAACTTTAACAACCACTGTGCTAAGGTCCTCCTTTCGTTCCCGCTTCAGTTGTTCTAAGTCCTGCTTGACTTCCTGAAATTTACCTTCCATATTTACCATGTTCGCAGATAAATTCTCGTTTATCTTACCTTCAACAACATTCAAACTTGCCTTCATTTCAATTTGGACATCCTTTAAATTGCCCTGCAGTTGCTCCTTCAAATTTTGCTGCAACTCCTCCAACATCTTCTTTACATCCTCACTTGCCATTGCAATTACCCTTTATATAATGCTGTAGAGACATAAACAACAACAGAGCAAAATAACAACATCTGAGCAACGTCCTATTCCTTATATATTTTTGAGCACCTTAATGTCTAAAAGTAACTTAAAATTACCTTAGCATTAACTTAAAGTACACCCTATGTTGAATAAACTCGCTCAAAATGTTCGTTCTCCTGTGATTCACTTTAAATACACTACCACAAAGAAAATTCTACCATTACATTCATCAAAACAAGTTAGCTTTAGTTTTACACATGACCTTAGCAATCGTCATGTACCGATAAAATGAAATAGATATCAGATCGTAGGTCGTTTTTCGAAACTGTCTACCTACTACGCCTCTCTCAGGTTTCTAATATCTGATCTTTATCTGAGTGTAACCTTCCTAACATTAATTTAAATTAAGCCTATATAATTACACTCACATTCATCCGAAATGGATAAGACATCCCACAAGTCTGGTAAATATTTCTTTCACTAGAAATGTTCAAACCAACTTCCTTTAGAGACACTACGAAGCTAATTTCGTAGCCCCAAAGTTCATAGGCGCCATTCCTACTGTACCCGATAATCCGGAAATGATCCTGTTGGAATATCCATTCCCCCCGCTGGATTGCCTATTTCTAACTGCACCGGCAAATACTACATTAGAAATCGCTTCCAACACGGTCTTTAGGGATTTACAGACAGCAGTTACAAGAATATTGTGGATCAACAACCAACTACACGGGGCACTCACCTTTACTTGCCTCGGGGACTGGGACTTCAGCTTCGCCTACACTACATCCAGAATACCCTGCTCCTTATATTTAAAATGAATCACACTCCAACAACAATGGAAAAAAATCTGAACAAAATTTATTAACGAAAGGGTAAACTAATCTACTATAAACAAAATAACAATGAACGAAATTAACAATAAACATTAAAATTAAATACACGCAATCATTCACACCTCCTTTCAACTCAACATCTTACTATAAGGCTGTATTAAAAATTGCGAGTATAAATCTTGGCTTGGTTTTAACCCCAACACAGCGTAAAAATAGAAACGTTTAATGAAGCCTCTTAATGGCATTCCAGACACATGTTTTCATTCACAAGCCTGCGTTGTAGAACGCACGTGCAGTAATCTTGCTTCATCAATGAAATATCGGCACCACGCCGAACTCGAGACTGGTTTATACAATAAATACAAGGCTGTGAGTCTACACCGGTTATATTAAGTCATCGCTCTCCAATGCTAACGGTGAATCATTCTCGCTAGTCCACAGAGACTGCTTGTGTGTGCATTTATAAAACACGTAAAAATTAACATATAGATCTTACAAAAGTTCACATAATTACTTTGTTTCTTAAACAATCATACTAAACAATTTTATACACACTTTCATTCGCACTCCGTAATTGTTCTAGACCAATTCGGTTCCACATCTGCTCTTAACAATGAACAATCATTCATTCCCAAAACATCCGCGCATAAAACACACACTGTTCCAAAAAAATTGATTAATAAATCCTATTAAATTATTTAATTAATTAAATCATTTCCACAAAATATTTACACGTAATATGTTTATAATAATATCCATTATCTAGTGTTGCTAACGCGACACTTTCGAGATTCTAACTTCTCGGTTACAATATAATTCTTAACTAAATATATACACTGTTTTTTTACATTGCCATCATTCTCTAACGTTCTGTACTTTTAATATACTGCATACACCTCGTCTTATATAGGTTTCATTACATTGTTGGGTTAATACAGTCGACTAATTAAGGTAAACTGTACGTAATTACATAACTTCGGGTTTAATAAAATATAATAATTGCATTATAGACGTGAGTAGACAATCTTTCCCATGTTGCATTTCCGCTGAAACCCTCCTGTTAACACAGCTAAATCGTTAATTCACAAGAACTGGACTACTTGTATACAACGGGTCTTATCATGATACATGCCTTTTATCACAGAACAACAATACTTTGATTTAATTAAAATGCGGAATTCCCTCGCACGAGCACTCCATAGCTCTACAAAACCTCATATAACAGTATATATAGGATAAACAATTATCATCTACTATGTTAAACAATAACCAAAAGGGATTAATTGTGATTAACATATCTTATGTAGGAACTTCTCTGAAGGACTACAATTATACATGCGTGAGTTCTTCAAACGAAACTTCCAATTGCAATGAACGATATTAGGCAGTCGTGATTAACTTCCTCAAGTTTACTCCACAACAAGATAATTAACTTTTAACTCGTCTGTCACAAATACATGTAATAAAAATAATACTCCTGTCTCATCTCAATTGTCAATCTTTAAATTGTTTATCATTGTAATATCATGTCGACAAAATGACTTGATGTTACACAAATAGGATAAAATAACACAAATGTTATTTATTGTGTCAGATAGAATTCAATCCTGACCGGGATAAACTAGCTTTGAATTCCTAGCCAATGATTTGAATAATCTTCCATCAAAAGGTATTTCCTCTAACATATTAAATGAACAAAGCTCTTAGCTTTACAAATAATAAATAAGGTTTGTCTACGTCGTAATGTTTTTCCACTCTACACAAAGAATGTTCATAGAGATAAAGCCTTCGGTCTTATCAAACGACTAGTATTTCTTAGATCGTCAACAGTTTATGTACAATAATGATATAACAATATCATTCGATGTTTCTACTTTCCTGAAGTTATATGTTGTTACATTAAAGTGCTCAAATTAAATTTAAAAAGAATTTAATTTGAAGCTATGACACAATGTCAGAATACTTGGTTTAAATGAAATTATTAAAAATTCGAGAGTCGAAACGACTAGTCTCCTATGAGGCAATATGATTCCTCAATCAAAATTTTTAATGTCAGTTCCACAACTGATCCGTATAATAAAATTGAAAAATAGATGAATTGCAATCATCTTCTAAATAATCTTGCAGGATAAAAAACTCAACACACATCTGAAGTGTAAAATACATAAAAGCACTGAAATACATGAAATGTGAAATATATAGAAATATGGAATAAGATCGCGGAAATTATGGAATAAGATCGCTGTAAATATGGAATAAGATCGCTTGCTCCGAATGTTACTAATCAAGCTCTATATAACAATTGAAATACACTAATACTTTATTTGGACGAAAACTTGAAGATCTATGTAAGTATTCCCACAATACTTTAGATGTTTCCTCAGTACAAGACACTGATATGGATCTGCATTCGAACCTCGGATCTGTGACCTCAGAGATAAGAAACGTCTCTCTCTGGAATTCACCAACATTCGCCTGGGCTCGAATGACATCCTTCTGGCAAATTCTTCTGTGTTGCTGGGCTACCATTCCCTAGTATCTTGACAAATCTCTTCTGTAAAGTCTCCATTCTCCGTCGTAAATATGTATCAGCTTCATCATTGGAATATAATTATGGAAATATTCATATAAATGGTGAATGAAATGTTTCCATTGCTAATTGATGTTATATTAGTGTTCGTAGACTGACGAAACTGCACAAGATGGACCGTACACTACGTCTGTATTCAAGGATACGTTGTCTAACGAAGCTCCATCGTTGTATCTTAACTCCTGTTACTGAATATGTCTCTGGCGCATGACTGTTTAGTTCATCATATCAACAATGTTAATTATGCTGAATGATAATGTTTGAAGAATAATTATATTCATACTGTTAATGTTTGTGTGTTGCGCCAATATTAAAAGTCCTCCGCCACTGTTCACTTGAACTGCGTTCACCGACTTCACTTTGCAATTTATAATGATATTAAGCTCTATTTCCAACACATTTGGAAATCTAACTTGACAGGCTTATATTGTCGAAACGGTGAATATTAAAGCGCTCGACTTTTCATAATATATAGTATGCGACCTGTTCTTTATATATATATACTTATTTAACTTCAGATCTCAATTATATATGAGATATAATCAATACTATTTTCCTCGCAACTTCACGTAGAATGGAAGTGCGGTGATCTCTAACGCTCCACCTAGCTATCCTCGCGTCTCCACAAGTCGACAGTCGTCGCACTCGGACTAAGATTTGAGATCTCCGTTAACCCAGTAAAAACACTTCCTCACTCTTCAAAGTCTGCTGGAATAAGAACCTCGATCCTTGGATCTCCCCTTCCAAGTCGAATTTTTGGCGGCCATATCAATCTCCCACCATAATTTTAGCGCGTAGATTGCCAATGCTTATTACTGCGTAGATTAACCGATCTGCGGTTTTTAAAGTATCAGACATAATTTCTCTTAATATTCTCTTCATTACCAAATAAGAAAATAATCTTCTAAGGGCCTAAATGCATAATTTCAACACATTGTGTAATTAAAGTTGATCCCGTCTTCAATAAGACCTGTTCTCATTGGCTCTGGACTGGGATCCAATAGCATAATTTATAACAATATTTATAATATTAATTTCCAAACTCGCTGTTGCTATGCTAAATATAGCCTTCTAGAAGCGTCCATTGTGCAATATATCACGTGATCGGGCTCTCCCACAGTCTCGAGCTTGTAACACAACACTCTTGTGTCACACTTTCAGAAATTATATATATATATATATATATATATATTATTTAGTCAATTTAGCCTCTAGGTTTGTGGTTCCCACGGACTCAGCGAGGGAACTCATCACTACCGCCTCTATGGGCAGTGTCCTGGAGCTTGGAACATCCGGTCGGGAGGGATACAACTCGGGAGGTATGATCAGCACTTCGCCCAGGCGGCCTCACCTGCAAAGCGAACAGGGTCCTCATGAGGGATGGGAAGAGATGGATGATTTGGATGGATAGGCTAGGAAGAGGGAAGGAGGCGGCCATGGCCTTACAGTAGGTACCATCCCGGCATTTGCCCGAAGAGGAAGTGGGAAACCACGGAAAACCACTTCGAGGATGGCTGAGGAGTGAATCGAACCCCCTCTACTCATTTGGGCCACCCGATGCAGAGTAGACCCCGTTCCTGTCCTCATACCACTTTTCAGATTTCGTGGCAGAGCCGGGAATCGTACCCAGGACCTCCGGGGCGGCAGCTAACCATGCTGACCGCTACGCTACGGAGGCGACTCCTGGGATATATATGCAATAAATTGATATGCAAGATCTATGACAGGCAGAGTTTTAATTTTAAAATCGTTATTGTTTTGGTTCCTTAAGTTGTATGTCCCCCCTTATGGGGCCTAATATCTAGGTTATCGTTCCTTATTGTTGTGATACATTTATTATCGTATAGCTGTATGCTCTGTGTGCAATTTTTTTCCTTTTATACAACAGTAACAAAAGAATGAGGTTCTTCGAGACCGTGTCTTTGACGCCAATTTCTCCAAACGTCTTACTAGAGGTAGAAGAAAATACTTTGGCCAAATTTCTAGCCAGCCGGGTGTTCATCCAACTTTTTGCACCTACCTTGATACGCATGCCAATTGACAATCGGGACTGTACACTTTATGAATATGTCATCTACACTGACACGCTTGCAATGGGGGAAGCAAGTCTTAACTCAAGAGTTTCACTATGAGTGGACAGATCAGTCCATTTTCCCTCGTACAGAGATGGCCACCAACTACTCCTGAACATCACTAGTTATTTCCCTTCGTTTATCTCCACAACGTCATTTTTTGTGGCAGAGAAATGATGATTTTCCGTTTCTTGAAACTATGGCTCTCTTTTCAGGCTTGCCTTCAATCGGACCTTGAACCGGAAGATGACTTTGTATCGAACGTGCTTCAAATTTATGAAATGATGCTTGTTCGTGACGGATTGATGATAATTGGGGAGCCATTCAGCGGGAAGACTAGTGCATTGAAGGTGAGTAGGCTACATGTCGACAAGATATGTGTTTGGGTATTCAGAGTATGTGTGGACAAGACAGGTTTGAAAATATTTTAAAAGGTAAACACTTCGTTAAATTCATAGAAACGAAGCTCCATGAAGGTCTCTGTGGTGCTGCTCAGTCAATAAATAAATTACTATGTTAACTACGTAGGGCATTCAAGAAGTAAGTGGTGCATTATAATGGCAGATCAATAAAATGTTATTGAATGATATACTCTCCTGACACAGGTAAATCACACTATAATCGACAATGTTACCCAATCTCTGAATATAACCGTCTTAACCATCCTCCAATATTTCAATTTCTTGACGATTGAAATCCGCTCTTTGGTCCTGGAGCCATCGGAAAACCGCTGTTCATCGCAGGCAAATAATTTTTCCACCCATATATTCTTCCAGCTTGCCGAACACATGTGATGAAGGCATGCACAACGCAAGCCTTCCTTCAAAGTTTTCGATGGGTGGCACGGAAGCATTTCACCATGCAATTTCCATGTTTTCGACAAGCTTAGAGAACATATCTGCATGGGGGGAAAATGACGACGATGAACAATTTCAAACAGTGATTCTCCGATGATTCTAGTAGTGGAGAAGTGGTGCTTCTACTTCACTCCAGAACCCTCCTTGTCCCACTACTAAGCCTCAGCCATGTTAAATAATTAATATCTCTTGAACGCATGGTCGGATGTTGACAAATGAGGTGTCATTGGACTCGACCTGACGTCCTCTTTCCTATGGACCACTCGTTATATTTTTGAATTTTTCTTTGAAAATTTATGTTTTCGAAAGTAGGTGATAGTTTGAAAACCAAACATGATAGAACGTTGTGACATGGCTCAGACGAATGGTCTTTATGACTTTTATTTTTTGTAATAAAACTTTTTTATTTTTTATGTTTTTTTTTAAACCCTCGAATTTTGAAAATCCTATATTTTGGAAACTAGCAATTCTACAAAAACAATTGTTTGACGTAAATCAATGGACCCTGCGCCCTCTACCGCCATAATAAATTTCAAGTCTCTAGGATAAAAACGTGACAGTAGTGTGGTAAGGGGAGCTGCTACACTTAGGAAGTTGTGAGCCCCTGCGACTTTGGAATGGAAGGAGTCATGCTAGGAGGGCAAGCTTGGATTCGTTTCCTTCGTCTCGTTGTGCTCTTTACGGGAATGTAGGTGTCGAAAAGGTGAAAATCTGGAAACATGTTTTTTTTTGGCGTAAAACCGTGATTTTAAACTTTTTGCTATATCTCGCGAACCAATGATGCCAGAGGCGTGTACGACGAGTCCAAGGACTCGGGGTGACGTCCTCTTTGCTATGGACCACTCGTTATATTTTTTCAAAAAAAATTTGGAAACTCGATTTTGGGGTAAACAAGTGTTTTTGGGATTTTTGCTGATTTCTCACGAACCAATAACGCTAGAGACATGTACGAGGTGTCCTAGGACTCGGGCTCACGCCCCCTTTTAGAAACTTTGTTTGACATTTTGACAAGGGCCTAACGCCATACATGTTGAAAAACAAAATTTCTTTACCGATACCTTTTTATAATGTTCATGAAGCGTGGTGGTTGAGAGAGACGATACTGCTGGGTGTGTGTTTCAACGAACCTGTCGCTGACCACGGTGGCTGTGCTCAATAGATCAATCGCTATTTCGACGGGTCGGTTTATGACAGAGCGAGGGTGCGTTTTTTCTGATATTTTACCCCCCGAAGATGATCTTTTACGTGTAAACGGAGATGAGAACTTGGTTCTATGTTGGTCGAAGCGAGTAGAGAAAACAAACCTGCAGAGGAGCAGGAAGTGAATGTCATTTGAGCTTATTGGAATGCGCTGATCTGACTTGACAACAGGTGCAATGGAAAATGACAAAGACGCAGAGAACACTTGATGGTGAAATAATCTGACCATCGTGGTGGCAGGGAAGAGCGAAATGCATGCATACACGTGTGAGATGACATGTACGCTAAACCAGTTACATCCTGTTTGCTTCGTACGTGACAAAATGCAAGTTCATGTGAAATTTGATCTGCCACAGGTGTTCATCTTGGGCGTTGGCTGTCCACGTGCATGATAACTGTTAACAAGTCACATCCTGATTGCTTCACACGTGACAAAATGCAAGTTGACATGTAATATGATCCAACAAACGTGTTCACCTTCGGGCGTTAGCTGTCCACGTGCCCGATAACAGAATATTCAAAGCGTGGGAATCGCTGAATCAGTAAAAACTATGATGCAACTTGTGGGAATGATGTCACAACCAATAGATAGGCAAGAGCTGCGAACAGCAGTGGTGGGAGGTGGAGGGGGGGAAGGGGGGAGGGGGTTATGTATGAGAGGACACAGGTGGAAAGTGAAAGAAATATGTGGAGCTGAGGACTGTACACATAGAGCTATAGGTGGTGTACAACATGTGTGAATAAATAAATAAAAAGTGCACGGGTTCACACAACATGTAATTTATTGATCCAAGAATTAAACGTAGAGTTAAACCCTAACCATTTGACATATAGTTTATTTCCTTTTTGTTTCATCACTTTTTCCACAAGATAATGCTTAGGAAATGCTGTTTTCTGAAGTTCATGGAGATAAAATCTACCATTTATGGGTTGACGGTTGAGGTCCTCGAGTAAATAGATGACTGGACTGTCCATGTTGACTTGACGAATTCGAAATAGTTCAGTCCCCCACTGTGGCGTGTAGCCCTTATTGAAGGCAGACTTAAATTTGCTCACACGAGCAAAATCTCCAATTTTCAGTCGGTGACGTTTAGGATCGGCTGTTTTTATGGGGTTAAACAGTTTATCCAATCGCTGAACATTTTTAGTCACGAGGCGTGGCTTGGTCCCAATCGTTCTATGTTTGGTGTCATTGTAACGTGACACTAGCTCAGGTAACATGTCCAACCAGCGATAACTGCCCTGAGCGGTAAACGCTTTCCACATATGGGTTTTCAATGTTCGGTTGAACCGCTCGACCACACTGGCTTTGAGACTGCTGTACGTGGTGTAATGGTGAATATCCTTAGATTTGAGAAAACTGGAGAAATCCTTGTTGAAAAATTCTTTCCCCTGGTCGGTTTGTAGCAGCTGACGTTGACGTTTGGAGTGTTGAATAATATGTTGAAAGGCCTTGGTAACTAGTGGACCAGACTTGCGACGCACAGGTTCAACAAAGGCCATTTTGGAATAGACATCAATGACGGTCAACATATAGCGTACACCGTCGTTAACGCTAGCATAGGGTATCATTTCAACCAAGTCAGCCTGCCAAAGTTCATCCACACCTCGTGAAATCACCTTGAGTCGTGGATAGTGACTCCTTGCTGGGCGATGCAACTCGTGAGCAATACCCATTTTAATGGGTGAGGGCTTAAACAATAATTTTGGCATTTCGAAGTTCTTGTTAAATTTCTTGAATTTCCCAATCGTGACCGGTATGGCCAGCATGACGTGAGGCATGCAACAACTGTAGCCGCTGGACGAGCTTATTGGGATTGTGCCAGTAGGTAACATCCACAAGGGGTTTTAATGGTTTAAATGTCACTCCCGAAGCGGATGCTTTACGACGAATACTTTGACTGGTGGGAAATATTTTTGCAATGATGGTTTTATATTTTTGAGATATATTGGCATTCACTTGTTGAGTGAGATCATTTGTTGGCATGGGTATCCAATAAAATGGATTTATATTTGTCAAGGTCCTCTGACGTATAATCATGGGAAGAGGGGGTCCGAGAAAAGAGCAGCTTTAACAGTCCTGGTTTAATTTATAGTTGATGTTTTTAATGACAGCTTTAGAACGAGCAAATTTAATGGATGAATCGCCAATTTTAAAACTATCATTCTCATAGCGAACATCATACGTGGTATCTGTGTTTCCAATAAATAGATCGGTGAAATAGGGTTGCAATGTTGATCCATAATATTTTATTAAAATGGTTTTCAGTTGAGCTTTATGTTGAGGGGTGGCCAAGAGTTGTGAAAAAGGAGACGCTCTGGAAGGGCAAGGTGTTTCGACCATGGCCAAGGATTTCTTTTTTCTCAAAACCTCTGCAAGGGGTGCGGCCTTTTTTTGAGGCGTAAACACTTGTTCCTCCTCATCCTCAACCTCGCTAACACTAGTCAAATCTTCCTGTTCCTGTTCCTCTTCCTCTTCCTCAGGGTCCTCGTGCAGCGTCTGAGTGGCTTGTGAAACGGTGGGTAGCGTTTCAGATGGCTTGAAAGTGGGTTTCAACATGGCTTTAAGCGGAGGTGCTAAATGTTGTTGAATAAACAAAGCATGATTTGCACGTGATTGTTTCAATTGACGAAACTTTTGGCCAATAGTATTTTTTGCTCTAATAATATGCTTTTTCAATTGACTCTCTGCTAACGCCATGGTGTTTGACAAGTGACTTGCCAGGGAATGAGACAGGGCCTTACATAGCAATAAAATGATCAAACCCTAAGTGATACTGTCCTTGGTTGAGTTCACTTTGTTTGTCAATCACTAAACAGGCATGACGTTGAGTGTTCCAGCACTTGGCACACAATTCTATAAACATTTGAAAGGTCATATCAGGATTCACATGTTCATTATAAATGTGACGACTGTTCCTCTCGTCCTGGCGAAATAAAACAATGACATTGGCATTGTCACGAATCAACTGTTTGGACATTTTTGAATACGTTTGTCCAAGATAGAAGCAATCGATATGTTTTTGACGACCCATGCTGAAATAGCTTTGAATGATGCCTTGACGTTCAGTGGATACATCATCAAAAATCATGAGTGAATCAGGCTTTACCTCATCCGGTGAAATCACATTTTTTTGAATGGAAAATGTGAAATAACCCATATTCTCTTTTTGTAATTAGACATGACTTGATCCAGAAACACGTAGAGGGGTTGGTAGAGAGATTTTGCAAAAATATAAATATTTTGAAAACGCAGACCATTGGGCGCTGTGATGGCGTTAGCAAAAGATTAGTCTTTCCACAGCTGGAAGGCCCCACAATGATGCAGCGAATGGAAGATGGAAACAATGAACCATGGCGTTGTTCACGTGATGTGGGACAGAGATGGAAAACCATGTCCCCCGCGGGGAAAGACTCTTGCTGCTTAATAATCTTCATTTCAACTAAGGCTTAGCCAGGCTAGCAGGCTGTCTATATACAGGACACCGAGCCTTGTTATAGAAACAGTAGACTGGTACTACAGGTTGACGATGGATGTCTTTGGACGTGCGTTGATGGCCAAACTAGGTCTGTCCCCATACATGATCCTAAACAAGAAACAGATCCTGCTAATAAACACTATGTGGATAGGTCAGTAGTGCCACGCACAAAACAGGGAGATTATGACTTTAAGGGAAAGCGGTTAACCCATGTAAAACATCCTCAAGTGTCTACAGACGTTACTACGAAAAGGTATGTGGATAACAAAGTGTATGAGTTTTATGACAAAGTGCCCCAGCTTACAGTGAATGGCTATAGCGCTAATCGCCATCGGGTTATTCACGTGGAAGACCCGCAAGACGAAGACGATGTCTGTACCAAGCGTTACGTGACCTATGAAATGAAAAGGCTTTATAAATTTATCCCATCTGTATTTTTAGCGTATCTGACAAATGAAAAACCTTCGAATGACGGAAACCATTTACCGCTAGCTCGTGACCAGCACTTGACCTATGTGCTTGCTTCGGGTTTAAGCCACTATCGATTACACTATGATGGAACCATTCACATCAAATATGCCATACCTGATGAGAACCATTTACAAATAAAGATAAATGGTCATAGAATGTTGGTATATAACCATGAAATGGTCAATGCAGGTGGCGAATTATCCTTTCATCTCATGTTGACATGGGATGAAAAGCAAGAGGGAAAAACCATAAACGATTTCCCACTTTATGTGGAATTGGAATATACAGCCATGAAATAACAATCTGACGTTAGTTGTGATTTAAACTTTCTTGTGAAAGGTTGTTGGTCATTATCATCATGGTGAAACAAAGGTGTGTGGTGAGAAAGACTAAAAAGACAAAAAATAAGACTTTGTCCTTGGCAAAGCCTGGGCTTAAGACATTCGTGGACAAGCCCTTGCGAAAGAAAAAAAGAAAAAATAATGTATTGACCATAAGGAAAGCCTTTCGAACAGCACAGAGACATGTTATTCCAAAACGTCGGCGACAGGCTTCAAACCAAGGGCGAGTGATTCCTGTCCCCAAACGAGCCGGATTTTTACCTGCATTATTTGCCGGTCTGGCTGCTCTAGGTTCACTTTTGGGCGGTGCCAGTGTATTGGCGAAAACCATTAAAGCCGCACAGCAGGGCAAGCAACAACTCAAAGAAAGTCAGCGACACAATGAAACGATGGAAGCCATTGGAATGGGGGCTAGAAATGCCAATTTAAAGCCAGCCTTTTATCAACAAGGATTTGGGATTTCACCATTTCAAAATATAAAAAAAAGTAACCTCAGCCATAGCAAGACATGCCCTGACGCATCAACAAGTGGAAAGCTATGCTAAACAACTAAAGCTTTCTCATTTTCGAGGAGTGTTTATGCGAAACCAATTACCTCTACGAGCCTGGAAACAGGAATGCGCTGTTGTCAATTTGGATGATCACCGAGGACCAGGAACACATTATGTAGCTTATGTCAAAGAGGGATCCATTGTATGGTACATTGACAGTTTTGGGAATTTGCCCCCGCCATGGAACTAGTGACCTATTTTGGAAACAGGATCAAGATATATTATAATGTGAAACGTGAGCAAACGGTTAACAGCCAACAGTGTGGACGTTTGTGTTTATTTTTTTATATAAGACGCAGCATAAGCTAAAACGCCACCAGTATGTCGGCAGAAAGTAAAACGTTTACACTGCATGGACGTGGACCCGAAGTCAGCCTCGACTTTTACCCGCCTATCGAATTGAGTGAAAAACCCTATGGTTTAGGACTTGTTTCTCTTGAAACGTACAATCGAATATACAACATACGTGAAAATGTGAACAACAAGTTTTACTATGATGATTCTGTGCTCACCCTGAACTCTGGTGGATACACGATCGATGACATTTATGAACACATTTATGTGGTGTTGATCAATGCATATGGTTTAAAGTCATTTCTCGATGGAACGCGCAAGTTTGAACTTGTAGGCAATACCAATACTCATCACTGCAGTATTTTCTCCACATTCAACATTGACTTTAAAACACACCCCGATTCCATTGGTCCATTACTAGGATTTAAACCACGCGTGTTGGAGCCCAACAAAAAACATGATTCGAACATGAAGTGAAATTCATTGAGGACCATCATGTGTCGGTGACGTGTAATATTATTAGCCAAGTGTACACCAATCAAGAACCATCGCATTCGCTTTATGACTTTATTGTGACATCGCCCAATGGGTATTTTATTCGTGAAAACCCTCCAGTGGTGCTTTTTCATTCTGTGGCTGTCGATAGTATTAGTAATATAACATTAAGACTGATCAATAGAGATCAACAACTCATTGATCTAGATTCTACCACACCAGTGACTTACAAGTTGGTGCTAAAGCCACTATGAAGTTTGTGTATAAAGCAACAACACCGTCTAGGAATGGTGTTAGTTGTTTGCCACGTGAATACACGTTAACATCTCATGGCAAGCATATTTTACAGCATTTGGGTTACCACGACAACCCTCATGATGAATTCTATCCTAGAGATAGCGAACCGCATCGAGGAGCAACCAGGAGTGGTAAGAATTGATCTCCATTCCTATCAAGCTCAAACACCTGGACTCAATAACAATGATGAAATTCAATTTGTTATCAACAACCAAGATATTTACACCCTACCGCATGAAGGTGTCATTCAGATTGAAGGTAGGCTCACCAAAGCCGATGGCTCAACACCCACCACGTTCAAGTTGGCCAACCATGGTTTGGCCTTTCTGTTTTCTGAAGTACGTTACGTGATTAACGATATCGTGGTGGATAGCACTCGAAATGTGGGCATTTCCAGTGTCATGAAACTATACCCCTCTTATAGTGAGGAAGAAGTTAAAACACTTTGCATGGCAGGTTGGTGCCCTGACTCGACCAATGACTGGATGGTACACACCGATGGGACCTTTACTGGATATTTACCTCTTAAACAGATTTTAGGCTTTGCCGAAGACCACCAACGCATTGTGGTCAACGCAAGGCAAGTGCTTTGTTTGGTGAGAGACAGGAGTGATAATAATGCACTCAAGGGAGCCGACAATGCCCCCATAGATTCAAAAATTCAACTACAACGCTTGCTATGGAAAGTGCCCCATGTGACCCTTGACGATAGCAGAAAACTGGACATACTCAAAATGGTAAAGAGAGATGTGCCTCTACCCATGGAATTTAGAAGCAGGGCACTCCATGAGTATCCGCTATTGCCAACCACCAACACACACAGTTGGTCTGTAAAAACAGCTCGCTATACAGAGAGACCTCTCTACCTGATCGTGGGGTTTCAAACGAATCGCAAGTATCAACAAACCAAAGGTGCCACGCAATTTGATCACCTGCAATTGAGAAATGCACGTCTTTTCCTCAACTGTGCTGTGTTTCCCTATGAAGGACTGGATTTGGATTTTTCAAAAAATAAGTTTGGCCCCCTCTACGACCTGTTTTCTAAATTTCGATGGTCGTATTATCAAAAAGAGAATGGCCCCATGCTGCTACCCCAAGCGTTTAAGGCAAAGGCGCCACTGACATTTTTACCTGTTCTTACCTGGAAGAGTCTGTCAAGCCATCCAATATTGACATTCGACTAGATTTTGAAACGCTTGACAATGTACCAGCCAATACGACAGCCTACTGTTTGATTATTCATCACAAACAAGTCAACTATTATCCACTGTCCAACCAAGTGACGAGTGTATAAATAAAAGGTCAACCCACGTCAAGCCGCTCAGTCATGTCTTGCTTTAAAGCATCAAGAGACGTCACATCCATGAATTTAAACTCTGAGGAATAACGTTTCAAGACTTTTGCAACATGGCCAGTGCCTTTCATATACCCTCAAGCCTTGGCGGCCGCTGGCTTCTACTATTTAAAAACAAGAGATGAAGTGAAATGTGCCTTTTGTCCCATCATCATAGACCAATGGCAGGAGGACGATGAACCCATGCAGGAACATCAGCGCAGGTCACCCACCTGCCCCTACCTGTGTAGAATGGAAGTGGGAAATATACCCTGTCATTCAAGCTATCCCTCACTTGTGTCTCTAGTTAATGAAAAAACAAGTTACGATACGTGTGGACCGTATTGTGTCCATGGTGCTTCGGTGAGCAGCTCACCATCAAAAACGCCTAGTTTAGAGACATTGGGACATCATCGGTGTTATGGACGTTACAAACACAAGAGACTATATTGTTGTATCTGTTGGTATCGTCCTTATCCGAAAATGACAAAAGCCTGTAAGACGTGTTATGATAATAACATGATGTAATTCTTAAATTCTTATTTTTGCATGTCCCCCTGTCCTACCCTAACCTCAATTTGAAACTAGCATGGTAGGTAAGTCCATGTCATGATCACACTTTAGTGGTCGATCGTCAGTCAGTCGTCAGTTGAACTTGGTCCAGGCAAGCGTCAACATGTTGCGCACACTCATTGTGGATTGCCAAGGGTTTAAAATTGGTGACAACAAATTTATATTTAAACAAGTGGCCATTATCGATTGTACCACGTTTTGGATATCGCAAGCTACGAATTTGCTATTTAAACCACCCCATGCTTTTGATTTGTTGTGTGAAAAAGACTGTAAACAACCCCAGTGGATTGAAAATCATAGGCAACTAGACTGGAATCAGGGAACCATTTCCTATAAATATTTGGACGTGGTCATGAAAGCACACTTGTCCTCGGCCAATGTGGTATTTGTGAAAGGTAATGAAAAACGTCAATGGTTGCAATTTTTGGCGTCTTACTGTCAATGTATCGGCCTCATGGAGTTGGGCTGCCCCTCCCTGCAAACGCTCATGGATACTTGTTCCTGTGGCAACATTACCCATACAGCCCTATCGCATGCGTGGCATCTCTTTCATTGGTTAACCACCCATGCCTGCTGGGAGTTGTTGAACAAAATTATAACTCAAGATTTACCTGTGAATGACGCCAGTGAGATTTCTACAAGCGACGTGTAAACATATACAGCACGTGATACAATGGAGAAAGGCAATGCTACGGACAAAGCCATCGGCAAGTTCTTTGTGTGCAAAAAGAAACTAGACAGTTTTACCAAAGAGGAACTCTTGGCGCTCCCCAAGTCGTTCATTTATTATGTGGCCGCCAACGCGGTCAAAGAAATCTGGCAACATGTACCAAAATCATGGACTCAAAACCCTGTGTTGAGTGAATTGCAACCCTGTACGGATTACGATCACCATAAGCAAGTGGCCATGGCAAAAATACCGTCTATGCGTCAGTGTGTGGCTTGCCAGCTAGTGAAACTGTATCACGGTCATAAAAGCCCGTGTAAAGACTTTGTTGAATCATTCCACGGGTGTCATGGCGAGAAAAAGCAACAACAACAACAAACACAAACATCGTCCACAGAGGAGGAGGAAGACCAAACATTTTTACCATCGATGGAAAAGGATATGCCAGACCTGTACTGGCAATGGCGTCATTGACAAAGTGATGCAATACTTACCTTTCGAAATCCATCTTCCAGGTTATCGTTTTTGTGGCCCTGGAACTCGTCTTGAAAAACGTTCGCAGCGTGGTGATGTACCCATTAATCTTTTGGATCAAGCATGCAAAGACTTATCACCATAGTCATCCTGGTTTAAGACATGTGGCCGATAAATTGTTATTGAAAAAAGCTAAACAACGTTTCACATCGTGTGATGCCTCAGTGGGTGAAAGGATGGCAGCCCTGATTGTCATGTGTGCTATGAAAGGAAAGTTGATGATGCATTGATATAAACATTGAGGAATGGAGGAGTGAGGAATTGGGATTTGTTTGTATTCTCTTTCTTTTGTCAATTCACTATGACTATGAAATAAAAACAAAGGTTTACCAGAGCACGATGTTTTATTTTATTTTTTATTTTTTTGAAATCATGATGTTGATGGCTGATTTTTCATTTTCACATTTCACACATGATGAATTCACACACTGCCATTTGTCAGTTTGCAATTTACAGTTTTTAAAAATGTTCGTTTCAAGTTTAACGTTTTTGATGATATGAATTTTTCCATTTTGCTGATGATACTTTTTAAACAATGTCCGTTTGATGTTTTTGATTTTTCATATTTCACACATGGCCATTTCCAGTTTTTTTAAATGCCCGTTTTAAGTTTTGCTGTTTTTGGTGATATGGAAACATAGATTTTCCATTTTGCTGTTTTGACTTTTTTCCATTTGGTGTATGTTGAAAGTTGAGATTTGACAATGATGTTGATGCAAGTGCATGACCATGGCGATGCTGCAGTGAGTTTATGGGATTGCGGAAACGTCAAGGTCTACTACTACTGCAGGTAAGACTGTTTTTACAAAAATAATGTCTATTGTCTGCCACATTTTAAAGAAAACAAAACTATTGAAAACAAAATGAGTATATAAGTGACCATTTACTCCCTCCCACCCACCCTACCTCACCGTGTTTGCTCTGGTCATACATACACACCAGCTTTCTCTCTCTCTCTCTCTACTCATACATACACACATGTCTTTGGGGACAAACACAACCACTTTATTTATTCCCAAAAGCACATTCTGGACATGCACACTCATCCCAAAAGAACTTTTTAGTTTGCCATTTATAATTTACATTACAAAAAATAATTAAATACTAGTTATTAAAGTTACTAAAAAGATACTATTACTCATTAAATATTTACAAAAAAACTACAACTTTGTACAGCTTTAAAAGAATCAAACTATTTACCAGTCAAAATTTTTTAAAAAAATAAGGTTGCATAGAACTTTTTTTAAGAGCAAAAGTTCCAAGTGGGCTGCCACTATTTACAAAATCTACTATTTACAATGGCAGAAACCAATATTTACAAAATACTAAATCTACAAGTTACATAAAGCTATGTCCCATAAACGATTAAACAGGGAAATCACACCTCCTCCTCCTTGCGATCATAACCCCGGGGCAGGCTGGTGAGCAGATCATCAGCCCACACACGTTTGTTATCCATGGAGGTGAGGGTGCGTTTTCTCTGTTCCACAAGATACAAATGATGGTTGCTGGATTGTATCCTGCACTGTGTATGAGACATAGCTTTGCCAGTGCGTAAAACCGCTAGATAGTCATCAACACGTAGCGATTTTACCACTGCCCTACCTACACCTTTTGCTATTTTGGCTTCCTTACAGTCTAGTGGGCGGTAAGCATACATTTTTCAGGCCAAACCTACGAAATCCCTCATAATGGATTCACCGCATTCATCTTTTAAAACGCCCATTACCTTCTTGTTTTTGTGGGCAGCTGAAACACGTTGTCAGCGCTATAGCAAGAGGTGTCGAACCAGTCACTATGCTGCCTCATGACGTCATAGGGGTTGCAGTGGTGAATGTGGTAAATGAATGAGTCCGTGTCCATATACAAAAGAGAGACGTCCTCAAAATTGCGTTTGGCAAACTCATAGTGGAATCGATACATGACCGATTTAGAAAAGTCTAAAATGACTTGGCCCAAGTAAATGGGCTTATCCATGGTCACGCTGGTCTTACTCATTTCAATAGTGGCAAAATACTCATCTATAATGTTGATCGATTTAAAATTTGACTTGGCAATGTACCGCCGGGCACCCCAACGCCCCTCCCAGACATTGACCAATTTAATGTCACGGTATTTGCGGACATTCTCCATGGGCTTGCCATAGATGCAGTTGTTCATTAATTTTAAAAAATTAATTTCAAACTGCTGTATTGCCACTTGTCGGTGCTCTGTGTTGAGTCGCATGCATGGCTCAAGCCATGCTTTTTGAGCAAAATAAATACCCCTGTGGATTTTCTTCAACACCAAGCCTTGGGCGAGGCATTGCGCCAACATTTGGATATGTAGCACATACCGATTTTTGTTGTAAAGTGTGCCCATGAGTTTTTCATTTTTCATTTTACTGTCAGGGGGAACCATTTGCTCAAGGCAGAATGGGAAATCGGCATGTTCATCATACAAGGATGATGGATATTCAATATCCACTTCTAGCACATATCCACGGCCTGTCTCTTGGCTAGCCATATTCACATCAAATTCTGACACTTGTTTGTCTGTCAGCCAAGCAAACTCCCCATAGGGCACAGGCTGACTCATGGCGTAACCGTACAAATTATTCACGTCATAGTACATTAAGTACGATTCTTGTTTGTCTGGTGAATAATCAGGCATGTAGACATTCTTCGCTTCGGCATGGCGTTGGTTAAGCGACACAAAGCCGCCACGAATGCCCTTTTCAAAAAATAGAACCATGTCTACATCAGTGAGTAAATCCAATTCCACTTGAGTGTATGTCAAAGCGGCATCAAACGAGAGCCCAGGACTCGTATAATAGTGAGCCGTGTCAAGACCGTAAATGTGTTGACACAACTCACGGAATTTTTCAAACACATCGGTGAGCAACAATACATCCAGTTTTAGGTAATGCAAAGCATATTCACTTAGCGTCTTAATGCCAAACACTCGCCAAACATGACATGCATGTGCATAGTCTTCATCGGAAACGGTACTGCGTGTTAGTTTCGAGTAAAATTTCTCTTGTGGTGGAAGTTTTCTTTGCTTTAACACGTCCCAGCTGTTGCAGAAATCATACGGGAATATACCTTTCCGAATGCACAATTGAAATTGCTCAGGATCATTAAAACGCATTCTAGTATTGTTTAATTCCTCCTCATTCAAACCATTCACAAGGCTGTCTAGCGAGGATGCCATAAACTTAAAGGAATCCAAAAATCGAATGCTAAAGTCGCCCAACCACCATGTCAGGGCCGTAAAACGGTCATGGTTTTGGGGAAAAATGGTAAACGAGCCCTTGTTGACATGACCCAATTCACGAATCAAAAACTGAATATCATAATTCGCGAGATTGTGGAAAAAGACACTGATGAAACGAGGAGCTGGAAAGTTCAAGTTACATTTACTATGCGCAGCTCCACGAAATTCCCCAGTTAGTGCGAGTGATCACGAACGGTGTCTTCAGCACTGATCAGTGGCTTTTCGCACATATGGCATGTCGTGGCATGCTCATACCACTGCTGCTGTTCTGGAGATAGGCTCATGGGTACTGGGTGGTCCAGTAGTTCCTGTAAATGGTCGGCCAACTTGACAAGTTCATCCAAAAACCATCTGGCACAATCTGGCCCCTCACGGTATTTGTAAACTGATTGTGTGGGGTCATAGGCACACACCACATTAAATCCTATGACAAAGGGTTCATGTTTTTAAATGGGTGTGGTTGAGCTTATGGTGGGATCTGGTTCACATCCCGCCATGGGTGTAGTGAGAGCTTCAATATCTGCGTATACCACATAGGGAACAGTGTCACGCTTATGAATGTCCTTAAACTTTAACACAGCCTTGTCCCCTTGTGGCAATATCAATCTCACCGCTTCCTGAGTAACACAATCTACCCTATGATGTTCCAAAAGCGTAGGGGTTGTAAAATATTGCAAGCATCGATCACAAATATGTTTTACACCAGCGTGCTTAGACACTTGTCTGCTTAGCAATCTAATCAAGCGTTTAATGAGGCAATAGTGATTCACGTCTCCTACAGATAAATATAAAAGATGAATGTTATGTCGTTTCGGTTCTTTTGTGGCATAAAGAGGACCTACAATCTCATCACCATCAAGGCCATACACCATGAACGAAAAGTCATGGTTGTCTTGTTCAATCCTATGGGTCTCGGTTAAGTCCATAGGGAACGATACTCGAGTTAAATTTAATGTTTGTTTCAATTCTTCAAACTTGGCCTTGTACTTTCCTGGCCGAGAACCATTATAGTCTTGTGCTGGCTGCAAATACGCGGCCACAGACCACAGGAAGAAATCATTGTCACGATTCTTTATATTGACCACAGCCTTTTTCGAAACTATGGCTGGTGGTGTTTCAATAAAGCTAGACCCAGCATTCAACGGGTTGAATTGACAAATGTTGATTTGCAAATGATGAATTTTGTCTAACGCTAAACCACTGGGTCCTTGTTGCAGTGTATCAAATTTTGATAGCAAGGCATTCACCACATGGCTTTGATACCACTCGTTCAGATTATCGGCTATCAAAAGCTCTTGCATTTTACTGCAAATATAAAATGTCTCTTTATGCTCTACGTCCTTCTTTTTATATATGAAATCGCACACCAGTTCTGTATTCACCTTTAAAGCCGTATGCAACTGTTGCGCTATACAAATTTCAATTTTAAAAATGTCAAAACAAGATTCTAACAAATCTTTGGGAATCAAACTTTTTCTAACATTGACCACACGACCAGAGCACACACGCGATTTGAAACAACTGTTTAGGGGTTCCCAAGTTAACGTTTCCGCAGCAGTAAAAGACATTATTTTGAAAGAACACTCTCACCTGAGTTTTTACTGTAGACTGCTTGACAATGGTTCCACTCTAAAGCCACTTGGTTTTCAGCTGTTGTGGCTAAAGCAGTAGAGTTTTTTATCTCCAAATATCTAAAAAACAAATAAAATAAAATAAAATAAACCACCATAAGTATATCAATTCCATATAGTTTATGTACATCATAAACAAAACAAAATCACACAGGTTATATATTAAAAACAAATCTCACCTTGACGTGTAATGCTTTGCTTTATTCCCGTCTCGTGGGCTAGTGTGGTAACGGTTTCCTTTTCTAGCTGTCTGTCTTTCTCTTTTTTTCAATCTCTTTCCCACAGACACACAACAGGTAGGCTATACGCGTTATCTACAAACAAATAAATAAACATTTAATTATAAATTTAACACTCAATAAATAATTGCATGTAGATATATATAAATCAATAAATATATAAATAAATACCTACCCCACAAAAAGGTTAAGTATTTTCCACCAACACCAAAATTGTTAAACAAGACCAGGTGTTTCACGCAACGCAGTGTGTTCAAAGGTAGTCACCCAAGTGAGAGTGGAAATGATAACGACATGTCTTTATATGCTACGTTGCATGTATAATCATTTTTCCCACGCTTTGAACATTCTGTTATCATGCACGTGGACAGCCAACGCCCAAGATGAACACCTGTGGCAGATCAAATTTCGCATGAACTTGCATTTTGTCACGTACGAAGCAAACAGGATGTAACTGGTTTAGCGTACATGTCATCTCACACGTGTATGCATGCATTTCGCTCTTCCCTGCCACCACGACGGTCAGATTATTTCACCATCAAGTGTTCTCTGCGTCTTTGTCATTTTCCATTGCACCTGTTGTCAAGTCAGATCAGCGCATTCCAATAAGCTCAAATGACATTCACCTCCTGCTCCTCTGCAAGTTTGTTTTCTCTACTCGCTTCGACCAACATAGAACCAAGTTCTCATCACCGTTTACACGCTAAAGATCATCTTCGGGGGGTAAAATATCAGAAAAAAGGCACCCTCGCTCTGTCATAAACCGACCCGTCGAAATAGCGATTGATCTATTGAGCACAGCCACCGTGGTCAGCGACAGGTTCGTTGAAACACACACCCAGCAGTATCGTCTCTCTCAACCACCACGCTTCATGAACATTATAAACAGGTATCGGAAAATATTTTTTTTTCAACATGTATGGCGTTAGGCCCTTTTGTCAAAATGTCAAACATAGTTTCTAAAAGGGGGCGTGAGCCCGAGTCCTAGGACACCTCGTACACGTCTCTAGCGTTATTGGTTCGTTAGAAATCAGCAAAAATCACAAAAAACACTTGTTTACCCCAAAATCGAGTTTCCAATTTTCTTTAAAAAATATAACGAGTGGTCCATAGCAAAGAGGACGTCACCCCGAGTCCTTGGACTCGTCGTACACGCCTCTGGCATCATTGGTTCGCGAGATATAACAAAAGGTTTAAAATCACGGTTTTACCCAAAAAACACCATGTTTCCAGATTTTCACCTTTTCGACACCTACATTTCCGTAAAGAGCACAACGAGACTAAGAAAACGAATCAAAGCACGCCCTCCTAGCATGACTCCTTCCATTCCAAGGTCGCAGGGGCTCACAACTTCCCAAGTGTAGCAGCTCCCCTTACCACACTACTGTCAGGTTTTTATCCTAGAGACTTGAAATTTATTTTGGAGGTAGAGGGCGAAGGGACCATTGATTTACGTCAAACAATTTTTTTGTAGAATTGCTAGTTTCCAAAATATAGGATTTTCAAAATTCGAGGGTTTTCAAAAAAACATAAAAAATATAAAAGTTTTATTACAAAAAATAAAAGTCATAAAGACCATTCGTTTGAGCCATCGCACAACGTTATATCATGTTTGGTTTTCAAACTATCACCTACTTTCGAAAACAAAAATTTTCAAAAAAAAATATAACGAGTGGTCCATAGGAAAGAGGACGTCAGCTTGAGTCCAATGACACCTCATTTGTCAACATCCGACCATGCGTTCAAGAGATATTAATTATTTAACATGGCTGAGGCTTAGTAGTGGGGCAAGGAGGGTTCTGGAGTGAAGTAGAAGCACCACTACTCCACTACTAATTCTAGATCCAAAGAGCGGATTTCTATCGACAGGGAATTGAAACATTGGTAGAATGTTTAGACCATTGTTGACAGAGACTGGTGTCTGTGTCTCTTTGTACTGTACGGCATCCCCCTCACCCATTAAGAATCAATTTGTCTGCTATAATCATGTCCAACCTACTTTTTGAATGTCATGTGTACAAACATACAAGAGCAGTTGTTGATAAACACCATGCCATTCATCACTGGGTCCTGTACAGGACACTTTGGACTGTAGGTGTTTTCCAGCGTTGTAAGTTGAACTCTTCGGCTTCGTAAGGGATATCAAATGTTCTTAGATATTTATCGAATTGCCATTGAGGTTGGTTGATTCCTTTCCCTTCCAGAGGTGGTTTACTGTAAGCCACATTATGCAGATGATGTGGCCAGCAAGTTGCAATCGACGCAAAGCTGAGTTACAGGTGTCGGCTGACATATTGACTCTGATCTTCGGGATGGTTCTCAATTTGTATTATAATCAAGATATGAGATGCTAATCATTTATGGAAAACATTTAGTCGTTCAATCACCCTCATTTGGAATTTACATGTCTCACGGGCGTATATTATATTTGGTGTCACAATGCTCTTGACGAGTTGTATTTCTGTGGTGATACTTACTACTGCAGTTGATCAAATTAAGCTCATGTAATTAAATAAGGATGATGTCATAACATTTCTATAGTTGCCATCTCTTTCAGTGCTTCCGGTAATATAAATAATACTACCGAGATATGTAAATTGTAGTATTTGCTCTATGGCAGAGGTTATCAAACTTTTCAGTTGACACCCCTTGGGAAGAAATTGAAAATTTTACGTACGTCTTCCGAATTATGAAATTAAAAAAAACAGGAAATATGATACAAACTTTTATATTTTAATTAAAATATATTAAAATTGAAAGGCTCTTAAGCTCCACCCCTAGTTATCCCGTTTCTATGGGATCGGGTATCAGCTTGAGATAAGTCTCGATGTTGCAATGGTTTTTGTACTCGGATGTATTTCCTGACGCCTAGCTCATGAGAGGAATTAATGTGGCTGAAGATCATTGAAACTGGGTACGAATTTGGAAGAAAGCGGCCGTGACCTATTGAAAGATACCGTCCCAACATTGCCTGGAGTTGTAAACGGGAAACCACGGAAAACCATTTCAAGGGCAGCCAATGGTGGGGTGTGAATCTACCCGTCTCTTGAGTCCGAACAGCTTGGTCTCATGGCACTGCGCTTTAGCGCTTGTAGCCATCTTGATTTGTAAGTTGTAAAATTGTAATATACATGACGCGTTAAACATAGTTAAAATAACGAAGATTGGAGATATCGTTTGCGTAGCCAGTTTTGACAACCCTTCATCTAAATTTTTTCAGGCATGTTTGAGTTCAAAACCTAGCTACTTTGCTGGAAACAATCCATCTATAATGATATGTTATTATTGTTATTTCAGATAACAGTGCTCATTTCGGCTGACAAACTGGTTTGGTTCACAACATGATATAAGATTTGAAAGTCATTAATAATCCCGAAGTTTCAAATTAATTTTATAATTTGAATTAGTTGGAACTGAATATTTACTATTCTAAAATGTATACGGAGATAGTGTATAGAGACTAAAGAATAGAAAAGGCATATCAATTGAAGAAAATTACTGAGCATTGTATTATTAAAAAAAAGCGTCTGTGGGCCCATAACGCATTGGTTTGGACCCTACTTACAGAAACCCTGATCTACGGTTTGCATGGGCTACTCCAATCTGCAGGAGATTGATATGTTCAGTACTTGCACTATTCTTATAGCTTCAGTGCCAAAGTTGTTGGTCACTCCTTGCAAGACCACCTTTGTTTCAAGTACCAAGATCTACTAATGTTGAACGATTTGCTTTCCATGGAATGTTTGCGGTAGAAATTATTCGTATCTCTTCACACGTAAAGAAGAAACGAGGAATGTTATAACATTCATTCCTGTCGTACTCCTGAATTAATGTTATAGAGATCCGCATTACCAGTTTCAGTCTGTGGTAGACAGAAGCTAGAGTTCTGACAAAGCCCTAGTGATGTTCCATGATTTTCTCTGAATCAAACGCCTTTATAAAATCTATGAAGTTAGTACACATAGCTTCTAAAATTCGACGCATGTTCGCAAAAAATTCTTTATTAAGTATCTTGTAAATTAGCACTGATAAACAAATAAACCATCAATTCAATTCTTGTAACACTCCTTTCGTGTTATTGGTACAAAGTTGACGACTGATGATTTAACTATTAATCTGTCTTATATACTGTATGGATTGTAGAAGACACACTCATGAGAGAAGAATAAACACAGTATTAAATAACTACTTGAATTCCAACTAAAACACAATTCTAACTTTATACTAGACATGATATTATGAATGGAAATTTTAATGTTTTACTATGCAGAAGAGAGCAGATAACAGGATGACTGTAAGAACGTTCTATTTGAAATTGCCAACCGTTCAAGAGCGAGAAGAAATAATTTTCTTTCAGCTCTGTTAACATCACAGGGAAATGGTACGTAAACCAGCCAGAGAGGGTTATTACACTAGAAAGGACTGGCCGCGTGGCTCAGCAGTAACGTTCTCGCCTTCTGTGCCCAAGGTTGCAGGATAGAAACCTGGTGTAGTCAGTTGGCATTTGAGGGTGCGCAAATGCGAGGGAGCCATGTCAGTAGATTTAGTGGCACGTTAAATATCCCCTTCGGAACAAAAGTCTAGAAACCCGGCTAAAAAGGACGTAAAACCGATAACATTATTAGTATCATTATACACCAGAAAGGGCTAGTACATGGCAGAAAAGATCACAAGGAATGTCTCTTTCACTGAAGCGTAACTCTCCAATATTTTGTCAGATGGAACATTATTATAGTCAGCTCGTCAGTGGTTTAATATTGTTTTGGATTTCAGGTGCTGTCAAGTGCAATTACGAATATACCGGATGAGAACAAACTGGAAGTGAAATCTACATGCATTAACCCTAAGGCACTTACTCTTCAACAATTGTATGGGGTACACGATCCCGTATCGTGCGAATGGAGAGATGGAGTGGTGCCCCATACCTTCAGGTGAGTTTCTTCACCATTTTTCATTAGTTCTCAATCGGTGTTTACTATAAATTCAATCTTGTCTGTCTGTCTGTCTGTTAGGTAGTCAGCCCGAAGGCTGGTTGGATCCTCAAAAAGCACCGTCGTTAGGTTATGTGGGTAGATACCCACAATCTTAAAGTCGGTAAATGTGTTTGTTTATTTTTCTGCGCTAATGTAAACACATACCAGGTAGACCAAGAAATATTTATCATATTTTATGCTTCTACGTGGTGAAAGATTTCTGCGTAAGAGGCCAGCATTACAGTAAGAATACTGAAGTGGTGGTGGATAGAATTCCCTTAATCCTCAGTGTTGACCAATAGCAGTAGTCCGACTTCCTGCAGGTGTCAGCACATTTCCGTGCAAAAGTTACTGAATATTGATATTCTACAGAATCTATTTGCGGGAATCTAGTAATAATAATTTTAATTGGTTTACACCCTTCGAACGGCTGTGACTGAAGAAATTTTGGGGTGTCAAAACTTTACTTAGAAGGGTGTTCCTAACGCGACAGTAGTCTGACACGCTTCTCTTACATTTAATCGCTCATACATGTCTACAGGCTTTAAATCTTGGGCACAAGAAGAGCACACCTCATTGGCTTGAACCACTGATCATCACTGAGAATTAAGGGAATTCTATCCACCACAACTTCAGCATTCTTACTATAATGCTGGCCTCTTACGCAGAAATGTTTCACCACGTAGAAGCATAAACTATGATAAACTAGCAACCCGACCCGGCTTCGCCCGGGAACAGTTATGAATGCATTACGTGATAAGCGCTTTTTTTTTTCAATGTCAATGAACAACGACCAATATCCGTTTTACGTCTCGGCATGGTGGGTTGAAATCACTGACTGAACTATTAATTATATTGTCATGGAGATGCATGTGCTAGAAATTCTTGTCAGACGTAATTTAAGAATGGCGAGGTGCATGAAACACAAATCCCCCTTCCGTCCAATCTTAACTTGACTGTGCTTTTTGCGGAACGAAATGTTCACAGGCGAAATGAAGAAAAGCCGAGTTGCACTTCCAGGGAAACTCCAAACACAACCACTCTTCTCTAAAGTTTTTAACTCAGCACAACTCGACAGTTTGCTGCTGGTTGTATCTGAGGCAATAAGCTCGTCCGCTATCTAAGCTGTAACTGGGGTGATAGACTCGCACTAGCTAGCTCGTTAACTCTTTTCTCAGTAACTGTTTGTTGGAAGAAATGAACACGTAAAAACACTTATAGTAGGCGATGTATTGAAGATAGAGATATGCTCTCCTGAACTTTTTTGTAGAACTTTTCATGCTGAACAATGCTTACACTCATAGTATATAGATATTTTTAACGGTTTGCCCAGCGTAAGCTTAAAATGCGCACGGACGCTAGTTTTTTTCGACTTTTTCATTGAAATCGTTAGTGCTTGACTTCCTTTTGTCATAAATAAATTATTTTCTACAGGTTTCTACAGAAACCTTCGAGATATCCTTTACAGCATGGTGAAAACCGCATCAAAATCCATTCAGTGGTTCACGAGATTCCAATATCAACGAAATTCCCCTGAAGCTAAACGCAAATTGTTTGGTAAGCTCTATGTTTCTCTCTTTGTTTGCATGGTTACTGGCGCAATCCATTTGGAACTAGTAACGAATGCCTCTACTTCTTACTTTTTATCAGCTGTCTCTCGCTTCGCTGCTAGGCGTGGTGTTCCTTCAGAGATGTTCTATGATAACGCTTCCACCTTTCAGGGCGCAGCGTCCTTGTGGAAGAAAGCTCTCACATCTTCTCCTGCCATGGAACAGATCTCTAATTTTTCCTATTCAAAGGGTTTCAAATGGCGTTTTATACCTCCCTACGCTCCTCATCACGGTGGTAGGTGGGAATCCTGCGTACAGCTCACTAAACGTCATTTAAGAAAGGTTTTAGGTATTCGCATTCTGACTTATGAAGAATTTAATTCACTGTCCGTTCTGATTGAAGGTGTTGTTAATTCTCGCCCTTTAACTCCGCTTTCCAATGACCCTGATGACCTGCTTCCACTCACACCTGGTCACTTCCTTATAGGCACTTCTCTTTCTGCTCCTCCTCCCCTTTCCAGATCTTACAGGGATTCTAATCTACCTATTGTTTGGCGTATACTTGAAGCCCTTCGCAATTCTTTCTGGAAAAGGTGGAACTTGGAATATTTAACTTCCTTGCAACGGAGACAGAAGTGGTTTCTTTCCAGTCCCGACATCAAAGTGGGGGACTTGGTCCTGGTCAGGGATGTTTCTCCTCCCCTGGTCTGGATTTCCGGTAGAGTGACCGAGTGTTATCCTGGAAGGGATGGGAGAGTCAGGGTGGCCAGAATCTTGACCACTAACGGTCAGATAACAAGACCACTGTCTTTAATTGCTCCATTACCTTTAAATGTTTAATTGTTTTCCTGCTCTCTGTTGGTGTTTGCCCCTCCCAGCTTGGTGTATTCTTGGAATACACGGTAAGGTAGAGTATTTTTTTTAATGCTCTTTGCTTGTTCATTCCTTCCTTTTTCTCAAACACCAACAGTGATCTCCTATGTTCTCTTTGCTGTTTAGGGTTCTCATGTTATTCGTGAGTCTGTTCTAGATATATATCTTCCATGCCTCACCTAGCGTCATCTAGCAGCGAATCTCTGAAGTTCCTCAATTCTTCCCGGTGCAAGAGGACTTCCTTATCAATCTGGCCACCAGATCTCGTCGCCATCGCCAGCTATCATCTCCGTGATCAAGAGAACTTCGTCTACTTTTTCACCCTCCAGGCTGCGATAGTGTCGCCTACTATCAACTCTTTGAAGACCATCTCATCAAGAAAATTAACTTTTCAATGTTGGTTATGCTTATTTGTTTTCCTTTTGTCTCCCACCCCCACTCTTCTCCCTTTCCTTGTCCCTCTGCGCGTCGCTGAGTGGGTCTCACTTGCACGTCGGCCCTCGACTTAGTCAGTCAAGGCTCAACTAGAGCCAGCCTCCTGAATCAAAGAGGCATTCTTTAGATTCCACGCCATGTTGGAACTTTAATCGTCAAAGGGAACTTCACCATCGCCATGCAGCAAAGATAAGTACAGACTTCAGGTTTTAACCTCATCTTCATAGGTTTTAATATCTACATGCATTTAGTAATCATTTATAGGTAGTGTGAGATTACTTATTTCTGGCAATAATCATCCTTCGCGGGATTTTCCATATTGAGCTTTGTCTGTCTAAGCCAATCTTCGTAAAAAGCAACACTTCTTATGCTTGTTAAATGAGAAATCTTCTCACAACGTGGGAATTACCCACTGTCTATAAAATATTAAGCTCGTTCCACCGCTGGAATAACTTTGGCCCTATTCTTCTATTAGGATCGTTCTGGAACCTGCCAGTATCTGCACTCTATCTACAAGTCGTGCCGTCATGTATTTTCCACTCACTTGTGGGAATACTATTTATAAATGAGGAATCTTCCTTATAAATTACTGCTCAATAGCTAATGTTCCTTCCTCCGTTGGAATTTTCTCTGGCGTATTTAATGATAATCTACAACCTTCTCAAGCAATAGACTTTCGCCTACCTAGTGCAACTAGTCATTTTCCATAATTGCAATAACTTTCTTTGCCATAAACCTTTGCGCTACTACAGTGAACTTTTCATCCATTTCAACAGACTATAGTGAAAAACAGTGTTCTTTCAGTATTTCTTCCGCGTCGCGATCGTCCGATTATTATAAATACGGCCATGAACATTTACCTTCCATCCCAGTTGATCTTTCCTAAACCCCTTACTAACAAACCATAATAAAATTGTTACTTTAGGTCTTTCTCAATGAGGTCTCACGCTATAGACGTGCCCTCCCACTTTTGCTTACATATCATTAATTAATTTCTGTATAACTACGGGTTTTGTACACGTTTCTAATTATCTTGTTTCCCCCTTCTAAATAGGGAATACAATTCTTTCAACTCATAAGTGGGTTATTTCTAGGTTTCACGAAAGGGAAGCTTGCCCCATTTGTCTCGTGATTCCCACTTAAACATAGGAGGTCTAGAACCTTCTTTTGACTTTCTCTTCAGGTTTCACAGTAAGTGACCTGAACCCTTTTGTGTAATCACTAAAATTAATTCTGCTTCAATACAAGAAATTATAGGAACTTCTCTTTTATTCTACCTGCTTTTTGTTGTTGTTACTTTCGAATTTGTTACTCTTTTCAAGATATTTACCCAGAATTTCTTAAAGTACACACCTTGTACTCGATTTATTGTCAAACTTTAATCACTTTAATTGTTCTTAACTTTTGTACTTTATCCTCTCTATTTTAAAATCTTGCGAGGATTTTGAAACCAATAGAATTGTTAATTGCCTGGCGCAAACTTTAGATGTTTTTTCGGAGGTCTGCGACCCCAAATTGTTAACAAAATTGAAAATATATCTTTGTTAAATTCATCAAATTCTTTTGAATTGTTAAATAAATTAAGAGTTCCTTTTCGCTTTTTCATTTTTCTAATACTACAGTTAGGCAAGATCCTGTCTTTCCTGACTCTTCCTAGGTCCATGCCCTTGTTAATGCAAATAAATCTTGTGATAGGGTTTTCACCACTTGTTGCATTTGAGCAAGAACTCTTAGTGGTTATCTTGGTAAAGTCTCTCTTAGCTTTAATAGCTAATTCTAACTGGCCATTAAAGCAAGTACAGCTCGCTACGCCAGCTTCCTGCTTGTGGAGATCCTCTCCCAAAAACTTATGGTTGGTTTTCCAAACGATAAGTGTTTCTCTTTGCCTAAACTTTTAGTCGGCTCCTTGCTGGGTAAAAGCTTAGCCATTTCCAAATGCAACCATTGGTTCACTTACCAAAATTATTCCCAAAGGTATAATTCTTTTATCACTATCCTTCTTGGAAGCACTTGGTCGCCTTTTAGGAACTCTGCAACTTCTAAAACTGGAAATATCAAAACCGATTCAAATTATTGGCATTTTTCGAATCACTTATTCAAAAACTAATTCCTTTGAACAGACATACAATAAGTCTGTTACTCTTTGTCTTGCCAGACCATCACCCTTCCCCATAGTAAGCATAAGTATGCTTGAGAGGGAATACTCTAAAGCCACTCTCTCGCAAACCGCCCAAGTTCCAGCTGCGTCTCCCGTTAGCTTTGCCCAGGTCCCTACTCACTTTAGGGATCGGAGAGCTGATTTGCAGTGGTAACCGCCTTTGAGTGCATTTAAAGATAAATTTATAACTTTTGTGGGACTCTCCTCCTATTTTCCATCCTTTTTCTCCCGTCCGAAACCCACCTCCTTTTCTTTATCATCTTCCCTTGGTGGTTAGGTTATTCCTCAGCCAATAATCTACCCAAAATTTGGTCCCAGAAACCCGGGAGAGTCCATTTGTCATTTGTTATTCTTTTTCAAAGTTTATTTGACAATACCTTGCAAATTATTAATACCTGCTTTGAAACTTTCAGCTATAACTAAATAGTGCAAAGCCTGTGAAGGGGAAAGAGGCTGCTCCTGTCTCCTTTGGTGTGTCCCTTTCTTTCAACTTATTTCCTGCTGCCAGCCTGACAGCATTTCCAAGGTTCCACAGTTTCGTGAGTTATATTTTAATCTATTTACCTTGTCATATCTCCTACTGAAAGGGATAAGGATGAAAAACTTACTTCTAAACGAGCATCCTATAAAGGACAAATTACCCGATTCAGAAAATACATCCCTCAGAAGCTCAATTAGACTTGTTAAAATATCGTGTAAGGGATTTTGAACGTTCATATGAAAATTATTGCAACATCCAAACTGAAATAGAAACTTGTATGCTGAATCAAACCGAAGATCGAGTCGAAGTAGAAAACCTATATTACGAAGGTATAGGTTCTGCTTTCAAAATAATACGCCAACTCGAAGAGGAGCAGAAAAAGGACGCTTCTGTTCTTGGTTCCCTTCACGAACCACAAACTTCTTTCCGCGATAGTACTCACAAGCCCAAGCCAATTCTACCTAAAATTGATTTACCCCACTTCTCTGGAGACAAATCTACTTGGGATTCTTTCTATGAATTATTTTGCTGTCTTGTTCATGACAATGAAGACATTCAAGTCATCTACAAGTTTCAATACTTGAGATCTATCCCTCGAGGTCAAGCTCTGCAGTTAGTTGAAGCACTCCCTTTAAGTGCCGAAAATTACCCCATTGCCTTTAACTTATTAAAAGAAAGATACGGTAATTTACGGTTACGAATTCAACGCCATATGAAGTCTCTATTTAACCTACCTGCGTCACAGCACAATGACGACACTAGTTTGCGTACTCTCATTGATACTACTCAGCTTCATGTTAAAGCTCTGTCCAAATTAGATCAACCCACTGAACACTGGGATACTTTTCTAATACATTTAGTGGTTTCTAAAGTTGATGTTGCTACTGTCAAAGCTTGGGAAATTGAACTTTCTAGAGAAGACGATTACTCTTACGAGCATTTAGTCACTTTCATAAATGCTAGATGCCAACTCTTAACCGCTTTAGCTAATCAAAGTGAACCCTCATCTCCGAGTTCTAAATTTGAATTAATGTCTATCAAACCTAAAAGCGAACGCTTAGCGTCTAGTACCCAAAAACCTGGGTCCAGCTCATCTAAATTAAAGCCAAACACCACTGGTTACCCAACTAGGTCTAGTGAACGCCGTATTGCTAGCTCTCTAGTTTTAAACACTCAAAGCGAACCTCGCAAGAGTTTAAATGAACCATTAAAGTGCATACTTTGTAAAGATTCCCATGCCTTATATCTCTGTAAATCCTTTAAAGAACTGTCAGTCGACGACAGAGGAAAATTAGTTTCCCAAAACAAACATTGCTTCAACTGCCTAGCGCCCACTCATTCTGCTTCAATTTGCAAGTCCACAAGACTTTGCTTCCATTGTGAAAAAGCTCATCACACATTACTACATCGTCATGATCAGGCAAGGTCATCGACAGCATCTACTTCTCAGAAAAGTGATAATGCTAACAGTTCCAGTGCTTCATCGTACATTCAAAATGCCAAGTCCATTCGTAGTGCCCAAGTATTGCTGTCCACTGTCCAAATCGAAGTTCAGGATAACTCTGGCAACTGGGTCCGTGCACGCGGTCTTCTCGATTCAGCGGCAACTCATGATTTTGTGTCTAATTCTTTGATCAGAAAACTAGGCCTACCTGTAAACCCTACTTCTATTAACGTGTCGGGCATCAACAGCTCAAAATCGCAAGCTTTACAGTTCTCAAAGCTAACCATAAGAGATATTTGTCACAGAAACAACTTTCTCAAAATGAATTGTCTAATTCTCAATAGCATTGGAGAAGACACTCCAAGTCACTCTGTAGATATTTCAGGTTTAAACATTCCCTCACATTTAAGGCTAGCCGATCCTTTGTTTAACATACAAAACCCCATTGACATTCTCTTCAGTGCCAATGTTTTCTGGAATTGCCTTCGTAAACAGGTTCGCAAGTTATCCTCAAACGTGGTCGCCAGAGACACTAATTTTGGATGGATCGTCACCGATCAACTTCCCCATTATCCTCCCCAACCCGCATCGCAATGTTACTTCGCCAATACTGATCTGGAACAGTTTTGGAGACTCGAAAGCGTTGATCCTCCAAACGTGACTTCTTCAGAAAATGAATTCTGTGAGCAACTTTTTCTGAACACCACCACTCGCTCTTCTGATGGTCGGTTCATTGTTCAAATGCCAAGATTACATAATCCCCCTAAACCTATTAACTCTCAACCCAAAGCTAGAAAAGCTCTCTTTGCTATCGAGAACAAATTCAAGAAAGAACCTCTCGTTAAACAGCAGTACACCGATTTCATGGATGAGTATGAAAGCTTAGATCACATGGAAGTTGTTAACAAATCTGATGATGAATTGCACCCCCCAATTGAAACGGTTTTCTTAAATCATCATCCCGTGTCGAAAAATCCTCTTGTAAAGGAGGATAAAATCCGAGTTGTTTTCAATGGTTCATCACCTGACGTTAATGGCAACAGCCTTAACGATACTCTATACTCTGGTCCTGCTATTCAGTCAGATCTATCTGCTATACTCTTAAACTTTCGATTATTTCCCATAGCTGTTATAGCGGATATAAAACAGATGGACCGCCAAGTTTTAATTCAGCCTGAACAACGAGATCTCCAAAGAATCTTGTGGCGCGACGAAATCAGTAAGCCCATTAAGGTATTTCATTTAAAAACAGTTACTTATGGCTTAAAACCTTCCGCTTTCCTTGCTATCCGATCCCAACACTTGTTAGCCTCTCAAGATGGTCATTTATTTGATTCTAAAGCTTCTGAAGCACTAACCACGTCATTCTATGTTGACGATTATTTGCAGTCCTTCCCACTCTGGAGGAAGCTTCTTTCGTGTCTTTAGAACTTCAGGCATTGCTAAGGAATGGAGGTTTCCCACTTCATAAGTGGAATTCCAACTCCCCTGAGTTTCTCGCCCAGTTTCCTATTGAAGACGTAGATCCCTCCTCTGTCGAAATTTGTGAAAACTCCGAATCCATAAAAACACTTGGAGTTCATTGGTGCACTAGCACTGACACTCTCATCTATAAAGTATCGCTCGCCGAAGAGCTCCCTAACACAAAAAGACAGATTCTCTCTGAAATTGCAAAAATTTTTGATCCGCTTCAATTTCTTGCCCCAGTTATCGTTATAGCCAAACTTTTCATGCAAGAGCTGTGGTCGCTCAAATGTGAATGGGATGACACTGTTCCCCTTTCTTTTCTTAACCGATGGCTTTCTTTTCGTAGCAATTTGCTTGATCTTTCCCTTATTGAAATTCCTAGGAATTTAAATAACGCTCATTCTAATGCATCTTTTTTCCTTCATGTGTTCGCGGACAGTTCCGAAAAAGCTTATGGTTGCTGTGCATATTTGGTTTATCGCGGTCCATTAAATGGATCTTCAGTTTCCAACCTTGTTTGTGCCAAATCGAAGGTAGCTCCTCATAAAACTATCACTTTGCCTAGGCTTGAATTGTGTGCTGCACTCATAGCTGCAGAACATGTTAAGAAATTACGGGAAGTATTAAAAGTCGAATTCTCGCAAATCTATCTCTGGAGCGATTCCATGATCACCCTTTCTTGGATCGCCAAGAACCCCGCTCACTGGCAAACTTTTGTTGCAAACAGGGTTTCCAAAATTCAAACTCTTTCTTCGGGATGTCAATGGAGGCATGCGCCCAGTGCTGATAACCCAGCCGACATTATCTCTCGTGGATGCTTACCCTCTCAATTGGCAGCTTCCCAGTTGTACTGGCATGGGCCCTCGTGGTTAATCGAAGACTCTTCTTCTTGGCCTTCCAAACATCCAGCTACAAACTCCAACTTGCCTGACGCTAAAGTATCTTTATCTACTGCTTCGTGTCTTGTCTCCAACGTTTCTCATCCCTTGTTGTCCCGCTATTCTTCCTTTCATAAACTAATTCGAATTGTCGCCTATCTTCTTAGATGGAAATTTCTTGTGGTTGACCAACCTCTTCTCCCCAAACCACACCTTACCAATCATGAATTGAATCCCACTACCATTAAGGTTTTACAACTGACACAGCAAGAAGCCTTTTCTTCTGAATTGTCTTTACTTTCTTCTAAAAGGGATCTTCCCAAATCCAGTCGTCTTCGTGCTTTGACCCCGTTCCTTGATGACAATGGGTTACTTAGGGTAGGTGGTAGGCTCTCTCAATCTTTGCTCTCTGAGGACAAAAATCATCCCGTTATTTTGCCTTCTAAACATCACGTAACTTCCTTAATTATACGTGACTTTCATTATCGCAATCTGCATGTTGGTACACGCACTCTGCTATGCCTCTTAAGGGAAAAGTACTGGATTATAAATGGAATTCACGAAGTTTCCTCTGTAATTCACAAGTGCATTCCTTGCTTCAAAGCGAAACCTAAAATCAATACTCAATTAATGAGCGATCTGCCTTCTTTTCGCTCTTCTCCTATACGCCCATTTGCTCTAACTGGTGTGGACTATATGGGTCCGTTCCAATATCAACGAAATTCCCCTGAAGCTAAACGCAAATTGTTTGGTAAGCTCTATGTTTCTCTCTTTGTTTGCATGGTTACTGGCGCAATCCATTTGGAACTAGTAACGAATGCCTCTACTTCTTACTTTTTATCAGCTGTCTCTCGCTTCGCTGCTAGGCGTGGTGTTCCTTCAGAGATGTTCTATGATAACGCTTCCACCTTTCAGGGCGCAGCGTCCTTGTGGAAGAAAGCTCTCACATCTTCTCCTGCCATGGAACAGATCTCTAATTTTTCCTATTCAAAGGGTTTCAAATGGCGTTTTATACCTCCCTACGCTCCTCATCACGGTGGTAGGTGGGAATCCTGCGTACAGCTCACTAAACGTCATTTAAGAAAGGTTTTAGGTATTCGCATTCTGACTTATGAAGAATTTAATTCACTGTCCGTTCTGATTGAAGGTGTTGTTAATTCTCGCCCTTTAACTCCGCTTTCCAATGACCCTGATGACCTGCTTCCACTCACACCTGGTCACTTCCTTATAGGCACTTCTCTTTCTGCTCCTCCTCCCCTTTCCAGATCTTACAGGGATTCTAATCTACCTATTGTTTGGCGTATACTTGAAGCCCTTCGCAATTCTTTCTGGAAGAGGTGGAACTTGGAATATTTAACTTCCTTGCAACGGAGACAGAAGTGGTTTCTTTCCAGTCCCGACATCAAAGTGGGGGACTTGGTCCTGGTCAGGGATGTTTCTCCTCCCCTGGTCTGGATTTCCGGTAGAGTGACCGAGTGTTATCCTGGAAGGGATGGGAGAGTCAGGGTGGCCAGAATCTTGACCACTAACGGTCAGATAACAAGACCACTGTCTTTAATTGCTCCATTACCTTTAAATGTTTAATTGTTTTCCTGCTCTCTGTTGGTGTTTGCCCCTCCCAGCTTGGTGTATTCTTGGAATACACGGTAAGTTAGAGTATTTTTTTTAATGCTCTTTGCTTGTTCATTCCTTCCTTTTTCTCAAACACCAACAGTGATTTCCTATGTTCTCTTTGCTGTTTAGGGTTCTCATGTTATTCGTGAGTCTGTTCTAGATATATATCTTCCATGCCTCACCTAGCGTCATCTAGCAGCGAATCTCTGAAGTTCCTCAATTCTTCCCGGTGCAAGAGGACTTCCTTATCAATCTGGCCACCAGATCTCGTCGCCATCGCCAGCTATCATCTCCGTGATCAAGAGAACTTCGTCTACTTTTTCACCCTCCAGGCTGCGATAGTGTCGCCTACTATCAACTCTTTGAAGACCATCTCATCAAGAAAATTAACTTTTCAATGTTGGTTATGCTTATTTGTTTTCCTTTTGTCTCCCACCCCCACTCTTCTCCCTTTCCTTGTCCCTCTGCGCGTCGCTGAGTGGGTCTCACTTGCACGTCGGCCCTCGACTTAGTCAGTCAAGGCTCAACTAGAGCCAGCTTCCTGAATCAAAGAGGCATTCTTTAGATTCCACGCCATGTTGGAACTTTAATCGTCAAAGGGAACTTCACCATCGCCATGCAGCAAAGATAAGTACAGACTTCAGGTTTTAACCTCATCTTCATAGGTTTTAATATCTACATGCATTTAGTAATCATTTATAGGTAGTGTGAGATTACTTATTTCTGGCAATAATCATCCTTCGCGGGATTTTCCATATTGAGCTTTGTCTGTCTAAGCCAATCTTCGTAAAAAGCAACACTTCTTATGCTTGTTAAATGAGAAATCTTCTCACAACGTGGGAATTACCCACTGTCTATAAAATATTAAGCTCGTTCCTCCGCTGGAATAACTTTGGCCCTATTCTTCTATTAGGATCGTTCTGGAACCTTCCAGTATCTGCACTCTATCTACAAGTCGTGCCGTCATGTATTTTCCACTCACTTGTGGGAATACTATTTATAAATGAGGAATCTTCCTTATAAATTACTGCTCAATAGCTAATGTTCCTTCCTCCGTTGGAATTTTCTCTGGCGTATTTAATGATAATCTACAACCTTCTCAAGCAATAGACTTTCGCCTACCTAGTGCAACTAGTCATTTTCCATAATTGCAATAACTTTCTTTGCCATAAACCTTTGCGCTACTACAGTGAACTTTTCATCCATTTCAACAGACTATAGTGAAAAACAGTGTTCTTTCAGTATTTCTTCCGCGTCGCAATCGTCCGATTATTATAAATACGGCCATGAACATTTACCTTCCATCCCAGTTGATCTTTCCTAAACCCCTTACTAACAAACCATAATAAAATTGTTACTTTAGTTCTTTCTCAATGAGGTCTCACGCTATAGACGTGCCCTCCCACTTTTGCTTACATATCATTAATTAATTTCTGTATAACTACGGGTTTTGTACACGTTTCTAATTATCTTGTTTCCCCCTTCTAAATAGGGAATACAATTCTTTCAACTCATAAGTGGGTTATTTCTAGGTTTCACGAAAGGGAAGCTTGCCCCATTTGTCTCGTGATTCCCACTTAAACATAGGAGGTCTAGAACCTTCCTTTTGAATTTCTCTTCAGGTTTCACAGTAAGTGACCTGAACCCTTTTGTGTAATCACTAAAATTAATTCTGCTTCAATACAAGAAATTATAGGAACTTCTCTTTTATTCTACCTGCTTTTTGTTGTTGTTACTTTCGAATTTGTTATTCTTTTCAAGATATTTACCCAGAATTTCTTAAAGTACACACCTTGTACTCGATTTATTGTCAAACTTTAATCACTTTAATTGTTCTTAACTTTTGTACTTTATCCTCTCTATTTTAAAATCTTGCGAGGATTTTGAAACCAATAGAATTGTTAATTGCCTGGCGCAAACTTTAGATGTTTTTTCGGAGGTCTGCGACCCCAAATTGTTAACAAAATTGAAAATATATCTTTGTTAAATTCATCAAATTCTTTTGAATTGTTAAATAAATTAAGAGTTCTTTTCGCTTTTTCATTTTTCTAATACTACAGTTAGGCAAGATCCTGTCTTTCCTGACTCTTCCTAGGTTCATGCCCTCGTTAATGCAAATAAATCTTGTGATAGGGTTTTCACCACTTGTTGCATTTGAGCAAGAACTCTTAGTGGTTATCTTGGTAAAGTCTCTCTTAGCTCTAATAGCTAATTCTAACTGGCCAGTAAGGCAAGTACAGATCGCTACGCCAGCTTCCTGCTTGTGGAGATCCTCTCCAAAAACTTATGGTTGGTTTTCTAAAAGATAAGTGTTTCTCTTTGCCTAAACTTTTAGTCGGCTCCTTGCTGGGTAAAAGCTTAGCCATTTCCAAATGCAACCATTGCTTCACTTACCAAAATTATTCCCAATGGTATAATTCTTTTATCACTATCCTTCTTGGAAGCACTTGGTCGCCTTTTAGGAACTCTACAACTTCGAAAACTGGAAATATCAAAACCGATTCAAATTATTGGCATTTTTCGAATCACTTGTTCAAAAACAAATTCCTTTGAACAGACATACAATAAATCTGTTACTCTTTGTCTAGCCAGACCATCACCCTTCCCCATAGTAGGCATATGTATGCTTGAGAGGGAATACTCTAAAGCCACTCTCTCGCAAACCGCCCAAGTTCCAGCTGCGTCTCCCGTTAGCTTTGCCCAGGTCCCTACTCACTTTAGGTATCGGAGAGCTGATTTGCAGTGGCAACCGCTTTGAGTGCATTTAAAGTTAAATTTATAACTTTTGTGGGACTCTCCTCCTATTTTTCCATCCTTTTTCTCCAGTCCGAAACCCACCTCCTTTTCTTTATCATCTTCCCTTGGTGGTTAGGTTATTCCTCAGCCAATAATCTACCCACTGCTGTTATTAAACTCTGTGAGCGGAAAATCTATGATCATTATTACTTGCTACCGCTGATAAGTGTAACTTCAGTGTGCAATTGCTAGTTAGAATCTAACAGTAAATTCAGTGCTAACCAACGAATTCAACTGCATCATGGCATTGCTAATACACATATTTCATGACGAAGAAATACCAATTATTCCTTCTACAATGAAATTAGGAATGGAATAAAAACCCACAGGATGGCGGGGTTTAGTGACGGCTGGACCACACTATAAATGGTTCAGTGATGGCCGAATCACACTATGAGGAAGGCACGTGTATAATAGGCATTCCACCATTATGCCTTACTTATTACCTAAACTATGCAAGTCATTTCACTGAGGTAATGTAAAGCACGCACGTGAGTCTGGCTGATAGCCGAAATATATTTTTATATACGATCTCGTAATGGGGATTAGATTAGTTTAATAAGAACTTACGCCGCACATTCTTAGGTAGGCTTAATTATTAGCATGTATTCCTAGTGGTGGAGTAACCACAAGTTATGTCGTATCATTATCAATTACTTGGGATAAACGCATTTGCCAACAATTTTTGTAAATAGACCTTTTTCTAGTTCGACAGTGCATCGAACCAACACATTCTAACGTGTAGGATTTTGTTACATAATCATGTCTGAATAACTGCATTTTTACTGGAGCAGTAAACTCAACGACCACCTGTTGGCCGTGAAAGAAGTCAATGCCACACATTATTTATTTTATTTTGACCTTGTAAACGCGATGACAGCGCAATCTTTTCTTGATAAAATTAGTTAGAAGGCTGTGTGTGGAGTGAACACTAGACATTTCTACCTGAAAACCTGTTTATGAAATGCGGAGAAGTGAATGAATAACTATAAATTCGACATTCAGACGACTGCCAAACAAGCTATGAATTGTAAATTTGCGAGATGAGCTAAGCAGGCTATCTTGAGTTCGAAGGAAGGGGTAATTTTATAGGACTGTTCATTAATACAAGTTTTCCAGACATTAGACGTCTGATATATGAGTAAATAATGCACCTTTCTATAAGTTCAGAGTACACAGATGTTATTACAGCAAGATTAAACCTTATCCTCAAGCTTGGATTGTATAAATTTCGTCAGAACCATGTTATGTTAAAACGCACTACAGCGGTAGGATATGATTACCCTTAGATGCTATTACAAGTTTTGGTACTTTATGAGCTGGTAACGCACACGACTTTTGTCTCGTTATTGCAGCAGATGAATAATGGATCAGTGGTATTGATCAGCACACAGAGATGCTATTTGATGTTTTGGAATTGATTTTTCTTCCAATGATGTGTTTGAGATTGGATGCTTAGTACACCAATTGTTTACACTTAACGAATTTAATATGGACATTAAAAATACAATGAAACTGATAGGACTGAACTAATCTGATAAATAAGAAGGTAATAATCAAATATCAGGATTTTCAACTTAAAACTGAATATAAACCAAGAGCTAGGAAGTCTAATAAAATGTACATAAACCTATAAACTTAAATGAACCTTGATGACCATAACTTAGACCTGATTCTTCGACACACTTAAATACCAATATAGCTTTCCCTATTGAGCGACGACAATCAGTTAGTTACGTGTTTAAACGCGGTATCTAACCTGATAATGCGACGTTAGACTTGATTTACTCATGCAGTCGCCGACCTAATTTTTCTCTCCCACACGAAACATGACCCAAGTTCAAAAACAGTGAATTTGCGATGTAGGAAGGTAGGAGCAGTGGCGCCTATTGCGCAAGTAATTTAAGAGGGTTACATGTTACTCATTTGTGTTGTGAATTAGAATAGATTTTTATGCGTTCTGTTAGGTTCAGTATGTGCATAGCTTTAGCTTGGAAATAAATTTAGGATGAAACGCGTCTCGTTTACATCATTGTCATTATTAACGTACGATAGGTATTACATTAAGTGATCACAACGTTAAATGTTGGAGATGACACCATCATAGCGTACTTTTAAACATATTATGCTTTAAATGTAACTGATAGCTTGCATTGTAAACAAGTAAATAACTATCTTTGCTGTAGAATCATGCTTGTACTATTATTATTATTGAATCTCCGAAGTAATTGTATAGGGAAGAACTATGTGACATTTTCTTAGATTGAATTCTTTGATTTTCCATTTTTGCGTAGGACTTCGAGAGGCTTAATTTATTAGGATTGTCGCACGGAGACGAATTACATTATTATCAACATTGTGTAGCATGGATTAGCCGTTTTCACCTCTCGGAAGTAGTTAGGGGTCTGCCACTTTTTTGATTAAACTGAGTGCGATTTAAATGTAAGCCTTGCCTCTTTATTGTATTTGTTGTGTTTGTATTCCTCTGGGCTGTTAGTTTCACCTCTTATTACACCCGACACCCCCGAGTACAGATTTTTGAGTGCTTTCCCAGTCCAAGAATGCATTCCTTCCCGTCCTATATGTCTTCCTGGGAGATGGGGGTTTCGGAAGGGTCATTTAAGCTCTATGGCTCACCGAAATTCTCGTCAAACGGGCACATATAGATTATTTAATTGGCGGCTCAACGTGTCCGGCTCGTTTTTGAGAGGTCAAGTCGATTGGCATACGAATGTGAAAACTCGAATTTGAGAGGTCGAGAGGTCATGTTTGTTTTTTGGGTATGATAGCATCTGCCAGGTCAGTGACGAATTGGGATTCGTACTGCTGGATAGTAGCTGCATGGCACTCATGTTGAGATAGGACCATGAGGTCTGTTGGCATTAATTAAGTTTTGTAAGTTGAGATATTATCATTTGCAGCCAAAAATGATGTTAAATAAATGTAAGTGTTAGTTTGTGTGTTTAACTTTTGTTAGGACAGAGGCACAGCAATGATCCCTTAGTTTATGAAGAGTGCAGACTTTCCCCAGAGCTTGATCTTAAGATGTACCATAGTAAGTAAGTTTCAGCCAAACTTTTCCCCGCCTAATTCTCCAATTGAAGTTTATTGTGATGGCAAGTGAAGGAGAGTTGGACATTATTGCAACTTCGCCAGAGTTGCTGAGGACTTTGCGAATGTCCATAAATCAAGTTCAAGTGAACGTTGCTGGTGTGCAAGCTAACTTGAATGACATGGGAGCCAACATCCGAGCCGAAATCCAGGCCAATACAGACAATCTAAACGAAAACATGAACAATGTTAGGACAGATATGCAAACCAATAGTGATAATGTTAGGGCAGATATGCAAACCAACAGTGCCAATGTTAGGGCTGATATGCAGGCAAACACAGAGAGCATTAATAATGTGAGGGCTGTCATGCAAATTAATTGTGACAACATGAACACTAATATAAACAATTTGCGCACAGAGATCAGAAATGTGTAGAGGATCTGCGAACCGACATTAGTGATATGCAAGCAGACTTAAACAGAGATAGGGGCGATATTCAAGCTACTTCGATTAATCTTAGGGCTGATTTCGCGAAAGAGATCAAAACTCACGTCACTAAGGCAATGGATGACGTTAGGTCAGAGATCGAAACGGATCGTCGAAACTCAGAAGTCATACTAGAAGCTCTTAAAACAGAAATCCGCACTAACCAGACAGAAAACATTCGGAAGCTGGAAGAGATACGTGTTAATGCAGCTGAATTTAGGGTTGATTTTGACATCCTAAAGGGCGATCTAAATGAAAACAAGATGAACATTACTAACCTAGAAAAGAAGATGGGTAGTCTTTCAATCGTAACCACAGATTCGAACGATAAAATACGTGAATAAGTGAGTAAAGCAATCGATGAACTAAGAGAAGAGATGGAAGAGAAATACCATGATGTAGATAGCATCGTCAGAGGTAAAATAGAACGGTTAGAAATCCAAAAGAACACCTTGCGAGACGAACACAAACAAAAGTCAACTCGAGTAACATCAGAACCGGAGAAACCCATTCTCAAGCGTTACTTCGAACAATTAGGAGCTGATGCAACTCAAACACCGAGGGAGGAAACACAACCGAATCCTATCGAAGCTTGGAAAAAGTACTTTGAGCAGGAGAATGCTAATACTACACCAACATCAAGGAGGGAAGTACAACCAAATACTGGCGAAACACCTGTCAGATTTGACATTCCGACATTCAGTAGAACTCCGTGCATGATTCAGACACCTCATTCGAATGTTGTATTCTTGAAAAGTCAAGACGAACGACCTCATAATTACACAGGAACCGGATCTCAGACACCTGTAGAATTTCTCCATAATCTGGAAAACTACATGCGTGAAACGATGGTAACACCAGACAGAGAACTTAGAGTAGTAGAGAGATTGCTAGACGGTCCAGTTCTAGGTTGGTTCAAAGCATTTAGCTATTCTTTACGGAACTACCAAGAGGTTAAGGAAGCGTTGTTAAGGACATTTTGGTATGTGGAGATAAAACAAGGAATCAGAGCTGAAATGTACAGCAAACGTTTTTCCAGCAATCTCCCAACGAAATGTGCATCGTATTTTGCACAACAGCTTCCGAAACTTCAATGTTTACGTCCACCAGTATCAGAACAAGAGCGAGTACAAACTATCATTAGACAGTATGCAGGAGATGTTCAGAAGTCGTTAATTGCTTCAGGAGCAAACACGTTCGCCAAATGCGATGAAATCTTGCGCAGACTAGACTGTAGCAACGAACAATTTGCACCGACAAGACATCGTAACGAAACTCCTCAGGTTAACTTAAGGGGGCTCATACACCGCCGGTTGTCAAAATTTCTCAATATATCTGTTAAGTTTTATAAGTAAATTCAGCGTTTTGGCAGAGATATAGCGCTTTACGTGAGACCATGCGCCTATCTGTCAATGGAGTGTTTAATATTCAAAGCTGTTTACCCGAAAGGTTGCTTTTTTGGTAGGAAAAACACAATATCTCGTGAACTATGTGATGAAACTGGATGAAACTTGGCAGATACATTCCAACATATGATCCCTAGAGGATGAACCTCATTTATGAAATTATCTTAAAAAATAATTGAGATATACTTGGAAAATTAAACAAAAATCTGTTAATTTTTTGAAAGACAAATTTAATATTTTTTAAAAAATATACTATTTGCAATATTACATTCATGGTGGTTCATCCTCGCTATTTATGCGTTTACTTTAGACGAAAAAAAAACGTTTTATTCAGACTGGTATTTCTTGTTAAATCGTCTTTTTTGTGATTCACGGAGTTTAAAATATCACGAATATTATCCTTTCAATATATCACGAAATACTTTACATACTGCTCCTGCCTCTAAATTAGATGAAAGCTCTATGTATTTACTATACATATGCCAGTTTTCATAACTCTATGTTATATATTAGTGAAGCTATGATATGATTCGTTACTGTATGCGAAAATTCCCACTGGCGGTGTATGAGCCCCCTTAACATCTGTAGATCAGATGGTACAGACAACTAACCGCACTGATAGAGATCAAAATAGAGGAGCTCGCGACCGGAATAATAATAATCCGAGAAGAGACGGAACACCATACGAAAGAAACAGAGAAGTGGAAGAGTATTGTCAAAGGCGATACCAGGCCTTAAGGAACGATCGACCACTTTGGAATCGCGATCGAAACCAACACAGCAGCAACGACAACAACAACAGCGACAACCGATATGATCGTAGGAACGATAATGATAATCCAAGAAGAAATTATAGGTACAGTGGAGGCTATTGTAGAGATAGGGACCCCAGGTATCGAAACAACAACAACAACAATCATAGAAATGACAGAGCAGACCGAGATTGGCAAGGCAGAGCAGAGGAGAGCCAACTATATGTACGCGAACTACGTGACAGAAGAAGAGAGGATCGTGATAGACATCCAATATCGAAAGAACAAATCCCTTGAGAGAATCAACATGTCACAGTCACTGACGTTCATCAAATTGAACTAGCTGAAGACCGTATGTCGGACGAAGAATTCCGAAACGTGGCAGAGAGACTGGACAAAGCTAGATAACAGAACAGGAGCAGATGGAACTGATGACCCTGATGTTATATGTAAATACTACGAACGACGAACTACGAACGACGAGTGTTGTAAATAATTAATTTTGTGTGTGAAATACTTAAACATTGAGGGAGTGAAGCAAATAAAAATGCCTTCCATAATTTTTATTTCACTAACGAAGGAGCATATGAGCCCGACATCACCATTTGCCATGTGACTTCTATGGCTCATGAGGAGCTTACCATCCTTGAGAGAAGCAGAAACTTCCAAGGAGAAGGCATGTATAGCGCTCATCTGATTCATATGAGTTGCCGCGCCGTGAATGTATAATATTTTTGTATATTTGATAAGGATGTAAATATTAACCAATGTTGTACATATTTTGATGCACAGAAGCATGATTTAATTTACTATGAAATGGAAACATGAATATTAAAAACCCACTGAGAATGCCACAAATATTTTACAGTCGCACATTTGACTGATGGCAAGATAGTGCATCTGGCTTCTTGCTGAAACACTCTTATCACAAGCATGGTCTTGGCTTGACGTGCAACTTAATGCAGGCATGGTCCTGTGACTATGTTAAAATCGTTCTCGTCATAATCAAGAAATATCCGTCGAATATAGCCTAATCCAATGAACTGAGATACGCTTTTGCGTGCAGCAAAGCTGTTAAGTGAATTTAAAAACAATAAGTGAACGCAGATTTTGAATATTTGTAATATTTCTGATAATTTTCCACGCAGGCATCGAACACGCTGCCAACCACGTTTTTCGAAAGTGCAACGATATTGCTAGGAAAAAGTGCAATACAGTAAAGAACAGATCACGTGTGAATTAAAGTCACCCATTTTTAGTGTGCACAGTGGCACAAGCTGCTGTTATTAAACTCCGTGAGCGGAAAATCTATGGCCATTATTACTTGCTACCCGCTGATAAGTGTAACTTCAGTGTGCAATTGCTAGTTAGAATATAACAGTAAATTCAGTGCTAACCAACGAATTCAACAGCAACATGGCATTGCTAATACACATATTTCATGACGAAGAAATGCCAATTATTCCTTCTACAATGGAATTAGGAATGGAATAAAAATCCACAGGATGGCGGGGTTTACCGACGGCTGGACCACACTATAAATGGTTCAGTGATGGCCGAATCACACTATGAGGAAGGCACGTGTATAATAGGCATTCCACCATTATGCCTTACTTGCTACCTAAACCATGCAAGTGATTTCACTGAGGAAATGTGAAGCACGCACGTGAGTCTGGCTGATAGCCGAAATATCATTTTATGTACGATCTCGTAATGGGGATTAGATTAGTTTAATAAGACCTTACGCCGCACATCCTTAGGTAGGCTTAATTATTAGCATGTATTCCTAGTGGTGGAGTAACCACAAATTATGTCGTATCATTTGCAATTACTTGGGATAAACGCTTTTGCCAATAATTTTTGTAAATAGACCTTTTTCTAGTTCGACAGTGCATCGAACCAACACACTCTAACGTGTAGGATTTTGTTACATAATCATGTCTGAATAACTGCATTTTTACTGGAGCAGTAAACTCAACAACCACCTGTTGGCCGTGAAAGAAGTCAATGTCACACTTTATTTCTGTTATTTTGACCTTGTAAACGCGATGACAGCGCACTCTTTTCTTGATAAAATTAGTTAGAAGGCTGCGAGTGGAGTGAACGCTAGACATTAAAACCAGAAAACCTGTTTATGAAATGCGGAGAAGTGAAAGAATAATTTTATAAATTCGACATTCAGACGACTGCCAAACAAGCTATGAATTGTAACTTTGCGAGATGAGCTAAGCAGGCTATCTTGAGTTCGAAGGAAGGGATAATTTTATAGGACTGTAAGCAAAAGACCCAGGTTCATTAATACAAGTTTTCCAGACATTAGACGTCTGATATATGAGTAAATAATGCACCTTTCTATAAGTTCAGAGAACACAGATGTTATTACAGCAAGATTAAACCTTATCCTCAAGCTTGGATTGTATAAATTTAGTCAGAACAATGTTATGTTAAAACGCACTACAGCGGTAGGATATGATTACCCGTAGATTCTAGTACAAGTTTTGGTACTTTATGAGCTGGTAACGCACACGACTTTTGTCTCGTTAGTGCAGCAGATGATCAATGTATCAATGGTATTGATCAGCACACAGAGATGCTATTGGATGTTTTGGAATTGATTTTTCTTCCAATGATGTGTTTGAGATTGGATGCTTAGTACAGCAATTGTTTACACTTAACGAATTTAACATGGTCATTAAAAATACAATGAAACTGATAGGACTGAACTAATCTGATAAATAAGAAGGTAATACTCAAATATCAGGATTTTCAACTTAAAAATGAATATAAACCAAGAGCTAGGAAGTCTAATAAAATGTAAATAAACCTATAAACTTAAATGAACCTTGATGACCATAACTTAGACTTGATTCTTCGACACACTTAAATACCAATATAGCTTTCCCTATTGAGCGACGACAATCAGTTAGTTACGTGTTTAAACGCGGTAGCTAACCTGATAATGCGAGGTTAGACATGATTTACTCATGCATTCGCCAACCTAATTTTTCTCTCCCACACGAAACATGACCCAAGTTGAAAAACGGTGAATTTGCGATGTAGGAAGGTAGGAGCAGTGGCGCCCATTGCGCAAGTAATTTAGGAGGGTTACATGTTACTCATTTGTGTTGTGAATTAGAATAGATTTTTATGCGTTCTATTAGGTTCAGAATGTGCATAGCTTTAGCTTGGAAAAAAAATTAGGATGAAACGCTTCTCGTTTACATCATTGTTATTATTAACGTACGATAGGTATTAGATTAAATGACCATAACGTTAAATGTCGGAGATGACACCATCATAGCGTAGCTTTAAACTTATTATGCTTTAAATGTAACTGATAGCTTGCATTGTAAACACGTAAATAACTATATTTGCTGTAGAATCATGCTTGTACTATTATTATTATTATTATTATTATTATTGAATCTCCGAAGTAATTGTATAGGGAAGATCTAGATCTCTTAGATTGCATTCTTTGATTTTCCATTTTTGCGTAGGACTTCGAGAGGCTTAATTTATTAGGATTGTCGCACGGAGACGAATTACATTATCAACATTGTTTAGCACGGATTATCGGTTTTCGCCTCTCGGAAGTTCTTAGGGGTCTGCCACTTTTTTGAATAAACTGAGTGCGATTTAAATGTAAGTCTTGCCTCTTTATTGTATTTGTTGTGTTTGTATTCTTCTGGGCTGGTAGTTTCCCCTCTTATTACACCTGACACCCCCGAGTACAGATTCTTTAGTGCTTTCCCAGTCCAGGAATGCATTCCTTCCCGTCCTATATGTCTTCCTGGGAGGTGGGGGTTTCGGAAGGGTCATTTAAGGTCTATGGCTCCCCGAAATTCTCGTCAAACGGGCACAGCATATACTGTTTCCGGCAACCCAACTAACGCGTGTTGGCAGGAAGCTCGATATTTCTCTGTCTGCATCCCGTATGGTACTAATGCACTGCAAGCATATCCCGCAAACGATACTGAACACTGTTATTTTCCCTTCGTATTATCCGTTTTCGCCTCTAGGAAGTACTTAGGGGTATGCCACTTTTTTGAATAAACTGAGTGCGATTTAAATGTAAGCCTTGCCCCTTTATTGTATTTGTTGTGTTTGTATTCCTCTGGGCTGGTAGTTTCCCCTCTTATTACACCTGACACCCCCGAGTACAGATTCTTTAGTGCTTTCCCAGTCCAGGAATGCATTCCTTCCCGTCCTATATGTCTTCCTGGGAGATGGGGGTTTCGGAAGGGTCATTTAAGGTCTATGGCTCCCCGAAATTCTCGTCAAACGGGCACAGCATATACTGTTTCCGGCAACCCAACTAACGCGTGTTGGCAGGAAGCTCGATATTTCTCTGCCTGCATCCCGTATGGTACTAATGCACTGCAAGCATATCCCGTAAACGATACTGAACACTGTTATTTTCCCTTCGTATTAGTATGTAGTCATATCGAGATCACGAAATCACCTGGTGTACCATTGATGCATCTCTCAATTGAGATGTTCTTGATTCATTTTAGGAGGCTTGGAATATCTTGGTCATCAGCCCCAAACTTGAGGTGGCACTTTTACTACTTCCATCTTTACCAAAACAACGTTTTCGTACTTTACAGCATCAACTTATCGTTTTACATTGGCGGCTGTTAACGAACAAACACTCGTAATTGTGAATGCCCCTATATTATGCATTTTATGTATGTCTGTATGTACTTTAAGAACTTTTATTTTGATTTTACTGACACATAATTATGCAATATCTAATGTTGTTCGGTTATGATATTGCAACGTGATTTTACTACATCGGGAAAAGTAAAAAAATCATGTTGGCAACATTTTTGGGTCCGAACTATTCATTTTCTCGGGGACTAACATGAGTGAATCTCAAGGTAACGTTTCATTTATGCTGATGCTGACGTCATGGCGTCCCTGCTCTATTTTCCATCTGTATTTTGCTGCATGGGATAATTTAAGAAACTACGGGTACTGATTTATGTTTCCCAATTGTATTTCAGGGAGTTCACCAAGTACGAAACTAATCAACGAAAGTGGTTGATTTTTGATGGACCAGTGGATACTTTGTGGTTTGAAAACCTGAATACAGTCCTGGATGACAATAGGAAGTTATGCTTATTATCAGGGGATACATTTCCACTCATACCTGAAATGACTCTGATCTTTGAAACCACAGATTTATTCCAGGTAACTCAACAGTAAGGAAACATCTCCCGTTACCATTATATTACAATACGGGGCATACTAAATAAACCAGTATTTCTTGATGACAGGCATCTCCAGCCACCGTGTCGCGCTGTGGTATGATCTTCATGGATCAGTCAAATCTCGGATTCAAGCCTATTGTAACATCCTGGATGAAGAAGTTTAACAAGAACAGTTCCATGTCATTGACCAGCCATGGGGTTATGATCACTATGCTCGTTGACTGGCTCTTTCCTACAACACTAGCGTTCCTCAAGACCCATGGAAATCAAATAATCACTGTTGGGAAAGCCAGCCTGATCCAGTAAGTGATTTGTACTCTCATCATACGCACTTGATCTTCTGAACCACACCATAAATGTGTATAAATGATTCCGAAAGTCCAAGGACATAAGAAGGTAAAGATTGCTATCAATGATCTCCTAATAACAACATTTGGCTATGTCTGAATAATACAGTGTCTTAGAATGTCATTGCTAGTTAGGGATGAAAAATTGAAGTTGACTAATCTACATACAGTACATTGATTGCCGTCCTAATTAAACAACAGCACTGGTTCCATGACTGAGGATTCCATGAATGGGCATCCATTTAGCCATAAATGGACCGGTCAAATATTTGACAAATATTTTAGAACATGACATTTATTGGTATCAGACGTATTATTTGGACATCTTGAAACTTGTTTCACACATTATGTCATTTAGAAATGTCAAACCAAAATACTTTAGTTACAGTAGTTTGAACCGATACCGTCAGCAGTAGCTCCACTCGCTAACGCACAGCGTTAGGCCATGAGAACAAACTATCTGCGGATTCGGTAGATGTGGGTTGGAATCTTACAATCAGCCGTCCTGTAAATGGTTGTCCGTGGCTTCCCGTTTCCAACTCCAGGCAAATGCCTGGACGGTACCTTCTCATAGGCCATTGCTGCTTCCTTACATCTCCTTACCCAGTTTCATTCAACTTAATTCATTTCGTCTCTCTTTAACTCCTCTCATGAGGGGAAGCCTGACCGTAAATAGACACCCACTACATAATAATTTCATCACATCTCATCCTCGACCCCGTTGAAAACGGGAATATTAAGAGGTAGACATACATAAATACAATATACTTATACATACAGTACATATAAGTGCATATATACAGACATACATAAATACAATAATTCTGAACCGACATAAAATAGGTTGACTTCTTCAGCATATTCCATCCTCATTGTTATGCTAACCTACAAGCCTGTTATAAAAATGTTTTGTCATATAGAATTATACTTAACAAATATGACTGTTATATTTTACCCTTGGTTTTAAAATTATTATTGAATATATACACGTTTAATAGACGAACCAAATGGAAATCCTAAACCATCCATACATAATTTTCTCCTCACTTGTTCAAACAGGTGTATCAATAAAAACCATAGCCACAAGGATATTAGAAATTAAAAATAATTTTAACGATTCGAAAAGTTCAATTCGAATTGTCCATTATTATTTTATTTTGGACCTGTCTCTTTCAGCTCCACCTTGAAGATTGTTGAGATGTTACTTTATGAGGCCATTGAGAAGAACCAGAAGCATGATTCAATGAGACATTGGATTAAAGCAGCATTTATCTTCGCCACTGCGTGGGGACTTGGAGGAGTTCTGGACGACAAAAGCCGGATACACTTCGATGTGTTCTGCAGAAGTATATGGGATGGTAATATCACCTAGCATTGTGTATGACAATTCCTGATATAGGAACCCCAGACGCATGTATAATATCTGATTTATTCTTTTCAGATACTATCCCTGAAAGTACCATACCTGGAATCGTTGCGTCAGTTGATGTTACTATTCCCCAAAGTGGACTAATATATAACTATACCTACACATTTAAAGGAAAAGGCAGTTGGGAATACTGGCCTGAAATAGTTATTGATATGAAACCTGTTGAACATCCCAACATATTTCAGAGCTTAGTGCCAACTGTGGAGTCAGAAAGGTATTACAGTATTAAAAATTGTTAAGTGGAGCCACGGCCATTTTCTATGCTAACCCTACTAGTACGTTACATATCCCGATCAGTAATCGGATCCAATTTAACCTTCCCCCTCACCCCATTTTGTGAGAAGTGTTTTATTAAGTGTAGATATAATTCATGAAATTTATTTCAGGCACTAAGAAATTAATTACAATTCCCATTGATAAGCTTCTAATATTTCAATCTCGCTTTCAAGGTAGGCTAATATCTCGTCACCTCACGGTCTCGAAAACCACAGCAGATAGAACGTTAAGCACATATTTAATATTATTATTATTATTATTATTATTATTATTAGTTGTAGAAGTAGTAGTAGTATTGCCTGTCCCATGATGTAGATGTAGTACGCTTCCTTGCGCTCGACTGACAGCGTTGGTGCTATGCCTGGCAACAGATGACCTCAATGTTCCACCCCCTTAAAACCACAATAATCATCATCATCGTCAGTGCATCACTGGAGTCTTACTGTGCCCATGCCCATAGTGACCCATGCTGTTCAAAGATTTTTGACCGAGCCTGGTCACCTCTGATGTTCTGGCAAACCATGCTGTGTTTCAAGCGGGTATATGGTATAAGCCGTTCTCATTCCTGACCATTTCAAATGGACAGGTGGTTGATCAAACAATGCCGAATGATAGCTCTGTTGGAACAAGATGTTACATCAAGAATTACATTTTCAAGAACACTATGAGAATGAAAAGCGTCGCCCGCGATGCTTCCCCGTGAATGCTATCTTAAAAACTGGTGTTGGTGGTGTTGATTGTTGTTTCTAAATGGTTTAACTTCAAGGTCATCTGCCCATATAAATTGAAGCTACCGTACATTTAGTAGTTTGATGTCATATCTCAAAAACTGCCACTTTCTGTTATGCCTCTCATGTAGAATGAAATGTTTTCTTCTTGTAGGTATCAATATATAATGCAACTACATATCAAACATAATATCCCCATGCTTCTGGTTGGACCTTCTGGTACTGGCAAAAGTTTTTATACTCAGAATGCATTGGCAAAGATGAGACTGGACACTTTTGCCTCATTCTCTCTAATATTTACTTCTCGGACATCAGCAACTGAAATGCAGGTGAGATAATTTGATGGATAACCCTTCTAATATACAAAGGAGCTTCAAGAACGGAGAAGCTTTATATTACAAGCAGATGTAAATATGCACACTAGTAGGGCACTGATACGTATTACTATGGAACAATGTCACCATTCATATCCAAGTACTTGTTCCAACGGTAAACGGGGTATGAAGCCACGTTGATGAATCACCTGGGTGGTGAGTGTTTCACAGTAATTTCCAGCATTCCGTGTCATTCTCCTGGTGAGCAAATCAACCAGAAGTATGTCTGTGTATTCTTGAAAGGCTATAACTTTCTTGTGAGGTATTCCATGTTCCATGACATGTAAGATCGCTTCGTCTCTAGTGTCGCATTATGCATCCACTTTAAACCTCCTGTTCCGGTATATAAAATCTTGTTCACACTTTGCAGCATGTTTCCGTATGCACAGCCATCTTTTGAAAAAATGCAACATGTAACTGCTGTATGATAAAGACGTGGCCTCCTGCTTTGGCCCTGGCTGAATATTCGAACCCGAGGGGATTGTGTCACATGTCAGAGCCATCATTAATTTACTCTTTGAAGCTTCCTTGTATTTTAGATTTAGAGGCAAGAGATCACCCATGTTTGAAGGATAGTGCCTACTAGATTAATACATACTGTGTACTACATTTGGGATTGACGGTGTAAAACGTTAAGTATTGATTTCTTACTGCAAGGATCCTCTCACAGAATTAGAGTAGTCGTAGTAGTTGTTTTCATTTAGGGGTGTATAGAGTTTGACTGATAACCAGCATTATTGTGGTATATATTGTGGTGTGTGTATTTGTGAGATGGAGATTGGGAATGAGGTGGCTGTGGCCTCAAGTTGGGAGCCATCATTGTGTCTACCTGGAGTAGAAGTGAGAAACCAAGGAAAACCACATCTAGGATGGTATAGGTGGGGATCGAACTCACCTCTTCTTCTTACCTCATAAGGCTGAGTGTACTTCGTTCGAGCCCTCAGATCAGAATTAAATGTCTTGGCAAAGAAGGGAATCGAAACCAGCACCAAGAATGCTGCCCACTGCACCATAAGGTCTCTTACAGAATAGGTAGCGAAATCAATTACCTTAGCGGACACTTCTGTAAAGTTAGCACCTTTGTTATGCCTAGGGTCTGAAGGACCCACCTACTACATACAATTAACACGTATATTTATCTAGGTGAGAGGACTGGCAAATGTTTGGCAACGGTGTTTGTGGCATTCACCATTTCCTAGAAACTCATAATGTTTCTGAGGTCTAAACGGCAATGCCGTTGCATTGCTAGCTACAGCAGAAGCTCGTGCGCGTTTGGGTGCATACTAGCCGAAATCTATAGTGGCCGGAAAATCCGTTCTTCAAAGTCAAGCAAGCCTTTCCGATGTAAACAATAGCTTATCGCCGAGGCTGACAGAACATGCCACTGAATCTTTCTCGTTCACCTGAATCTCCTCGCATCCTCGCACGTGGCTCTTCATAGCGTTCCTAGACGTCCGCAGTCATATTTCATAATATGCACATTTAGTATCAATTTCATTCCGGCATGGAAACATTGTCACCGCACCGCATAATGCATTTTCGTGTTAGATACGGGAATCAAACCAACAACGCTAATCAAAAAGATACAGTCAGTATGAGAGACTGGACTTAGTATAATTTGAAATGACGCATGCTACAAATGCTACACATGTTAGAAAGGTACCTGAGAGGGTAGCCTGTACAAAGAATTAACCTAAGGGATGAAATAAGTGTGTTTAGGGGGAAAGCTTGGCAATTAAGTGTAAGAGGTATTGATTATCTAGTGGCTTGAGATCGTCAGTACGATCTGCAAGGAGAACTCCACAATGTACTGCTTGGCGGGGTTGTTCAGGGTGTGAGTGTGGAAAGAAGGGTAGTTTAATTATTACTCTATGCGCGATATCGGTTCCCAGCGGTCTAAGGTAAGTCGTAAGCAGGCAAGCTAGTAGTGAGCCTGCTTGTGTCAGCGCTGTGCTGTGACGCTCTGCTGACGTCACGAAGCAATTAAATAATAGTGCTAATGCTAGATCCTACCTATCGGGGAAGCTAAGAGGGTAGGATCTTATCAGCTAATTAAATGAAGGAAAAGACCAGTGACTACTATTATATTTGAATTTAATGAGTACTTCTAATTTGAATTACTCTGGCAAATAGCAGTGCAGTTAATAAAAATAAATAATTATTACAATCCAAGCACAGGGGGATGGGAGTGTAGTATGACTGTGTGTGTAGTGATCGCTTGAGACACTTACCCTTCGGCTTCCAGCAGCGATTCGGCACGTAGGTAGCACTGAGACAGACTGATTGAAACCACTCTGTCTCGTTGCTCTCTATCTTTTACATGTTTACTTATTGGTGTGGAAATGAGCCGATCTCCTGTGAGTGAAAACACCTCGTTTTTTGGGACCTTGGAATATACAGTATATACTTGTACTTATTTTGGTAACTATTATTAGTACTATTATTATTATTATCATTATTATTATTATTATTATTATTATTATTATTATTAGCTGTAGTATTGCTGTAATTGTGTTTTAAGTGTTAAATAAAGGAAGTTTGTACAGTTAGCATGCAAGTACTTTGTAAGTATTGAAATAAAAACCAATTGTAATGTTTAAAAGTGTATGGGGATTCTTTTATGATGTTAAATGACTAGAAATTTGTAAGTTATAAGGTTTGGTCAGCTTCTGTAAAAAAAATGCTCTCGTCATCGTGATTAATTGTAGATTGAATCCTCGACGAATCAGCGGTAGAGCAACAAGATACTTATCTCTCCGATCGTGGTGTGACGGGGTCGACTAACCTTTTCAGTATTTACTTCCGGAGTTCATGATGCCTTATAGTAATTACTAACTACTAACGAAGCCAAGCCTATCATAGAATTAAAAATGAATTTATTAAAATAAAACAACAAGTGAAAAATAAAATATCAATAATAATAATATTAATAAAATGAAATGCTGAGTTTGCTGAATTTATTTTTATTATGGGGCGTAATTGGATAAAGTAGACCAGAGGTTCCCATTAGGAATTTTCTCGGACCCCCGAAAGCGATCGTTATGTAAGCACGAACCCCCTGCTCAAAAGTCTTAATGGACCCCCTGCTCAAAACTCTTAATTGCCTAATGAGAACCTCTGCCTTGGAGTACTGTGCTGTACTATTTGTATGAAAATATTTATTTATTTAATCCTATTACTTACATCGTATACAATTTCTAAGTCGTAAAGGTAGTTAGTGATACAGACCTAAAAAAAAAAGCAATGCAGTGATTGAGAAAAAAAGGAACAAGTCGCATGTGTTATAATTTTGTTAAGAGCACGAATGTGTAAAAGAGACCGGTGTTCAATAAGACGAACGTAACCTATTCTTCCCCGCAATTATTTCAAGAAGGTCGGGTTGCAATTTTGAAATGTTCACCCTGAAAACAGGCCCCACATCTAGTCTATTTCTATATTTGCTTTTCATTACGCACATTGTGGAGAAGCTTGTTCGCACAAGTAGCCTAACTTATTGCGAACGGAAGAATAACTTTTATGGCCTTATCGCTGATTCCCATGTGGTCCTTTCGAGCTGTGACCCAGAAGTCTGCTAGCTCTATTTCATTGAAAATATATTTATTTCACTTGAGGTCAATTCAACAAGTTTCTTTTGTACCTCATCTGATAATAGCTGAATATTTCCAATTTTGAGATTGAAGCTGAATGGGTCTCGAATACAGCAGTTATCACCATCGGGCTCGGGAATATATTCCCGAAAAGTATTTGCAAGACTACGAAGATGTTCGGTTATATTTTCTTTTAGCTCACAAGGCAAACCTTCGTTAGATGACTGCAGAAACATTCTTTGTGGTGTAAATTGGCATATGAGCCATTTTGGACTCTCGCTGCCCAAATATTACACTTTTCACAATCGCACTGATCTTGTCTTCAACTCTGAAGATATCAATGTAGTCACCTTGCAAACTCAAATTCAAACATTCAAGTGATCAAACACGTCAGCTAAGTAAGCAGTCCTGCAAAGCCAAGAAAAGTCATTGAGCAAATCCTCATGTATCGTCCCAAGAAGAAAGATCCGTACCTCATCTTTCAGCTCGAAAAACCTCGTTAAGAAAGACATCGCACTTTAGTATGAATGAGAAGCTACTCATGCTCGTTACTCATGTATTTGCAGACCAATGCAAATAACCTGCATATTAAGGAGCTAGTTTTGACATTATTATTTTCGCCACTTTATTAAGGGTGTTCTGCAGCAGTTCAGGCAGTCTCTTGGCTACTAACGCTTCTCGGTGAATACAGCAACGTGTCCACGTCATATCTGGAGCAACCTTTTTCACTTCAGCTTGAATGCCCTTCCTGCATCCGGACATAGCCTTTCGCGCCATCTGTAGACAGACCCACACATCTCTTCCGAGCGATATCATGTTTATTACAATAATCGTTCAGAGCTGCGAAAATATCATCTGCTGTTGTGCGTAGCCTACTAGTTCAGAGGTAAAATAAAATTTTCATATATTTCGTCATGGCGTAAAAAACGTTCAAAAACCAACATTATAACCTTTCTTGATATGTCGATACTCTTATACAACTGCAGAGCAAACATGTCACACGTGTGGAGCCTTGCCAACAACGTCTCTTCAACATTGCTTGACATATCTGTAATTCGCCTTTGCACAGTGTTGTTAGACAGCGGGACGGTAGTTAAAAGTTCTGCGGCAGCATCACCAAGCATTCTCTTGCACGAAATAATTGCTGAAGGTAGAATGAGGTCTTCAGCAATGGTATGGTTTGTGGCACGTTTTGCGACAAGCTGAGATACTTCGTTGGATGCAAGCGTTGCATTTTCATTCATATTTGCACCAGAACATTTGGTCAATCCTTTCTGGCATGATTTCAGTTCGGATAACTTTATTTTGAAGAATTCAATGGATTTACCTCCGAGTGTTTGGTATCTAGATGCCGCCGGAGGTTTGCAGGTTTCAAACTCTTGTTAGCAAGTGTTTCAAAGCATACAACGCATTGAGGCTTAGGACAATCTTCAGGTCCACAATACGTAATGCAAATTTACAAATATTTTGTCGTATTTCCTACTTTTTGCAGTTGGCCTACTCTTTGAATGGCAAGGCTCAAGAGAGACAGCAGGCGGCCCTGCACTTCTATATTTATTACCACAGATTCCTCTTGGTCACTATCTGTAGCAGTGGGCCTACTTCGTTTTAAAGATCACTCTTCAACCAAACGAGCCATATTCAATGGACTTTTAACAATTAAAACAATCAAAAGTTTCAACTTTCAAAACTCATGTACGTAAATATTACGTGAACACACAAGATGGGTGTGGAGTAGAACACAGAGATAAAGTAGCAGAATGCTCCCTAGCGGGAAACATGAGAAGCTCAATTTACGCTGCGCCACGTGTGAATGCGCAACTTAAGCTGCGAGTGGCTACGCTTACTTATTATTTTTAATGGACTCTTTGTACTTTCTCCCATGTTCATTGCGTTATTTCTTGATGACTCTTGGCGGACCCCCTGGACGATCGTCACGGACCCCCGGGGCTCCGCGGACCACCTAAAGGGAACCTCTGAAGTAGACTATACTACGTTAAATTAATAAAATACCTTGAATTGATAATATTCCATCGTGACTTGAGTAACTAGTTATTTGCTTCGCTCACCGTATCGAATGTTTTCGTCGTATAGAGTTGCTACTGCGTTGTGAAGTTTGGATGTTCTCGATGTTCCACGACGTAATGATATATTATTAATTAGTTATGTGGATGACGGAAGAAATTCCATTAATTATCTCTATGACGATGGTCTGTTCACGACCAATGAATAGTTCAGTAATACTCAACAACTAGCTTACGGAATCCACATTATTATATGCGTAGGTAATATACTGTCTGTATCTGATGTTAAGTCGGTCTCTTCAGACTGTCTACATGTCTGAATGAATGAATCAATGGCTCAATGAATGTCATTGCATGACATTCTTAATGTCCTTCCGTGGTCTCCATCCCCCCACTCTTGTCTGACCAGTAGACAGCTATGCGTCTTCACACCTCTTTCCACTCTGACGTATTCTCATTCACCACATAGCGTAATATATTCAGGTCCAAACCTGAAATTTGCTAAATACGTCATTCACCTCGTGACAGTGTGTATGTGCTCTTGCTGGATCTTGTGCATTATATATATACAGGGCGCCAGGAAATGTTCTCCGCAGTGACTGCCGGCTTCTGCCAGAGCTAGCATCAGCAGTTTAGTTGGCAGCATTGTGTCCTTGATATGGTGAATCCCACACGTGTGGGCTGTAGGCTGTCGAAATCGTCAGTGTGTATTGCAATAAGCGAGCATATGTGTCATCAGCACTTCCAGCATCAGTTATGAATGGCTGTGGTGAGTTCAAAGTTTACTGTTTGTTTGTTTAGATACAAGCGTCATTAGTGCTGCCAACTTAACTACTGATGCTAGCTCTCGCAGACTCATGTAGGCACTGTGGAGAACATTTCCTGGCGCCCTGTATTTCCCAGCGTCAAGGGAGATATTGCGAGCGAACAGCTCATCCCTCTGTCGAAACATTTCTTCATAGTTGTAACATACTTCCTTGTAGTAAATATTACTCAAGCCTTTCTGAATCCTAACTTATTTCAAATCAAATGTAAGTTCCTGTTATCCAACTAACTCCCGTAGTATCATGTTACACAATCAATTAACAATATATACGGATTAATTAACATTGAAAGAAATATAAAATATAAGATTAATAATAATAATAATAATAATAGTAATAATAATACACGAGATTTACATCTTGTGGTCACGATTTGGGATCATCACATTTGCCCCACAGATTCATGGTATATGACAAGGATCATATCACCATGATTCTCTTCAACACGTGTTAAATGACATACAGCATATTACACTTCAAATAAATACAAAATTGAGACAAAATATACCCTTAAATTTCACATTTTATCTTCCATCACTCTCACTTTGTCAAGTGTTCATAGTGTCTTTTTCGATGTACTATGTACATTTTTGTATATTAAATAAATTCTTAAAACATAAACATTAATATGCCCTTCCGTTTCAAATTTGACATAATTACGTCATCGTCGCACTCGTATATACTGTATGCTTGTCATACATTTAACTTTACAGCTGGGGAACGTAGATTTCTTACGTCAGCCTGGTGTCGAACTAAAAACACTATGGCCAGTTTGTTGGAACCCCAGCTGATCATATTACACTTATTTCACTGCTCACGATGTGACACGAATAAAATAGCACCAGTCAAGTCTCTCTGGATTTAAATGTATCAAGTGATACTGACATATTACTGAAAAAATGAAACTCTAGTAAATTACTTAAGGCAACATATTCTTCAGTGCAAATGTAGTATATATTAAACGCATATAAACAGTATGTCTCTTATTAACGTTTAATACGCTCTATAGTGACGCAGATGGCATTGAGACAAGTAATTTGATATAGGACACTTAGGGTCGCAAGTGTCCGGAAATACCTTAAACGTGAACCACGACTGTTAAACATATGATGACGTCATCAGGTGACCGCTCAGCTTGAGCGGTCACACCCGTGCTCTCTTACGCACACAAATAATTAATCCACTTGATCACCCTCTAACTCATGCTGTAGCACAGCGTCACGCAATGTGTCCCCCAGACATTCATTCGTCAACATACTGCATAAAAAATTCAAAAAATTAGATTCCATCTCTGGGGACATCCCTACAATCTCACTACTAACATCACCACAAATATTGACTACTACAGCCGTTAATACCTCCTCAAACATACACATATTCTTAGAACCACTATATAACTTACCTGAATCACTAAATGGCATGACCACAGCACTATCCACCCAACTGAATTTAACATTACCCTCCTTATAACATAGCAGGACAGAATGATGTGACATCCAGTCAGTGCCCAGGATGGCGTCATATACCAGATTTGGAATCACTAATCAGACCTGTGTTCCAATCTTTCCATCCACTAAAATTTCCACAACAACCTGTTTAGAAATTATGTGAGATTTCTTCCTCACAGCAGTTAACACAACCGTAGATCTAATCGGAATTTCCTCAAACTTAATATCAGATTCCTTCCTACTATTATAAAATGCTGCTGAGACGCATGAAATGTGACAACCGCTATCAAGAAGTGTATTAATACACGTCTGGCTACTTCAGTACGCCACTGCACCTTATACTCTTCCTCTCTCTCCCTTTCATCCTAGTTTTCATTTCTTCTAACAATTTAATTTTCTTCGCCTCTTTCATTCTACGTTTAGAATTCCTTCCTTCCAGCCTTTCCTTCACGTGTCCACTACTATCACTTAATATCCCTTTTAACTGCTGCCCATTTCTTCTGCTCTGATCTATCTCCGTCTTCCTCTCAACTTCTATACTACCTCCACCATTTCTTCTAACACTCTGCTCTGCTTCTGCTTTTTCTTCCTATTCTTCGGATTCCTAATCTCAGCCTTCTGCTTTTCTTGTTCAATAAAGATGTGTTTCTGACTGTGATCTAACGCACGCTTCTCTATCTCTGCTAATTTCATATTAACTTCATCTCCACAGGCTCTGAATTCTTCCCTTATCTGCTTTTTCTCTTTGTCTATGATTTTCTGCATCTTTATTTCCTGAGTGCTTAGTACTTTCTTTATTTTACCTACTTCCACTCCTATCTTTTCCTTAATCTTCTTCTCCTCTTTCTCACTACGTTCTATAATCTCTACCTTCACTTCTCCCACCCTCTCCCTTACCTATTGATTAATCTCTTCTAGGTTCTAGTCTATAACTTCAAACTTTTCCCCTACTTCTATCTTACTTCAGCTATGGTTTCCTTTAACTCACATTCCAACTCCTCCCTTATCATCTCATTGAATTCTGACATACTCTCCTTAATCCTCTCATATTTCTTATTCATGTCCTCATTCACCTTCTCCACACTATCTATCTTGAAAGTATTCTCTTACAGCTTCCGATTTATCTCCCTACTATTATTATCAAATTTCTCACTCATCTCTTTCTTCAGCTCCTGATTCTGCCTATTAATTTCCTTATTATCTTTCTTACCCTCATCAAATTTCTCACTTCATAACCCTACCATTTTTATCTAACTTTTCACACTTCTCCAAAAACATCTCCATCGTCTTATCTAATTTATCTTCCGAATTTTCTTTCACCTTACTTGTACCAGGGTTAACCTCCACCATCCTTGTATTATCATCTAGACTCTCAACCTCACTATCACTATCGCCCTTCTGCATTTTGTCAACGTTCTCCTCACTATCAAAACCACTTCATAACTTGGTATTTTCCTCCGATATACTGAATTACACTTCTTAAAATTATCTCCAAAATCACTGTCACTTCCCCCAAAATCTCTGTCACTTTCACTGAAAATACACTCACTCCCTCCGTAAATACCGATTGGTTTTCGTTCCTAACAGTTGGGTGTCAAATATAATGTTTAAAATTGTATAGGGATTCTTTTATAATATTAAATTGATTAGAAATTTGTAAGTTATAATGTTTGGTCCGCTTCTGTAAAAAATAAATAAATGCTCTTGTGAGGCGCCAGGTCATTATAGTAGTAGTAGTAATAATGAACCGAATTATGGATTGAATCCTCGACGAATCAGGGATAGGGCAACAAGATACCTCTCTCTCCGATCGTAGTGTGACGGGGTCGACTAACCTTTCAGGATTTAATTCCGGAGTTCGGGATGCCTTATAGTTATTACTAACTACTAAAGAAGACAAGCCTATCAACGAATTAACAATTAATTTATTAAAATAAAACAACAAGTGAAAAATAAAATATTAATAATAATAATAATGAAAATGAAAATCCACAGCCTGCTTCCAGTCACCGACCGGGTCAGGAATGGAATGAATGAAGCCCCCATCTAGCGGCGAGGATATGAACTGTGCCGGCTGCCGAGGCCTGACGCACTCCTCTGGGGCATTGATTAAATGAATGACAGATGAAATGAAATGATAGTGGAGAGTGTTGCTGGAATGAAATTTTGACAGGGAAAACCGGAGTACCCGGAGAAAAACCTGTCTGCTTCCGTTTTGTCCAGCACAGATCTCACATGGAGTGACCGGGACTTGAACCACGGACCCAGCGGTGAGAGGCTGGCGTGCTGCCGCCTAAGCCACGGAGGCTTCAATAATAATAATAATAATAATAATAATAAAATGAAATACTGAGTTGACTGAATTTACATTTACTATTGGATAAAGTAAAGTAAACCAAGTTAAATTTAAAAAAAAAGATATTGCATTTAAAAAGCCTTATAATATTCCATTTGACTTGAGTAATTACTTATTTGCCTCGCTCACCGTATCGAATATTTTCACCCTATAGTTGCAACTGCATTGTGAAGTTCGGATGTTCTCGATGTTCCACGACGTAATGATATATTATTAATTAGTTATGTGGATGACGGAAGTAATTCCATTAATCATCTATATGACGATGGTCTGTTCACGGCCAATGCATAGTTCAGTAATACTCAACAACTAGCTTACTGAATTAACAGTATTGTAATCGTAGGTAATATACTATCTGTATATGATGTTAAGTCGGTCTCTTCAGACTGTCTAAGTGTCTGAATCAATGAATCAATGCCTCAATGAATGTCATTGAAAGGAATTCTTAATGTCCATCCGCTGGCCGAGTAGCTATATATATATATATATATACGCTTACTCGTTCACGTAGTCTCCATCCCCCCACTCTTGTCTGACCAGTAGACAGCTGTGCGTCTTCACACCTCTTCCCACTCTGACGTATTCTCTTTCACCACATAGCGTAACATATTCTGGTCCAAACCTGCAATTTGCTAAATGCGTCATTCACCTCGTGACATTGCGTATGAGCTCTTGCTGGATCTTGTTCAATATATATATATATATATATATTCACACTGTCACGGGAGGTATTGCGAGTGAACAGCTCATCCCTCTGTAGAAACATTTCTTCATACAGTTGTAACATACTTCCGTGCGGTAAATTACTCAAGCCTTTATGAATCCTAACTTATTTCATATCAAATGTACGTTCCTGATATCCAACTAACTCCCGCTATATCATGTTACACAATCAATTAACAATATATATATTAAGCCCGTTCACCTCCGGTACACGATGGCAAGCCACTGGGTACCGATGGGTCACCATGCACATATGTGAAATTTGAGAACAATGCGAGCATGAGAAGGACCTTGGAGTCGTCCTGGGCGTGTATTCGAGATAAATGCAACATTGCCCTCAAATTCCAAGCGAGGAGGTGGGAATATAGGGAATCATCACATCAGAAGCATAAATAATTATTTATATAGTTATTTATTTAGTTTTCATGGATTGTAGTGGAACAAAAACAAAGAAAGGACCCACCTACGATCTGTACGGTAAAATAGCTATCTTAAAACAAACACTCCTGTCGTAATAAGACATCCTTTCTACCCCTACGATAGGTCTACTCCGAAAAGGATTCATTATTACCAATAATTTTTATTATTATTATTATTATTATTATTATCGAAGTTCTGAATATGGTCAAGTCGCGTGGAATGTGAACACAACACGATTCAAAATGAATTGACACATCAGACGGATCCACTACACCATGTGGAATACTAAGGAACAAAATGAAAAATCTACTAAACTGTGTTTCACCACAAATGCTCAATAATAAACAATCAACAATGAGCTATAGACGTGCGCTCAAAGCAGAAATGCTTAAAACCTAAATTATAAATAAACGTAATTCCAAAAATTATGTGCAATATTTACATTGTCCACACGGACTTGCATCAACAAAGGTTGGCAATCCACCTGACTCATGGGTGATCCAAATATCTATTATTATTATCACTCATACTGCTCCAATAAACTTAAATGTGCGTGAGGGTCAAATACATTAGCTCCAAAAGAGATGGCATTATTTTAAATATCAACTTTGCTGTTCAAAATGAAATTACATTTAATATTATTATTATTACCTGCCTTCATGAACGATTCATTATCGTGATTTATACTAACACATTCAAATATGTTTCCATATTTACATTAGAATCCAAATAACAAATTATTAACTAATTAGGACGACATTGTGCTTAAGACACATGTTATTATTATTATTATCTCCTCATTAATCAATTAATTAATGCTCACAACAACCCTCGCACACATCTGCGGGAAAATACACTATATTCTTGCACATAATAACTTTGACAACTTCTATACCTTGGGAAACTTCATTACTGTTCCCATATCATTACTGTAACAGCCCCGGTTACAAGGAACCGAAGCCGTGTTCTGGGGAGTGACGAATTTTATTAATGTGATGTGTATATTTTTATTTGAGGTCTTTTTACGTCTTATAATTGTCTGTCAGAATGTATATTATGACGTGCTTGATTTACAAGTAATTTGCTTAGCGTATAATATTGTAATTTAGCAGGAACCGAATCCAGAGAGTGAGGAATATTTTAACATTGAGATAATCTAAAGTTTTGTAGCGGGAAAGTGTACACGGACAAAGAAGTACGAGTTGTTGTTGTTGAGAGACAGGGGTAAAACCGAGCGCATGGGGAGGATGAGTCAGGGGTGAGACTTGGCATCTATGTACGAGCGAGGACGATGGACTGTTTCCATATTTGGTAATGTTGAGAGTCGGGCATGGGGATTGGGTGGATCTCGTGGTTGAACCCAGGTAAACCAGTGATTGTGGAAGGGGATGATGACGGTTACTTAGATTTTGTGGAGGCAAGTGGAAGAGACTCAACTTTAGGATCCCGTGGGGATTAGACTCAATTTTGGACCACGGAGCGGTCGACTCAATTTTCAGACCGCGGGGCGGTGTAGCCTCAATTTTCAGACCGCGTGTGAGTGGAAATTATTCTTCGGTACTCCATGGGAGTAGGAATTTTCTTTTTGGTTTTGTGTGTTGAGGAAGAGATATTACAGTATAACACTAGTCGTGTTCCTGATACAATGACCAAGTTGCTGGCTATAAGTTCTTTATTGAATGATGAGCCTAGTCTTAAGTATATCGCCAAGATTACTTATTTCGAACAGCACGAATTATTGTGATCTGATATCTGTACATCTGCATTTGAACCATAGAGACAAAGTATTCGTCCAGAAATGCTAGTTAAATATGCTATGCATTATGAAATTCACGAGCGGAGTTAATGCGACGATCCAAAACGGATTCCAAGCATTTGTATGGTACTAGATCCACGACGCAAATTAAATCGTTGGGTGCTGGTTACAAAAGTAACAAACATAATAGTCATCATAAAAGTAGAAATGGCGTGTGAAATAAAATTAATTGTGCTGCGAGTAAATAGGGCTAATTCATTGGGAGCACTAATACCAGAATTAGTAGAGTTAGGTCACCACTGCTGAAGCCAACATCTGTATGTATAGGTCAACTTTATTCCTGAGGGCATCTATATCATGTCATATGTGTATCTGTGTAAATACGATAGGGAGTGCAATTATTCTGTACGAGGAAGATCCTGCGAAATGTGTGTTTTATGTCTGGTATAACAATATATTATCGATTTTACCAGAATCTGAAGGGATTTATTTATTAAGTCACTTAGGAGTAGTTAGGTTTGAATATCTATTGCTGTTGGTATTACCGTACAGGTGTTTAACCCCAACGCACCCCGTACATACAGAAGTATTGAGAGGCAGGCATATTACAATTGACGCGCAAATGTGGAGCTCGAAGTATGATATAACAACAAAAATAACATTCACGTATACGCAGACGCTAATAAGCTAAGTAATGTTTATGCAGGTTAGATGTTATTGGAGGATGGAGGTGAGAAATAGAGCTAGTTGTAAAGTTAACGTTAAAATGTTGGAAAGAACTTGAGCATGGATATGGATAGGAACGGAGGAGGTGAAGGCTTGATAGAGGAACCGTCGGAGAACTCTATCAATTCCGAGAAAGGTCAGATCACTATGCAGGGGGATAGTAAAAGTAACGATAATGGGGTGATGTGAACAATAGTCTGCTCCAAATGCTTGCGGCTATGAAGAAAATGGAAGAGTCTATGAAAGAGTCTATGAAACAGCAGGAAGAGTCTATGAATGAGTCTTTAAGCAGAGAAATTGGAGAGGTTAAGAAGCAAGGGGATTTAAGTAAGGAAATGGGTGAAGGCAGAGAGTCTATGGACCAGAAAATAGAGTCAGTAAAAGAGTATATGAGTGGATCTATTAAGACGCAAGGGGAATCTTTAAGTAAGGAAATAGGAGGTGTGAAAGAGTCGATAGGAAAACAGGTGGAATCGGTGAAATTATATGTAGATGAGGCAGTGAAGAAACAGGCAGATGCCACTAATGCTGAGATAGATTCTGTAAGTAAGGAGGTAAGAGAGTGGAATGAGTCTTTGAGTAAGGAGGTAGAAGCTAGGCAGCGAGGAGAGTCTATGGTAGAAATGGAGAAGCAGCAGTTAGATGTGACGTTAGGTGAAAGTAGTTTAGATGAGAGTAAACAGCAGTTAGAGAGGATGTTATGTGATAGAAGCTTAGAGGAGGAGAAGCAGCATTTAGAAGTGAAGTTAGATGAGAGTAGTTTAGATGAGAATAGGCAGGAATTGGAGGGGACGTTAGGAGAAGGTAGAGGAGATGAGGAGATGCAGCAGGTGAAAATGATGTTAGGTGAAAGTAGCCTAGAGGAGGAGAAGCAGCAGGTCAAAGTAGCTTAAAGGAGAATAGGCAGGAGTTGGAGAGGACGTTAGGAGAAGGTAGAGGAGATGAGGAAAGGCAGCAGGTGAAAGTGACGTTAGGTGAGAGTAGCTTAGATAATATGAGGCAGCAGGCGAGGGTGACGTTAGGAGAAGGTAGAGGAGATGAGGAAAGGCAGCAGGTGAAAGTGACGTTAGGTGAGAGTAGCTTAGATAAAATGAGGCAGCAGGCGAGGGTGACGTTAGGAGAAGGTAGAGGAGACGAGGAGAGGCAGCAGGTGAAAGCGACGTTAGGTGAATATCAGCAGGGAGGTCCTAGTAGACAGGACGAACAGAAGGTGGAAATCAGGAATTATAGAAGTAAAAAGAAACAGAGTAAACAGATGGTATTGCCTAGGAAGTTAGATTTGATTTATGAAGTAGTAGACCTACTTGGTGATGACAAACTAAACAAGCAGAAGGTTAAAATTGATTTTGAAATCGGAGTTTTATGTCTGTAGAGGGGCATTAAGTGTCAGGCAATTAAGAGGAGGTATGAATTAGTTGAGGAGATGAATGGTTCGTGCATTGGTAAGGGTTTGGAGGTGATGTCAGCAGAGGTGTCTGACGAGGAGGTACAGCTGGAAGCTGTAGGTCGTATGTTGGTTGAGGAACATCGAGGTGATCAACTTTGGGAAGTCGTGGACAGAAGTAAGTTGTGTGATGGGAGTAAGGAAGAGTTATTGGAAGTGTTATTGAGTAACAAGGAAGTGTGGAGTGAGAAACCTAGATTAACGCACGTATACACCCGTCAATTCAAGCTGATTGATAGTTCACCTATTTCAGGACCCAGATATGTCATTCTTTTCAGGTATGCGGCCACTGTGGAGGATGAAAGTAGCCATATGTTAGAGTTAGGGGTCATAGAGCCAATTAAGGGTACTGGTGAGTATATCAAGGGACGGAAAGGTAAGTATTTGAGTTCGCAGGTTAGTATAGGTAAGTATTATGGCTCGGGAAGGTATCATTTTGAGGAAGATTTATTGTTGGTGATGATGATCACAGGGCGGGAGAGAGACGAGAGCAAGGCTCAGATCTCTAGTTGGATTTTTGTAATGGTGATCAGATCTTATTCAGAATGCCGTGCACGTTTTCCGTTGTTGGCCAGGAAATGTACGAGTTCTTTTAAATGGTTCAGGGGACCTTTTATAGTAAATAAGCGTATTGACGAGTATGCGTATAGCTTAACAGACCACCAAGGTACCATTGTAGGGTCATTTAATGTCCATAACCTTAAGAATTATATTAGTTTGTAATGGTAGGAAGGATCCTCTGAGGCAGATTTAGCCGACATTGTGGTGTATTACACAGGTACACTACAAGAAATGACGAAGAGGCTACCATTAGCCAAGTGATATAAAAAGCAGAGCAATTGAGTGAAAATGCATTGTAGCATGTATTTCGGCATGTGCAACATGTTTCGATCATGTTTTACATGGCAAAGCAAAGGACGCGTGAGGAATTTCTGTGTGAGCTAATTTAAGGACATTTGAGTAAAGTCGGTGTGAGGTAGATTTTAGGAATATGTAAAGACTTTTGAGAGAAAGATATGTAGAGTCAACATCAAGAGAATAAAATGTACTGAGGGTTATTTTATATTTGAAGGGTGATTTCTGTATGTTGTTCATAGTGTATTTTATATTAGGGTCATTTGTGTATGTCTGTGTTTTTGTGATGGAGTCCCAATTCACATATTCGGGGGAACTCCATGGAGGGGAATTGTAACCGCCCCGGTTACAAGGAACCGAACCCGTGTTCTGGGGAGTTACGAATTTTATTAATGTGATGTGTATATTTTTATTTGAGGTCTATTTATGTCTAATAATTATCTATCAGAATGTATATTATGACGTGCTTGATTTACAAGTAATTTGTTTAGCGTATAAATATTGTAATTTAGCAGGAACCGAATCTAGGGAGTGAGGAATATTTTAACATTGAGATAATCTAAAGTTTTGTAGCGGGAAAGTGTACACGGACAAGGAAGTACGAGTTGTTGTTGTTGAGAGACAGGGGTAAAACCGAGCGCATGGGGAGGATGAGTCAGGGGTGAGACTTGGCATCTATGTTCGAGCGAGGACGATGGACTGTTTCCATATTTGGTAATGTTGAGAGTCGGGCATGGGGATTGGGTGGATCTCGTGGTTGAGCCCAGGGAAACCAGTGATTGTGGAAGGGGATGATGACGGTTACTTAGATTTTGTGGAGGCAAGTGGAAGACACTCAACTTTAAGATCCCGTGGGGATTTGCCTCAATTTTGGACCACGGAGCGGTCGACTTAATTTTCAGACCGCGGGGTGATGCAGTCTCAGTTTTCAGACCGCGTGTGAGCGGAAATTATTATTCGGTACTCCTTGGGAGTAGGACTTGTCTTTTTGGTTTTGTGTGTTGAGGAAGAGTATAGTCGTGTTTATGATACAATAACCAAGTTGCTGGCTATAAGTTCTTGATTGAATGATGAGCCTAGTCTTAAGTATATCGCCAAGATTACTTATTTCGAACAGCACGAATTATTGTGATCTGATATCTGTACATCTGCATTTGAACCATAGCGACAAAGTATTCGTTCAGGAATGCTAGTTAAATATGCTATCCATTATGAAATTCACGAGCGGAGTTACTGCGACGGTCCAAAACGGATTCCAAGCATTTGTATGGTATTAGATCCACGACTCAAATTAAATCGTTGAATGCTGGTTACAAAAGTAACAAACATAATAGTCGTCATAAAAGTACAAATGGCGTGTGAAACAAAATTAATTGTGCTGCGAGTAAATAGGGCTAATTCTTTGGGAGCACTAATACCAGAATTAGTAGAGTTGGGTCACCACTGCTGAAGCCAACATCTGTAAGTTCCGGTCAACTTTATTCCTGAGGGTCATCTATATCATGTCATATGTGTATCTGTGTAAATACGATAGGGAGTGCAATTATTCTGTATGAGGAAGATCCTGCGAAATGTGTGTTTTATGTCTGGTATAACAAGATATTATCGATTTTACCAGAATCTGAAGGGTTTTATTAATTAGGTCACTTAGGAGTAGTTAGGTGTGAATGTCTATTGCTGTTTGTATTATCGTACAGGTGTTTAACCCCCACGCACCCCGTACATATAGAAGTATTGAGAGGCTGGCATATTACATTACATCGTCATATTACACAGGGACCAGAGTCTTCACTTCTCTGTCCAAATAATCAATATTTCACTAAGGGACCAGGGACAATCTCACCATGTCCATTTAACAACATTAATTCCAAGACCACTATTTATCATACGTGAGCTTCAACAACAATTTACTAAGTATATTCGTCAACAGATTATTATTATTATTAGTTGTAGCAGTGTCGGATCTGCTTTCTCTGTTACTAGCAACAAACACCTCCTTTACAAACTACAATGATTATTATCACATCATGAATTTGTTATTAACTATTGCAGACTTGTCTATCTCCTGCGGTATGAATATGTGAAAAACGCTATGTGTTTTAGCAATCTAAAATGACGACAATCGGTCGTTAAATAAATGAATCTACTATGACATCATTAGGCAAAACAAGGCAGTCTATTGGTTGCAAACAAATAACTCAACGAGATCATCTAATGGAACATAGACTCCGATCTTCGGTGATAGGCGGAAACAATCACGCTACATGACATCAAATCATCAGCTTGCCAATGCACGTAGCAAACTCTGTAAAATCCATGACAAAGAAATAACATTCTTCTCGAAGCGCAAAATGGAACGTAATTCTCCATCGTAGAATTTCAAAATAGATAAACATGGGGTAGAACTATATGGAATCAACTACATGAACTACATGAACTATTCCCAAATGACTATAACTACGGGATATTTGGTTAGTTTTGTCAGACCTTAGAAATCTCAGCTTTGGCAGGGGGCGTCCGCGGCTTATGGTTCCCATGTGAACCATGACGTTGAACCACGTTCCCACGTTGTTTCTTCCATTAGATCTGGGCTGGATGGTTCCACACGGCCTCCAACTTGGGCTCCATCCTCCTGGATAGTTCCATCTTCCTGGTCAGCGTGTCATCAGTCTTCCGTTCCACTGGTGGGCTACCGTTCCCCTCTGGTAATAAGCCAGGGTTAGCTTGAGGTCTCTTCGTCAGCCTGATCCATCCTTAGGTTCACCTGCCCACGTCCGTCCAGCCCTCCATAGCGAAGCACATATTACTAGAGGCGGACATATTAGCGTGCATTAGAGTTGTGAATATCGTTGCTATGTAACTTTCCTTTAGGCTGTAGTGGTTTGTAAGAATGTCACCCATGTGGCTAGTGATTGCTTCGAAGGTATAGAACCTATTTGAACTTGCAGCTCAATTCACGTAGTGATGCACTTTGAATTTGTTGAATTTATAAACTTATGAAGTCGTGTTGTGTTGTGCATTCAGACTTGTAGATTATGATACATTTTAAATGATTTGCCTGCGGCGACTAGTTTGATAGATTCCGAGTGCCTGAAGTTGACACCTCGGGTAACTTGTACTTTTCGACTGAGCTGTTTAAGAATACTGTACAGCGTAGCGGCCTCGCTAATGCGTCGAGATCTGCTGACTCACACACATAATAACCTCGGATACTAGCTTTACGAGCGACCGTGAAGGTTCACGCCGAATGAAGAAGTGAAACCTGTTTTTTTCAGGGGGGGGGGGGGGCGGCGAAAGAGTACCTGCACACCCCGCGTGGCAGCCAACCTGTACTACTGCTGCCTCCGACATGCAATTAAACTACGATAGTAGAAGAGAAAGCATCGGGGTTTGGATATGACAGCCGTTTGGCGAGGCTACCTCTGCCTGTCCCAATACTAAGTACTCTACCAGGCATCATAAAACGGTATTAAGGAACATAAGCGGGTTAGGTCTAAGTGTAGGGCCAGGTAAAAACCGCATAGGCAGAAAGGAAAGATTTGCCTACACGTAAAACCTGGCGTATTGGAGATAGCCACATGCAAGGATGTGGAAGGATTGGTTGGGTTCTGTTAGTGGGAGAAGGTGCCAAGCACCAGTTTCACGTCCACATCTCGCCAGTTCGTCTCCGGGAATCAGATTAACTCGGTACTGCTAGGACTAGCACGGGCCTTTCCGGCTACTGAGCAGGGACGCAAGTGCCTCAACAAGCACCTGCGCCAGAACCGGGTCTCCATGGGGTGCCTGGTGCCGAGTCTCCGTGGCCGGAGAGAGGATGGGGGCCACGCCTGCCGGGGCAGGGGCCTCGCATGCAGTCTATGGGAACGAGCCGCCTTCCACTCTGCTCTTACCATAGACTGGTAGACGGGGCAACTGCGGTGGGATGACGGATGGTCACCCCGGCAGTTGGCACACACCGGTGCATCCCGTGGCGCCATGCATCCGGTGTGGTAATGGGCACCTGAACACCGGTTACATCGGACTGGGGAGCCACAGGACCCTTGGGAGTGACCACACCTCAGGCAGCGGAAACACTGTAATAGCTGTTCTGAGTAGGGCCCTATATTACCTGAGTGCCGCATCTGATGGTCCTGGCTGCGGCTGATGACGTCTCGGTGTTGCCCTGGCATTCCCTCCTGGAAACGCGGGTGGCGTTGGCGTCCCTGGCTGGTGGCGTCGAGGTGGCCTGCTACTCCCTCCTGGGAGTGCAGGCTGCGACGTCTGCGGCGACGGCGTCTCGTCTTCTTCTTAAGGGCCTCGTCCGCGGCCCCATCCGTCGCTGCTGGTTCCTCCCTGGTGGCGGGCGGGAGTTGCCCCGCTAACGACCTCGCCTGAGGTACTGGCTGCTCAACTTCCCCGGAGGCGGGCGCGAGTTGCCCCGCTAAGGCCTCGCCTGAGGTGCAGGCTGGTTCTCCTCCCTGGTAGCGGGCGTGATTTGCCCCGCTAATGGCCTCGCCTGAGGTACTGGCTGCTTCTTCTTCTTCTCCTCCTCCCTGGTGGCGGGCGCGAGTTGCCCCGCTAATGGCCTCGCCTGAGTTCCTGGTGGTTGGTCCGGAGTCCGCGTCGTCTTGGTGGAAGCTAAGGGGGCCCGACTGGGTCCCGGCCTCCACCGTCGTCGGTGTCTCCGTCTCGGCTGCGGCTTCAGTTCCCTTGGGTTTGAGGCAGGGGATGATGCCCGCCGTTGCCCTCGGATTGTAGCCTGTCAAAGTGGTGACCTGCCATAGCTCCATGAGTTCGCCCACGTACATGTTGGCGGTCGCTGTCAGGGCAGGCCTGATCAGGACGCCGGTCGGGAGGTGCGCCTCGATGTCGTCCTGGTGTCTCTCGGTGCCTCCGCTGACACAGTAGTGGGCGTAGTCGAGGGTGTTCCTGATGTGGTTCCTCTCGTGCTCCTGGTTATAGCCCGGGCGGTAGTACACAAACAGCGCCCAGGCCGTTGGGTCGAAGCAGCTGGCCTGCTCGGAGTTCGGAGACGAGACCCCATCGTCTCCACTGCGTGGCGAAACCTGCGCATCCTCCAGGCTGGCTTCACTACTCCAGCTCTGCTGGCCGGGCTCGGTGTCTGGCTGTCTGGCCGTGCCTTGTGATGCCCTCTTCTCGGTCACGGCTAGATTGGAAGAGCTAGGAGGGCGGGGTTGAGCCTTGGAGTGCAGTGAGAACTGCGCTTGGTCCAGGCCCTCCCCCTCTCCTAGGCCCGCGGGTTCATGGATGGAAGGTGCGCCGGCCGTGTTCACGAGCACCCAGCGCGTTTAGGCTGGCGGCTTCTCTGCTGCTGGCTTCTTCGTTTCCCGGGGCCTGTGCGTAGCCGGGAGATCAGGCGGGACAGCCTCGAAGACTACTGTGGCACACCCTACTCCACGCTCCTTTGCCAGCCGCTTGGCCTTCTTGGCTCCGCCTCTACCCCGGGCTTCACCGCTGGGCTCCTTCCTCCATTGGCTCGTTCCGCTGCTGCTCGGCATCCTGGCTCCTCCTGGTGGGCAAGTAGCAACCTGATTGCTCCGGACTGTGGTGACTGTCTTCGTCAAGAGTCTAAGTCGAACCACTGAAGCCCTGTTTGACCCTTTGCGACCATAATTTAAAATCAGACCTCCGACCTATATTACGGTCTCATGTCTGTTAAGGCAGGGCTAACGTCATTTTAAAATTCAATTCATAAGATGGTTTAAAAGGTTTAACCGAGAGAGATAGATTAATTTTATTTCCGTTTTATATGCTTAGTAATCTCATCCTAAAATGATTATTAGTTAAAAAATTGTATTTGTAAAATTGATTATTAGTTTTTTAAATGTTCAGTATTTAATTTTAATATTATTTGTTTAGTTATCTTCCAATAATGAGATTTTATAGCTTTTAAGCTACTAGCAATGAATAAACATTCATTAACCTAACTTAAAATTAACATAATACCCATCTACCATATAGGTTCAGGTGGCCATTGTCATCTTAAAATTTAATTAAATTAAAACTAAATCAAATACCAAGGGTATGTTGTCTTAAGTTGATATCATAAAAGTAAAAATAAAACTGGCCCCTAACCTATCAGGTTTTTGGGTGTTTTATTATAGAAACACTGTTTGACACTGGCATTTGTTATCTCTTGCTGAATTATTTTGTTTTCAGTTTTTGCAACTGCGTCACTTTCTTAAAATCTTACTGAGGCACTCTTTATATTTTCTGATATCAGTTTTATCTTGCAAGCCTTGTGCACGTGTATTGTCCTTGTGAGTCTGTGGACTTGCAGTATATTTTTCAGAACACTATTTTGAAATGTTTGAAGTCTTAAAATATGCGTTGGTCGCACGATTCCCCAGGCAGGGGCCGCGTACACGATGACCGAGGAGACCATGGTTTTGTATAGAATTAGCTTGTTACTAATATTTAGTTTGGAACTTCCATCAATTAGTTTATAGATACCTCTGTAGTAGGGGCCGATCACCTAGATGTTAGGCCCCTTAAAACAACAATTATCATCATCATCATCATCATACCTCTGTAGGCCTTTCTGGCTTTGCTTAAAATGTTATCAACATGACTCTTAAAGGTCAATTTACTATCTAAGGTCACTCCAAGTTATTTGGCCTCCTCGGCCCATGTTAGTTTGTCACCAAACAAGTAGAGGTCGCCATGATCCCTCCTGGATGTGCGCCTGCTGTTGAGAACGGCGGTCGTTTTGGATGTGTTTATCCTGACTCGCCATTTTCTACACCATTGTTCAAACTGATGGATCGATGCTTGTAGTCTCTTAGTCGCCAGCCGAGGCATGTACGAGTCCGCCATCAGGGCCGTATCATCCGCAAACATTGCTATTCTGACTCCTTTGGAGACCGGGATGTCACAGGAGTACAGCAGGTACAACAATGGTCCCAATATGGACCCCTGCGGCACCCCAGCATTAACCTCCTTCGGGGCAGATTGGATGTTCCCAATTTTGACTTTGAATGTTCTGGCTGACTAGTAGCTCTGCAGTAATAACCAATATTTTGGCTCAATGTTGATTTTATGCAGTTTGTAAAGAAGGTCCCGATGCCAGACCCTGTCAAATGCCTCGGCTACATCCAAGAAGACCACTCCTGTAGCCGTTTTCAAGTTAAAACTCTTAATGGTGATATTAATCATCCTAACGAGCTGCTGGACTGTGGAGTGGTCCTTCCTGAATCCGAACTGTTCATCTGGGACTGCTTGGCGCAAAGCCTCGGTCCCCAGCAATCGTTTCAGAATAAGTTTTTAAAAAATGTTGCCTCAAATGGTCAGTAGACTTATTGGTCTATAATTTGACGGATTGCTGGGGTCCTTTCCAGTTTTATGAATCATCGCGACAAAAGCTGTCTTCCATCTGCCCGGGAAATAACGCAATTTAATCAAAGAATTATATAAGTTCACCAAATGGATTAATGTCTTCTTGGGTAAGTTTTTAATGATTTCATTTGTGATACTATCTATCCCTGGCGCCTTCTTATTAGGGTGCCTCTTTATTATCTCTTTGATTTCTTCGATTGTTACCACTTCAATATTATTTGATTCGCTAGGATTGACTTTTACACTATCACAAGCACTGACACTTTTCACTATATCTGGGAAGGACCCCTCCACCAGGTTGAGGAATTGTTGATCCGTAGGTTCTTCGTTGGGCTGAAGCCTTTCTTCAAGAGTCGAAGCAAGAATTTCAGCTTTTTCCAGGTCTGTATTTGCTATAATGTCATTGTTCTTCAGTTGGTGTACTTTATTTACACTTGGTTTTAATTCATTAACCATTTTCCACAAAGAATTGTTTGCAGTTGAGAGTCCTTTTAGTTAATTGTTCCATACTTGATTGTTGTAGCTACTTAGTATTTTGTTAATTTTCCTTCTTAACTCATTGTAGTTTTTATAGCAGGTTCCCCCATTCTCTGCCATAACTTGCGTGGTCTATTTTTATACTTGATTTGATCTCTTATTGGTTGTAGTAATTCTGAATGACCCGTTTCTTGGCTTTTTTGTCTATTGTTGTTAGTTAGTCTGATAGCAGATTGGATAGAGGCTGTTATATCTGCTAAGGTTTTATCAGCTGATGTAATGCAGCTTAACGGTTCCGGTTCATATTTAAATTGGGTTTCGGAGATTGTTTGGAAGTATTCCCAATCAGCTCTGGTCCAGTCAGTTTTGATGCTCTTCAGTTGGTGTACTTTATTTACACTTGGTTTTAATTCATTAACCATTTTCCACAAAGAATTGTTTGCAGTTGAGAGTCCTTTTAGTTAATTGTTCCATAGTGACACTATCTATCGTCATCAGTACTGGGTTGTGGTCTGAGTTGGTGGCACAAATCGTTTACAGCTCAATATCTCGAGTGATATCTTTGGTTAATATAATGTCCAACATGTCAGGCAGATGGTTGACATTGTGGGGGACATGAATAAACTTGTCTGGAGCCATAGGAATTATTTGGTTCTCCTTGCAGTATATGGCTAGTTTGATTCCTGAATCATTAGTTACCCTAGATTTACAAATTGGGTTCTTAGAATTCAAATCGCCTGCTAACAATACAGATGGTGCTGAATTGAAGAGAAGATCGAAGTCATTTTCAATTATCTTCTTTTTTGGTGCTTTATAAACGGATAGTAAGAATATGTCATCTCTGCTCGTTTTGTGATTAATGCCTGTAGCTTCCAATGCAGTTGTTTGAGGCAGGTAGTACTCATTATGGGCTATTTTCGCTTTTACCATGATGACCGTACCCCCACCATGTTTGTTCCTATCATTTCTGTATGTTTTAAAGCCCTTGTAGTTGAATTTCTTGGTAGTGTCAAGGTGAGTTTCTTGGAGCATCAAGACATCAAGTAAGAGTTTAAACTCTTCCCTCCTACTGTCACTATTGATTCCTTCGGCATTCCAATAAAGTATGGAAATGTTTCTGCAGCTAGTATTCATCCTTGTTGGGTGTTTATACATGTTGGCAGGCAATGAGGTTTAGGACTGCTCCACCCAAGGTCTGGCCTTCGGGTGGAAACAAGAGGTTTAAAATGATTCTGTTAATTTTATCTAAAATACCACTTCGGGCTATATTGTCCATTAAGATGTTGTACCTCTCAAGGAGGGTGCTATCCCTTAGCATTTCAACTGTTTCTTTCCTTGTCGCTAGTAATTTAACATATTTATCTGCATTTCGGTTTCTGTTACTATATATGGTTCATGTGTCCCTATTGTAAGTAATCCCATTTGACCTTTCCTCGCTTACTGAATTAGCAGGAATTTCCTCTTGACTGCCTTCATCCAACTTAGGGAATTCCTCGGGCCTGGGTTTATAACCTTGGGTACTTTTTTGATTTTGATTCTTGGCTGCTACATTAGGTTGTTGTCTTTTTCCCTGTGCTTTCAGTGTTACTGAACATCCCCTGTAGGTCGCAGTGTGATTTTGACCACAATTGCAACATTTGAATTGTGGCCCATCATTTATTTCACATTCTGCAGTTCCATGTTCTCCTTGGCACTTAACGCACCTTGGTGCCAGGTGAAAGTTTGTTTTGGTATGGCCAGGTCTCTGGCGCCTCTTACATAGTACAGGACCGTTATAATTACGGTAGGCTTCCATGGTTATCATCATATCTAGTAAGGTTGTTATTTGATATATCTTCCTAGATTCCTCACTGTTAGCCAATGTTACAATGAAAAGAGGCATTTTTCTCTTAATAAACGCAATTTCTGGTTGATTTATTTCTTCTGGATCTGCATTTGTCATTCTGTAGTTCTTTGACATTTGGATAACAGTTTTGACCTGAAATCCTTTACTTGCTAGTTCTTCTTTGATCTCAATTTCAGATTATTATTTTCCAGGTGACGAATCACCACTTGAATGTCAGTAGGTTCGCCTCCAGCCCTGTATCCAAATCAGAGTGCGACTCCTTGACGACGCCCCGTAGGGGCGGCGTTTAGGTGTTGTGCTCGGGACCACCGACCAATATTTTGGTCCTATGTCCCAATACAACGGGTTGTGAAGTTTGCATGTTTCAACGTGTTGATGTGCAATTTAGATCTAAGAAGACTAGTTGTAAAACAACTGAATTATAGAGTTGAAAAAAGAAGAGTAGAAGTAAAAGGAGGTGAAAGAGTGAAAGGAAGAGTGCTGTCGACTGGAGGCAAGAGGTGCATTAAAGCTTGACGATGTGACTGGTCCGCTAACCGCTGAGCACCATCCCAGGCGGGTTGGCCTTGACCAGTTCCCCGAGCAGGCACACAGCGGCTTCGCGGGGCAAGGGAGGCGGGGGAATATGTTTAGTGGGCAGTGGTGTTTAGTTGTTGGAGAAGGTGGAGTATACTTTTGAGGGTTGTGTGCTGGGGCTGGGAGAAGCTTGGTGGGGAGATTGGAAGTGACAGTAATGAGGGGATGTTTTTCTGATGTTGGGGTGTCCGCTGCCACTGCCTGTGGTGTTGTTTTAGGGCTGCTTTAATACGTCTGTATCCCGGGTACGAGGCCGCGTGCCCCCCCCCCCCCCTCCTCCACAGTTTACACACGTGGGGGTTTCTCTGGGCACGGTACAATCTTTGTGGCAATGAGGCCCGCCACATCGATTGCACCTGCCCTCGTACCTGCATTCGTATTCAGCATGCCCTACGCGCTGGCAGTGGTAGCACTGGGTGATAAGTGTGGAGCGTTGTTTGGGAGGTAGACGCCTGGGCGTCTGTGTTTTTGTAGCTGTGGTTGAGGAGGGGGTTGTTGGTGAAGCAAGTGTAACAGTGCTCTCTGATGGAGGAGCAACTCCTGTAGTGTCTGGGGCGTGTGGGATGGGGGGAGGTTGAGGGATGACGTCATCCTCCGTAGGAGGGATGACTGGGTCTTCAGGTTTGTTCTTAGGGATAGTTTTGCTGTTGGTTTGGGGTGAATTTAGTTTTGTTTGGTTGAGGTTGGGGCTGTGATTGTGCATTTTGATGTTTGGGTCCAGAAGTTCCTTGTGTCAGGTGTTGTTTGGTAGCGCTCGTGTCTGATGTCCTGGCTGTCCGTTTGCATCTGTGTAGAGGTGGCCTCAGGAGGGGGGGGGGGAGTTTGGGTGCTGGATTCAAGTTCATCTGTAGGGAGAGGTGAGAGAAGTGTGTGCTGAGGAATACCAGGATGGCTCCGAAGGGCTCTCCTAATATTCTCTAGGTGTTTGTTTTTGTTGGGAGTGATTAGTATGTAGTTGTTTTTGGTTTTGGTGTGCCACATCGGGATCACCGTCTCCGCCACCGCCTGTCGGACAGACACTGGATCCGTGACCCGAGACGGCTTAACCACGATGACAGTACACCACGGTGTGCTCTTGCTGTTGGGATTTCCAAAATCAAGAGGTTTGGTGAAGTCGTAAGGCATGTTGTGTAGTGTGAGAAACAGAAGGAAGTTAAATTTGTGTGTGTGTGGAGGTCAAATGCTGATTGCAGACCTTGGTCGGACTCGGCAAGGCAGGTTTTCCGTGAATTCAGTTTCAGAACCCAGTCACTCAAGGTTTCAGTTTTTATCGGCTTGAAGGCTGTGAGAATAAGCGCGCTGGGCCTTGACTGATCATGAGGTAGTGGGAAGCGATGAGCTAGGTTGAGATTAGCTCGGGGCGATAGGAATTGCTTGACGGGGATGGAGAAGTTAGACAGGCTGGGTGAATGCTTACTCGGCTCGGCGTTATCAGGCTGGCTCGGCAGCGGAAGTTGTAGTCGGACGTAAAGTGTGGACGTCGCTCTGGAACTTGGCAGCGTGCTTGGTGCTAGGCGATTGGTTGCTTGGCGGCTCTTCCGATACGTCGTCCCAGCTCGGTCGCTGACTTGTGGATCCAGCCCTGTAGCCAGAGCTCGCCTTATGTATCCTGGCGCTGGGCTTACGTCACGGGGTTCACACACATCCGTGCAGGGGTACGAATAATAATGTTTATAGCGCCTAAATCGCTCATCCGATCTTCATGAAACTCATAAAAATGGTTCATTATGCCCCTTAAAAAGGTCCGACACTCTTGAAAGTAAAATATTTCAATTCCTTTATCAGTAATAAACATGTTAATGCACGATGTTTTCCATGGCCTTCCAATATGTTCCATCGACCAAAAAATATTCTTAAAAATAATCACAGGCCAAATGTGGCTCTCGGACAGAATATATATATATGGAATTATTAACATTGAAAGAAATATAAAATATAAAGTTAATAATAATAATAATACACAAGATTTACATCTTGTGGTCACGATTTGGGATCATCACACAATGTAGCTAGACTTGCCATTTGGATATGCAAATGAATTATTTTACTGCAGATTTATTTCAGGTTAAAAATCAATGACATTTTCAGAATTACTTCATAATAAGTTGTACTATCCAATAAATATGTTCGAGATGCATAACATATGTTTTGTTCTACATATTTTATTCCTTAACTTTTGTTTTCATTTTAATTAATATATTTCGGTTCTGGCTGCCAAATGTTTGCTGTTGGTCGTAAATAAACTACGTAAGGGTTTATTTGCATAGGCAAACCTAATAGTAAAACAAAACGAAAAAAAATCAAGTTGATACCAACAATAACCGGGTAAAACATCTGAGTGGTCAAAGAAAAGCTTGCAATAAGCGGAAACTGGGCTTATTGCCAGTGGCGAATTCTCCCATGCATCGCATATACTGGCGGTATACCACCAGTGATAAAAATATAAAACGTTTATCTCGACATTTTCTCGACTTGTATGTAGCAGTGCAGTCAGGAAAATCGAGCTTGTCATCATTCATGTTCCGCCGATTGTTGTCAAGGAAGCTGGCACTCGAATCCCGCTTAACTCGCTAATTTTCTTCTGGGGTATACACTTTTAGCTGTGAGTGACTGTACTTTGGTATACCGCAAGTCTAGCCCGGTCGTTGAAAGGGCTCGACACTGGCCCGCGGGGCGGGGGAGGGAAAGAGTAGCCCAGCCACGTTCCGTATGGGGTATCGCGCTAAAGACTAGCGGTGAGTGTATTGCTGATTGGCTGATTTCAAACAGTACTTTCACCCTGCTCACAAGGGAAGGCACACCAGCGCAGTGCCTCATACACTTCAGTTATGTTGTGAGTTCGTCTTGGCGTGAATTACTTCCCACTGAAATATTAACATGTTTAGATTAAGTGAAACACTGGAAGTGGATAGTAGCGTTGTTGTAAGGATTTTATTCCATTGGATTTCCTCAGTAAGTTGAAATTAAAGCGATCTATTTCTTTGTGTAAGGAAATGAAGGCATTGGTTTCTGCCGAAATCAGGTAGAATTTTACACTTGGAATATTTGTTGCTTTGCAGTTGTTGATTCAATTAGGGGATTTGAAGCATCGTGGTCATGTAGTCCCGTGTACTTGGTTCAGGGGCGGATTTAAGGCAAGATCATGGGGGTAGGAGAACACACACCAGGGAGTCTAGAGAGTATGGAATACCCTTAGCTTGGAGAGGGGTGGGGGAGGTCCGGGATAGGATAATTTTGCTAAAACTAGGCCCAAATTAGTGAGTAATAGGACATTTTTTAAATTTATTTTTGATATTTTGGAGTAAAAATAAATGTTACCGATCACGGTGGCCAAGAGCAGTAACGCGCTAGCTCGTATCTCGCTGGCATCGGGAGAGTGTGGGTTTGAATCCCACTTCAGCCGTCCGGAAAATGGTTGTCTTGGTTTCCTATTTTCACCACCAGGCAAGTGCCGTGACGGTTCCTTCCAACAGGTCCACGACCGACCGACTGCCCTCCAAAATCCCTTCCCTGGTCCTTCCTTAATTTGACCCAAGTTAGCGGTCACCTGTCATCATCCCCAGTTGAATCTGCTGACGAAGTGTATCCAGCTCCGAGACACCATCCTTGCGACGGTAGAGGAATGATCCCTCGCAGAGTCCGTTTTGTGAGTTGGGAAAAATTTGCGTGATATTAGCCATTTTAAGTCAAATATTTATTGTATTCCAAATTATTTTAGTTTTGGTAGTTCTACTATTAACTGTCATAGCCAATGCGTGGTTTAAAGCCATTTTTTAGAGAACTGTCAAAAATGTGTAGTATTCTTTCTAATATACATACATTTTCATTTGAGACGGTTTTACCTTTCAGCGTCCAGTCCAGTCTGCAAGCCTCTGTTTGCGAACAAGTCGCCTCTATGATCCCCTATTAGCAGTTAGCAATCCGGCTCCCTCTGCTTCTACATCTCTGACTTTGAAATCGTTCAACACTGAAACTAACCATCGCCTCATAGCTCTACCTCTGCTTCTGTTATCCTCTACAGCCGAACACTCAAAATAGTACGTTATCGTAAAATGTGCATTTTGATACAGAGTATTTAAGTGTGAAAGAATTTGTCTAAAGCCACTGTTTTCGTCATGTTTTTAATTTATAACAGCAAGATGAATCGTTCACTCCTTAAATCCACCCCTGGCTTGGTGCGTGTGGAAATTGATGAGATATGTCGTTATGATGGCTGTACCGTTGCCAGGATTTTGGTAGGAGGCGGCTGTGGCCTTAAGATATGTACGAGTGAAAGTGGGAAACCACGAAATACCATTTCTAGGATGTTTGGGGGTTGGAATCGAACCACCTGTTCTCATTTCTGCCTCTTGGGGGTTGAGTGAATCCCAACCCTCAGACTAGAATTACATTTCTTGGTAGATCAGAGAATCGAACACGAACCTCCACAGTAACAGCCCCAGAATACTAGCCACTACGCCACGAGGTGGACCTTTAGAAATCTAAGTGAATGGAACTTACTTTCAAGTAAAATTCTTCCTGGCAGACCAAGGTTGGGAAACAATATGTCAAGGTAGTTTACACTATATATATATATTTTCTTTTTAGCGTATGGCTTTTAGTGCCGGGAGTGTCCGAGGACATGTTCGGCTCGCCAGTTTTGTAGCTTCTTCGAGACGGACACCCAATGGGTGAGCTACATGTACCGTTGGGGAGGAAAGTTGGAATGTAAGGACGAGGAGTTGGAAGGTAGCGGCTGTGGCCTATAGTTAGGGACCAACCCCGGCATTTGCCTGGAAGGAAGATGGGAAACCACAGAAGACCATCTTCAAGGTTGCCGGCGGGGGGATTCGAACCTCCTCGCCTCCCGGATGTGAGCGACTGCCAGCTGTCATGCCGTAACGACCACGGCTAACTCACCCGGTATTATTTTATTGATTGAGGCTGAATGTTCGCTTTCCAGAAGATATTTTCACTTTGAGATACTGGCTCTTCTTTAATTGCATTATTACATTGGTTATGAATGATTGCGCTTCTCATGTTTGGACATGTCTAATGATGAGACAATGTATAATTGAGATCCTTCGGAAATGGATCAATGTTTATGTGTTTTCGTAAAATTTAAGACCTGGTCAAGAACGGGGAGAGAGAGAAGGCAACGTAAAGATGAAATGTACTCTGTACGTTGTCAAAATGGACTAGGAGGGCGAGGGGATTCGAAGGCCATTTACCTAGAAGCAGTTTCATGTAGGCCGTGTTCAGGCGTTAAACGAAGATTTTTTTAATGTATAAGGACATAGTCCTTGCAGAGGGAGGATGACGCACTGGCTTTACCCGGACGGTCGAGGTTCGAATTCCGGTGACAGCACGCTAAATATTTCACATGGAAGATCACGTGGCGTTAGGAAGGGAATCCGACCTTATATCCCCGGCCAAACCAATTGGCTAGTGACCTCAATATATTGGGATAACCTATCCAAAATTAGAGCTATAAAGTGTGTTTCTTAGAAGTTATGTAAATGTTCTCCAATACAAAATAAAAAATAAAAAATTCAACATTGACAAGAGGTTGAGGCATGGTGAAAAAGGAGAGGGGGGGGGGGGGGATGTAAGGGGTAAATGGTGCGGTATACCAAGAACGGTGACCACCAGTCGCCACTGCTTATTGCTTAGTGGTAAGGAAACCGTAAGGGCACGTGGAGCCCAAAGGGTTAAAAGCAAGCTTACTCCACCAAATCTTCGTATTCACAAGCGCGGGCTAGGGAGGAGTGTAGCGTCCCGCAGGGTGGTGAGAGGTGAGCCAACCAGAGTTGAGCACGGCATCTATATAGTCACTAAAGTTAAAACTAGCTAAAACTGAATCATTTCCTTTGAACATGTGAACCTATCTCTTGGTTAGCTCAGAAATTATTCAAATCCACGTTTCGATGATACAAAATTGTGGTACCGTATTTACATGGCAAATATTGTAAGAATCGCATACCACACCCTCCGAAGGCATTTTATTACAAGACTTAAAACATTATTTTGCGTTGGAACCGAATTCTGAGTATTCCACGGAGTTAAGGTCCTTGTAGCAAGTGGATATGGGTCACATACTAGATAAACGTTGGCGCAGTTTTATCCTGCCGCGTCTGAAAAAGCATACAATACATGGTAATAAAACAATAACAAACATGCGTATTCAATTCATGGGTCAGAGTCATATGTAAGTCACAAATTCATATACATGTGGTCTACTGTAAAGTCTAGAGGTTCATACATGGCACAGGAAGAGGAGTCTCCAGGTAGATGTGAAGGTCGGCAATGTTTACTTACTAACCTATTTCACTAAGATAACTATTTCAGGGTTGAAAAAGGCATTCTCATTCTAAATTACATCTCTACAAGATTTCTGAAGGACTCCATGCCAATTACCCGAACGGCAGAAAATTATCGGAATTATCTCTGCAATAAATCTGCACCAAATTTCGCAATTTCACATTTTGTCAAAAATTACTTCACTTCACTTGACTTACTGAAAAGGTGGAGCCTCATTTTGGAAACATGCTACACATACATGTGCTGAAATATGCTCTGGCGGTGGTGGTACTGATGATTGATTTAAGGGCAATGACATCGAGGTTATCTGCCTCATAAATATAACTTACTCCACACACGACATAAGCAAATAGTAACAACTGATCATCTATTATCGTTATTATGCATGAACCATGCATGAACATGCTGTGTCATTACAGATACACAGTTGCATACTATTTTCATCTTGAATAAACAACAAACATTCTCCCTACGACATAAGTTACAAATGGAATTTTGTTAAAGGAAGAAATACAATATGACCCATTGTGTAATACGGGTCATGTAGAATACTTAGGCCTATATAAAACTGTGTGCAGTAGGTGAGTTCCCCTATATGTATTTGTAATGTGTCAATATCTCTTAGAATATATGAACTGAATCTATTTTGTTCAACAGGAACTATTACTATCCAAATTAAAAAGGCAAAAAGGTGGAACTTATGCCCCCTACGACGGGAAGAAATGTGTTATATTTATTGACAATATGAGCATACCTGCCAAAGATCAGTATGGCTCTCAGCCTACTATTGAACATCTGCGGCAGTATTTAGACCATCGCTACTGGTAAGTTACTCACCTAATTTCCCTATCACCAAATACGGGCATGAAGTACTGCATATATCTTTCTTATGCCTACAGGTTCGATCCAAAAGACAACACAAAAGTGCACCTCGACAGTATACAGTTCATGGCTGCAGCAGGCATTTCTACTGGTGGTGGCCAAGTAGTAAGCCAGCGCATTCTTCGCCACTTCTGTGTTTATTCATGTAATAGATTTTCAGACGACTCTATGTGCAACATATTCTACACTATTCTACGTACAGACTTCAAGGTAAATCATTTTGTGCAATACATAACTGAAGTGATCAAACTAGGAGCTGAAACAGTTATTTATTAGACTATTTTCACAATGCAATTCCAAATATAGGCTTATGAGATCACATCTTATCAGTGTGTGAGTGTCCTACCCTCCTCCCAAATAACTCCTTATCGACTGGACCAATGTTAATGAAATTTGATAGTAAGTTATTTCCTACTTTGGATACCTCAACCATGTCCTTTACATTTATGTTAACGTTACCAATCCAACATGGCAGCTGAGTGAAATATTTCACCAGTATTCAAAATCTCGGAACCTATTTAAAGAAGTAATTCCGTGAAAAACTAATCCGCGTATTTCAGTCATCACCATTTCACAACTCAATTAAATCAAGTTTCCATGTCGACATGTTGACACCTATTATTGACATTGTAAATGGATTAGTACATCAACTCTCGCTGTGATCAGTTTCATTATCAGTGGGAACAGATGCTTCCTTTCAAAAATAATCACGTTTCCCTTCTGTAATTTATGGCAAATACACTACAAAATCACACAATAGATGTTTTACTCAAAGCATCGTTTTCTTTCAGTCCAAACAATCATGTTGTAACAGAAACCAGGGATCGCTCAACCAATAAAATAAAACAACTGGTAACGTAGGTTATAATAAATAATAATAAAAATAAATAGCCTTACAAATCCCATAAGGGCTATGGCCTCCTGCTTTGCAGGGAATTGCTCAGTTTTAACTCATCAGGTGAGCAAGTCCTGAGGATCATTTGGGGTCATTCTTTCTGATTGGGCCTTCTATATCGATGTGTAGCTGATTAAAGATTAATTAAATTATATTGCGCTGGTATAACATTCGCTCAACAATCTGTTATATAGAAACATATTCGTTCATTGAGTCTGAGGCGTTACTGATCACTAAATTTATTACTACTCGCTACACTAGTATTTACAGAATCTCCGATCCAAACAACTCCACTCACTTTGTCCGTGAGTTGTCACAGCTTACACTTACACGTACACAGGCCCAACGAGAGGGGGGTCAGGTGGGGCTGCAGACCTGGGGCCCGGCTCTGGGAGGGGGGCCCGGCCCTTGATGACTTAAGTATATCACAGACAATTATTTGATGAAACAATCAACGTCGGTGCAAAATGGTGCAAGAACAATAACATAGGTCAAATACTTTACTCAGAGCACCCTTGAAAACAGCTGAACCAGAGCAAACGAACGTAGTCATACAATACTGTACTTCTCAGAATATGTATCTGTGGTGAGGGGCGCATACCTCGGTTCTAAATTTAACTTACTTGACAGCTTTCTTTGGTTTGTATACCAAACTTGAAATTGATTTCTTCACCCTTACCTGTCGCAATTCGGAAGATTAGTCTCCTATGTGAGGGGCAGATGACCTCGTAGTTCTGCCCCTTATAACAACAATAACTAACTACTAGTCTCCTATGTGACTATGTTTGGTGTGCCACGTCGCTTTTCTTATAGTGATCATTGTGTGCCGTGCGCTTATTTCACTTATATTGTCTAGGTAAGGAAACAGTTTATTTAATCGGCGCCCACACTGGAATTCATTTTCGCTATGTATAAATGCCGGATAAGTATGGTGCGTGATGTAAGGGTAGTTTCCATGCCGAACGTACATAAAATAGTTGTGAACTAAGGAAAATGTTCATCTATAAAGAACTAAGAAAACATAATAATAATTATTATTATTATTGTTAGGAGGCTGTATTTCTTACGACTGTAGCCTATAGACAGTTAAACGATTTGAAACAAATTTGATCCTAAGATCCCCGGTTCGATTTCACGTCTTGCCAAGAAATTTAATTGTCTGATTATCACTTTATGGCTTACGTCTTGTATCCAACATTACCTAATAGTTGAGAAATCTCATTTGCTGCTATTATTATTACTATTATTATGATTATTATTAGTAGAATTATTATTAATATTATATTTTATTTAGTATTAATATTGTTATTAATACTAATATTATTATTATGGGGAGCGTGATGGCGCGGAGGCTTAGCTGCTCGGCTTTCACCCGGACGGCCGGAGATCGAATCCCGGTGACAGCTGGGTGAAATTTTCACTCGAACAATCACGTGGCGTCAGGAAGGGCATCCGATCTTAAATACTTGGCCAAAATCAAAAGGAGCCAGGTTGGCTCCGGCGACACCAATTAATTGGGATAAGCCGAAGAAAATTATTATTATTATTATTATTATTATTATTATTATTATTATTATTATTATCGTCATATACTGTATGCTAAACAATACTAGTGGAAACAAGCTCAGCTTTCGTAAGCCAACTGGCAGCATTGGTATCATAGCAAAAATAGATAAACGCTGCGAATATGACATATTGTAATGTGGACGAAACACGCAGTTGGGGATATTCTCAATTTCAAAATCATTACGATTTTCAGTGTGTGAATTGCTATTAAAGATCATCGTTAGTTTGATGATGGTTGTTGTTGTTGTTTATAATGTTTTCAGGGGGCGGAACAACGAGGTCATCTGCACCTAATCGTCAGCTTACGTGTTCCTTTCGGTTATAAATATTGAATGTGGGCTACAAGGGAAAGAAGACAATAATTGAAAGAAGTGAACCATGATAGGTTTGTAGTCTTTGATATGGAAATGTAGGTGTAATAAATTACGCTGACGGATCTGAAGAACAGTTGTCTAATTTTCGGAAGGAGAAAAACATAAAGAAATGTTTGGATATTAAATGTAAGTCTGGTTCTTGTTTTTATCTTGGACTAGCTCTTCGTACCCGTCGTTGTCGGGTTTGCATTGTAAGCGTAACAAAATAGACTGGTGACAGGAGTTAGCGTAGTTATGGCTAAACTGCCGAACCCTGTTTGGGCAACACCCATGTAATTTCGCAATTTTCTCCAGTCCATTGTTCTGCTTAGAATTAGGTACTTTCAAGGGAGGACACTTGCGGTCACGAAAATGGACATTAAACAGCTCATAAGAAAAATAAGCTATCAACCAACACGCAAATTCCTAAAAAGGATGTTTCTTTTAGAAATATTTGTTGGCTTTTGGCCTTCGTTTTTTAGCAATGCGGCCAGCTTCAATGTAATTTGTTTTTACTTGTATCATGTGTCTTGGTATAATATAATAATGTACTTGGTTTTGCTTCCTTTCAACTACAAAGTAATTTACCGACGCCGGGGGATCTTTAACGTGCCAGTAAATCTACTCACACGGCTCCCTCACATATGCGCATCCTCAAATGTCAACTGACAGCGCCAGGATTCGATCCTGTAACCTTCGGCACATCAGGCTTGAACGTTTCCGCCGCGCCACGCAGCCAGTCTTGGTATGATGAGGAAATATGATTGTAATGTATATCTTGTACCATAGAAATTGAATGGGCTTACAATTAATGAGAAGATAAACTTATCCATGCCCGTGGCCGGATTCAAACCAGCAGCCGAGCTCGAGTTTCAAGACCAACCTTTGCCTTGTATCGATGACCCATGCCAGCATAACATTTCGTCACTCCACTATCGGTGTGAAGAGATTTACAACTTATTTACAGGCTTCATTGTGGTACAATATTTATTTTACTGAACACTACGTTGCGACTTCCATCTCAGGACAAGTCACCTTGTGATATTCTCAAATCAGCAAGTTCTCACACCTGGTACTGCGATGTCAAGAGAAGGATACATATTGCGCAATTGACTTGCTGCAGGGAACTGAGGCTTCCTATTAACCCCCTCATCCCTCTGTATTACAAATTCAATTTATAGCCTAGTATTATTTTATGGCTGCTTTCTACTTACATACGAATGTTTATGCCATTCGCTCCAGTAGTATTGACGCCAAACCATAATAAACCAACATTCAAACTGAAGATGCATTTGATCATTAAATACCCCATCCGGGATAAATAAAAAGTTTCAACCAAATATTCCAAATGTTCAGAGATGATAACATATACTGCCAAGCAATAGTAAATAAAACAAGAAGTTCCGTGACGAACTAAAGAGCCTACTTTTCTTAAAATGTACGATTCATGCCAATAATTAATCTATATGGATCTATCTAGAATAATGACGACATTAAGTTGGTAATATCGAAATTTCTAATTAGTTCGAAATACTGTATTCCTGGCATAATGTAGCCTAATAGAGAACTACAGTTTGCAGCCCTGGTGACTGAATATATTCTTAGTTCCATCTCTGAAGGTACAGAATATAAAATTTGGTTGAAGTCCAATGGATAGCATGGACGTTACATGCAGTTAAACATTGGATCTAAAAGCATGCGTAAAATCATGTTGGCAACAATGCCATACATGTATTGGTCAGAAATAATCTGAAATAATATGATCTATTGTTGTGTTAATTTTGAATGAAATCCATTAGTTAGTATAGAAGTTACATGCCTTTTAAAGTTGGACCTATCAGCAGGCTTAGAATCATGTTGGCAGCACTGGCCTAGGCATATATTAGTTACTCCAAATTAATCTAGAATGCCAGGTACTATACGTGTGCCAAGTTTAGAGCTATTGGCTTGCATACTTTCTGATATATTGATATTAGGGTAACAAAAATAGAGACAGTATTTATTAACAGTTGGCAGCCCTGGTTACTATTAAGAATCGACATAGTCATATCTGTTATGGTACACATAGCACACACGAAATTTGGTTGAAATCCAAATGATAGTATAGAAGTTACATGTATTTAAAGTTTGACCTGTCAGCAGGCTTAGAATCATGTTGGTAGCACTGACGTATATAAGTTACTCCAAATTAATATAGAATGGCAGGTACTACACGTGACGTGTGCATAGTTTAAAGCTGTCGGCTTGCATACTTTCTGATATATTTGGATTTAAAAAAATGAAAATATTTATTAACAGTTGGTAGCCCTGATGGCTCTTAAGAATACGCTCAGTCATATCTGTTTATGTACACATAGCACATACGAAATTTGGTTGAAATCCAATTGATAGTGTAGAAGTTATATGCATTTTAAATTTGGACCTATCAGCAGGCTTATAATCATTTTGGCAACACTGCCATGTATGACCTCCTGGAAATTAAACTGCAATATTACTACCGGTATCTATACGTGTGCCAATTTTGAAATTGCTCCCATTCATACCTTCCAAGATATCCAACATGGAGCTCAAATTTCAATTGCGATTTTTCAGCAGTTCGCAGCACTGACATCATTTTCAAATATGGCCGTGAGATATTCAGGTATAGATCATTACTCCTACCAAATTTTGTTTCGATTGCTGCAGCCGTTTAGGAGTTGATAGGGGGAGACACACACACAGCTAGACAGACAGACAGACAGAAGGACAGACAGACAGACACACATTTGCCCGATCTCATAAGTCTACTTTTTCCTCATTTTTGCAAAATGTGAAAAGTAGGCTAAAAATGATGGGCATGAAATTAGAGAGTATATATATTATTATTATTATAATTATTATTATTTATTCAATTCACCATTATAAACATGGGTTACTCTAAAGCACGGGTTAAACCAAGTGCTTTACAACAATACATAAGAACTATAATACAAACTATAATACATATCATGTATATACAAAATATAAGAGTTCATTATCACTCATTCACTAGCAAGGAAGGATCACACAATATTGCATGTGGACAATAGGACCGAATGCTGCATACTCTTGTAGATGGTCGGCGGAAGATCCAATTCTTTCAGACTCTTGTGGAGTGTGTGAGGTATGAGGCCGTTGACTGACAAGATTACAGGCACTATCCGGACGCAGTTCATCTTCCATATCCTCTTGATTTCCTCTGCAAGCTGTCTATACTTGGAGATTTTTTCATTGTGTTTACGTTCGATGTTGGTGTCGTTGGGGACTGCTATGTCTATTATAAATGTAGTGCCATCAACCTTATTTACCACTATGATGTCTGGTCGATTGTGATCTATTGTTTTATCTGTCACAATACCAGTGTCCCAGTATATTTTACACAATGCATTTTCGAGGAGGGATGGTGGATGATACTTGTAGTAAGGGATATACTCCTCAGTTAATTTATATTTCTGTGCGAGTGCTTGATGAATGATGCCTGCAACCTGATTGTGCCGCTTTGTATATTCAACTGATGCTAGTATTGGGCAACCTGCAGTGACATGGTCAATGGTCTCGAGATGAATGGCGCATCGCCTGCATTTGTCTGAAATTACACTGGTATCTTTGATGATGTATTTCTTGTAATTTTTTGTAGCAATGACTTGATCTTGGATGGCAATTGCGAATCCCTCTGTTTCTCGAAACAGTCGACCACTTTGTAACCACATACACGATGCGTTTTTATCAATACTCTGTTGGGATAGGTTACTGTAGTATTTTCCATGGAGAGTCTTTTCTCCCCATGCCTTTTCTTTTTCATGTAAGTGTAGTGTCTGGCTGATATGATCATCAGAGGATGTACGAAGGTTCAATACAGTGTGTTTATCAGCAAGTACAATGGCTTTATGGAGAATGCTGTTTTCCTTTCTTTGATAGAAATACCTTCTAAGGGTTTTAATTTGGTTCTGGAGCAAAATTTGTAAATCCAGTACTCCTCGACCTCCCATCTTTCGTGGAAGAGTGACCCTTTCTTTACAGGCGTTTGGATGATGTAAACGGTAAGTAGTGAGAAGGGTCCTTGTTTTTCTCTGCAGGCTTTCCACTTCTGTTGCTGACCATTTCAGAATCCCAAATGAATATACTAGGGTTGGTATAGCGTATAGCTAAAGGGGCGGGGGGGAGGGAGGGGCCGTGGTGGCTCAGCGGTCTAGCTGTATGCCTCTCACCAAGGTGGTCCGGGTTCGATTCCCGGTTATTGCATGTGAGATTTTCGAAGTGAAATGCCATGTCCTGTGGTTCGGATTCCACGTTAAAAGGAGGTCCCGTGGCTCATGATCTCGAGATTAACGGTCACGTTAAACTATAGGCTTCGTTTCGCTTCGGTATCCTAAAACATGCGTGAATGTTGGAATACGGTATTATTAGTCCAGTGGTTAACATACTAGGCTTAGGCCGAAGATTCCTGGGTTCGATTTCCGACCAGGCTCAGAAGATTTTAATCTCCAGTGGAATTCTCTGACGTATTCGACATTAAATTCGTCCCCGACGCGCAGATCGAGCTTAATAAAATAATGAAATAGCCTATAGACATAAGGGCAAAGGCCTCCTGTTTGCACTGGGACGAGCTCGTGATTTTTAAAGTGTTATTATAAGGATGTTGTTATTTTATGCAAAATAGGCGTCTGTTAATATTCAATTACTTTATGCAATTTTATAATAGTAGTCTACCAATAATAATAATATTAACTATAGGCTAATAATCATTATTGTTAACATTACCATTGCTATTGTTATTATAACCCAGGATAATAGAATATGACTTATCAATGAGGGAAAGAGAGAGAGAGAGAGGGGTTGGGGTGGGCTGAGTCCAGCATCAGGCCCGTGGCGGCTCGCTTTAGTTACGTGCACTCCTGCTCGTCTTGCGTCAAAACCAGTTTTCCACGAAACACCGCTACACCCAAGTATTCACAGTTCCGATACGATGTTGCTGCGCTGGCAGATAAGCTTCCACCCTGTTAGACGTCCGGTACTGTGTCGCTGCACTGCCCCCGCACTCACTGCAACGACGTTACAGAGAGCCAGGAACGTGGCTTTGAGTAGCGGACAAGCCGAAGTTATACGATTGATTACGATTGACTTCAAGTCACCACGTGGTAGCTTTACGATCGGTTACGAAGTGAGAAGCTTATTATTCTCTTTGTTTCAATGTTTGTATCGCTTCTCATGTGATTGTGCCAGAGCTTATCAATAGTTACGACACTTTACTAAATGTAATTTTTAAAATTGATTTTACCCGCCAGGTTGGTGGCTCTCCCGGACTCAGCGAGACAACTCACCACTACCGCCTCTACAGGCAGTGTCCTAGAGCTGGGAACATCTGGCTCGTGTGGATACAACTGGGCTGGTGTGATCAGCACCTCGCCCAGGCGGCCTCACCTGAAAAGCGAACAGGGGTCTCATGAGGGATGGGTAGGGAGGAGAAGATTGGGAGGGATAGGCAAGGAAGAGGGAAGAAGGCGGCTTGGGCAACGTGTTGCCTTAGATTTTTATTTTAGACGTATTCTCTCCCACACTCAGAACATACAAACTTATTTGAGTCTCTCATATCGAGAACAAGTGTACTATTCTATTCACCTACAGAAAAGAATCGACATAATCCACAGTATTCACTTAATCACACACAAAATCGCGTCCTTCGAGATACAAAACTTTGAAACAAAGACGAGGTGGTGGTCGCTGGGTAGGTTTTGTCCAGGGTTAAACACTACCCCCAAGGGAAGATGAAGAGAAAAAGAAAGGGAAGTGGGTTTCGGACTGAGGAACAAGTGTGGGTAAATAGGATGAGAGTCCAACACCAAACAAAATGAATTTGACCAAGTATTTAGTGACGAGTGTCACCGCAAAGCCCGTGAAGCACCTAAAGTGGGCATGGACCTGGACGCAGCTAACGGGAGATGCGGCTGGAGCTTGGGCTATTTGTAAGCAAGCAAGGATAGTGCTTTCCCTTCCAAGCCTATATTTGACTACTATGGGGAAGGGTGGTAGTCTGGCAAGACAAAGAATGACAAATGTACTGTATATCCTTTCAAAGGAGTCAGGTTTAATCGAAGGATTTGAAAGGCGCAAATAATTTGAATTCGCCGTGATGTTTTTAGTTCTTGGAATTGTAGAATTTCCAAGGAGCGATCGAATGTTTCCAGGAAGGGTAGCGATGAAGCAGTTATAGTGCTTTTGGGAACAATTTGATTGTTTTTGAAAATTTGTTGGTTTTCAATTTTGGTAAGAACACCAATGATTGCATTCAAGAAAGGCGAAGCTTTCACCCAGCAAAGCGCCGACTAAAAGTTTAGACAAGAAGAAAAACTTAAGTTTGGAAAACCAACCATAAGTTATAGAGAAAATCTCAACAAGCAGGAAGCTGGCGAAGCTAGCTATACTTGCCTTACTGGCTAGTTAGAATTAGCTAAAAAAAAGCTAAGAGCGACTTTGAAAAAGTTTTTGCGGAGAGTTTTTGTTCCAATGCAACAAATAGTGGAACCTTTTTTAATTTGATGCTTGATTTTCTTAACTCGGGCATGAGCTTTTGGGTAGAGTCAGGGTAAGTAGGATCCTGCCTAATCGTTATTTTATAGAAAATGATGAAGCAATAGGATATAGTTTGATTTCTTTAACAATGCGTAGAAATATGATAAATTTAACAAATATAAAAGGTACAATTTGATTTTTAAACCTTTGAGGTCTCAGACCTCTAAAATTGTTGAAGTTTGCACTAGGCAATTAACAAAATTTGGTTTGGAACCTTTTGTAAGCACAGAATCTGCATAAGATTTTAAAATAGTGCTGGGATTAACCAATTTAAAGTTTAACAATAAGTCAGGTACGATATATGTACTTTGAGAATTCCTATATGAATGTTCTAAAAGTAACAACAAATAACAATTCGAAATTATAACAAAGAGAGAGAAAATAAGAAGAAGTTTCTATAACTTCTTGTATTTAAACAGGGAGCACGAGGAAAAATGGGGCCAGTACCCTTTCGTGAAAACTGGAAAAGGAGAGTTAGAAAACTCACTTATGAGTAGAAAATAGAATTCCCCAATTGAAGAGGGAAAGAATTATAATGTGGACTTGCCACAGATAAGCAGAATTTAATTCGTTAAATGTGTAACAAAGTTGGGAGGGCGCTTGATAGCAAGCGAGGCCTCTTAGAAATTGACATAAGTTGTAGTTTAAACAGCTAGGTACATCAATGGACTTAAATTTAAAGCTTAATTAGATAAAGTTAGTAACGTGTTTAGGAAAAGGAAATAGGAACTTTAGGAGAAAGTTTATGGCCGTATTTATTGCTTTCGTTCGAACGCGACACGGATGGTTGCTGACCGGGCACTGTTATGCACTGTAGTCCGTTGAAAAGTTCACCATTGCAACACGGAAAGTTTATAAGACGAAAAGTTATTGTAATTGTGGAGATCACTAGTTGAATTTTAGTTTGAGAAAGTTTATTGCGTTGTGACGTTTATAGATTGTACTTGAATGTAGCGGACAATTTCCAACGAAGGAAGACAAATTATGCTGATTAGAGGTATTTTCAGCATAAGTTCCTCAGTGAGGAACAAGCGTTTCCATATTCGGGTGGAAACTACTTGACGGCATTACTTGCAAAACGATAACTTGCTGTAGAAAATTCTAGAGGTGTGAGAACAGTAGAATTGGGCAGAATATCCCGCGGAGGTGAAAGCTAAGTTTTTATAGACAGTGGGTTTAATAAGACTCCCACGGTGTGAGAACTCATTCCCAGATAATCAGTACAAGAAGTACTTTTTCATTTTAGAATGCTAGCTGAAGTAGCCACAAATAAATCAAGAAGATCTTTTGAAGGCATATATTGCATCACATATAGCAATTTCACACTGTCTATAAAATCAGAATAAAAACATTTAGCTGTTAAAACCAATTAAAACATGGTAAAAACCATTAAAGTTTTACCTAGCTCATTTCTGAAGAGTAGGCGATATTCCTGGTGACGGTTGGTTTCAAAATCCAAACATGGCGTCTGATTTAAAAGATGTCTCTCGAGGAGAGGAGACAAGCTCGGGAAGAGCTTCGATTCTACGTGTAAACGTTTGACACACAAGTTGTAATGGTTATTAGTTAGTGCCCCATGTTGGTAGCGACAAATGTAATGGTTTCGCTAGCCCACACTGTTGGGAGAGAAATGTAACTGTTTACCTTTGCCTAAGCTATGTTGTTTTAATGGGCGCCAAGACCTCAATGCAATGTTGAAATCTAAATTTGTATTTAACAACGTCTAGCTCTGGCAGAACACATTCAAGACTCTATTCACTCAGATCGTGGTATGATTTGATCATTAACCCAACAAACAATTGTATCAGGAGAAGGAATTGGTCTATATCTAATGCTACCTACTGAAAGCAAAGATTGCATTGTAAAAGAAATGAATTTATTATATAAAACAAGTATAGCAAAATTAATAATAATAAGTTTAACATTTAAATTGGAGCGTTGTGATTTGAATATTACCGATAGAAAATTACGTGAAAACGGAGTTTGATAAATTGATTTTACTCTTATTTCCAAGCTATGAAGTTACTGAATTATGAAATATAAAACAAAGAAAAATGAGAGATTGCGTATTTCTGCGTCATTAGCGCTTACCCCTGGAAATTGCCAAAGCATTTCCCTCGTTCTTGATGATGCTGTGTGCTTCCCACAGTCTCCTGGACGTCGTCATCTCCGTCGAAATTTGATGATATTCTGGTAGATTAGATAATTCTATGGTCCGTACATCGGACCCAAACTCTCGTAAAACCGCACTGGTTACGTTTTACAAAAGTTCGTCGCTAACTCCACTGAACATCGGAGCGTCACGCACTTGCGACCGTACACTGCAAGTTCTACACAGATTGTCCGCGTTTCACGGCGCGTCGAACGATATATCCACATGCCGGCTCCCCACTCTTCAGTCCCAACTAGCTTACGTCGTCTCCCCTGATTGGCTGAACCACCACGCGATCTTCTCCTCCTCCGGGTCATTACACTCGGCGACAGGGTTCCGTTTCAACAATTCGCCTCTTCTTGACGATGCGACCCAAGATTGCGTCATGCTCCTCGACAGGAAACAGCTTGTATTAGAATTCCCAGTGAGTCACGTCTCTCAATATACCCTAACTGACGAAAACTCCGTAAAATTCCGTAATCGCATAATTTTCTATGATATCGTCGTTCGTAATAATTTGCTTGTTAGCGTTTTCTAAGACATAGAAAACCTATCTGTATGCTTATAATTTTTATAAAATGCTCCGAAAATATCTTAATAATAATTATAATAAATTAATAATAATAATAAATTAACATGAAAAATTATCTTGGCTGAACAATTTGCCGCGTAAATAAATATAGAAGGGCTTCCTACTGACTTATGCCAGTTGCATAAAAAACCCTCGAAAAACACGTTACTTATTCGCCTCGGATCATCGGATGATTTACCGTGACGACGGTCCATTATCCGATTATCCCAGACACGTTAATAAACCCCATCCAAAATACATATTACATAAATGAAATCACCCTAAATTACAGATATATACACTCATAATTTTTCTTCACGCACTTTGCGTCAAAGTTTGTTGTCACTATGGATTGCACTTTGCAACCAGTCCAATGTTTTACATATAGAATAGTGTTCCATGGATATTTCCGCCTCTCAAATTGCTCTATGTTGGAGAAATAGACATAATTAATGTGTGAGCACTATGTATTTATGATGTCATATCACACGCATTGAAGGTGTTCTGATATATTTATATCATCATTGAACTTCCTAATTTCACTGGAGGTCCCTTCCTTATGGTGAAATTTAATCTCACTTATCACTGAGCACACGATTGTGGCAGCGCCTCGTGACCATAATACTTAATCTCTCTTTGAAGTAGATTAAATTAATATTGACTTCTGAAAAAAAAACAGTAAATGCGCATTACATATAACACCAAATATTTCTGTGCCGTAATCGCCCTGTCTTCTTAAGTTCCCGTAGACCATATTCTACTTAATACTAGTTCTCAACACAGACCATTTCTCCTGACACAAATAATACCTTTGTACAAATTACCTTAAATTACACACTTACAAATCTTACATGGCGAGGCCGTAAACAGAAATCACGTGTGCTGATATGTATGAGTTTCATGAAGGACTGTCTCGCATTCTGATGGCCCATCTTTTATCTCGTGGACGCCTTAAGCTAACAAGCCCTATACAAGCGCTCCCCCATCTCTTGGAGATAAATGGGAACCCATCAGCGCTGCCAAAATGGCCTTGGTGCATCGAGACAATTTAGTGCTCAACAGCATCCGACAATCCCGTCATATTTCCCTGTACCTTAAAAACTCTCATTTACTTACATACTACCCCCCTGTGTGACTTCCGATACGCCTGCCTTAAGACCAGATCTTCCACGCACCAGATACCACACTTACTCATTTGATAGGCTGGCTCGCCAGCTAAACACACTCACTTTATGACACATATTTTCGTAGACAATGTATATTATACGTCCCGTATAATCTGTTTCCCTCACTATTCTCCAGCACATATGCTGTTTTGCCAATACGTTTGGAAACTATAAATGGGCCCTCGTAGAGATAAAAGAACTTGGACATGACTTTCTCTAGCTTATTTGACTGTTTCGGCACTCTAAGTAAGACTCTGTCTCCCGGCTCGAATAGGTCAAATTTAGTTTCTTTTTGTTGGCGAATTCTCTTTTGTGCTGATTTAGATAAATTCTGTTTCGCCAACTGGACAATGTAATCCATCCCCGGTTGCTTACCCTCATTTAATCCCAACACCCTCGCTAGTTCATTTTGTGGTCTTTTTCCGAAGTGAACTTCGTATGGCGTCAATTTCGTGCTCTCATGCTGGACAGAATTCAGCCAAGTCTCGACCTTGGGAAGATGTCCAACCCAGGCCGCATGCTTGTCATGCACTAGAGTCCGAAAAAGACGAGCCACTTCCCTTAATGGACGCTCTGCAGAATTACCCTGAGGGTACCTTACAGAGGAATGAACGTGTGTTATACCAGCTTCCTGCATACTGGTTCTCCATTTCTTTGCAGTAAACTGTGGTCCACTGTCAGATAGTATCCTGAGAGGAATGCCAAACTCAGGTACATACTTATTAATGATCAGACGGCTACACGCTAGTCCCGTGGCTTTCCTTAGCGGATATAGCTTGACATACTTACTAAAAGCGTCAATAACTATAAAAATGTACTCGTAGCCGTACTGTCCTTTAACGATCGGGCCAAATAAATCCACACACAGTAGTTCACCGGGACTACTGGTGAGAACTGCAGATCTCTCCCCCACTAAATATTTAACTGGATATTTACTCCTTTGACAGGTGTCACACTTAGCTAAAATCCTCCTAACGTCCCTTCCCATTTTACTCCAAATGAAGTCACGACCAATTTCATAGAAGACCTTGGCAGCACCAAAGTGTCCTAATTCCCTATGAATGAACCAAATTAGCTCCTCCCGCAAAGTGGCAGGAACACATATTGCCCACCGATTATTCCTACATTTCCTTGTAAGAAGCCCATCCTGCATCTTGTACGTGAACCGTCCTACTTTCACATACTCTTCTTCACCTATTTCCAACCTAGCCAGTGGCTCCTTTAACTTAACGTCATCACGTTGCTCCACTAGCATATTTCTCAGTGTCTGTAACGATGCCCTGTTGCTACTGTCCACACATGCACATATTAAAATACCGTCCTCTGCTTTAACCACAGGATAATCCCTACATAAATTAGTGTCCCTCGATAGCATGTCTGCAAGAATGTTATCTTTACCTTTAATATATTTTACTGTGAATTCGTATTCCTGCAGAGCAAGAATCCACCTACTAACTCTGTTAGAACTGAGTTTACAAGTCCTCATATACAGTAATGCATGGTGATCTGTGTGGATCTCAAATTTCCCCCCTACTAAATACATTCTAAATTTCCCTAAACTGAAAACAATACCTAAAAGCTCTAACTCAGTAATCGTGTATCTTTTCTCTGCTGCAGTCAGTCCTCGCGAGGCTAAATATACAATGCACAGATTACCCTCATCATCCTTCTGACATAATACTCCAGCAATGCCTATATGTGAAGCATCTGTCATAACCACATATTCCTTATCTTTTAACGGATATTTCAGCACTACAGCTTTCTCAAAACCTTCCTTCAGCGCTCTAAAAGCCTGTTCATGCTTGGACTCCCATCGCCACCGAGTCCCACTTTTAAGCAATTCCCTGAATGGTTCTACCAACCCTGAGTATTTAAGAACGAACCTCCTGAAAAAGTTGCAAATTCCCAGGTAAGTTTTTAACTGTTTAACATTCTGTGGCACCTCTGCGTTAAGTATCTTATTAACCCTACTTTCTTCTGGTGTTACACCTCTACTCGACACTCTATGACCTAAAAATGTCACTTCTGACTGACAGAATGACGACTTAGACAGCTTCAAAGTGAACCCTGCCTGATCTAACTTCTGAAAAACTATATTTAAATGATGTAGATGCTCCTCAAAACTGCGTGAACTAATTACCATATCATCTATGTAAATGGTTACAAACTCTCCTGTGTCATCCCCTAATGCGATGTTTAAAGCCCTAATTAAAGCTGCTGAACTACTCTTTAACCCATAAGGTGTTCTACAAAATTGATAAAGGTTATATTTATGACTAAAAGCTGTAAATGGTCTATCTTCGTACATAAGTGGCACTTGCCAAAAACTGGAACTCAAATCTACACAAGTGAAATACTTCTTCCCCTCAAATGTTTGCATTAATTCCTCTATTGACATAGATTTCAGCTGATCTGAACTAATTCTACTGTTAACCAAACGAGCGTCTAAACAAATACGAACAGTGCCGTCGGTCTTGGGTACCGTGATCAAAGAATTAACATATGGACTGTTCGAGTGATCAATAATCCCATCTTCAAGCATCTGATTAATTTGTGCCTCAACTGCACTCTGATAAGCGAAAGGTACAGGATATCTATGTCCTGTGAATACTGACCTATCAATAACGTTCAATGAATGTGTATAGCAATTGGTCATACCAATGCGATCCTCAAAAACTCTCCTATTACACCATAACACATCATAGAGCCGAACACACTGTTCATCCTCTATATTTCCCTGAAATGCAGCATCACGTAACGAGTCCTCTAGACTTCCGTTCGTAATCACACTGCCCACAAAACATGGAGAACCCCGCTCTACGGCTGGCGATATCTCATTTAAAGTACAAATCACACCTACAACACTACTTCTCTGAATTTGGTCATTGAACGCTACTTCTACTTCAGAATCTCCCCATTTAAATTTCAAACTCCCTACATCATAACATAAGTTACCAGACACTCTACTTAGCCACTCTGAACCCAAGATAACACTGAATACTAAATTTGGAATTACAAGGCAAATCTGCTTCTCTACATGATTATTAATTTTAATGTCTACTAAAACTTGCTTAGAAATTACTTTAGACCTCTTCCCAACAGTTGTGATAACAAAAGTGCTTTTAATTGGCATCTCCTCAAAATTTACTCCAGTTCCTTTCATTTTATCATAAAATGCACTACTTATGCAACTCTTCATACAACCACAATCAATTAAAACATCTGTGTACGCCTCGGACACGTTAAATTTAACTATGGGGCTCTTACTAACCACTTCCTGAATAATACCTTCATCATTTAGTTCATGTAATAATTCATTTCTTACATTTAGGTCATAGGGTTCCTGTATAATTGTATGGACAGGGCATGCTACAGACTGAGATTCTGACCTTACTTCGCAGCCTGGTTCGCGTTTAAAGAACCACTACAGCTGGCCGTAGTACTACTAACTACTGAACTAGTCTGGTTGTTCTGGGCTGTGTTGTCATTGTTTGGCTGTATATTACTACCACTAGGCTGTCCTCTTCCTTGACCCCTATTCTGGTTGTAATTATTGTCATTATAATTTCTCCCTTGATTTCCCCTGAAATCATTGTTTCTCCCTTGATTTCCCCTGTAATCATTGTTCCTCCCTTGATTTCCCCTGAAATCGTTGTTCCTCCCTTGATACTGATTACCATAGCCATTTCCTCTGTTCTGATTTAGCTGATTATTATTATTTCTATTTTGAGCGTTGGCTCCTTCGCCACCGTTCCCTTGAACTTCTTGATGCCTGGCTTCATTAGGTCTATTATTATTATTACCCTGGTTCCGATTGAAATTGTCATCATAACCCCCTCTCCCTAGTGCATCAAATGTGCTTAACAAATTTTCTACTTGTGATATAGTCTTTACATTCTGGATACAAGCAGCCTCCTTGATCCTATAGGGAAAGTGCCTAAGTAGCAACCTTACCACATCACTTTCCTCCTTCAAGCCATCCAGATATTTACACACTAATACCTGCCCTAAAAAGTATTCGGTCATGGTGGAGCTTCCTTTAGGGTTATATTTACCACACACTACTCCCTCACGATGCTGCGACTGAATAACCTCATTCCAGAACTTTTCACAGAATTTCATTTTAAAATCATTGATATCAGTAAACTTGTCTCTGTAGAGAGCAAACCAATTCCTCGTTTCCCCCACAAACACTTGTTCTAAAATTTCAACTACCTGGCACCACTCAATACTACCATTTTCCAACCTCTCCCCGAATTTATTTTCTATAGTATTCATGAACTCCATTGGGCACCCCTGTCGATTGCTGAACTTACCCAGTTCTACCTCCCTGTGTGTGCTATTCACAAAAACTGGCCTATTCTGACTATTTTCTTGCCTGATCCTAGCTTTTAATTTTAATTCTAATTCTGCGATTTTCTCCTCAGCCTTCCTCTCAATACTGTTTACTGTTAATTTAATGTTTCCTTCTGATTCTTCTACTTTATCATATAGCTTTGCTTGTTTCTCCTCAATCTTGCTAATGCTTTCCCTATTACTCTCTCTTAAATCATTTACTTCTGCAACTATTTGTGAGTGGACTTTCTCAATTCTACCCCCCAGCTGTTCCTTAACCTCTTTAGTAGCTACCTGAATTTTGTCAATTTCTCCCCCCAATTGCTTTTTGACCTGCTGTGTTTCCAGTTGCACTAGTTCTTTTAAATTTTCAGCCTGTGTACTGATTCTAATTTCCAACTCCTCCTGTACTTTTCCTAATTTTCTGTCTACATCTGCAATAATCTCTTTAGCCTTTTCTTCCATCACCCCCCTGATCTCACCTCTAATCAGTTCGAATTTGTCACTCATTTCCCTACTGTTTTGTTCTAATTTAGCATTTAAAGTTTCAGTACTCTCTCTATTTTCCTTACTGTTTTGTTCTAATCTGGCGTTTAAAGTTTCATTACTCTCTCTATTTTCCCTACTGTTTTGTTCTAATTTTGCATTATTCTGTTCTAATTTTGCATTTAACGCTTCTGTACTTTCTTTATTTTCCCTACTGTTTTGTTCTAATTTTGCATTATTCTGTTCTAATTTTGCATTTAAAGCTTCTGTACTTTCTTTATTTTCCCTACTGTTTTGTTCTAATTTTGCATTATTCTGTTCTAATTTTGCATTTAAAGCATCACTACTAACTTTGTTCTGATACATGAACTCGAGAAGTAAAGTTTTTAATTCTGGTTGGCCGCCTACACTCCCTGTTTCAGTATCGGGATTTACCTCCGCTACCCCGGTACTACCATCACTCGACATACTGCTCGTATCATCATTCTCCAGTTGATGACCACTACGTAACCTCATCTGTCTTTCTTTCTCATCCCCCATAATGATATACACTGATAAAGACAAATAACCCCCAAAATACAGGCACAGAAATATATACCCTTCTCCTTCCACAAATGTTATTAGGTTTTCATCCCCAAGTTGTCGGCGACAATTGTAATGGTTATTAGTTAGTGCCCCATGTTGGTAGCGACAAATGTAATGGTTTCGCTAGCCCACACTGTTGGGAGAGAAATGTAACTGTTTACCTTTGCCTAAGCTATGTTGTTTTAATGGGCGCCAAGACCTCAATGCAATGTTGAAATCTAAATTTGTATTTAACAACGTCTAGCTCTGGCAGAACACATTCAAGACTCTATTCACTCAGATCGTGGTATGATTTGATCATTAACCCAACAAACAATTGTATCAGGAGAAGGAATTGGTCTATATCTAATGCTACCTACTGAAAGCAAAGATTGCATTGTAAAAGAAATGAATTTATTATATAAAACAAGTATAGCAAAATTAATAATAATAAGTTTAACATTTAAATTGGAGCGTTGTGATTTGAATATTACCGATAGAAAATTACGTGAAAACGGAGTTTGATAAATTGATTTTACTCTTATTTCCAAGCTATGAAGTTACTGAATTATGAAATATAAAACAAAGAAAAATGAGAGATTGCGTATTTCTGCGTCATTAGCGCTTACCCCTGGAAATTGCCAAAGCATTTCCCTCGTTCTTGATGATGCTGTGTGCTTCCCACAGTCTCCTGGACGTCGTCATCTCCGTCGAAATTTGATGATATTCTGGTAGATTAGATAATTCTATGGTCCGTACATCGGACCCAAACTCTCGTAAAACCGCACTGGTTACGTTTTACAAAAGTTCGTCGCTAACTCCACTGAACATCGGAGCGTCACGCACTTGCGACCGTACACTGCAAGTTCTACACAGATTGTCCGCGTTTCACGGCGCGTCGAACGATATATCCACATGCCGGCTCCCCACTCTTCAGTCCCAACTAGCTTACGTCGTCTCCCCTGATTGGCTGAACCACCACGCGATCTTCTCCTCCTCCGGGTCATTACACTCGGCGACAGGGTTCCGTTTCAACAATTCGCCTCTTCTTGACGATGCGACCCAAGATTGCGTCATGCTCCTCGACAGGAAACAGCTTGTATTAGAATTCCCAGTGAGTCACGTCTCTCAATATACCCTAACTGACGAAAACTCCGTAAAATTCCGTAATCGCATAATTTTCTATGATATCGTCGTTCGTAATAATTTGCTTGTTAGCGTTTTCTAAGACATAGAAAACCTATCTGTATGCTTATAATTTTTATAAAATGCTCCGAAAATATCTTAATAATAATTATAATAAATTAATAATAATAATAATAAATTAACATGAAAAATTATCTTGGCTGAACAATTTGCCGCGTAAATAAATATAGAAGGGCTTCCTACTGGCTTATGCCAGTTGCATAAAAAACCCTCGAAAAACACGTTACAAAGTTAAGACCGCTCAACGAAGTACAAAGGTATCAATGAGGGAAGGGGTGGGGGAAAACAAGGGAACATACATATGAAATACCAACTTTAGAAATAAAACTAAAAGTAATCTTCAAGGAGTTGATAGTAGGCGTCAATAGCGAAGCCTGGTGGAAGGAATGTTGTAGAAGTCCTCTTGAGCACGGAGATGTTAGCTGAAGATAGCGGCGACATCTTGCGGCTGGATTGGGAAGGAAGTTCTCTTGTGCATAGAGGTGTTGAGGAACTTCGGCAGTTAGCTGCTAGATGGCGCTAGGTTGATCATGGAAGTTATATCTACAACAAACTTTTAAACAGAGTGAACAAGGTGCGCAAATAAAAGAAAATGTAATAAATCATAGTTGGTGTTTGAGAAAAAATGGAAGAAATAAGTTAAGCAAAGAGCAGCGAATCCTAACTCTGTCTTACCGTGTATTCCAAAGAATACACCAAGCTGGGAGGGGCAAACACCAACATAGAACAAGAAACACAATGTTAAAGATTCAAAGGTATGGGGGCAATTAAAGACAGTGGTCTTGTAATATGCCCATTTGTGGTCAAGATCTTGGCCACCTAACTCTCCCATCCCTGCCCGGGTAATATTCGGTCACTCGACCGGAGATCCAGACCAAGGGAGGGAGAGCTTCTTTTACAAGAACCAAGTCCCCCACTTTAATGTCAGGATTAGAAAGAAGCCACTTCTGTCTCCGTTGCAAGGAAGTTAAGTATTCCAGTTTCCACCTCTTCCAGAAAGAATTGCGAAGAACTTCAAGTTTATGCCAAACAAAAGGCAGGTTAGAATCTCTATAAGAGTTGGGAAGGGGAGGAGAGGAGGAAAGAGAAGTGCCTATAAGAAAGTGACCAGGTGTCAATGGAAGCGGATCATCAGGGTCAGTAGAAAGTGGTGTCAAAGGACGAAAATTAACAACACCTTCAATCAAAATAGACAGAGAGTTAAATTCCTCATAAGTTAGGATGCGATTACCTAACACCTTTTTTTAGGTGACGTATGGTCAGCTTGACACAGGATTCCCACCTACCACCGTGATGAGGGGCGTAGGGAGGTATAAACCGCCATTTGAAACCCTTTGAGTAGGAAAAATTTGAAATGTGTTCCATGGCAGGAGAAGATGTAAGAGCTTTCTTCCACAAGGAAGCTGCGCCTTGAAAAGTGGAGGCGTTATCGGAGAACATCTCAGAGGGAACGCCACGCCTAGCAGTGAAGCGAGAGACCCTGACAAAAAGTAAGAAGTAGAGGCATTTGTTACTAGTTCCAGATGAATCGCGCCAGTAACCATGAAAACGAAAAGAGAGACATAGAGTTTTCCAAACAATTTGCGTTTAGCTTGAGGGGAATTGCATTGATATTGAAATGGACCCATATAGTCCACACCAGTTAAAGCAAAAGGACGTATAGGAGAAGAGCGGAAAGAGGGTAGATCGCTCATTAATTGAGTATTAACTTTAGGTTTCGCTTTGAAGCAAGGAATGCATTTGTGAATTACAGAGGAAACTTCATGAACTCCATTTATGATCCAGTACTTTTCCCATAAGAAGCAAAGCAGTGTGCGTGTGCCAACGTGCAGGCTGCGATAATGGAAGGCCCGTATGATAAGGAAAGTTACGTGATGCTTAGGAGGCAAAATAACGGGATGCTTTTTGTCTTCAGAAAGTGAAGAATGCGAAAGCCTACCACCTACCCTGAGTAACCTGTTGTCATCAAGGAAAGGGGCTGAAGCGCGAAGACGACTAGATTTAGGAAGATCTTTGTTAGCTTAGAGCAAAGACAATTCAGAAGAAAAGGCCTCTTGCTGTGTTAGCTGCAAAACTTTAATTGTAGCGAGATTTAATTCGTGATTGGTTAGATGCGGTTTAGGAAGAACAGGTTGATCAACAACAAGATATTTCCATCTGAGTAGATAGGCAAAAATTCGAATCAGTTTATAAAAAGAAGAATAGTGTGCCAACAAGGGAAACGAAGCGTTGGAAACAAGACACGAACCAGTAGATTTAGTTACTTTAGCGTCAGGCAAGTTGGAGTTTGTGACTGGAGGTTTTGAAGGCCAACAAGAAGAGTCCTTAATTAACCACGGAGGCCCATACCAGTACAACTGAGATGCTGCCAATTGAGAGGGTAAACAACCACGTGAGATGATGTCAGCGGGGTTATCAGCGCTGGGCACATGTTTCCATTGACATCCAGAGGAAAGAGTTTGAATTCTAGAAACTCTGTTTGCAACAAAGGTTTGCCAGTGGGTGGGTTTTTTGCGATCCAAGAAACAGTAATCATGGAATCGCTCCACAAATAGGTTTGCGAAAATTCGACTTTTAAGACTTTCTGCAGTTATTTGGCAAGTTCAGCGGCCATGAGTGCAGCACACAGTTCAAGCCTAGGCAAAGTAGTAGTTTTAAGAGGAGCAACTTTAGACTTAGAGCAAAGAAGGTTTGAAAATGAAGATTCATTTAGTGAATTGCGATAAACCAAATATGCACAGCAACCGTAAGCTTTCTCGGAGCTGTCGGCAAACACATGAAGGAAGAAAGATGTGCTAGGATGAGCGTTAATTAAATTTCTTGGAATTTCAATGAGCGAAAGATCAAGCAAACTTTTACGAAAAGAAAGCCATCTATTAAGACAAGAAAGGAGAACAGTTTCGTCCCATTCACATTTGAGCGACCATAGCTCTTGCATGAAAAGCTTTGCTATAACAATAACCGGAGCAAGGAATTGAAGCGGATCAAAATTTTTTGCAATTTCAGAGAGAATTTGCTTTTTGTGTTGGGGAGCTCTTCGGAAAGCGAGACTTTGTAGATGAGAGTATCAGTGCGAGTGCACCAATGAACACCAAGTGTTTTTATGGAATCATAATCTCCGCAGATTTTGACGGAAGAGGGGTCTACATCTTCTATGGGAAACTGGGCAAGAAACTCATGGGAGTTGGAATACCACTTATGAAGTGGGAATCCTCCATTCTTTAACAATGCCTGAAGTTCTAGTGACATGAAAGAAGCTTCCTCAAGAGTCGGGAAGGACTGGAGATAATTGTCTACATAAAAAGATGTAGTTAGGGCTTCAGAAGCTTTAGAATCAAATAAATGACCATCTTGAGAGGCTAACATATGTAGGGATCGGATAGCAAGGAAAGCGGAAGGTTTTAAGCCATAAGTGACCGTCTTTAAGCGAAATATTTTAATGGGCTTGCTGATTTCATCGCGCCACAAGCTTCTTTGGAGATCTTGTTGTACGGGCTGAATTAAAACCTGACGGTACATCTGTTTGATGTCCGCTATAACAGCTATGGGAAATAATCGAAAATTCAAGAGTATAGCAGATAAATCTGACTGAATGGCGGGACCAGAGTAAAGAGTATCGTTAAGACTGTTGCCATTAACGTCAGGTGATGACCCATTAAAAACGACTCGGATTTTATCCTTTACAAGAGGGTTTTTCCACACGGGATGATGATTTAAGAAAACCGTTTCAATTGGGGGGTGCAATTCGTCATCAGATTTGCTGACAACTTCCATATGATCTAAGTTTTCGTATTCGTCCATGAAATCAGTGTACTGTTGTTTAACGAGGGGTTCTTTCTTCTTGAATTTGCACTCGATAGCAAAGAGAGCTTTTCGAGCTTTAGGTTGAGAATAGATAAGTTTGGGGTTATTGAGTAATCATGGCATCTGAACAATGAACCGGCCTTCAGGAGAACGAGTGGTGGTGTTCATGAAAAGTTGCTCACAGAATTCGTTTTCTGAAGAGGTTACGTTAGGAGAATCAACGCTTTCAAGCCTCCAGAACTGTTCCAAATAGGTACTAGCGAAATAACATTGCGATACGGGTTGGGGGGAATAATGAGGAAGTTGACCAGTAACAATCCAACCAAAATTAGTGTCTCTGGCAACCACGTTTGAAGATAGCTTACGAATTTGTTTATGAAGACAATTCCAAAAAACATTGGCGCAAAAGAGTATGTCAATGGGGCCTTGTATATTGAACAGAGGATCAGCTAACCTTAAATGAGAAGGAATATTCAGACCTGAGATATCGACGGAGTGACTAGGAGTATGAGGCAATTAAGGTTTAGAAAATTATTTCTGTGACAAGTGTCTCTTATGGTTAGTTTAGAAAACTGTAAAGCTTGTGATTTTAAGCTGTTGATACCTGATACATTAATAGAAGTAGGGTTTACAGTAGGCCTAGTTTTTTGATTAATGAATTAGAAACGAAATCATGAGTTGCTGCCGAATCAAGAAAACCGCGTGCACGGACTCAGTTGCCAAAATGATCCTGGAATTCGATTTGGACAGTGGACAATAGTACTTGGGCACTACGTAAGGACTTGGCATTTTGAATGTAAGATGAAGCACTAGAATTGCTGGTATCATCACTTTTCTGAGAAGTGGATGCTGCTGATGACTTTGATTGGTCATGACGATGCAGTAAAGTGTGATGAGGTTTTTCACAATGAAAACACTGTGACAGGTAGTAGTCAACTGAAAATATTCTTACGGCCTACTCAAGGTTATCAGGTACTTACTGCATATCAAAAGGCTGTACACTCATGTGTGTTAGGCTCTCTTTCTTGCTAAGGACCCCAATATTCCCTACACCGCAAAGCCCGTGAAGCACCTAAATTGGGTATGGACCTGCGCGCAGCTAACGGGAGATGCGGCTGGAGCTTGGGCTATTTGTAAGCAAGGATAGTGTTTTCCCTTCCAAGCCTATATTTGACTACTATGGGGAAGGGTGGTAGTCTGGCAAGGCAAAGAATGACACATTTTCTGTATATCCTTTCAAAGGATCGGGTTTAATCGAAGGTATTGAAAGGCGCAAATAATTTGAATTCGCCGTGATGTTTTTAGTTCTTGGAATTGTAGAATTTCCAAGGAGCGATCGAATGTTTCCAGGAAGGGTAGCGATGAAGCAGTTATAGTGCTTTTGGGAAGAATTTGATTGTTCTTGAAAATTTTTTGGTTTTAAATTTTGGTAAGAACACCAATGGTTGCATTCAAGAAAGGCGAAGCTTTCACCCAGCAAAGCGCCGACTAAAAGTTTAGACAAGAAGAAAAACTTAAATTTGGAAACCCAACCATAAATTATAGAGAAAATCTCAACAAGCAGGAAGCTGGCGGAGCTAGCTATACATGCCTTACTGGCTAATTAGAATTAGCTAAAAAAGCTAAGAGCGACTTTGAAAAAGATTTTGCGGAGTTTTTTTTTCAAATGCAACAAATAGTGGAACCTTTTTTAATTTGATGCTTGATTTTCTTAACTCGGGCATGAGCTTTTGGGTAGAGTCAGGGTAAGTAGGATCCTGCCTAATCGTTATTTTATAGAAAATGATGAAGCAAAAGGATATAGTTCGATTTATTTAACAATGCGTAGAAATATGATAAATTTAACAAATATAAAAGGTACAATTTGATTTTTAAACCTTTGAGGTCTCAGACCTCTAAAATTGTTGAAGTTTGCACTAAGCAATTAACAAAATTTGGTTTGGAACCTCTTGTAAGCACCAAATCTGCATAAGATTTTAAAATAGTGCTGGGATTAACAAATTTAAAGTTTAACAATAAATCAGGTATGGTATATATACTTTGATTATTCCTATATGGAAGTTCTAAAAGTATGAACAAATAACAATTCGAAATTATAACAAAGAGAGAGAAAATAAGAAGAAGTTTCTATAACTTCTTGTATTTAAACAGGGATCACTAGGAAAATGGGGCCAGTACCCTTTCGTGAAACCTGGAAAAGGAGAGTTAGAAAACTCACTTATGAGTAGAAAATAGAATTCCCCAATTGAAGTGGGAAAGAATTATAATGTGGACTTGCCACAGATAAGCAGAAGTTAATTCGTTAAAATATGTGTAACAAAGTTGGGAGGGCGCTTGATAGCAAACGAGGCCTCTTAGAAATTGACATAAGTTGTAGTTTAAACAGCTAGGTACATCAGTTGACTTAAATGTAAAGCTTAATTAGATAAAGTTACTAACGTGTTTAGAAAAAGGAAATAGGAACTTTAGGAGAAAGTTTATGGCCGTATTTATTGCCTTCGTTCGACCGCGACACGGATGGTTGTTGACCGGTCACTGTTATGCACTGAAGTCCGTTGAAAAGTTCACCATTGCAACACGGAAAGTTTATAAGACGAAAAGTTATTGTAATTGTGGAGATCACTAGTTGAATTTTAGTTTGAGAAAGTTTATTGCGTTGTGACGTTTATAGATTGTACTTGAATGCAGCGGACAATTTCCAACGAAGGAAGACAAATTATGCAGATTAGAGGTATTTCCAGCATAAGTTCCTCAGTGAGGAACAAGCGTTTCCATATTCAGGTGGAAAGTACTTGACGGCTTTACTTGCATAAAGATAACTTGCTGTAGAAAATTCTAGAGTTGTGAGAACAGTAGAATTGGGCAGAATATCCCGCGGAGGTGAAAGCTAAGTTTTATAGACAGTGGGTTTAATAAGACTCCCACGGTGTGAGAACTCATTCCCAGATAATCAGTACAAGAAGTACTTTTTCATTTTAGAAAGCTAGCTGAAGTAGCCACAAATAAATCAAGAAGATAATTTGAAGGCAGATATTGCATCAAATATAGCAATTTCACACTGTCTATAAAATCAGGTTAAAAACATTTAGATGTTAAAACCAATTAAAACATGGTAAAAACCATTAAAGATTTTCTTAGCTCATTTCTTAAGAGTAGGCGATGATCCTGGTGACGGTTGGTTTCAAAATCCAAACATGGCGTCTGATTTAAAAGATGTCTCTCGAGTAGAGGAGACAAGCCCGGGAAGAGCTTCGACTCTACGTGTAAACGTTTTACACACAAGTGAAGACCGCTCAACGAAGCACAGAGGTACCAATGAGGGAAGGGGGTGGGGGAAAAAACAAAGGAACATACATATGAAATACCAACTTTAGAAATAAAACTAAAAGTAATCTTCAAGGAGTTGATAGTAGGCGTCAATAGCGAAGCCTGGTGGAAGGGTTGTTGTAGAAGTCCTCTTGAGCATGGAGATGTAAGCTGAAAATAGCGGCGACATCTTGTGGCTGGATTGGGAAGGAAGTCCTCTTGAGCATAGAGATGTTGAGGAATTTCAGCAGTTAGCTGCTAGATGCCGCTAGGTTGATCATGGAAGTTATATCTACAACAAACTTTTAAATAGAGTGAACAAGGTGCGCAAATAAAAGAAAAGGTAAGAAATCACTGTTGGTGTTTGAGAAAAAAGGGAAGAAATAAGTTAAGCAAAGAGCAGCGAAGGCTAACTCTGTCTTACCGTGTATTCCAAAGAATACACCAGTCCCACCTCCTCAGTTGTATCCCCCGACCTGGTGTTTCAAGCTCCAGGTCACTGCCCTGGCGGCAGTAATGTGGGATCCCTGGCTGAGTCCGAGGGAGAAGCTGATCTGGAGGGTAAACCGACTAAAAGGAAAATAAATAGCGTTTGACCTCAAACTATGTATTTATATTGCCGGCATAAGTACAAATCTCGCACGAAGAAAGAACGTTCCAAAGGTTCTTAAATAAATTTTTGGAATCTTTTCAAGAGTAAAATAAGGGTAAAAATGTTGGGCCTGCCTGGTATACGAACCCGGGACCATTCGCAACTGAAGCAAGACCAACAGACCGACGAACAAGACACTGAAAACGGAATTACTTCAATGTACGGTAATATATTCTGAGAATATTAAATGTTGAATATTACCCTACAGTATTTAACATTTAGTAAAGTGTCGTAAATATTGATAAGCTCTGGCACAATCACATGAGAAGCAATACAAACTTTGAAAACAAAGAGCATATACGCTTCTCACTTCGTAACCGATCGTAAAGCTACCAAGTGGTGACTCGAAGTCAATCGTAACCAATCGTATAGCATCGGCTTTCTCCGCTACTCAAAGCCTCGTTCATGGCTGTCTGTAACGTCAAGTCTCACTGCATGACTGACTACTACTGAACTGGACCCGAACCAGCTTGGACTCCTGAATGAACTCTCGTACCTCCTCACCATTGGTCTCCACAGGCATTGTATACCAGTAGTGGCTTCTCCAGCAAATCTTCGCTCGCCCCAGAGCTATTACGCGATGCCTGTGTTTCGGCTTGGACCCAGTGGCTTCGAGAGACTGAACAGTCTGGTATCCAGGCATGCCAATGGCCTGACTGACTCACAGGGTTTTGGTTGCGACGGCCACACCACGCGGTGGCACGTCATAATATTATAAACAAACTGTGTCTGTACATGAGTTTATTGCTTGTTGTTGTCTCGTTTAGGGGCTTGTGATATCGTGGTCATTAGTCTCGTGTATTTGGATGTGTTTATATTATGTCTGTTTTATTGTGGGGATTATACAAATGTGTATACTTTTAGTTGGGGGTAGGATTTGGAAGATTCGTCCGTGGTCTTAATTTAGTTACCAATCTGGCAATTTCATCTGGAGTAGAAGTGGGGAACCAAGGAAAGCTGCTTCTAGGATGGCTGAGGTGGGAATCGAACACACCAGTTCTAAGTTATCCTCACGAAGTGTAGTGTATGCCGTTCCAGCCCTGCTGCAGCAGCTGCTGCTGCTGCTGCTGATGATGATGATCACAAAAGTAGTGATATTGATGATTGCAGTTACTAAGATGCTTTCTATATGTAAACCCTGTTTCATTTTCAGCGTAGGGACTATCCAAGTGAAATATTCAGCAGCGACATACTTAATTGCATAGTCCGCGCTACAAATAAATTGTACGCTGCTGTAATTGAACATCTGCGCCCTGTTCCGGGAAAGACTCATTATATGTTCAATCTCAGAGATTTCTCAAAGGTGATTCAAGGATGCTCCTTTCTTAAGAAGGAATCTGCTGAAGATCCAAAGATTCCAATTCGGTAAGTACACTTATCATTCGTCCACACGTTGCCATTGTTCTCAGTCCACTGATCACACTATTAATTCATTTCATTCTTTCTACGTTTTCAAGATTATGGGTTCATGAGGTCCTGCGTGAGTTTTATGACCGTCTGGTAGATAAGTACGATAGATCTTGGCTGTTTGAAGAGTTAAGGAATACAATGAACTCGACTTTTGCTCTGGACTTAGATAAAGTGTTAGACACCTATGTAGATGACTCCGGCAAGGTGAGTATATTCTTGTCCTTATACGAAATCACACAATAACATTAATTAAGTCCCATTGTTTGATGTTCTTAAAACGTGTAGATCAATAAATAGTTAGTTGGTATTTCTCTTTGGTACTCCGCGACGTCGTGGTCATATAGCCCCGTTTACTTGGGTGTGTGTAGGATTTGTCTGATAACCTAAGTCACTATGATGTCTGTACTAGTGTGTGTATTTGTAATAGATCAATAAATAGAGGGACTATATCTATGCGAGGATTGACATCTGAAATGGCTTCCTCTCTTTCAAAATATCAATCATTCGTCGGAAGAATAATTTGAGAGGAAATTGAAACATTACTACTGTCATCAAGAATCTCGTCGCATTCTATTAGATGGAACTGGCAAGATTTACAGTTGATCATTCCATGCTTATATAACTTTTATAAACTAATTGACATTTTGTAGCTTTTCAGTCGGTCAACACGATTGTGCCCAATGAATGAGCGGGGTACAAGATATAAATATACAAATACACTCCTGGAAATGAATTACAGTACATGTATTAGTTAATATTCACAATTAAATTGGGCAATTAAGGATTACGCGTCTCGACCCTCAAGTGGCCATCATCATATCATGATAACTGTGTTCAAATTTTACATTTTCATTAATGTAAATTCACTATTGTAGTACAATAGTATCGTTAGGTGAACTATACTGAGATTCGCTTTGAATCAAATCTTACGTTAGGTTGTTGTGAAGTACGTGAGTGACGGTGTAAATGCACGTGTGTACAATTTAGAATAACACCCTGTAACAATAATAGAATAATTAACAATTTTGGCATGCACTAGAAAATAATTATTATATTCACTTATCCGGTGTTGGTGCTGCTCACTACGCTGTTGACTCAGTGTCCTCCCCAACACTACTGAAGTGGCGAGCTAACATGTCTTCTGTCGTTCACCTGTCAACCTGCGCGCACTCTGTTATCGGACTTATGTTTTGACAAGGCTATTGTACTTGATCTAAACTGAACGAGGATGGAATGACGTATGAAAGTGTATGTTAAGGACTTTTAGAACTGTTTTCATTACTATCGTAGGCCATTCATGCGTCCGACGCACCTTGGATATTTGTCCCTATGGTTGCTACCGGTCTACTGGACGGTATAGGACCCTACGAAATTACCAATATACCGGTCTAGCTTTGTTGAAAATAGACAGAAAGTGCATCCTCATACTATAACATATTTCACAAAGAAAAACCTTCCCGTTTGCATTCCTTACCTCATTCTACACCACGAAGCAAAGGGTAAAGCTCTCGACTCAAATAATCCACAGAGATATATCTAGCGAATAAAGATAATCCAGCGAATCTGTACGAACATATATTTTTAGAAAGATCACCACTCTTCACGCTGATAAAATAAAATAATTTTAAAAAAGCTACACCAGTATATAGGTAGTTTCCTAGGGTCCTCTACCGTCCAGTAGACCGGCGGCAACCATAGGAACAAATGTCTAAGGTGCGGCTGACGTATAAATGGCCTACGATACTTATGAATACAGTTCCAAAAGTCCGTAACATACACTTTCATAAGTCATTCCATCCTCATTCAAGTTAGTTCAAGTACAACAATAGCTTTGTCAAAACATAAGTCCGATAACAGAGTGCGTGCAGGTTGACATTTCAACGACAGAAGGCATGTTAGCTCGCCACTTCAGTAGCGTTGGGGAGGACGCTGAGTCAACAGCGTAGTGAGGAGCACCAACACCGGATAAATGAATATAATACCGTAATTATTTTCTAGTACATGCCAAACTTGTTAATTAGTCTATTATTGTTACAGTGTGTTATTCTAAATTGTACACACGTGCATGTACACCGTCACTCACGTACTTCACAACAACCTAACGTAAGATTTGATTCAAAGCGAATCAGAGGATAGTTCACCTAACGATACTATTGTACTACAATAGTGAATTTACACTAGTGAAAATTTAAATTTTAAAATGTGAACACAGTGATCAGGATCTGATGATGGCCACTTGAGGGTCGAACGGCGTAATCCTAAATTGCCCAGTTTAATTGTGAATATTAACTAATACAGGTATTTTTTCTAGTAGTGTATTTATATATGTATATTTTGTACCCCGCTCATTTATTGGGCATAATCGTGTTGACCGACTGAAAAGTTACAAAACGTCAATTTGTATAGGCAACACTGAATAAAGAATGGCTTCAAATCTCTACATTTAACTATTTCAGAAAATATAATGCAATTCGAAATTAACTTATTGGGTGAAGATATTACACCAATAAGTCAGTTTATATTCCTTTAGATAATAGACTCTGAGCTAACAGTATCTAGGAAACAGTGATGACCCAATACCACGTCGCTATCAGGCCACGATCGCCTCTCAGGTAACATATTGACCGCTTCTCTGCACAACAGCAGGAAAGATTTATCCGGCGCCGGTAAATTGAGTGATTTGTCTTTGTTATGGTCAGGTGGCTGGGAATCAGGGGTTTGTGCTAGTTTAGACTCGGCTGCACTTGTCTGATGTAACTATACTACGGTTTCAGTGATGTGGATGTACCATAGACAGACATCCAGAAGAATAACACTCAGTAGCTGATCTCAAAGACAAGCGTCACGTGTCGATTCTTGTATATCAGCATCAACGTACCACAATGGAAATTCTGATGCACCAGTACAACAGTGAGCGAGAATGCCGAACTTTGATATGCATTGCGACGAATAGGGTTTCATAATCGTGAATCACCATGCTTGTGCCAATTGACCCCAAGTCACCATAAACAGTGATTTGCATGCCCAAGAATAGACTTCAGTGGACATTGAACCCATTGATGAAGGTCTTCTACTGAACATTGACGATGGACGGAACCATAGGCTATGTGGTGTAAATAGTATGATGCCATGATTACTGATTGCGCCACTGGAGATAGAAGGTCATTGTGCGGATTAAATGATCTGTGAAATATCCTCCTGCATCACCCGGGACCGATGGTCATCCCACGACAATTCCTGAAGTGTGAACGCTACAGGGAACTAATGACTGATCTCCAGCTATACGCATCCCACGTCTAGAATAGCTCAGCTGCTGCTCGGAAATTCAGCTGCTTAACTTACATCCGCCTGTACTTGAACGAAAGGGGTGATGTACAGTACGAATAGTAAATAAGTATGCTGCTTCAATTCACATGGCCACTGAGCAACTGATTGTACCTACACCTTTACGTGCGCACCTGTCTAAACATCAAACGAAATTGGTAAATTAGTTTTGTTCAAGGGAACTCAAACTCAAAGAAAGTCTACTCCGATAATTTCCCCAGAATAGTGTCTTATTGGCTGTCACCTCTGATTTCCCCACTCCCGACTATGCCAAGAATTTAAAAGTCATGGTATTACCTCATACGGATCTGCTAGCCTCGTGGTGCCAAATGGAAACCTGCCTGATGCTGTGTCAGAAGGAGAAGTTGGAAAGAATCTGGCCACCCTTTCGCATGTGAACTTTGGCTCAAGATACCTATTTTGTGGGCCACGTTGTAGTCAAGTGCTGTAATTGGATCATCCACACACCTTGTAGATATGACACTCGTATGTTTAATGTCTTCTATCGTTAGTTTAACGGAAGTAACACACCTCAGTTACACTCTATTCAGCTGCCCTTGGCATTGGTGTTGTTGCTGCTGATGATGATTTTGGTGCTTCAATTTGAGGCTCGGGGTATCTTTGGTAATCAAACTAACTTCTCTTGTACCGACAAAATATTACTGCTACCACTACGGAATTGAGATAATCTTATGCCTACTAAGCCGTTGGAAGAAATGTTCTAAGTTCTATTTGAAAAATTATGTTTGTGTCGTTATCTCTGTTGTTAACATGTCCTCGGTAAAATGTTGTTTGTCCATTCATGCACCGTTTATTGCCATCCAACAGGTTACTCCTGTCAGTTCTATATCTTCAGAGGATTAGGAGGTATTTGAGGTATACTTTGTTGACGCACCTAAGGATTTAATTCCTAAAATGAAATTACTAAATACTTCTAATTACAGGCTACCTTGAGACAAATAATACTTGGATTCGAATAAGAATAACCAAAGAGTCATTTAAGTTTCTAAGTCGAGTTTTGTGTCAAGGGTACAATCCATTTGGATGGAACGTAAGGAACTAAAATGTCTGATAAATGTGGGACTCCATCTATATGGTAACAATACACGGCCTAATAGCAGAAGAGTCTCTTTGGTCATCAATGTGGTCGTGAAAATCTAGTTCTTGGAATCAAAGCTCAGAGCGAGCTACTATCATAATGTGACAGCACCAGCATAGGCTGGACCAGCAGATGTACCCTAGTCATGAGAATTAAAACGTCTGCCGGATTCTCTCATTTGGTAGAGCAACGGTGGCGAAAGCCGGAGGTCACGTGTTCGACTCCTACATTCATGAAATATTTGTATTCCAAACATTTCTCTTTTATGGATTGCACTCTTTGCATAATACACGTCCTAAAAGCTGTAGCTCATCAATGGGGCCATTAAAATTCAATTCTTGGCATTATAAAAATAGTTGAAACGAAGAGAAATAAGCGTCTTGTCTGATAGTGCAGAGCAAGATAATTGACAGACAATATAAATGCTCTTCAGCAAAGATGATTTCTTCAAATGCCAACAGAAGATTTCCGAGCCATCATGAATTATTTAAAAAGGTGGAACATTTTGTAGAATCTCTGGCCCCGACCGGCAATCCATCACTTCCTTCTTGCGTAGGTCGTAAGCCTTTCTGATTATGTGGGGAACCACCCAACGTTCGTCCGCATAAATGGGAGAACGCAACAGGCTCAAGACCTGGACCAAATAACTTCTGTGAGAGCAGTTTAGATTGAAAATGATTGGGCTGAGGGAATGCGACTGGTTCTTTCACTGCCTTACTGAACATTTGAGTAAATACAATGATTTATTTCTGTTATAATTCATAAATAAATGCATAAACAAACTTTGATTTATAAGGTTAATTATGTTGGCCCACCTGGGGCAATTACAAAAGTTCATTGGGTTTGAATTATGTTGGCACAATCATGTACTACAAAACAAAAGTTCATTTGGCGTGCTGCATACAACAGCATTATAATTATTACACTTGCACTTGCTAGCAACCAACAATTAAAAGTAAGAAGAATGACTGTTAAAACAGTAATAAAAATACACAAACTTAACTATCAATGATGACTAGAACGTGCATGGAGACTGCCGTGTCCGACACTTCCTGGATTGAGCGGTAGATACTTCAAATTTGAAGCACTAAAATTTATGATGACCAGCATCCGGTGAATAAAATAGTTAAAGCGATGTTCTTCTTCTTCAGCGTTGTAGTTTTGTTGATAGCCTTTGATGTGATGTTTCTGTAATGCCTGACATCATTACATTTGTTGCCTGCGAGTCTGAGTAACTTTTGGCAGATGAAGTGAAGTTGCAAGCTGCACTCTCTCTAAGTGCAGGAGATTCCAATTGTAGCGTTGCGGGTTAGCTTCCACCTTGAATGTAGCTAAGGCCTAGGCTGAGAATGCTCCATAGCAGGATGCAGCGTGCTGAAGAAAAAGCCCATAGAATGTTGAAGAAAGGAAAGGCAATGGAGGTCAAAACGCCGCCACTTAAATACTGATACCAGAGAACCATCTGGAAGCCTCTAGGCTGGCGAGCGATGATTGGCCAGGACGTAGCTGACGTCAGCCTGGCCGGAAGGCAGGCAGCAAGGCTTCACACATTGCAGTGAGTGAACGAAGACTGGAGGAGCGTGACCTTAAACAACGCTAAGGTAAGGATCTTATAAATAAAGCACTAACAATGAACAATATAAATTAGCAGAAACAAATACATAAGTAAATAGTGCTCGTTCGGTGGGCTCGGAAACTATGCATTTGACTAGCAAATGTGTCATCACAAAGCACGTGAAACATCACGAAAGTGATCATGCTCCGAGACCCCCGAAAGAAGGCCAACAAAGAATCAGGCGGGAAAAACACATGAGTAGCAATGAAAAGGGTTGACACTAAGCCTCAATAGGCAAAATGGCAATCATGGATATCGGTCTTGTATTCAGACCTTTGCTAGTGAGAACATCAACAACTCTCACATGCTTATCACGGCCTAAATGGCAGTGCATAACTCTACCTAAATTCCAAACGAGAAGGGGGCTTGGATCTCGTAAAAGAACCATGTCTCCCACTCGTAAATCAGGCTGGGAAAGCCGCCACTTCTCCCTCCTTTTGAGAGAGCTGAGATATTCCAACTCCCAGCGACGCCAAAAGGATTTACGCAGAGAATCCAATTTTCTCCAAAAAACAGTTAAACAGAGATCGCAGCGTCGAATCAGCAAAGGAGGTATGGAGGCTAAAGAACAGCCAATTAAAAAATGACTAGGCATCAAAGAAAGAAGATCTCTAGGATCGTTGGACAAAGGCGTAAGCGGCCTTGAATTTACCATACCCTCAATCATAATAACGAGGGAATTGAATTCTTCATAGGAAAGGATGGCTGAACCAAGAGTTTTCTTCAGCTGTCTCTTTGTAAGCTTCATGCAAGATTCCCAACGACCACCAAAATGGGGAGCATAAGGGGGGGGGGGTGAAATGCCATTTAAATCCCTTAGAAAAGGAGAAATTCGAAAATTGTTCTTTAGCAACGGGAGAGGTGAACGCTGTTTTCCAAAGATCAGAAGTAGTGACAAAAATGTTTGCGTTGTCTGAAAAAACTTAAAACTTCCGAGGGAACTGCCCTTCGGGCACAAACCTTGAAAAAGCTGCTCAAAATTGGAGGTAGAGGCACTTGTTACCAACTCAAGATGAATGGCCCCGGTCACCATACACACAAATAAAGAAATGTAGTGTTTACCCAACACCTTTCGTTTCGCTAAAGGGGAATTGATTTAATAAGCGTAAGGACCTGCGTAATCAACACCCGTGAGGGCAAACGGCTTACAAGGTTGGGAACGAAAAGAGGGTAGATTTCCCATAATTTGAGTGACGGGACGGGGTTTTGCCTTAAAACAACTGAGGAAACTTCATGAACACCATTAATGATTAAATATTGCTCTCGAATTAAGCAAAGTAAAGTGCGGGTACCTGCATGCAAGTGCTGGTAATGAAATTTCTTTATGATGAGAGTAGTAATATAATGACTAGAAGGAAGAATAATGGGATGTTTTCTCTCATGCAGGAGATTAGAATTTTCTAGTCTGCCTCCCACTCTTATCAACCCGTCTTGATCCAAAAAGGGGGTGAGAGGTGCCAACCTACTAGACTTTGGTAGGCCTTTACCGCTTAAAAGCGTCTGGTACTCAAGAGCAAATACTTCCCGTCGCATAAGAGACGAGATCTTACAAGTAGCAAATTCCAACTCTATATTGGTGAGGAAGGGTTGCGGTTTCACAGGCTGGTCAAGAATAAGAAATTTCCAACGGAATAAATTTGCTGCAACCCGTATTAATTTGGTAAATGAAGAGTAACGATGAAAAAGACTAGTGGCAATAGAAGTTAGAAAAAGAGAAGCAGTAACAATGCGAGCATCAGGAACATCTTCGTCAAGAGGGTTAGATGAACGAAGCCAACAAGAACAATCCTGAGTGAGCCACGGCGGACCGTTCCAATACAGCTTAAAGGATATTAATTTCTTGGGCGAGCAGCCACGTGAAATTACATCAGCGGGATTTTCCTTCCCCGGAACATGGTTCCATTGTTCAAAATGAGAAAACTCTTGTATTTTAGAAACTCGGTTAGCGACAAAAGTTGTCCAATGCGAAGAAGGTTTTGAAATCCAAGCTAGCACTATGGAAGAATCGCTCCAAAACCATGTGCTTGAAAATTTCAAATTTAAACTGCTTTACAATTTATGGGCTAATTCCACAGCCATCACAGCGGAACATAATTCCAATCTAGGTAAAGATGTGGATTTAAGCGGAGCTACCCTTGACTATGAATAAATTAAATTGGAAAATCCGGGTGCAGTGTTTGAAGGGCTGTCTACTAAATAGGCGCAGCAACCATATGCCTTTTCAGAACTGTCGGCAAATAGGTGTAAATCGAAATATTGATGTGAAAGATCAGTAATTAAAATACGGGGAATAAAAATTTGAGAAAGATCTAATAAACTATTGCGATATTTCAACCAATCATCCAAAAGGGGAGAGGGCACCTTTTCATCCCAACCAATCTTCAACAACCAGAGTCTCTGCAAGAAAATTTTTGAAGTAATAACCACAGGAGCAATGTACTGCAAGGGATCGAACACCTTCGCTATTTCCGATAATACTTGCCTTTTTGTTTGAGGATGCAACTCAGATAAGTGCACCTGATATGAAAAGGTGTCCGAAACCGGAGACCAAAAACACCCAAGGCTTTAATGGCCGATTCCTCGGTAGGAAGTGCAACACATTTTTCAACAGGAGTTTCTTGAGAAAAATTAGATAAGAATTCAGTTGAATTCGAGTTCCACTTATGAAGTGTAAACCCACCGCCTGAAAGAAGGGATTTTAGATCTTCACAGACACGAAGTGCATCAGGCGTGCTAGGGAAAGAATAGAGAAAATCATCTACGTAGAATGCGGTTTTTAATACCTCGGAGGCAAGAGGACGAAAAAGATGACCATCTTCTTCGGGCAACATACGAAGAGAACGGATTGCGAGAAAATCAGAGGGCTTAAGACCATATGTTACAGTTCGTAAACGAAACATTTTTATAGGTTTTGAATTGTCATCCCTCCACAAAAATCTTTGCAAGTCACGTGGCTCTGAATTTACCAGGATTTGCCTGTACATTTGTTAAATGTCAGCAAGGACAGCAATGGGAAAAAGACGAAAATTAAGTAAGACTGACGTGAGATCTGTTTGAATTGCAGGTCCAGAATGCAAAGTGTCATTAAGAGAAACGCCATTAACATCTGGAGATGAACCATTAAAAACCACTCCTTTCTTTTCTCGGGTGGAAGGATTCTTCCATACCGGATGATGATTAGGAGAATTAGTAATTTCTTCAGATTTGGGGACTACTTCTATATGATTCAATGACTCGTACTCTTCCATAAACGAAGTAGACTGAGCCTTTAAGAAAACATCTTTCTTAAAGCGATTTTCAATTGCGAATAGAGCTTTGAGAGCCCTGGGCTGCGAGTCTGAAATGACAGATGGATTAGAAATACGAGGGAGAGTTACCACAAATCTACCTTCATTAGTGCGAACAGTAGTTTCTTTGCACAATGTTTCACAGATCTCATTATTAACAGAAGGAGGCGAGATAGTTTGAATATCCTCAATGTCCCTGAATTTAGTTAATTCTTGATTTAAATCAGTGCCAACAAGGTAACAATGAGATTTCTGCTGAACGGGGTTGCGGTATATTTGCCCAGTGGCAATCCATCCAAAATCGGTTTTACGAAAGAAAACGTCAGGGCCTACCTTAACTTTTTCTGAATGTAAACATTGCCAAAAGATGCTGGTACTTAAAAGAATTTCCACAGATGAAACACTGTTAAATTTTGGATCAGCTAGTTGCAAACCATGCGGAATATCCCAACTATGAACTGGAGAGGAAGTACTGAGGGTGTCATTACCTATAGAATTAATAATTAAGAAAACCAAATTTAAATGAATGCCGCGGTTATTAGAATCTTTTAAATCAACTTTAGCATAATTCAAAGATTGTGACTTGGAGCTATTAATTCCTGTAACTTCTATAGAAGTAGGACATATTTTTAAACCTAACCTGCGAACTAATGATTCATTGATGAAGTTATTGGTCGCAGAGTTATCCAACAATCCCCTTACAACAATCCATTTTCCGTGAACATTCCTCAGTAAAACTTGAATAGTGGACAATAAAACTTCAGTTTTACTGAACGAGACGGAGCTTTGTATAAGAGATTGAGCACCTTCCGACAAAGTCTCAGAACTAGCTTTAGCAGAAGAACTACTAGGTGCTGATGACCGCGGCTTCTCATGCCTATGCAGGAGTGTGTGATGCTTTGCCTTACAGTGATAACATAACCGTTCCGAATGACAATTACTTGTCACATGTGTACTTGAGAGACAATTAAAGCAATGTTTTTGGGCGGTAATTAATCTACGTCTTTCATCAACAGATAAAGACTTGAATTGAGCACATTGATATAAGGTATGAAGTTGATGACACAAAACGCAAGCTGCAACTTGGTTAGAAGACCGAATATTAGTAGAAAAGGCATGCGACCTTAGCACTCTCTGAGTAGTGTTAATGACCTTGCTGCTAGAAGAAGGTTTAAGGGAGGAACTACATTTTTGAGTAGCCACTGCAGAAAGAACTTGGCATTTAGCTTTTAAAAATTTAATAATAGCTTCATAGGTACATAGTGAGTTGAGAAAGTTCTACTTCCCAATGTTATAAGGTTTTAGGGTCCAATTTAGCAGAAATAAGATGAATCAGAATTCGATCCCAATAAGCAACTGGTTGCTCTAAGCTAGCAAGTGCGCGAGTATGGAGTTCTGTAGTGTCGATGAGGTTACGAAGCGATGCGACATTATCAATTTGAACAATGGGTAAATTAAATAAGCCTTGCACATGACGCTGAGTTTTTAAACGAGTATTGCCAAAACGATCCTTGAGAAGTTCCAAGGCTATTTCATAATTTTCATTTGTCAGGGCAAGCGCTTGAATAAGCTTAAGTGAATTACCTTGAACTGACACCCGCAAATAGTGAAACTTTTGTATGACAGGAAGGGAATCATTTTCAAGAACCAATGAATTGAATAATTCAAAAAATGGTTCCAATGAGGCTTCATCCCCGCCAAATTTGGGAAGTTCTATTTTTGGAAGTACAACACGGGAAGGAAAAGAAGCAGATTCTGAAGTAGTTTGCTCCCTCTTCTCCTGCAATGTTAAACTTCTTAAAAGCTTCTTTGCTTCTGCAAAACCCTTAAAATATAAATTTTCCACCTCTCAACGATCACATTAATGGTCGGGGTACTGTATCTCTATGGTACTTTGAACTTCGTCATACGTATCAAAGGCCTGTTCATAGCTTTTCAGCCTTTGAGAAATTATATCAATGTTACGTTCCGTTTCCTGTAGCTCATTCAAGAAAGTGCGAAAATGCGTTAATTTGCCTTTGACAGAAGCTCTGGCATTCCTGAGTTTCTCGTCAATCGGCAATATGAAAGTTTGTTATGTACTCACGACTGTACTGTGAGCAGTTGCACCTTGCTTCGGAAGAAGTTGACAGCTTGCCAGGAAAGAGAATGCGGCCTCCCCAACTGTGAAATGCAGACCTGCTGTTTTCCTGCCAACCATGCACTCCCGAGCTGAAACTTTCGAAACAGATAAGAAAATAAAATTTTTGAAATCTCAACACACTCAATGTTCAGTATGGCATTTGATTTTAAGTTAGTTCTAATATTAATTAATTTAAAGATTTTGTTAAACAGAATGTTTACAAGCATTCCCGGCGTTTCTGCACCATAAGATTATGTGGAGAACCACCCAACGTTCGTCCGCATAAATGGGAGAACGCAACAGGCTCAATACCTGGACCAAATAACTTCTGTGAGAGGAGATTAGACTGAAAATGATTGGGCTGAGGGAATGCGACTGGTTCTTTCACTGCCTTACTGAACATTTGAGTAAATACAATGATTTATTTCTGTTATAATTCATAAATAAATGGATAAACAAACTTTGATTTATAAGGTTAATTATGTTGGCCCACCTGGGGCAATTACAAAAGTTCATTGGGTTTAAATTATGTTGGCACAATCATGTGCTACAAAACAAAAGTTCATTTGGCGTGCTGCATACAACAGCATTATAATTATTACACTTGCACTTGCTAGCAACCAACAATTAAAAGTAAGAAGAATGACTGTTAAAACAATAATAAAAATACACAAACTTAACTTTCAATGATGCCTAGAACTTGCATGGAGACTGCCGTGTCCGACACTTCCTGGATTGAGCGGTAGAGACTTCATATTAGAAGTACTAAAATGTATGATGATCAGCATCCGGTGAATAAAATAAAGCACTAACAATGAACAATATAAATTAACAGAAACAAATACATAAGTAAATAGTGCTCGTTCGGTGGGCTCGGAAACTATGCATTTGACTAGCAAATGCGGCATCACAAAGCACGTGAAACATCATGAAAGTGATCACTTTCCATAGAAAGAAATGGTGAGCTCATATGAATAATAATATTACAGTGATACTTATAATAATAATAATAATAATAAGAAGAAGAAGAAGAAGAAGAAATTCACGCAATCACGCATCAGTATATAAGTATATGAGGAAGGTCCTTCGAAAAAGTGGTAAAGAAATTATTCGGAAGATTTCAGAAATCAATCAATCGTTAAATTTCCTAAATATTTTCTGAGTATGTAGGAAACGGTGTATCGTGCATAGGTAAAAAAAGGTATGAAATCAAATACTACACAACAGGAAGTAGGCAGGAAGGATGAACATATTGAACAGACGCTGTTGGCTGAATGTAATCTTCAAAGAGCGGCATTCCTCGGATTTTGTTTCCGTCCGCGACTGAAAGTCGCTGTAGAGCGGGCTCAGCTGCGAGTTATTCACCAGCCGGTCATTCGCTTCTTGATACAAGAGGACGTTATTTCCTTATGTGTATTATTGCTGTACGTAGCATAATAAAGGTACGCTCCTACTCAATGATGCTCTACATATACACTAAAATGAGACAGATAATGAATCAGAGCAGAAACAGTTGAGAGAAATTTCAGTCATTCTTATTTCTCTTCGGCTGATGCTAAGTAAAAATAAAACCAATGGTTACAAGCATAAAATCTTACGACTGTTAATTTTCCGACAAGTATGGACAACACATTCAACAAATGACTGGTCAATAGTGAATTGATACATTTTTCTTGCTCTTGAAAGAACAAATTCATCAACCATGTAGCGTACCAGTTTTCATGGCGTACGGACGCGCGACGACCCGGCTAAAACTGTGACACACCATCGGAAAAGGAGTACACTCCTATATAAAAACAATGTGTACTGGAATTTAGCTTGGCTCTAAATTAATTTCTAGCGGCGTAGTTCGTGGTATTATGATCTCAGGGCATTAACGGGATTGTTGGCAGGTGGGTTTTCATCAAACTAAATTCGCCAATGCTTAAATCTAATATCATCCAACTAAATACAGGTTTAAACAACAAATAACAACTCCAATCCTTTATAAAATACATTAAACACTCTTCTTTATTCCTCTTTAGCAAACAACACGAAACGAAATAAACTCTTGCCCTATTCTTAACTAGGCATGATTAATCCAGATAGATCATTGTAGATAAAATAGTCCTTTGTATTGCATTAAAAATGTTATGTTTCCGATGAGAATAAATTGCTCATAAAACTGGAAAATAAATACTCGTCACGGTAACAATAAAAACACTAATATTGATCTTCTGGTGACCTATTATCTTGTAATTAAACAATATATTGACGTTACCTTTATACAGCATTAGTCTCCTGATCTGCACATCATTCGCAATTTCTGCTAAGTTATTTGGCTCATGTTCCTCATCCGACATTTACAATATTTATATTTCTCCTCTTCATTAACAACCATACTAAACAATCCTATATTGTCTTCTCGCAAATATCACACTTATTCCCTTTCCACCGACATTCATATTACCTCTCGTGCTTTAACCTCACTGTTCCGCCCCTTAGAACAATAACTAACTAACGAATTCTATTGTAACTGTAAATGTGTTTCATCAAAGGATTATTTCATTAATTCTAAGTTAGAAAAAGATTAATATTGAAAATAGTTATAGTCTCCTACGGTGTAATAGCATTTCCTTAATAACCATTGATTCATTTCATTGTGCCAATCTATAGTAATCTATACTAATATAATAACGCTGAAGAGTTTTTCTGTTTGTTTGTTTAAACGCGGTAATCTCTGGAACTACCAGTCGGATTAGAAAAATTATTTTTGTATACGATAGCCAGATTCAGGAGGATTAGTTTAGGCTATGTAGCATTAGGCAACATCTCTCAGGTGACCTTAAGTATTGATTTTTGTTCAGTAAGGCGGAAGAACAAGCGCTCCCGAACAGCTTTATCCAAGTGCGCTGGCGTTATAGTAAGTGATACGTACACCGTTCCACCGATCTGAACAAAAATGTGTATACTAACCCTTTGGAACCCTGTGGGTAACACTGACCACTTTAAATTTCTGACAGACCACTCAATTCCCTGCACTTAGGAGGCCCTTTGGCACAAATCTACACCGTTTCATCGATCTGAACCAAAATTTGTAAACCTACCCTTTGGAACCCTGCGTGTAACACTCTCTACGTGGAATTTATGACAGACCAGTCCATTCCCTGCATTTAGGCCCTTTGGCACAAATCAACGCTTTTTCACCGATCTGAACCAAAATTTGTATACATACCCTTTGGAACCCTGCGAGTAACACCGTTTACATGAAATTTCGGACAGACCACTCCATTCCCTGCATTTAGGCCCTTTGGCACAAATCTACACCGTTTCACCGATCTGAACCAAAATTTGTATACTTGCCCTTTGGAACCCTGCGAGTAACACTGTCGGCATGAAATTTCAGACAGACCAATCCATTCCCTGCATTTAGGTCCTTTGGCACAAATCTACACCGTTTTACCGATCTGAACCAAATTTTACATACTTACCTTTTGGAACCCGACGAGTAACACTGTCTGCTTGAAATTTCGGACAGACCACTCCATTCCTTGCATTTAAGTCCTTTGGCACAAATCTACACCGTTTCACCGATCTCAACCACATTTTGTATAAGTTACTTACCCTTTGGAACTCTGCGAGTGACACTGTCCACTTTAAATTTCAGACTGACCACTCCATTCCCTGCATTTAGGCCCTTTATCACAAATCTACATCGTTTATCCTAATTGCACCAAATTTTACATACACTTTGAAACCCTGCTGGTAACACTGTCCACTTGATATTTTGGACAACGCTCTCCATTCCCTACATTTAGAATAACAGACAAAATGAACTTGAAAACCACGTATTAAGGCTCTAGAACCATTCATGTCCGTAGTAGTGTAACTGTTAGAGTATTTTAATAAGTCTATTGTTGATTGGCAATTCAGGCTGCATCACGTCGCCCGTACCAGTGTTTTGGTGCAGAATTGCGAACATAGTTGCATCTTGCGCTGTTAAATTGCAGTCACGGGGAGTAATTAGTGCAAAAAGATTCCATAGGCCCCTTAAAACAGTTATCATCATGAAAATATTATGCCTCTGTATAAGTGCAATGGTGTTGGTGCAGTACATTGAGGTTATCAGCTGCAATAAGCGTTGGTGCTTTCAAATTTATCTTCATTTATTCCGAACCTTATCGTTGAGCGCTATGTGGCGATAAATGATACTATTGCTACCTCAGGAGCTCGGGACAGCCGACATTTTCCAATGTGTTCTGATTATTTTCCCACGGCGCTATGCGTCAAAAGACGACACTATTGGTCTCCATATTTCTAACAGCCAATGAGATATAGGCCCTAGGCAGTGTCTTTTATTTCACTTACTCCTCTTTCTAATCTTTTTTTAATTCGTTTGTAAATTACATGTGTCAGTGCTGTAGTTAGTAAATAGCTGTTTCCCTATTCATTATTATCATTATTATTATTATAACGGGAAAATGGCCTGTATGTTACGTCCATTATACTGTACTACTTATCACCCCCACTACAACCACCACCACAAAAAGTTATATTTTTAAAATATTATGTTTCTGTTAGTTTAAGTATCATGTTCCAGTTCTGTAGTAGTATTCATTATCATTCATAAAACAAATAAATCCACCGGGCGAAGCCGGGCACTACTGCTTGTATTCTCTATTCCTCAAGATCTTTCATTTACTACGACAATATTAGCAAAGTCACACTTACAACCATTCTATTTGAGACTCAACATTTCTCAGACCGTTGTAACCATAAATATTCTTTAACCCCATGAACGCCCAAATTAATACTTTTTGAAAACAAAACTGTTTTTATTAATAGGTGATATCGTAGGGAGCTATTAAGCGGCTCAAAGTATATTTTACGAAGGCGACATCCTAAGTTCCGGAATTACAAGGCGTTGTGTTGTCAAACCCCTTGCTGCTTATTCAAAATGGTGATTTATAATACAATACAGTACCAATTTCAAGTTAGTTGATAAATACTTGTCTTGATAATAATACACATTAAAATGCACTAAGCAAGAATTTTTGATACCTTTGAACCTTCGTTCATATAGTCAAGTGAATGCTTGCATAGTGACTTGGTGTGGAACGGCAAGAAGCATGATATGCACAGTCCCACATCATATTATTTACAACATGCAGTGCGGATACCGCTTACACAAAATTCACCAGCTCACCACCTCCACGTATTTCCTGGGATAATGATGACCAGATGATCGCCTCCATCATATCGCAAGTCTTCAATTACGATGTGCTCTCTTGCACGTGTTGTTGACGGCCGCCCGGCTCCACGTGGTTCTACGCCGTACGGTTTCACGTAGAATTGCTCCACTTCCTTCTTGAACTCCAGTTGAGTTGTACTTGGCCGTGACATAGTACTGAGGTACCATGCATTTTTGGGACTCACTTCAAGAAGCCATGAAAATATGGCCCACCACCAATTTTTGCTTCTTAATGACACATGATATCGGGTCACATTTTCATCCATAAGGTCCGTTCCTGCCATGAATTTGTTATAGATGCCGATCAGGAGAGGATGTGGGATTGTAGCTATTTTCTTTTCTGCCCGAGAAAACCTTTTGACCTGGTCGTGGGGAAAAACAGGCTGAATCGTGGAGGCAACGGTTACTGTGCTGTTATCATGCCAGCGAGCAATAACCATGTCGTCATTACTCCTTTCCCACTTCCTCCAATATTTCTGCCAAGGCCCGACCTTTGAAATAAACGACATAATTCTCGTATTGTATTTTCTGAAACACTGCCTGCAACCAGATATCTCGGCAAATGTATGCTCTTGATCTCTTGAATACGATACAGGCATAAAAATATGCTACGGTGACATAAAACATATTTTATCAAGACATGCACTGTTAAAAGAGCTGAATATGGAAATACGTTTCGTGTATAAATGCATGAAATGTATTCTAACTCATTTCATATGAATGTGCTACAGAAAATATCTTGTCTAATCACTGATCCTGTATCCGCCTAGCGCTACCATATGGTAACGCTGGAAAAATTAGTTCCGGCCATGACCAGGTATAAAGAGACACGTAAGATATGTTACTGAATTATAAATTAGATATATTTACTACCATAATCCAGAAGACAAAGTAAACTATCTCCCTTTTACGGAATAATTTGGCAGATCTTGTCGTGATGGCATGACGCAAAAGGTGTGAGAAACAAACAACGAAATGTACCCAATTGTTGAGACACCACCCAAGACATTCCCTAGCGACTAGTGCGCGGGAAATGAATCAATAGACCTTACATGATCATATAAGCGCGGTTTGAATATCTTGAACTGGCAAAGGTCCTGTAGAGCAATAAATGTAATGGCCGGTACTGCGTTACCATATGGTAACGCTAGGCGTTTATGGGTAGCACAATTTTTCAGTATTTGCAGACATACAACCTTCATAACAATATTCATTTGCGGTCAATGACGTCGACATATTTTATGCCTTATTCTTTTATATATAACATTCACGAAGTCTCATCTACCCAGAACGATTCCCTTTATGTGGCCAACCATGACATAATATCTTCAAATTTCCATAATGTCATGTCGTACTTCTCATTCGATTACGACAATTCCCATAAATAACTTATTATAACATATATTTCAGTTTGACTTTCAATACCTCAGTTACCTTGAATATTGTGACTTCATTGTTATTCTACAGTATCTTCAATAAAACTCCAACTCAATTCATAGCTTATATTATTTGCCAAATTGCCATTACCATGAGTTACCTTATCATCTCAACCTCTGTCAAATACAATTAATATTCATTTATCACATCTCTCTATAGTAATATCATTCCTTCTAATTTCATTTCCTTTCGAATATAGCTTCATCTTAATTCCATACACGTTCTAATCTCACATATGTCTCACACAATAAATTCGTATATCCTGCTCTAACTAAATCATTAGTTTCACGTTCTCAACATGCAACAAATCGTCTAATAGCCTATTTCAAGAAAATCTATCTCGTCCAATAAAATAATGTAAATATTAATTCAAAAAAAATATTTAAATTTAAATTCTGGTATTTCTCCGTAGATTGGCTTACCAGAAATGTATTACAAACATCGAATAATCCACCCACTAAATTCATAAATGGGTAAATATGTCCTCTTCATTACTTAGTGTTTCAGTGTACTCGCTACACATTTTTCCCTTCGACTGACGTAATTCACGTAGCATGTTTTGTGTTGCGTGCAGAGTCTCACTTTTTTTTGATGGCACGTATAATTCTCCCCAACTAACTTTGTCTAGCTGTAAAAATGAAAATATCACAATAAAATGAGTCTCTCTCGTCGCCTGTCAAACATGTCTCACTCCCTGGGTACTCTTAGAACGAGAAAAGAAATACACCTCTCTGGCGGTCATTCAATAGAGCAATCGAACCGACTCCAAAACACGGGCTCAGTACTGTCCGTGCATTATATCCCTGCCGCTGACGACCGTTGTATTTCTAAGAATATGAAGTGTCATCGACTTGTCAACCTCTCTACTCCTATTTATGAGATATTACCCCACATGTTGGGGCTCGGGAGTTTTGACGATACGGTATACTCGGTCGACTTAGCCTGATGCAATCAGCACCTGTCAGCACATTTCATTAGTACTTGCCAGACTATAGTCAGTGTATGTAGTTCTGCAGTACTGTTGAATTATATTTTGTAGTATTTAATGTGTTAAGCTGGTGTTATTTTTTTAAGTTACATTTTTAACAAGAGTTTAGTGCTTTTCAGTCGGTCAACCCGAATGTGCCCAAAAGAGCTGGGTTATGCCCTAATCCTGAAATAAATTACATGAGATTAATATATACACTAGGATGACTCCGCACAGCACATATGAACAGGGGGGAGGAAAGGGAAAAACCAGTGTCGTTGAGATAACACCCTACCTCAATCGACCACACCTGGAGTTACAGTGAACACGAAAACTGCACGTAGCTCTAGCAAGGAAGACAACCAGATAAGTATTAGCCTGTAATAGGATTACAGTTTAACCATAGTTGATTTTTACAACCATATAATCACTCCAAATTACAAACTCCGGAGATCTATCACCATTTAACATTTCACCTAACATCATATATACTGCTTTTAGCATACACCGACAGTTGCAGTACCAATACTGCAACTAAATAATTGTACATATTGTAAATATTTTCACCTGTATTTTCAAGCACAGATTTTATAGTCTGCTTGACGATCGAAACTGGTCATCCTAGTGTATATATTAATCTCATGTAATTTATTTCAGGATTAAGGCATAACCCAGCTCTTTAGAGTACATTCGTGTTGACCGACTGAAAAGCACTAAACTCTTGTTTACTAAGGCAACACTGAAAAAATGGCTTCAAACCCCACAATGTTTCATTTTTAAGCAATGTTAGAAGATGCTACCTGTCATCTCTAAAAATAAGCAAAGTTAGAAAATGCCACCTGTCATCTCTATAAATAAAAACAAGAAACTGAACAGCCAAAGTAGGGAGATTGTGGCTAATGTGCTAAAATGCATGGAAAATGAAGCGACTTGCGGTGATTTCAATATTTCTGTTAACCTAGCACAAGCTAGGACCGCGGTGGCCACAGGTGTGTCTAAAAGAACGGTGCGTGTTATAAAGAGAGAGTTGGCCGATACTGAGAAAGAATCGAGCTCGTTCGCAACTCCTGATAAAACTCGTGCGAGAAGTAATACTGTTCCTAATTTGGACGACTTTGACCAGGAGGACTGTTCATGAATTTTACGTTAAGGAGAAGTGTGTGCCCACAATAACGAAACTGAAATGCAAGCTGGAAGAGAGTATAGGATTTAAAGGTTGCCATTAAAGTCTCAGGATTATATTAAAGCAGTTAGGGTTTAAATGGTCAAAAACAAAAAATAATAGAAAGGTACTAGTGGAAAGAAGTGACAGAAGGAACTTAAGAATTAATTATTTATCACAATTGCAACATTTTAGAACAAACGGACATCCCATTGTATTCATGGATGAAAGTTACATCCTCACAACCCATGTAAATGGAGAAGGTTGGAGAGACGATTCCAACAAAAGGTTGTTGCTACCTTTAAGCAAAGGACAAAGGCTTATTATCGTACACGCGGGAGGTGCCGAACTATCATGACAATATGAACTCCAGCAATTATTTGAGATGGGCGGAGGATAAATTAATCCAAAATTTAAGACCAAATAGTGTAGCAGTGGTGGACAATGCGCCCTATCACAACTTTGATATAAAGAAAGCTCCTACGTTCTCCTCGAAAAGTGACGTGATAAAGTGGCTGGTTGATAATAATATCCCCTTTACTGTAGATATGTTGAAACCTCAATTGTATGGGGTTGATCAAGTTGAACAAGCCCAATAAAAAGGAGTTTGTTTTTGATGCCCTCTTGCAGCGTCATGGGCATACCGTTTTTAGAAATTCCCCCCTATCACCCCGACCTTAATCCTATTGAACTCATATGGGCGCAGTTAAAAGGTTGGGTTGCTCAGCACAACACAACATTTAAAATGGATGACATTATCAAGCTTTGCGAACAACGAATTCAGAGCATTGGTAAGGAAGAATGGATGAAAATGTGCACTCATGTTGAAAAAATAGAGAAGGAATACTTGGAGAGAGAGCATGTTTTAGACTACGAAGTAGAAAGATTAGTGATCAACCTCGGAGGAGAAGATAGCGAGAGTGAAGATGATGATGATGAAGAAGAAGAAGAAGAAGAAGAGGAAGAGGAAGAAGAAGAGAAAGAAAATAGTGATGATGAGTGTGGAGTTGAGCCTGTATGAAAATAATCGGAAGAGGGTTACAACATTAGTTCTAGGTATGATTTGCAACGTTCACTATTATATTATATTATATTCTAATCTATTCTACAAAGCTGCTTAATTAATATCATTTAAATATGAATTATTTTTCATTTGGTGTAGTGTGTGTTATTCGGGAATCAGTATTATGTAATTAAATTGAAATACTGAATACAAGAACACTTCCCTTACTAGAGGCTCAAAATATTCCTTGGTTGAACAGACTCAAACTGACATATCTAGGATGATTATCTACGAATTGGTGTGATATTTTCGTTGATGTGAGTCATGTACTGTGCTTTGCCACAAGTGGTACTGAATACAACTACGATACATAGCAATAATAAGTAAACCAATTCCGAAATATCACCGGTTTACACCATAGCAATGGTTATTTGAGCATGCTATAAAACAAACTTCCTGTGGCAACGTTTGAAACAAAGTTTCAACACTTCTTTGAGAGCAAATCTCAAGTTCATAGCATTTTTATAGCTTACCGTACGTGAAGAAGGTATTTCGTTGCTTCTATGGATTGTTTGGGATTATCTAGCGAGAGAATCATCTGATATAAGGACACAATCAGATTTCAGTAAAATTACGAAATTAGTTAAGGAGAACATGAAATGGCGATGTAAATAATAATAATAATAATAATAATAATAATGACAGTAATGATTTGAGAAATGTTTTTGCTGAGGCTAGTACAGTCGATAGACCTTTCCTGGAAGTGATGATGTACGTCGCCGGCAGAGATATAATGCGAGCACATTTTGGGCCATCAATGGTGTCCACAAAAATATCATCCATCTTCCAATGAGGAAGAGAATACTGGATCTATTTTGCTGGCAAGATTTTTGATAGTCATCTCCTTAGGTAATTCCTTAGAACGGATCTGCTAATTGGAATGAAGGTGCCATGTGTGAATGGGTCTGACAGCAAAGCAGGCGTCAATGTCGTTGCCGTGGCGCGATATCATAGAGTGGAGAGGACTTCTAGCTGCACATCATTACTGCGGTGATGGAGGTACATAGAGTGAGAGGGGACATTGGTCGTGAGGCAGTGTGACGCTCTGGTCCTCATTTCTGTTGTTGTGTGACTCTGATCTAGGTTACAATATTGAGGTACCTGTTCCAAATGGTCAGTCATATTACCGGCTCTGCCAAGAAACTTCTGTCTGGTCTGAACGCTGGATCGGGACACTCTCAGACTAGTGAAGATAACTGAGCCTAGCCTAGCCTAATTACAAGTACACACACACTAACACAACATCACAATCCCATACGTTATAGGCACATTCTGCTCACACAATATTGATTGCGCTGATGGCCATGATGTTCCAAGTTCCTAATACAGTGACATCATCTACGCTGGAGGTCGTTAAGGAAATGTCTTGCTCGTACCGAAATAATCTATTTACTTTATCCATGGTTGTGTTTGATGCTGCAGTAGAGTAATATTCTGCCAAAGAATCTATGGAATGTATCAAAGGAAAAGAGCGAGAATCACTACTGGTTGTTGCTCAGTTAATAACTGTTTACTTTATCTCATTCCGCGCAGGTAACAGAGGAAAGTCTGGCAGACCTTATGTTTGGAGACTTCTTGCGCACGAATGTACTGGAGAAGAGATATGAACCTCATCCAAGCATAGGGGCTTTCTACGAACGTGCCTTTAACGCATTGGCCGAGTACAACAAATACCGTCCACACAGTTCAAGACTGAACATTGTCTTATTCAGGTAACTACCATTTACAGTATAAGTGCTAGTATGCTGGGCTCTCCCTCAAGCTGTAGATTGCCTACGAATTGTATACGACGGTATATGAAAGTGTTCGTGGATACAGTTACTGAACTTCTAAAGAATGTAATGCAGAAACTAAGTCATCAAGTCATTCAGCTTGTCTGTTAGCTAAATGGCAGGTCTCACTCTCGTGTATCTTTTGCGAGTCGAATAGCCAGATACAATGCAGTTATTTGACATTTCAGGTCACAGGTTTAGCAAGTTTTAAAGCTAAATGATTTAGTGTTGTCTATGAGTAGGTTTCTTGTCAGTCATTCGACATGTTAGCAAGAGTATCGCATTCAATATTAATATGGAGTAAAAATAGAAAGAGATTTAACAGCTACAGTAGATGATTTGTTTTACGTCCTATGCAAGAATGGTGCCGGTATTTCATGATATGTCTGGCTATATTGGACGGATGTTATTATATGGAGAAAACCACATGAAAGTAGTAAATAACCGTACAGTAGGTGTGGATAAAAATATTCAAAGCAATATTTAGTGCATTTAAACTAAATTATATCTTGTTCTCCTGTAGGGAAGTTTCATTCTTAAATATAATGTGAGTCATCTGATGAAACCAGCTACTTTGCAAAACGTTTATCTAGTGATGCTCACACATGCTAATGTATTCACACATAACTTTGGAGTATAATGATAGCATCCGTCCATCCGTACTCCATAGTTAAGGATTTCAGCCTAGATATTTTGTTCTGAAGAGAATATTGCCATGATAATATGGTTTAGTTTCTCATAGTGCACCCGTGGCTTGTATCTACAATCACAGCCGTTGCGGATTTTTAGATAAGCGTGTGTGTAATCCTTCCACAGCTGCTGGAGTATGATCCAATATAGCTTTAGCCATTAATTTGATATTCCATAGAATGATTTACTTATATAAAATCATTATTTTTTTAAATAACTCACATATGTAAATGTAATACAAATGCGTAATTCTTATTCCATAAAATTACGATAGAAAGTTAATCGTTCTCCTTGGTCAAAGATAAATATAATACTGGTCTCCAATGATTGAAAAATGGAAGAATGACTTTATGGGCAACAACCGAGAAGTACGAAATACCATACAGAACCCTACAGAGAATAATCCAATCCTGGAACATTTAATCAAAAGAAAGGGCATACAAATGACTAGATACAGTGTATCACTCATAAATATTTGCTGCATGAGAATTGCAGCCGTGAGAGTTTGCATTGCACATTTCTTGAAATATTGTAGTTTCTCATAGAAGTTATAAAACGTAAGCAAATTGAGAAAACATAAATATGCTTTACAAGAGATAGTGTCTTACCCGAATATGTCAGATGCCAAATATTGTGCTAAGTGTTTCTTAACATTTTATTTCTTCCAGTATGAAGAATTTTCTACATAATATTTGTTCCTAAACAAATGACTCAAGAACACAATATATTTTATTTCATCCCAGCCTCGCTTCATCATCCTGTTAAACAAGGTTAAATCTCTAAGTGAGGCATCTTCCCAAAATTTATCTTGATGGTTCATTCTGTATCCACAGTAGCTGATACTCATAAACTTCGGTCTATGTCCACTTCGTTCTGAGTTAGAAACCCTATCGTCGCTCAGGAAAGGTCTGGTGGATGATGTGGAGGTGGGCAATACCTCCTCCAGGACTTAAGTTACTCATAATTCTTTCATCCCGGTATTGATCCATAATTATTTAGTCTCAACCTTTCTGTTTTATGTTTTTCCGTTTACCAGCTAGGCTAACATGTTTCCATATTACGGCGCTCGTTAGGGATTAATCACCTCGTGTCTCTCGGGGCTAAGTAAAGTATTAATACTTGTAGATCATAGATTTCACATTTAATCGATATCAAATGTGCAAAGAACATTTTGGTAAGGAAGGTCACTGAATATGCAAGCATCTACGAAAGAGAATAAGAACTATAATGATATTCTTTTATGTGAAACCCCTTTGCACCGCAAAATGCGTTGCTGTCCACTTGCTTAACAAAATTATCCTTCATAATATTTGTGTGATTAAATAATGATGTTTACTCATTTTATTTACACATAAGTAATTTAATGATCTGTCTGTTATTCAGGTATGCACTAGATCATTTGAATCGCATTTGCCGAGTGTTTTCATTCCCTGGTGGAAGTATTCTCTTAGTTGGAGCGCATGGATCAGGACGACAATCCCTTATGAAGCTGGCCAGTCACATGACCAGTACCATCCTCTTTGAACCTGATGTCAATGAAGCATATGGTTTGTACTGTTTCCTCGTGTCTTGCATGACGAGTACCATCCTCTTTGAACCTGGTGTCAACGAAACATATGGTTTGTACTGCTTCCTTGTGTCTTGCATAACGAGCCCCAACCTCTATGAAACTGATGTCAATGGTACAGTACATATAAATGGAGAAAACTGGTGTTGTGGCTACTACATATATGGGCCGCTGCGCTCAACGTTAGTGCTATCAACCAAACAGAGTGCCGCCATCTTGGATTCACAAAGGTACCAACCTAACAGGGTATCACCGTATTGTATCTTCAAGACTTCTAATCTACAGGGAAGGATTCCCCTCGTTGCAGTCACCAGGGGTTCTAAAATAATTGATGTAATGATGTTCAATCAAGTAACACTAAGAGAGCAGAATTCTATGGAACAACTGGGGTAGGGCCAGGATAAACTCGGAGTCTCTTGTTATTTGTAATTATAGGTTCTTAGAAAAAGACAGAAATTAACATACCGAACCGATATTTTATACAAGGACAACACACAGGAAGCTTAGTCAGATCTTTACCACGCACAGCAAGTACATCAATTCCCGTAGTTTGAATAATAGCTGATATCTCGGGCACATGCATTCAGTATTTCCTAAATAAACTTCCAATAGCTGAATATATATATAGTATATTTCCTAAAGACGATTGACTCTGATCAACCCGTTCCTACACAGGAACTATCAAGTCAATACACAGTGGGACAAATATCCTATCTGGACGAATGAAAATATAAATAGCCTATGCTTTACAAGAGAAGACAAGTAGTTCCGTGAAAACCTAAACAGCCTCTTGTCATACATTCTACTGTTTTCTTAGGTAGATTTCATTAGAAAGCTACCTATTACAATGGGTACCATGTTTCTACATCCGGAAAATTTCGACATATATTCGCGTTTCACATCCCCCAGAGCCCAAAACCACCTTCAGTTCAAATGTTTATATATAATTTGTGTATCTATCTACATATCACTTTTTTGTGGACAAAATAATTACCGCCATTTTCCACCACTCACTTTCAAATGTATACAGAAAATATTACCCTATAAAATCTCGGTCGAGTTCGTTAATGGACAAAATCGGACTAGGGGGTGGGAATGGTGAGCCTTCTTTGAAAAAGTGAAATATCGCTATAACTTTCTTATTATGTGAAAAATCGAATCCATTCAAAGTTCCTACCATTCTTCGGATAAGGGCCATAAACTTATCTCAGTAAAGTGTTTTGATTGCACCAACTATTGACCAAAGGGGTGGAAACAATTGAGTTGTGGGGAACAAATTATACCTCCATTAATAGACACAATATTAAAACCGTTCTAAATGGTCAATAGTCTTCTAAACATAACCTAGAACTTTTGTCTGAAAGATTTTTTGATATGACCCACCTTTACGCCAAGGGATGAGCAAAATGTTGTCGAAGAAGATGTCAAGTTGATGAGTGAAGAGCTGAGCCGAAGATAGGTATCACAAATTATTGCTGACTGTACTACGGATGTCATCAGAGCATTGTTTTGACAGCCGTGTCGTTTAACGGACGAGGCAAAGGTACATTGGCGTAGCCAGGGGGGTGTTTGGGGGGGGGGTTAGAACCCCTCTCTTGAGAAAATTGCCAGGTTGTGATTTGTGTCTGTGGTGATGTACTGTTGTCACCTTTCGGCCCGGGTCCCCATTTGTGGCTACACACGTCTTCATGACTACGTATAACCACAGTCTACCTACAGATCGAGAAGCTTGGCTGATATTTTTCTAACGCGAGACAATAATGCTCTCATGCAGCCAGCAAGAATGTGCCGACTGCGCTATGTTGGTGTACGTTGTTGTTGCTGGATTTAGTGTATGTGAGCATTGTGTAAAGGTTATTTATTTAATTTAACATGTGCTTTACAAGAGGAGATGTGCAGTTCAATAAATAGATCTATGTCAGAAGCAATATTTCAGTGTTGCTAAGTAACGTATATGGGCGCTTTTCAGTCGGTCAACACGAGTGTACGGTACCCAATTAGATTAGGTGGGCAGTGACAATTTATCTCCTAATGCCTAAAATAAAAATACATGAATAGTTTATACACTTAATAAACACTTCTCACATAAAGGGGGGTTGTATGAGAAGCTTTTTATTACATGTTTAAATAATTATTGTATTATGAATTCCACAGGGAAATCAGTTACTCCTTGCCCAATCTAATTGGGTGTATTCGTGTTGACCGACTGGGAAGTCAGACTGTTCAGTTCAAATAGCAAGACGACGCCCGAGTTTCCAAAGGACCCTAAAAGGTAAGATTTGAGCTATGGATTTTAAGCTAGTATTATAAAGCTTTTCAAGGGGAGCGTGATGGTGCAGTGGCTTAGCTGCTCGTCAATCACCCGGACGGCCGGAGTTCCAATACCGGTGACAGTGGGGTGGAACTTTCACCTGAAAATTACGTGTCGTCAGGAAGGGCATCCGGCCTTAAATCCCCGGCCAAAACCAAAATGAGCCTGATTGGCTCCGGCGACACCAATTAATTGGGATACGCAGTAGAAAGTATTATAAAGCTTTTTAATCAAACAACTGAACTAGGTCTTTAACTGGTTATAAATCAATAATAATGTTATTGGTTTTAGATCCCTTTTAACTTCTCTGGCTTTTAGAGACACCGGCGAGCTGGAATTTTGCCCTGAAGGCGATCTTTAACGTGCCAGTAAATCTACAGACACGGTTCCCTCGCATTTATGCACCCTTAAATGCCAGCTGACTGCGCCAGGATTAGATCCTGCAACCTTGGGAACAGCAGGCGTAAACGTTACCGCTGAACCACGGAGCCAGTCGGTTATAAATCAGAAGCATGTCTCGGAAGGATATCTATGCATGGCTTTGGTGGCGTAGTCGGTAGCATGCTGAACTGCTATGCCCAAAATCGCGGGTTCAAACCTAGTCGAAGTCGTCGGGCCCATGTCATAGATTTATGGCACGTAAAAGAACTTACAACTACAATTGGTAGTGTGTAGCCATAATGTGTAGGCTATTGGGTTTGACACGCTCCATCAAGTTCAAAGTTCGCTGTTGGGTTTCAGTTTTGGGAGCTTAAGTTGGAACTATTTGACATCGAAATTGGGGAACCTACGGGCGTTCATGTGAAATGCACTGCTATGGCCATTTGCTGCAAATCATATATAAATATCTATGCATTTTGAAAACTAAGACATACGGTAGTTAGCCTACCGTAAACGTAAAAGATGTCATCTCAAACGCGTGCCGACATTTTAATTTTCAGATGTAGAAAATGGCTTTTTAATAGAGAGCTGATTTAATGAATAAAGATTTTGCCCAATAATATAAACTTATTCTCGAATCCTTTGGAAGCATGCCAATTTATATCGTCAGGATAATGCTCACAAACTTAGATGTGGTACACTGTTTGTTTATTCTCTTATGAAATACCTGGTCTCCCACATGGCTGCTGTGAAGGTATGGTACACAATTGTTATTGCCGATATTTTGTAAAATTGGCATTGTATTATTTTGTCAAATTCAGGAATGAATGGTTTCAAACTCACAGAAAAAATACGAAGTACCTACAATTGAGTAATTTAAGACCTTAAGATCTTTTTATACTTTTCGTTTCACAAATCACACCGGTATTTTTACTAATTAACTATAATGCTACTCAATTTTATGGAATAACTAGCTTTTGATATGGTTAAGAATTTGATATTATATTATATCCATACTATCAACCCGCCCCGGCTTCGCCTGGTATATTAAAGGGGTTACTCAGCGTAAGCTTAAAAGGCGCACGGACGGTAGGTCTCAGACGCAATTCAGAAAAGCCGAGGTGAATAGCGAAACTCCAACATTTATAGTCTACTCTTCTCTCAAGTCTTAACTCGACACGACCCGACAGTTCATGCTGGTCGAAGCTGGGGTGATGGGCTCACTCGCTAGCTCGTAAACTCGCTCCGAAGTTAGTAATTTAAATTTCCACTGAATGGAGATTGTTGGAAGAAATTAAAACGTAAAATCACTTATAGTTGGCGATGTATTAAAGATAAAGATATGCTGTCGCGGACTTCTTTGTAGAACTTTTCATGCTGACCAATTCTTACACTCATAGTGCATGGATATTTTTTATGGTTTACCCAGCGTAAGCTTAAAAGGCGCACGGACGGTAGGGTTTCCTTCGACACGATTCACTGAAATCGTTACTGCTCGGCTTTCTTGGTTATAAGTGAATGTTTTCCTACAGAAGCCTTCCTCGAGAAATTCTTTACTGAATGGTGAAAACCGCATCAAAATCTATTCAGTTGATGTAGAGATTACCTGTTACATCCAGGTATCGTGGACTTGGTTTTATGTAGATATGCCAGGGACTATTATTAAACCAATACATGAATTCATAACTAGTATGGACTATGAATTCTACGCAAGACTCATTAAATACGTCATACAACTGTACCTAGGGATACTTATAGAGGACTGAACTAATAAAAACGGAGCATTCCTTTTATGTTTCTATGAGTTAAAAGTGTACAGTATATCAACATTGTGGCTTTTTTCTGTAGTGATTTAACGTGACTTATGTTTACTGTAAATTGGAAATAATCACTCAGGTGAGTTAAAATTCAAAAAACCCTTGCAAAAATGAAATCAACTGTTCCGAGAATAACGTGCTCAAGGCCGCGAGCGCTAGTGCCTATTCACCTACAAAGAGGATGCAATTACGTAACGCAGCGAGCTTCGCGACTGTGTATTTTAGACTGTGGTAATCCAACTCCGTCCTCCCAGGGTTGCCAATCTAACTTTTCCCCCGAGAAATAACTTATAGCTTATTTCAAACTAAGGCCAGTGCCAAATAATTTAGAATCCCACACAGCGGGATAATATTAGCTTTTTTTTCTTGGCGGGAGATAAGTTATATGTAAATTAATCTAGTTTTAATTTAAAATAACGCGTTTTTAATAAAGACTTAGAAAATTTTATGGGCACATTAACACTAATTTTGGGATCATTATTAACATCTTGAGCATGAGATAACCATCAGCCGAGTTGCTTCATATTACGTAAATATTATGTCAAGCAATTCCCCGAATTACGGTTATCTCCCAGTTACGAATGAGTGAAATTTGTCGCCTGAGTAGTATAAGCAATTAAACCTTTTTCCGGTTGCATGTAGCATTTGTAAGGTAAGAAGGACCTTGGTAGGTGACAAAAATCTTCGAAAATGATACTTTAGGCATTCAGGACTAATTGCAATATAAAGCACAGATATTGTTGGAAAAACTGAATAAACATAACAATGTGTACCGGTATTGGATAACTCATATCTTAAATCAACATGATACATCGTGAGAGGATATGCCCACTTTTGCGGAGACCTCTGTAAATAATTTCTCTTGTTGAGAGATACGCAGTCTTCATGTTGGTAGCACAGATATTGAGTTTATTTTGTAAAAGGTCAGGGGAACAGGAATGTTCTAGATTTACCATTGAGGTGAGATATTTTAGTCAAAAATTAGTTTAATTTTTTAAAGAACTGTTTTTTTTTGTTGTCTTTTGAGCATACAAAAGTTTGGTGCTTTTCAGTCGGTCAACACGAATGTACCCAAATAGAGCTGGGTTATGCCCTGATCCTGAAATAAATTACATAAGATTAATAAATACACTAGGATGACCAGTTTCGATCGTCAAGCGATCATCATCAGATCCATTACACTTAGGCTATAACATCTAAGATTGAGAATACAGGTGAAAAATATATACAATATGTACAATTATTTAGTTGCAGTGTTGGTAATGCAACAGTCGGTGTATGTTAAATGTAGTATATCTAATGTTAGGTAAACTTCTAAAATAGTGATGAAAATTCGGAATTTGTCTGTTAGGGTTGATTATATGGTTTTACAAAATCAACTATGGTTATACTGAAATAATGCAAGCTTATACTTATCGAGTTGTCTCTTTAACTGGAACTTGAAGCAGTTGCGTGTTTCCATAGACACCAGTTGTAGTCGACTAACCCCGAGTGTTCGCTGGGTGGAACTGGTTTTCCCCTTCCTCCCCCTTTAGTTGCTATGTTCTTCCAGAGGTCAGTGCCATGTATATTTGTGTGACTTTGCCAAATCTAGATAAAAGTGCATGCTATTGAATGCAGGAGTCTGCAACTACTAAAGACCGTGGAACTATCTTCGCCACGCATGGGCTAAAAAGCCATTTATACTAAGCGGTACACGGTCTATTGAAGACGTCCCGGCACCTTTAATACTGCCGCGCATATCGGCCTGGGTTTATTGCAGAAAAATGTACATAGTACACCTGATCCAAATAACATTTACCTATAAACACCGCTATTTTCCCCCCTTTTTTATATATAAATAAAAATAAAGATAAAATGATTCCAAAACCGGACATTAATGAGAAAAAATTCACGCGATTCAACTATGTGAATGAGAACACATATAAAATCACTAATCTATTCAAAAAGCAAGGCATAAAAATAGCATTCACAGCGAATAATACGACCGGGAGGCACCTGCAAAATAGCAATCTAAATAAACAAGACCCGTATTCAAAGTCAGGGGTATATTCTATTACATGCCAAGACATTGGTTGTCAAGCTAATTACATTGGACAGAGCGGAAGACGAGTAGATACACGTTATAATGAACATAGGAATGCGATAAAATACGGAACACATTCAGCCGTATGCGAACATATGTGTGACACGGGGCACACCTTCACTAAAATCGAGACTGATCTAAAAATAATTCATCACGAATCGAAAGGCAGAGCTCTCGACATAAAAGAAGCAATCGAGATTCACCTAGCCAAACAAAACAATCCCAACAATCTAAATGAACACACTTTTATGGAGAGTTCACCCCTTTTCGCTCTACTAAAAACACACCCTGTCGAAACAAGACACAACTTACCGATACAGCCAAGCTAGATAAAAGTAAGGGGGGAAAATAGCGGTGGTTATAGGTAAATATTATTTGGATCAGGTGTACTATGTACATTTTTCTGCAATAAACCTAGGCCGATATGCGCGGCTGTATTAAAGGTGCCGGGACGTCTTCAATAGACCGTGTACCGCTTAGTATAAATGGCTTTTTTAGCCCATGCGTGGCGAGGATAGTTCCACGGTCTTTAGTAGTTGCAGACTCCTGCATTCAATAGCATACACTTTTATCTAGATTTGGCAAAGTCACACAAATATACATGGCACTGACCTCTGGAAGAACATAGCAACTAAAGGGGGAGGAAGGGGAAAACCAGTTCCACCCAGCGAACACTCGGGGTTAGTCGACTACAACTGGTGTCTATGGAAACACGCAACTGCTTCAAGTTCCAGTTAAAGAGACAACTCGATAAGTATAAGCTTGCATTATTTCAGTATAACCATAGTTGATTTTGTAAAACCGTATAATCAACCCTAACAGACAAATTCCGAATTTTCATCACTATTTTAGAAGTTTACCTAACATTAGATACACCACATTTAACATACACCGACTGTTGCATTACCAACACTGCAACTAAATAATTGTACATATTGTATATATTTTTCACCTGTATTCTCAATCTTAGATGTTATAGCCTAAGTGTAATGGATCTGATGATGATCGCTTGACGATCGAAACTGGTCATCCTAGTGTAATTATTAATCTTATGTAATTTATTTCAGGATCAGGGCATAACCCAGCTCTATTTGGGTACATTCGTGTTGACCGACTGAAAAGCACCAAACTTTTGATTACTTAGGCAACACTGAAAAATGGCTTCAAACCTCACAATCTTTTGAGCATATTGTATAACTCGAAAAATTCGGGAACAAAATACATGAAACTTTTCTTGTGTAATAATATCTCATAGAGAAATGGAAATACTTGTATAGTTGTTGTTAATTCATATGAGGGGCTTGAGGCACCTTGGTCATCAGCCCCGTGTTGTTGTGAGTGTGTTGAAGCTGTCCGGCAACCTGTATTGCTGTGATGATTGTAGTTGTGTGTGTAAATGTATCTGGGACAGGGATGGAGTAGGCGCTCCGGGAATTGAGCAAGGCGCTATCGCGGCAATTTCCTGTAGGGAGTGTGGCAAAACCCGGGGAAAAACACACTCGGGATAACTGCTTTCAGCACCGGGATTCGAACCTACGATATCCATAGCCTACTTACCACAGCTGCCCTTGCGACCATGGTGCACGTTTGACGAACGCGGCTACGCCACGGGACGAAATGCTTGTAGAATTTGGCTTGAGTACCTATAACCCCTCCCATTGGTCGATCCTGGCTACGCTACTGCAAAGGTAGCATTATCTCCAACTCCTGTCTGGATGGCCGGCAGTTGTGCTAGTGCAAGGTAAATAGCAGTAGACTATTATATAATTATAAGAAGATGGGGCTTCTCGTATGCTAAACATGTAGAACGTTCGTATGTATACAACAATTGGCAAACTTAGTGAATTCAAAATATTTTTCATTGCCCGGGGAAATTTACCTCCGCCTTTCGGCGTGCCGAGAGGGATTTTTTAAACCTCAAAAGTGTCCCATCAATTAAATAAGACTTTTCATGTAAGTGGCTAAATCGCTTTTGGTACTTGACATTGTAATAAAATATGAGCAACATTTGAAACTCAAAACTCAATATCTAAACATAGTAGTCATTTTAGACGATAAATATATAAGTAAAAGTATAATTTTAAGATAGCAAAATGATATCACTATGGTGCTTGTGCTTAGGCCAAAAGCTTTCATCTTTGCTTAACCCTTTGTAATTTGTGGTCTCTATATTAACCGCCTACCATACGAATATTTATATCATCAAAGATGGTGGAAATGCTAATATTTTTGAAGATCAAATATTATTTCTGTATCTCCATGACCTGAGGTGCTGATTAAATTTTGAGCATGTAAACATAAAAACATTTGAAATTAAAGTGTCAGGTAATTATAGAAATTATAATACAAATAAATATTAATATTGTAAAAATAAAACTGAAAATTACAAACGTAAATACACAGATTAAAATTACAACTGTAAAATGTTACTGAAAATAATTATCAAAATAAAACATAGTCTAATGTTCAAACAAAAAAATAAAAATTAAGATTAAAATTAAAATAAAAATAAATCTTAAAATAAAGAAACAAGAATAAAAATTAATAAGAATTACAGTGCAAATACAAATCAAAAACATTAAAAAACATTTCTGCCCTATACAGGGTTAATATAGATCACGTCAACACACATCCAGCACTGAAAGATATGTGTACAAAGTCACATGATGAGACGCTATCTCTAATGTATGAATGTTGTTTGAGTCTTCAGTCTTTGACTGGTTTGATACAGCTCACAATTCCTCCCTGTCCTGAGCTAATCGTTTCATCTCTACATAGCTACCACACCCTACATCTGAGGCAATCTGTTTAACATATTCTAACCTTGGTCTACCCCTACAGTTCTTGTCCTCGACCCTTCCTTCCATAACTAAGCTTGCTATTCCTGGGTGTCTTAGTATGTGTCCTACCAACCTATCTCTTCTCTTCATTAGCAGTCGCCAGAAACATCTCTCCTCTCCCACTCGTCTTAATACCTCTTTGTTTGTAACCCTATCTACCCATCTGATCTTCATCATTCTCCTGTAACACCACATTTCAAATGCTTCTATTCTCCTCTTTTCTGCTGCACCAATAGTCCAAGTTTCACTTCCATAGAGCGCCACGCTCCAGACAAAGGCTTTCAAAAATGACTTCCTAATACCTAAATCTATATTCGATGTCAGCAGATTCCTTATTTGTAGAAATGCTTTCTTTGCCTGAGCCAACCTACTTTTTATATCCTCTTTGCTTCGTCCATCACTGGTTATTCTGCTTGCTAAGTACCAGAAGTCTCCTATTTCCTTCAGCTTTTCACCTGTCAATTTGATCTCCATAGAGGTTTCTGATTTATTTCGGCTGCATTCCAGTATTTTTGTTTTATATTTATTAATTTTCATCATGAATTCTTTCCGTAAGACGGAGTCCATACCATTCAAAAACTCATTCAAATCCTCAGGCTTGTCGGCCAAGATGACTATGTCATCAGCAAATCTCAGAGTTGAAATTATTTCTCCTTGAATCTTCACTCCCACTTTAATTTTTTCTCTAATTTCCTTCATTGCTTGTTCAATGTAAAGAAAGAAAAGTATGGGTGATAAGTTGCAGCCTTGCCTTACACCTTTCTGAATACCAGCTTCTCTCTCATGTCCTTCATTCGAATGACTGCTGTCTGGTTTCTGTATAGATTGTATATATCCCTCCTATCCCTGTACTTTATTCCAATCGATTTCAAAATGTCAAACAATTTAGTCCAATCAACGTTATCAAAAGCCTTTTCTAAGTCTTCAAAAGCCATGAACGTTCTCTCATCTTTCCTTATTCTACCTTCCAAAATCAGCCTAAGACTTAGTACAGCTTCCCTTGTTCCTACATTTCTCCTGAAACCAAACTGGTCTTCACCCATCTCCGTTTCTATCTGGCATTCAATCCTCTTGTAAATTATCCTAGACAGGATCTTTGAAGCATGAGTAATCAAGCTGATTGTACGGTAATCTTCACATCTGTCAGCTCCCACTTTCTTTGGTATAGGGATGATTACATTCTTCTTGAAATCAGGGGGGTACCTCACCTGTCTCATAAATCCTACACACCAAGTGAAATAACCTGATCAGACCTTCATCTCCTATGCAGCGTAGCAACTCAATCGGTATATCATCTATGCCTGGTGCTTTGTTCCTGCTTAAGTCTTCCAAAGTTCTATCAAATTCTGATCTCAATATTAAATCTCCTTTCGCATCCTCAACAATTTCCTCCTCCCTTTCCATTACATGATTCTCAATCTCCTTTCCCTTATACAAACTCTCTGTGTAAGCTTTTCATCTCTCAACCTTTTCTTCCCTATCTGTTAGAGGTTTTCCATTTGTGTCCTTAATATTACAGCACTTAGTCTTCTTTTCTCCAAAAGTATTCTTAATCCTTCGATAAGCTGTGTCTACTTTTCCTAATTTCAGACAATTTTCTATACCTGCACATTTCTCTTTCAACCATTCTTCTTTCGCTTCCTTGCACTTCTTGTTAACCTCATTTCTCAGACGTCTGTATTCTGCTTTCCCCTTCTCATCTCTTACATTTTTGTGTTTCCGCCTTTCATCCATCAATTCTAGTATATCCTGAGTGATCCACGGGTTTCTACCTATTCTTTCTTTCCTACCAATGTTTTCTTCTGCGGATTTTGTTATTTCATTCTTCAAAAGTGCCCATTCGTCTGCAATTGAAGTTTGTTTAGGGTTTTTCATTAGTCCTTCCTTTATACTCTTCTTGAATCTTTCGTTTACATCCTTCTCTTTCAGTCTGTCTATTGCCCACCTTTTTGGCTTTTGGCTTTTCTTCAGTTTCTTCAACTTTAATATGCATTTCATTACAACCAGATTGTGGTCAGAGTTTATGTCAGCACCAGGATATGTTTTACAATCCAAAATCTGGTTTCGAAACCTCTGCTTGACCATAATGAAGTCGATTTGGTAACGCCCTGTATCTCCTGGTCTCATCCATATGTATAATCTTCTATTGTGGTTATTGAATAAGGTGTTAGCTATGACCAACTCATGCTCGGTGCAGAATTCTACCAGCCTGCTTCCTCGACCATTCCTTTCACATAATCCGAAATCTCCTACTATCTTCCCTTCCCTCCCTTTTCCTACCACAGCATTCCAATCTCCCATTACTATAACATTCTCATCACCCTTGATATACCTCAGAATTTCGTCTATTTCCTCGTAGACCTTTTCAACATCCTCATCATCAGCTTGACTGGTAGGCATATAGACTTGTACCACTGTGGTGCAGGTAGGTTTAGTATTGATTTTTGCTCTGAATAATTATTACCAGAATACTTACTCCATAGTACGGTACTGGTTTATCAATTTTCACAAAGAACGGTTCAATAGAACATCAGTAAGGGTTCATAAAGTAGCTTTGGGGCTATTGGGTCGAGTTGAAATTTAAAATAACCGACGCATTTAGTGACAACGGCTTGTTTCTTTGGCATGGTTAGAAAGAGAGAAGGATGATTCTGGCATGTAGCGTTCATAGATTAAATAAATTAAGTATATGATAGGAAGCCATTTGGAAATATACTGCGTGACCTTCCAAGACCAAGAAGAAAATTGGTAACGAAATTCTAGTGAGCAGCCATGATCCGCTCAAGGGTTAACCATCACTTCTTTTAAAGTTCTTAGGTTGTTCCGTTATTTCTATCGCCTCTCAAATGATTCTGGTGTGCAATGTTTCTCCATACATATAACAGGCGTTTCACCAAAAAGAATCTTATGGACATTGTGTGTGGCATGTTCAGCCACAGAAGACTTCTTTGGTTGGCAAAGATATTCCTTGACCCATGTCGTGATTCTCCTACTTGTCTGGCCGATATATACTGAACCCTTGCAAAGAAGCTTATGAGACTCAGTTTCGGGGGGTGTAACAGTCCATATCGTAAGTTGTTGTTAAAGCGCTTCATTAACATGCAGGGTAACATATAACAAAATAACATGCAGGAAAAAGTGAAGCCAGGGTTAAAACAAATGAATTTAATAACAAATCACCTAACTATACAAAGAATTAACAAAACAAACTCCCAAATGACTCCCACTTAATAATAAAAATATGCCAAAACTAGGCCACAAATCTCTGGAGACATTAATTACACGGACGACGTGTCCTTAAGAAAATCAACAGAAGTGACAATGTATGCGTGCGTGTCGTTCTGCATGCTTCACGATGTGTACAATCGAATGCATGATTCGTCATCATCCAGAATAAACATTCAGACAACGAATCCACATTGCTTAGAGCTAGACAGACGCGGGGAACAACTATACAACACTTAAAACTAAACCGACACTTCCTATACTTAAAATATACAACACAATAATTTCCGCGTGAAATTGGAATCAAAATTGCCGTAGCAAAACAATTACTGCCTAAAAACTTAAGACTTCTCACACAAATCAACACAAGTAAGTTAACACGTGACCAATAAAAAAAATACACATATGACCGCCGTCAAATTTACAAGTACACTACCACTACACCACACGGGTGTGACATCCTAAAATTACATGAAATGAGTCATAAACACATCACTAGGCTCAAAGCCAACATTTACATTACTAACACAAATATCTATCCATACAACTTGCAATAATCCGTCACACACATGGCGAACTTCCCAATTAATTATGGTTCAAAAATAACCATCACAATGAACAGGTTTGCTACATGAAAGCTTAAAGGGGCCAGTCGGGACAACAGGACTGCCTATCAAAAATAAGTCACCAGGCGAGACGGGCGATTTGTGGAAATCTGCATATCTGTCAACCCACGTGTGTATCGAAGAAGCGTGCCCCAAAGCACAATAATACGTGTGTGTGTCAGAACAAAATATCCCGGCATTTCCACTAGGAAATCCAAGAAAACAGCATAATGGACAAGGAACAGCGGTCTCCCTAGAGCACCCTGCCTTTCCATCAAAATACAACAACAACAAAAACATAAGGGCGGTAGGACCTCTACCCCTCTTCACGTAGAATCAACACACACACCTGACACAGTAACACACACAGAATCACACGTATGGGTTTGACAGACCCTGAAATAAAAAGACATAAATATTTCCACTTGCTGGCGCCACCGTTCCACGCCGTGACTAATTAACCTGAAAAGGACTCAAAAGAAATCTATCAAATTAGAACGAAGGTGTTCTACAGTTACATCTTAAATCGTTGCACTTGGCAACCCTTATATGAATAATAACCTGTTCAGCAAACATCTTACAGTAATTACCTCCCTTCTCCTATCACAAATATGAACTTTAATAAAGCACCACTTATCGAATGTAATGGGCTTCGCATTTGCATGGATAAACATCACGTACACGCGCCGTGCACATTACGTATGACTCCAAGAAAAACAAATATACAACAAACACTTTGGTCACGTGCCAACGTACATTTAAAACAATTAGTGTCGGTACAAAGAAAAACACTCTAAACTAGAAAAAGACAAAATAAACTATTTACAAAGGTTCCCCGGCCAATCTAACTACATAATTGAATAATCAATTGTTGTACGTCACCGTCTCAGCTTGCAGAACATTATGACATCCATCTCAGCCCATTTCCCCTATGGAAAAGTTAGCACTCCATATTCGTCTTCGTTGAAGCGCCGGACGTCATCCCAACTCCTGACCACACGTTGGACATCTTGATGTAGTCTCAGTCGCTATCTCGCTCGGTAATCTCCTGTTCTGCATGACCTTCGCTCGGGTGAGCGCTAATTAGAATGTTACAAGTCTTGCCCCTAAGAGCTGAAGTAGTTGTCTTTAAGATAATGTTACCAGTTTCAAATCATCACGCACACTGGCGTGAATTTAGCTCACAAAGCTCACAAAGTAATTGACTTCAAATAATTAAGAGCGTTAAAAATCGCTACGCAACTGACGTGAATTTAGCTCATCAGAGCACACAAATAAAATAACTTCAAATATATCAGAGCGTAAAAATCGTTATACAAACGGGCGTGAAGATAGCTCACAGAGCTCGCACACAGAAAGACATCGAACAGCTTCTCGTCGACCAATTTATTAGAAACTGACAGGGTGCGGAAGAGTGGGGTGGATTTAGAAAAAATTTCCAGAGTTTTCATCACACACAGATGGGACTAGTATCAATCTTCATCAAATAAATCAAACGTCTCATCGCACTCGTGCGGAGATAATTCCGATCGGCGGTTCTTTAGATAATCAATTCCGCGCGCTTTTTACCACTGACGCCTTCCATCGCGTGATATTGGCGTGGTCTCTCCCGATTGGTTGATTCAATCGTAGGTCGGTTGTAAGTAACTCGTGACCATTCCTTTATGTTTCCAATTCTGGTGCAAGTTGTTACACAATTTGGTCTTGAACTCAAGTTTACCAGGCCGTTCTTCAAGAATAGCTACAAGCTCTCCTTATGTGGCAATCATTGCGACACGCTACCTTGCCTTTATTCTCGTCAACTTCCTCAAGTACTGTCTGGGCTGCAGTAATAATAATAATAAATTATGAATGCTTATTTATCGTAGATCAATAAGGGTTCAATACATAACCACAGGAGCATGGAATCTTATACTGTATATTCCAATTTCGCAGGAGGAGGATACTGCGTCGGTTATTTTAAATGTCAATGCGACCCAATAGCTCCAAAGCTGCATTATGTACATTTTGCTCTAAATTAAGTTTCGCTGTGCCAAGTTTAACATCGCTCGGATGATTTGCTCGCTAGAAAAGTATTTTTAAATAGGGTATTTTAATTTCGTATGGCTAAGCCTTCCTGGTTATTAGGTTTTCGAAACTCACATATATGTACTTACTTTATTGTCCTCTTTCACCTTACAAAATGTCAGTTTGATTGGATTACTGCAGTAGTTTCGAAGGAATTGAGTACTGGTGAAATATTGCATGCAATATTGGATTGGTTTAAATGTATGCCATGGAGTTATGCACCAGTAGATCAAGATTGTTATGATGGTTAATAGTACAAACTATAATTTCGATCATTTGAATAGGATAAGAAATAAATATGTTTTCGAAATTTCAAACTAATGTCATCTTGAATTTGAAATAATTGAACAACAATACATGCCAATACATTAAGCTCTAAATAAAGCATCGCTCTGACGAGTTCCATTGCGCTCAGATAATTAGATAGCCAGAAAAGTCCTTTTATGTATTTGAAAATCTCGTGGCCACCATGTTGTCTTGTGTTTATTATGTTCTTGAAAGTCACGTGCATCTACTCAATCAGTAGTTCTCCATTACCGTACAAAGTTCAGTTTGATTGCTGCAAGAGTTTCGGAGGTATTTGAGAACGAGTGAAATATCCCACGTGGCCGATTTGTTGTCTTGGCCATAGCGTTGTCATTATATAAATATTACTGTAGCAGTTAAATTTTAAAAAACATATTTAGATTGCCTGATTAGGATACGAGAAATAAATATATGTTTTTAAAAATGTGCACAATTTGAATTAGGCTACGCTTGATGCCTATATATTAAGCTAAAAAAATTACCATGCCGAGTTTAACTGCACTTGGATTATTAAGCCACCAGAACGGTCCATTTAAGTATTTGAACTTCGCGTGGCCGTCTTGTTGGTTTTATGCTTATGTTCTTTAAAGTCACATATCCAGATTTTATATTGATTTCTAGCATCGTTGAACTTTCGGGTTGAGTTCTGCAATAGTTTTGGAGATTTTAAGAACCATTGTAATATTTTGCGCGCCCACCATATTGCCTTTGCGTCATTTCTTGAAATTTGAAGGACATGATGGTGATTGGGCTGTGTGGTACCAAGTTCCATTGAAATCTCTTCCATCAATCAGAATTTATCAGGGACACACACAAATGGTGATCTCATAAACCTATATTTCATAATATGGAACTAGGCTAAGGGATTACTGCTATCAATTCAAACATGCTAATTATTTCTGGAATACAAACATCTGCGAACAACAATTTTTAAAAGACCAAAAATGAAGTATGCTATATTGTATCCACACTGCGTACTGCCCCCGAAAATAGAATTATATTGGGACAAAATGAGAGTATTTTCTGAGCCCATGATACCATTTAACTAGCAAATATAAATCCTGGAATTGTGACACAAGTCAGTCGATTTACAAGCCCGAGGCAGTGGGAGAGTCCAATCACGTGATATGTTGCGCAACAGCAGATTCTGGAAGGTTGAAATCGGCATAGCAACAGTGAATTAGCCATAAAATATAATAAATATTGTTATAAATTATGATATTGGATACCAGCCCAGAGCCAATGAGAAGAGGTCTTATTGAAGACGGGATTAACTTCAACTATATAATTTGATGAAATTATGCATTAAGATCCTTAGAAGGAGATTTTCTTAATTGGGAATGAAGAGAAAATTATATGAAAATATGTCTGATACATTAAATGCCGCAGAACGTTTAATTCACGCAATAATAAGCAATGTTAAACTACGCGCTAAAATTATGGTGGGAGACTGATATGGCAGCCAAATTTTCAACTTGGAGATGGAGAACCAGGCATCGAGGTTCTTAATCCTACATACTTTGAAGATAGAGGAAGTGCTTCTTGGGTTAACGGAGATCCCAAAGTCTTAGTCCGAGTGCGGTAATAGACGACTCGTGGAGACGACACGTTAGCAAGGTGGAACAGTGGAGATCCCCACGCTAGCATTATAGGCGAAGTTGAGAGGAGCATTGATATTAGGATATCTCATTGCCATTTGAGAATATACTTCAGCCAAGTGAATAAATAGATAGTACAGGTCGAATATTACATTATATTAAAAGTTGAGCGTTCTGATTCGAACCATTTCGACGATATTTCAGAATAAAGACAGCTTTACAAATGTCTCGGACGTAGAAGCTGAAAAACACTTTTGTTGGAACGTGAAGTTAGTGAACAGAGTTCGAGTGAACAGCAGTGGAGTACTTTTACATTGGCGCAGCAAACAAACATTATCATGATGGATGTTAATATTCAACGATTAGTTTCATTCAATATTATTATCATTGTTGAGATGATGGACTAAGCAGTCATGCGCCAGGGACATATTTGATGCAGAGTTAAGATACAACAATGGAGCTTCGATAGACAACGTGTTGCAGAATACAGACGTAGTGTACGTTTCATCTTGTACATTTTCGTCAGTCTACGAACACTAATATAACAACGATTAGCAATAGAAATAATAAATAATTCATTCATCACCTACATGAATATTTCTATAAATAATTACTAAACGATGATGCTGATATATATTTGCGACGGAGATTGAAGATCCTACAGAGGAAGATGGTCAAGATGCTAACGAATCCCAGCAAAACCAGAAGAATATGCCAGAAGGATGTCGTTCGATACCAGACGGAGGTTGGTGTTTGCCGGAGAGGGAACGTCTTCCCAAATCCGGGGGTGCTGTTCCGAGGGTTTCGAATGGAGGTCCATTCCAGTATTTTGGACTGGGGAAATACCAAGTATTGTGCAAATACTTACCCTGATCTTCAAGTCATCGTCCAAATAAGGTAGCAATGTTATCTATTTGTAATATAGAGCTTGATTAGTGACATGCTGAGCTGACGTCCTTACTCCATATTTCATGTATTTGATTGTTTCCATGTAAATTACACTTCAGATGTGTATTAAGATTTTATGCTTCAAGATCATTAGAGATGATTGTCTTTCATCTATTTTTCAATTTTTATTCTACGGATCAGTTGTTGAACTGACATTAAGATTTGGTTTGAGGAATCAGATTTCCTTATGTAAGCCTAGTCGTTTTGATATAGAATTTTGTTTTTTATTTGAACCAAGGATTCAGACTTAGTGTCATAGTTGCAAATGTGTTTCTTTTTATTAGGCATATGCCTGTTAGAAGCACAATAAATCCAAATAAGTAAATAAATAAATAAATAATTACTTTTTCATAATTTAATTCGGGCACTTTATTGTATCAACTTCAAGACCAGAAGAAACATCGAATGATATCGTTAATTCATAAATGTGTATAAACTGTACGGCGATCTAGTAAAAACTAGTCGTTTGATAGACATTCTTCGTGTAGAATGGAGAGACATTGCGAAACTGACAATCCTTACTTTATTTGAAAAGCTGAATGTTTTAGTCAATTAATTGTTGGAGGAAATATTTGTTATAGAAGATAATTTAAATCTTTGGCTAGGAATTCAAAGCTAGTTTATCCCGGTCAAGATTGAATTCTATTAGACATTATAAATACCATGTATGGTTATTTATACACTATATGTGAAATATCACGTCATAATGTAGACCTGATATTGCATGGACATGCAATTTAAAGCTTGACAATTGAGAAGAAACAGAATTAGTATTTTTATTACATGTATTTGTGACAGTTGAGTTAACAATTAATTATCCTATTGTGTAGTAAACTCGAGGAGGTTATTCACGGCAGTCTAAATACGTTCGTTATTGATGGAAATTTTATTTGAAGAACTAAAGGATGCATTATTGTAGATCAGTAGTCGAATGTGACGACGCTGACGATTATGCCATTAATTGAAGGAGGTTGCTACAGAAGAAATGTTAATAACAATTAATCCGCTTTTGGTTATTGTTTAACATAGTGGAAGATATTTGCTTATACCATATATAGTAATATATGAGGTAATATAGAGCCATGTCTGAAATCATGCGACGGTGATTCCGCATTTTAAGGGAAGTTATTAAAGTATAGTTCTTGTGATAAGGACATGGCATAGATCATATCGAGTCGTTGTATGTGAGAAGTCCAGTTCATTTGAAACAACGTTTTAGCTGTGATGACTGTAGGGTTTGAGCTGAAAGCAATTAGAAAACGATTGTCTACTTATGTCATTGATATGTTTATTAAACATTTATTAAAACACGGAGTTGTATAGAAACGTGCAGATGACCTTTGATGGTTGAATGTATTTGACCGATAATGTATAAAAACCTACCTAAGACAGAGTGTGCAATATATAAACACTTATGAGTGTTAGCGAAACTTTATATTGAGAAACATTGTAAATATTTCATGTCGAATTGTTTAATGAGAGAGAACTTGGATTCTTGAAGATAACGTGTTGACAACGTAGATATCGTCTGTCATAACGACCAGATTACTTGCAAATATTTCTCCGTGATTATTTAATTAATTAAATAATTTTGTTAGGATTAATTATTAGGATGTTTTTGAAATAGGGTGTATTTTATGAGCGAATGTTTTTAGTATGAATGATTGTTAAGTATGACTGAACAACCTGATCGGTTCTAGAACGATTCGGGAGTATGAAAGGAAGGATGTATTAAAATTTTAGTGAAATTGGTAAAGAACTATGTAAGATATAAGCATTTTTATAAATACAGAATGTCATTTTAAATGAGGCTTCTCGACGACGGCAAGCTGTGTGTACGCAAGCCAATATGAGTGGAGAGATTTACTGTTAGGAAATCGAGGCCAGCCTATGATGTAATGTGCAGCTTGGTGAATGAAAACAGTCTCACGGCGCGACACGTGGTTGTCAGTGGGTCAGTGAATCGGAGTAAGCAGGTGAATTTTTGAGACGCGCGGCTGTGTAACCTGTTGAAAGGAATGCTATTAACGCAAGAATGTTTGTTAAACGTTTTTTTTATCAACTACAGGAGGCCTAGACAGTTCGACATTTTTGTGCTTTTAATTTATATCCCAGTAAAAGCAGTAGAATGTGTAGTGGACGAGGAACGAATATGAATGTATGGATGTTTTTATTAGAATAGTTTATTGTTATTTATTGTTTATATTAGATTTAGCTTACGTTTGTTTGAATACATTTACACAGTTCGTTTTCCTTGGTCGTATGCGAGTGGTTCGTTTTAAATATAAGGAACAAGGTATTGTGGACCCATTTTAAGGCGAAGCTGAGTTCCCATAACCCTGTGTAAGGTAAGAAAGGTAGATGAGCCCCGTTTATTTTGTTGTTATCCACAATATTCTTGAATCTACTGTATGTAAATCTCTGAAGACCTTGTTGGAGCGATTTATAATGTAGTAATTTGCCGGTGCTGTTAGAAATAGGCAATCCTGCTGGGGCTATGGATATTTCGACGGGCAACTTCCCGGATTTACGGGTACAGTAGGGATGGCGCCCAACGTGGGATTACGAAATTAGCTTCGTAGAGCCTCTAGAAGGAGTTGGTTTGAACATCTCTAGTGAAAGAAATAATTACCAGACATGGGTTGGCTAGTCCAATTTTGGATGGATGTGAGTGTAATTATATAGGTAATTTTGAATTGATATGAGTAAAGTTGCACTCAAATTAAGATCAGATCTTCGAAAACCTGAGAGAGGTGAAACAGATAGAAAGTTTCGAAAAACGACCTATGATCTTGATGTTTATTATTTTTACCGGTACATGGCAGTTGTTAGTCATATTAAATATAAAGTTAACTTGTTTTTATGATTGTAAATGTAGAGTTTTTATTTATGGTAGTATGTTTAAAGTGAGTCACAAGAGAACGAACACTCTGTGTAGTTTTGTTTAGCATAGGGTGTCTAATAATTTAATGCTAAGGTAATTATAAGTTACTTTTAGACATTAAGGTGCCCAAATGCATGGAGGAAGGCGTTGCTCAGATGTTGTTGTCTTGCTCTGCTGTTAAATATGTCCCTTCAGCAGTTTGGAAATTTATATTGTAGTGTCAGCAGAGGATGTTAAGAGATTGTTGGAGGAGATGCAGGAAAAGCTGCAGCAGAATTTGAAGGAGAATTTATAGGTTGTGAAAGATGAGATAAGGAAAATGGTAACGGAGGGGAGAAAAGCTTGAGTATAGATCCCAAACCATCTACTAGTCAGGAGGAGAACTATAAGAATGAGACTCGAGGACATAAAAAACAATTTTGAAACGGAATTAGAGGAGTTAAGATATACTGCCACACTAAACCAGATTACGATAAATGAAATTTATGAGGTAACAGATGAAGACTTACTTTTCGAGAAGGAAATTGTCAAAGAGGAAAGACCATTTGAGTTACCGATTATATGTGTTAAGGGGACCTCCCCCGGCCTATCTAAACAATGTAAATTCAACTCATTTTAAAAACCCGTTTCCTTGGAGACTATGACACTTACATGCACATACGTATCTGGCAATGCATTATAAACCTTCAGAGGGACAACTGAACCCAAGAGAATAATAGAATTATTGTTTAGAGTATTTTATATTTTAATTAGAAGTATTCATAAAATTTTAAGAAATTTTAAGCATGAATGCAATTTTTTATAAGACATGCAAAGAAATAATTCCAAATTTTATAGTTTCAAGGTCAATATACAAACATAGTTCATAGGCTCAGAAAGTTTTACTTGGTTAGGTTAAAAACTTTCTGAGTAAATGGGGCATTTATATATAAAAAGTAGGTTTTCAGGAAACAGCCATTAAAGATATTTGTCTAAATATGAGACTGATATCTCAACTTACAGTTACTTAGAAGAGTCCTGCTCCATAAGAAGGGTCTTCTGTTGCTTCCAGCCTGTCCTCAAGCCTCTTCTTGAATGCTCTGGATGTGATTCTTCCTTTTTTTTAGCAAGAGCTGACATTGATTTTTCTGCCTGTGCAAGTCTTTGGGAATCCATCTCCTGAAGAATACTGACCATTCTTTTGCCTGGACTAATACCTAGTTTCTTCAGGACCCAGCATTTGCCTATATTCCCACAATTGAATGTCAACACAGCATCATAGACCCTTATTCTCATGGTGTGCATACCAATGAACACATTTTTAGGTATGCGGTTCCAAATAACATTGTGAAAACTTTCATTTGGATTCTGCGTCTGCCCATGAAGGCACTTTTTGAGGAGCTCAGGATTAGCTAAGTCTCTGAAAATGGGCTTGATAGTTTCTAAAACTGGTATAGGAAGTGAATGCTTGTGGGAATAAGCTTCTCCTGTTATGACAGCCCTGTTATATTGACACCACGATGACTCGCCCTTAGGACATAAATGATGGCATGGTTCCTCATCCGTTGAGGCTTTGTGGAAGTAAATTGCCCATATATCCCTTTTCATCTTGTCCAAGTTATTTTTGTTTCTTCTAATTGCTTGTCCAAAATACCTCTGTAAATTGTCTATTTCAGCCTTTGCCAACCGACCTTTCCCAGTGAGAAATTTGCCATCAACTATTATTTTCCCCTTTGTATCAACAGTAAGTTTACGCAGTCTTGTTCCTAAACGTTTTTGTACGTGACCTACACACTCCAGCTTATGAATCTCTGTATCACCATATGGCTTGCACTTAACTACATTGGTGAAGGCTTTGCTGTCCCCATCCCCAAGGTATTCTGGGTAACTAACACCCCTCGTCTCAACTGAACGTGCAAACATTTTCTGCACTCCTGAAACCTCCATGCCCCCACTTGTGCCTTCTTAATTAGCAACACAACTTTCCTGGTGTGCTGATTTTTCAACTTCCTCTTCTAAATGTCTACATGTCTGGCAGTATTTGCTGAGTATTTCAACATCAACCACCTTAAAAATGTCTATACTAGTAGCTGTAACAAAACCATTTAGGGAAGTATGTCCCCTTTTCTGCCAGGTTCCATCCAATGCAATGGCTATGCCAGTACAACCATCATTACCTCTCACAATTTCCTTTACTGCATCTTGCATAGTTTCCTCACTGATTTCTGTTATGGCTTTCTCCAACTTTAGGCCTAGCTTCTCAAATTTCTTTGGAGGTGGAGGCAAATACATCACAGCACAAAACATTTTTCCAGCAGCCATTCCTTTCCCTATGGAACGCAGAGCATAAACAAGTCTAGTGTTGATTTCATATGGGCCATTCTGTTCTGGTTTAGATGAAGCCATAAAAGAAACAACAGCGGAGCACTTTACACATGTAAGATCTAAAGACACTGAAAGGCCTTTCCTTGGCTTGTCATTTTCTTCAAGCCGAACACACTCAACCCCACCACATTGTATACATTGTACAAAATGAAAAATTGTGTCTGATAAAATATTTAAATTAATTATGACTTTACCAAACTTATCAGTGTTGTCTGCAAATTGATCGTATTCTCCCCTTAAAGGCGACATTTTTTTCTTTGATGCACTGGTCGCAACTTCTAACTTACTTCTGGGTCCTGGAGTGTTAGGACCTGTACAATAACCTCGCAAATTGCAATCTTATTGAACTGGTTTCCTTTATAACGCCTCTTCTTGAATACACCTTTTGGTTTGGTCATTGTGTATGCGCAAGACTAAACTTTATTGAATTTATACACAATGCACTGACAATATTCCACACAAAACTTTGACATACATATTTTACCGCTCAACCACCATGTGTTTACTAACAGAAACAAACAAATGAGCATCACTGTGCACAGTCTGAAGTATAGCCACTACAAAACTGCCAAGAAAAACTTTCCATAAGGCATTAAATGTACGGATACAGTCGGTATCGAATCGCATTAGAAAAAAGTGGGCGGGGCAGCACATGCCTTACTTTTAAATGGTTTTTAAATGCTCTAATATGATGGTATCATTTAAAAAAATTATATAATCTTGTATAGTACATTTTCAACTATCAAATTTCAGAGAAAACCAAAAATCGATGTTTTGACCCCATGCCCTGGGGTGGTCCCCATAATATCGATGGACAAAAATGCAAATCTTTAATGGATACTGGTGCCATTATGTCTATCATGTCAGATGAGTGTTATCAGAGATTATCTAAGGGAAATAAGATGACAGTTTTACCCGCATCTGCTGTTTAAGTGCGTGGTATTTTGCAGGACAAAGCTGAGAAGTGCAAAATTCAATTTTTATTAAACTTTGAGATAAATGGACGCACATATGAACACATTTTCATAGTGGTCAGCAAAATTAACTTTGATATCGTGCTAGGCATTGACCTCATTACTAAAGTTGGAGCAGTAATTGTTATGAAGAACCGAGTCATAAAATTTAGTGAAGGGTTAATAAACACAGAAGAGTTAGAAGAAAAGGATTCGAATGACAGTCTAGATATAGATCCTAGGGAAGAAATAATAAGCAATATTATTGAAGAGGTAGAAAATGGAAGAGAATTACTCACTCTCAGAGCAGAAGGATTTGATGAAATTCAGGATGAATTCGAGAATTTGATCATGGAGTTTCATGATATTTTTTATGAAAAGCCTGGATTGATAAAAGACTACAAGTATAAGATTAGGCTAACAGACGAAACCCCTTACCAGATGAGGATTTATCCGATACCGGAAGAGTACTATGGAGAAGTACGAGGGATAATTAAGAAAATGGAAGCTGACGGAATTATAAAGAAACGGGCGTCTTCTTACATCAACCCTATAACAGTAGTCAAGAAAAATAATGGTCAATTATGCTTATGTCTCGATGCACGGACCATTAACTTAAAGATTTTGCCCGAGGCAGACCGACCGCCTAAAATACGAGATCTGCTCAGAAAGTTCAAAGGAAAAGCTTGTTTTACCGTATTAGATTTTACTTCTGAGCTGGAAGAAGAGAGCAAACAATACACAGAGTTTCTGTTTGACCAGACATCCTGGGTATTTAACAGAATTCTCTTTGGCATGGTTAACAGTGGACCAGCCCTGATTAGAGCCCTTAATAACAAACTCACACACGAAGTCAAGAAGAGCGTGCTTTGTTATATAGATGATTTAATCATATCTTCACCAAATGTCCAGGAACATCTAATACATTTGCGTAAGCTTTTTGAATACCTGAGAGACGCAAACATAAAAGTAAACTTTGATAAGTGCCACTTCATGAAGGAGAAAATTAGTTTTCTTGGGCATACCATTGATCAGCATGGATATCACCCGAACTTGCAGAAAGTGGAAGCGATTATGAAGTTCCCAAAGCCCACTAAGGTCAGACAAGTCAGAGAATTCGTGGGTGCGTGCCAGTTCATTAGCAGTCATTGTCGGAAGTATTCAGAGATTATGGCCCCGCTCTACGACTTATTGAAAAGAATAACCGTTGGAAGTGGAGCAGTACCGCTGACGACGCGTTTGAAAAAGCTAAGGAAATGTTGAAAAACAACGTGAAATTGGAATATCCGGCTTTCGAACGAATATTCTACATAGAATCCGACGCTTCACGTGTAGGCATTAGTGCAGTCTTATATCAAAAAGATGAGGATGCAAATAAGCACTATATTGCGTTCACTGGAAGAAAGCTTAAGAAACATGAAGAGAACTACTTCACGACAGAACTTAAGGCGTTAGCTTTCGTGACAGCTCTCCAAGCGTGGAAGGAGATATTAATCGGACACCAGATTATAATTATCACCAATCATAAGGCACTTAAATTCATGCTTCAAACCGATATGTCGAGTGATAGATTAACACGATGGGCCCTATTCACTCAACAATTTAATGCTACAATAGTCCATCGGCAAGTTAAGGACTATATGTTGGCTGACGCATTATCACGTAACCCCATTAGAAATTTGCAGATAAACCATGTACAATTGGAGGAAGAAGATCATGAGACCGTTAGGAGATTAGCCCAAATAGGTGTGTCACAGAAGAGACATGCTCTAATTAGGAAGATGTACAGGATCCATAAGGGTTACATGGACATAGCAGATCCTGATTATGCTGCTACTCAAAGGCGATCACAACACTATGTATTGAGCGGAGATCTCGTGTGCAAATACGCAGACACTGAGCGCACTACGATTCGCATAGTAGTGCCCCTAATATTGTCACAAAGTTAGTGTGGTTGGCACACCACTGTATTGGACATGGCGGTTTAGATAAAACCCTCAGTACTCATAAAGAGAGATTTATCTGGACCAATATTAGATCTGCTATAGCGACAATTATAAGACCTTGTCAAAAATGCCAGAGAGGAAAATTCCCATCAGAATTGTTGAAAGGAAGACCCAGAGATATGATACATTCTAAACCACGTGTGCTGATGGCCACGGATATATTCGGTCCATGTCCGAAAGGATACCAAGGTAATCAGTTCCTGTTAGTGACTGTTGATGTCTTCACTAAATTCGTCACCATGAATCCCAGGCAAAAAGCCAATACCAGAAATGTAGTGAGCAGATTAGAGAATGCTGTGTTTCCTAAGGCAGGTAAACTAGAATATCTCTTATCGGACCATGGAGCGTAGTTCACTTCAGCCGAATTTGCAGCAGACATGAAATGATTACGAATTAAGCACATCTATTCGAGCGTTCGTTATTCAGAGTCAAATTCTAGCGAACGTTATATGGCTGAATTTAGTAAATTCTGCAGAATTTTCTGCCCAAATGATCACCCCAGTTGGGTAAAATACGTGCCAATGATTGAGGATTGTTTGAACTCCTCAGTTCAAGAGAGCACGGCAGAAGTTACGATGATTCTTCACTTAGGACAGAATCAAGAAAGGCCTTGGGTCAAAGTATTTGATTTCATTCCCCGATATCCTGATTTAGGCCGACAAGCGAGGATCGACAAGGCTAAAGAAAGACTGCAGAAAGCAGCTGAGAAACGCTTGAAACGAGTTGCGGTTACACCATTAGAAATTGGAGATTTGGTTTTATTGCACAGACCAGTTAAAGCGGACGTGAGCAAAAAGATATACCCAAAATTTGGTGTCGTCTTTATTGGCCCGTTCCGCATAAACAATGCTTATGGGAATAACTGTTATGAGTTATTTGACGAAGAAAATAACGTTATTTTAGGAAAATTCAACGCTTAGAATTTAAAAAAGTATCATAAGAAAGTAGGCTAAAAATAATTCAATATTCGAGTTCAAGTGACATATCAAAAGTCTTGAATTAGAAGGATTAAACACAATATAGCAACAGTTTTTAACTTGAGATGGAGGGGGAATGCCACCGAAAATTGAATTATTTTGGGACAAAATGAGAGTATTTTCTGAGCCCATGATAACATTTAACTAGCAAATATAAATCCTGGAAGTGTGACACAAGTCAGTCGTGTTACAAGCCCGAGGCAGTGGGGGAGTCCAATCACGTGATATGTTGCGGAACAGAAGTTTCTGGAAGGTTGAAATCGGCATAACATCAGTGAATTAGCCATAAAATATAATAAATATTGTTCTAAATTATGCTATTGGATACCAGCCCAGAGTCAATGAGAAGAGTTCTTATTGAAGACGGGATTAACTTCAACTATATAATTTGATGAAATTATGCATTTAGGTCCTTGGAAAGAGATTTTCTTATTTGGGAATGAAGAGAAAATTATATGAAAATATGTCTGATACTTTAAAAGCCGCAGAACGGTTAATTTACGAAGTAATAAGCATTGTTAAACTACGCGCTAAAATTATGGTGGGAGATTGATATGGCCGCCAAATTTTCGACTTTGAGATGGAGAACCAGGCATCGAGGTTCTTAATCCTACATACTTTGAAGAGAGAGGAAGTGCTTCTTGGGTTAACAGAGATCCTAAAGCCTTAGTCCGAGTGCGGTAATAGACGACTCGTGGAGACGACACGTTAGCAGGGTGGAACAGTGGAGATCCCCGCGCTAGCATTATAGGTGAAGTTGAGAGGAGCATTGATATTAGGATATCTCATTGCTATTTGAGTATATATTTCAGCCAAGTGAATAAATATATAGTACAGGTCGAATACTACATTATATTAAAAGTTGAGCGTTCTGATTCCAACAATTTCGACGATATTTCAGAATAAAGACAGCTTTACAAATGTCTCGGACGTAGAAGCTGAAAAACACTTTTGTTGGAACGTTAAGTTAGTGAACAGAGTTCGAGTGAACAGCAGTGGAGAACTTTTACATTGGCGCAGCAAACAAACATTATCATGATGGATGTTAATATTCAACGATTAGTTTCATTCAATATTATTATCATTGTTGAGATGATGGACTAAGCAGTCATGCGCCAGGGACATATTTGATGCAGAGTTAAGATACAACAATGGAGCTTCGATAGACAACGTGTTGCAGAATACAGACGTAGTGTACGTTTCATCTTGTACATTTTCGTCAGTCTACGAACACTAATATAACAACGATTAGCAATAGAAATAATAAATAATTCATTCATCACCTACATGAATATTTCTATAAATAATTACTCAACGATGATGCTGATATATATTTGCGACGGAGAATGAACATCCTACAGAAGAATATGGTCAAGATGCTAGGGAATCCCAGCAAAACCAGAAAAATATGCCAGAAGGATATCGTTCGATACCAAACGGAGGTTGGTGTTTGCCGGAGAGGGAACGTCTTCCCGAATCCGAGGGCGCTGTTCCGAGGGTTTCGAATGGAGGTCCATTCCAGTATTTTGGACTGAGGAAATACCAAGAATTGTGCAAATACTTACCCTGATCTTCAAGTCATCGTCCAAATAAGGTAGCAGTGTTATCTATTTGTAGTATAGAGCTTGATTAGTGACATGCTGAGCCGACGTCCTTACTCCATATTTCATGTATTTGATTGTTTCCATGTAAATTACACTTCAGATGTGTATTAAGTTTCTATGCTTCAAGGTCATTAGAGATGATTGTCTTTCATCTATTTTTCAATTATTATTCCACGGATCAGTTGTTGAACTGACATTAAGATTTGGTTTGAGGAATCAGATTTCCTTATGTAAGCCTAGTCGTTTTGACTATCGAATTTTGTTTTTTATTTGAACCAAGGATTCAGACTTAGTGTCATAGTTGCAAATTAAATTCTTTTTCGTAATTTAATTTGGGCACTTTATTCTATCAACTTCGAGACCAGAAGAAACATCGAATGATATCCTTATATCATTATTGTATATATACTGTACGGCGATCTAGCAAAAACTAGTCGTTTGATAAGACTGAAGCCTTAAATTCATAGACATTCTTCGTGTAGAATGGAGAGACATTGCGAAACTGACAATCCTTACTTTATTTGAAAAGCTGAATGTTTTAGTCAATTAATTGTTGGAGGAAATATTTGTTATAGAAGATAATTTAAATCTTTGGCTAGGAATTCAAAGCTAGTTTATCCCGGTCAAGATTGAATTATATTAGACATTATAAATACCATGTATGGTTATTTATACACTATATATGTAATATCACGTCATAATGTAGACCTGATATTGCATGGACATGCAATTTAAAGCTTGACAAGTGAGAAGAAACAGAATTAGTATTTTCGTTACATGTATTTGTGACATTTGAGTTAACAATTAATTATCCTATTGTGTAGTAAACTCGAGGAGGTTATTCACGGCAGTCTAAATACGTTCGTTATTGATGGAAATTTTATTTGAAGAGCTAAAGGATGCATTATTGTATATCAGTAGTCGAATGTGACGACGCTGACGATTATGCCATTAATTGAAGGAGGTTGCTACAGAAGAAATGTTAATAACAATTAATCCGCTTTTGGTTATTGTTTAACGTAGAGGAAGATATTTGCTTATACCATATATAGTAATATATGAGGTAATATAGAGCCATGTCTGAAATCATGCGACGGTGTTTCCGCATTTTAAGGGAAGTTATTAAAGTATAGTTCTTGTGATAAGAACATGGCATAGATCATATCGAGTCGTTGTATGTGAGAAGTCCAGTTCATTTGAAACAACGTTTTAGCTGTGATGGCAGTAGGGTTTGAGCGGAAAGCAATTAGAGAACGATTGTCATTGATATGTTTATTAAACATTTATTAAAACACGGAGTTGTATAGAAACGTGCAGATGACCTTTGATGGTTGAATGTATTTGACCGATAATGTATAAAAACCTACCTAAGACAGTGTGTGCAGTATATAAACACTTATGCGTATTAGCGAAACTTTATATTGAGAAACATTGTAAATATTTCATGTCAAATTGTTTAATGAGAGAGAACTTGGATTCTTGAAGATAATGTGTTGACAACGTTAGATATCGTCTGTCATAACGACCAGATTACTTGTAAATATTTTTCCGTAATTATTTAATTACTGCAATAATTTTGTTAGGATTAATTAGTAGGATGTTTTTGAAATAGTGTGTATTTTATGAACGAATGTTTTTAGTATGAATGATTGCCAGTTGTTACGTATGACTGAACAACCTGATCGGTTCTAGAACGATTCGGGAGTATGAAAGGAAGGTTGTATTAAAATTCTAGTGAAATTGGTAAAGAACTATGTAAGATATAAGCATTTTTATAATTACAGAATGTCATTTTAAATGAGGCTTCTCGACGCACGGCAAGCTGTGTGTATGCAAGCCAATATGAGTGGAGAGATTTACTGTTAGGAAATCGAGGCCAGCCTATGATGTAATATGCAGCTTGGTGACAGATCAGAGCCTTCTGAATGAAAACAGTTTCACGGCGCGACACGTTGTTTTCAGTGGGTCAGTGAATCTGAGTAAGCAGGTGAATTTCTGAGACGTGCGGCTGTGTGACCTGTTGAAAGGAATGCTATTAACGCAAGAATGTGTGTTAAACTTTTTTTATCACCTACAGGAGGCCTAGACAGTCCGAAATTTTTGTGCTCTTAATTTATATCCCAGTAAATGCAGTAGAATGTGTGTAGTGGGCGAGGAACAAGTATGAATGTATGGATGTTTTATTAGTATAGTTTATTGTTATTTATTGTTTATATTAGATTTAGTTTACATTTGTTTGAATACATTTACACAGTTCGTTGTCCTTGGTCGTATGCGAGTGGTTCATTTTAAATATAAGGAACAAGGTATTGTGGATCCATTTTCAGGCGAAGCTGAGTTCCCTTAACCCCGAGTAAGGTAAGAAAGGTAGGTGAGCCCCGTTTATTTTGTTGTTATCCACAATATTCTTGAATCTACTGTATGTAAATCCCTGAAGACCTTGTTGGAGCGATTTATAATGTAGTAATTTGCCGGTGCTGTTAGAAATAGGCAATCCTGCTGGGGCTATAGACATTCCGACGGGCAAATTCCCGGATTTACGGGTACAGTACATCTTTTCTAACTGATACAAACGGTTTTAAAATATTTGCTATATGCTTCACGGTACTGTACTCAAAAAGTTTAAATGTTTATATACTGGCACAGCACTTCTTTCTTGAAAGCAGTATGAAGACATGTATGCACGTTGCTATTAACATGGCAAATATAATACGTAGTGTTATCACTGACCGAGTTCAAACGCGCCCCACTTTTGGCTAGCGCTAGCGGTGCAGACCCCCCCCAACGCTACACAGTCATCCGCAGTCAGCTGTTCTAAAATGGGATACGCGCTGCGCTACGTATACCTCTTTACGAAGGCTGCGGTGACGCCGATTACAACTAGTTGTTTATTTAGACTTATGAATAATACTGCCAAAAATGTATTATTCATATTCTCAGTGCCCATGTAGAACTATCTTTTAAAACCCTCCGTTAGTCGCGCATTGGTCTGACAGCTCCATGGTTCGTTTTAGTTTTAATATCAAGCCAACAGTTCAAGTTATGATCTTGTCGTCTCTGGGCATCTTACACCATACCTTAGTAAGCATTTTCCTGGAGTTGTTAAATGACGAGCCTAAAAATAGCTCTACACGTGTAACATTTTGTCAGCGTGGAATTGATAGTACCAGCGAGCCCAATGATGTAACATTCTGTCAGTGAGTTGCAGGTGTGCTGTTATACCGATTATTCGGCTTGGTGCGTTGCCTTAGTGAATATCAGTAAAGAGATTACGCCTTACGAAAATCTGTGACTCTGATACTGAAGACAAAGTTGAAACAAGATCCGAAGGCTCGGAGAACGATCTGGAGGACGGTAACGGAAGCGAAGATTTGGACGACCGTTTATTTTATTGGCAGGTTGGCCATTATTATTATTATATGTCCGTCTCATTCTTGGCTATCACCACGAAGGCCCGGGTTCGATTCCCAACTCTGACAAGAAATTTAATTCTGGTCTGAGGGCTGGAACGGTGCTCACTGAGCCTCGTGAGGCAAAACTGATATGAAGCGCGATCGATTCCTACCTCAGCTCTCCTGGAAGTGGATTTCCGTGGTTTCCCACGTCTACTTCAGGCAAATACCGGGATGGTACCTTACTGAAGGCCACGGTCGCTTCCTACCCAAATCCTACCTCAATTCCAAAAACACACACTACTACAGACATCAAAATGACACAAGTTATCAGACAAATTCTATACACACCCAAGCGTACGGGGCTACGTGACCACAATGTCACAAAAGAATGTTCCTAAAGAATCAACAACTATCATTATTTTAGGCTTATTATTTTAGTCGGAAATATTAATATATATCTTCGTTTTAGGCAAGGATGGCACGAATTAGAACAAGGAACTATGAAAGAATGCCTTCATCTGTATCCTACTGGGCGCCTTTCGTGATTTTAACTCAGTGGATAGATATTTCGGTACATTTTGGAAAATGTGAGGTACTGATCCTTTCCTTTTAATTTCCACTTCACACAAGGAAATTCCACGTTCTCACAGTTCACTACGAAACAGTCCGCCTTTAAAAGAATTAAATTTTCCGAAAAACGCACGTCACAGATTCTACTTTTGATCGACAATTGCTTATCTTTCCGCGGAATAACTCTCGCCCATTTCGCAAACAGGTTTGTTTCTTTTGTCGGTGTGAAAAAATGTCTACAATCAGCTTTAGATTTACATCCAGGAACGAAACAGTGCGACATTTTCACGAAACAGCAAAAAATATAGTTATGTGCACACACAAAGCATTGCACAGACATTCGTTAACTATTACAAAGAGACAAATTCCCTCGCATAATATGACTCCACGCGCACAGGATATAACAGTACTAACCTCGTGGGCTACTTGTCACACGTGCTTACAGTTCGGCGCGACTTCCGCGACACACACTGGTTGGACCATGAACTACAATGCTTGAAAGGAAGGAAGATTGTAGTTTTACGTGACCGTGAATCTTTTGATTATGAGCCACGGGACCTCCTTTTTACGTGGAATCCGAACCACAGGACATGGCATTTCACTTCGAAAATCTCACATGCATTGACTGGGAATCGAACCCGGGCCGCCTTGGTGAGAGGAATACAGCTAGACCGCTGAGCCACCACGCCCCCTCCCCCCACAATGCTTAAGGGGCGGAGTGATGACACTGTTTATTTCTATTCGTCATGCTATTACGCTAAATACATTCTGATCTTCAATTAATACTCAAGATGTCACCCAGGTTATTAGATAACTTATAACATCAAATCGTGTTGAAATTACAATATAAGAGCTTGTTTGATTGAAAAGTATATGGTTAGCTTCGAATTAATCTGACATTTGAAGTTGTCAGTTAGTTATATGCATAGTTGAATTAGTGTTGTTTCCTTGCAGATGTAGCGAAGTGGAAGGATGATATCAGATCAGTTCTCAAACAAAGTGGGGGCCATGGAAAGGACACAATCTTCTTTTTTAATGAGGAGAAAATGAAAGATGATGTTTTCCTCGAAGACATTGATTTTTTACTCAACTGTGGAGAAGTACCAAACATTTTTCATCCAAATGATATGCAAGAGATTTTGGATGTAAGTCTTTCAATGACTAAATGTATTTTATTTTCATTATCATGTCACCTGAATAATATATAATTCTTAATCTCCTGTATAAATTACATTAAGGTGAACAACTACAAACCTTTCATTCGTAAACTCAAGCAGTTGTTTAGTTGGCAAATCGTATATTTGAATGAAATCACTTGTTGTGCGTGAAATACAGTACTGTACGTGTCTGTAATCCTGGCTGCCGAAATTCTGTGATGCCAACCGAAAATGAAACAACCCCTTGATACTTAAACGCAGTTACGACTCTTTACAAAGCCCCTGGGCAATTTAACTATACATTGTCTAAAACATGCACACCGCTACACGACTATTATACTCGTAGTACATACGAGACATGACAAACGTAACCCATCCCACTGGATGGTCTGCCAGAACAATTAAATTCAATAGTTAGTTATTTTTGTTTAAAGGGCGGAACTGCGAGGTCATCTGCCCCAAAATTACAATGGGTTGTGAATCAGATGTATACGTGTATCTCCGTAAAATGGCTCTTGTGGTAACGTTTGGCAACTATAGTTAGTTCATCATGGAATTTGTATAGTTTTTTAAAATATGTAGGCCTAGTTAAAGCTAAAAGTGGAACCCAATCGTGGGGTAACGTTATGTTAGAAAATACATGGGTTGGTTTTTTACTTTTGGCACCTTAGTTATAACTGGATTAATAACTCACTTAGATGGTTCCAAGTTTCACAGGCCCTCGATGTAGTCCCCACCGTTGCGTACAACGTGTTCCCAGCGATGAGGAAGTCGTTGGATCCCGTTGGCACTGCCCAATCTATTGATGGTATGAAGAGAGCGCTCGGCAGCCTGCTTAACGTCTTCAATGGTACGGAAGCGCACCCCGCGCATTGTCATCTTCATCTTGGGGTTGAGATCATAGTCGCAGGGACTGATGTCGGGAGAATATGGGGGGTGATAGAGGACCTCCCAGCCCCAGCGATCCAACAATGCCGACACAACGCCTGCTGTGTGTGCCCTAGCATTGTCATGCAGATCGATGGGCGGTGTAACCATGTGGTGGCGCCGTTTCCTTCTCAGAGCTCCTCGGAGATGGCCTTGCAGAAACGAAAAATAGTACGCCGCAGTAACGGTTTACCCTCGGGGAACAGTATGGTGAATGATCACACCATCCCAATCATAGGCAAGAATCAACATTACCTTCACATTGGTGGGGGTTGGTCGAACTGTTTGTTTCCGTGGTGATCCGTGGTGCCGCCACTCGTTTGATTGGCGTTTTAACTGTGGCTCATAAGATCTGGCCCACGTCTCGTCAATGGTTATGATACGCCGTAAGAAGGCCTCTCCTTCGCGCTCATAACGCTGCAAGTGGATACGACAAGCGTCATATCGCAGCCATTTGTGCATGTCGGTTAAGTCATGCGGAACCCATTTGGACGCAATCTTCCTCATTTTCAGTAAGTCCTTCAGGATGTTGAGGACAGTTGAATGCGCCAGTCCGGTATCTTGCTCTAATTGACGATTCGTTACGTTCCGATCCACCTCTGCTCACGCGGACACCATCTGTACATTGTCATCACTTACTGGTGGGTGACCAGATCGAGGCATGTGCTCCTCACGTTCGCGCCCATCTCGAAAGGCTGCAACCCATCTTGCTTCCGTTCTGAACGGAAACGCAGCTGCACCGCACGCTTTCGGTGACACTGTTTAGCACTGCGACCCCTAGCACACTGAATTTTTATCCACGCTGTCTGCTCCTGCTTGCAAAACATTGCGACTGTCTTTCGTGAGCGCTGGTCTCACACTACTCATCTAACAGGCGCGACTGCGCACGAGCGGTGGTGAGGACGGGCGAGATCATGTGCTCTGAGGGAGGTGATGCAGGGCAGCAACCGTCGGTAAAAGTGTCAGCGCCCAACATTGTTGCAACTTGGCACTGAAGCATTGGTGCCAAAACTAAAAAAACAACCCATGTATTTTTTACAATTTGTCGCTCCACGATAAATGAACACATGCTCTTCTTTTACGCGTGGGTTCTTCATCATTATCAGAGATGTCTTCTTATTCAAGCAACAACTAACAACAATAAAACATGTGCTTAAGCTGGTTATTCCACTCGTCCCTCTAAAATTACATGTGTACATGAACACTTCTAAATCATCAACTGGCTAATAAATATAAGCAAAACCTTCTCCTAATCTCAAAGCAAACTTTTCCATTCACACCACGCTTCGCACATTTCGGATCACCACCATTCCAAACATACGATTTACTTGATGCACTCTCACACATACGGTTGATGCACTGCTATAGATGACTGCTGTCATTCTGTTCATAAAACTGACACGGACCATTATTTTGTCATGAATTTGGCCTATGAATTTGAAATTCAACACACAAAATAAAAGATTATTTCTTCAGCTGAGAAAGATATATTGTAATATTTTGCTAAAACAAATAAAGCGGCACAAATTAGATCACATTTAGTGTAGCATAGTATGTGTTTACAATGTACAGTATTAGGCCTATGTGTTACTAGAAAATTGAAACGTCATAATTTAAGTCTCGTTGTATAAAGGGATGCTGCTAGCAGACACGTCCAAAATGGATGTATGGAAGGGAAACTTAACTACCCAATCAAACAAGCAGTGCGGTGACTGCTCGTCCCAGACTTGAAAGTTCACTTGGTTAGTAATTCTTACAGTCCCCAACTAGCACTGTGTTTTCTAAGTAGTTTCTCTCCTTGCCCACTTCTCCTTCGAGTGTTGGGGCAGTATTCTATATCATATAGATATAATGCGGAGCCCTGCATTTTGCCGACCACTGCTCTAAATTATAACAATATAGGCTAAGACTAGTACGATGCTCACTATTTTACCTTTAAAATATGGGTATTTGCGGTTACTATTAACTTTAGAACAAGCAAAGTACACAATGTAGGATTTCTGCTGTCTTTGTGAAGTTGATGTCGTTTGACTTCATCGCTTCAGTACTGAACTAAATTCAAGGTGCGTACTGCACACCACACTGCTAAATAGTGGCACTGACGAGGTAAAAAATAGTAGTACATGTATTAATGTTCTGTTGGGATTTCTTTGCAGCTGACAAGACTTGATGCTCAAGGAGGCCGGAAAGTAGTGGACATTAGTAGTTCCGCTGTGTATGCTTTCTTTATAAGCCGCTGTAAAGAAAAGCTACATTTAGCTCTGTCCTTCAGTCGCACTGGTTCTTCACTGCGTAAATACACGCATATGTACCCTTCCTTTGTGAACTGCTGCACTATTGATTGGTTTCAGGTGAGTAATTTACTCTAGATGTCCGTGAAAGAGACAACTAGGTTCTGTTTTGAAAGTGTTTCTCTAATCAGGTTATAGGAAATTACTTTAGTAACGATTATCTCGTGGTGTAGCAGCTAGCATTCTTGACTGCCGGTCCAGAGTCGGAGGTCCGGGTTCGATTCCTGGCTCTGCCAAGAAATGTAACTCTGGTCCGAGGGCGGGAACGGGATACACTTAGCCTCATGACGCAAAACTGAGAAGAGATGGGTTAGATTCCCACCTCAGGCGTCCTGGAAGTGGATGTCCGTAGATTTCCACTGCTATTCCAGGTAAATACCGGGATGATTCCTAATTAAGGCCACGGCCACCCCTTCCCAATCCTCACCTGCGTTACAAATACACACACTACTACAGACACCACATTAATAAAGGTTATCAGACAACTTCTATACACACGCAAGTACACGAGGCTAAATGACCACGATGTCGATACTTGTCAAATGAAACAACTATGTCAAGGGAACAAGCGTTGTACAATACGCAATAATGTTATGGACTTGACGTCCTTTTAACTGCTGCTACTACTAGAGATCCCCAAGTGCCAGGTCTCTCATATTTAAACACCCCCAAATGTCGAGTGACTGCGTCAGGATTGTATCCCGCATCCTCGGACACAGTAGACCTTAGGTACTACCCACGCAGCTAATTGAACGTACACTGTCCCTGTAGAAAAAAATGCCCATCACATAAGTGAACTCGTAGAAGTATGACATTCTTTGAAATTCTGAACATGAGCAGTGTTCGTTTAAATATGATAGTTTTATTACATTCAAAATTATTACAGTGTTGCCTTCAAAAGTGCGTTTATCAATGTTTTATAGTGGTACAAAATAACTTTCAAATTTCAGTATTTTGCTTGTTATGAAACAATGCATATTCCTATGTATTAAACATAGCACTTATCTGCAACACCCATTTGTGTTACCAGGTACAGTACTTTATGAAGACAAAAGCATGCTATGCGATATTAAGTTACACATTTACTTTTCATCGTACACAGATACCCACGTTTTCAATTGATGTGCAAACCATGCATCATCATGTAGGTTGAGTAATGTACGTCACCAATCACTGCTCGTTGACAATATAAACCACTTTTATGTTCGACGATGTCGAAATGTAAATATTTTACAGTATGTCAGAAAACTGTATCATAATGAGGGTCATTATAAATCTATTCTTCATTATGATACAGTTTCTCCAGCCAATCAGAGCTCATTCATTGACCAATTAGGTAAGGATAGCTTCTCGCATGTGCTCAAAATCCAACATGTCGGACATGAATTACATGATTTGAAAGTTCAAATTGGATATTGGGTCAACCATTGTAGTAACAATCCCAAACACAAAGACAAAATCTGCACGAATCTTTACGGCAACAAAAAATTTACTATGACATACGCAAGAAATGTATGAATCTACGCCCAGAAGTTAGCAACCCAGCATCATTCTATATAAATTACCGACATGGAAAGTGTACCGTCCCATATGTTCGCTTAAATAAACTGGCGAATATGAGACAAGAAATAGCACTGTACCCTGTACCTTAATATCCCCAACTCCAATTTCTACACAGCGCATTGCTTTCAAACGACTTCGGTGACAATATTAGTGAATGCTAGTTCTGATCGGCACTAGACATCATGCAGGCTCTAAACAATAGCAATGCCAAGCAAAGTAAATAGTCTCTGCTTTCGAAATTCTTTGACCCACGCATGCGCTCTGTTCAGTCAGCAAACCACCCAGCGCGCTCTGATCACTAACAGAAGTTACTGAATCCCACAGATATTTATTTATGAATATTTATGTTAAAACATATAATAAAGTTATAATTATCGTCGAACATAAACAGTCGTATGCAACTCGCCTATAATGGTAATAAAGACATTCGTATGGAAATTATAAAACTCGCTACGCTCGGTTTATAAACATACTCGTGTCTTAATTATTGCCATTATAGGCTCGTTGCATAATGTATATTTCCTCCTGTGGGTGGGGGGTTTAGAATACACCGACGGTATCCCCTGCCTGTCGTACGAGGCGACTAAAAGGGGCGACCTTGGCTATTCTTTTAGGTTTCCGGCTTGTCTTGCGAATTGGACCTCCCGTGGGTGGGAGGGATGGAATACCCTGCCAGTCGTAGAAGGCGACTAAAAGGGTTTCTTGGCACAGGTCCCCTTTACGGGTTTGACAGCCAGCTCTAAACGCAACATTTGTGCGGTATAACCCCCATTAGGTTATATCGCACGCTTTTCGTACATGTTTTTGAGGTCTGGCACTCAAAATTCATATGTGCGTGCTGTCAGGGGAAGGGCCACCTAAGTGTGCGACTACGCTCGAGAGCCTGTCCAGTCTGGCCCCACCTACAGGTGGGTGCGCCATGTACCCTGCAGTAGTATCCGCCTGACAACGCAGGTCCCCGCACAGCTGCATACCTGTGCTGGAAAACTCTCTAGTATATGCCAAGGGGTACATACCTGTATGGCATGTAAAACATCGGATCCCAGGCAATGCCTTCCAAGCTAGGCGGGCCTTGCCTTGGCTGGGTAGCGCCTACAGAGACAGCCCGTGATTAGAGTCGGTGGCATTCAGGGAGGAAGAAATGGCCATGGGAAAAAAGCGCAACTTCCCCCAACAGGATGGTTCCCCACCCAAGTCTTTAAATTTTGATTCCCTAGGGGGTTCTACTCCTTGGGAACAGTCTGTACGTTCAAATATGGTTGCTAATAACCCCAAGTTTCTGGTCGCGACCAGAGCCGATGGGGAAGATTTGAAGCTGGTCAAATCGATTTTGTTTTCTCGCCGCATAGAAAGTGTCTATGGAGAGCTTGAGAAAGTACAAAAGATGAGAAATGGTAGCTTGTTGCTCAAGACCAGAACGGCTGAGCAAGTAGACTAACTTTTGACGTGTGACCACTTTGGCGAAATTCCCGCCAAAGTGGAAAAACATAAGTCTCTCAATCAGGTCCGGGGAGTTATCTTCCATAGGGACCTGATTCTGAATACTGACGAGGAACTCAAGGAGGATATGAAGCACCGTCACGTGACCGATATCAGGCGCATTACGCGCAAGGTCAACGGTCAGGTCGTTGACACGGGTGCTTTCATCATTTCCTTTGAGTGCTCTGTACTCCCGGTGAAGGTTAAGGTCACAAGCTATCGTTGTGATATCAGGCCGTACATTCCGCCTCCTATGCGATGTTATAACTGTCAGAAGTTCGGGCACATGGTAACTCGTTGCTCCAACTTGGCAAACTGTGCAACATGTGGTAAGGTACCTCATGATGCCGAGCAGTGCACAAAGCCCCATCAGTGCACGAACTGCTCTAGATTTCTTTCTCCTCGGGACAGGGACTGTCCTGTGTTCCTAAGTGAGAAGAAAATCCAGGAGATCAAAACCCTGGATGGTCTCTCCTACCAGGAGGCTCGCAAAAGGTACCACACTATGATTGCTACCGCTCCCACGATTGGTTATCGTAAAATTATACCTGGCCTGGTTCCATCATCCTCATCTTTTGTACCAGCTGTGAAACCCTCAGTCTTGACTCCCACGATCCCGAGATCAGCTACCGAGAAATTGAATATCAGCTCGAAGGTGGGTCTTGTCCCACCTCCGACCACCAAACAAACTGTGCGGGCGAAGGGTCTTCCGCTCGCACAGCAGGGTGGGGGAGTCCAAGACATCCCCCCCCCCACCCAAACGGTCGGCGAAAGCCGCGCTTAAGCCGGCAGAGGCGGCATCGTCGACCAGGGTCAGGAGTACCTCTCTTGGCCCGTCTAAACTTAGGAGAGAGGCGGGGAAGACGAGATCACGTACCGCGCGATCCCCTCCCCCTCCGAACAAGGGGAAGCCATCCTCCCCACCAGCTGTGGATACTTCTGCGCCTGGATACGTTCCGGTCCCCAGGTCTGCGCGCTCCCCACGGAGGTCCCTCCGCCACCAACATGCGTCCCGGAAATCGTCCACTGGGTCGGCCCGCTCCACGTCCTCAAACGACGACATAGAGCTTGTGGTCGACTGATAAAGGTTAAGTTGTAGCTTGCTGCTTCTTTTCCTTAGTTTCAAAGTTCACACTATGGCACTGTTACAGTGGAATTGCAACAGTTATGACAGGCATTTGACTGAGCTCCGTCAGCTCATAGCCCGATACGCAGCGAGTATAGTCTGTTTACAGGAAACAAATCTCAGGCCTGATCATCAGACGGTCCTCAGGGGTTTCAGACTATACTCGAAAGAGCGAACAGACGCCGCCCGGGCCTCCAGGGGCGTTTGCACTTTAGTTCGCTCTGACTGCTATAGTGAAGAGTTTCCATTAACTACTCCTTTGGAAGCTATTGCAGTTCGCGTGTCATTGCCTGTTATGACGACTGTTTGTAACTTGTACCATCCACCGAACCAGCTCCTTGATATTAACGCTGTCTTTGATCTTGTAGATCAGCTTCCCGCCCCTTTCCTACTCGTGGGGGATTTCAATGCACATCACCCACAATGGGGATCACCATCTTCGTGGCCCAGAGGCAGGGACGTGGAGGGCTTAATTCAAGGACTGGATTTATCATTGTTAAATACGGGGGAAGCCACTCATTTTAGCTTCACGCACGGCACGTACTCACACATTTACTTGAGTGTGTGTAGCCGTGCGTTAGTTCCCCATTTTGGTTGGTACGTACACGATAACCTCTGTGACAGTGACCATTTCCCGATCGTTCTCACTCTTCTTATCCAGAAGCCCGTGTCGCTCCCCAGTCGTTGGATACCTAAACGGGCAAATTGGCCATCATTCACAGAACGCGCTATATTTGATGATCTGGGATGCCAGAGCATCGATGACGAGGTACAGCACGTCACTGATGTCCTTCTTGCTGCCGCCGAGGAATCTATTCCATACTTTTCTGGGACTCCTCGTCGCAAACTCGTCCCCTGGTGGACAGAGGATATTGCAGCGGCAATAAGAGACTATCGTCGAGCTCATAAGCACTACCGTCGGCGTCCAACCATGGCCAATTTGGTGGCGTTTAAGAAATTTCGTGCCAAAGCACGGATTCTTATCCGCCAGAGTAAGAAACAATCATGGGAACGGTATGAGTCGTCTATTACGGCACCTACCCCCTCCTCACAAGTGTGGACTAAACTACGACGCATTTCGGGAATTCAGACATCTTCTAATGTACCGGGAATTTCCATTGATAATGAATTGGTTACAGATCCTTACCGCGTTGCAAACCATCTTGCATCGTATTTTGCGGCTATATCCGGTTCCGATAACTATGATCCAGATTTCGTGGCTCTGAGGCGCGATGCAGAACGTTCCCAGCTCAGTTTTGCTTCCCGCGCTTCGGAGGAGTACAACGCGCCCTTTACGGAGTGGGAACTCCGCGGAGCGCTGGTGCTCTGCAAGGACACGTCTCCCGGGCCGGATAATATTCACAACCAGATGCTTAAACACCTTGACGAAGGGAGCATTCGTTCTTTGCTCAGGGTGTTTAATCGTATCTGGTTGGAAAGTGTGTTTCCAGCGCAATGGCAGGAGGTATAATTATACCAATCCTGAAGCCCGATAAGGATCCCAATTTGACAGGGAGTTACAAACCTATTTGTCTCACAAACGGTCTGTGCAAGCTCTTTGAGGGGATGGTCAATCGGCGACTGGTGTAGGTCCTGGAGAAACGAGGACTCCTGTCTGAATACCAGTGTGGTTTCAGGGCGTTTCGGTGTACCAACGACCATCTGGTACGCCCCGAGACCGCCATACAGGACACTTTTCGCCAGAGACGGCACCTAGTCGCTGTTTTCTATGACCTCGAGAAAATCTATGACACTACTTGGCGTTACGGCATCCTCTCTACCCTACATCAATGGAAATTCCGAGGTAACTTGCCGGTCTTTATTGCGAATTTTCTGTCCCTTCGCCTATTCCGTGTCCGATTAGGGGGTACATATTCGCAATATCATGTACAGGAAAACGGAGTCCCCCAGGGATCGGTGATTAGCGTAACAATATTTGCGGTATAGTCGCTGCTGCTGGTCTAGCAGTGATAACGTCGCTATATGTAGACGACTTCGCCCTACATTAAAGTGCGCAAAATATGGCGGTCGCTGAACGACAGCTACAACAAGCTATTCGGAGAGTGGAGCGCTGGGCACTAGAGCATGGCTTTCGGTTCTCAACCGCTAAGACCTCGGTTGTTCATTTCTGCCGAAAGCGCACTCTCCATCCTGATCCTGAGCTTTATCTGGGCAATGTAGCTTTGCCTGTTGTTGCTACGTACCGGTTCCTTGGGCTCCTTTTCGATCAGAAGTTAACGTGGGAGCCACACGTGCGGTGTTTGAAAACTGTCTGTGCTAAGAAACTCAACATGTTGCGGTTTCTTAGCGGCACATCGTGGGGGGCGGACCACGCGGTGCTCCTACGTTTCTATTAGGCACTTATTTTATCTAGATTAGATTATGGCAGTGTAGCATATGGTTCGGCCCGCAAGTCAGTGCTTGTTAAACTGAACAGCGTCCACTACGGTGGTGTGAGGCTGGCGACGGGAGCCTATCGGACGAGCCCAGTCGTCAGCTTGCTCGCCGAGGCTGGCGTTCCTCCTTTACATCTGAGGCGCCAACAGGTACTGCTGATCTATGCTGCAACTATTCGACAGATGCCACTTCATCCAAGTTATCCATGTTTGTTTACCAATCGGAATCGCCGGCTATATGATGCGCTCGCCCGAGCCACTTGGCCGGCGGGGATTCGCTTGGATGACTCATACCGGCAGTTCCGATTTCGTTCTGTTTCCTGTATCGTCCGAGTACCTAGCAAAGCCCCTCCGTGGATGGTCTCTCGCCCTGATATCATCCTGGATCTCCACACCGGCCCCAAGTTGGACACGGACTCCTCCGTCCGTCGGAGGCTGTTCCAGTCCGTGGTGAGCCGGTATCCAGGATTAGGGCTTCACGGACGGTTCGAGGGCAAACGAGAAAGTAGGCTGTGCATTTGTGGTTGAGGATCGTTGGTTTCTCTTTTCACTTGCCGAGGCCTGTGGCGTGTACACAGTGGAGCTCAATGCCATCATAGAGGCTCTGCGGTACACGTTATTGGACGATCACCAGTACTTTCTTGTGTGTATTGACCCTCTGAGTGCGCTGCAAGCGATCGATGTGTGTTTCCCGAAGCACCCGCTAGTCCAGCGTGTGCACGACCTGCTCGTCAGTGCGTGTAACGCTGGAATCGGTGTGACCTTTGTGTGTCTTCCTAGCCACATGGGTATTGCGGGAAACGAGCTTGCTGATCAGGTGGCGAGAGAGGCAGTCGCACTGCCCTCGCTACCGTATAAGGTGCCTGTTAGTGATGTGCGCTCTCAGTTGCGACATTCGATCCTATCGCATTGGGAGGAAGCGTGGCGTGCCACGCCTCCACCTAACAAACTGAGAGGCATCAAGGAGACAACGAAGGCGTGGAAATCTTCCTTCCGATCTCTCCGGAAGGAAGCTGTGGTACTCTGTCGACTCTGGATCGGCCATGGGATTGCAACGCACTCCCACTTGCTAAAGAGAGAAGACCTCCCCCCCCCCTGCGTGTACTTGCGGCGCCCACCTAACCGTTGCACACATTATCTTGGAGTGTGTGGATCTGGCCGATCGGAGAAGGACTCTTAAACTGCCTAATACCCTCTCCCTTCTTCTCCGTGATGACGGGCCGTCAGTAGACTTCGTCTTCCGGTTCATGAGGGAGAGTGGTTACTTTTTTAAGTTTTAATGTAAGATAAGACTTTTAGTTCAGGTTAAGTCTGTTTTATGTTTTTTATTGCGTTCATCTATTTTATTGTTCACTATGCCTTATTTGTTTTATTGTTTTCTTTTTACCATCCGCCTTTTTTCATTCTTTTTATTCAAATAAGGCATAATTGTTGGGGCTCACTGTCTATTTTATATAAACCATTTTCGTTTCATCCATGGCAGTGAGTATTTTTTTATATTCATCCTTTCATTTCACGCCATTTAATTTCATTAGGGGCCAATAACCTCGATGTTAGGCCCCTTAAAACAACAAGTATCATCATCATCATAATGTATTACTATGACATTTGCGGATATACTATAGATATATTGTTTCCTCTTTTTTAATTGTTTGATTGAGAAACGCATAGTCTATCAACAATTACAGGCATGTTTGCAAATGTATTTTATTGCATAGTACTTTTATGGTAAATGGTATACATTGGGTAATCGTTCAAAGGGTAGTAATTGATTGAAGCCAAAATTCGGTGTTGCAAATATATATATATTTTTTACATTTTACGCAATTTTTATCTCATAAAGTCCCATGTTCTATTCATAATAGCGTATGAGTTGGGTTTATCTTTGTTTCAAGGGGAACAGGCTGTAATTTAATTAAATCACAGATGTTTTATAATCACTCCGTTGTCGTTACATCGAAACTCTCAAAACCCACATAACTAGATATGACTCTTCTCGCATAAACGAGAGCAGGTTCTTCTGACGAAGCAGTCCAAGTTTTCTGCCAAACATCCAGTGATATTTTAAGTGGGATCTTTTTTCATTCATTCATTCGTTTATTTGCAATTGGGGGTGTGTCCCTCGGTGGCAAATTAGATATACATAACAAATAAATAACTGTACATAACAATTCACTAACAATTAAACTGGAGTATTTACACAAAAAGTCAGTCTTTTCTTAAACACACCTATATGTTTGGGAAAAGGCTCTAAGTCTGCGGCAGGTAGAGAGTTCCAATTATCAATGGCACGGTTTACGAAAGAATATTTACCATAATTTTTTCGCTGTGGTCGGCCCTTAACTTTGAAAGGATGATCGCTCCTACCCATGTAAGTAGGCTTTTCCATACGTTTGCTAAGCTCACCCCATGCTGGTTGATTTGTATACGTGTTGTACATAGCGCAGAGCCTAGATTTCATCCTCTTAGCCTCAAGTGATTCCCACCCAAATTTCTTTAACATACGGCTCACACTGCTCCTGGGATTAAAGTCACTGAGCACAAATCTAGCGGCATTTCTTTGTACCATTTCCAACTCATTTATCAGCCCTACTTGATATGGATCCCAAACCGCCGAGGCGTATTCTAGAATAGGTCCTACAAGTGACAAATATCCTAATTATTTAGCAGAGGTACTACTTCCTTTTAATACCCTCATTACAAAGTGCAGGGATTTGTAAGCTTTAGAAACTACACATCCTATATGACTACTCCATTTCATATCATTTCTTACGTGAACGCCCAAATATTTGCAAGAATCTTCTTCTACAAGTATTTCCGAGCCAATGTTATATTGAAAATCTTGCCTTCGCACTTTCCCTATTTTTTAGACTATATTTTCTTGTGTTTATTTTCATTTTATTTTCAATCGCCCCATTATGGACCAGGTTCAGGTCATCTTGAAGTACTGCATTGTCTTGTGAGTCATGTATCTTTCGATATATTACACAATCATCCGCAACCAATCGACAGTCACTGCGAATCCCATTTGGTAAGTCATTCATAAACGCCAAAAATAACAAAGTTCCGATTACGCTGCCCTGAGGGATACCCGACGTTACGATAATTTCATCCGAGAATCGGCTTTCAACTTTCACTTTCTGGGAACGACCCCTCAAAAATTCTTGGATCCATAAAATTACTCTTCTATCAATCTTCGACGAAGCTAATTTATGGAGTAGCATGTCATGCGGCACGACATCAAATGCCTTCGCAAAATTTATAACTACGGCGTCGACTGAAACTCCATCGTCTAACGATTCGCTAATATCTTGAAAAAGTGATAGCATCTGACTCTCGCATGAGTAACCTTTCCGAAATCCATGTTGCCTATCATTAAACCATGATAATGTTTCCCACTGTTCCCTCAAGTAGTCGCAAATGAGATGCTCCATCTGTTTACAAACGATGGACGTAAGACTAACCGGCCTGTAGTTGCCCAATTTAAGTCTGCTCCCTCCCTTAAATATTGGGACTACCGTAGCTCTTTTCCAGTCATCCGGGATTTGCGCATTGTTTATGGACACATTAAACATTGCTGACTGGTTTATTTGGAGAAGTGGAGCCCCTGATTCACCGTTAAGGTCCAACACACAGCTATTGGATTTATTGAACACACTACCATAAAAGACATTTAATTCATTAGCAATGGCCTGCTTCTCAGTAATTAATTTACCGTCACCGGACATTATCATCGACAAATTATTTGAATTTCCCTTTCTTCTCCTAACATAACTGTAAAATGGTTACACGGCAATCGCATCTCAGATAAAAATGTATTATTCAGCACTTCCTTCTTATTGAATATCTCTCTTTTTCCATGACACTTACCTCCATTCATGGTTTGTCCATCTGGAGCATCCTTCATTTAATACTCTTAAGCTGTGTTGCAACTTCCGTAGCTTTCAAAACATTGATACCTTCCTCTTGTACCCCAACATCTCCTAACCAATGCACCTTCAGAAGCTTGCGTTTCCCTTTCCTTGGTCTTATATTCGTTGACATCACCGAGTAATAAAATATTTTTTTTAAATAAATCATAATGATTTTCATGAATCATGGAGCATATCTGTCGTAATTAGGCCTATGTCTCCTGATCTTGCTCGGTACCGTAAGGAGTGAGATAAATTTCCAAGATGTATTGTTGTGTGTCTCAAGCATTGTGTGTTAAGATGTCCTTGTTTCAATACTATCTTCAAATAAGTGACATGTATCATGAAGATCCATTGCATTTGGGTTTTACTAATATCAAGGTAAATATATTTACTAATATCTCAAATTTCTTCTAGCCATTTGAACCAATGGAGGCCAATGGAAAACTGTTCAGACTGGAGGTGAGAAACATGATTCATTCAATCGCATGTATATTTATCATCTTATATGAATCAGTGAAGAGATATTTAACAAAGCATAATTTCAGCACTTGCCTTGTTTTCTTTTCATAAACTGTTATTTGTGTTTATCAGTTGCCGGTCTACCTTGATGTCTCTACCGATATTACCTGTCATTTTTCATCTCTGTGTGCTACTCCATTTATTTAATGGAACTGGATTAATTTCGTAACATTATCTTATAATGTGAAATATGCAATTGTATTCATTGTTTAAGTTATTCATATTATTCATATTATTATTATAACGCTCTGCCTATGGAATTTTGCGTTGTGTAGCCTGCAACTGAGAATATTCTGCTATGTATACTATTATGTAATATCATTTTCTAACATGCCTCCCTATATTATTCTGTTAAGGTCCCATTCCAGTTTTGTACCGAAAATAAGGTCCCATTAACACCAACCAACACATATGGGGTACCTACAGGTTCAGCATAACCCAATCGATGCGTAAGTGAAACGCACTCACTTACTCTTTTAATGCCTCACAATTAAATAAATACCTTAAAACACGTATATTTACAATGCAATAATGAAAGAATGCCACACGGTAACCATGCTAACAGAGTCTCACAAGTCCATCTATTTCTGTAAGACGCAATGCAATTCCAATTATTACATTACTGTGAAAGTTTCCAGACGGTTATAAGGTTATCACTGAACCAAATTAAGCAGTAAAATTCATCAATACATACAGTATAATGCGCTTAAGGTGGTCAAGGGGCACTCTAGAAATTTTCACACAATTTTCACGTGTGAGTGTGGTACGAAAGGTCTTTCTCACCAGACTATAAAGGGTCTCCAAAAACCACATTTAAAGGCCCTTAAATTAACAGTGTCTGTGATATTCCCAGAAAATTAACTTCGCTCTGATATACCTATGAAGGAATGACAAACCCCTAACCACTGCACCAGTAGCTGAATTGATAAAGTCTGATTATTCATACCCATGATAAATCAGTCATAGCATTCATGATTGAGATTTTGCTAAGTGTACTCTTTACAACTAGAATATTCGCGGGCGAAGCCACGACGGGTAATGCTAGTAGTAATAATTTCTCGTTGAGGAAAGTTGCTGATTTGAGGAAGCCTAGCACTATGGTAAGTAAGTAAGAAAGAAAGGAAATTGTAGGCTTCAGCACTGTAAATATATTTTACTCAGGGTGATTCCCTCATTGGAGTTTTCCAAGTAGCCGAAATGGAATCACCAATATTTTGAGAATCTAAGTATTTGTGTACGTACGCGTGTATTAAAACAAGTAAAACAGGACTTTATCTCAGGTCATAGTGGTTTTACTTACCTAGACATATGGCAAGCCGTGTCATATTTAGAGTGAGTTTTCTAATTCACTTTTCATATTGCAGATGGGCTGATTGTGGATTGTTGTTTTGAAGGGTGGAACATCGAAATCGTCTGTCTGATGGATTCTTTATGTTTCCAAAGATTAAAGCTCGTGGGAGGAGTGGCACAGAAAAGATTGATTTACGGTTCAATATTGAAAACTATATACAAGCAGCCTATTTATGGAAGTAGGGCGTGATGGCACTGTAGTCTCTCTGCGTGCCTATACCAAGTCCGACCGGTTTCGAATCCTGTGAGATTTTTGGATGTGAAGTGTTACGTTTGGAGGTTCGGATTCCACGTAAAGACAGGAAGTCCCGTCGCTTATGATCGTAAGGCCGCTGGTCACGCAAAACTAAAAACTTTCTTCCTATCATTTTGAAAGTGGCATTTCGATCACTAATATACAAATACCCTCAAACACCGACGAATTTTTACATAAGTAATGAATAAGTGTATATGTAAACCTAAGAATATTTAGGTAATTTTCATCTAAACTTCATCTGTTGGTATTCATTGATGAATGCAAAATTCCTTACATTTATCTTTTGATACAAGCTAGAGCAAGATATGTCTCTTCGCTGATTTCTCAGTCTCATTTTTAGCTTTGATCCTTCTCTATAGAGAAGCTACTCATATTGACTAATGCACAGTGAGTGCCTGTGGACACTGCAAAAGGTTGTTAATCATGGATCAGTACTGCTGCTGTGGTTCAGTAAAGAATAGAATAGCTAACTTCCCGACTCTTCACTTTGCCTGAATATACCACTGCCGTGGGTTTTTGTATCTACCCATGGTGGTGGTCATATATTAGAATCCCACTAGTCTCTTGTATAACTTAATAGACCCTTTAACAATTACAATTCTAGCATATACAGTATAATGAGCCTGTCTCATCTTGTAGCTATACAGTATATTAAGTCTGTAGCTTACACCGCCCGTCCAAAACGTTAATAAAAATAGAGAAAACTTACGATTACGGTTTGAATGCTACAAATGTTCTACTTAGTCTCCCCCCCCCCCCCCCATTTGAGCACTACACACAAAACGTTTATACAACCATGTGGAACTGTCAGAGAAGTCCTTGTTTGGGATGTTGTTCAACTCGCGTGTCACACTGGCTTCAATGTCGGTTATGTCGTCAAAGTGGTTACCTTACGCGTGAAGTTTTAATTTGGGGAATGAAAAAAGTCACTCGGTGCCAAATTGGGTGAATACGGAGGGTATTGAGAACTGGCACTTGTTTTTTCGCTAAAAACTGCAAGACATTAATAGCCGTGTGAGGTGGCACATTGTCGTACAGCAAGAAGAAATCCCTCCCCTTCCATTGTTGCAGACGAACCCTCTGAATTCAGATGCTCAACTGATACATGAAACCAAGATAATACTGGGAATTTACAGAGGTGACGGTAGGAACTAATTTCCATGCGCGTCAAAATCGGCGATGAACATCGTCTTTACTTTTGATGCACATCTATTGAGTACAGTTGTGAAGTCCAGCTGTCGCCGTAGTTACTCATGCCAATGTTATCAAAATCAAACTTGAATCCGGTGTCACTGACATGAGTGAAGACAAATCAACTGACCATCACTTCCCAAAATCAGTTGTTGATGAAATCATCCCAATGATTGAAAGTGCTTTAACATTGAGGTAATTTTTACCTATTCCCAGTGAAGTATAATCGTACTCTTAGCATAAATTATAAATTATTTAATAGCTCTCGTGTTTTAAAATTTCCTGCCCCAAATGAAATTCTTATTCATTCATAGAGCACATTTCTGCAAATTTGAACTATGCTTTAAGAGAATTGAGCTGACAACCTGTGGCCTTAGTTTCTGGGCACCAAGTCTTCTCTTCGAAATGGTACAAAACTTTAGGAAAACTTTAGGAATATCCATTCTGCCATTCGTTAAAGGTTAAAGGTACCGTATTTCAGTACATCTGTATACAAAATGACGACGTATTAGAAGGTTTATACTGGTATATCTCAGTATGTAAATAGCCTACACAAGAAGGGTTTTCTTATTCACTAAATCAATATCATAGTTTCATGAAAGGGTACTATCAATATTAAGTCCCAAACAGGTGCTTGTTTATCCTTTCTACATGTCCTTATATCTTAGACAGTTATTTGATTGTAGAACATTTCTGAAATAAAATAACTCTTCTTTAGCAAAGCTGGACATCAGTTATAGTGTTAGCATTGCCAGGTGCCAAAATGCAGTCAAAGACTGACATGAGATCGAAAATTGCTGGGTAGGACGTAACCAATTGCTTCTGAATTGTGTTGAACTCTAGAACCCGTAGACTAACTGATGTGTAAGACGAAATTCACATCCAACCTGTAAAAATATTATTTTACTTTTCAGGTGTGGCCAGAAGAGGCTTTACGTAAGGTGGCCGAATGCTACTTGGAAAACATCAACCTAAACTCTGAAACAAAAAGAGCAGTTGTGGAAGCATCGAAATATGTACATGCTACAGCAAGGTTTGCGTTATAATGGACAGCTCTCTTTTCCACAGATGCTTTGAAATTATCTAATGCCTGATTATACGCTTGTATCCATTTGTAAATACCGTACTGTATTAAGAGTTTCATATCATTTTCAGTTATTTATTCATAGTGGACAAATCTCACCCCCAAGTGGTTTTCTGTGGTCTTTGCTCCTATATTGTACATGTAAGGCCAAATGGTGTGGTGTGATAGATAGAAATGCCGAATGGACTAAAATAATCAACAATATTGCATTCCTGTCTTCCGAAAATATCCCAGCTATCTGTATTTTGATTATATTGTTATAAATGATCATGGACGCGAATTATGTGGAAAAATGTAGCTTGCACAGTACAACCATTGGAATTGAGTTTGCGATAAGTCACGGTATCATTTACTTTGAAAAGCATATGCACAGTATTTCTACTTCTATAGCATATTTTGCCATTTTTTGTGCATGAACATACTAGATCTGATCATTAGCTGGTGTGTCTTTGTACCTCTCTTATGAACTACTACACTGTTCAATAGAATTAGCGGAGTACATTTCTGAATTTGATGTCACACTGCATAGAAAAATAACTAACACCTAGTAATGCTACCAGATATACTTGTATTATTTACAGATACTGTAAATACTCAACACATCATCATTTGATTTTCACTCATTTTACAACATAAACTGGAATATTCGAACAGTATCAATGACAAACAAAATCAAAGTGATAAACGTTTCTCACCCATAACTATGTACAAGTTGCCTGGGCTTGTAGGCCTTGGTCCAGGCAGAATGTTATCTCTCGACGCTCCACCGAAAACTGCGTCCGGCTTTATCAAGGATCCACTCCTCCCGTTAGTCAGCAGTGACAGGATGTTATCTCCCGACGCTCCACCGAAAACTGCGTCCGGCATTATCAAGGGTCCACTCCTTTCGTTAGTCAGTAGTGGCAGTAAGTTATCTCCCGACGTTTCACCGAAGCCTGCGTCCGGCCTTATCAAGAGTCCGCTCCTTCCGTCAGCAGTGGACTGATAATGCCAGACGCAGATTTCGGTGAAACGTCAGGAGATAACATCCTGTCTGGACCACGCCCTACAAGCCCGGACATCTTGTACATAGTTCTGAACGCCGGCCGTGGAAGCCTAAGCTATTTCTCACCCACTTATACAATGTACACCCTCTGTCTGAAAAGTTCGGTGAATGGGTCTATATTACGAACGAATTGTTGGCTTACCTGAAACAGCGGTTACTATCCTTCGATGTAATCCCCGTGGATGGTTATGAACTTCTTAGAACGGCTGTACAAGTCCTGGCATAGTCCTCCTGAGGGATAGCCTTCAGTTGGGTCGTCACATTACGTTGGATGTCCGAAATGTCCGAAAACCTCTGGCCCTTCAGGGCTTTTTGGCGACCTTGAACCCCGATACTCCTTACTTTGACGCTTGCCTTCGAGTTCGTACCTCAGGCACCAGGTCTTGTCACCCGGGACCATGGTTTTCAGGACCATTCCATTCCACGGAACATTCACCCTTCTCACTGCCACCCGCCGAACAGGTGTGCACGTTAGGTTGCATAAATTCACCTTTCTCACTGCCGCCCGTCTATCAGGTGAGCAAGGCAGGTTGCATAAATTCACGCTTCTCTCTTGCTTTCAATTTAGAGTTTTGACGACCCAAATTGATGGCTATTCCTAAAGAAGACTATGCCAGGAGTTCCTAGGAATTGTTCAGTCGTTCTCAGAAGTGCTTAACCATCCAAGGGGATTACTTCGAAGGACGGTAACGGCTGTTTCAGGTACGCCAACAATCCGTTCGTAATATAGCCCACCCACCGAACTTTTCAGACAAAAGGTGTAGTTTACTCAAGAGTTGGAGAGCTATTAGTGACGTCTATGCCCTCCGTGAGCATTTATCACAGCCTGACACCTACATGGTACAGTCTGTACCAGTCTACGGAGGGTACTGTACGGTATCAGTTCCTATTTCTCAATGAGAATCTGCGAGATTTCCTAGAGAGCGGTACAACGGGACAACCACGAACACGTCTGACTATGTCCCATTCGTGCTTGACACGATTCAGGTCTGGACTCACCACTGATCATTCAATCACTTGAATTTTCAGCCTTTGCAAGATATGCCTGTTTCACCCACTACATGTGCTCGGGCCATATCGTACATCAGAAGATATTGACGACCAACAACCTTTTCAGCAGCCACAGCAAAGCCTATGAGGACCGTCTCGATGTACTTCCTTTCCTGGTGGTATGATGGCCCCGGACGTTGAGACTCGGGTGACCGTCAACACAAATGCCACCCCACGCAATCACAAAACATTGACCAAACCTGTCTTGCTATGCAGCATTTGGCAAGTAATGTTCCCTACGATCTTTTCATAAAAGTACAACTTTGATTAGATTTGTTGGCTCATATGAAATACTCCAGTCCCCTTCACCAATTTCCGTCGAGCTTCAGGTCTTTATAGTTGCAGGTAAAATTTACGAGGCACTAGCTACTTCCCTTACCTATCAACATTGCTTAAAAACGAATTCTGTGTCCATGAAGCCGAAGACAGATACCGGTAACTAATCCTAGAAAGCATCACCAATGTAATATAAAGTGCGACGTAAATCTGCAAGGCGTAGACATCGTAACATCATCGAGAGCCAGCATAAAACTACGTTAGTTCAAGACCCACCGTAGCAAGTCGTAGTGTGCAAACCGGGGAAAAGTGGTGAGTGAGAACTGGGGATAATGATCGATCTTCAGGAAACGGATTTGTCATACCGTGACATTTTGGCTCTTACAGGGCGTACTGTAACAACAATGATGCGTGTGTGGAACCCGTACACTTAAGAGGGTCATGCGTGGCGACGAGTGGGTACTGGACCACGCAATGTGACCACAGTATGGGATGACCACCAACTCGTCTGCGTGGCCATAATGGACCATACTGCTTCGTCCACAGCGTTGACTCAACGCTGGAGCACCGCAATGGATGTGGACCTATCTGTGTCGACGGTTCGAAACCATCTGTTGCGAGTTGGACTGGTGGTACGCATGCCATTGCGGAGACTTTCATTGATCAGAGATCAGAAACAACAAACGCCTTTGACTGCATTGAACACATGAAAGCCGTTGATGGTGTATTAAGAGGCAAAATGTAGTGTTTTGCGGGCGAGCACCCTGTCAACCTGATCTACGTGGGATCATAATCGCATGTTGTATCAAATGGCACTCCAAGCCATCACACTTGGCGTTTGTTCGCTATACCACTATGCAACAATTTCTTTTTCTAGACCATTGCAGACCTAAACCCTTTCCTTTGTCTCACTTCACCAAACACCAACAAGATCAGGTCTTTAATAGATTAAAATAAAACGGAAAACTTCGCCCTACAGTAAAAGAAAGTACACAATGGTATTCGAACTCCCGACCGCTTCATCCGATATTTTTACTCGCTCACCTTACCCTTGAGCGAAAGCGTGCCAAACGGCTAGAGGTGTGTGTGCGATAGGAGTAATTGATTCGTACGTGAGCATTTCGTACTTAAAGCGCTGCGACCAAAGCGGGTTTAGTCGATTTTTTCTCGTAATTATTCTGAGCATAGATGTACATAGCTTTCACTCTGAGTCGGGAGAAAATCGTGACTCACGTGTGAATATAAGTGAGCACCCTGTCAACCAGATCTACGTGGGTTCATAATCGCATGTTGTATCAAATGGCACTCCAAGCCATCACACTTGGCGTTTGTGCGCTATACCACTATGCAACAATTTCTTTTTCTAGACCATTGTAGACTAGTTGTCTCAGTTAGAGACGAGGATGGCTAGAGGCCGTCTCATTCTGATCAAGACATTTGACACAACCCTCCAATGACCAATTGGACAGTTATCGTGGGCACAGGTGAACCGTAAGCGAGCTGCATGATGTTGCCGTGTTATGTGGTGCAGCACTCGAACAAGAAGTAAGGATCGTAAGTTCCTTTCTCGTAACCTGCGTCTTACAAAATGATCAGACACTGCGGCCCTAGTAGTCCATCTAAGGTCTTATTACAGTTGTCTGGCAATGGCGGATCGAAGACAACGCAATAGATGGCTAAATTTTGGATGTCTTGTCAAGTTATAATCAAATTATTATGCTCTGTTTCACTCCCACCTGGTTTATGGAATAAATCTATATGCAGTGCAACAAAATAAGTTTTAAGAAATATTTTTATCCTGCAGAAGAGAGCAATCCATGTTATGTTTGGTTTACACCCTCTAACATCTTGTAGGGAATATTTAAAAAAATTCCGAATATAACATTACTATCATTGTACGTATTCAATTGTTCTATGTATATTAAGAGACAAATTCTAACTGGAAATGATAATATTGTAAAAAATTCTGATCTGCATTCGTACAACACTAGAAACAGAAAGGATGTTCACTGTCAATATTATAGAGGAGCTTTCAGAAAAAATGATCCCTTGTATACTGCCTCCAAATATTTTAACTTGTTGCCCCTAACTCTAAGAAATGTCAGCACCATTTCCACATTTAAATTAAAATTTAAAAATGGCTCACAGACAAGGCAATGTATTCCGTAGAAGAATTTGAGACAATGTGCACAGAGATATGTGTGTTTGTTTATTGATCATTGTATTTACCTGTACCCCCTGTAATTATTTTATGATTTGACGACTCCCATATAGATATATTACCCTATCACCATGGAGAAATAAAGAAATGAATGAATGTGCTCTGTTGTATATGACCTGCGGGTAAAACTTAGTAATTATCCCGGGCGTGAAGCATAATGGCAAAATATACTCTCATTTTATTTTTGTATGTCTGTTTGTTTACCCGTGGCTCAAAATCTACAGATTAACTGTCACGTTAAACTAAAAGCTTCCTATTTGTTTGTGTATTTGTTTGTTTGGTATGGGTTGGTGCTGAAACAGCTGAAGTGAATGGAATAAACATTCATATTTAAGTAGAAGGCAATCGCAAAGGGGTGAGAGAGTTAAGAGGAAGCCTCTTATCGTTTATCATTCGACCGTCCAGGGAGGAAAACAATTGCACGAACTATGGCTCCTTTTCCTTAGACATGACATAGTTTCCGTGACACGTGCGGGCTAACTCACCGCGGAAGATGAGGACATCTTCCTGACGTAGACATGTCAAAAGCAACCTTCTGAGAACATATAACAAATACTTCACTACACAAGACCTCGGGTGCTAGTCCCTCCTCCCACCAGTGCCAGACTCGGTAGCGTAGAGGTCACATTTGTGAACTATTTCTCGCTTGTTTTCCTACTCTCTAAATCTGTCAACGATAATTAGTCAAAGCTAGTGTGCAACAAGACGAGTGTACCACCTGTATCAAAATAGCAGTAAGTGGGTTACATACACTACTGTAAACACTACTATAACACAGGTTATCAGTCAAATTCCTTACACGCCTAGGTACAAGGAGCTGATGGCCACGTTGTCAAAGCCCCCAAATGAAACAACAATAAAAATAGCAGCAACATACAAAACGTTGAACACCGTACTTTAATATGCATGTTACGCAGCGTTTTGAATATCCATCCAATGTGTATGAACCGCATGTCTCTGTTCCCAGGGCTCTGTGTCTTGAATTCCTCGCTAAAACTGGAAGACACGCTTATGTAACGCCAGTTATGTTCATTGAATTTCTGAAGCTGTTCGACAAACTTTACAAAGAAAGATATACCAAACTTAAAGAAAGTACAACCAGATACAGAGGTGGACTAGGCAAATTGGATTTTGCAGGGACTGAGGTCAGTACAATTTGTAATTTACGATATTTGATTCATTTCTATTTTTAATGACTCTCCAGGTCAAAATTTGAGCAGTTCGTTTGTTCAAAATATTTTTTTTTTAACCAACAGTTTTTCCAATGGTTAGAATGACGTAAGAGTAGTCTCTCAGTTACAAATCGCAACCAAGACTGACTTCCTTACTAACAATAGCTTCAATAGAAAATTTACACAGCAATGCAGTCATTACAAATGATATAGGTTGGGAAAAGTTTCACACATAATGGGGCTGATGAAATATATTGAAGCACCTCCATGATCCTCTATTTACAGTTTGCATTGAGGTATTCTTTGCTTCTACACCTATCACCTTAAGGGGGGATGTAACCGAAAATGGATAGCTGGCTTTAAAAGTTCACTGAGTTTACAATATAAAACACAGAGCATTGAAACTTTGTACAGTCGTCTAATGGTGTTTGTTCTATTACGTGGCAAGCAACAGCTATCTTGGGTGGAAAAATGGAATCAGTACAGTCACTACAAACATTTGTTACATCTTCTGATTTAGTTACACTTTACAACATAACTATAAAAGTTCCTAGCCTGATCTTTTAACTAGTTTAAATATCTGTCACTATCTCTAACTTTATGTAGAATTATCCAAATACCATGAATAGTTTTTTATTTATGGTCATTTGAATTTTGGATTCTATAAACCTCAGTGAAAATATGAATGTAACTGCATGCAAATGCTACAAATGGTTAAATAGAAGCATAATTCTACATAAATATGTGTCTAATCATTCAATAAACAATCCCTGAAAATTTCAGTTATGTAGCATTTAGGGTTTCAGAGAAAAGTGTGCCTCTGTGGTGGAAAAATTGATATTGAGAAAACAACATTTGAAAGTTCGATATGTTCTTTTACTCATATTTAAGTAACTTTGTCTATAGGCATGCGGCATCAGATATAAGTTTATTTTAAAATACTTCAAGTTGTGTAATGAGTTTGAAATTTGTACACAAAGTATAAAAGAGGCCTTACATATAAAATCACATATTTCAAAATTTTGATATTTTGACCACTCATCGGTTACATCCCCCCGATAGTCATCATTGAGGTCTTCTTTGCTTCTACATCTATCAACTTAAATGCGTTTAAGGCCGAATCTAATCATCGTTTCCTAGATCTATCTCTTAATCTTAATCTCTCACTCTCAATAACTAAGCTCATCATAAGGCCCTACCAATCTAAGCCGACTCCACCAAACAGCCTCATCCAACTTCCTTTAGCTCCTCATTATGAGTAGGCCTACCCTGCTGTAATTGTACCCAACAACTTGTCACAGGAAGTAAATTAAGCTACTACTCCTACAGTCAGTGAATAAGACATTCTGAAACCACTCAACAAAGCGATGTATGGAGAGTTTCGTCTGGGTTCTAAATTCCTTCTCGCAGAATACAGTAGATCACAACTGAGAACTCATTGCACTGACTTTGGCTGCATCTTTTACGCTGTCCTAAGAGAATACAGCGGCCAAGTATTGAAAATGGTTCACCAGCTCCAATTTAGTGCCTCCTACCTCTTAACGTTGCTTCTATTCCGTCATCAACTTCGTTTTCGAATTGTTATTTTGATAGCTTACTTTCTACAATTCTGTTGTGTTCTATCATGTTTTTGTGTAAACCCCGAAAGATTTTGTCATTACTACCAGGTTAGAGAAAACCAAACAGCTTACATGATTTCCATCCAGTTTAATTCCACTCTGATAATTGTGTATTGTCGTTGTTTATTCTTTAGGGACTTTGCGACATCGTGGTCATGTAGTCCCGTGTATGTATATAAGTTGTATGATAACCTGTGTCACTGTGATGTATGTCTTAGTGTGTGTATTTTTAATTGAGGTAGGATTTGGGTAGGACGCGGCCGTGGCTTTCAGTTAGGTACCATTTCGGCATTTGCTTGGAGTAGAAGTGGGAAACCACGAAGAACCACTTCCAGGATGGCTGCGGTAGGAATCGAACCCGTCTCTTCTCAGTTTTGCCTCACGATGCTGAGTGAACTCTGTTCCAGCCCTCTGACCAGAAATAAATTTCTTGGCAAAGCTGGGAATCGAACCCGGGCCTCCGCGGTGACAGCCAAGAATGCTAACCACTACGCAACGAGGCGGGACAAATATGTATTTTAATGAATGACCTATGTATAAAATAGAGCATCAACGGTTGAAATATTGCAGTACGTTCTGCCATAATGTTTTGAAAAAAATACTCTAGTATGCTTTACTATTCTTTCTTTTTAGTTGATTAATTTTAGGTCCTTACGAAATCTTGGTCGTCCGCCCAGTGTACTTGATTGTGATAAACATTGTTTCTGTGGTGACTGTACTAGTGTGTGCATTTGTAATTGTTAGGTTTGGGGATTGGGGTAGGTACCCTGGTGCCATTCCGGCATTTCCCTGGAGGAAGTGAGAACAATAAAAACGGAGAATACCACACTCAGTATGGCCACTAACAGTGAACCTCCAATCAGCTTTCCATCGCCATCGTGATGTGAGATTTAACGTACACAGCTACGACGCTGGTTTAATATTCGTTTATAGGTCTAATTCGTATGTTGATGTATTATATGTTTTCTTCGCGCTTAGCACCAATCAGTCCCAAAAATGGTTATCCTTTGCTTTGAAACAGGGGCAGTACGCACAGTCTGAAGTGAGTTTGACCCCGTGGCTAAATGGTCAGCATGCTACGCTTTGGCCAGAGGGCTCCCGGGTTCGATTCCCGGCCGAGCAGAGGGGATTCCTCTTGCTCGGGGACTGGATGTTTGTGATTTCTTCGTCAAATAGAGTCAGAATATAAGTAAATAGAAAAGGCAGAACGAAGAAAGTAAAATAACTTGACGTGAAATAAAGAAAAACGAAGAAAGCATTTAAAACACCTACGAAAAATACAAACTCAATGAAACCTTAACTATTTGAAACAAGTACTTCTGTGAAGAACTAAATAGCCTATTTTCATATATCCAACTTGTCTTTTCTTTTAAAACCTTTTCCGGCTATTAAAAGGATCTTCTGTGTGATGTACTAAATAGCTTTTGGTACACGATCCATGTCTCCTCCAACACCATTACATTGAGAATGTATGTGCTAGAATATATGTAACTTTCATTGATTAAGACTCCTCTCACGAGATGGCATCTTTCTGTAACTAGCCAGGGGAGTTAAAATTAAGAAAAGTCAAATGCACGGCTCCTGTGATTTACGAAATGTAAGCTAATGAATTTAGTACCATTAGATTATGATAACAGCCTATCTTATGAAACTTCTCATCAATCGCTTCAATAGGGTACGATAAATAAGGAAAACGTTTTACAATTTCGAAATGATGCCATTTCGAATTTTTGAAGACAATTGAACATGAGATGTCTCTATACGAAGCTCTGAATAAAGATTCGCTGTTCTTAGCCCCATTGCTCTTGGGTGATTAGATTTCCAGAAAAAACAATTGAAATATTTCAAAATCACTTGGTCGCCTTGTTGTTTTTGTGTTCCTCAGGATTTTGAGAGTCACACATATATACTTAGTTAATTGTCCTCTATCACCATTAAAATCAGTTTAATTGCTTGAATAGTATCGGAGATATTTTGAACCGGAGAAATATGTTGTATGGATCCCATTTTGGATTGTTTCATATACTGGATATAGAACTATACGCCAGCCTATGAATATCCTAATGATAGTTCATTATACCAACCTGCATTTCTATTGCATGGCTCGGACACTATCAAGAAAAGCGTGATTTAAAAAAATTTGCACAGCCGATATTTTTTAAGTTTCCGTAAAATTCCTTTAATTATATTACGTCTGCTATAAGGAGCGTTAGAATCCTTCAGTATGCCTTCCTTCAGAGGGGAAGTAAAGCTGGCGGGCCCATGTCAAAGATTTATGGTATAAAAAGAACATACCACTACAATTGGTAGTGTGTAGCTAAAGTTGTAGGTTATTTGGTTAGAAACGCTCTATTAAGTACCAACGTTCGCCACTAGGTGTCAGTGACAGTGACATCTCTGATAGCCAAAGTTGGAACTACTTGAAATTGAACTTGATGTAAAGCCTACGGGCATTCAATTGGCCATTGGCTGCAATTCTAATATAATAAAGATAAAACGTGCCTAGTTTCACAGCGCTCGGACGAGTAAGTCGCGAGAAAGGAACATTCAAATATTTAAATTTCGCGTCGCTGCCAAGTTGGTTTTGTGTTCACCAGGTTATTGAAAGTCTCATAATCAAACTCAAATTAATAGCTTCTTTCAACATACAAAAGTTCAGATTGATTGCTGTAATAGTTTCATAGATATTGGGAACAATCTAAATATTAATTATGGTCGCCATGTTGGATTGTTCTATATGTAAGTCATAGAGTTATGTACCATTAGATCAACTTATTGCGTAGGTTCATTATTCAGAAATTTTCGATAGCACGATTAGGAGACAAAATATAAAAACTTAATTTTAAATGTTTGCTCAGCTGCCATCTTGTGATTATGAAAACAATAGAATTAAATTAGATGTCAGTAGATTATATCGTGTATAAAAAGTTGCCGTAGCAGGTCTCACTGCGCTCGGATGACCTTGTGAGAAAATTTCATTGAAATATTTTAACTTTGCTTGGCCTCCATGTTGGTTCTGTACTGTACCCGAATTACGGATGCCCATATGATATCATTTTTGGGTGTGATGACAGCGAGACGCAAGTTTGAAGAGAGCGCTGAGCAGTAGTTCACCGGGGAGATCAGAGATCGCACCAGACAGACACCCGTGGCGATGACGGCAAAGTTGGAGAAACTCATTGATGGAAATATACATTTTGCACATTTGAGGTATGGAATCGATAAAGAATTACTGGCTAGGGATTCTTAATGTCGCCAAAAGAAATTTCATGTAAATCGACCAAGAAACACAGAAGTTATGAACATTTTTTTAACCAGCACTGAAGAAGGAACTGCCAAAGGGGTGAACCCGATCTAAGAAAGACTGGGGTAGGCCTAGGTCTTCTTGATAGCAAAGCCAGTGATCCGTCACATCACACTAGAATCACATATAAGGAGGCAGTCCCGTGCACTCATTCAGTGTTTATTGCAGTATTACTTCAGTACTAACTCAGTCAGTCTTACTGTGTCTACGTCATATTGGTTCAGTCTACGTCCTTCTACACGTCAGCACTTAGTCTGTAGAGACTCTGATGCCTTATAAAACCATACTACGAATATGCAGTGGATAGCACTTGTAAAATTCTTGGAATACCAATCTGGAGTTGTCTGGAATACTTAGTCAACGCCCTGGGGCCATCTGTTCTGAACAGATTGAGTAGGGCAATACCCTTTACCCAGTATAGGAGTATTAGTGGGGCTTATCTGCTTATGTGGATACGGTTGGAGTATTCTTCAATACCCAAGTACAGGCTAGACTACGATATGAGACCAACATTGCCATCGCGTATTGAGTGGAACCATATTCCGTACTCATGTTAGGTGAAATAAAATGCAGATATCTTCGACTATCGACACTCCATGACAGTCAGAGTATTTCCATTGAAAACAAGTCACCATGTCAGAACTGTCATAAATGGTTAAAGACTGGACTTTATAAGTGAACAATATTACGAGTTTTGAAAATGGGGAGCAAGTGTGTGAAACCACTATAATGTTTCTTATAGCACAAGCTATTATGTCAGACATTCGCGAAAGTTGTCGGGAAATTTATCAGTGTATAATTCCGAGCGCGAATATGAATACCGAGCGGATAGGACAATGGTGGATTCGAGTGATGAAGAACATGATGACGCGGGCGATCGAAGGGAAGGTTTGCCATGCAAATGGAATCTCAGAAGACCCATTGAACTGTGACGTTCAACCGAGGACCCGCAACGCCATGAAACATCGGAGAAAAATGTGAGCTAAACTCTGAGCATGTTACTAGTAGCTAGTTGTATGCATTTGAGGTTTTCTTTTCATATAAAATATCAACACTATCTACGCATTGAATTTAGGTGAATATTTTCACATAATTTATGTTCCGAATGGAGTAGTCAGTCGGCTAGTGATTTACAGTACAGTCAGTTTAAATAAGTTGAGATCAGCGACATTTTTGATTGAGTGACACGCTGATGTCCTTTGTGTTTTGCTTAGGATATTTTGCAGTTCTATTAAATCATGGATTTTTCAAATAATTTAAATAAGTCTAGTGACATTGAAATCTCGTTACGAGATGATGATAAAAATAAATATTTATTTAAATGTTACAAACAATTTTACGTTCGACCCTGGCGAAATGTAAATATTATATGTCAGAAAACTGTACTATAATGAGGCTTATTATAGTACAAGTTTTCATAATGATACAGTTTCTCCCACCAATTAGAGCTCAAGAAACAGTTGTGTGACCAATTAGGTGAGGATAGCATCGCACCTGCGCTCACTTCCATGGCTCCCTATTTTAAATTTCACTGCGTGGCGAGTGTCACAGTGAGATATTCCAGGAGGCCATGGTCAAATACAAGGTATTCTCTGCGTCTCTGGTGAAATCTCGACAGATATTTATGAATATTTATGTTCGAACATAAAATAGTTATAATTATCGTCGAACATAAACAGTCGTATGCAACTCGCCTATAATGGTATAATGGATAAAAGTATACAAAGTCTGTATGATAAAAATATAGCAATAATGTGGAATACAAAAGTTATTTTTTAAAGAGTTTGAATATTATGCAGCGTTGAGTGCTGGCATATATTGGTTGTTGCGAATGGTGATTTGCGTGGAGACAATGAGTCGTCCACCGGGAAATAGTGTCCCGAATAATAAATAATGTTGTTGAGAGATAAGTGTGTTGTTAGCATATGTTGCTCATAGTGAAAAGATGGGTAGAATCGAGTTGTCGCCTCATATTTTTGTCCCATCCAAGTACTATCAGTAGAATTCTGTTCAAAGATATCTGAGTCGATTACCTTATTAACTATTCGAATGCGCCTATGAAGTGAAGCTTCTATTAGATTTGATCGAACCTTGCCGGATCCATTGAAATGAATGAAATAAGATAAAATGTTGTGAGATAAAAAAATTATCGGAGTGCATAAAATAAGATTGGAAATAATGTTTCATAAATTGAAGTGCATAAATATTGAGATGGTCATGCCATAATTTAATAGGATTAATGCCAATGAATAATAATGTTTAAATCTGCAGTAACATATTTTCTGAATTTAATTATTGCCAGAAAATAAAAATAAAAGTATATATAAATAAAAATAAAAATAAGAATACTGGTATAATAATAACAATAATAAATAATGTTACTGAATTAAATGTTTATAATTATGTTGGGAATTTAATGAACTAAATCAGGATGAGTTAAAACTAAATGAATGTGTTAATAAATTGGATTATTATGATGATAATAATAATAAAATCCTTGGGATTGGATGATTATATATTAACTTTTTTTTGTTGTTGACCAAATTAATGATCATAATTGTAATTGTTTATGTGGAATTTGTTAATAAAAAATTATTGGAACAGCTAAATGAAATAAGAATTTAACAAAATGTTACTTGATGATTGTTCTGTGGAAAGTAATATTCTAGATAAATAATATTAATATTTGACGTTCATGTTACACAAATATTGATATTAAATCATCAAGTAATGACAGGTGAATAAACAGGAATAATATGGTCATTTCTTTATGGCAGACAATCAAATCTTGTTGAAACATATGAAAAAGATATGAATATTTTTTTAAGATAGGAATTTCTAATGAGATGACATTTATCCAGTTGTGATAAAATAAGTAGACTTCTGATAAACTATATATATCAGCACTTGTCAAACTTGAGCCATAATTTGAACGATTAACTTGGAAACAGTGATGTTGGAAAACTAAAAAGTGTTTCGTCTTAAAAAAATGAACAGTGTTTAAATGTACAGTTGAATACAGGGGTCAGACGTACTGAAATTTTACTCTAGACCACTTGCTATATAAATAGTGTAAAGAATTAAATTTGATGCCAGAATGGACTGATAATTTTATGGTTATCAAAAAACGAAATGTTGAAACTTCGAGTGCGTCAATTTTCTTGTTAAATTATATTTCGAAAGTTAAACAGAGTTCCCAAGTGTTGGTATTTTATGTTTCGTTTTTTGTGTTTATTGATTTTCGTAATTTAAATTCCAATTTTTTTAAAATAAAATAAGATGTTTTTTTAATGAGATTGTGCTATTTTCATTTCTCCTTCTCTCATCCTTGCTTGCATATTGTTGAGATCAGTAAAGCCAGCTTTTAGGTAGATTTCATTAGAAAGCTAACTATTGCAATAAGTACCATCATCATCGCGTTTCAAATCCCCTAGACACCAAAACCACCGTCAGTTCAAAAGTTTATATTTAATGTATACTGTATATGTATATCAGTTTCTTGTGGACACGATAACTGCCGTAATTTTGCACCAATCACTTTGAGTTTTTTACATAATAGGCCTATGTATCCCTTTAAATCTCGGTCGAGTTCGTTAATGGGAAAAATCGGTCGAAGGGGGTGACAATGGGGGGCATTTTTCGACAAAGCGAAATATAGCTATAACTCTCTTAATACGTGAAATATCGAACCCATTCCAAGTTCATACCGAATAAGTGCCAAATGTTATGTTTAAAAAGGTTTTTGATAGCACCAACCTTTGACCAAAGGGGTGGAAAAAAGTGGGTTTTTCGGGAAACATTAATTGTATCTCCCTTAATAGGCACAATATCAAAACCGTACAAAATGGACAATATTCCCCTAATAATTACCTAAAACTTTTGTCTGAAATAATTTTTGATATGACCCACCATTACGCCAAGGGATGAGAAAAATTATTTCGGAATTATAAGAAAATGCCATGAGCCATCAGAGGTTACCATGACAACGCTTCTAAATTGCTGAGGGATGAGCTATCAGAGGTTGCCATGACAACGCCATTGCACGAGATCACATTCGGTTTTCCATCTGACTCTGTGGGAAGCGGCTTCGGTGACGTAACTGGTAGCATGCTGAACTATGCCCAAGGTCATGGGTTCAAAGCCGGCCAAAGTCGTCGGATTTTCTGGGAGCGCTTGAACTACCTCACTATGCTTTCCTTCAGAGGGGAAATCCCAACGTTCGTTGCAAGTTGCTGGTTTCGGGGCATCTACTTGCCAAGTTCACAGCTAGGTGTAGTTGACGGTAGTATTTGGTACCAAAATTAGGAACTACTACTTGAAATTGACCGTCTGCAGTCTTTACCTGAATTACAGACTAATACAGTTATCAAAATTAAAACCGTTTATTTGACAGATTCTGTTGTTTTTGTTTGAGTCTTCAGTCTTTTGACTGGTTTGATGCAGATCTCCATTCCTCCCTGTCCTGAGCTAATCGTTTCATCTCTACATAGCTACCACACCCTACATCCGAGGCAATCTGTTTAACATATTCTAACCTTGGCCTACCCCTACAGTTCTTGTCCTCGACCCTTCCTTCCATACCTAAGCTTGCTATTCCTGGGTGTCTCAGTATGTGTCCTACCAACATATCTATTCTCTTCATTAGCAGTCGCCAGAAACATCTCTCCTCTCCCACTCGTCTTAATACCTCTTCGTTTGTAACTCTATCTACCCATCTGATCTTCATCAATCTCCTATAACACCACATTTCAAACGCTTCAATTCTCCTCTTTTCTGCTACACCAATAGTCCAAGTTTCACTTCCATAGAGTGCCACGCTCCAGACAAAGGCTTTCAAAAATGACTCCCTAATACCTACATCTATATTCGAAGTCAACAGACTCCTTTTTTGTAGAAATGCTTTCCTTGCCTGAGCCAACCTACATTTTATGTCCTCTTTGCTTCGTCCATCACTGGTTATTCTGCTTCCTAAGTAACAGAAGTCTCCTACTTCCTTCAACTTTTCACCTGCCAATTTGATGTCCATACAGGTTTCTGATTTATTTCGGCTGCATTCCAATGTTTTTGTTTTACATTTATTAATTTTCATCATGAATTCTTTCCTCAAGACAGAGTCCATACCATTCAAAAACTCATTCAAATCCTCAGGCGTGTCGGCCAAGATGACGATGTCATCAGCAAATCTCAGAGTTGAAACTATTTCTCCTTGAATCTTCACTCCCACTTTACATTTTTCTCGAATTTCCTTCATTGCTTGTTCAATGTAAAGATTGAAAAGTATGGGTGATAAGTTGCAGCTTTGCCTTACACCTTTCTGAATAGCAGCTTCTCTCTCATTGTCCTTCAGCTCGAATGACTGCTGTCTGGATTCTGTATAGATTGTAGATCACCCTACTATCCCTGTACTTTATTCCAATCGATTCCAAATGTCAAACAATTTAGTCCAATCAACGTTATCAAAAGCCTATTCTAAGTCTACAAATGCCATGAACGTTCTCTTATCTTTCCTTATTCTACCTTCCAAAATCAGCCTAAGACTTAGTGCAGCTTCCCTTGTTCCTACATTTCTCCTGAAACCAAATTGGTCTTCACCAAACTCCGTTTCTATCTGGCTTTCCAACCTCTTGTAAATTATTCTCGACAGGATCTTTGAAGCATGAGTAATCAAGCTGATTTTACGGTAATCTTCACATATGTCAGCTCCCACTTTCTTCGGTATAGGGATGATAACATTCTTCTTGAAATCAGAGGGTACCTCACCTGTCTCATAAATCCTACACACCAAGAGAAATAACCTGATCAGACCTTCATCTCCTATGCAGCGTACAAAACAATCGGTATATCATCTATGCCTGGTGCTTTGTTCCTGCTTAAGTCTTCAATGCTCTGTCAAATTCCGATCTCAATATTAAATCCCCTTTTGCATCCTCATCAATTTCCTCTTCCCTTTCCATTACATGATTCTCTAACTCCTTTCCCTTATACAAACACTCTATGTAAGCTTTCCATCTCTCAACCTTTACTTCCCTATCTGTTAGAGGCTTTCCATCTGTGTCCTTAATATTACAGCACTTAGTCTTCTTTTCCCCAAAAGTATTCTTAATCCTTCGATAAGCTGTGTCTACTTTTCCTAATTTCAAACAATTTTCTATATCTGCACATTTCTCTTTCAACCATTCTTCTTTCGCTTCCTTGCATTTCTTGTTAACCTCATTTCTCAGACGTCTGTATTCTGCTTTCCCCTTTTCATCTCTTACATTTTTGTGTTTCCGCCTTTCATCCATCAATACTAGTATATCCTGAGTGATCCACGGCGTTCTACATATTCTCTCTTCCCTATCAATGTTTTCTTCTGCAGATTTTGTTATTTCATTCTTCAAAAGTGTCCATTCGTCTGCAATTGAAGTTTGTTTAGGGTTTTTCATTAGTCCTTCCTTTATACTCTTCTTGAATCTTTCGTTTACATCCTTCTCTTTCAGTCTGTCTGTTGCCCATCTTTTTGGCTTTTGACCTTTCTTCAGTTTCTTCAACTTTAATCTGCATTTTATAACAACCAGATTGTGGTCAGAGTTTGTGTCAGCACCGGGATATGTTTTACAATCCAAAATCTGGTTTCGAAACCTCTGCATGACCATAATGAAGTCGATTTGGTAATGCCCTGTATCTCCTGGTCTCATCCATGTGTATATTCTTCTACTGTGGTTATTGAATAAGGTGTTAGCTATGACTAACTCATGCTCGGTGCAGAATTCCATCAGCCTGCTTCCTCGATCATTCCTTTCACCTAATCCGAAATCTCCTATTCTCTTCCCTTCTCTTCATTTTGCTACCAGAGCATTCCAATCTCCCATTACTCTAACATTTTCATCACCCTTGATATACCTCAGAAATTCATCTATTTCTTCGTAGACCTTTTCAACATCTTCATCATCAGCTTGACTGGTAGGCATATAGACTTGTACCACTGTGGTGCACGTAGGTTTTGTATTGATTTTTGCTACAATAATCCGTTCACTATATTGCTCATAATATTCCACCCGTTGTCCAATTTTCCTACTCAATATAAGACCAAACCCTGCTTGGCCATTGTTTGATTTAATGCTAATGACCCTATAGTCTCCTGACCAAAAATCCTGTTCTTCCTGCCAGCGCATTTCACTAATCCCAACCAAATCCAACCTCAACCTATCCACTTCCCTTTTGAAGTTTTCCAACCTTCCACTGTCTAGCAGACTTCTAACATTCCACGCTCCGATCCGTAGAATGTCATATTTCCTCTTTGTCACTTCTGTTATGTTAACCCCCTCTCGAGTAGTCCCCACCCGGAGATCCGAACGGGGGACTAGTTTACCTCCGGATTGGGATTTTTCAAGGGGGGACGCCATCATCACATATAATTATGCATAGAGAGGTGCATATCCTCGGGTAGAGCAATATGGCAGTAGTTTCCCGTTGCTTTCAGCCGTGCAGCAGAACGCAGTGTAGCCATTAGTAGACAGATTCTACACACACACAAAGTACACGGGGTTACATGACCGCGTTGTCGCAGCCCCTAAACTGAGGAACCAACCAACATCTCTGCTGGAGATAAAATTTGGCGTAAATGAGTACCAGACTGTTAGATAGTTACACATCAGTTCCAAACCTTGCATATGGACAGTGTGACCACAAGTATAAAAATAGACCCCAAATGACAAGAAGGTTACCGTTCCCATAAGACAATAAAACGTCAAAAATCTGCATAGAAAGGCGGAAAAAAATTATGCTCCAATTATAAAATATTTTCTCGCAGTAAATGAGGTCTGATCCTTCTACGAAAACCTGGATATTTTGACTAGCCTATTATTATAGCCTATCCCCTAGCTTGCCCGGTGAAATCTACCTCCGCCTTCCGGCGTGCCGAGAGGAATTTCTTTATTTCGTTTTCGCCCAGATAGACCCTGAGATATTAGATCCCGTGCTGAACTGATTTCAGGAATTTGCAAATGTGGTCATTGGACTTCGGTCTAAACGGGCACAGTACTTAACAGGTTTTTGATAGTTACACAGGTAAACTTATAGTTAAACCCTTTATCACCATACTGGGGCCGATAACCTACATGTTGGGGCCCTGAAAACAAGAATTATCATCATCATTTATCACCATACAACTTTTCAGGCTGATATCGGTAATCGTTGCGGGGATATAGAATGTCAGTGAAATATTTTGCCCGGCCGCCATGTTGGATTGGTAAAACGTATCAAAATTTGAAAGGTAGGCCTACGGTCGGGGTCAGACGAGTAGTAGTAGGTCCTTATCGCGTTTCATTGAAATCGCTTTTGACGTTTAGATTTTATTAGGGACACACATGACTCACAAACACATACGCACACACGGACAAAAGGTGATCTCATAACTCTATTTTTAGCCTATTTTCATTCATGACAAAGAAAAGCGTTTGAGTTCACCATTTGTCCGTGTGTGTGCGCGTATGTGTGTGTTTCTCACCCTAATAAAATCCAAACGGCAGAGTGGATTTCAATGAAACACTGTAAGAACATATTGCTACCTCATCCGACCTCAACCGTGCATTTCTAATTTTAATACGTTTCACAAATCAAACATGGTGGCCACGCAAAATAGTAGGATAAATAAGCCGGTTCTGGGGCAGGGGCTAATGGGCAAGATGGCCGCCGCGCGCAATCACTCTATGTTATTCTTATGGAGGGGTCAGTCAGAGCTGGGGCAGGGGGCTAATGGGCAAGATGGCCGCCATGTCCTGAGACCGTGCATGATGTCACAGGGGAAGTTCGGCCGTGTAGTTACTAAATGGAATATTTATTATTATTAATTTTATTTGGTAATTATTGATTGATAGCTTGCCACGGTGGGTGAGTGGTTATCGTGTCGGACTACCAACCCCCCCCCCCCAAGCTTGTAGGTTCGCTCTTGGTCGTGGTAAGTGATTTTTGAAAATTGGCAAAAATTAAGACACGCATGTCATACGATGTAGGCATGTAAATGAACCCAGGGAGAGGTCGGCTATGTAGTTGCCAAATGGAATATTTATTATTATTATTATTAGGTAATTATTAATTGATCATGTATAATGAAGACCAGCCTTATATTGTCCACCTCTTGGTGTAGTGGCTAGCATTCTTGGAGGTCATTCCTGAGGTTCGAATCCCGGCTCTGCCAAGAAATTTAATTTCTGGTCTCAGGAGTGGAACGGGGTACATTCAGCCTTGTGAGGCAAAACTGACAGGACCTGGCTTTTAATTCATACCTCAACCATTCTGCCTAACCCAACTTCACCTAACCTAACCTAACCTAACATAACCCAATCTAACCTAACCTAACTTCAAAGTCAGAGCAAATATAAGAGCAAATGTAATAGCACACATAATAAACTAAGTTATAACCTAACCTAACTTCACCTAATCCAGCCTCACCTAACCTAACCTAACCTAACCTAACATAACCTAACTTTAAAGTAAGAGCAAAAATGTAAGAGCAAATAAAAGAGCACAAATAATAAACTTAGTAATAATCTAACCACACCTAACCTAACCTAACCTAACCTACCATAACCTAACTTCAAAGTGAGAGCAAAAATGTAAGAGCAAATGAGAGAGCACAAATAATAAACTTAGTTATAACCTAACCTAACCCACAGAAACCTAATTTAAAGACTTTAGATTTTATATTTTAACATTTTAGATTTTTGATTTTTTTTCATTTTACATTTTTTAGATTTTACATTTTACATTTTAGATTTTTTGTATTTTAGATGTTAGTTTTTTTTTTAGATTTTACATTTTAAATTTAAGATTTTTTGATTTTAGATTTTATTTTTTACATTTTCCGAAAAGAGTAAACTACAAGGCTACATACCTAACCTCACCAAACCTAACTTTACCAAACCTAACTTAAACTAATCCAAAGGCTAATGCACATCCACTAAGTATATAAGGGCACAAGCAACTATCCTTATGCTAGTCATATAGGCTACTGTACAACATGATCACTACCCCCCCCCCCCACTGGGTATTTCTTTTTTCATTTTTGTTGTTTACACATTTATCAATTTTCCAATTTTCAATTTTCAGTTTTTTTAAATGTTAGTTTTTAAGTTTTTCAATTTCATAATATGGAAACATGGATTTTGCATTTTGTTGTTTACACATTTATCAATTTCACAATTTCCCAATTACAGTTTTTAAAATGCCAGTTTAAAGTTTTTCAATTTCATGATATAGAAACATGGATTTCCCATTTTTTGTTTACACATTTGTCAATTTACCAAATTCCCATTTACAGTTTTTTAAAATTTCAGTTTAATGTTTTTTCTATTTTGTCAATATGGAAACATGGATTTTCCAATTTGTGTTTTACATGTTCATTTTGCATTAGGAGTGGAGAGAGGTGGGTAGTAATTAAAAATGTACAAGCAGTGTGCATACAATATTTTTATTTTAAATACATGTACACTATTTACACATTATACATTTTTACATATATTCTTTTTTTGTTATAAATTGTACAGTTTTTTTATTGTTTTCTATTTTTTATTTTCTTATTATGAATACCATTTTTTGTGTGTGTTCTATTTTTGTAGTGCTATTGTTTTAATTTTTTAAATTTGATTGTTTTATGTATTTGCTAGGCTCATGCAGAGGATTTTGATATTCATAACTTAACTCTTTAAGCATGGTCAATGATTGAGTAATGACCATAGGCATGTGTACCTATACCATCAGCATCAATCACTCTTTTATCATCACCAGGACACAAAGCAATTTTGTTTAGTCTTATAGATGATATGTCATGTTGTTTAGAAGCGATAATGTTCATTGGTATTCTTTTTACATTGTTTTTCATGACACAATCCTTATAATCTTGAAAGCTTATACTATTTTTGACAACACTTCTGTTAATACCTTTAATCTTTTTGATTTCTTTACCATTTATGTCTAAAGCATACATTTTAGCTCTAAGTCCAACAAATGCTTTTATAATTTGTCCACAAGCCTCGTCTTTAAATTTCCCCAACGTTTTCTTGTTTGATGTAGAGTAACATATGTGATTAGTAGGATAATCTGATGTGTCCAGGTGTTGTAGGAAATCCAACTTGTCTTGATATACATCTGGGGTGTTAACCAAATATATGAACGAGTCAGTATCCATATACATGAGTTTAAGATTGTCCATGCCATAATAAGGTAGCAGGACATCATAGTGGTGGGAATACATGAGAGTTTTTGAAATATCCAGTATACACATTCCAATATATATAGGCTTATTGAATACAATGTTACGTTTAGCCATGTGGAAAGCAGCTAGGTTAGGGCCATAAATTGTTCTGTCGATAAATGTCGGCTTTGCTATTAGCTTTTCTGCCTTTTTGCTGTCAGTCACAAGACGTATGTCTATTCTTTTACGGATATTTTCCATTGTTTTCCCAAAAATGGCATTGTTGAATAATTTGTACAGATTTTTCTCAAAATCATTTTTGGCTTGGTTTCGAAGGTTGTTATTAAAATCAACGTATGCCTTTAACCAAGGTCTTTGTTTAAACTTTAACACACGATGAATTTTTATCAATTTTATTCCATGATCTAAAGCCTGTTTTAATGCCATGTAGTGAACAACATATCGCCTTCGATTTCCAAGATGAGGAATTAGTTTTTTCAGAGACGAATCCTTAGGTTGTGTACACTCTGGTAGGAAAGGTAAATCGTTGTGTAGATCATGAAGGTCAGATGGGTAATCAACATCAACGTCTAGAATGTATCCCACAGGATCGTCTTTCTTTAGTTTTTCTAGATCAACAGTATCTGGAGAAACCCACTGAAATCCACCATAAGGAAGGGAGTGGCACATAGACCACCCGTATTGGTTGTTGGCATCATCATAGGTAATAAACTGCGATGGTTTCTCAGAATCATAGGTTTCCATGTATTTATTGTTAGCTTCAGCATACCGATGAGACACTTGGCATATGCCTCCACGTATTCCAGACTCGATTAGAAGAATCTGATCGTAATCCTGTAGCAATTCCAGTTCAATTCCTGTGTAAAGGAGCATTGCCTCAAAACTTAAACCAGGCGAAGTAAAAAAGTGTGCAGCATCCACTCGGTGTGTTTCTAGTGTTTTGTTTCTAAACGTTTCAAAGCTGTCTGCTAGAAGGAGTACATCTGAAGTTAGGTAGAGGTCACAATATTCCCCTAGAGTTTTAATGTTGAACTGATTCCACACATTTTTGGCATGTTCATAGTCTTCTTGACTAACATCTTCTTGACTTAATTTGTTAAAGAATGCCTCTTTTGGAGGTAAACACGTTTCACTTAACTTTTCCCAAGAGTCAATGTAGTCATAACAAAATACTCCTTTACGAGTCATGAGCATTGCATTTTCTTTTCCAAAGTACTTGTCTGTTTCAGGGTATGATGTTAAGTTGGAAACTAAGTTTTCCAAACTACTCGGCATTAACCGAAACGTGTCCACAAATCTAAGCTTAACATTTCCTACATATTTGGTGAAGGAAATGTATTTTTCCTTGGAGTTAGCGATAACATCCACTCTCTCAGTAGTACATCCCAATTGCTTTACAATGAAATTTGCGTCGTAGCCACTCATATTATGTAAAAACACAGGAACGGGGTTACGTGTTTTACACCTCAAATTACAGTTATTGTGAGCACTTCCACGGTATTCCCCTGTAATATGGCAGTGGTCTCGAACTTTCCAGTCCTCTTTGGTGAATGGTTTTCGACACAAATAACAGGTTTCAGAACATTGGAACTCTGCTTCTTGATCCTGAGTTAAGGCCTTTGGAACATTTAAGCTGTAAAGGCGATCAATTTCATTAGCTATTGAGATCAAACAGTCCATAAACTTTTCTGCAGCGTCAGGTCCACGATAAATAACAGGTTGGCTTGGAAGATTTGTCTTTATGTGTTCCACAGCGGGTGATGGTTTAACGTATATACCAAAGCTCATAGGAACATGACTCTGGTATGGCACTGTATAACTTGCTTCAGGACTGGGCAAACATGTTTGATAGGGTAAGAGTATACTTTCGAAATCTGCATAGATAACGTAAGGTATTCTCAGCATTTTTTCAACATTTAAAAATTTGACAATGGGGTTTTTAATAGGCATTTCAACCCTAGCAATGTCATGCTGGACACACAAAGCTCTATGTTCTTTTAATTTTTCCATTCCTTGTTGTCCATATTGATTATCAAAGTGAGTAAAACACCGTTTACACGTATATATCTTATGTTCACGGCGGGTAATCTGATGTGGTACTAGTTTATCAAAATCTTTGATAAAGACATAGTGGTTCTGTCCGGATAATGAACTTAGCAGAAGGAGGTCGCGATTGTCTTGCAGCTCTTGATCCACAACCTTTAGAGGGAACAGTTTATTGTCTTCTTCCAATCCAAATACATTAATGGATATATCGTTAGCTTTTTCAAATTTGGGAATGTCTGATAGCGATGTAGGAAATGATATTGTTGAAAAATCATACTTGTTTTCCAGATCCTTGTATTTACTAATGCGTTTAGCATCAGTTTTAACCAGTTTTGCTAAAATGGCATACATAAAACACTTCTCATCCTTAAAGTTTTGAGGATTAATGCAGGCTTTTCTTGCTTGTATAACTGCTGGTAATGGAATATATGTGCTTCCACGCAAGGGATTATACTTATTTATTTTTAATCGTACTCCTTCCACTGCTAACAAAGCCCAATTACTGCCTTTTAGCTCAGATTCCTCCATTTCCGTAGTTAACTTTGTAAATTGTGTTTCCAAGAAACTACTTAAGTCCGTTTCCAAAAATAGGGCCTGATTTCGTGTTTTAAAAGCACGATTTGTAATTTCATTGGTAGATGTATGAATGAATCTACATTCAGCCACAAGATTAACTTTTATCGACTTGTGCATTGCTAGTTCTTTCTGCATAGCTTGCATTATTTGCTGTTTGGACTCTTTAAGGTATGAATTTAAATCCTTGCACGTATCGCAACGAATGAAATAGGATTTAAGTCGACCTTCAAAAGATGTCTCATATTCAATAAGTCCATTTTTGTCAGGGACCAATGACAGTAGGTAATGTTTTGTAGGCTCTGCCTTTTGTCTTTTAGCTGCCGACACAACATTACAACATTCTTCATGACGACGTCCATTGTAGGCATTGTTGAATGTACTACCACAGGTCTTGCACTCATGAAATTCACCACACGATACTTCATGTCGCTTTCTATGATAGTCTCGAAGAAAAGTCTTTCCACACTCTTTACACATATAGCTAGGAATGGCTTCTTCCATTAAGAATGTTGATTTCTGCAAACAGCTGCTTACTGCGTATCACAGGGCTAGAGGTTGGTCGGTGAGACGGTCTTTCACGATGTGAACACCGTGAGAGGTAGTAGTCAACTGGTGATATTCTTGTGAAGGGTCCTCTAATATACCCCTAGTCTAGACCAACAGCTCTTTACAGCGTATGACAAGGCTGTATACTGGATAGTGAGACGGTCTTTCACGATGTGAACACTGTAACAAGTAGTAGTCAACTGATTATATACTTGCTAAGGGTTCTCTAATATACAATAGTCAAGACCAACAGCTACTTACAGAGTAGTACAAGGCTGTACAATAGTTGTTTTAACAGTCTTTCACGATGTGGTCACTGTGAATGGTGGTAGTCAACTGATGATATTCTTGATAAGGGTCCTCTAATGTACCCCTGGTTAAGGGTAACAGCTGTTCACTGCTTATGACAAGGCTAAAGACTGGTTGCTTCAACGGTCTTTCACAATGTAAACACTGTGACAGGTAGTAGTCAACTGAAAATATTCTTATGGCCTACTCAAGGTTATCAGGTACTTACTGCATATCAAAAGGCTGTACACTCATGTGTGTTAGGCACTCTTTCTTGCTAAGGACCCCAATATTCCCTACACAAGGCTATACATGTTAGTTCTAAACACTTAGTGGTTAATTGTATATTCATTTTTTGTACAAAGCTTACACAAGCACGTTTTTTATGAGGTAAAACTTTGTTAAATAGCTGCATGCGACACGCAAAGTATGTTGCCGCTATCTAGCGGTGACTATGAGAACTACTTGACCGACCAGCATGCTACCTAGCGCTCCATTTCAATACTCGCTCACTGAACGAACACCATACTATCTAGCGGTCGATATCAATACTCACTCAACTACCAGCCTGCTACCTATCGGTCAATATAACAACTCACTCAACTACCAACATGCTACATGGCTTTTTTGGTCAGTTTCTTTTGTTGGCTTTTTTTTGGTCAGTTTCTGTTGGCTTATGTTGGCTTTTATTGGCTTTTGTTGGCTTTTGTTGGCTTTTGTTGGCTTTTTGTTGGCTTTTTGTTGGCTTTTGTTGGCTTTTGTATTAGCTCTTTTATATTTGCTCTTGCTTGTGGGGGCTTATTTGGTCTTGGAAAGTATGTCAGTCCTTTTTTTTATGGCTGTAAAATGCTTACAGCCATGTTTGTAAGCAGCAACAACAACAACAACACACAAAATTCAAAAAAAATAATCGAAAGTACTCTAAGTTTTATCAATGACTCTCAACTCTTACACTTACCTCTATCCCATGCCTAGTCAAAAATAGTGTATTTTTCAAATTTTTCAAAAAATATTTGGAAAGTAGGCTATATCATTAAACTAAAAATCCTGAAAAGACATATGTTAACTCCAACACCTACCTCTATACCATTCTTAGTCCAAAAATAGTGTATTTTTCAAATTTTCCAAAAACATATTTCCAAAAAGAGTTATATTTCCGAAATTAAAAAGTTAACAAAAATGTTTGTTTGACATAAATGAATGGCCTTTGCCTCCTCTACCACTGTACCAAGTCCCAGGTCTCCAGGACAAAAAAATTAAAATTTTTAAAAAGGGTTTTATTTCCAAAATTAGGAATTTTACAAACACATTTGTCTGACGTAAATCAATGGCCTTTACCCCCTCTACCCCCCACACTAAGTCACATGTCTCTAGGACAACAAAAATAAAATTTTGAAAATGGGCTTATATTTCCAAAATTAGGAATTTTACAAAAACGTTTGTCTGACGTAAATCAGTGGTCATTACCCCCTCTATCCCCATACCAAGTCTCAGGTCTCTAGGTCAACAAAAATAAAATTTTGAAAAATGGGCTATATTTCCAAAATTAGGAATTCTACAAAAAAGTTTGTCTAACGTAAATCAATTGTCTTTACCCCCTCTATTCCCATACCAAGTCTCAGGTGTCTAGGTCAACAAAAATAAAATTTTGAAAAAATGGTCACTATTTTGGAAACTAGGAATTCTACGAAAAAGTTTGTTTAACATAAATGAAAGGTCTCTATCCCCTCTACCTGTAAACCAAGTCCCAGGTCTGTAGATCAAAAATGAAAAAAGTTCAACTGGGAAAGTAGGCGATTTTTCATAAAACTAAACATTCTAAAAAGTGTTCTATGGGCTTAAAAGAATGGCCTCAATGTCTTTTATTTTTTATAATAAAACTTTTTTATTTTTTACATTTTTTTGAAAAAAGTTCAATTTTGAAATTTTTATATTTTGGAAACTAAAGAGTTAACAAAAACTTTTGTTGGACATAAATGACTGGCCCTGACCCCATCTACCTCCAAAATAAATTTCAAGTGGCTGGGACAAAAACTGTGCAGTAGGGGGATGGTAGGGGTTCTGGCCCCGCCCCGAAATGTGACGTCAGAGGGAGAGGTGGTGGGAGGGGGCAGAACCCCTACCATCCCCCTACTGCACAGTTTTTGTCCCAGCGACTTGAAATTTATTTTGGAGGTAGATGGGGTCAGGGCCAGTCATTTATGTCCAACAAAATTTTTTGTTAACTCTTTAGTTTCCAAAATATAAAAATTTCAAAATTGAACTTTTTTCAAAAAAATGTAAAAAATAAAAAAGTTTTATTATAAAAAATAAAAGACATTGAGGTCATTCTTTTAAGCCCATAGAACACTTTTTAGAATGTTTAGTTTTATGAAAAATCGCCTACTTTCCCAGTTGAATTTTTTTCATTTTTGTTCTGCAGACCTGGGACTTGGTTTACAGGTAGAGGGGATAGAGACCTTTCATTTATGTTAAACAAACTTTTTCGTAGAATTCCTAGTTTCCAAAATAGTGACCATTTTTTCAAAATTTTATTTTTGTTGACCTAGAGACCTGAGACTTGGTATGGGAATAGAGGGGGTAAAGACAATTGATTTACGTTAGACAAACTTTTTTGTAGAATTCCTAATTTTGGAAATATAGCCCATTTTTCAAAATTTTATTTTTGTTGACCTAGAGACCTGAGACTTGGTATGGGGATAGAGGGGGTAATGACCACTGATTTACGTCAGACAAACGTTTTTGTAAAATTCCTAATTTTGGAAATATAAGCCCATTTTCAAAATTTTATTTTTGTTGTCCTAGAGACATGTGACTTAGTGTGGGGGGTAGAGGGGGTAAAGGCCATTGATTTACGTCAGACAAATGTGTTTGTAAAATTCCTAATTTTGGAAATAAAACCCTTTTTAAAAATTTTAATTTTTTTGTCCTGGAGACCTGGGACTTGGTACAGTGGTAGAGGAGGCAAAGGCCATTCATTTATGTCAAACAAACATTTTTGTTAACTTTTTAATTTCGGAAATATAACCCTTTTTGGAAATATGTTTTTGGAAAATTTGAAAAATACACTATTTTTGGACTAAGAATGGTATAGAGGTAGGTGTTGGAGTTAACATATGTCTTTTCAGGATTTTTAGTTTAATGATATAGCCTACTTTCCAAATATTTTTTGAAAAATTTGAAAAATACACTATTTTTGACTAGGCATGGGATAGAGGTAAGTGTAAGAGTTGAGAGTCATTGATAAAACTTAGAGTACTTTCGATTTTTTTTTTGAATTTTGTGTGTTGTTGTTGTTGTTGCTGCTTACAAACATGGCTGTAAGCATTTTACAGCCATAAAAAAAAGGACTGACATACTTTCCAAGACCAAATAAGCCCCCACAAGCAAGAGCAAATATAAAAGAGCTAATACAAAAGCCAACAAAAGCCAACAAAAAGCCAACAAAAAGCCAACAAAAGCCAACAAAAGCCAATAAAAGCCAACATAAGCCAACAGAAACTGACCAAAAAAAAAAGCCAACAAAAAAAACTGACCAAAAAAGCCATGTAGCATGTTGGTAGTTGAGTGAGTTGTTATATTGACCGATAGGTAGCAGGCTGGTAGTTGAGTGAGTATTAATATCGACCGCTAGATAGAATGCTGTTCGTTCAGTGAGCGAGTATTGAAATGGAGCGCTAGGTAGCATGCTGGTCGGTCAAGTAGTTCTCATAGTCACCGCTAGATAGCGGCAACATACTTTGCGTGTCGCATGCAGCTATTTAACAAAGTTTTACCTCATAAAAAACGTGCTTGTGTAAGCTTTGTACAAAAAATGAATATACAATTAACCACTAAGTGTTTAGAACTAACATGTATAGCCTTGTGTAGGGAATATTGGGGTCCTTAGCAAGAAAGAGTGCCTAACACACATGAGTGTACAGCCTTTTGATATGCAGTAAGTACCTGATAACCTTGAGTAGGCCATAAGAATATTTTCAGTTGACTACTGCCTGTCACAGTGTTTACATTGTGAAAGACCGTTGAAGCAACCAGTCTTTAGCCTTGTCATAAGCAGTGAACAGCTGTTACCCTTAACCAGGGGTACATTAGAGGACCCTTATCAAGAATATCATCAGTTGACTACCACCATTCACAGTGACCACATCGTGAAAGACTGTTAAAACAACTATTGTACAGCCTTGTACTACTCTGTAAGTAGCTGTTGGTCTTGACTATTGTATATTAGAGAACCCTTAGCAAGTATATAATCAGTTGACTACTACTTGTTACAGTGTTCACATCGTGAAAGACCGTCTCACTATCCAGTATACAGCCTTGTCATACGCTGTAAAGAGCTGTTGGTCTAGACTAGGGGTATATTAGAGGACCCTTCACAAGAATATCACCAGTTGACTACTACCTCTCACGGTGTTCACATCGTGAAAGACCGTCTCACCGACCAACCTCTAGCCCTGTGATACGCAGTAAGCAGCTGTTTGCAGAAATCAACATTCTTAATGGAAGAAGCCATTCCTAGCTATATGTGTAAAGAGTGTGGAAAGACTTTTCTTCGAGACTATCATAGAAAGCGACATGAAGTATCGTGTGGTGAATTTCATGAGTGCAAGACCTGTGGTAGTACATTCAACAATGCCTACAATGGACGTCGTCATGAAGAATGTTGTAATGTTGTGTCGGCAACTAAAAGACAAAAGGCAGAGCCTACAAAACATTACCTACTGTCATTGGTCCCTGACAAAAATGGACTTATTGAATATGAGACATCTTTTGAAGGTCGACTTAAATCCTATTTCATTCGTTGCGATACGTGCAAGGATTTAAATTCATACCTTAAAGAGTCCAAACAGCAAATAATGCAAGCTATGCAGAAAGAACTAGCAATGCACAAGTCGATAAAAGTTAATCTTGTGGCTGAATGTAGATTCATTCATACATCTACCAATGAAATTACAAATCGTGCTTTTAAAACACGAAATCAGGCCCTATTTTTGGAAACGGACTTAAGTAGTTTCTTGGAAACACAATTTACAAAGTTAACTACGGAAATGGAGGAATCTGAGCTAAAAGGCAGTAATTGGGCTTTGTTAGCAGTGGAAGGAGTACGATTAAAAATAAATAAGTATAATCCCTTGCGTGGAAGCACATATATTCCATTACCAGCAGTTATACAAGCAAGAAAAGCCTGCATTAATCCTCAAAACTTTAAGGATGAGAAGTGTTTTATGTATGCCATTTTAGCAAAACTGGTTAAAACTGATGCTAAACGCATTAGTAAATACAAGGATCTGGAAAACAAGTATGATTTTTCAACAATATCATTTCCTACATCGCTAGCAGACATTCCCAAATTTGAAAAAGCTAACGATATATCCATTAATGTATTTGGATTGGAAGAAGACAATAAACTGTTCCCTCTAAAGGTTGTGGATCAAGAGCTGCAAGACCATCGCGACCTCCTTCTGCTAAGTTCATTATCCGGACAGAACCACTACGTCTTTATCAAAGATTTTGATAAACTAGTAGCACATCAGATTACCCGCCGTGAACATAAGATATATACGTGTAAACGGTGTTTTACTCACTTTGATAATCAATATGGACAACAAGGAATGGAAAAATTAAAAGAACATAGAGCTTTGTGTGTCCAGCATGACATTGCTAGGGTTGAAATGCCTATTAAAAACCCCATTGTCAAATTTTTAAATGTTGAAAAAATGCTGAGAATACCTTACGTTATCTATGCAGATTTCGAAAGTATACTCTTACCCTATCAAACATGTTTGCCCAATCCTGAAGCAAGTTATACAGTGCCATACCAGAGTCATGTTCCTATGAGCTTTGGTATATACGTTAAACCATCACCCGCTGTGGAACACATAAAGACAAATCTTCCAAGCCAACCTGTTATTTATCGTGGACCTGACGCTGCAGAAAAGTTTATGGACTGTTTGATCTCAATAGCTAATGAAGTTGATCGCCTTTACAGCTTAAATGTTCCAAAGGCCTTAACTCAGGATCAAGAAGCAGAGTTCCAATGTTCTGAAACCTGTTATTTGTGTCGAAAACCATTCACCAAAGAGGACTGGAAAGTTCGAGACCACTGCCATATTACAGGGGAATACCGTGGAAGTGCTCACAATAACTGTAATTTGAGGTGTAAAACACGTAACCCCGTTCCTGTGTTTTTACATAATATGAGTGGCTACGACGCAAATTTCATTGTAAAGCAATTGGGATGTACTACTGAGAGAGTGGATGTTATCGCTAACTCCAAGGAAAAATACATTTCCTTCACCAAATATGTAGGAAATGTTAAGCTTAGATTTGTGGACACGTTTCGGTTAATGCCGAGTAGTTTGGAAAACTTAGTTTCCAACTTAACATCATACCCTGAAACAGACAAGTACTTTGGAAAAGAAAATGCAATGCTCATGACTCGTAAAGGAGTATTTTGTTATGACTACATTGACTCTTGGGAAAAGTTAAGTGAAACGTGTTTACCTCCAAAAGAGGCATTCTTTAACAAATTAAGTCAAGAAGATGTTAGTCAAGAAGACTATGAACATGCCAAAAATGTGTGGAATCAGTTCAACATTAAAACTCTAGGGGAATATTGTGACCTCTACCTAACTTCAGATGTACTCCTTCTAGCAGACAGCTTTGAAACGTTTAGAAACAAAACACTAGAAACACACCGAGTGGATGCTGCACACTTTTTTACTTCGCCTGGTTTAAGTTTTGAGGCAATGCTCCTTTACACAGGAATTGAACTGGAATTGCTACAGGATTACGATCAGATTCTTCTAATCGAGTCTGGAATACGTGGAGGCATATGCCAAGTGTCTCATCGGTATGCTGAAGCTAACAATAAATACATGGAAACCTATGATTCTGAGAAACCATCGCAGTTTATTACCTATGATGATGCCAACAACCAATACGGGTGGGCTATGTGCCACTCCCTTCCTTATGGTGGATTTCAGTGGGTTTCTCCAGATACTGTTGATCTAGAAAAACTAAAGAAAGACGATCCTGTGGGATACATTCTAGACGTTGATGTTGATTACCCATCTGACCTTCATGATCTACACAACGATTTACCTTTCCTACCAGAGTGTACACAACCTAAGGATTCGTCTCTGAAAAAACTAATTCCTCATCTTGGAAATCGAAGGCGATATGTTGTTCACTACATGGCATTAAAACAGGCTTTAGATCATGGAATAAAATTGATAAAAATTCATCGTGTGTTAAAGTTTAAACAAAGACCTTGGTTAAAGGCATACGTTGATTTTAATAACAACCTTCGAAACCAAGCCAAAAATGATTTTGAGAAAAATCTGTACAAATTATTCAACAATGCCATTTTTGGGAAAACAATGGAAAATATCCGTAAAAGAATAGACATACGTCTTGTGACTGACAGCAAAAAGACAGAAAAGCTAATAGCAAAGCCGACATTTATCGACAGAACAATTTATGGCCCTAACCTAGCTGCTTTCCACATGGCTAAACGTAACATTGTATTCAATAAGCCTATATATATTGGAATGTGTATACTGGATATTTCAAAAACTCTCATGTATTCCCACCACTATGATGTCCTGCTACCTTATTATGGCATGGACAATCTTAAACTCATGTATATGGATACTGACTCGTTCATATATTTGGTTAACACCCCAGATGTATATCAAGACAAGTTGGATTTCCTACAACACCTGGACACATCAGATTATCCTACTAATCACATATGTTACTCTACATCAAACAAGAAAACGTTGGGGAAATTTAAAGACGAGGCTTGTGGACAAATTATAAAAGCATTTGTTGGACTTAGAGCTAAAATGTATGCTTTAGACATAAATGGTAAAGAAATCAAAAAGATTAAAGGTATTAACAGAAGTGTTGTCAAAAATAGTATAAGCTTTCAAGATTATAAGGATTGTGTCATGAAAAACAATGTAAAAAGAATACCAATGAACATTATCGCTTCTAAACAACATGACATATCATCTATAAGACTAAACAAAATTGCTTTGTGTCCTGGTGATGATAAAAGAGTGATTGATGCTGATGGTATAGGTACACATGCCTATGGTCATTACTCAATCATTGACCATGCTTAAAGAGTTAAGTTATGAATATCAAAATCCTCTGCATGAGCCTAGCAAATACATAAAACAATCAAATTTAAAAAATTAAAACAATAGCACTACAAAAATAGAACACACACAAAAAATGGTATTCATAATAAGAAAATAAAAAATAGAAAACAATAAAAAAACTGTACAATTTATAACAAAAAAAGAATATATGTAAAAATGTATAATGTGTAAATAGTGTACATGTATTTAAAATAAAAATATTGTATGCACACTGCTTGTACATTTTTAATTACTACCCACCTCTCTCCACTCCTAATGCAAAATGAACATGTAAAACACAAATTGGAAAATCCATGTTTCCATATTGACAAAATAGAAAAAACATTAAACTGAAATTTTAAAAAACTGTAAATGGGAATTTGGTAAATTGACAAATGTGTAAACAAAAAATGGGAAATCCATGTTTCTATATCATGAAATTGAAAAACTTTAAACTGGCATTTTAAAAACTGTAATTGGGAAATTGTGAAATTGATAAATGTGTAAACAACAAAATGCAAAATCCATGTTTCCATATTATGAAATTGAAAAACTTAAAAACTAACATTTAAAAAAACTGAAAATTGAAAATTGGAAAATTGATAAATGTGTAAACAACAAAAATGAAAAAAGAAATACCCAGTGGGGGGGGGGGGGGGTAGTGATCATGTTGTACAGTAGCCTATATGACTAGCATAAGGATAGTTGCTTGTGCCCTTATATACTTAGTGGATGTGCATTAGCCTTTGGATTAGTTTAAGTTAGGTTTGGTAAAGTTAGGTTTGGTGAGGTTAGGTATGTAGCCTTGTAGTTTACTCTTTTCGGAAAATGTAAAAAATAAAATCTAAAATCAAAAAATCTTAAATTTAAAATGTAAAATCTAAAAAAAAAAACTAACATCTAAAATACAAAAAATCTAAAATGTAAAATGTAAAATCTAAAAAATGTAAAATGAAAAAAATCAAAAATCTAAAATGTTAAAATATAAAATCTAAAGTCTTTAAATTAGGTTTCTGTGGGTTAGGTTAGGTTATAACTAAGTTTATTATTTGTGCTCTCTCATTTGCTCTTACATTTTTGCTCTCACTTTGAAGTTAGGTTATGTTAGGTTAGGTTAGGTTAGGTTAGGTGTGGTTAGATTATTACTAAGTTTATTATTTGTGCTCTTTTATTTGCTCTTACATTTTTGCTCTTACTTTAAAGTTAGGTTATGTTAGGTTAGGTTAGGTTAGGTTAGGTGAGGCTGGATTAGGTGAAGTTAGGTTAGGTTATAACTTAGTTTATTATGTGTGCTATTACATTTGCTCTTATATTTGCTCTGACTTTGAAGTTAGGTTAGGTTAGATTGGGTTATGTTAGGTTAGGTTAGGTTAGGTGAAGTTGGGTTAGGCAGAATGGTTGAGGTATGAATTAAAAGCCAGGTCCTGTCAGTTTTGCCTCACAAGGCTGAATGTACCCCGTTCCACTCCTGAGACCAGAAATTAAATTTCTTGGCAGAGCCGGGATTCGAACCTCAGGAATGACCTCCAAGAATGCTAGCCACTACACCAAGAGGTGGACAATATAAGGCTGGTCTTCATTATACATGATCAATTAATAATTACCTAATAATAATAATAATAAATATTCCATTTGGCAACTACATAGCCGACCTCTCCCTGGGTTCATTTACATGCCTACATCGTATGACATGCGTGTCTTAATTTTTGCCAATTTTCAAAAATCACTTACCACGACCAAGAGCGAACCTACAAGCTTGGGGGGGGGGTTGGTAGTCCGACACGATAACCACTCACCCACCGTGGCAAGCTATCAATCAATAATTACCAAATAAAATTAATAATAATAAATATTCCATTTAGTAACTACACGGCCGAACTTCCCCTGTGACATCATGCACGGTCTCAGGACATGGCGGCCATCTTGCCCATTAGCCCCCTGCCCCAGCTCTGACTGACCCCTCCATAAGAATAACATAGAGTGATTGCGCGCGGCGGCCATCTTGCCCATTAGCCCCTGCCCCAGAACCGGCTTATTTATCCTACTCAAAATATTGTCCTGGCATTCTATATCTCCACAACAGTAACTGATATCACCATGGAATTTTGTAAGATGATAGAGGGTGCTACTAGAAGTTCGCCTATGTGACTTTCAAAAACCTGTTAAGTACAAAACCAACATGGCAGCCAAGCGAATGTAATACATTTAAACAGAATTTTCTCATGATTTAACCAACCGAGCGCAGTTAAACTTGGTACGGTAAATGTTCATACAAAATGTTATCTACTGGCATTTAATTGAATTCAATTGTTTTCATAACCCCAAGATGGCGGCTGTGCGAAATTTAAAAATTGAGCTTTTATTTCTTGTATCCTAACCCTGCGATCGAAGCAAACGTTTGGATAATAAACCTACGCAATAATCTCCATTTAATGGTATATAAGTCTATGGCCTACATATATAACAGTCAAACATGGCGTGCTTCTGAAATATTTAGACGGTTCTCAATATCTACGAATCTACTACAGCAATGAAACTTAAATTTTATATGTTGATATAGGACATTAACATGAGTTCACCTATGGGACTTTCAATAACCTCATGAGCACAAAACCAGCATGGCGGCGACGCGAAATTTAAATATTTAAATGGATTTTTCTCGTGAATTTTCATATGAGCGCTGTGAAACTTGGCACTGTATATCTTCATACAAGCCTTCATATACTGACGTCTAATTCAATGGAATTTTATGAGAACTTAAAAATGTCGGCAGTGCAATGTTTTTAAATATCGTTTTTATTTCTCGTGTCCTAATCAAGTAATAGAAATGTAGGTTGGTATAATGAACTATCATTAGAATATTCACCTCTTGGCATATATTTCTATAGCCTATATATATGAAACAATCCAACATGGTGGCCATAAAATATATTCCACCGGTTCACAACATCTCCGAAACTATTTAAGCAATCAAACTGAATTTTTGTAAGGTGATAGAGAACTATTAACTAAGTGCATATATGTGACTTTCAAATCCTGAGAAACACAAAAACAACATGGCGGCCAAGTGATTTTTAAATATTTAAAATGATTTTTCTAGCGTTCACCCGAGAGCAGTGATGCTAAGGACAGCGAATCCTTATTCAGATCTTAGTGTAGAGACATCTCATGTTCAATTGTTTTCAAAAATTCAAGATGGCATCAGATTGAAATTTTAAACCCTTATTTTTCCTTTAATTTTCGTACCCTATTCAAGCGATTGAAGAGAGGATTCTTTTGGTAGGTTATTATAATTATCATAATCTAATGCCACTAAATTCTGTAGCCGTGCTTTTGACTTTTCTTAAATTAATCTCCCGTGATGCCATCTTGCGGGAGGAGTCTTATTCACTGAAAGTAATATATTCTAGCACATACTTTCTCAATGCAATGGTGTTGGTGGAGACCTAGGTAGTGTATCAAAAGCTACTTTGTATACATCACATGGTAAATCCTTTTAATAGCCAAGGGTGGGGGTTCAATGAGAAAGACCAGTAGGATATATGACAGTAGGCTATTTAGTTCTTCATGGAACTTATGAGATGAAAATAGGCTATAAATGGACGTGGATAAATAAACAGGATGGTAAATTTAATGAACAGTTCAAGAACCTGCGGTGAACAGACTGAACATCACCGTGTGAATGAGAGCAGTACACTAACAAGGGCGTCTTAAGACGAATTACCCCGACATCGTTATTCCGCAAGATTATCATCTAGCCTTGATACCGGCTTTTTGGATTAAAAATTGTGATATGTACTTAAGGATATTATGTATAAGAAGAGACATGTTATTATTCTCATTCTGAAATGCTCCTTTTAGGTAGTAATGGTGGACTTTTCACTTCAGACTGGCAACAATCGATGAATGGCCAAAGGCTTATTAAAGCTTGTATTTAAACAAAGTGTGGTCACTAGGAGGACTGATTTGGGCTATGAGCAGAGGAACGTGCACATTCGTCTTCCGGAAATCACTCTAGTTATTCTTCAAACTTTGAGACAGTTGCTGTTGTTGTTGCTGTTTCATTTAGGGTCTTGGGCATCGTAATCATTTACAACCCGTGTACTTGGATGTGTAGAATTTGTATGATGACCTGCGTTATTGTGGTGACTGTATTAGTGTGTATAATTGTAATTGAGGCGAGGATTGGGATGGGGGCGGCCGTGGCCTTACGTTAGGAACTATTCCAGCATTTCACAAGAGGAGAAGTGGGGAAACCACGGAAAACTACTTCTAGGTTGGCCGAGATGGTAATCGAATCCACCTCTGCTTAGTTTTGCCTCACGATGCTGAGTATACCCCGTTCAAGCCCTCAGCCCAGAATTAAATTTCCTGGCAGAGCCTGGAATGAAACCCTGACCCCCTGGTCGACAGCCAAGAATGTTGGCCGTTGTCAAACTTCCAGACAAAACTAATCTATGCGTCCTTAGTCAACTCGCCCTCAATCACGTTCAATAAATCGAGTGCCAGTACGCTGTAAACACGCATGTCCGTCATGGTTCTGGACTGCTTGCCCCATTTTGTTGCTAATTAAACTTATTTAATTCGTGCTAATGATTTATAATTGGTACTTTAACATCGATTTAATATTTTAATTTTGTTTACTCTTAAATTCTAATGCCTATTCTAATTGCTACAACATAAATTTTTATTGTAGCTTACAATGACCATCTCCTTTAGTTTAGACTTAGTCCAACTCGTGGTGCAGTGGGTAGCATTCTTAGCTGTCACTTCGGAGGTTCGGGTTCGATTCACGGCTTTGCCAAGAAATGCAATTCTGATCTGAGGGCTGGAACGGGGTACACTCAGCCTCGTGACGCAGAAGAGGTGGGTTCGATACAAACCTCAGCCACCTTAGAAGTGATTTTCTATGGTATCCCACTTCAACTCCAGGGAAATGCTTAGATGGTACCTAAATTTAGGCCACGGCCGCCTCATAGGTAAATCCTAGACCCATTTACAAATACACACACTAGTATAGCCAGCACAATGACACAAGTTATCAGACAGATTCCACATACACAAGTACACGGGGCTACATGACCACGATATTGCAAATTCCCTAAATGAATCAACAACTAATTTAGACTAACGCGATTACAAAGTGATTAATGCAACAGGGTTCTAACTCTCTTCGTTGTACCCTATCTGGAATTGGATTTTCATAATCGCAATGGTGGTAACATCCGGTTGTTGTGGGTTCAACTCCCGCAATGCGTCAAGAATTTTAATCCTCTATATTCCATTTAAGTGCTTTGCACTCTTTGTACAACACACGACCCAACAGCTGAAAGCCTACATTTTTTCCATTGATGCGGTCGTGAACATCGAATTGTATAAATGAAGCCCAGAGTGGGCGACAATTACTGTGTGATCTTCCTTAGGCACCATATGCCCTTGTCCCCGCATCAGCTCATTGTCAGTTAGAGCGACAGTGACGAAAGTCGGAGGTCCCACAAGTGTCAGATACGTCTACGTTCCAAATTGTCGCTTGCTGAGCCCAAGGTTGCAGGTTCGAAACCTGGCGCAGTCAGCTGGCATTTGAGGGTGCGCAAATGCGAGGGAGCCGTGTCAGTAGATTTACTGGCACGTTAAAGATCCCCTTCGGGGCAAAATTCCGGAACCCCGGCGTCTCTAAAAGCCAATAGCGCACCAGGACCGCAATGGGGAGCTGCTGAAAGTCTAGAGATGACAGATTTGTATCCCAACGCCGCGGACAGTGACAGTGACTATTATATGTGTGTTTTTTTCCGGGATGTTTCCACACTCCCTCCTGAAAAATGTCGGGATAGTACCTTTTTACAAGTCCCGGGGCACCTATATCATTCCTGTCTCTATTACCACCTCACACACTACTACAGTAATCACAACACAGGTTTTCAGACAAGTGTAACACACCTCTAAGTACATGGAACTGATGACCAAGATGCCCTAAGATGAATTTTTAATAATTAAAAAGTAACCTATATTTTTCAGTGATAATTTCTACTTTGATTTATTCCGTAACATTAATTAAATAGTGATTTGTTTCTATATGTTACTGGTTGGAATTCGTCTGATACATACTGTATGTACTGCTGTATCTCACCAGATTACAGAGTTGCAGAAGAAGCTATTGGAGCTGGAGCCTCAGATCGAAAGTGCCGCCAGAGACTCCTCAGAGATGATGAAGCTTATTGAGAAAGAGACTGCTGAGGTCGCAAAAGCTTCTGAACTTGTCAAAGCGGACGAAGTAGTTGCCAACAAGCAATTCGCGGCTTCCCAGCAGCTCAAGAAGGAGTGTGAAGCTGAGCTGGCTCAAGCTATTCCTATTCTTGAAGGTATGCACTTGCTAAGTATGTGTATGTATTTCAAATCCACCTCCCTTAATAACTGTTTCAAAAGGTTGCGAAAAGAGAAAGAGAAATCTCACTTTTTGTCTGCTACCTGAATTGTAGATAGCCACTCCGAAAAGAGATTTATAATATCATGTTGACCTCTTATTTGGCACGTTGTACAGTACAAATATCATGATGTCACATGCCATCCCTTTGTTTTTAAATTACAGCTTCTCTAGAGATGTTGTTCCTTATTTCAATGCATTGCAATTTTACTTATACTCAACTAATGTTTTACCTATATATTGAGGCAGATCACATCAATATTCCACCCCTTACAACATTGCCACCGCCAAATATAAACTTTCATAAGCCTAGGGTATTTTATATTTTCATTGCCACTTGCGAGGGTCATTCTGAAATACAAAACCACCGATTAATTGAGCATTATCAAATAATAAATAACCTGATGTACGCATTTCAGTTATATGAAAAAATCCACAGCCTGCTTCCAGTCAACCGACCGGGTCAGGGAATGGAATGAATGAAGCCCCCATCTAGCCTGTCGCACTCCCCTGGGGCAATGATTAAATGAATGACAGATGAAATGAAATGATAGTGGAGAGTGTTTCTGGAATGAAATTGTGACAGGGAAAACCGGAGTACCCGGAGAAAAACCTGTCTGCCTCTGTTTTGTCCAGCACAGATCTCACATGGAGTGACCGGGATTTGAACCACGGACCCAGTGGTGAGAGGCCGGCGTGCTGCCGCAATTATGATATGCAGTTGCTACTTCTTGAGTTGTACTTCTTCGCTGCGTAGTGGCTAGCACTCCTGAATGTCACTGCGGAGGCCCGGGTTCGATTCTCGGCTCTGCCAAGAAATTTTATTCTGGTCTCAGGTCAGGAACGGCTACACTCAGCTTCGTGAGGCAAAACTGAGAAGAGACGGGTTCGATTCTCACCTCGGCCATCCTGGAAGTGGTTTTACGTGGTTTTCCACTTCTACTCCAGGTGAATGCCAGGATGGTTCCTAACTTAAGGCCATGGTCTCTTTCTTCCCAATCCTCGTCTGAATTACAAATACACACACTAATACAGCCATCACAATGAAACAGGTTATCAGACAAATTACAAACACATGACCACGATGTCGCAAAGCCCATAAAATGAATTAACATATTCATGAGTTGTCATAAGTCAATTTTACGACAAATGTAAGTTTCCTCTGTCGTTATTTGCAAGGTACTACCCTCGGGCATTATGCAACATTACGTAACAAACCGTTTCACTCTTCCACTTTGCGTGAGGATTTGAAATTGTGAATTTATTTTTAAGTAAATTATTGCGTTAGAAAGGGTGAAACATCTCTTTTTTAAGTAAAATAATAATCCCGTTCCATGTTATAGATATAGATGTTTGTAAACACATGTATTGTAGTATCTTTATACGCCTACCACTAGCACTTGGTCAACAATTCAACACCATTTACCCAGTAGTATTCCATTCAAAAGTTAGGTTCTATCTCAGTGCCTTGTGTTGTGTTTGTTTACAGATGCAATCGCTGCATTGAACACCCTGAAGCCTGCTGACATTACTTTAGTCAAGTCCATGAAGAATCCTCCCTATGCAGTGAAGTTAGTTATGGCGGCAGTGTGTGTGCTGAAGGCTGTAAAGCCTGCCAAGTCCACAGATCCTGCTACTGGAAGGAAAGTGAGTCTCCTCTACTGTACTTTTTAGTATTAGTGTCACTGAATCAAACCTTGATGCGTTTGCAAAGATTAAAGTTCCATCAAGAATGTAATCGTTGCCTCAGCAATAACTTACACCACTGAATTATGTATCATATAACACACTGTCTTAATTCGTAAGTGGTCGGACATTTTCAATACTAGTTCATTCAAATTATATTAGAGCAGTGGAAAATGGTGGTGTATACTTCGCTATACATTCACTGGCCGTCTTAAAATGTATCAAAATCCGGGTTTTAATGCACAACCTGCAATACAATCGCCAAAACAATACCGTAGAACACTAAAGATAAACAAATCAAGTTATGTCATTGAGTATGTAGGCCTAAACAACGTCTCGGCTAGTTTGCACTTGGGGAGGAAGATGAGTCTTGTAATGCAATGGTAACTTTTCAGCACGACTGTCTCTCATACCGGTGAGGATTCCATAGTGACGCAGAGTTGGTTAATATACCGTAAAAAAGCATTAAGGTAATAAATACACGATACATTTGCAAATAATGCTAACATATGCGTTGTATGTAATATGATATAATGTTTCAAAAGTTTCTATACTAATTTTAGATAATGTATCAGGGAATTTGGGTTCACAGATGTTACGTCATCGCGACAGCGTAACATGACCGCATGCTTCGACATCAACACTGCTTAAATAGTAGCCCCGTGGCACTACAACTCATGAAGGACCTTGGTCTACCAAGCGACCGCTGCTCAGCCATTTGGTCTGCAGATTGCGGGGTGTCGCGTGGTCAGAGCGACGTGTCACCTCGGATATTAATCCTGGCTTTCATGACCGGGACGTTGCCTCTACGACCAGACAGCTAATCAATTGTCCACGCGAGGCTGACTGCACTCCGTTCCCGCCCTCACGTCAATTTCTAAAATTCCTAACGGAGCCAGGAATTGAACCCAGGACTTCTTGAGTGAGAGGCAGGTTCACTACCCCACAACAACTATTACTACTAAGCCTATACATTAATAACAGATTTTCTTCATTACACCTTTTTCAGAAACTTGACTACTGGAAGCCTAGTAAGAAGATATTAAGCGATATGTACTTCCTACAAACGCTGCGAGATTTTGAAAAAGATAACATCTCCGCAGAAATAATGCAGAAAATAAGAACGGAGTATCTTCCTAACAAGGACTTCAATCCAGCCACTGTCGCAAAGGCATCCAGTGCAGCAGAAGGTCTCTGTAAATGGGTGTTGGCTATGGATTTATACGACAGAGTAGCCAAGGTACGTACATATACTTACTCATTCACCCACATATCTGTTTGTTTATTACCTACGATACCGTACCTTTAAGAATTCGTGGAACATTTCTTGTCTGTAACAAAACAAACTGAATTGTATTATAAGAAGCTGAGATCACCTCGGGAATTTAGGTGAGAAAGACAATGTTGATTCATATACCGTATCAGGATACATTCAGAAACTTGCTTTATTGGGCGTTGCGGATTCTTTGATATTGTTCATAAGAACATGCACTGATGCAAAATGAAACAGAAAACATAGATTTCAATTACTACTAAAATTGGACTGTATTCACTATCAGCATAAATGGATGATACATAATATGATACTCTTACTTTCATTCTTGTATTGATCCGTTAATCAAAACTAATACTTTTAAATGTGCTCATTAAATATATATTTATTTCGGTGATAGAAAAAGCTTTCCCTTATTTCAGTATGTGATGATTATTTTAGGAATTGCATTTAATTTAATTAAATTATTTTATGGTGCTAAACTATTCTGAGTTAAGTCCCAATAGGCCCATATGAAGTGAGAGCTCATTAGGGGCGAATAATACATGTTTTTCTCTCAGATCGTATGTATTTTGAAGTACAATATACCAGGTGTCTCTCCTGCGCCGTACTTCTTATTTACAACCCGCATGCACTAATGTCAATAACTGATTTGTCTAATAATTGATTTTTACTCCGGTATTACTGCATGCAGACAGGTTACGTCAGAATTCGAAGGGATAAGCCCACATTATCGGGAACATCCTATGGAGAGGTGATTGCTATTCTGTAAATTATTCCACCGTCAGCACTCATAACCTCCAGCGAACTCCATTGGGTTCGAGCACAGCCTTTACAAATGTGTGATGCAGTATTCTGGGAGAGTACCTACATGATTGGGCTTGTTTTATAGACCCTAAGTGCACAGGTAGATTTTATCTCTAGAAAGTGTACGTAAGAGCGCCAGTAAATATTAATCAACTTCTGCATCTTTAGCATGTGTATAAATGAACTCTGCTAAAGAAAGTGTGTAGCAAAATGGCTGCTTTTTGTTTTGAAACATCCGACAGGTAGCACGTTGTAGAGCTCCTTGTAAAACAGCAATTATACATTCCGTACACCAATCGTGCATGCGGGTGACTCATGCGCCGAAAGTATGCACAGGTACCTGACAGGTACCTAACTGTTCGGGCTTCAAAAGTATGTCACGAAAAGTGTGCGAATTTTTCACCATTGCTTAACCAAATCTCATCTGCCCAATGCACTGCTTTATACCGTAGTTAGCAATGCATTTGAACTGAAACGAAGAAGGAGAACATGTAATAGCAATAGCTTTCCGTGAAATTGTTTTAAAATGAATTCATGCGTTGATTTGGTTGTGACAGAATACCAATTAAATTCAAGCATAAAAGTGGCATGGTAGGCAAATTACATCTCAAAGAAGGAGCAGACCTTATTTATGTGTCGCCTTCATTCTTGATATACCTTTTCCAAGGAGATTGGTGTAGTATACTCCTTCATATGTTAGGTTGTCTTGACGTCATACTTCAATTTAGTTATCATTCATAAGAAATTATAAGAAGTATATTAGACAAACTTCGTGACAAACTTCTAACTCTCAGGTCTGCTCTGAATAAAGAACATATAATATGAACCTGAATGTTGTTTTCCTCATAGGGATTGTATCCATGCCAATATTTACATGTGGTAATGATTGAAGCTGCAGCCTCGGTATCTCATTTTGGCCCCTGTGCGTCGAGCTTTCTGCTTACTTGTCTTTCAGGTAAATGGTGCCAAATATTCGGTGCCACATATTTGCACATAGCAACTAAAACAGGTTAAATACCTACACTGCCGGCGTAACTCTCATCAGAAACCTCCTTTCAACAAGACAATTACATTGTTACTCATGACAACGAGCATGCTTCATTTGGCATACTTCAAGGGCTTACTCTGAAACAACAGGTAGGCCTAAATGAAACATTGACTGAGGTGTCATGGGACTCCTCGGGAGCAGCATCCATGCCATAATAATTTCTGCAACAATGTACTAATTGTATGGAGACCTGAGTGGTGTGACTTTTTCAGGAAGTTGCTCCAAAGAAGGCGAAGTTAGAAGTTGCCAATCAACAATATAATGCAACTTTGGAGTTGTTGAAGACGAAGCAAGCGGAGGTTGATAGATTGGAGGCTAAACTTGGAAAATTACAAGCTGAGTTAGACATGACATATACTAAGAAAGGTCTCCTTGAAGATACTGTTGTAGAATATACCAACAGAATAGTTCGAGCAAACAAATTGATCGGTAAGTGCTGGTTTATTTCTATCTGTGTTGCCTTATTCTCTTAATATTAGCACTTGTGATTTTTCACGCACTGACAAGCTCGTGAAGGAGAAACGATGATGGTACAGTACTTCAATCACAGGGCTGACATTCCGCACACTCCTTGAGTTAAACTTGCAACTAAACTACGTATAATAGTTGTTTGTTGTTGTTGTTGATTGATTTAGGGGATTGGCAACATCGTGGTCATGTACCCGTGTACCTGTGTGTGTGTGGGGGGGGGGTGATTTGTCTGATAACCTGTGTTATTGTGATGGCTGTATAAGTGTATGTATTTGTAATTCAGATGAGGATTACTCCCCATTTTTGTACATAAAAGCGTGCTGTTTTGTGTTAAATTTATTACGTAATATTTTTCATGTTAGGGCATATACAGTATGGGCCTACTTGATTGCCCGCCTAATGTAATTGGGCATAATTTGTGTTGACCGACTGGAAAGCTTTGTTACAACTAGGCAACACTGAAACATGGCTTCTATCACTTCAATTCCCACTTCTACTGCAGGCACAGTAGCTATCTCAAGGCCACAAATGTTTCCTTCCCAGTCCTAACCCCAAGGATAGGCCTAAGTACACTTGCGAAACGTGACAAGTAGCTTACTAGTGTTTCCTACTGCTTACTAGGTTCTGTGATAATATTGCGGCGATTTGAGGTGGGAACTTTAACACCCTTGATAGTAGATTTGGGAAACGATCAACTTATTTGTTCAACTGCAACCTTAGCTCCATAGTTAACACTGGAATTAAAATTTATCCTTATAGAGGCCTCCTCTTCGTTCCTGGGTGTAATAGCACCAGTTGCGTGCATTGAAATTTAGCTTTGGTTGCTCTATTCCATTTTACTCTGTCCTGGGCGAGATGTGCGCCCTTTAAACGAAGTATGCAGCTTCACCATCCAACCAACCCAGCTCGTTAGTTGACTTCTCATCGATGTTAGGGATTCACTTTCCATTCTATAATTATTATATGTTCAAATAATTGTAAACATATAGCGTTCCCTACCATCAGCATTGAGTTACTGTAGCATGGACTTCTTTATGAGGTGCTCTGTGTGAGATATTCGGAGAATACACCAATACACCAAAAGTACAAAGACCTCTATTCTCTTAATATCGGCTTCCTAGAGTATTGTTTCATAGACATACATTACAATAAAGAAAGACTGGTGAATTAGCGAACATTACTGCAGTCTTTGTTGTGGTGTTTCTCTTATCGTTTGCTAGTTTGGTAGCTGCAGTTCTTGCACGCCCAGTCTCCTTCTGAATTATGCAGTGCTAAAGAGAGACTCCAAGTACACCAACTTTCTTACACCTTCATAGCTTGCTATTTTACGAAAATGCTCGTCCGATACACTGTCACCATTTTTGTCTTGGCCATGCTCAAGTTCAGTTTAGGTCCATATACTTTTCTTAATGAGTCAAACGTTCTACTCTTTCTAGTTCACTACTACGTCGTGATGCGAAAAATTGTAATGAAAACCATATTGATATAAAATTAAATGAATAATTTCCTAAGTGGGTGTCCAGGTTAGTAAAATAAAAAAAAAACAATAATAATGATGATGACGATTAAATGAGCTCTGGGGATCACGGGTCATTGCATATATACCGTGGGAACTTCTAGTATTGCACATGTCCCTTACAGTATCATGAACAGGAAAACGGAATCCCACAGGGATCTGTGCTAGTGTTACATTATTCACGATTGCCATAAACGGTATAGTGCCTGCTGCTGGTCCAGAAGTTGTACCGTCGCTATATGTGGACAATTTCACTCTACATTATAGTAGGCCTACACAAAATATGGCAGTCACTGAACGACAGCTACAACAAGCTTTTCGGAGAGTGGAACCCTGGAATTAGAACATCGCTTTTGGTTTTCAACCGCATATATACCGTGGGAACTTTTAGCATTGCACACGTCCCTTACCTCAGACTAATCTGAAAGGAAAGCGGGTATATACTGGGCTCTGTTAAGAATGAATTCAAGAGAAACTTACGGTTGGCTTATGAAAAAATATACCTATCCAAATAAAACATACAAAATACCATTAAACCCTTTACAAATTAAACATGTGTTGCAATACAGAATCACTTAAATAATGTTTATAAATTACTTTTACATAGAAAATGGCTTCCAACACTATAATGTTCACGGCTAGTCAGGTAAATGGTGATGCCAAAAGGTTCAAATCACTCAGGCTTAAAGATTTTATAGCCTAAGTGTAAAGGAGGGAATCACCCATCACAATTGTGTATTGAACGAAATCAGAGTTACCGGTACATAGAGACACTATATTCTTGGACCATTTAATTTGCACCTAATGTTATCGTCATTGATTTTAGGTGGACTTGGAGGGGAGAAGGATCATTGGGAAAGTGAAGCAGAACGATTAACAGAAGAATTACAACTTCTTTCGGGAGATATTTTCATCTCCTGTGGGATTTTAATCTACCTTGCACCGTTTTCTGCAACATTCAGGTTTGATTATGTAGTGTAAGTGTTCATGTGTTTTATCACCATCTGCCTCCTTAAGTTAAAGAGCTATTCTCTCCACAGGCTCTCATGCATCGACGATTGGCACAAATATGTGATATCCCTAGGAATACCATGCTCAATTAAATATTCACTACGGACAATTTTGGGCTGTGAATTGGACATCCAGAAATGGATTGTATCTGAGCTGCCACGAGACGAGTTTTCAGTAGACAACGCTATCATTATGGATAAATCCAAAAGGTACAAGTTACATTTTATTCACTTCCTAATTTCTTATCTTAAATATTATTCTTTGCAGACTGTGACTTATAAAGGCTATTTTTCTGCTGTAAACATAATGGAGACGTGTTATTTCCATCTCGCATACGTAGTATTATTAACATTGTTGTCGTTCCAACATACTATGTTGCCGTATCAATTGAACTTATTGATAAGTGTGAGAGATAACTTCGAATTCTTGAGCACATACTGTATATATAATTAAAATGTAAATGGTATTCTGCCTGAAGGCAGGTCCGTGTCTCCGAAGAGTCTATCCTCAGCCAGAGTTTACGTGCGGTAGGATGGTCAGGGCCTTTCCGCTCCTCCTTACGTTTGCCAAGAGCGCGCAGTACCTAGAACTGGCATGCCATCCAAGTTCCGACCACGCCCAAAGCTGCTTAACTACGGAGTTCTCATGGGATACAGAGTTTCAACATGCCAGGCCGTTGGCTCATACTGTATATAATGTATATAGAGAAGTCGCAGTGCTTTTTTTTTGCCATTTAGTAATTATGATGATATTTAAAGGGGCCTAACATCTGGATGATTGTGAAATTGATGAAATGAAATAATGCAATTAAAACTAACTAGCCTACTGAACGTACAATTAACTTACGAACTAGGAAAAGAAAAGGACATAAAAGGAATAAGGGAAATAATCGACAAGGAAACGAAACGCCCTCAACTCTCGAAGAATGAGGATTGAGGGACATGGAAAGAAGTAAAGCCATGAAAGGCAGATAAGAAAGGGAAAGAGGAGAGGGTCCGCCCTAAACTTAGTGAAAGAAGAGGAAAACGGACCCAGCTCTGGATTCTGTAGGGTCGCCAATTCCCGAACTCAGCGGCCGTGAGCCCTTGAGGGTGTAGCACTATCCAGGGTGCTCCACAAGTGGTGGGGCTACACACACCCTGACTCCTTTAGAGCCTTGAACAGCAGGCAGGAGACATCAAGAAAAGAAAAACAAGAGGTTAGTTAGTTATTGTTGATTTAAGGGGGCGGAACGACGAGGTCATCGCCCCCCCCCCCCGAAAATAAAGTCACAAAGGATGAAACAAGGGCCAATGAAGGCGGGAAAGTGAAAGACTACCTAGGCCTGGGATACCCTAGTACCGCCGGGGTCGAAAGAGAACAAGAGTTGACCGAGGGAGGTCGACAGGAAAAATGACGGAGATGAGCACGGCAGAAATGAGTGGAAGCAAAGCAGTACTCAGTTGGGGTCCCGTGGTCGCCGACCCATGACCCACAATTTGTGAGCCCCTTTGGGGTTACCATTTAGTGTCAGGCCAAAGAGTGTCCTATAAAACATGAACTGTAATTCAAACATGCATCGATTAAAGAATGAATTGATCTCTCCCGTTTCTCAAATGTATAACTTCTCTGCATTCATTATTTGAAACCTAAGAATTAATTAATAACATTAATACATAAGTTGCTTTTTTTAGTTTTGGCAACTATGTTATAAATTGATTAACAACACACCTACCATGTAGGTCCTACATGGTTCCAAGTTTCATAGGCCCTCGATGTAGTCTCCAGCACTGCGTACAACGTGTTCCCAGCGACGCGGAAGCCGTTGGATTCCGTTGGCACTGCCCAATCTATCGATGGTGCGAAGAGAGCGCTCGGAAGCCTGCACAACATCTCCAAATTTGTAGGCTAGTGGTTCCCACGCAGTGGCTCTTTCATCATCGGGATGAGATCAAAGTCGCAGGGACTTAAGTCGGGATGATAGAGCACCTCCCAGTTCCAGCGATTCAACAATGCAGACACAACTCCTGCTGTGTGTGCCCTAGCATTGTCATGCAGAACGATGGGCGGAGTATCGATGTGGTGTCCCAGAGCTGCTAGGAGATGGGCTTGCAAAAACGAACAATAGTACGCGCATTAACGGCTTGCCCTGGGGGAACGGTATGTTTTATGATCACACCATCCCAATCATAGGCAAGAATCAACATTACCTTCACATTGGTGGGGGTTTGTCGAACGGTTTGTTTCCCTGGTGATCCGTGGTGCCGCCACTCATTCGATTGGCGTTTCAACAGTGGCTCATAAGATTTGGCCCACGTCTCGTCAATGGTTATGATACGCCGTAAGAAGTCCTCTCCTTCGCGCTCATAACGCTGCAAGTGCGTGCGAGAAGCGTCTTATCGCAGCCATTTCTGCATGTCGGTTAAGTCATGCGGAACCCATTTTGACGCAATTTTCCTCATTTTTAGGCAGTCCTTAAGGATGTGGAGGACAGTCGAATTCACCAGTCCTGTATCTTGCGCTAATTCACGAAGCGTTACGTTCCGATCCGCCTCCACTAACGCGGACACCATCTGTACATTTTCATCACTTACTGGTGGGTTACCACATCGAGGCATGTCCTCCACTCGTTCGCGCCCATCTCGAAAGGCTGCAACCCATCTTGCTACCGTTCTGTAAGGTAACGCAGATGCACCGCACGCCTCTTGCAGTCATTGGTGGCACTCTCCATCCATGCGACCCCTAGCACACTGAATTTTTATCCCCGTTGTCTGCTCCTGCTTCGAAAACATTGCGCCCGTCTAGCGCGAGCGATTGCTCACAACTACTCATCTATCAGGCACCACTGCATACGAATGGGGGAGGGGACGGACGGGGTCATGTGATCTAAGGGAGGGGATACAGGTTAGCTACTTTTGGTAACAATGGCAGGGTCCAACACCGTTGCAACATAAAGCAGCATCGTTGCCAAAACTAAAAAAGCTACCCTTGTATGACGTTTCATTCTTCTTTTATCCTTCAGGATAACTATAATTCGTTATGTTTGTAAACAGATCACAGTTTACGGTGACGTATAGCGGAAATGTATTTGTTCAGAGAGTTAATGAACTTCTGTATTTTATGGTCATTATTTTCAGTTGGATCTGATGTCCTTAATCCCTAAAGTAAATTAATATAAACTAGTTGATACCCGACAAAACATGGCGGTCATTGGGAAAATATTTACTGAAGGGTTCTCTTACATGCATTTTTGGACGATTATTTTTGACACTGTTGCAACTTTAAGGGCATCGAAAGATCGACTTCGCAACATATAACTGGCCATGACTGAAACCTCGATGAGGCAAATAGAGACCTACGCGTTCCAGAGTTTCCCCTTGAGCTTTATCGATTGTGATGAAGTACGCCAAGCGAATTGTTAATTGGAAAATTGAAGTGTTTTATCGGACGATGTTAAATCAAGTCGAAGAATTATAGTTCTCTGCCCTTTAAGTGATTTGCCTCCACATATACTTTAAAAGTTTGAGCCATAGAGCCACAACAATATTTCCCCCCTTTCTAATTCTCATAAACAAAGATCTCAGTAAGACGCGGCGGGATCTGCCATTTCCCTGGTGGAATAGAGCCATTGTGCGCAAGCGTGGGAGCGACAACTATTACATTTATCTTAAATAATTTAAAATATACCCTAACATATATTTTTCTTTCAAAGACACTCTGCAAATCTACATGCCAAGAGCTCACGCAGTCAAGATGGCGGCCAGCAGGTGTGTAGCAGTTAGAGTGCTCCAACTTTTCCTCGTGTTCTACCTAGTAAAAAGCTCAGTGGGTGCCTCGAAAAAGATCCTCGATCATTATTTAACAATTGAAGACTCGTGTGTGAACTCGGACCTGAAGGAACACCTCATGGTAGTTTGTAAACTCAATATATCTTCTCTCACATGGTGTGGAAGCGAGGGGCTGATAGTCACGGCAGCAGGCAAAGGGCGCCCAGCACTGCGCGGAGTTGCCAGACCGCCCGCTACATTATTACATCTCGTGGTGCTGTCTGTGGCTCTCAGTGGAGATGTGGAGATGAACCCAGGGCCGAATAAGGTGTGTATAATTTGTGATTCGAAGGGTCGTGTGAATCAGTTATTTGTGACATGTACATCTTGCCACTCTCAAGCGCACAGAACTTGTGCAAAAATCAGTGCTTCAAAACACAAAATAATCACCTCTGGGAAACAATCGTGGCTATGTTGGAACTGTTCTTTACCTCAGTTCTCTAACTCATTTTTTAATACATCGACACAGAGTGCAAATAGTGTAGATAGTGACGTAACACCCTCGGATAGCAAAGCATTGTCCATTTTTTCCTTCAATGCTCGAAGTGTAACATGTCCCTCCAAACAACCGGACCTGCGTTCTTGTCTCACAGCACTTAATCCGTCAATTGTGTGTTCAGGGGAGACATGGCTAAAAAAATCCACTAACGACCCAGAAATATTTCCGGTAACATACACCATGTTCCGCAAAGATCGAACCTGGACATCAGGGGGAGGGGTACTAATAGCCATGAAACCAGAGTTAAGGCCTGTTCGCCAACGGGAGCTTGAAACTGATGCTGAGGCTGTGTGGGTGGAATTCACGTGTGCGAACAATACATTTCTAATAGGCTCTGTATACCGTGCTCCAAATTCAACTCGGCACATCAATGATGAACTTTTGGAGTCCCTCCGTCGTGTACAATACATCCAGCACAAATACAAGGCCATTTACATAACAGGCGATTTTAATTTAGAAATAGACTGGCAAAACTCTCCTCCCACTCCCAAGGATCCCATTGCTAATGAATTCCTTACCGCATTCTACGATTTATTCCTTGACCAATTAATAACCGAAGCAACTCGAATCACACAAACTACACGCTCCACAATAGACCTATTCCTAACAAGCCTTCCTTCCTCCGTACAGAAAGCTGAAGTCATACCCGGTTTCAGTGATCACGCAGCCATCTTTACCACATTGCATTACAACAAACCACGCAGCAAGAGCACAGTGAGGACAGTATACAATTACAAAAAGGCAGACTGGAAATTGCTATCATCTTTATTCCTCAAACACCTTCCCACCCCATGTATTCTGGACACCAGCGACATCAACTCAGTATGGCACGCCTGGCGAAATTGTTTCTTTGAATGTGTGGATATAGCTATACCGAAAATAACCATTAGTGGGAAGAAAAATTCTCCATGGGTGACGAAGGAAGTCATTAAAATGATTAGGAAAAGGAACGTTTTATACAAGAAATGGAAAAGTTGCTCAACTGACATCATGTGGGAAAAATACAAGAACATCAGGAACCAAACAAAGAAATTAATTCGCGAAACATACGACAATTATATTCACAAAATAAGCAGCACCAGTGAAATGTGGAAATTTTTGTCCAGAAGACGCGGCACCGCTGCGCCAGCCTCATTTCACTGTAACGGTACATTCCTCAGTGCACCCCAAGATATTGCAACAGCGTTCAGTGACAGTTTCAAGCAGAACTTTTCTAAGCCGGATATGACCACGAACCTGCTTCTGCCAAGGTCATCACTTCCACCCCTCCCACTCTCCAACCTGTACTTCACAACAACTGAGGTGATTCAGAGCCTACGGAAGATTAGACCACATGCGGCGACCGGCCCAGATGATGTTCCCGGACGGATCCTGCTGCAGTGTGCGGAAGCATTAGCGCCCTCTCTGAGTGCGTTATTCAACCTGTCTATCAACCAAGGTTCTGTGCCGTGTGGGTGGAAATGTGCTAACGTGGTGCCAATCTATAAGCAAGGTGACAGAGAAGATGTTGCAAATTACAGACCGGTGTGTCTAACATCTATAATTTGTAAATGTATGGAGCGGCTAGTAGCAAACAGTGTGCTGGAATTCCTACGGGAGAACAATCTGCTCGACCCAAATCAGCACGGTTTTCTTCCGGGTCGTTCTTGCACTACTCTATTGACAAAAGTCATTGATGAGTTTCAGTTCTACTTGAATCAGCCAGAAGTGAAACAAGTGGACTGTATTGCACTGGATTCGGCTAAGGTCTTCGATCAAGTGTCTCATGAAAGACTTTTGTTAAAGCTACAGCTGCTTAACATACGGGGTAGCTTACTTGCATGGGTGAGGTCATTCCTAGAGGGTCGAACACAGTGTGTGGTGTACGGAGGAGCTCGATCGCAGGCTGCTCAAGTTACTTCTGGAGTGATTCAGGGCTCTGTGATCGGACCTCTTCTCTTCACTATATATGTGCTCGATCTTCCTGGCTGTGTCACCTCATCAATGTCACTATATGCAGATGACACCGTGCTATACAGGGGCATTAAATGTGAGGAAGATTCCCTCTGTCTTAAATCAGATCTGGACAACTTATCGCTGTGGTGTTCTGTGAATAATTTAAATATAAATGTACAAAAATGTAAATACTTAAGAATAACCAGGTCACAAAAACCCATTAAGAATGAATACAAAATTATGAACAGTGTCATCCCACAGTGCACAAACTTAAAGCTATTAGGGGTAACAATCTCCGACACCCTGAATTGGAACATGCAAAGTGAAGAGGCAAGATGTAAGGCCACCAAAGTTCTGGGTTTCTTGTACAGAAACATGAGAGGTTGTAAACCTAGAGCCTTCAGGATGGCTTACACATGCATGGTCCGTCCGATATTAACGTACGGCTTACCTGCTTGGCATCCCACTACAGCGGAAAACATGAACAAGCTTCAGCGTGTGCAGCGCCGCGCAGAAAGGCTAATAGCTCGTTATTCCCCTTCCCCTTTGTCAAAATTTCCATCTATAGAGGCAACAGCCAAACAAATTGATCTAATTTTTCTTAAAAAATCCCTTACAGGTTCCATTAATATTGACCCTTTTTGCCGACTGTCATTGGCATATCGCTCAGTTCGGAGAGGACGAGGTGTAACTCTCGTTCCGCCCTTCGCACGTAGCAATGCTTACCTGACAGGTTTCTACGGCCGCTCTGCGCGGTTATGGAACGCGCTGCCAGGGGATGCCAAGATCTTGCCTCTTAGGAAATTCAAGCCGTACGTAAAAAAGTACATTGTATAAATAAACGTATGTATGAGTGATTGATTGTCTCGCTGAATGAATGAGTATCTGAATGGAATGAATGTATGTATCGCGTGATCGAGGTTATGAAAGTGCGTGCGTGAGAGAGTGAGTGAACAGGAAAATGTACTATGTCAATATTCTAAATATGTAAATACTGCAAATATCTTTGTAAAACTTGTAAATATTGTTAAAACAAATGTAGATGTAAGCTGTGCCTGTGAAGCATGAAATATGTATGTGGGGCTTGCCCTTTTTCACTAGGCCTTCCATACCTCGTGTACGATTTATGGTAAATAAATAATAATAATAATAATAATAATGCATTACGAAGTAAATCGGTTAAGACGTTTTCTCAATCTCCAGGTAACAAAAATCACCTTAGTGTTTTAAATATATAGATAACATAGATGGCAACGTAAATCACGGATAATATTTTAATTTACGGGAATGATAAAAGAAAAATATGCTTCGACAATGTAAATACCAATTGTAACAAAGAAGAAAACGGAAATAAAAGACCTATCCGAGGTGGGATTCGAACCCTCTCGACGATGCATCAACAAATTCGCAGACTGTAACTCTAGCTCCACAGCCACCCAGACTATATGATTCTCGTGCAATATTAAGCTACCTAAACAGCACACGCAGTCAACTGCCCGTGTAAGTTCTTCAATACTTCCCTTATTTTATAATTCTATTTCAATGTATATCGTGGAAACATCACAAAGAATATCCCCCCCCCCCTATTTTTAAATTATCATAAACAAAGATCTCAATAAGACGCGGCGGTATTCACCATTTCTCTCGTGGAAAAAAGCCAAGCGCGGGAGCGACAAATATTGCATTTATCTTAAATAATTTAAAAGTATACCCTAACATATATTATCCTTTTAAAGACACTCTGCAAATCTACATGCCAAGAGCTCTCGTTAGAATGCATTACGAAGTAAATCGGTTAAGTCGTTTTCTCAATCTCGCGGTAACAAAAATCACCTTAGTGTTTTAAATATATAGATGGCAACAACATTAGTTTTAGTAAACGATATTCTTGGTTACTTGTAATGGTACTGGAATTAATTGAGCGGACAAGGGACCAGGTCATGCGCCATGTCTCCCTTCACGCTGCACAGTAGGCTACATCACGGCAGAGTCGGAGCTCGCTTGCCATGGCTGTTCTAGAAGATGTATTGTGAGTGTTTGTACCCTTCCATTACTGCAATGGGTAATTTATTTGAATCTTCCTTGCTGGATTGTAGATGGCCATTGCTGATGGATCCACAAGGCCAAGCTAGTAAATGGATCAGGAATATCGAGCCAGATCTTAAATTCCTCAAGCTCACCGACCCAGATTTTACGAGTGTCTTAGAAGGACTTGCTTCAAATGGATATCCTGTTCTTATAGAAGACATTGGGGAAGAATTCAATGAAGGGCTTGAATCCTTCCTGATAATACTTGAGAGTCCAGATGGTATGAACGCATGCTTTTATTATTAAGTTGATAAAAATTGAAGTGGCCTTAGCATTAAATTTCGTTGGTGTTTTTTTTTTTGTGGGGCGTGTGGCATCTTGGTTATCAGTCCCGTGTACTTGGGTGTGTGTTGAACTGTGTTTCAGTGATGACTCTCCTAGAGTGTGGGACAGGGAAAGGGTAGGTGGCCTAGGACTTGAAATAAGATAACTGCCGGGCATTTGACTGGTTGGAGTGTGGAAAATCCAGGTAGAAATCACACTCCGGATAGTTACTGTCAGTACTGGGATTCAAACCTCCAATCTCCGGACTTGCTGCAGTTGCCCATCGTGGTCGTAGTGCACGATTTAATGCGCATGGCTACGCTGTGGGGTGAATTACATTTTGAAATGTCACAAAGAGTTAATTACGGAATTGTTTATTCTTGGTACTTCTCTTCCGAATAAAACAAAACTTCATTTTGTCTCGCATTCTCGTAATACAGGAAAAGCACCATTAGAGTGATGTCCAATGGACCCCTCGGCATAGTCGTGCGCGTTAAATTGTGCACCATGACTGCAATGGTGAGCAGCAGCAAGTCCGGAGATTGATGGTTTGAATCCTGGTACTGACAGTGGCCATACTGAGTGTGGTTTTCTCAGTTTATTTCACACTCCAAAGATTAACCCGTGAATGACGTGTACCGTATGAATCTTAGTCAAAACTTAAGGTTGAGACATGTAAGAAGTTTCATTGTAAAGTGACCACGGGGAAGATATACCGGCACGTAGCGGACTCGGGTGTCCAACCAGCCAGCTTGTTCTTAATAAGTTGCTTTAAAACTATTATGGTTGAATACCTCTCAGTTGAGAATCTTTTCACAAACAAAACGCCTGTAACTTGTAGATGCTCTTTATAGAGGAAGAACAACTGTATGTTTGGTGGTTGTTGCTGCTTTTTGGACATCGTGATACTTAGTGTGAGTAGAATATTTCTGATTGTAGTATCTGTAGTAGTGCGTGTATTTGAAACTCAGGCTAGGATTGGGAAAGAGGTGATCGTGACCTAAGTCAGGAACAATCCCGGCATTTACCTGGAGTAGAAGTGAGAAACCACAGAAAACACTTCTAGGATGCCTGAGGTGGGAATTGAACGCACCTCTTATCAGTTTTGTCTCACGAGACTGAGTGTATCCCGTTCCAAGCATTAGACCAGAATTAAATTTGTGGGCAGAGCTGGGAATCGAATTCGCATCTCACGCGTGACAGCCAAAAATGCTATCCGTTACACCACCTGGGTTAAAATAATCACTTTTAACATGTCTGGAAACCAATGAATAAATTGTTATTAAGTTAATATTTTAGTCAATCCTGATTTTCACTACACAAACTTCCTCCTCCTTGACATTCATTTTGTCCTCCTTAATATTCACTGTCCACTCAATCCTCGTCCATATTGCTCATGCTGTGAGAATATCTCCTATGCTAACTTCATTGTTCACAGGTCTTGTCTGCAGCCCTAGCCCACGGGGTAAAGTAGGACGAACGGGACCTAATTCAGAAGGGTTCCGCCTTTATATGACGTCGAAAATTCGCAACCCCAAGTTTAAACCCCAAATATTTAATATTGTATCGGTGGTCAATTTCTCTCTAACTCGCAAAGGCCTTGAAGAACACCTCCTGAGTTTGATTGTGTCCAAGGAAAGGTATGTTTATGTTAATAAGACAAGGAACTGCCTATGATCTCATATCGAAATGCCATCTTATCTTTTCTCAAAAAACTGTAGCTGCGGCTCTCCCCTGGAAGTTGTTTTAAGAAATTACGAAAATTATCTAAATAATTAAGCTGTGCATTTGGCAAGAAACTCATGGACTATCTTGCATCTAAAGGAAGCTAGGGCAGTCTTATTCACGTTGATGGCCAGTCACATTCCCTGATGCATAGAGCTGTATATCAATTGAATCTGCAGGCCCAACTAATACTGTGTTCTGCAACCATGTAATGTGCCGATTTTCGCCGATATTTTATATTTAAATTCAATTTTATTAATTTCATGCAGCAACCTAATTTATATTTTATTCACATAATTTATACGATGAATTATTTTATTCACAAATTAATTAATATTTATTAACGTGATATACAGTATATACTGTATAAACTAGTAACATGTAGAATGGAAGTATTCTATGCTTGCGTTAAGATAGGATGTTTAGTCTGAAACTTGTGCAACATCGTTATAGACTTTCAATAACAGACGTAGCCAGCTCACAGCGGGGAGGCATGCTGACTTCGGACTCAGGGAACTTCTTGGGAGCAAGATTTCCAAGAACTATTAAGCTCTGGGACAAAGGATGATGTCGTCATACACAACCTCTATGCTGCAAATACTGTACTTAATTTCAAGAAACTGGGAAAATCTACGGAAGAGGAGATTGAAGAAGAACGCGTGATATTGTAATCAAATCACAGACGGATGAAGTTATTCTTCAGGAGGAGGGGCCGTGTTGCTATAGCAACGGACTTCTCATTAGGTGCCGAGAAGACATTATGGAGGTGGAATATGGATTCGATATACCCTCTAGGGAGGCCTTTATGTGGGGACTCTTGGTTCAGATTTTGAATGAGCTTTAGTGACCAGTTTCTACTGGAAACCTGCTAATCTTTTTCAAGTGACTGACTTTGTGATATTTTGAACGTGTACTATAGTAGTGTTCTTGACCCGACGTACGGTAATGACTTTCGAGTCACAATCATTCTCAACTTCAGACGGAAGGTAACATACTACTAAGCCTTTGCTGCTTCTCATGTAATTTCTGCGTGTAATTCATCTTTGCAACGATCTTCGACCAAACCCGCACCCCCTGGAGATGTCCAAGGACCACATCAACAGCCGACCTAACGATATAATTATGAGTCATATATTGCGTCAAGACATCAACGGTGAGCTAACGTATTGTCTACGCACAAGTTTCTCTGTCATCTTTATTGTTTGTAGCGCCATAATTTTGATTAATTAAATGTGTTAAAATAGGAGTTGATTTTGTTGTTATTTTTGCAAGTGTATCCTCTAATTAATCCAAAATATGTGAGTCACAGAGTGGGGGAACTTACCGCTGCCCCGAAAATCCCGAATTGAGCTACGCTGGTATACTGTGATTGGCATATTTCTTGCTAAAAGGGCACATGGGGGGCATAGAAGTAATGTGCTGGATTAATAACTAGAGGAACACTTAAGACGGTCATAACATGTAAATTAAAGTAATGATTGGAATAGCTACAACGTAAAATATTAACTGACCGCATGGGTCCCTGGAAACTCATACCGAGCAGCCCTGAATTATATAAACAACCCCCCTAGCAAATCATTTATGAAAAAATAGGCTTATGAGATCACCTTTTGTCCGTGTGTGTGTGTATGTGTGTGCGTCCGTGTGTGTGCGTGCCCCCCCCCCCCACTAATAATCTGTAATCGGCTGGAGCGATTTCAGTGAAACTCGGTGCCCTTCAAATGTTCTTACGTCTCACCAATCCAACGGCGGCTGTGCGAAATATTTCACCGGCATTCTATATCTCCGAAACTAATAATTATATCACCGTGAAATTTTGTATGGAAATAAAGGGTACTACTAAAAGTTCACCCATGTGACTTTCAAACACCTGTTATCTACAAGACGAACATTGCGGCCAAGCAAAGTTGAAACATTTAAATAGACTTTCCTCGCGATTTGATCATCCGAACGCAGTGAAACTTGGTACAGCAAATGACTATACAAATTACAATGTACTGACATAATTTAGTTCAATTGTTTACATAACCTCAAGTGGTGGCTGTGCGAAATTTTTAAATTAAGTTTTGATTTCTTGTGTTCTAATCATGCGGACGAAATCAACGTTTGAATAATGACCGTACCCAATAATCCTCATCTAATAGTAGTCTACATAACTGTATGGCCTACATATATCAAAATCCAACATGGCGACCATCCGAAATATTTAGACGGTTCTCAATATTTATTAATCTATGACAGCAATCAAACTTAAATTGTGTATGTGTATAGAGGCTATAAACATAAGTTCACCTATGGGACGTTCAATATCCTAGTGAGCACAAATCCAACATGGCGGTGACGTGAAATTTAAATATTCAAATGGACGTTTCTCGCGATTTAGCCATCCGAGCGCAGTGAAACTTGGTACGGTATATGCATAAATTTTTATCCACTGGCATCTAATTCATTTTAATTATTTCCATAGCCACCAGATGGTGGCTGAGCCAAAATTAAAAATCTCATTTTTTTTCTTGTGTTCTAATCATGAAGTTAGAATAAAACACCTACACAATAATCTTCATGTAATAGTCATAATTCTAAGGCCTTCATATAAAAATCCAATATCGTGACCTGAAATATTTAGACGGTTCTCAATATCTATGAATCACTACAGCAATCAAACTGATTTTTTTAATGTTGATAGAGGCAATTAACATTAGTAGGATATATGAAAATAGGCTGTATATTTCTTCACGGAACTATGTTACTTGCTTTTTATTCAATATACCTACATTCTTCATTTTGCCGCTTAACGCGAATTCATTCCTTTATTTTCTAACGTAATTTGTCCTTGTTGCTTTTGTTATAATGAATTCTTTGTTTTCTTTTATGGTAGATCTTTCTTTCACTGTAGTAACATTAATATATAAAGTTTCCTATTCTCTTCGAACGAATGCTAAATGGATGGTAACGGAGTTAGGCTGCGGCGTGAGAAAGAGAAGTCTTCGCTGCTCTGCGATAGTTATATGTATAAATTTGGTTCCCAAACTTCAAGTTTTCGACCTGGCGCCTCTCAAGGGTTTATCATTACATTTATTAATCAGGTAAGAGGTCAGTATTTGTATATTGGGGTGATTCTGTGCATTTCACACTGTTATCACTACAAGGGTGTGTTAAATTGCCCAACGCATTCCATTTGGCACCCAACAGTAGGACAATTTGTGATTGGTATAATCAAAACATAACATTTCCCGCTCAACGTAGGGGCAAATTGCCTAAAACATTACATTTGGTTACCCAACTTACGGCCCAACACATCACAACCATAAAATCTGTGTGATCTTCGTGAAGTAGATATTCTTTGCTAGCATCCCTGATGGCACTCGTACATTTTAAGCACATGCAGTAAACGATTCTGAGTACTACGAATTGTCGTCCATGCCATGTGACTATAGGCCGTTCGAAAAATATGAATTTGGTTCAATCATTCGACGTACGTCAACCTAACATGCAACTATGTTAAGATGACGTGCCAAGTGACCGGAATAGGGGAGTGATGGTGCTTCTATTACACTTGGCGTGGCTGTGCCCAATGAACCAACATGGCGGCCAAACGTAGGTGAAACATTTAAATAATTAATATCTCTCGAACGGATGGTCCGATATTGACGTGAGACATGTCGTTGGACTTGGGTTGACGTCCTCTTTTCTATGGACCACTCGTTATATTTTTGAAAAATTTTATTGAAAATTTTTGTTTTCGAAAGTAGGTGATAGTTTGAAACCAAACATGATAGAATGTTCTGCAATGGCTCAAACGAACGGTCTCTATGATATTTATTTTTTATAATGAAACTTTTTTTATTTTTATTTTTTTTATAAAACAGTCCAATTTTGAAATTCCTATATTTTGGAAACTAGGAATTCTGCAAATAATTTCGTTTGACACAAATGAATGGCACTGACCCCCTCTACCACTAAAATACATGTCAAGCCTCTAGGACTAAAACTGCAGTAGGGGAGTAGCGAGAGTTTAAACGAGTGTCATGGCCGCCGCGTGAATCCAAGGCGATAACTCCCGAACCCATGGTCAGAGATTCACGAATGAGGTGTCGTTGGACTCGAGCTGACGGGGACTTTGCTATGGACCACTCGTTATATTTTTAAAAAATGAAACTCGATTTTGGGGTAAACAAGTATTCTTTGTGATTTTTGCTGATATTTCACGAACCAATAAGACTAGAGACTAGTACGAGGTGTCATTTTTTTGTCGCGTTGTCCTCTAGCCGAGGATGTTAATGTTGAGTAGGAATAAAAAAACATTTTGAGGGAAAACCGTGATTTTAGACTTTTTGCTATATCTCGCAAACCAATAATGCTAGAGACGTGTACGAGGTGTCACAGGACTCGGGCTAACGCCCCCTTTTTGAAACTATTCTTGAAATTTTGACAAAGGGCCTAACGACACTTTAGTTGAAAAAAATTATTTTTCTTTACCTTTTAAAATGTTCATGAAGTGTGCTTGTTGAGAGATACGATACTGCTGGGTGTGTGTGTTTCAACGAACCTGTCGCTTACCACGGTGGCTGTGCTCAATAGAACAATCGATATTTCAACGGGTCGGTTTATGACAGAGCGAGGGTTCGTTTTTTTATATTTTACCCCGGAAGGGGATCTTTAACGTGTAAACGATGATGGGTTACAGGACAAATGATAATTCTATCATCCGATGAAGGGCAAACAGAACTTGGTTCTATGTTGATTGAAGCGAGTAGAGAAAACAAACTTGCTGGAGAGGGGGACAGACTAGCAGGATGTGAATGTCATTTGAGCTTATTGGAATGCGCTGAACAGACTTAACAGCAGGTGCAATGGAAAATTACAAAGACGCGGATGACGCTTGAAGGTTAAATAATCTGACAACCGTGGTGGCAGGGAAGAGCGAAATGCATGTGAACACGTGTGAAACCACATGTAAGCTAAACATGTTACATCCTGTTTTGCTTTGTATGTGACAAAATGCAAGTTCATGTGAAATTTGACCTGGCACAGGTGTTCACCTTCGACGCTAGCTGTCCACGTGCACGATAACAGAATGTTCAAAGCGTGGAAATCGCTGAATCAGTAAAAAGTATGATGCAACTTGTGGGAATTATGTCACAACCAATAGATAGGCAAGAGCTGTGAACAGCAGTGGTGGGAGGTGAAGGGGGAGAGGGGAAGGGGTAATGTAAGAGAGAACACAGGTGGAAAGAGAAAGAAATATGTGGAGCCGAGGAATGTACACACAGAGCTATAGGTGGTGTAATACATGTGTGAATAAATAAATAAAAAGTGCACAGATTTACACAACATGTAATTTATTGATCCAAGAATTAAAGGCAGAGCTAAATCCTAACCATTTGACATATAGTTTATTTTCTTTCTGTTTCAACACTTTTTCCACAAGAAAATGTTTAGGAAATGCTGTTTTTTGAAGTTCATGGAGATAAAATCTACCTTGTATGGGTTGATGGTTGAGGTCCTCGAGTAAATAGGTGACTGGACTGTCCAAGTTGACTTGACGAATTCGAAATAGTTCAGTCCCCCACTGAGGCGTGTAGCCGTTATTGAAGGCAGACTTAAATTTGCTCACGCGAACAAAATCTCCAGTTTTCAGTCGGTGACGTTTAGGATCTGCTGTTTTATGGGGTTAAACAGTTTATCCAGTCGCTGAATATTTTTGGTCACGAGGCGTGGCTTGGTCCCAATGGTTCTATGTTTGGTGTCATTGTAACGTGACACTAGCTCTGGTAACATGTCCAACCAGCGATAACTGCCCTGAGCGGTAAACGCTCTCCACAAATGGGTTTTCAATGTTCGGTTAAACCGCTCGACCACGCTGGCTTTGAGATTGATGTACGTGGTGTAATGGTGAAAACCCTTAGATTTGAGAAAACTTGAGAAATCCTTGTTGAAAAATTCTTTCCCCTGGTCAGTTTGTAGTAACTGAGGTTGGCGTTTGGATTGTTGAAAAATATGTTGAAAGGCCTTGGTGACTAGTGGACCAGACTTGCGATGCACAGGTTCAACAAAGGCCATTTTGGAATAGACATCAATGACGGTCAACATATAGCGTACACCGTCGTTAACGCCAGCATAGGGTATCATTTCAACCAAGTCAGCCTGCCAAAGTTCATCCACACCTCGTGAAATCACCTTGAGTCGCGGATAGTGACGTCTAGCTGGACGATGCAACTCGTGAGCAATACCCATTTTAATGGGTGAGGGCTTAAACAATAATTTTGGCATTTTGAAGTTCTTGTTCAATTTCTTGAATTTCCCAATCGTGACCGGTATGGCCGGCTTGACGTGAAGCACGCAACAGCTGAAGTCGCTGGACGAGCTTATTGGGACTGTGCCAGTAGGTAACATCCACAAGGGGTTTTAATGGTTTAAATGTCACTCCCGAAGCGGATGCTTTACGACGGGTACTTTGACTGGTGGGAAACATTTTTGCAATGATGGTTTTATATTTTTGAGATATATTGGCATTCACTTGTTGAGTGGGATCATACTGTCTTTTGTGGGCATGAGTATCCAATAAAATGGATTTATATTTGCCAAGGTCCTCTGACGTATAATCATGGAATGAGGGTGTTCGAGAGAAGAGCAGCTTTAACAGTCCTGGCGTCAATTTATAGTTGATGTTTTTAATGACAGCTTTAGTACGAGCGAATTTAATGGATGATGAATTTTAAAACGATCATCCTCATAGCGAACACCATACGTGGCATCTGTGTTTCCAATAAATAGATCGGTGAAATAGGGTTCTAGTGTTGATCCACAGAGACGTGTTATTCCAAAACATCAGCGACAGAGTTCAAAACAAGGGCGAGTGTTTCCCGTCCGCAAAAGAGCGGGATATTTTCCTGCTTTATTTGCCAGTTTGGCTGCTCTGGGTTCACTTTTAGGCGGTGCCAGTGCAGTGGCGAAAACCATGAAAGCCACACAGCAGGGCAAGCAACAACTCAAAGAAAGTCAGCGAAATAATGGAACCATGGAAGCGATTGCTATGGGGGCTAGAAATGTCAACTTAAAGCCAGCCTTTTATCAACAAGGATTTGGGATTCCACCAATTCGAAATATTAAAAAAAAATAACCTCAGCCATAGCAAGACATGCCCTAACGCATGAACAAGTGGAAAGCTATGCTAAACAACTAATGCTTTCTCATTTTCGATGTGTGTTTATGCGAAACCAATTACCCCCACGACCCTGGAAACAGGAATGTGTTGTTGTCAATTTGAATTATCACCGAGGACCAGGAACGCATTAGGTAGCTTATGTCAAAGAGGGATCCACCGTATGGTACTTTGACAGTTTTGGGAATTTTCCCCCGCCCATGGAACTAGTGAACGTTTTTGGAAACAGGATCAAGATATATTATAATGGGAAACGTGAGCAAACGTTTAAGAGCTAACAGTGTGAACGTTTGTGTTTAATTTTTTTTTATAAGACTTAGCATATGCAAAAACGTCAACAGTATGTCGGCAGAAAGTAAAACGTTTACACTGCATGGACGTGGACCCGAAGTCAGCCTAGACTTCTACCCGTCTATTGAATTGAGTGACAGACCTTATGGTTTGGGACTTGTTTCTCTTGAAACGTACAATCGAATATACATCATACGTGAAAATGTGAACAACAAGTTTTACTTTTATGATTCTGTGCTCACCCTGAACTCTGGTACACGATCGATGATATTTATGAACACATTTATATGGTGTTGATCAATCAATGTGGTTGAAAGTCATTTCTCGATGGATCGCGCAAGTTTGAACTTGTAGGAAATACCAACACTCATCGCTGCAGTATTTTCTCTACATTCAACATTGACTTTAAAACACGCCCCGATTCCATTGGTCCATTACTAGGATTTAAACCACGCGTGTTGGAGTCCAACAAAAACATGAATCAGACCTTGAAGTGAAATTCATTGAGGACCATCATGTGTCGGTGACGTGTAATATTATTAGCCAAGTATACACCAATCAACAACCATCGCATTCGCTTTATGACTTTATAGTGACATCACCCAATGGCTATATTATTCGTGAAAACCCTCAAGTGGTGCTTTTTCATTCTGTGGCTGTCGATAGTATTAGTAATATAGCATTAAGACTGATCAATAGAGTGCAACAACTCATTGATCTAGATTCTACCACACCAGTGACTTATAAGTTGGTGCTAAAGCCACTATGAAGTTTGTATATAAAGCAACAACACCGTCTAGGAATGGTGTTAGTTGCTTGCCACGTGAATACACGTTAACATCTCAAGACAAGCAGATTTTACAGCATTTGGGTTACCACGTCAACCCCCATGATGAATTCTATCCTAGAGGTAGCGAACCACATCGAGGAGCAACCAGGGGTGGTAAGAATTGATCTCCATTCCTATCAAGCTCAAACACCTGGACTCAATAACAACGATGAAATTCAATTAGTTATCAACAACCAAAATATTGACACCCTACCGCATGAAAGTGTCATTCAGATTGAAGGTAGGCTCACCAAAGCCGATGGATCCACACCCTCCACATCCAAGTTGGCCAAACATGCTTTGGCCTTTCTGTTTTCTGAAGTACGTTATGTCATTAACGATATCGTGGTGGATAGCACTCGAAATGTGGGCATTTCCAGTGTCATGAAACTATACCTCTCTTATAGTGAGGAAGAAGGTAAAACACTTTGCATGGCGGGTTGGTGCCCTGACTCGACCAATGACTGGATGGTACACACCGGTGGTACCGTTACTGGATATTTACCTCTTAAACTAATTTTAGGCTTTGCCGAAGATCACCAGCGCATTGCGGTGAACGCAAGGCAAGTGCTTTATCTGGTGTGAGACAGGAGTGATAATAATGCACTCAAGGGAGCCGACAATGCCTCCATAGATTCAAAAATTCAACTAAAACGCTCGCTATGGAAAGTGCCCCATGTGACCCTTGACGATAGCAAAAAACTGGACATACTCAAGATGGTAAGGAGAGATATGCCTCTACCCATGGAATTTAGAAGCTGGGCACTCCATGAGTACCCGCTATTGCCCACCACCAACACACACAGTTGGTCTGTAAAAACAGCTCGCTATACAGAGAGACCTCTCTACATGATCGTGGGTTTTCAAACGAATCGCAAGTATCAACGAACCAAAGATGCCACGCAATTTGATCACCTGCAATTGAGAAATGCACGTCTTTTTCTCAACGAAGCTGTGTTACCATATGAAGCACTGGATTTGGATTTTTCAAAAAATAAGTTTGGCCCCCTGTACGACTTGTTTTCTAAATTTCGAAGGTCGTATTATCAAAAAGAGAACGGCCCCATGCTGCTACCCCAAGCGTTTAAGGCAAGGGTGCCACTTATTGTCTTTGACTGTTCTTACCTAGAAGAGTCTGTCAAGCCATCCAATATTGATATTCGACTAGATTTTGAAACGCATGACAATGTACCAGCCAATACGACGGCCTACTGTTTGACTATTCATCACAAACAAGTCAACTATTATCCACTGTCCAACCAAGTGACGAGTGTATAAATAACAGGTCAACCCACGTCAAGCCGCTCCGTCATGTCTTGCTGTAAAGCATCAAGAGAAGTCACATCCATGAATTTTAACTCTGAGAAACTACGTTTCAAGACTTTTGCTACATGGCCAGTGCCTTTCGTAAACCCTCAAGCCTTGGCGGCCGCTGGATTCTACTATTGAAAAACAAGAGGTGAAGTAAAATGTGCCTTTTCCCATTATCATAGACCAATGGCAAGAGAGCGATGAACCCATGCAGGAACATCAGCGCTGGTCACCTGCCTGTCCCTACCTGTGCAGAATGGAGGTGGGAAATATACCCTGTCATTCATGCTATTCCTGACTCATGCCTCTGAGTGATGAAAAAAAAGTTACGATACGTGTGGACTGTATGGTGTCCATGGTGCTTCGGTGAGCAACTCACCATCAAAAACGCCTAGTTTAGAGACATTGGGACATCATCGGTGTTATGGACGTTACAAACACAAGAGACTATATTGTTGTATCAGTTGGAATCGTCCTTATCCCAAAATGACAAAAGCCTGTAAGACGTGTTATGATAATAAAATGATTTAATTCTTAAATTCTTATTTTTTCATGTCCCCCTGTCCTACCCTAACCTCAATTTTTTTACTGGCATTGCAGGTAAGTCCATGTCATGGGTAGACATTAGTGGTCAATGGTCAGTCAGTCGTCAGTTGAACTTGGTCCAGGCAAGCGTCAACATGTTGCGCACACTCATTGTGGATTGCCAAGGGTTTAAAATTGTTGACAACAAATTTATATTTAAACAAGTGGTCATTATCGATTGTACCACTTTTCGGATATCGCATGCTACGCAATTGCTATTTAAACCGCTCCATGCTTTTGATTTGTTGTGTGAAAAAGATCGTAAACAAACCGAGTGGATTAAAAATCATAGACAACTAGACTGGAATCAAGGAACCATTTCCTACAAATATTTGGACGTGGTCATGAAAGCACACTTGTCCTCGGCCAATGTGGTATTTGTGAAAGGTAATGAAAAACGTGAATGATTGCAACCATTTTTAGCGTCTTACTGTCAATGTATCGACCTCATGGACTTGGGCTGCCCCTCCCTGCAAACGCTGATGGATACTTGTTCCTGTGGCAACATTACCCATACAGCCCTAGCACATGTTTGGCATCTCTTTCATTGGTTAACCACCCATGCCTGCTGGGAGTTGTTAAATAAAATTATAAATCAAGATTTACCTGTGAATGACGCCAGTGAGATTTCTACATGCGACGAGTAAATGCTACGGACAAAGCCATCGGCAAGTTCTTTGTGTGCAAAAAGAAACTAGACAGTTTTACCAAAGAGGAACTCTTAGCGCTGCCCAAGTCGTTCATTTATTATGTGGCCGCCAACGCCGTGAAAGAAATCTGGCAACATGTACCAAAATCATGGACTCAAGACCCTGTGTTGAGTGAATTGCAAGCCTGTACGGATTACGATCACCATAAGCAAGTGGCCATGGCAAAAATACCCTTTATGCGTCAGTGCGCGACTTGCCAGCTAGTGAAACTGTATCACGGTCATAAAAGTCCGTGTAAAGACTTTGTTGAATCATTCCACGGGTGTCATGGCGAGAAAAAGCAACAACAAACACAAATATCGTCCACAGAGGAGGAGGAAGACCAAACCTTTTCACCGTCAATGGAAAAGGATATGCCAGACCTGTACTGGCAATGGCGTCATTGACAAAGTGATTCAATTCTTACCTTTCGAAATCCATCTTCCACGTTATCATTTTTGTGGCCCAGGAACTCATCTTGAAAAACGTTTGCAGGGTGGTGATGTACCCATTAATCTTTTGGATCAAGCATGCAAAGAACATGACCTATCTTATCGCCATAGTCTTTCTGGTTTAAGACATGTGGCAGATAAATTATTATTGAAAAAAGCAAAACAACGTTTCACATCCTGTGATGCCCCAGTGGGTCCTGATTGTCATGAGTGCTATGAAAGGAAAGTTGATGATGCATGGACATAAACATTAAGGAATAGAGAAATTGGGATTTGTTTGTATTCTACTTGCTTTTGTCAATCCACTATCGCTATGAAATAAAAAAAAAAGGTTTACCAGAGCACAATGTTTTTTAATTTTATTTTTAAAAATCATGGTGTTGATGGGCTGATTTTTCATTTTCACATTTTCACGCATTGCCATTTGCCAATTTGCAATTTACAGTTTAAAAAAATGTTCGTTTCAAGTTTTACGTTTTTGACGATATGGATTTTTCCATTTTGTTGATGACACTTTTTAAACAATGTCTGTTTGAAGTTTTTTTGAATGTTCATATTTCACACATGGCCATTTCCAGTTTTTTTAAATATTCGTTTTAAGTTTTGCGTTTTTGGAGGTATCGAAACATGGATTTTCCATTTTGCTGTTTTGACATTTTTCCATTTGGTGTATGTTGAAAGTTGAGATTTGTCAATGATGTTGATGCAAGTGCTTGACCATGACGATGCTGCAGTGCGTTTATTGGACTGCGGAAACGTGGAGGTCCACGAATAGTGCAGGTAAGACTGTTTTACAAAAATAATGTCTATTGACCGCTACATTTAAAAAAACTATTGACAAAACAAAATGACTATATAAGTGAAAATTACCCCCTCCCCACTCACCCTACCTCACCGTGTTTGCTCTGGTCGTACATACACATCAGCTTTCACGCTACTCATACATTCACACCTGTCTTTGGGAACAAACACAACCACTTTATTTATTCCTAAAGCACAATCTCGACATGCACACTTATCGCAAAATATTTTTTTAGTTTACCATTCACGATTTACATTACAAAAATAATAATTAAAGTTACTAAAAAATACTATTACTCAATTGATATTTACAAAAAACAACAACTTTGTACAGCTTTAAAAGAATCAAACTATATACCATTTTCCAATTACCAACTCTGTAAAATTTAAAAATTAAATTAAAAATAAGGTAGGGTTGCAATGGGCTTTTAAAGAGCAAAAGGTCCAAGTGGGTTGCCACTATTTACAAAATTAGCTATTTACAATGGCAAAAACCAATATTTACAAAATACTAAATCTACGAGTTACAAAAAAAAGCCATGTCCCTAAACGATTAAACAAAAAAATCACACCTCCTCCTCCTTGGGGTAATAACCCCCGGGCAGGCTGGTGAGCAGGTTATCAGCCCACACACGTTTGTTATCCATGGAGGCAATGGTGCGTTTTCTCTGTTCCACAAGATACAATTGATGGTTGCTGGATTGGATCTTGCACTGTGTATGGGACATAGCTTTACCAGTGCGTAAAACCGCTAAGTAATCGTCTACACGTAGCGATTTTACCACTGCCCTACCTACACCTTTTGCTCTTTTGGCTTCCTTACAGTCTAGTGTACGATAAGCATACATTTTCGAGGCCAAACCTACGAATTCCGTCATGACGGAATAACCGCATTCATCTTTTAACACGCCCATTTACTTCTTGTTTTTTATGGGCTGCTGAAACATGTTGTCAGCACTATAGGAAGAGGTGTCGAACCAGTCATTTTGTTGCCTCATGACGTCATAGGAGTTGCAGTGGCGAGTGTGGTAAATGAATGAATCCGTATCCATATACAAAAGAGAGACGTCCTCAAAATTTAGTTTGGCAAACTCGTAGTGGAATCGATACATGACCGATTTGGAAAAGTCTAAAATTACTTGGCCCAAGTAAATGGGCTTATCGATGGTCACGCTGGTCTTACTCATTTCAATAGTAGCCAAATCCTCAACGATAATGTTGATTGATTTGAAATTTGGCTTTGCAATGTACCGCCGGGCACCCCACCGCCCGTCCCAGACATTCACCAATTTAATGTCACGGTATTTGCGAACAATGTCCATGGACTTGCCATAGATGCAGTTGTTCATTAATTTAAAAATAATAATTTCAAACTGCTGTGTTGCCATTTGTTGGTGCTCTGTGTTGAGTTGCATGTATGGATTGAGCCATGGTTTTTGAGCAAAGGAAATACCCCTATGGATTTTCTTCAACACCAAGCCTTGGGCTAGACATTGCACCAACATTTGGATATGCAGCACATTCCGATTTTTGTTGTAAAGTATGCCCATGAGTTTTTCAATTTTCACTTTACTCTCAGGGGGAACCATTTGCTCAAGGCAGAATGGGAAATCGGCATGTTCATTATACAAGGACGAGGGATATTCAATATCCACTTCTAGCACATATCTACGGCCTGTTTCTTGGCTAGCCGTGTTCACATCAAATTCTGACACTTGTTTCTCTGTCAGCCAAGCAAACTTCCCATAGGGCAAAGGCTGACTCATGGCGTAGTGGTACAAATTATTCACGTCATAGTACATTAAGTACGATTCTGGTTTGTCTGGTGAATAATCAGGCATGTAGACATCGTTCGCTTCGGCATGGCACTGGTTAAGCGACACAAAGCCACCGCGAATGCCCTTTTCAAAGAATAGAACCATGTCTACATCAGTGAGTAAATCCAATTCCACTTGAGTGTATTTTAAAGCGGCATCAAACGAGGGCCCAGGACTCGTATAATAGTGAGCCGGGCCAAGACCATAAATGTGCTGACACAACTCACGAAATTTTTCAAACACATCGGTGAGCAGCAATACATCCAGTTTTAGGTAATGCATAGCATATTCACCTAGCGTCTTGGTATCAAACACTCGCCAAACTTTACATGCATGTGCATAGTCTTCATCGGAAACGGTACTGCGTGTTAGTTTCGAGTAAAATTTCTCTTGTGGCGGGAGTTTTCTTTGCTTTAACACGTCCCAGCTGTTGCAAAAATCATACGGGAATATACTTTTCCGAATGCACAATTGAAATTGCTTAGGATCATTAAAATGCACTCTGGTATTTTTAATTCCTCTTCATGCATGCCATTCACAAGACTGTCTAGCGAGGATGCCATAAACTTAAAGGAATCCAAAAATCGAATGCTAAAGTTTCTCAACCGCCTTGTCAGGGCTGTAAAACGCTCATGGTTTTGGGGGATATTGGTAAACGAGCTCTTGTTGACATGACCCAATTCACGTATCAAAAACTGAATGTCATAATTCGCCAGATTGTGGAAAAAGACACTGATGAAACGAGGAGCTGAAAAGTTCAAATTGCATTTACTATGCGCAGCTCCACGAAACTCTCCCGTAAAGTGCGAGTGATCACTAACGGTGTCTTGAGCACTGATCAGTGGCTTTTCGCAAATATGACATGTCGTGGCATGCTCATACTGCTGCTGCTGTTCTGGAGATAGGTTCATGGGTACTGGGTGCTCCATTAATCCCTGTACAGGGTCGGCCAACTTAACAAGTTCATCCAAAAACCATAGGGCACAATCTGGCCCCTCACGGGATTTGTAAACGGATTGTGTGGGGTCATAGGCATACACCACATTAAATCCTATGGCAAAAGGTTCATGTTTTTGAATGGGTGTGGTTGAGCTAATGGTGGGATCTGGTTCACATCCCGCCATGGGTGTGGTGAGTGCTTCGAAATCTGCGTACACCACATAGGGGACAGTGTCACGCTTATGAATGTCCTTAAACTTTAACACAGCCTTCTCCCCTTGTGGCAATATCAGTCTCACCGTTTCCTGAGAAACGCAATCTACCCTATGACGTTCCAAAGGCGTAGGGGTGGTAAAATATTGCAAGCAACGGTCACAAATATGTTTTACACCAGCATGCTTAGACACTTGTCTGCTTAGCAATCTACTCAGGCTTTTAATTAGGCAATAGTGATTCACTTCTCCGTAAGACAGATATAAAAGATGAATGTGGTGTCGTTTTGGTTCCTTTGTGGCATAAAGAGGGCCCACAATGTCATCACCATCAAGGCCATACACCATGAACGAAAAGTCCTGGTTATCTTGTTCGAACCTATGGATCTCAGTTAAGTCCATTGGGAACGATACTCGAGTTAAATTTAAATTTTGTTTTAAATAAGAAAATGCATTCTTATACATTCCCGGTCTGTGACTGGCACGATTTGCTGGTTGCAAGTACGCAGCCACAGACTACTGGAAACATTCATCTTCCTTATTTTCAATGTTAATCACAGCCTTTTTTCAAAGCTATTGCCTGTGGTGTCTGAATAAAGCTAGATCCAGCATTGAAAGGATTGAAATGACAAATGTTAATTTGCAGGTGATGAATTTTGTCTAAGGCAAGGCCACTGGATCCTTGTTGGAGTTTAGCAAATTTAGTCAGCAAGGCATTGATCACGTGGGTTTCATACCATTGTTCCAAATTATGGGCTATGAATAGCTCTTACATTTTACTGCAAATATAAAATGTCTCTTTATGTTTCACGTCCTTCTTTTTATGTATAAACTCGCACACCAGTTCTGTATTCACCTTTAGAGCTGTATGCAGCCGTTGTGCTGTACAAATTTCATTTTTTTAAATTTCAACACAAGATTCTAAAAATTCTTTTGGGACTAAACTTTCTCCAACATTGACCACGCGACCAGAGCACACATGTGATTTAAAACAACTGTTTATGGGTTCCCAAGTTAACATATCCGCAGCAGTAACAGACATTATTTTGAAAGAATACTCTCACCTGAGTATATAAATGTAGACTGTCTGACAATGGCCACACACTAGAGCCACTTGGATTTTAGCTGTATTTGCTATAGCGGTAAAGCTTTTTTTTTCCAAATATCTAAAAACAAATAAAATAAACCACCATAAGTATATATATTCCATATAGTTTATGCACTTCATAAACAAACAAATCAAACAGGTTATATATATAAACAAATCTAAACTTGACATGTAATGCTTTGCTTTATTCCCGTCTCGTGGGCTAGTATGGTAATGGTTTCCTTTTCTAGCTGTCTGTCTTTCTCTCTTTTTTAATCTCTTTCCCACAGACACACAACAGGTAGGCTATACACGTTATCTACAAATATAAAATAAACATTTATTTATAACTTTAACAATCAATAAATAATTGCTTGTATATATATATATATATATATATATATATATAAATCAATAAATATATAAATGAATACATATATAAATAACTACCTACCCCATAACAAGGATAAGTATTTTCCACCAACACCAAAACTGTTAGACAAGACCATGTGTTTCACGCAACGCAGTGTGTTCATAGGTAGTCACATAATGATAACGACATGTCTTTATATATTTTACGTTGCATGTATAATTATTTCTTTCTCACGCTTCAACATTATGTTATCGTGCACGTGGACAGCTATCGTCCAAGGTGAACACCTGTGCCAGGTCAAATTTCACATGAACTTGCATTTTGTCACATACAAAGCAAAACAGGATGTAACTTGTTTAGCTTACATGTGGTTTCACACGTGTTCACATGCATTTCGCTCTTCCCTGCCACCACGGTTGTCAGATTATTTAACCTTCAAGCTTCATCCGCGTCTTTGTAATTTTCCACTGCACCTGCTGTCAAGTCTGATCAGCGCATTCCAATAAGCTCAAATTACATTCACATCCTGCTAGTTTGTCTCCCTCTCCAGCAAGTTTGTTTTCTCTCTACTCGCTTCAATCAACATAGAACCAAGTTCTGTTTGTCCCTCATCTGATCATAGAATTATCATTTGTCATGTAAACCATCATCGTTTACACGTTAAAGATCCCCTTCGGGGGTAAAATATCAGAAAAAAAGAACCCTCGCTCTGTCATAAACCGACCCGTCGAAATATCAATTGTTCTATTGAGAACAGCCACCGTGGTCAGCGACAGGTTCGTTGAAACACACACACCCAGCAGTATCGTCTCTCTCAACAACCACGCTTCATGAACATTTTAAAAAGGTAAAGAAAAATTAATTTTTTTCAACAAAAGTGTCGTTAGGCCCTTTGTCAAAATTTCAAAAATAGTTTCAAAAATGGGGCGTTAGCCCGAGTCCTATGACACGTCGTACACGTCTCTAGCATTATTGGTTTGCGAGATATAGCAAAAAGTCTAAAATCACGGTTTTAACTCAAAATGGTTTTTTATTCCTACTCAACATTAACATCCTCGGCAAGAGGACAACGCGACGAAAAAAATGACACCACGTACAAGTCTCTAGCCTTATTGGTTCGTGAAATATCAGCAAAAATCACAAAAAAACACTTGTTTACCCCAAAATCGAGTTTCCAATTTTTTAAAAAATATAACGAGTGGTCCATAGCAAAGCCTCCGTCAGCTTGAGTCCAACGAAACCTCATTCGTGAATCTCCGAGCATGGGTTCGGGAGTTATCGCCTTGGACTCACGCGGCGGGAATGTCAATCGTTTTAAACTCTCACTACTCCCCTGCTACAGTTTTAGCCCTAGAGGCTTGACATTAATTTTAGTGGTAGACGGGGTCAGGGCCATTCATTTATGACAAACAAACTTATTTGTAGAATTCCTAGTTTTAGAAATATAGGAATTTCAAAATTGGACTGTTTTCAAAAAAATGATAAAAATAAAAGAAAGTTTCATTATAAAAATAAAGATCATAGAGACCGTTCGATTGAGCCATTGCACAACATTCTATCATGTTTGGTTTTCAATCTATCACCTACTTTCGGAAACAAACATTTTCAATTATTTTTCAAAAATATAACGAGTGGTCCGTAGGCCAGAGGACGTCAACCCAAGTCCAACGACATGTCTCACGTCAAAATCGGACCATGCGTTCGAGAGATATTAATTATTTAACTGTTTCACCTACGTTTGGCCGCCATGTTGGTTTATTGGGCAAAGTCACGCCAAGCACCATCACTCCCCTACTGACCGGATATAGCAAAACGTATAATTAATGACTAAACATACGCTACAGTGACGTGGAGGGCGTACAAAGCATCGAACTGTGGGAGTAATATACGCTAAGACATTCTTAATACAATCCACACAGATCTGTTGCGTAGCACTGGTTAAATGCTAACTTACCAATTAACGGAACGTAGTATTGATAATTTGAATCCTATACGTACATGCATACATTTTCATTTGAGAATGTGTTGTCCTTCAGCGACCAGTCTAATCTGCAAGCTTCTGATTGCGAAAATGTCTCCTCCATGATTCCCTATTAGCAATTACCACTTCGAGTAGGTTAGTGAGTGAACTTCTGCTTAACTTGTCGCCGCTGTGCCCAAACAACAAACATGGCCGCCGCACTAAGTTGAAACATTTAAATAATTAATATCTGGCGAACCCATGGTTGGATTTTAACAAATGAGGTGTCGTTGGACTTGAGCTGACGGGGGCTTTGCTATGAACCACGTAACATATTTTACTTTTTTTTTTAAATTTGTGTTTTCGAAAGTAGGCGATATGATGAAAACCGAACATGATAGAACGTTGTGCCATGGTTCAAACGAATGACGTTTATGTCCCTTATGTTTTATAATAAAACTTTTTTTATATTTTGACATTTTTAGAACACACTCAAATTTTGAAATTCCTATGTTTTGGAAACTAACAAGTTCACAAAAAAAGTTTGTTTGACATAAATGAAAGGCCCCTTCCCCCTCTACCCCCAAATTAAATTTAAGTCTCTAGGACAAAAACTTGTAGTAGTGTAAATTGGAAAGAGCTCCATCACAGTCTACATTCCTACGAACTTTGCCGATATCTCTCGAACGCATGATCGGATTTTAACGAACGAGGTTTTTTTGGCGTTGGGGTGACGTCGTCTTTGCTATGAATGTGTGTTGGTATTCTTTTTTTTTTATTCTTGTATTTGACATTGGCGCGATTTTGGAAACGGCGAATTTTGGGAAAACGTTACGTTTGTTTGACGTTAATAATAGGTCTCTAAGCCCTCTAAGCGGACAGCAAGTTTGAAGTGTGTAGGACAAAAAAAAATGAAAGCCTACTTTCTCAGCAACATTGGCGATAATTCGAAAACGCATGGTCGGATTTTAAAGAATGAGGTGTTGCTGGCGTTGGGACGAACACCTCTTTGATATGAATGTGTGTTGGCATTTTTAATTTTTATTTTGAAAATTATTGTTTTTGACATTGGCGCTATATTGGAAACGGTGAATTTGAGAAAAGGATTTGTTTGACGTTAATGGAAGGTCCCTAGCCCCTCTAGGCAGAAACCAAGTTTCAAATCTGTAGGGCTAAAGAAAATGAATTTTGAAAAAATGATCACTATTTTGGAAACTAGGAATTCTACCAAAAATAATTGTTTCACATAAATGAATGGTCTTTAGCCCCTCTACCCCCAAAAAAAATTTCAAGTCGCTAGGACAAAAACTGTTAATAGGGCGAGGGTGTGAGTACTGCTTACAGTTCCGTGCGTGCTTGAATACGTATGGCTATGCTGCTAAAGGGTGAAGGAACAGTTGTATAGAGGCCTGCGTGGTATCGTTTGAATGGTATTTTTCCACTCTATTTGATGGTGAGGTTATTTTTTTAAATGGAGTGGAATTTGGAAACTCGATTTTGGGGTAAACGGGAGTTTTTGACATTTTACAGATATCTGGTGAACCAATCATGTTACAGACGTGTACGAAGTGTCCAAGGACTCGGGGTGACGTCGTCTTTGCAAAGCGATCGTTATTGTTTGAAAATAATAGTAATATTATTATAATATAATTATTTTAAATAATAATAATCATAATAATATTTTAAAATTTTTAGAAATGAAACGTGCTCGTAGACAGAGAGACGGTACCGCTGGGGCATGTGTTTGAGCGAGGCTATCACTGGCCGTACTGAATACAGCAAATGGCTATTTCGAGGGGGCGACAGAGTGAAGGGTCGCTTTTCGATATTTTTTCCAATGACGAACGAATGAAGGCTATAATTGAAAATGCGTGAAGCAAGCTAAGATTTTTTGCCCCTGGAGGGGATCTTTAACATGCTAGTAAACGGTAATAAGCGATACCGCTGTCTGGCACACCAAATGGTTGTAGAATAAGGAAACCTATAACATTCGCTCGACCAAGTCATTGCATGTACGCAATGACCCAAAACAGTAAGGTGATTGGCCTGAAATGTTATAAACTAAATATTGAACTGGGTGAAGTGACGTGTTATATGGTGAAAGTATGAGGCTAACAAGATCATGAATTGAGGATGGCCGCTTGCTAGTAATTATTATTATTACAGTAAAATGTTTAAGAATAATAATAATAAGACACACAAGTTTTCAATGCTAACACACATAGTCCTGCTTCCTGGACGCTGAATACAGCGGCTTGGCGGTTTGGTGAGAGCGACTGCTGATAAGACAGAAATGTCTACGTGGTCAGGAAGTGCGATATCGGCTTCCTTGCCTGGTAGAGACTAGCAGGTCTGGCGTTTAAACAGCCGCCATGTTGGTCCTTATGCAGTAGTAATACCATTGTTTAGGAGGCAGCCATTTTGGTTCTTTATTTAAAACATGAAACTAGTATAAGGTATATGAATCTTATCGCGCTTGAGAAATGTGGGGAGGCGTGGGATCTTGTGAGAGACAAACAACACTTCAAGGTCAAAACGCTGAGAAAATGCAACTCTCTCTGTTGCTAAGCAGACTTATAAGGATTGCGTTAGTGATGAATTTGCCATTTTAGCAAACGGACGTATACAGTAGAGCTCTGAACTGAACTTTGGAATAAAATCCTTTTGTTTTCGGTAAGTACCTATGAATGATTATTTTAATGATGTCTTGCTAATGAACCTTAAATTTGTAGTTATTGATAAGGTAATTTATGATTTTTTATATATTTGTTTGCAGATAACCGGTATAGCTGTCATGTCTGAGAGAAAGACCATTCCACTTTTGAGCCCACTAGAAGTAAAGAGCAACAAGCCAGTACAAGTCAAGGTGAGAATTTTTAAAACTAATTTGTTTCATTTTGGTTTGATATGTTCTTTTTATGAAATGCATGTATTAACCTGAATGTAGGTATTTATAGTGGTTTATGTTATTTATTTATTAGAAACTTGGAAAGAAAAGCTTTACCGCTGAATCAGTCACTGAAAACCCGTGACGCACTAGAGTGCAACCATTGTTTCCAGGCAGTGAACTATTGAAAACTTAGGTAAGCCTAATTTAAAATGCTATTCCATTTTACCACTATTGAGACCCCTGGACAAAAAATGTATTACATGTACATGACTGGGGCAATGATTGATTACTTGATTAATGACTATGTATTGGCAACCGGTACAAGACCATAATGGTTGTTGAACGGAAAATGTACAAGGCCATGTTGGATTTTTTTAAACAAAAATTTAAGTTTAATTTATGGGTGGTTCCCTATGGACTCAACGAATATCCACAGGTTTGAACAAGATAATTAAAAAAAAACGACATGATATTCATTTTTGTCTGTTTATATATTGGTTATAGGGGGATGTAAATGCCTGCAGCTTTATAAAAAGAAAATAAGTAGATGGGTTACTGTTAGTGCCGACATACAGTTTATTATTAAATATTACTTGATGGTGTTTTCATTTAATATCAATTAACGTTAACCTATTATTTACAAGTATTGATTGATTGAGTGATGGATTATTTTCTTTGTTTTAGGTGTAGTTATGCACCATCAACGTAGTGAACAGACAGTGAACAAGCATACATTGTGCTTTAAAATACTCTGTGCTCTTGTGCAACGTTAATAACTTGCATTATTATTTTTTATTATTATAACACATGGCTTTGGTACCAAATACAACAAGTGAGCAAGTCGATTTACCACGTGGGTTAAATTTAAAATCAGAAAACGATCGTTGGTTAATATTTGAATCCTGGCCTGTAGGCTTTTTGTCGGCATATAAACTTGCTGGAGCTGGTTTCTCTTACTTGAACCGAGAAGATGTTGTGCGCTGTGTGTTTTTTTGTATTGAACTTTCACACTGGGAAGAAGGGGATGATCCCTTTAGAGACCATTTGCGATGGTCTCCTTGTTTTCCTTAAATGCTTGGGAAACAAGTTGGTAACATACCAGTGTATCCATTTTACCGAACCACAAGGCCATTGGCCACTACTTACGTTGCTGAATCACTAATAGATAATGATAATGATGTATTACCAGCCAACGGTAGTGTCGAATTGTGTGGTCCGTATGCCATAGACCGGGTTGGATTGGCATGTCATTTTGAAAAATTGGGAATTTGCAAGACTAAAGCACTAGCACACCCAGAGTACTGGTCTGTTGAAAAACGTTTAAATCTTATAAGAATGTTTGGTCATTAATATTAAAACACCTTACAAAACACCTAAGTGAAGCTGGATTGTTTATACTGGTGAAGGGTATAAAACAATATGTTTTCATTGTGGATTTGCTTTAAAGGATTGGCAGATAACTAATGACCCTTTTGTGAAACACGCTCGTTGGTTACCTAACTGTAGATACATGGTGTTGCTTGAAGGTCAGGAATTTGTGAACACTATTTGTGGACAAAAGTGATTGCAGCACAAGAGATAAAAGTGCCTTTAGAGTTAGAACACGCGGTACAAATACATGAGGGTCAAAAAAGATGTGTTTGACCAACAAATACAAAAGTGTGACCAACAATTATGTAAAATTTGTTATCAAGAAGAAGTAGGTGTTGTATTTTTACCTTGTGGACACTTGATAGCCTGTGTCAAGTGTGCATTATACCTTGTGGACACTTGATAGCCTGTGTCTAGTGTGCATTAACACTTAACACTGGGTTATATGCAGAAAAGTAGTATCTGCTACAGTTAGGGCATTTGTTGCATAAATAGTGTAATTTATTATCAATGCATAGTGCAAAATACCTATATGCACAATATTATTACAAGCTGTTGTAGTGTGAAATAGATATGCTTTTGTTTTGTTTATAGACTACTACAATGAATGTTTTGAATGCTGTGCGACAAGCATGTGGCTTAGAGGAAAAGAAGCTCAGCGAATTGCCAACGCATATTCCAATCCACATTATCAAGATTTGGGAATTTGAAAACAGCATATGGTGATCGTGTACTTTGTGTATGTGAAAACTTTGAGACATTTCTGCCTACACGGTTTAATGATATGTCGGAGCGTGTTTTTTGATGAAGTGAATAAAGCTATAAATCATGTACACTTCATTTATGAAGGTTTTAAAAACTATAGGTGTATGGTCCGTTTTAATTAAATAAATAAAACCAAATGTGAAATAATAATGGAACATATAAGTGATGACAATAGACTGAAAGAAAAAATAAAATTTGAGTATAGAATAATGTTTTAGTTTTTAGTATTGTCCTTAAAAATATTATTATGAAACCAAAAAATGTATATAAAGTTCGTAAATAAATGTAAATAATGGTACAATGTTGTTTTATTTTATACAAAGTTAGAATATTTAACATTGCCGAGTATACATTATTATGACAATAGATGCACACTGAATACAACTCCTTCTCTCTTTACGATAGTCTGTTATAGTTTTTAAACACAAGGCTTGTTGTAGATCTTTTTATAGCAATGTCCATTCACTGTTGTATTGAAAAACTGGGGAAGCCGCAATGGTTTTATAGGCATAAAACCTTATTGTTATTACTATTTAGTCATTTTGATCCTCTTGCAATACTACCTTTTGCATATCAAGAGCAGACGACCTAGCTGTACCACTCTTTAAAACAACAACAACACTACCTCTTGCATAGTTTGTGATGTTGATGGCTCTTGCGACGTGGAAGATGGATTAAACATAACTTTTAGAACAGGGGTTAACCGTTGCTCATCAAACAATCCACTATTTTGAGTAGCACTATGGATTTCTTTATTTTTGTCGACAGCAACTGTGTTTCATGCAGTACACTACATTGATGATCACTGACACTTAAAACATCACTATTTTTACTTTTTAGGTCACCACGACAAAGTTTGGAACGTTGTTTTGAACAACGCAAAATAACACATCCATTTTAATTGGTTCTTTTCACAATATATGAATGTCCTTTATAGTATGCATAAGGCTTACCATACCTAGTCACTAATACTTCCATGTCAAGTGTCAAGCATAGACTAAGCTTTAGTAAAGTCAGCTTGGTAATAAGAATAATAGTTTAATGTGAGAGCAAATATGGATCCAAAGAGTTGAGGTAAAAGTGGAAGCAAATAATCAAATGTAAGAACCAAAAGTGGGGGTAAAAGTGGAAGCAAAGTGGTAGACCCATTACACAATTATTTCAGAACAACGAAGCTCTTGTTCAATTTCTTTGATTTCTCAATCGTGACCGGTATGCCCAGCTTGTTGTAAAGCATGCAAGTGCCGAAGCCATTGAATTAGCTTACTGGGTTGGTTCCAGTATACAAATGATTTTTAGGTGTAAACAGAGCATTACCATTATCATCATCATCATCGTCATCATCATTGTCATTATTATGATCATTATCATCATGAACATCACCACTATTACTATATAGTCCTTTTTGATCCTCTTGCAATACCACTTCTTGTATAGTCTGTGTTGACTTTGATAGTGTTGAAGGTTTCTTGGACGTTGACAACTGTCCTTACATGACTTTTTGAGGACATGATAAGTGCTTTTGAACAAACACTGCACTATCTTTAGCCGCAATATCGTTTTCTAGATCTTGCTTTTTAGCATTTTGATATTTTTTTGTAAACAGCAACCCTGGTTCGTTTCGAGCACTATATTGATGAACACACACACTTAAATCCTTTCCATTTTTACCTTTCAGATTGCCCCGACATTTTGTTGACCTCTCTTTTGAGCATCGCCAGAATATTATTCCATTCACATTCTGACGATTATAGTTATAAGAGTAGCCTTGATAGAGTGCACGTTGCCTACCTTTGTTGGTTGTAGTAAGTTCCATAGTATTAACTGACCTGTCAGTACGATGTTCACACTTCATAGTTTACAACTGTTTCGGTGATGGGGTGACTTACCATAAGCTTATATATATTGGCTTATGTGTTGGCTTTTGTGTTGGGTTTTGTGTTGGCTTTTGTGTTGGCTTTTGTATTGGCTTTTGTTGGCTTTTGTATTGGCTTTTGTATTGGCTTATTTGACAAGTTATTGTTGACAATGTATTTAGTGGATATTTTCTTGGCATGGGAAAAAATCTGAAAGAGAGGGAATATTTAAAGACTTAACCTCAGTTCACCTAACATAACCTAACTTCACCTAACCTAACCTACCTTTACCTAACCTAACTTTACCTAACCGGACCTAACCTAACTTCACCTAAGCTAACCTAACCTAACTTCACCTAACCTAACCTAAACTAACTTCACCTAACCTAACCTAACTTTACCTAACCTAACCTAACCTAAATTAACCAAACCTAACCTAACCTTTCAACTCTCAGATGATAATTAAATTCTTCACATAGTCGAGTTGGAACCCAAGACTTCAGGGGTAAAAACCAATTTTTGAGGCTTATTTTGATAGCTTATTTTGATGGCTAACCTAACTTTACCTAACGTAACCTAACCTCAGATCACCTCGGAAATCACTAGTGAGTGTTCATATCCTCCACTAGGTAGAATGCTAGTAGTTCAGGTAGTGCTCATATTTACCGCGAGGTAGCGGAAACAGACTTTGGGTGTTGCATGTGACTCTTGTGAAGTTTGACCGCGTGCAAGACGTGCTTGTATAAGCTCTGTATATAAACTGAATATACAATTAACCACTAAATTTTCTGAACTAACATGTAGAGCTAAGTTTAGGGTATTTAGGATACCCTTAGCAAGAAAGGCTGCCTAACCCGCTAGTGTACAGCCTTGTGATACGCAGTAAGCACCTGATGGGAGAAGACAACAATTTGAGGATGCCAACAACATATCCATTAATGTATTTGGACTGGAAGAAGACAACAAACTGTTTTCTTTAAATACATGGCTTTCTCAAATTGTTGTTTTCTGCCAACAGGTGCTTACTGCGTATCACAAGGCTGTACACTAGTGGGTTAGGCAGCCTTTCTAGCTAAGGGTATCCTAAACACCCTAAACATAGCTATACATGTTAGTTCTGAATATTTAGTGGTTAATTGTATATTGAGTTTATATACAGAGCTTATACAAGTACGTATTGCACGCGGTCAAACATCACAGGAGTCACATGCAACACGCAAAGTATGTTTCCGCTACCTAGCGGTAAATATTACCACTACCTGAACTACTAGCATCGTACCTAGCGGAGGATATGAAGACTCACTAGGGATATTCGAGGTGATCTGAGTTTAGGTTAGGTTAGGTAAAGTTAGATTAGCCATCAAAATAAGCGACCAAAACAATTGGTTTTTACCCCTGAGCTCTTAGGTTCCAACTCAACCATGTACAGAATTTAATTATCATCTGAGAGTTGAAAGGTTAGGTTAGGTTTGGTAAATTTAGGTTAGTTAGGTTAGGTTAGGTTAGGTTAGGCTGGGTAAAGTTAGGTTAGGTTAGGTGAAGTTAGGTTAGGTTAGGTTAGGTGAAGTTAGGTTACGTGAAGTTAGGTTAGGTTCGGTTAGGTAAAGTTAGGTTTGGTTAGGTAAGGTAAAGTTAGGTTAGGTTAGGCGAAGTTAGGTTATGTTAGGTGAGCTGAGGTTAAGTCTTTAAATATTCCCTCTCTTTCAGCTACTTTCCAAGACCAAGAAAAATCCAATAAATCATTGACAACAATAACTTGTCAAATAAGCCAATACAAAAGCCGACAGAAAAGCCAACACAAAAGCCAACACAAAAGCCAACGCATGAGCCAATATATATAAGCTTATGGTAAGTCACTCCATCACCAAAACAGTTGTAACCTTTGTAGTTTGAACATCGTACTGACAGGTGAGTTACTACTATGGAACCTACTTCAACCAACAAAGGTAGGCAACGTGCACTCTATCAAGGCTACACCTATTACTATAATCGTCAGATTGTGAATGGAATAATATTCTGGCGATGCTCAAAAGAGAGGTCAACAAAATGTCGAGGCAATCTGAAAAGTAAAAATGGAAAGGTTTTAAGTGTGAGTGTTCATCAATATAGTGCTCCAAACGAACCACAGTTGCTGTTTAAAAAAAATTATCAAAATGCTAAAAAGCAAGATCAAGAAAACGATATTGCGGCTAAAGATAGTGCAGTGTTTGCTCAAACGTACTTATCTTGTGTTCAAAACGTCATGTTGGGACAGTTGTCAACGTCCAAGAAACAATCAACACTATCAAAGTCAACACAGACTATAAATGAAGTGGTATTGCAAGAGGATCAAAAAGGACTATATAGTAATAATGATGATGGTGATGATGATAATGATAATAATGATCATGATGATGATGATAATGGTAATGCTTTGTTTACACCTAAAAATCATTTGTTAAATTTGTATACTGGAACAAACCCAGTAAACTATTTCAACGGCTTCGGCACTTGCATGCTTTACAACAAGCTGGGCATACCGGTCAAGATTGGGAAATCAAAGAAATTGAACAAGAGCTTCGTCGTTCTGAAATTATTGTGTAATGGGTCTACCACTTTGCTACCACTTTTACTCCCACTCATGTTTCTTATATTTGCTTATTTGCTTCCACTTTTACCTCAACTCTTTGGATCCATATTTGCTCTCACATTAAACTATTATTCTTATTACCAAGTTGACTTTACTAGAGCTTAGTCTATGCTTGACAGTTGACATGGAAGTATTAGTGACTAGGTATGGTAAGCCTTATGCATACTATAAAGGACATTCATATATTGTGAAAAGAACCAATTAAAATGGATGTGTTATTTTGCGTTGTTCAAAACAACGTTCCAAACATTGTCGTAGTGACCTAAAAAGTAAAAATAGTGATGTTTTAAGTGTCAGTGATCATCAATGTAGTGTACTGCATGAAACACAGTTGCTGTCGACAAAAAAATCAAGAAAACCATTGTGCTACTCAAAATAGTGGATTGTTTGATGAGCAACGTTTATTCCCTGTTCTAAAAGTTACGTTTAATCCATCTCCCACGTCGCAAGAGCCATCAATATCACAAACTATGCAAGAGGTAGTGTTGTTGTTGTTGTTTTAAAGAGTGGAACAGCTAGGTCGTCTGCTCTTGATATGCAAAAGGTAGTATTGCAAGAGGATCAAAATGACTAAATAGTAATAACAATAAGGTTTTATGCCTATAAAACCATTGCGGCTTCCCCAGTTTTTCAATACAACAGTGAATGGACATTGCTATAAAAATATCTACAACAAGCCTTGTGTTTAAAAACTATAACAGACTATCGTAAAGAGAGAAAGAGTTGTATTCAGTGTGCATCTATTATCATAATAAGGTATACTCTGCAATGTTAAATATTCTAAATTTGTTAAAATAAAACAACATTGTACCATCATTTACATTTATTTACAAACTTTATATACATTTTTTGGTTTCATAATTATATTTTTCAAGACAATACTAAAAACTAAAACATTATTCTATACACATATTTTATTTTTTCTTTCAGTCTATTGTCATCACTTATATGTTCCATTATTATTTCACATTTGTTTTATTTATTTAATTAAAACGGACCATACACCTGTTGTTTTTAAAACCTTCATAAATGAAGTGTACATGATTTATAGCTTTATCCACTTCATCAAAAAAACACTCTCCGACATATCATTAAACCGTGTAGGCAGAAATGTCTCAAAGTTTTCACATACACAAAATACACGATCACCATATGCTGTTTTCAAATTCCCAAATCTTGATAATGCGGATTGGAATATGCGTTGGCAATTCGCTGAGCTTCTTTTCCTCTAAGCCATATGCTTGGCCCACTGCATTTAAAACATTCATTGTAGTAGTCTATAAACAAAACAAAAGCATATCTATTACACACTACAACAGCTTGTAATAATATTGTGCATATAGGTATTTTGTACTATGCATTGCTAATAAATTACACTATTTATGCAACAAATGCCCTAACTGTAGCAGATAGTACTTTTCTGCATATAGCACATGTGTTAAGTGTTAATGCACACTTGACACAGGCTATCAAGTGTCCACAAGGTAAAAATACAACACCTAGTTCTTCTTGATAACAAATTTTACATAATTGTTGGTCACACTTCTGTATTTGTTGGTCAAACACATCTTTTTTGACCCTCATGTATTTGTACCGCGTGTTCTAACTCTAAAGGCACTTTTATCTCTTGTGCTGCAATCACTTTTTGTCCACAACTAGTGTTCACAAATTCCTGACCTTCAAGCAACACCATGTATCTACAGTTAGGTAACCAACGAACGTGTTCCACAAAAGGGTCATCAGTTATCTGCCAATCCTTTAAAGCAAATCCACAATGAAAACATATTGTTTTATCCCCTTCACCAGTATTTAAAAAATCCAGCTTCACTTAGGTGTTTTGTAAGGTGTTTTAATATTAATGACCAACCATTCTTATAAGATTTAAACGTTTTTCAACAGACCTGTACTCTGGGTGTGCTAGTGCTTTAGTCTTGCAAACTCCCAATTTTTCAAAATCACATGCCAATTCAACACTGTCTATGGCATATGGACCACACATATCGACATTACCGTTGGCTGGTAATACATCATTATTATTATTCATTTGTAATTCAGCAACGTAAGTAGTGGCCAATGGCCTTGTGGTTCGGTAAAATGGATACACTGGTATGTTACCCGCTTGTTTTCCAAGCATGTAAAGACGACAATGAGACCATCGCAAATGGTCCCAAAAGGGATCATCCCCTTCTTCCCTGTGTGAAAGTTCAATACAACAAAACACACAGCGCCCACTATCTTCTCGATTCAAGTAATAGGAACCAGCTCAAGCAAGTTTATGTGCCGACAAAAAGCCCACAGGCCAGGATTCAAATGTTAACCAACGATCGTTTTCTGATTTTAAATTTAACCCACGTGGTAAACCGACTTGCTCCCTTGTTGTATTTGGTACTAAAGCCATGTGTTATACTAAAAAAAATTAATCCAAGTTATTAACGTTGCACAAGAGCCCAGAGTATTTTAAAGCACAATGTATGCGTGTTCACTGTCTGTTCACTACGTTAAGGGCGCATAACCACACCTAAAACAAACAAAATAATCCATCACTCAATCGATCAATCAATCAATACTTGTAAATAAAACGTTAACGTTAATTGGTGTTAAATGGAAACAACATCAAAAAATATTTAATATTAAACTGTATGTCGGCACTAACAGTAACCCATCTACTTATTTTCCTTTTATAAAGCTGCAGTCATTTACATCCCCCTTTAACCTATATATAAACAAACATAAAAATGAATGTCATGTCATTTTGTCCAAATTATCTTGTTCAAACCTGTGGATATTCGTTGAGTTCATAGGGAACCACCCATAGATTAAATTTTAATTTTTGTTTAAAAAAATCCAACATGGCCTTGTACATTTCCCGGTCAACAACCATTATGGTCTTGTACCGGTTGCCAATACATAGTCATTAATCAAGAAAGCAATCATTGCCCCAGTCATGTACAGGTAATGAATATTTTGTCTAGGGGTTCCAATAGTGGTAAAATGGAATAGCATTTTAAGTTAGGCTTACCTAAGTTTTCAATAGTTCACTGCCTGGAAACAATGGTTGCACTCTAGTGCGTCACGGGTTTTCAGTGACTGATTCAGCGGTAAAGCTTTTCTTTCCAAGGTTCTAAAAAATAAATAAAATAAACCACCATAAATACCTACATTCAGGTTAATAGATGCATTTCATAAAATTAAAATATCAAACAAAAATGAAACAAATTAGTTTTAAAAGAATCTCACCTTGACTTGTACTGGCTTGTTGCTCTTTTGCTCTAGTGGGCTCAAAAGTGGAATGGTCGCTCTCTCAGACATGACAGCCATACCGGTTATCTGCAAACAAATAAATAAGAAAATCATTAATTACCTTATCAATGGCTACAAATTTAAGGTTCATTAGCTTAACATCATTAAAATAATCATTCATAGGTACCTACCGAAAACAAAACGGTTTTATCCCATGATTCAGTTCAGAGCTCTGCTGTAAACGTCCGTTTGCTAAAATGGCAAGTGCATCTCTAACGCAATCCTTATCAGTCTGCTTAACAACAGAGAGAGTTGCATTTTCTCAGCGTTTTGACCTTGAACTGTTGTTTGTCACTCACATGTTCCCACGCCTCCCCACATTCCTCAAGCGCGATAAGATTCATATACTTTATACTAGTTTCATGTTTTTAATAAAGAACCAAAATGGCTGCCTCTTATACATTGATATTACTACTGCATAAGAACCAATATGGCGGCTGTTTAAGCGCCAGACCTGCTAGCCTCTACCGGGCAAGTAAGCTGTTATCGCACTTCCTGCCCACGTAGACATTTCTGTCTTATCAGCAGTCACTCTCACCAAACCGCCAAGCCTCTGTATTCAGTGTCCAGCAAGCAGGACTATGTGTGTTAGCATTGAAAACTTGTGTCTTATTATTATTATTATTATTCTTAAACATTTTACTGTAATAATAATTACTAGCAAGCGGCCATCCTCAATACATGATCTTGTTAACCACATACTTTCACCATATAACACATCCCTTCACCCAGTTCAATATTTAGTTTATAACATTTCAGGCCAATCACCTTACGTTTTTGGGTCATTGCGTACATGCAATGACTTGGTCGAGCGAATGTTATATGTTTCCATATTCTACAACCATTTGGTGTGCCAGACAGCGGTCTCGCTTATTACCGTTTACTAGCATGTTAAAGATCCCCTTCAGGAGTAAAAAAATCTTAGCATGCTTCTCGCATTTTCAATTATAGCTTTCATTCGTTCGTCATAGAAAAAATATCGAAAAGCGACCCCTCGCTCTGTCGCCCCCTCGAAATAGCCATTTGCTGTATTCAGCATGGCCAGTGATAGCCTCGTTCAAACACATGCCCAGCGGTACCGTTTCTGTGTCTACGAGCACGTTTCATTTTTAAAATTTTTAAATTTTTATTATAATTATTATTATTTACAAACAATAACGATCACATTGCATAGACGATGTCACACCGAGTCCTTGGACACTTCGTTCACGTCTGTAACATGATTGGTTCACCAGATATCTGTAAAATGTCAAAAACCCACGTTTACCCCAAAATTGAGTTTCCAAATTCCTCTCCATTTAAAAAATAACCTCACCATCAATTAGAGCGGTATAAATACCATTCAAACGATACCACGCAGGCCTCTATACAACTATTCCTTCACCCTTTTGCGGCATAGCCATACGTATTCAAGCAAGCACACAACTGTAAGCGGAACTCACACCCTCCCCCTATTAACAGTTTTTTGTCCAAGCAACTTGAATTTTTTTTTGGGGTAGAGGGGCTAAAGACCATTCATTTATGTGTTTTTTTTGTAGAATACCTAGTTCCCAAATTAGTGATTATATTTTCAAAATTCATCTTCTTTTGCCCTACAGATTTGAAACTTGGTTTCTGCCTAGATGGGCTGAGGACCTTTCATTAACGTCAAACAAACCTTTTTCTCAAATTCACCGTTTCCAAAATAGCGCCAATGTCAAAAACAATAATTTTCAAAAAAATTAAAAATACCAACACACATTCATAGCAAAGAGGACGTCATCCCATCGCCAACAACACCTCATTAGTTAAAATACGATCATGCGTTCGCGAATTATCGTCAATGTTCGCAAGAAAGTAGGCTATCATTTTTTTTGTCCTACGCACTTGAAACTTGATGTCCTCTTAGAGGGCTTAGGGACCTTTTATTAACGTCAAACAAACGTAACGTTTTCCCAAAATTCGCCGTTTCCAAAATAGCGCCAATGTCAAAAACAGGAATTTAAAAAAAAAACACACATTCATAGCAAAGACGACGTCACCCCAACGCCAAAACACCACGTTCGTTAAAATCCGATCATGCGTTCGAGAGATATCGGCAAAGTTCGTAGGAATGTAGGCTGTGAAGGAGCTCTCTCCAATTTACATTTCTACAAGTTTTTTCCTAGAGACTTAAATTTACTTTGGTGGTAGAGGGGGTAAGGACCTTTCATTTATGCCAACAAGCTTTTTTTTTAAACTTGTTAATTTCCAAAATATAGGAATTTCAAAATTTGAGTGTTTTCAAAAAAAAAAAAAAAAAAAAACGTTTTATTATAAAAATAAAGGTCATAGAGACCATTCGTTTGAAGTATGGCACAACGTTCTATCATGTTTGGTTTTTAAACTATCGCCTACTTTCAAAACCAACCATTCCCCCCCCCCCAAAAAAAAACACAATACACATTCATAGCACAGAGGACGTCATCCCAAAGCCAACAACACCTCTTTCGTTAAAATCCGACCACGCGTTCGCGAATTATCGCCAATGTTCGCGAGAAAGTAGGCTATCATTTTTTTTTTGTCCTACGCACTTGAAACTTGCTGTCCTCTTAGAGGGTCTATGGACCTTTTATTAACGTCAAACAAACGTTTTCCCAAAATTCACGGTTTCCAAAATAGCGCCAATGTCAAAAACAAGAATTTTCATTTTTTTAAATACTAACACAGATTCTTAGCAAAGAGAACGTCACCCCAACCCCAACAACACCTCGTTCGTTAAAATCCGATCATGCGTTCGGGAGATATCAACAAAGTTCGTAGGAAAGTAGGCTGTGGAGGAGCTCTCTCCAATTGACACTACTACAAGTTTTGTCCTAGAGACTTAAATTTATTTTGGGGGTAAAGGGGGTAGGGACCTATCATTTATGTCAAACAAACTTTTTATTGTAAACTTGTTAGTTTCCAAAATATAGGAATTTCAAAATTTGAGTGTTTTCAAAAAATGTCAAACATATAAAAGTTGTATTATACAAAATAAAGGACATAAACGCCATTCGTTTGAACTATGGCACAACGTTCTATCATGTTCGGTTTTCACACTATCGCCTACTTTCAAAAACAAAAATTTTCAAAAATTTTTGGAAATTATAATACGTGGTCCATAAAAAAGACCCCGTCAGCTCAAGTCCAACGACACCTCATTTGTTAAAATCCAACCATGGAACCATTATTTAAATGTTTCAACTTTGCGCGGCGGCCATGTTTGTTTTTTGGGCATAGCGGCGTCAAGTGAAGCAGAAGTTCCCTCACTAACCTACTACTTCGGCCTTCTCTGTGTTTACACCTCTCACTTTGAAATCATTCAACACTGAATCTAACCTTCGTCTCCTAGGTCTACCTCTGCTTCTCTTACCCTCTGCAGCAGAACTCATTACACTCTTAGGTAATCTCTCCTCCCCCATTCTCTTCACATGACCCCCACGATCTGAGTCAGCTCATACGAACGGCTTCTTCTAGCATTCTAGCGTGTTCACCAACGCCAATTATCTCTCAATTCTTCAAACAAACGCTCGTTAACTTAGCACTAACAACCAATTACGTTAAATGGCCCAACTCCCTAAAGCATCGTTAAAGGGAGGGAAACAGTTGCATTCTACCTCGCTCATCTAGAAATGCCGGTAGAATTGGTTTGTTTCCTACTTTCACACGAACTTTCATCCATACGAATATAAATATGTTTATGACAATGAAATTATAAGAGATCATACATGTTACTAACACCAAGAAAGAAGAATACGGAAATTTAAAAAAACATATCCGAACTGGGATTCAAACTCCTTCCAACTATGCATAATGAACTCCGAGGCTCCTGGTTCTCTGACCGAGACAGCAATGAGATGTGGGTAGTTTCTACGAGCGCCTGCTTAGGCCAAGGTGCGCGGTAGTTTGTCACGTATTTTGTATCACGCGAATTTTGGCTTGATCCCCAGCCTAAAAAATTATCCATGTTAAAATGATATATGTCTCTTCGATATGAGCCCATTGTCATTTCCCTTGTACAGTATGTATGGTATGTCTACATAATTTATAGCTTACTTGCGCGGTCACTTCTATTGACACATTCCCTGTTGTTCTTTCTCCAGACCTGATCTGGAGAGTAAATGTGACAGATACATAATCAGATGTGCGCTGAACACAGACTCCATTCAGAGGTCGGAAGATGATATCATGGTCATACTCTCAAAGACGCCGGGCAATATCTTACAGAATGAAGAGGCTATAAACCAAGTGCATAAGGCTAAGGTAAGTCGTGACTCACGAGGCAAAAATTCAAGGCTCTTGGCATTGGCTTTTTTTTTTTGGTGATGTGGCCGATATTTATCTAATTCAGCGTGTTACATGCTTAAAAGCGACTCTCGCCTGAATTCCCTGCTCATTTACGAATTATGATGTCTATGTTCGAGTTGAGTAGAACTCTGGGCTGTCACTTCACTGCACAAGCAGTCCACTGCTGTGGCCTGATCAAGCGTGTAGTTTTGGAGTGCCAACTGAGTCAGTTCTGTACAACTCCAGTCACAGCCACTTAGGGTAGAAACTGAGCATGTTTCTAGTTTCATTAGTAGCACGAGTTATAGGGTATTATATTTTGAAACATGGATTTAATAACCCGTTGTGTGTCTGTTTACGTTAAGATCATACCACAAAAATAGAATTTCATCAGAACAATTGTAGACTTGAGTAAGATTTCACATTCAGTAGACAAACTCCCCCTCATTTCCTTTCATATGGGATGATGTGAGACATATGGAGAAAGAGTAAATACAAATGTAATGTTCATAATATATCTATACTAATATAATAAAGCTGAAGAGTTTGTGTGTTTGTGTGTTTAAACGCGCTAATCTCTGGAACTACCAGACCGATTCGAAAAATTCTTTTTGTACATGATAGTCAGATTCAAGAGGAATAGTTTAGGCTATGCTCAATTACGGACAGACCACTCAATTCCCTGCATTTAGGACCTTTGGCACAAATCTACACCTTTTCACCGATCTGAACCAAAATGTGTATACTTAGCCTTTGGAAAACTGCGAGTAACACTGTTTACATGAAATTTCGGACAGACCACTACTTTCCCTGCATTTATGCCCTTTGGCACAAATCAACACAGCTTCACCGATCTGAACCAAAATTTTTATACTTACCCTTAGGAACCCTGCGAGTGACACTGTCTGCATGAAATTTCGGACATACCGCTCCATTCTCTGCATTCAGGCCCTTTGGCACAAATCTACACCGTTTTACCGATCTGAACCAAATTTCACATACTTACCCTTTGGAACCGGACGAGTAACACTGTCTGCATGAAATTTCGGACAGACCACTCCATTCCCTGCATTTAAGCCCTTTGGCACAAATCTACACCGTTTCACCGATCTGATCCAAATTTCACATACTTTCCCTTTGGAACCCGGCGAGTAACACTGTCTGCTTGAAATTTCGGACAGACCACTCTATTCCCTGCATTTAGGTCCTTTGGCACTAATCTACACCGTTTCACCTATCTGAACCACATTTTGTACACTTACCCTTTGGAACCCTTCGGGTGACACTGTCGACTTTAAATTTCGGACAAACCAATCCATTCCCTGCATTTAGGCACTTTATCACAAATCTACACCGTTCCTCCTAATTGCACCAAATTTCACATACACTTTGAAACCCTGCTGGTAACACTGTCCACTTGATATTTTTGACAACGCTCTCCATTCCCAACATTTAGAATAAAAAACCATCTGAACTTGAAAACCACGTATTAAGGCCTAGAACCATTCATGTCCTTAGTAGTGTAACTGTAAGAATATCTTAATAAGTCTATTTTTGACTGGCAATTCGGGCTGCAACATGTCGCCCCTACCAGTGTTCTGGTGCAGAAATGCGAAAATAGTTAAACTTGGGCTGCTTATAAATTGCAGTCACGGGAAGTAATTAGTGCAAAAATATTTCTTAGGCCCTTAAAACAGTTATCATCATGAACATATTATGCCTCATTGTAAGTGCAATGGTGTTGGTGCAATACATTGAGGTTATCAGCTGCAATAAGCGTTGCTGATTTCAAATTTACCTCAATTTATTCGTAAACTTATCGTTCAGCGTTATGTGACGATTAGTGATACTATGCTGTCTCAGGAGCTCGGGACAGCCGAAGTTTTCTAAAGTGTTCTGATTATTTTCCTACGGCGCTATGCGACAAAAGACGAAACTATTGATCGCTACATTTCTAACAGACAATGAGATTTAGGCCCTAGGCAGTGTCTTTTATTTCACTTAATCCTCTTTCTAATCATTTTTAGAAATGTGTTTGTAAATTACATGTGTCAGTGCTGTAGTTAGTAATTAGCCGTTTCCCTATTCATTATTATCATTGTTATCTTTACGGGAAAATGACCTAAATGTTGTTGTTGTTGTTTGAGTCTTCAGTCTTTTGACTGGTTTGATGCAGCACTCCATGCCTCCCTGTCCTGAGCTAATCGTTTCATCTCTACATAGCTACCACACCCTACATCCGAGGCAATCTGTTTAACATACTCTAACCTTGGTCTACCCCTACAGTTCTTGTCCTCGACCCTTCTTTCCATAACAAAGCTTGCTATTCCTGGGTGTCTTAGTATGTGTCCTACCAACATATCTCTTCTCTTCATTAGCAGTCGCCAGAAACATCTCTCCTCTCCCACTCATCTTAATACCTCTTTGTTTGTAACCCTATCTACCCATCTGATTTTCATCATTTTCCTGTAACACCACATTTCAAATGCTTCAATTCTCCTCTTTTCTGCTGCACCAATAGTCCAATTTTCACTTCCATTGAGTGCCACGCTCCAGACAAAGGCTTTCAAAAATACCTAAATCTATAAGTTTATTCGATGTCAGCAGATTCCTTTTTTGTAGAAATGCTTTCTTTGCCTGAGCCAACCTACTTTTTATATCCTCTTTGCTTCGTCCATCACTAGTTACTCTGCTTCCTAAGTAAAAGAAGTCTCCCACTTCCTTCAGCTTTTCACCTGCCAATTTGATCTCCATAGAGGTTTCTGATTTATTTCGGCTGCATTCCAGTATTTTTGTTTTACATTTATTAATTTTCATCATGAATTTTTTCCGTAAGACGGAGTCCATACCATTCAAAAACTCATTCAAATCCTCAGGCTTGTCGGCCAAGATGACGATGTCATCAGCAAATCTCAGAGTTGAAATTATTTCTCCTTGAATCTTCACTCCCACTTTAAATTTTTCTCTAATTTCCTTCATTGCTTGTTCAATGTAAAGATTGAAAAGTATGGGTGATAAGTTGCAGCCTTGACTTACACCTTTCTGAATACCAGCTTCTTTCTCATGTCCTTCAACTCGAATGACTGCTGTCTGGTTTCTGTATAGATTGTATATCACCCTCCTATCCCTGTACTTTATTCCAATCGATTTCAAAATGTCAAACAATTTAGTCCAATCAACGTTATCAAAAGCCTTTTCTAAGTCTACAAAAGCCATGAACGTTCTCTTATCTTTCCTTATTCTACCTTCCAAAATCAGCCTAAGACTTAGTACAGCTTCCCTTGTTCCTACATTTCTCCTGAAACCAAACTGGTCTTCACCCAACTCCGTTTCTATCTGGCTTTCAATCCTTTTGTAAATTATCCTAGACAGGATCTTTGAAGCATGAGTAATCAAGCTGATTGTACGGTAATCTTCACATCTGTCAGCTCCCACTTTCTTTGGTATAGGGATGATTACATTCTTCTTGAAATCAGGGGGTACCTCACCTGTCTCATAAATCCTACACACCAAGTGAAATAACCTGATCAGACCTTCATCTCCTATGCAGCGTAGCAACTCAATCGGTATATCATCTATGCCTGGTGCTTTGTTCCTGCTTAAGTCTTCCAAAGTTCTATCAAATTATGATCTCAATATTAAATCTTCTTTCGCATCCTCATCAATTTCCTCCTCCCTTTCCATTACATGATTCTCAATCTCCTTTCCCTTATACAAACTCTCTGTGTAAGCTTTCCATCTCTCAACCTTTTCTTCCCTATCTGTTAGAGGCTTTCCATTTGTGTCCTTAATATTACAGCACTTAGTCTTCTTTTCCCCAAAAGTATTCTTAATCCTTCGATAAGCTGTGTCTACTTTTCCTAATTTCAGACAATTTTCTATACCTGCACATTTCTCTTTCAACCATTCTTCTTTCGCTTCCTTGCACTTCTTGTTAACCTCATTTCTCAGACGTCTGTATTCTGCTTTCCCCATCTCATCTCTTACATTCTTGTGTTTCCGCCTTTCATCCATCATTTCTAGTATATCCTGAGTGATCCACGGTTTTCTACCTATTCTTTCTTTCCTACCAATGTTTTCTTCTGCGGATTTTGTTATTTCATTCTTCAAAAGTGCCCATTCGTCTGCAATTGAAGTTTGTTTAGGGTTTTCATTAGTCCTTCCTTTATACTCTTCGTGAATCTTTCGTTTACATCCTTCTCGTTCAGTCTGTCTATTGCCCACCTTTTTGGCTTTTGACTTTTCTTCAGTTTCTTCAACTTTAATATGCATTTCATTACAACCAGATTGTGGTCAGAGTTTATGTCAGCACCAGGATATGTTTTACAATCCAAAATCTGGTTTCGAACCCTCTGCTTGACGATAATGAATTCGATTTGGTAACGCCCTGTATCTCCTGGTCTCATCCATGTGTATATTCTTCCATTGTGGTTATTGAATAAGGAATTAGCTATGACCAACTCATGCTCGGTGCAGAATTCTACCAGCCTGCTTCCTCGATCATTCCTTTCACCTAATCCGAAATCTCCGACTATCTTCCCTTCCCTCCCTTTTCCTACCACAGCATTCCAATCTCCCATTACTATAACATTTTCATCACCCTTGATATACCTCAGAATTTCGTCTATTTCTTCGTAGACCTTTTCAACATCCTCATCATCAGCTTGACTGGTAGGAATATAGACTTGTACCACTGTGGTGCAGGTAGGTTTAGTATTGATTTTTGCTACAATAATCCGTTCAATATATTGCTCATAATATTCCATCCGCTGTCCAAGTTTCCTACGCAATATGAGGCCAACCCTGCTTGGCCATTGTTTGATTTAGTGCTAATGACCCTATAGTCTCCTGACCAAAAGTCCTGTTCTTCCTGCCAGCGCATTTCACCAATCCCAACCAAATCCAACCTCGACCTATCCATTTCCCTTTCTAAGTTTTCTAACCTTCCACTTCTTAGCAGACTTCTAACATTCCACGCTCCTATCCGTAGAATGCCAGATTTCCTCTTTGTCACTTCTGTGATGTTAACCCCCTCTCGAGTAGTCCCAACCCGGAGATCCGAACGGGGGACTAGTTTACCTCCAGATTGAAATTTTACAAGGGAGGAGGCCATCATCACATGTAATTATGCATAAAGAGGTGCATATCCTCGGGAATAGCATACGGCTGTCGTTTCCCGTTGCTTTCAGCCGTGCAGCAGGACGCAGTGTAGCCATTATTTGGCTTATATTATCAATATCTTAACCGTCTATAAGACTAGTAAAGAATTGATTTATTCTGAAAGGCTGCTACTCCCTTTCAGAATAATAAAGAGCAATTCTACTAACAAAAATACTAACCTTCTACCGTACTAACAATTAAATACCAAAATCCTACTAGCGAAAAAAAAATACTTAAGTTCTACCAACAACAAATACTACCACTAAAACAGTCTGTCACCAGGCACACTCACATGCACCCTCACACATCACAGTCTACTGAAACAATGAACTATAACTAATAAACAATGCAACTGCTGCCAGACACACTCACACACCACAGTCTAATAGAACAATGACATATATCTAATAGACAAACTAACTACCTACTTACAACTAAAACTTAATATACCGGTACTGTTATATGAATTGATAATATTTACAAAATGCAATTTAGATAGAAAATACTTACAAAATGTAATTTAGATTCAAAATAGTCACAAAATTAATATAATATGTGTTTCAAATGATTATGTTATTCATATTCTCATACATCATATTGTGTTGATTTAGGCGTTCAATTTCCCATGAAGTATAATTTGTAAATAAGCGTCAATGATGATTGATATAAGTGTTTGTGAGTGAAGATGGACATGATGGACATGCCTAAACTTTAAGACATTCAATAGGAAGTGATATTTATTTTTTCTTTATTTAGCAATCAGGAATATCAGGGTGAGAGACTGAATAATTTTTACACCCTGTAGATTGAGGTAGGAGTGTTCTGCTTTTGACCTGATATAACTTTTATCTAATAAAAGTGGGGTGTGGTTTGTGGAAACCTTGTGTGTTTTTTCGTCCTCTCTATGCTCAGGTGCGAGTCTCGGACACAGTTCAGCACCACCTAGCCCTTACCCGTTAACCCCTGAGATATTAAGAATCTTGTGCTCAACTGTCTTCGAGGCTCCCGCATATGTGGGCGTTTATCTTCGGATAAATGGGCACAGTATTTACACAAAATTTCAATCCTCCCTTAAACACATCAATATGTTTGGGGAAAGGCTCTAAGACTGAAGCAGATAATGAGTTTCAATTATCAATACCACGGTTAATGAAAGAATATTTCCCATAATTTGTACGCTGTGGTCGGATCTTATCTTAATGTGGATGATCTGCACTGCTCATGTTACGTCCATTATAATATACTACTTATCACCCCCACTACCATCAATCCACAAAAAGTTATATTTAATGTTTTCTTTGTCTGTTAGTTTAAGTATCATGTGCCAGTTCTGTAGTAGTATTCATTATCATCCATAAAACAAATAAATTCACTGGGCGAAACCGGGCATTACTGCTAGTTATATTATATTTAGGGCTCGGAAGTTAGACGAAATGCCCTTTATATCTGGCTGGATATACTAAAGAATCACATAGACATAAATATGTTTCTGGGCCTTTCGGGACAGTAGACAGTAGTATTTTGCTTTTGCCTATTTTGGCTTCCGTTGCCTATTTTACGTTTTTAAGCCTCTTTTTGCCTATTTTGGCTTCCGTTACCGATTTTTAGTTTTAAAGACTTTTTTGCCAGTTTTCGATCGTTATGCATTTTTTCTGTGATTTACGCATTTTAAAAAAGCACATAACGAATTTCCATATGTCGAAGATAAAAAAAGGTTACACAAATTAAATTACATATTGACGTCATAAAAATATCTATTTAGAATCTTGTTCCCTGTAAATCGCTTATTTGTTTTCAAGCACTGGCAAGCTTATTTCCTCAAGCCATTCATTGAAGCTCTTTTAATAGCAGATCCTTTATTAGTGATAGGAAGGCACGGCCATAATAAATACCAGGAAAAAGAGGGGATGACGGAAGTAAGTCTCCTCCCCTTCTTCATACCCCTGTTGCTGTGACAATGCGTAATTGCCTGGTATTCCCGATTTTGAAAAGATAAGATAATCCAGATAACGGAAGAAAATCTTTTCTGTCTAACAGGTCAAATATAAAAGAAGCTGTTAGTCTGCTGTTGAACTTGTTAAAGGCAACTTCAGTGTTCGCGCTGACTTATCTATCATGCCGATATATCCATCGTTGAGTGGTAAATTACATGGCTTTGTTCGCAAATTCGGTTCGGACACACTTTCTACTGATGGAGCTATACTCTTTTGCAAAATCTGTGAAAAATCTAATCACCGCGAAAGAAAAGTACTTTAACTCAATATTTCGCAACAACAAAACATACGTCTAGGGTTATTAAAATGGATGGGCCTAAGATCAATTAAATAACAACAGCAGCTGCAACATCCAGCGGATAATCTCAGTTTTCTCTGGATATATGTAACGCTTTCTTGGACAAAAGAATTTCCTTCTGGAAACTGGAAAATCAATCCCTCGCGACGTTTCTGCAGAAGTACCGAAGTACAGAAATTCCATCAGAATCCACAATAAGACAGACACAGACTTATTTGAGCAACCGCTTTGAAGAGAGCCTGCAGAGGATTCGAAGCAGACTTACAGAAAAAAAATCTGGATCTCCATTGATGAAACTACGGATGCTATGGGACGTTACGTGGCCAACGTCATTATTGGGACTATGGAAGCAACGCAAACTGACCTATCATCAATATTTCTTTTGACAACAGTGCCACAGTGGCACAATTGTTCACAAATCCATGAATGTTACTCTGGGCACATGGAATACGGCATGTTGATGTCCTACCTTTTGTCGCAGATGCGGCACCTAACATGAAAATAGCAGCTAAATCCTTGAAAGTTCTCTTCGTAATGTGCTCCACCTTACATGTCTAGCCCATGGGCTGCACATAATTGCTGAGGACGTATATTATATTATATTATATTATATTATATTATATTATATTATATTATATTATATTATATTAAATTATATTATATTATATTATATTATATTATATTATATTATATTATATTATATTATATTATATTATATTATATTAAAATAAATAAGAAATAAAAGAATGTTCGTCTGTTCGTCTTTTATGCGTTCATAAACCATTCATCCGATTGCGATCAAATTTTGGTGAGTTGTTGTGCACACTCCCGGGATGGTTATTGGCATAGTTAATCAAATTTACAATATATAGCGCGCGAGTAGCTGCAACAAAATGGCGTGCGATTCGTTTCAACAAAGTCTCACATGCGTTCATATACCATTCGTCCGATAGCGATGAAACTTGATTGAGATGTTGTGTACACTCTAGGGATGTTTTCTGGCTTAGTAAATCAATTTTACAATAGGTAGCGCACGAGTAGATTCAACAAATGAGCGACGACGCGCGGAGCGTTTCAACAAAGTCCCGTATGCGTTCTTATACGATTCGTCCAATAGCGATGAAACTTCGGTGAGATGATGTGTGCACTCCAGGGAAGGTTTTTGGCTTAGTACACGCATTTTAAAATAGGTAGCGCACGAGTAGATTCAACAAATGAGCGACGGCACGTGGATCGTTTCAAAAAGTCTCGTAGGCGTTCATTTACCATTCGTCCGATAGCGATGAAACTTTGGTGAATTGTTGTGTACACTCCAGGAAAGGTTTCTGGCCTAGTAAATCCATTTTAAAATCGGTAGCGTACGAGAAGATTCAACAAATGAGCGACGGCACGCGAATCGTTTCAACAAAGTCCCGTATGCGTTCATATACCGTTCATTGGATTGCGATGAAACTTTGGTGAATTGTTGTGTACACTCCAGGAAAGGTTTCTGGCGTACTAAATCCATTTTACAATCGGTAGCGCACGAGTAGATTCAACAAATGAGCGATGGCGTGTGAATTGTTTCAACAAAGTCTCGCATAAGTACATATACCATTCATCCGATTGCCATGAAACTTTTGTGAATATTATTGTGTACACTCCAGGAATGGTTTCTGGCTTAGTACATGCATTTTACAATGGGTAGCGCACGAGTAGATGCAACAAATGAGTGACGTCGCGCGAAGCATCTCAACAAAATCTCGTATGCGTTCATATACCATTCATTGATTGCAATGAAACTTCGATGAGTTGTTGTGTACACTTACGTGAAGGTTTCTAACTTAGGAAATCTATTTATCAGTAGGTAACGCACGAGTAGATTCAACAAATTAGTGACAGACACGAATCGTTTAAACAAACTTCCGTATGCGTTCATATGCCACTCATTTGATTACGATGAAACTTTGGTGAGTTGTTGTGCACGCTCCCACGAATGTTTCAAAATTAGTAAATCCATTTTACGACAGTTTAGAGGCAGTTAAAGGAAATTGAAAAAAATATTCTGTATCCAAAAGTACTTCAACAAACAAAGTTGCAACGCCAACACTTTCTTTGATTGGTATTGCAACGCATGCCGGGTACAGCTAGTTATATTATATTATATTATTGTGGGGTTTGAAGTCACTTTCTCAGTGTTGCCTTAGTAAACAAGAGATTAGTTATTTTCAGTCGGTCAACACGAATGTGTTTTTTACCAGTTTCGATCGTCAAGCGATCATCATCAGATCCATTACACTTAGGCTATAAAATCTATGTTTGAAAATACAGGTGAAAATATTTACAATATGTGCAATTATTTAGTTGCAGTATTGGTACTGCAACTGTCGGTGTATGCTAAATGCAGTATATATGATGTTAGGTGAAATGCTAAATGGTGATAGATATCCGGAGTTTGTAATTTGGGGTGATTATATGGTTTTAAAAATCAACTATGGATAAAATGTAATATTACAGGCTACTACTTATCTGGTTGTCTTCCTTGCTGGAGCTACGCACCGTTTTCGTGTTCACTGTTACTCCAGGTGTGGTCGATTGAGATGGGCTGTTATCTCAACGACACTGGTTTTCCCCTTTCTCCCCCCTGTTCATATGTGCTGTGCGGAGTCAGTGCGATGTGTTTATGTGGGGTGTTGCCAACCTAGATAAGATGTATGTTATTGAATGAGGTGGGTTTACAACTATCAAAGACCGTCGAACATTCCTCGCCACGCGTGGACCATAAGCCATTCAAACTAAGCGCTGCCCGGTCTTATGAGGACGTCCCAGCACCTTTAATACTGCCGCGAATACGGGCCTTGGATTATTGCAGAATAAAAGTACATCGTACACCTGATCCAGATAACATTTACCTATTAAAACCCCCTAATTCCCCCCCCCCCCCCCTTTTATCTAGCTTGCCTGTATCGCCCGTCTCGGTGTTAGTAAAGCAGTGCCCCGCGTCACACATATACACATATGTTCGCATACGGCTAAATGTGTTCCGTATTTTATCGCATTCCTACGTTCACTATAACGTGTGTCTACTCGTCTTTCACTCTGTCCGATATAATTAGCTTGACAACCTGTGTCTTGGCACGTTATTGAATATACCCCTGACTTTGAATACGGGTCATGTTTATTTAAATTACTAATTTTGTAGGTGCCTACCGGTAGTATTTTTCGTTGTGAATGCTATTTTTATGCCTTGATTTTTGACTAGATTAGTGATTTTATATGTATTCGCAATCACATAGTTGAAACGCGCAAATTCTTACTCATTACTGTCCGGTTTGGAAATCGTTTTATCTTTATTTCTATGTTTGGCTATAATTTGGTTTATTTTGCTTGGCGGGAAATTGTTTTCCTTTGCTATTTGCTTAATGGTTCTTATTTCCTTATTATAGTTGTCTTATGACATGGGTATGTTTAAAGCCCTGTGCACCATTGAATTGAACCCCGCTAATTTGCGCGTAGTGGGGTGATGAGACTGATTGTCGATTGCATGCGAGGTTTGTGTGGCTTTCCAGAATATGGAATATGAAAGCTCGTTGTCTTTACGTTCAATAGTTATGTCGAGATAATTTATTTTTCGGTCTGTTTCGGATTCCTTAGTGAATTTGATTGAGTGGTGTAGGCTATTAATGGATTTGAGAATTGTTTCTTCGCTTGTTGGTTCAGTATCGTAAATGCAAATTACATCATCTATGTATCTTTTCGATATTACTATTCCCTTTGTTGAAGTCTTTTCTAAGACCGCATTTTCTAGTGCATTTAAGAAGATGTCAGCGATTAACTCGCTTAGTGGCGATCCCATCGCTAGGCCTTCTCTCTGTGTGTACATTTTATTGCCGAATTGAAACACGTTTCGGCTGAGAACGACCCTCAGTTATCTCACAATCTCTTCAGTTTCTTTTGCCGAATTGTTGGATTTTAAGTTGTTTTCGATAGTGTTGATTGCTTCAATAATCGGAATATTGGTGTACATGTTAGTTACATCCAAGGATACTAGCCTTAAGCTAGGTTTCATTTGTAGGGTGTTCAATGCTGTTTATAGTTCCGTAGTGTTCTTTACAGAGTTGTTTTTGTAGTTGGAAATACGGCATTTTAAGATTTTTAGTAACTCTTTGCTGAGTTTGTAATTAGGGGCATTCCTACAATTGACTATTGGTCTCATTGGGCACTCCTTTTTGTGTATTTTTGGTTGTCCCCTCAATGTCGGTATTTTCGGGTTTATGTTTAATAGTTTTGATTTGTCAGCTTTGGACAGTATGTATTTTGTTTCTTTTAGCGCACTTTTTATTGGTTTATGGAATTTGTTGGTGGGGTCTCTTGTTAATTCCTTGATTTCGTTGTTGTTTAGGATTTCGACTGTTTTTTTTAATGTATTCTGCTTTGTTCAAAATTACTGTAGGTTTTCCCTTATCTGCTTTTGTGATGATTAAGTAATGTTCTTTCATTTTTGTTTCAATGACTTTATTTCTTTGAGTAGTTTGTTGTTTTGAATGTTATTTCTTTCGCCCTCTCAATTGAGGATTTTTTGGCTTCGTTGGTGGCAAGATTTTTGGTTAGTTCCCTGTCTTCTGCTGGGAGCTTGTGACTGACTATCTCAGTATCTGTGATGAACTGTTTTATATTGTGGTTCGTGTGTGCGTCTGTGCAGTTGTATTTCAAACCTTTGTCTAACATATTCATTTCATCTTGAGAAAAGGTTACGTTCGTTCTGTTGTTTACCCTGCTGGGGAAATTGAATTCATTGTTTTTCGTGTGTTGTTCATTAGATTGATTGTTCTGTGCTTCTCCTAGTTTTCTTAATTTATTTTCTAGCGTTTCGTGCTTCCTCGTTGCTCTTATTTTGATGGTGTCATGTAGGTGCTCGGTGATGCTGTCCCATTGGGATGCGTGCCAGAAGTTACTTAGTTGCAATTGAATGTCGTATAATTGTTGTTTAATTTTTTGCTTTCTTATGTATGCAAATCTTAATTCGTTTTTTTTTGCATCCAAAGCGCTTTGGCTTGTTTAGTTGAAATGACCTAGGCTGGTGTGTTCGGTACGGTTTTAATTGGTACGTATTTAGGGGTTAGATTTAGTTCTATTCATTTTTTGTTGAACCAAATTGACTTGTCTAAGTTCATGAGTTTAAGTCTGAGTGATTTGAATCTCTAGGCTTCACGATTTGCCTGACTGGCCGTGAACATTGTGAGGGGTTTGAAGCCATTTTTTCAGTGTTGCATTAGTAAACAAGAGTTAAGTGCTTTTCAGTCGGTCAACACGAATGGGTTCGTGTTGACCGATTGAAAAGCACTAAACACTTGTCATATTATATTATATTACTAGCAACCCACCCCAGCTTAGCCCGGGAACAGTTATGAATGCAAGGTGATAGGCTACTTTTAACCAAGGTCTTATAAGATTTCCTTGTATACGACATTAGTCGTTTTCGCTCCAGCAATGAACAAGAAAAGATTTCGGTTTGATGTAACACGCGATAGAGCCACGTAAAGCTGTCCATGATAAAACCACTCTCCACTGAGATCAACTACAGTCACGCTAAGTGTCTGACCCTGTGCTTTGTTTATAGTCATGCCAAAGCAGACTCATTATGGGAATTGTACTCGTTTTTAATGATAGGGCAAATCTGAAGGAATCATGGGGATTCTGGGTACTAAGACCGTTTCTCCTGTACCACAGCTAGTTAAGATAGTTGCTTCAATGAAACAGTTTTTCAAAGTTTTCATTACCAATCCTGTCCCATTGCCTAACTTTGGTTGGTGTAAATTACGTAGCAATATAATAGGCACTACCACTTTTAAAATAAGCTTGTGTGGTGGCAAGCCAGAAGGAATTAAAGAATTTAGGAATTCTGTAGGATAATGAACAGCTTCTTCACTATCGACTACTGCGTCTACTGAGTAATATACTTGAGCCTGGGCAGTGAATTTGGAGAACACCAAGTCATTAATTTTCACAACTTGTTCGTTTGCCGGAGATAATATTGCTCTCTCCTTAAACCAAGAATGAGACTTGTTAGTTAGGTCATGGATTTGAGGATAAACAATATCAATCAATTCTTGAATGCTGCTTACTAAAACACAGAAATCGTGACTGCGGGTAATTTTCCCGTCAATGACCGGTACATCTCCATTTCCGACTCTACGTAACAAATTAGCAAACATCTTCTGAAGATAAGAGTACTCTCATGTTAGTTTTGAGTGCCAATTTTGTTATATCCGGCCAGATGTAAGATTTTTTTAATAAAACGTTCACTTCGTGGGCTCTCGTTCCTCTGGTATTAACTGGTAAGATATGACGAGAATCCCCGGCGAACAAAACTGTGCAGCCACCCATAGGTGTGTTCCCATTCCTTAGATCACGCAATGTCCTGTCTACAGCTTCAACGGAATTTTTTGCGAAATTGTAGCCTCATCCCATACAACTAAAGAACAATTTTGGATTAAACTGGCAGTGTTACTTTGCATTGAAATATTACATACACTTCCATCATTACTGCTGACTTTCAAAGGAAGTTTTAGTGCTGTATGTGCTGTTACTTCCCCTTCCAAAAGAGTGGCTGCAATTCCAGATGATGCGACGGCTAGAGCAATGTTACCACCAGGCCTCACTTTGGCGAGCAACAAATTAATCAAGAACGTTTTGCCTGTGCCTCCAGGGGCATTGAGAAAAAATTTCTTACCTTCCTTCATAGTGATGCTAGATATGATGGTGTTATAAGCTTGCTTCTGACCGTGGTTCACAAGGTGTTCTTCTTTAGCAACGGTTTGAAGGAGCCGAGGACGAAGTATTTCTTTCTCTTGTGACAATCGAGAAATTATTTGTTGCTCTGTTTCATTGTTACGTGATAAGCGCTCTTTTTTCGATGTCAATGAACTATGACCTCCAATCCGTTTTACATCTCGGCATGATGGCTTAAAATCACTGACTGGACTATTAATTACAACGAATTATTCTCAGACGTAATTTAAGAATGGGGAGGTGCATGAAACACAAATCCCCCTTCCGTCCAATCTTAAATTGGCAGTGTGTTTTGCGGAACGAAAAGTTCACAGGCGAAATGAAGAAAAGCCGAGTTGCACTTCCAGGGGAATGGTGAGGTGCATGAAACACAAATCCCCCTTCCGTCCAATCGTAACTTGACTGCGTATTTTGCGGGACGAAAAGTTCACAGGGGAAATGAAGAGAAGCCGAGTTCCACTTCCAGGGAATGGCGAGGTGCATGAAACACAAATCCCCCTTCCGTCCAATCGTAACTTGACTGTGTATTTTGCGGAACGGAACGTTCACAGGCGAAATGAAGTGTTGCACCTCCAGGGAATGGCGAGGTGCATGAAACACAAATCTCCCTTCAGTCCAATCTTAACTTGACTGTGTATTTTGCGGAACAAAAAGTTCACAGGCGAAATGAAAAAAAGCGAGTTTGCACTTCCAGGGAATGGCGAGGTGCATGAAACACATATCCCCCTTCAGTCCAATCGTAACTTGACTCTGTATTTTGCGGAACGGAAATTTCACAGACGAAATGAAGAAAAGCCGAGTTGCACTTCTAGGGAAACTCCAAACAAAACCACCCTTCTCTGAAGTCTCAACTCAACATGACTCGACGGTTTGCTGCTGGCTGTATCTGGGGTAATAGGTTCGCTCGCTAGTTAGGCTGTTACAGGGGTGATAGACTCACCCTTAGCTATCTCGTAAACTGTCGCCTCAGTATTTGAATGGACATGGTTGGAAGAAATGAAAACGTAAAAACACTTATAGGCCTAGTGGGCGATGTATTGAAGATACAGATATGCTCTCCCTGACTTTTTTGTAGAACTTTTCATGCTAAACAATTCTTACATTCATAGAATGTAGACGCCAGGTTTATTTTTCGAATTTTTCACTGAAATCGTTACTGCTCGGCTTCCTTTGATCATAAATAAATTAAGTAGTGGGATGGGGAGAGAGCTGCTCCACTTTTTATTGAGCCACCCTCGTAGCGGCCCCGAACCTGATATCTCGCTAACCAAACATGGGATTAGAACATACAGAGTGTCCTAGCACTCGTAGTGACGTCCCCTACTTTCCTATAGCCTCTTAATTTAATTAAAAGACCAAAACTAAAAGGTCATTCGCGAGTAGTGGGGTAGTGTTGGTTTCCTCAAGTCGCGCTCGTGCTTGAATATGTATGCCTATGTTGGGAAAGGGTTAGGTGGTGGGGGAGGAGCAGGGTTGAGTGAGGGGTCGTTTAGAAGGTATTTTTTCCGCTCTAGGTGATGGTGAGGTTATTTTTTAAAATGGATGGAATTTGGAAACGCTATTTGGGGTAAACGTGTGTTTTTTGACATTATGGCGATGAATGTTTTTTGTACGCCTGCGCACTTGGGGATTTTGTAAAAGAGCGGGCTTTTTAAATGATGATTTATAAATGAGTGTTTTTTTTAAGTATGTATTGAAATAAACCCCAAAAAACTAATAGGTCATCGGCTTTTTACTATCTCGCTAACCAATAATCGGATTTAAACCTATGGGGTGTCGTAGGACTCGTGGTGAAATCCCCTTTTCTATGGACGGGGTATATTCACCCCAAAATTAAAACTACCCTTACCCGGGGGATGAAATAGTAATTTATTTTTGTATGCCTACGAACTTGACGGCTTTTGTAAGAGGGCGGGCTTTTTAAATGATGATTTATAAATGAGTGTTTTTTTAATATGTATTGAAATAAACCCCAAAAAACTAATAGGTCATCGGCTTTTTACTATCTCGCTAACCAATAATCGGATTTAAACCTATGGGGTGTCGTAGGACTCGTGGTGAAATCCCCTTTTCTATGGATGGGGGATATATTCACCCCAAAATAAAAACTACCCTTACCCGGGGGATGAAATAGTAATTTATTTTTGTATGCCTACAAACTTGACGGCTTTTGTAAGAGGGCGGGCTTTTTAAATGATCTATATATATAAAAATCAATGTAACGTGATAGTTTGTGGGTATGTATATCTCCTATGCGTTCATATACCATTCGTTCGATTGCGATGAAACTCGGGTGAGATGTTGAGTACACTCCAAGGCAGGTTTCTGACTTAGTAAATCCATTTTACAATAGGTAGCGCACGCGTAGATTCAACAAATGAGCGACTATGCGCGAAGCATTTCAACAAAGTCCCGTATGTGTTCATATACCATTCGTCCGATAGCGATGAAACTTGGGTGAGATGTTGTGTACACTTACGTGAAGGTTTCAAAGTTAGTGAATACATTTCACAGTAGATAGCGTACAAGTAGATTCAACAAATGAGCGACGACACGCAATGCGTTTCAACAAAGTCCCGTATGCATTCAAATACCATTCGTCCGATAGCTATGAAACTTGCGTAAAATGTTGTGTACACTGCAGGGACATTTTCTGGCTTAGTACATCCACTTTACAATAGGCAGCGCACGAGTAGATTCAACAAATGAGCTACGACGCGCGAAGCATTTCAACAAAGTCACGTTTGCGTTCATATACCATTCGTCCGATAGCGATGAAACTAGGCTGAGATTTTGTGTGCACTCCAGGGAAGGTTTCTAGCTTAGTAAATCCCTTTAAAAATAGGTAGAGCACGAGTAGAATCAACAAATGAGCAACGGCGCGCGAAGCGTTTCAACAAAGTGCCATATAATTTCATATACCATTCATCCGATAGCGATGAAACTTGGATGAGATGTTGTGTACACTCCAGGGAAGGTTTCTGGCTTAGTACATACATTTTACAATAGGTAGCGCACCGGTAGATTCAACAAATGAGCGATGCCACACGAAGCGTTTCAACAAAATCCCGTATAAAGTCATATACCAGTCGTCTGATAGTGATAAATGTTTGGTGAATTGTTGTGTACACTCCAGGAAAGGTTTCTGGCTAAGTGAATCCATTTTACAATACGAAGCGCACGTTTATATTCAACAAATGAGTGACTACGCGCGAAGCGTTTCGACAACGTCCCGTATACGTTCACATACCATTCATCCGATTGCGATGAAACTTGGGTGAGATGTTGTGTACACTCCAGGGAAGGTTTCTGGCTGAGTATATCCATATTACAATATGTAGCGCAAGAGTAGAATCAACAAATGAGCGACGACACGCGAAGCGTTTCAACCAAGTCCCGTATGGATTCATGTACCATTCGTCCGTAGCTATGAAACTTGGGTGAGATGTTGTGTACACGTCATGGAAAATTTCTGGCTTAGTAAATCCACTATACAATATGCAGCGCACAAGTTGATTCAACAAATGAGGGACGACGCGCGAAGCGTTTCAACAAAGTCCCGTATAAGGTCATATACCATTCTGCCGTTAGCGGTGAAACTTGGGTGAAATATGGTGGACACTCCAAGGAAGGTTTCTGGCTTAGTAAATACATTTCACAGAAGGTAGCACACGAGTAGATTCGACAAATGAACGACGACACGCGGAGCGTTTCAATACAGTCCCCTATGTCTTCATATCCCATTTGTCCGATAGCGATGAAACTTGGGTGAAATGTTGTGGACACTTACGTGACGGTTTCTAACTTAGTAAATACATTTTACAGTAGGTAGCGCACGAGTAGATTCAACAAATGAGTGACGGAGCGCGAATCGTTTAAACAAAATCAGGTATGCGTTCATATACTATTCATCCGATTGCGATGAAACATTGATCAGTTATTGTGTACCCGCCAGGGAAGGGGACTTAGTAAATCCATTTCACAATAAGTAGCGCAAGAGTAGATGCAACAAATGGGTGACGACACGCGAAGCGTTTCAACAAAATCCCCTATTGCGTTCATATAACATTCTTCGATTGCGATGAAACCTTGATGAGTTATTGTGTACACGCCAGGGAAGGGCTTCGACTTCGTAATACATTTCTCAATAGGTAGCGCACGAGTAGATTCAACAAATGAGTGACAGCGCACGAATCGTTTAAACAAAAACCCCTATACGTGCATATACCATTCATCCGATTGCGATGAATCATTGATGAGTTATTCTGTACACGTCAGGGAAGGGTTTCGACTTAGTAAATCCATTTCACAATAGGTAGCGTACGAGTAGATTCAACAAATGAGTGACAGCGATGAAACTTTTGAAAGTTGTTGTGCACGCTCCCACGAATGGTTCTAAATTAGGAAATCCATTTTACGATAGCTTAGAGGCAGTTAACATGTTGTGTATCCAAAAGCACTTCAAGAAACAGAATTTCAACGCCAGCACTTTCTTTGATTGGCATTGCAACGCATGCCGGGTACAGCTTGTGATTTATAAATGAGTGTTTTTTTAATATGTATTGAAATAAACCCCAAAAACTAATAGGTCATCGGCTTTTTAGTATCTCGCTAACCAATAATTGGATTTAAACTTATGGGGTGTCGTAGGACTCGTGGTGAAATCCCCTTTTCTATGGACGGGGTATATTCACCCCAAAATAAAAACTACCCTTACCAGGGGGATGAAATAGTAATTTATTTTTGTATGCTTACGAACTTGGCGGTTTTTGTAAGAGGGCGGGCTTTTTAAATGATGATTTATAAATGAGTGTTTTTTTAATATGTATTTAAATAAACCCCAAAAACTAATAGGTCATCGGCTTTTTAGTATCTCGCTAACCAATAATGGGATTTAAACTTATGGGGTGTCGTAGGACTCGTGGTGAAATCCCCTTTTCTATGGACGGGGTATATTCACCCCAAAATAAAAACTACCCTTACCCGGGGGATGAAATAGTAATTTATTTTTGTATGCTTACGAACTTGGCGGTTTTTGTATGAGGGCGGGCTTTTTAAATGATGATTTATAAATGAGTGTTTTTTTAATATGTATTTAAATAAACCCAAAAAAACTAATAGGTCATCGGCATTTTAGTATCTCGCTAGCCAATAATGGGATTTAAACGTATGGGGTGTCGTAGGACTCGTGGTGAAATCCCCTTTTCTATGGACGGGGTATATTCACCCCAAAATAAAAACTGCCCTTACCCGGGGGATGAAATAGTAATTTATTTTTGAATGTTTACGAACTTGGCGGTTTTTGTAAGAGGGCTGGCTTTTTAAATGATGATTTATAAATGAGTGTTTTTTTAATATGTATTGAAATAAACCCCCAAAAACTAATAGGTCATCGGCTTTTTACTATCTCGCTAACCAAGAATCGGATTTAAACATATGGGGTGTCGTAGGACTCGTGGTGAAATCCCCTCTTCTATGGACGGGGCATATCCACTCCAAAATAAAAACTACCCTTACCCGGAGGGTGAAATAGTATTTTTTTATGTGCGCACACGGACGGCTTTTGTCAAAAGGACCTAACTACACGTTTGTTAATATTTTCTGAACCCCTGATAGGATTTTGCCATAGGCAGTATCCTAGCCCTGGGGGGTGACGCCCCGTTTTTGAATGAATGATTCGTTTTTGTCGAAAGGGCCTAACTACACTTTTGTTCATATCTCGCGAACCAATCATGCTAGGGACTTGTATGAGGGGTCCTAGCACTTGGGGCGACGTCCCCCGTTTGGGGGTGAAACTACCCCCCAAAATTGAAAAATCCATATCTTGGAAACGAAGAACCCTAAAATTAGGTGTGATAGCTTAAAATAGGGGATGATATAGGCTTTTACCTCGATTGATCATTTCACCCCTAAAACAGTAAATAGTCATGTTATGGGAAAAAACCGTGTTAAACACCTAAAAATGATATATGAACCTAAGATCTTTTGATTTTAATGAAAAATAGCAGGGGGTGAAAACAACCCCCAAAATTGAAAAATCCATATCTAGGAAACGAAGAATCCTAAAATTAGGTGTGATAGCTTAAAAAATAGGGGATGATATAGGCTTTTACCTCGATTGGTCATTTCACCCCGAAATCAGTAAATGGTCATGTTATGGGGGGAAAACGTGTTATACACATAAAAATGATAAATGAACTTAAGATCTTTTGTTTTTGATAAAAATAGCAGGGGGTGAAAAGAACCCCCCAAATTGAAAAATCCATATCTAGGAAACGAAGAAGCCTAAAATTAGGTGTGATAGCTTAAAAAATACGGGATGGTATGGCCTTTTACCTCGATTGGTCATTTCACCCCTAAAACAGTAAATAGTCATGTTATGGGGAAAAACGTGTTAAACACCTAAAAATGATAAATGCACCTATGATCTTTTGTTTTTGATGAAAAATAGCAGGGGGGTGAAATCAACCCCCAAATGAAAAAGCCAAAAATTTGGTGTGATAGCTTAAAAAATAGGGGATGATATGGGCTTTTACCTCGATTGGTCATTTCACCCCTAAAATAGTAAATAGTCATGTTATGGGGGGAAAACGTGTTAAACACCCAAAAATGATAAATGAACCTAAGATCTTTTGTTTTTGATGAAAAATAGGAGGGGGTGAAAACACCCCCCCCCCCACACACAAATTGAAAAATCCATATCTAGGAAACGAAGAAGCCTAAAATTAGGTGTGATAGCTTAAAAAATAGGCCATGACATGCGCTTTTACCTGGATAGGTCATTTCACCCCTAAAGCAGTAAATAGTCATGTTATGAGGAAAATATGTGTTATACACCTAAAAGCATAGGCGTTTTGTGAAACCATGCTTTAATGGACATGTGTATGGAGGTTGATGGTTATTATTATTATTATTAGGTAATTATGGATTAATGTGTGTATAGATAACTAACCAGTGGGGAGCGTGATGGCGCAAGTGCTAAGCTGCTCGTCTTTACCCGGACGTCTGGGGTTCAAATCCCGGTGAGAGCGGGGGTTGGAATTTTCACCTGAAAAATCACGTGGCGTCAGGAAGGGCATTCGGCCTTAAATCCCCGGTCAAAACCAAAATGAGCCTGGTTGGCTCTGGCGACTCAAAATAATTGGGAAAAGAAGAAGAAAGAAAGGTAACTCACCAGTAATAGTAAACATTGATTTGAGGTGTTGAAGAAGTCAGGATGGCCAACCCTTTGCCATGGTTCACTAATGGACCCCAAAAAGTTTTACCTGTCAAGACTCAGTATACCCTGTTGCAGCCTTTAGAAAAAAAATCGAACCGGGGCCTCTGTGGTGACAGTGGACTTATATTCATGATGCTTTTTTTTAAACAAACATACGCTTGCATACTACCGCTGGGTTGAATCTGCACAGAGACACTGGCTTTGGTTTGCCTAGTGTGCCTTGGTGATAACAGCACAGCGATCTTGTCAGCAAGTTTCATATTACTCGTCTGCTTGATAGTGGACGTGCTCTGCACCGTGTTATCATACAGGACATGACTAGATCGTTGTTAGGTTTGACAAAGGTTTAGTGAAGCTTATTGCAACCTTGAAATGAATGTCATGGTATAGTCGGGGTTGGAAGCCAAGACCTTAGGGTTGACAACCAAGTAGGTTAACCACTACACGGTGAGATGGTCAAATAATAATGTAACAGAACATATAGAAACGTTTTCTATAGTTTAACGAATTGCCATACCATGAGAGGTGTAGGTAATGGAAATTGAATATTGATTATACTACTTGTAATCTATAGCCATGCCCACGTATAAGCTGTCATGTTAGAAAAAGAATTGTATGGCTTGTCTTAAACGGAGAATAATTGTGTTTACTGTGAATCACAAATCTGAATTAAAAAGTCCTCTCGGCACGCCGGAAGGCGGAGGTAGATTTCACCGGACAAACTTGGGGATAGGCGAAAATAGGCAGAATATGCAGGTTTTCGTAGAAGGATCAGACCTCATTTATTGCGAGAAGGTATTTTATAATTGGAGCTTAATTAACTTTGATTTTCGTCATTTTATGCTTATTTTAAACATTTTATTGTCTTATGTGGAACGGTAACCTTCTTGTCATTTGGGGTCCATTTTTATACTTGTGGTCACACTGTCCTTATGCAAGGTTTCGACACTGATGTGTAACTATGTAACGGTCTGTTACTTCTTCACGCAAAATTATATCTCCCGCAGAGATTTTGGTTGGTTCCTCAGTTTAGGGTCTGCGACAACGCGGTCATGTAACCCTGTGTACTTATGGATGGCTGTATTAGTCTGTAATTCAGGTAAGGACTGCAGACGGTCAATTTCAAGCAGTAGTTCCTAATGTTGCTACCAGGTACTACCGTCAACGACACCTACATGTGAACTTGGCTACTAGATGCCACCGCAACCAGCAACTCGCAACGAACGTTGGAACTTCCCCTCCAAAGGAAAGCATACTGAGGGATTTTTAGCGCTCTTAGAAAATCCGACGACTTCGGCCGGCTTTGAACTCGCAACCTTGGGCATAGACATTCAGCATGCTTGCTACCAGTTACGTCACCGAAGCCGCTTCACACTTAGTCAGATGGAATTCTAAATTAGATCTCGTGCAAATGCGTTATCTTGGCAACGTCTGATGGCTCATCCCTCATCAATTTAGTAGTGTTGCCATGGCAACCACTGATAGCTCTTGGCATTTTCTTATAATTCCGAAATAATTTTTCTCGTCCCTTGGCATAATGGTGGGTCATATCAAAAATTCTTTCAGACAAAAGTTTTAGGTAATTATTAGGGGAATATTGTCCATTTTGTACGGTTGTGATATTGTGCCTATTTCGAGAGATATGATTAATGTTTCCCGAAAAACCCACTTTTCCCACCCCTTTGGTCAATGGTTGGTGCTATAAAAAAAACTCTTCAAACATAAATTTTTGGGCTTTATCCGACACATAGTATGAACGTTGAACGGATTCGATATTTCACATATTAAGAGAGTTATAGCAATATTTCACTTTTTCGAAAAAAGACCCCCATTTTCACCCCCTTCGACCGATTTAGCCCAGTAACGAACTCGACCGAGATTTTATAGGTATACATATTCGGTAAAAAATTCAAAGTTATTGATGCAAAATTACGGCAGTTATCGTGTTCACAAAAAACTGATATACATATATATATATATATATATATATATATATATAAATTATATATAAACTTTTGAATTGACGGTGGTTTTGAGGTCTGGGGGATGTGAAACGCAAAGATATGTCGAAATTCTCCGTAAGTCGAAACATGGTACCCATTGCAATAGATAGCTTTCTAATGAAATCTACCTCTGGTTGGTTCCTCTGTGTAGGGGCTGCGACAACGCGGTCATCTAACCCCGTGTACTTTGGGTGAGTGTAGAATCTGTCTGATAAACGGTGTGAATTGTAATGGCTGTATTAGTCTGTAATTCAGGTAAGGACTGCAGACGGTCAATTTCAAGCAGTAGTTCCTAATGTTGCTACCAGATACTACCGTCAATGACACCTAGCTGTGAACTTGGCTACTAGATGCCACCCCAACCAGCAACTCGTAACGAACGTTGGAACTTCCCCTCCAAAGGAAAGCATACTGAGAGATTTTAGCTCTCTTAGAAAATCCGACGACTTCGGCCGGCTTTGAAACCGCGACCTTGGGCATAGACATTCTGCATGCTACCAGTTACGTCACCGAAGCCGCTTCCCACTTAGTCAGATGTCAAACTCAACCCCTGGCACCATCCAGCCCATGACGGGCTAAGGCCGACCAAGCGACCGCTGTCCAGCCATTTGGCCTGCAGATATTGGGGTGACGCGTGCTCAGCGCGTCGGGTCCCCTCGACCGTTAATCTTGGTATTCGTGATCGGGGTGCTGTCTCACTGTCAGACAGCTACTCAATTGTCCTCACGAGGCTGAGTGCACCACGTTCCAACCCTCACGTCAGTTTTAAAATTCCTGACGGAGCCGGGGATCGAACCCGGGGCCTCCGGGTGAGAGGCAGGCGCGCTACCCCAACACCACGGGGCCGGCTTAGTCAGATGGAAATACTGAATCTGATCTCGTGCAAGTGCGTTGTCATGGCAACGTCAGATGTCTCATCCCTCACCAATTTAGTAGTGTTGCCATGGCAACCACTGATAGCTCTTGGCATTTTCTTATAATTCCGAAATCATTTTTCTCATCCCTTGGCATAATGGTGGGTCATATCAAAAATTCTTTCAGACAATAATTTTAGGTAATTATTAGGGGAATATTGTCCATTTTGTACGGTTTTGATATTGTGCCTATTAAGAGAGATATGATTAATGTTTCCCGAAAAACCCCACTTTATCCCACCCCTTTGGTCAATGGTTGGTGCTATAAAAAAAACTCTTTAAACATAAATTTAATATATGCTATTTGCTAATAGGATTTGACACTGGAATTATTTTACAAGTATTTATTTTAATGACCAACAGAGTTTAATGTTAACAAGGCACAGCTCTATTTGAAATTTTGAATAACATGTCGCATGTTATACATCATATGCAACTACTGTAAGGCTTGTGATTTATTTAATGCCTTTAACCCTATATTAAACACTCAGTTTGCAATACTGATAACTGCAATGTTACTGAAAAAAAAATTGAAACAAAACAAAAATCAGCATTGAAAAACCAAAAAGTGGTTGAGCATATATATAGTGGGGAAAAGAAAAGTTTTGTAAACACTAATGTCCAACAAGACTAATTAAATCAGTAACAGTCTGGGTGGCCGAGTGGTTAAGGCGTTTGACTTAAGATCAAATTTCCAAATATATAAGGAAGCGAGGGTTCGAATCCCTTTCCTGACATAACTATTGCTTGAACATGCAAGTAAACAAGAAATATACACAAACTATGTTTATCAATTTAATCAATTTTTTTTCACAAGAGATAGACACACAGAATACAGCTCTTTTCGTTTATCATTTCTTTTAAACATAACACTTGTTGAAAATTATTTTTTAGGGGATGGGGGTGTTGCTACGTTGACCCATCACACAATAATAGCAGCTTTACGAAGTTCATTTTCTATATTTAATAGCTCTTTCTCATAACCAATATGACCAACCTGTTTACAGGCATGCACGAGCTGTAGACGTTCGACTAATATATTAGGATCGTTCCATTTGCTATTTTTTGTGAATGGTTTCAGAATCTCGAGAAGCAGTTCATCATTATCACCATCATTATGATTATCATCATCCTCATTATTATAATCATTTTCATAATGATGATCATTATCATCGTTATCATTACCATCATAATTTCCACCTGTGTCCACACTCTGTTCAATGGTTTGAGTTGCCTTTGATTGTGTTGAAAGCTTTTTTTTAGATGTGCTAGAATGTTTTAACATTGTTATGTTATTATTACCACTATTACCTTTCCCCACTAACTTTTTGATGGGGATATATTGTCTCTGATAGGGTTGAGGGCATTTGAGATGTGGGTGCGTGTCTGAACATGGGTTTCACAGGAGGTGTTAAAGGGTTCTCATTAAACAACTCGCTAACAGCATGAGTGCGTTGTAGTGTATTAAACTTGAGGTTAATATTATCTTGAGCAGCACTATCTTTCTCTTGGACTTGGTTTCTTGCTTTGGTTTGGGTTTTCCTCACATTTAGACTAGCGTGATTATTAAGTTTACATTCATGACTGTTTGAAGAAAGTACGTCCAATTCTTTTGTTTTAAGCATTCCTCGACACTGTTTCGATCGTTGCTTTGAACAGCGCCAAATAACAGTTCCATTTTTATTGCTTCGTTTCACAATATATGAATATCCTTTATAGTATGCATAAGGCTTACCATACCTAGTCACTGATACTTCCATATCAACTGTCAAGCACAAACTAATATCTGGTAAAGAAAACTTGGTAATAACAACAATAGTTTAATGTGGGAGCATATATACATGCAAAAAGTGGGAGCAAAGGTGGGGGGTAAAAAGTGGGAGCAAAAGTGGCAGCAAATGTGGGAGAAAAAATAACTGTGAGCAAAAAGTGGGAGCAAATATGGGATCAAATGTGGGAGCAAAGCAAATATAAAAAGTGGGAGCAAATATGCTAACAAATATGTCAACAAATATACCAGCAAAAGTAAATACACAAGTCAAGATAGATTAAAGTGCAAGGAAAATATGCAAGCAAATATGAGAGCAAAAAATTGTGTTTTTCTAAAAACAACTAGACATAACCAACTTAGTCATAACTTAACCTAACCTAACCTAACCTAACCTAACCTAACCAAACCTAACCAAACCTAACCTAACCTAACCTCACCTAACCTAACCTCACCTCACCTCACCTAACCTAACCTAACCTAACCTAACCTCACCTAACCTCACCTCACCTAACCTCACCTCACCTAACTTCACCTAACCTAACTTCACCGAACCTAACTTGACTGAACTTTACCTAACCTAACCCATCATAACTTCACCTAACCTAACTTTACCTAATCTAACTTCACCTAACCTAACTTTCAACTCTCAGATCAAAATTAAATTCAGGGATAACACACAAGTATACTAGCCACTACACCGCAAAATGGGCAAATTATCATGCAACACAACATAAAGTAAAAGTTTCCTGTAGTGTAACTCATTGGCTGTCAACCATAGTTTGGGAATTCAAACCAAAGACCTCAGGACTTTTGTTTTGAACATTATCAGAAATATTATTCCATTTACATTTTGCTGCTGCTTATAGTTATAAGAGTTGGCATTAATATGGGAAGCAAAAAAAGTGGGAGCAAATGTGGGAGCCAATATGGGAGCCAATATGGGAGCAAATATGGGAGCCAATATGGGGGCAAAAGTGGGAGCAAATATGGGAGCAAATATGGGAGCAAATGTGGGAGCCAATATGGGAGTCAATATGGAGGCAAATATGGGAGCAAATGTGTCAGCAAATGTGTGAGCTAATCATCTCACCTCGGATATCGCCAGTGAGTAATCATATCCACCGCTAGGTAGCGGAAACATACTTTGTGTGTTGTATGTAACTATCTTACAAAGTTTGACTGCATGCAAAACGTCCTTGTATAAGCTGTGCATATAATTTTCATATACAATTAAGACTAAGTGTTCAGAACTAACATGTATAGCCTTGTCTCGGGTATATAGAGGATCCTTAGCAAGAAAGACTGACTAACCCAGGAGTGTAAAGCCTTGCCATATGCAGTAAGCATCTGTTGGCAGAAATGGTTCCTAATAATAACGGACTTAATGAATATGAAACGTGTTTTGACTGTCGTCTTAAATCCTATTTTATACGTTGTGATACGTGTAAGGTTTTCTTCTTTTCAGTTTCTTGTGAACACGATAACTGCCGTAATTTTGAATCAATCACTTTGAATTTTTTACCGAATATGTATACCTATAAAATCTCGGTAGAGTTCGTCACTGGGCTAAATCGGTCGAAGGGGGTGAAAATGGAGGTCTTTTTTCGAAAAAGTGAAATATTGCTATAACTCTCTTAATATGTGAAATATCGAATCCGTTCAACGTTCATACTATGTGTCGGATAAGGCCCAAAAATTTATGTTAGAAGAGTTTTTTTATAGCACCAACCATTGACCAAAGGGGTGGGAAAAAGTGGGTTTTTCGGGAAACATTAATCATATCTCTCGAAATAGGCACAATATCAAAACCGTACAAAATGGACAATATTCCCCTAATAATTACCTAAAACTTTTGTCTGAAAGAATTTTTGATATCACCCACCATTATGCCAAGGGATGAGAAAAATGATTTCGGAATTATAAGAAAATGCCAAGAGCTATCAGTGGTTGCCATGGCAACACTACTAAATTGATGAGGGATGAGCCATCAGACGTTGCCAAGATAACGCATTTGCACGAGATCTAATTTAGAATTCCATCTGACTAAGTGTGAAGCGGCTTCGGTGACGTAACTGGTAGCAAGCATGCTGAATGTCTATGCCCAAGGTTGCGAGTTCAAAGCCGGCCGAAGTCGTCGGATTTTCTAAGAGCGCTAAAAATCCCTCAGTATGCTTTCCTTTGGAGGGGAAGTTCCAACGTTCGTTGCGAGTTGCTGGTTGCGGTGGCATCTAGTAGCCAAGTTCACATGTAGGTGTCGTTGACGGTAGTACCTGGTAGCAACATTAGGAACTACTGCTTGAAATTGACCGTCTGCAGTCCTTACCTGAATTACAGACTAATACAGCCATCCATAAGTACACAGGGTTACATGACCGCGTTGTCGCAGCCCCTAAACTGAGGAACCAACCAAAATCTCTGCGGGAGATATAATTTTGCGTGAAGAAGTAACAGACCGTTACATAGTTACACATCAGTGTCGAAACCTTGCATAAGGACAGTGTAACCACAAGTATAAAAATGGACCCCAAATGACAAGAAGGTTACCGTTCCACATAAGACAATAAAATGTTTAAAATAAGCATAAAATGACGAAAAACAAAGTTAATTAAGCTCCAATTATAAAATACCTTCTCGCAATAAATGAGGTCTGATCCTTCTACGAAAACCTGCATATTCTGCCTATTTTCGCCTATTCCCAAGTTTGTCCGGTGAAATCTACCTCTGCCTTCTGGCGAGCCGAGAGGACTTTTTATATTCAGATTTGTGTTTCACTGTAAACACAATAACCGTTTAAAACAAGCCATACAATTCTTTTTCTAACATGACAGCTTATACGTGGGCATGTCTATAGATTACAAGTAGTATAATCATCAGCTAAGGATTCAATTTCCATTACCTACACCTCTCATGGTATGGCAATTCGTTAACTATATAAAACGTTTCTATATGTTCTGTTACATTATTATTTGACCATCTCGCCGTGTAGTGGTTAACCTACTTGGTTGTCAACCCTAAGGTCTTGGCTTCCTACCCCAACTATACCATGACATTCATTTCAAGGTTGCAATAAGCTTCACTAAGCCTTTGTCAAACCTAACAACGATCTAGTCATGTCCTGTATGATAACACGGTGCAGAGCACGTCCACTATCAAGCAGACGAGTAATGTGAAACTTGCTGACAAGATCGCTGTGCTGTTATCACCAAGGCACACTAGGCAAACCAAAGCCAGTGTCTCTGTGCAGATTCAACCCAGCGGTAGTATGCAAGCGTATGTTTGTTTAAAAAAAGCATCATGAATATAAGTCCACTGTCACCATAGAGGCCCAGGTTCGATTTTTTTTTCTAAAGGCTGCAACAGGGTATACTGAGTCTTGACAGGTAAAACTTTTTGGGGTCCATTAGTGAACCATGGCAAAGGGTTGGCCATCCTGAATTCTTCAACACCTCAAACCAATGTTTACTATTACTGGTGAGTCACCTTTCTTTCTTCTTCTTTTCCCAATTATTTTGAGTCGTCAGAGCCAACCAGGCTCATTTTGGTTTTGACCGGGGATTTAAAGCCGAATGCCCTTCCTGACGCCACGTGATTTTTCAGGTGAAAATTCCAACCCCCGCTGTCACCGGGATTTGAACCCCAGCCGTCCGGGTAAAGACGAGCTGCTAAGCACCTGCGCCATCACGCTCCCCACTGGTTAGTTATCTATACACACATTAATCCATAATTACCTAATAATAATAATAATATCCATCATCCTCCATACACATGTCCATTAAAGCATGGTTTCACAAAACGCTTATGCTTTTAGGTGTATAACACATTTTTTCCTCATAACATGACTATTTACTGCTTTAGGGGTGAAATGACCTATCCAGGTAAAAGCGCATGTCATGGCCTATTTTTTAAGCTATCACACCTAATTTTAGGCTTCTTCGTTTCCTAGATATGGATTTTTCAATTTGGGGGGGGGGGTGTTTTCACCCCCCTGCTATTTTTCATCAAAAACAAAAGATCTTAGGTTCATATATCATTTTTGGATGTTTAACAGGTTTTTCCCCCATAACATGACTATTTACTGTTTTAGGGGTGATATGACCAATCGAGGTAAAAGCCCATATCATCCCCTATTTTTTAAGCTATCACACCTAATTTTAGGCTTTTTCGTTTCCTAGATATGGATTTTTCAATTTGGGGGGATGTATTCACCCCCTGCTATTTTTCATCAAAAACAAAAGATCATAGGTTCATTTATCATTTTTAGGTGTTTAACACTTTTTTTTTCATAACATGACTATTTCCTGATTTATGGGTGAAATGACCAATCGAGGTAAAAGCCTATATCATCCCCTATTTTTTAAGCTATCACACCTAATTTTAGGATTCTTCGTTTCCAAGATATGGATTTTTCAATTTTGGGGGGTAGTTTCACACCCAAACGGGGGACGTCGCCCCAAGTGCTAGGACCCCTCATACAAGTACCTAGCATGATTGGTTCGCGAGATATGAACAAAAGAGTAGTTAGGCACTTTTGACAAAAATGAATCATACATTCAAAAACGGGGTGTCACCCCCAGGTCTAGGATACTGCCTGTGGCAAAATCCCATGAGGGGTTCAGAAAATATTAACAAACGTGTAGTTAGGTCCTTTTGACAAAAGCCGTCCGTGCGCGCACATAAAAAAATATTATTTCATCCCCCGGGTAAGGGTAGTTATTAATTCAGAGTGAATATACCCCGTCCATAGAAAAGGGGAGTTCACCACGAGTCCTACGACATCCCATAGGTTTAAATCCGATTATTGGTTAGCGAGATAGTAAAAAGCCGATGACCTATTAGTTTTTTGGGGTTTATTTCAATACATATTAAAAAAACACTCATTTATAAATCATCATTCAAAAAGCCTGCCCTCTTACAAAACTCCTCAAGTGCGCATGCGTATAAAAAAACATTCATCGCCAAAATGTCAAAAAACAACATGTTTACCCCAAATGGCCTTTCCAAATTCCATCCATTTTAAAAATGAACCTCACCATCACCTAGAGCGGAAAAAATACCATCTAAACGACCCCTCACTAGACCCTACTCCCTTCCCACCACCTAACCCTTTCCCAACATAGCCATACATATTCAAGCACGAGCGCGACTTGAGGAAACCAACACTACCCCACTACTCGCGAATGACCTTTTAGTTTTGGTCTTTTAATTAAATTAAGAGGCTATAGGAAAGTAGGGGACGTCACTACGAGTGCTAGGACACCCTGTATGGTCTAATCCCATGTTTGGTTAGCGAGATATCAGGTTCGGGGCCGCTACGAGGGTGGCTCAATAAAAAGTGGATCAGCTCTCTCCCCATCCCACTACTAAATTATTTTCTACAGAAATCATCCTCGAGATATCATTTACAGAATGGTGAAAACGGCATAAAAATCCATCCAGAGGTTCTCGAATTTACCCGTGACATCCAAGAATCGGGGACTTTGTTTTATACTAAGTAGAGCTATTGTATTGTATTGTGTTTAATTTTATTTCATTTCATTTTATATTTTATGTACTGTATGTATGTCTACCCCATATTATTCCCGTTTTTCAACGGGGTCGGGGATGAGATGCGATGAAATCCTAATGTAGCGGATGGTTTTACCAGCCGGATGCCCTTACTGACATCAACCTCATGAGAGGAGTTAACGAGAGATGAAATGAATGAAGATGAATGAAACTGGACAAGGATGTGGAAGGAAGTGGCCGTGGCCTGCCATAGTACCTTCCCAGCATTTGCCTGGAGTTGAAAATGGAGAACCCACGGAGAACCATTTCAGGGATGGCCGACGGTGGAGTTAGAACCCACGTCTCCCGAGTCCACACATAGCTTGGCCCCTTGGCCTAACGCTGTGCTTTAGCAAGCGTAGCTACCGCTGTCAGTATATTTTATTTTATTTTATTTTGGTTTGCTTTGTTTTATTTTGTTTTATATTATCAACCGGTGCAACTGCGTGGGTAAGATTCAAGGCCATGCGGTCAAGCTATCTGGGAAGACGATTGGGTCTGAACCACACCATCGGCCATCCTTGAAATGGGTTTCTATGGTTTCCCATTTTCTACTCCAGGCAAATTCCGGGATGGTACCTTCTAATAGGCCACTGCAGTTTCAACCAAGCAAGCAAGGTGAACAGACGTGCAGTAAAGTGTAAGGAATAATGGGAATCGTTATTGTTACGGCTTTGCGTTTGTTTCGTCGCCTCGCCGCGTGAGTCACAGCAGCCCCAGGCTGTGCTCTTCCTCAGTGTATTACCTGCGCCTTACGCAACGGGCTGCGAGGACAAAGGGATGGTCCAGAATATTCGTGACCCAGCCAGAGATGGAAATCTCGAGAAGCCGTGAATCCTAGACGGGTCTAGAAGCATTCATTGAGTCACCAGCCTGCTATATAAGAGTGACCTGGCCAGCGAGGTGGACAGTGTTTTTGAGCTAGTGCGTGCTTTTACCTGAGCGACAGTTGTTGGTGACGTGACTTGCGAAACCCTAGTGAAGCTGATTCTCTTGACAGCGAAGGAGTGTGAAGCCTACGGAGGGACTGTATTTGAAGAGTGTGTGTTTACCTAGTGCGTCAGAGATATTGTGGTGAATTGCGAAAACACAGGGGGCTGTTTCCCCAGCCAGCGGACAGCGAAGCAGTGGTGAGTGACTGACTATCGTGAATAACTGTAGCTTGTGTATTCAAGGAAGTGTTTCAGATATTTCTACCGAGGCCACCGGTCCCATTAGCGAGGATTAACTGTAAGACCAAGTGAAAGGGAAGTGTTCCCAAGCAAGAGGAAACTAGAGTGAGATACTAATTGCTTGTATTTGCTATTGTGTGGTGTATCTTTCTGGCCCGCAATAAAGCTAATACGTTTATTTAAAGGAACAATTTGTGTTGTGCTTCTAGCCACCGTAATCCAGTTAACGGAAGTGCCTCTAAGGGGTGGCACGTAAAAACTGGTGTCAGAAGCGGGATTACGAACTCAAGCACAAGCACAACACCTGAAGGTCCTGGTTTCAAAACCCGAGCAGGTCATTTTACCACAGTTCTCTAATTTTCATGTGAGTGCATGCCCTTTACAAGACAAGCATCTAAAATGGAAGCGCAATTGGCAGCATTGCTAGAAAGGTTAAGTGGCATGGAAACCAAGTTGGCAGACGGCCAGAAGAATTTAACCAAGGACCTAACTGCCAAACTAGAAGACGGCCAGAGGAATTTAACCAAGGTCCTAACTGCCAAACTAGAAGACGGCCAGAAGAATTTAACCAAGGACCTAACTGCCAAACTAGAAGACGGCCAGAAGAAGATGGAAGACGGTCAAAATAAGCTAGCGGAGGACCTGAAGAAGATAGAGGACGGCCAGAAGAAGATGGAAGACGGGCAGAATAAGTTAGCACAGGACCTGAAGAAATTAGAACTGGGTCTGCGTGAGGAAGTCACTGCAGTGGAAAAGAGGTTCGACGCCTTACAAGAAGAAGTTGCCGAGCTACGTCGACGCCCGCTGACGGGGGTGGAAGAGAGATTCAACGCTCTACAAAAGGAATTTGCTGAGCTGCGCCAACACCCGCCGACAGGGATGGAAGAGAGATTCAAAGCCCTACAAGAGGAAGTCGCCGAGCTGCGCCGACGCCCGCCGACGGGGGTGGATGAGAGAATCACAGCTCTACAAGAGGAAGTTGCCGAGCTGTGCCAACGCCCGCCCACCGTTACAATGGGAATATCAGGAACGGGACAGAGCAGACTGATGCCCCCAACCTTCGACGGAAAGGTCCCGTGGAGCACCTACTTACGTCAGTTCGAGGCAGCCTGTTCCATAAACAACTGGAACAGCACGGAAAAGGCTAGAGCTCTCTTTGCAGCGCTGAGAGGGGACGCCCTTAATATCTTTCAGGCCATGCCGACAGGATCCCAGGACTACGCTTCACTAATCGCTCATATGGAGTCCCGATACGGAGATAGTCATCTTCAGCAGGCCTACCAGATGCAGCTCCGGACCCGGGTACAAAAGAACGCGGAAACCCTGCAGGAGTTCGAGATGGACATCGCACGCCCCGTAAGGCTCGCCTATCCAACAGCGCCGGCTGACTTTCTGGAACAGATTGCGACGCAGACCGTCACCGACGGGCTACGGGACTCGGACACTCAACAGGTGCTGCGACTCGCGTGCAATAAGACCCTGGCAGATGCGCTGAGCCACGCACTTGAGTTCGAGACGGCAAAAAAGGCATCTAGAATGCACGCGCGGGTGCGTCAAGTGGACGTCGACGAACCAGCAAAACCCAACGAGACCAAGACCCTGGCCGACGAATTGATGGAGGTGCAAAGCCGTTTCTTCGATAGTCGCGGCACCACCAGCAACGACACAGCCGGAAGACAACCGGAGAGGCGGCCCGGAAGAGGACTACCGACCTGATGGACCTGCGGTAAGAAAGGCCACCTGAGCCGCTGCCGCCGAGGGTATCCGATGGGAAATCAGTCGTCTGAAAAAAGCGCGGCCCAGGGAAACGAGTATTAGCCAGCCTTGGGGGGCAAAGGTTGGCTTGTGACAGTCGTCAAGCCCCGGCAGTTCAAGTTCGTGTGACGAAGTTACGGAGGGACAATAGCAGCCTGATGGTCGACGCAGTCGTCAACGGAGTGAGCTGGCCCATGCTGATCGACACGGGAGCGTCGAGGACCATCGTCAATCCCACAGTGATCCCAAGGTGGAGAGTGCAACCCACACAAAGGAACCTCCAACTAATAACCGCGACTGGAGAGACTACACCGGTACATGGCGAAGCATCACTGGAGTTCGTCATTGGTCGACGGGCGGTGAAGCATCCAGTGCTTGTGGCTGACGTATCAAACGAAGTGATCATCGGAATGGACTTTCTGGACCAGAACGACATCATCTTGGACCTGAGTACCAACACTCTGCACTTCGGAGGTGAGGAACTTGCTTTGCAACCAGCACACGAGGCCATCACCGCACGAAGAGTAAGGCTGAGAGAGGACGTCATTGTTCCCGCCAGGACGGAGGTCAGCGCTGCCGTAATTGTCGACGGAACTGCTGAGGGAGTGGCGGCTGTCATCGAGTCCAAATATGAGGACATCCAAACAAAAGGATTGCTAATTGCCAAGACCCTCATCAACACAACGTCTCGGCCATACGTCCGCCTGTCCAACCTGAACGACTACGACATTACGGTTCACCGGGACACCAACCTAGGAGTCTGCGAGCCCGTTACCTGGATAGCCCGCATCACAGACACGACGGACGGACACCTGCAGACGGACAACCGAAGAAGACGCGCACTGCGAGAAGAATTACAGAAGCTGTACCAAGGATCCCAGGACCATTTAGACGAGGAACAATCACGCCAACTTCGGGACCTGCTACACAAATTCCAGGATGTCTTCTCCGTGGGGAGCAATGACTTCGGCAGGACAAGCTTGGTCCAGCACAGAAACGACGTTGGGGGCAGTGCACCGATTTGGGACCCATTTCGACGTGTCCCGCCCGCCAAGCAAGCTGAAGTCGACCGGATGGTGGAAGAAATGAAGGAGTAGGGAGTGATCGAGCCATCACATAGTCCTTGGAGCTCTCCGGTCGTGCTAGTGAAGAAGAAGGACTGCTCCACCAGGTTCTGCGTGGACTACAGGCGGGTTAACGACGTCGCGAAGAAGGACAGCTACCTTCTACCCCGAATCGACGACACGCTGGACACCATATCAGGATCAAGATGGTTCTCCACCTTAGATTTGAAGAGTGGCTACTGGCAGGTGGAGGTCCACCCCAAGGACCGCGAGAAAACGGCGTTCTCTGTGGGCAGCGGACTCTGGCAGTTCACCGTCATGCCATTCGGGTTGTGAAACGCCCCTGCGACCTTCGAAAGGCTAATGGAGTCCATCCTGAGGGGACTACACTGGAAGACTTGCCTGGTCTACCTAGACGACGTTATCGTTCTGGAGAGGAGCTTCGAGGAGCACTACAGCAACCTGAAGGAGATCTTGTTGAAGCTGCGGGCTGCCCAGCTGAAGTTGAGCCCCATGAAGTGTCAGCTCTTCCAGAAGCGGGTCCAGTACCTTGGGCATATCGTCTCCGAGGAAGGGGTGCGTACCGACCCCGAGAAGACCGCAGCTGTGAGGGAGTGGCCAGTTCCAAAGGACAAGTCCCAACTTCGAAACTTCCTGGGACTCTGCACATATTACCGTCGCTTCGTGAGAGGATTTGCCGACATCGCCAAACCACTGCATCGACTGACTGAGAAGGACCAACTCTTCACGTGGACAGCAGAATGCCAGAGAGCCTTCGAACAACTCAAGCAGGCTCTGTGCACCGTACCTATTCTGGCCTACCCCAGACCTGGAACAAGGTTCGTCGTTGATACCGATACCAGCGACTTTGGTATAGGGGGAGTCCTGACGCAAGTAGTGGTCGGCGAGGAGAGAGTGGTGGCATATTTCAGCAAGGCCTTGTCAAAGCCAGAGAGGAACTACTGCGTCACCAGGATGGTACTGCTCGCCATCTTGAAGACCATCGAACACTTCCACAAGTACCTGTACGGGCAAGAATTTCTCATCAGGACCGACCATGCATCCCTGCGGTGGATCCTGAACTTCAAGCAGCCCGAGGGTCAACTCGCGCGGTGGTTAGGGAGGCTTTAACAGTACAACTTTGAGATCCAGCACGGGAAATGCCAACTGCATTCTAACCCCGACGCCCTGCCACGAAGACCGTGCCCCGAAGACTGCACCTTCTGTGCCCGAAGGGAGGAGAACACCGGGATACAGTGCCGAAGGACTACCGTGGAACTTCAAGGGAGCTGGAGCCGCGAATCTTTCACGCGGGCGCAAGCGGAAGATGATGACCTGGGACTGATAGCCGAATGGAAGAGGGCCTGTGTCCTCAGACCCGGGTGGAACATTGTGAGTGACTGCAGCCCAAAGTTTAAGTCCTACTGGGCGCAGTGGGACTCGCTGGTTGTAAGGGATGGCCTTATCTGCCGTACCAGGAAGAGCACCGACGGGAAGACATCTCGGGAACAAGTCGTCGTTCCAAAGGCTATGACGGAGGAAGTCCTGAAAGAAGTCCATGGAGGATCATCTGGTGGACACCTAGGGATAAAGAAGACCCTGGAGAAGCTGAGAGAGCGGTTCTACTGGATCGGATGCCGAACAGACGTGGAGAACCACTGCGCGAGGTGCCACGATTGCGCAGCCAGCAAGGGCCCAGGACGAAGACGGCGGGGTCCACTGAAGACCTACCATGTGGGCGGCCCCATGGAGAGAGTGGCCATCGATGTTGCTGGGCCATTCCCGTTGAGCGAGGCAGGGAACCGCTACATATTGGTCGTCAGCGACTAGTTCACCGAATGGCCAGAGGCCAAGAAGCTGCGACGATCACAGAGACCCTGGTGAAGGAATTCGTCAGCCAGTACGGAGTACCCCTGGAGCTGCACTCCGACCAAGGGAGGAACTTCGAGTCGCAGGTGTTCCAGAACCTATGCCAGCTGCTGGGAATCCGGAAGACAAGGACGACGCCGCTACACCCTCAGTCCGACTGGATGGTAGAGCGATTCAATCGCACCATCGAGAGCCATCTCCGAATAATCGTCAGCGAGCACCAGAGGGATTGGGACAAACATCTTCCACTATTTCTCCTGGCCAACCGCGCCGCCGTGCATGAAACCACCGGGTGCACAACAGCCCCGGCCATATTTGGGAGGGAACTCCGTCTACCTGTCGATCTTGCCTTCGGCCGACCTGGGAATGATCCGGTCCCGGTAAGCCAGTATTGTCAAGAACTGGTCGACCAGCTGGAGGATGTGCACGCGTTTGCGAGGAGGAGACTGCGGATCGAGACCGACCGAATGAAGACCCGATACGACCAGCAGACGGATGCCGGCGGATTCCACGAGGACGACCTGGTCTGGCTCTTCAACCCATTACGGAAGAAAGGCCTGTCACCCAAACTGCAGAAGTCCTGGGAGGGCCCGTACCGAGTCGTGAAACGGATCAACGATGTCGTCTACAGGATCCAGCGGAGCCCGAGGTCGAAGATGAAGATCGTGCATCGAGATCGCCTGGCAGCTTACGGAGGGACACAGATGGACCAATGATTGATCGGGACGATCAGCCTTTTAGGAAGTGGATGCTGTTACGGCTGTGAGTTTGTTTCGTCGCCTCGCCGCGTGAGTCACAGCTGCCCCAGGCTGTGCTCTGCCTCAGTGTATTACCTGCGCCTTACGCAACGGGCTGCGAGGACAAAGGGATGGTCCAGAATATTTGTGACCCAGCCAGAGATGGAAATCTCGAGAAGCCGTGAATCCTAGACGGGTCTAGAAGCATTCATTATGTCACCAGCCTGCTATATAAGAGTGACCTGGCCAGCGAGGTGGACAGTGTTTTATAGCTAGTGCGTGCTTTTACCTGAGCGGCAGTTGTTGGTGACGTGATTTGCGAAACCCTAGTGAAGCTGATTCTCTTGACAGTGAAGGAGTGTGAAGCCTACGGAGGGACTGTATTTGAAGAGTGTGTGTTTACCTAGTGCGACAGAGATATTGTGGTGAATTGCGAAAACACAGGGGGCTGCTTCCCCAGCCAGCGGGCAGCGAAGCAGTGGTGAGTGACTGGCTATCGTAAATAACTGTAGCTTGTGTATTCAAGGAAGTGTTGCAGATATTTCTACCGAGGCCACCGGTCCCATTAGCGAGGATTAACTGTAAAACCAAGTGAAAGGGAAGTGTTCTCAAGAAAGAGGAAACTAGAGTGAGATACTAATTGCTTGTATTTGCTATTGTGTGGTGTATCTTTCTGGCCCGCAATAAAGCTAATACGTTTCTTTAAAGGAACAATTTGTGTTGTGCTTCTAGCCACCGTAATCCAGTTAACGGAAGTGCCTCTAAGGGATGGCACGTAACAATATTCAGCAGTACCGGGCGTTCTTTGGCCGCTGGCAGGCTTGAGTGAAGTGCGATTTCGGTGTCGGGAATGTGATAGTAGGCAATGTCACTGAGCAGATGGGGGGTTTGGCGATGGGGATGGTAGCGCTGGTTGTGGCGACGCTACTGTTAATTGGAGGCGTGGGGTCAAACCCAGGGCCTGGTCAGCTAGGATGGCAAGAAATTGAAAAAAATTAAGAGAAATTGTAAAGGAAGCGTCCCAAAATGACCAGATCTGGGACATACTTCGAGAGCAATGCATGGAATTTAAGGAGATGAAGACATGTATAATGGAAGAGATGGGAATAGTGACAGAAAGGCTGGCTAAAAATAGTAGAGAGGTGAAGGACCTAAGAGAAAATGTGACGATATTAGAAGTGGAGATGAAAGAATTAAGGAAGACCAAGCAGAATGAGAGACAGAAAAACGTCTTAATTTACGGATTAAGGGAAGATGTCATTGAAAGCACCAAGGATCTACTGTCCAAGGTGCTCCGAGTGATTAGTGACGGCATACAGATAAACATTGGGGACTCAGATATTGACAATGTGTTCAGGATAGGGCGGGTGAAGGGCAATGGGCCCGTGAAAGTGTCATTAGTTTCTTCACTGATGACTCACAGAATTCTGGCGAAGACAAAGAATCTGAAAGGGGAGAGGATATGGGTAAGAAAGGACATGAGCAAAGAAGAGGTAATTGAGTAGAGGTCCTTGCAGTTTCATTTGATGAAGACAAGGAACTCTGGTCTAAAGGCTTACGTAAAAGGCAATAGGCTGGCGATAAGCGGCAATAACTGGTAGCGGATTTGGACAGTTACACTACTTCAGGATATGGAGAAGCAACAATAGAAGGAGCCAGTTAGACGTAGCAATCAGGTGGGAGCAACTGACGTTTCAGCGGAAGGTGTGGTGTTGACTCAACAGAGATCATCGATCTCAAAGTCCAATACAGAAATTGCGCGAGCAGGAACAACTCAGATCAGCAACAAGAACACCGGAGAAGTGCGTGGTATACAGAAAGTTGAGACTGTCAAGCAGCGAGTAACTAGTCTAAGGGAACTTTGGGGCAAGGAAACCTAGGTAGAGCAGTTGAATGTGGAGAAAGAGGACATTTCTTCTCCAGCTGGTGGTATTCTAGAGCTTGAGAGAGAGCTAGAGTTAATAGAAGCAAAGCCACCACCAGCGGAGAGGGTAGGGGTAAAAATAACTAAATTGGAATATTGCATGTGTAAATATAGAGGGTTTTTTAAATAAGAGAGGAAACAATGTAGTAAAGACTCCAATAGAAAATATGCAGATTGTAGGATTTGTTGAGAGTTGGCTCCCTGCAGGTTACAAGGTTAAAATAGGAAAACTCGGACCGGTAGGTTCCCGGGTGGGATTGTTGTTATAATTAAAGAGGAGGTGCGTGAATTATCAGAATTTATTAATTCAGAGCTGGAAGAAGTAGTGTGGGTAAAAGCAGACATTAAGGTACAGGGGAAAGGAACGGTATGTTTTGGTTTTGTCTACTACCCTCCGGAGAATTCCCCGTATGCAAGAGAAAACTTTTTCGATGAATTAACAATTGAAATAAACAGATTTCAAAGTATATATGAGGAGACAAATATTGTGCTTATAGGGGACTTCAATGCGAGGGTTGCAGACAGAAAGCCCCATTACAGCAAGGGGGTTGCTGAGGTCTCATGTGGAGATAGACATAGCAAAGACATGCAACAAGAACGGAGAAAAAGTTTGAAACAATGTGGTGCAGAGGAGTTATATATACTAAATGGTGTATGTGTGGGGGATGAAGGAGGTAACTTGACATATATAACAGAAAATGGAGGGAGTGTAATAGACCTGGCAACATGTTCCAGAGGAGCACTCGCCCTAATTAAGGGATTCACTGTTGAAGAATGGGGTGAATCACATCGCCTACCAATTGTCGTTAATATGCAGGGAGCGGTGACAAAATCAAAAGGAAGTCCACAAGTTAAAGCTAAAGAGAGAAAAGTAAAAAGATTCAGGTGGGGGGGGGGGGGAGGAAAACTGCAGAGAGTTTCAGAACTACTTCCTGGGAGAAAATTTTGAACTTATAAAGGTAGGGATAAGTTTAATCAGTAATGATCAAATTGAAGAGGTAATACAAATGATTGAGAATTCAATTGTGATTGCCAGGCGGGAAATGTGCGTGAAAGCTAGGAGAAAGGTAGATAGAATTAAAGGATGGTACGATGAATCTTGTAGAAGGAAGAAAAACCGAAGTTATTATGGCACTGGCGTTATACAAGAGAGAAGGGGATGATACGGTGAGAGTAGAATTTTGTCGTCTAAGGAAAGAATATAAGGAACTGCTCAGCAAAACAAAAAATGAGTGGCAGGGTAAAGAAGCAACTGCACTAAACAAAGATTCTAAATCGAACGGTTGTAGGAAAGTGTGGAACAGGATAAATCCATACTGTAGGGGGCGCAGAAGTGGTGGCGGGAGTTCAATTAGTGATGAAGTACGGATTACATATTATAACAATCTGTTAAATGCTAAAGATAATTGGTGAAAGAGAGATGAGTTTGGCGTCCCGAGGGGGCTGGAGTTCGCTCTGCCTATGCTGGACCAAGTCATATCAATTGATGAAGTTAGGGAAGTAATGGAAAAAAGTAAAGGAGGAAAGTCAGGTGCTATTTCGGAGAAAACAAACGAATTTTGGCAAGAGTTGGGTAAGAATAGTTTTATGTTGGAATGCTTGGTAAAAATCTTAAACATGATTTTTGAAGGAGGTAGATTTCCGAGGGCGAGGCAGGGGGGACTAATTTGTCCAATATACAAGAAACGTGGAGACAAATTAGACCCAGGAAATTACAGAGGCATAACTTTGCTTGACAATTTGAGCAAAATGTACACAGGGGTCTTAACCAAGCGTTCTCGAGATTCCAGACAGGGTTTAGAAAAGGGATGAGAACCAGTGACAATATAATCGTGGTGAAAACGTTGATGGACAAATACATAAGGAGGAAAAGAGGTAATCTCTATATCACATCTATTGATTTGGAGAAGGCGTTTGATTCAGTGAGCATAGGAGCTGTCATTGCTAAACTGGGAAAGATCGGGGTATCACATAAGATGATAAGAGCAATTGAGAATGTGTATTCCGAAGTGAAATGTCTATTTAGGATTAAAACAGGGATGCAAATTATCACCGGTGCTCTTTTTGCTATTTATTAACGATATTTTCTAATCAAAGGGCTTTGAGCAACGGTCCAACCCTTGCTTGGTCAATCATGATATCCCGTGCCTAGCTTTTGCAGATGACATCCTTCTGCTCGCTCTAACGCCTCCTAATATGCAACATAGTATTGATGAGAATGTGAAATACTGTGAGGACTCGAATTTAAAAATTAATCCTCGAAAGACTAAAGTTATGGTGCGCAAAAAGGGTGTTATACTGGCTAAGAATGAAAAGTGGTTCATGTATGGGTCAAAGCTAGAGACAGTGAAAAAATGTGAGTTTCTAGGGACGCTACTGGCGAATAATAGAAAATGGACTGAACAAATTGAAATGGCAAAATCGAAAGGGCTAGCGGCATTGGCGAGCGTTAAAGTGTTAGAACGTAAGTTACCGAATCTTGACTACAAAGTTCATAAATATGTGTTAAACGCACTCATCGTATCAAGGGTATTATATGGAGTGGAAGTATGGGGTTTAGAAGAAGGAACGGCAACCCTGGACCGTAAGATATCGTAAGTAAGTTTGCTAAGATAATTTGGGGCTACCTAGTTGCACGGCGAATTGTGGAGCAAGAATGTTGTGTGAGGATGTAAGCATTCGAATACATATTATAAAATGGATCATAAAGTCTTGGATTCGTCTGAAAGTAGGTGGGGGGGGAGGGGGGGAATGATAAAGGTAGCCTACCTGCATCAAATGAAGCATCAGCAAGAGGGCTACTGGGTGGACGGGGTAAGAAATATACTGGAAAGATTATGAATGGGTTATCTATGGGATATGGACTTACTAAGAGAGGAAGGTAGGGTGTGTAAAATATTGTGCAGAAGGGTTAATGACATAGAGATGCAGGTACTGAGAGAAGAGTGTGCCAACAGGAGAACCTTAACGGAATTGTCCGAAATAAGCAATTTTGTGAGCATAAAGCCTCAATGTCTAATGAAAAGAGAAATGAGAGGGATAATTTGGTGGTTAATGGAGGTGTATAAGAACAAAGCATTGACAGAAGTAGGAAAAGAGGACCTTTGCCTGTTTTGTGGGAAGGTTATGGGTGCAGCACACCTGATCAGGGAATGCAATGAGATTAAGTCGATAAGAGCAAAGTTTGTAGACAAGTCAGATTTAAACAGAATAGAAAATGAAAATGAGTATCACACTTTAATAAAATTACTAAAAAGGGAATGGAGGAAGGCAGGTCAATTAGCAACATTTTTAAATATCATCAGGGCAGTGTGGAATAGGAAAGTGACAGATGAGATCCAGAATAAAGATGCATGTGAATTAAGCATACAGGTACAGGAGAATGGTTTCCTAAACAATAAAACTTAGTTAAAGTCTATGAGAGCTTCTCTGTATCAACTAGTATAACATTAAGTTAGTGTCATTATTGCTTGCCACGGTGGGTGAGTGGTTATAGTGTCGGACTACCAACCCCAAGATGCAGGTTCGCCCCTGGCCATTGTAAGTGATTTTTGAAGGCGACAAAAATCACGATACTCATGTCATACGTTGTTGGCATGTTAAAGAACCCATTTGAATTCAGTAGGCCGTGTTCAATGGCAAAATTAATCTCGGGATTTTCCGCCAACACAAGTTCCTCCATTCTCTACTTGAAAGCGCTGTAGTGTCAAGGAGTTTAGATATCTAACCTCCTTGACTTTCATAGCGTTCAAAGAAACTACGAAATTCGACATGCAAGCTACCCTCTGGGTGTCAATTAACAAAGCTTGCACCAGGCACCCGAGGCCATACGATATTATTAGTGTCATTATTAATGCCTTGTTAATTGTTTACAATGTAAATAGTTGTAAGTTTGTGACTTATTTTTAAATTGTATGTAAACATTGTAATAATCGCATGTATCAGGTGATGGTTGGAATAAATAATACTCTCGTCCCAATCTCTGGTTATCCGAGATTTGGAGCAGAGGGTATTCTAATTCCAATTCTAATTCTAGTAAGCCACAGTCACTTCCTTCCAAATCCTTGTCTAATTTCGTTCATCGTCATTCATTTTATCTGTCATTAAAATCGTCTTATGAAGTTGCCATATATAGAGATAGTTTGAAACACTCTGCATTCATTCCAACCCTTATAATTTAGACAATTCCAGTCTGGAACCTATTTATAACTTCATTGTGATGGTTTTCATAATGGCCGATGCTATACTCAGTCTGTGTGTTATAAGTTGGTCCTGTTGGATAGTTAGCGTTGCTCACCTGCTCATTAGATATTTTGGGTTCGATCCCATTTTTCGGCAAACATTGGAAAAAAGTAATCTCGCCACACAGGTCAACAAGGTTATGAGTTGAAGAAATGGCATTCCTCACGCAAAACGTGTATCAATCTGGAAGTTTATGCTGTTATTTCTATAAAATGCTAATCTTTTTAGGAGCTATCAAAAATTGTTCAAGATGATCAAAAGACAATAGAGAAAATCCTAGAAGAAATTGATGACTTTCGGAGCAGATACAAGTTTACTGCACATTACACTGCGAACCTTTACTTCTGTGTCATGGATCTCACTAATGTTGAAACAATGTACCAATTCTCACTACAATGGTTCATTAACTTGTACACCTCAAGCATCAATCTCAGGTAAGGTTCCTTCAGCATCTCTCAACACACATGGACGGTTATGAGGGAACACTATCGTAATACGCAGCTATTTCTCTTACAGCCAACCAGCGGATGAATATGAAAAACGTTTGGAGATTTTCCGTGATAACTTCACATTGCGTATCTACGGCAATGTTTGCCGTTCACTATATGATAAGGACAAAGTTCTCTTCGCATTTGCCTCGTGCACGAGCTATATGATGTAAGTATCTAATTAAGTGACTCAGTATATCTATCTAATGGCTCTACCTCGTGGCGTAGTGACTAGCGTTCTTGGTTGTCACCGTGGAGGTCCAGTTTCAATTCCCGGCCCTGCCAAGAAATGTAAATATGTGCTAATGGTTGGAATTGGGTTCAATCAGCCTCGTGAGGCAGGACTGAAAATAGGTGGGTTCTATACCTACCTAAGGCATCCTAGAAGTGGTTTATGATGGTGATGATTGTTGTTTTAAGGGGCGTAAAATCTAGGTCATATGCACTAAATGTGGATTTCGTCCTGATCTGCCCCTTCACATGGGCGTACACTGAAACTATCCTGACCTGATTTCCTGACATTTCCAAATCTATCTACATTAATCGTTCATTTACGAATCTTGCAGATACTATGTTATGCTCTAAGTTTCTCTTGACATACAGCCCTACTCCCCACTTTGCCCTGTCTCGTTTTACACCCGACATGTGTGCCTTGTAATCTCCTACTTCCTCCTCTGTATCTCCCCTGATCTGAACTTCACTAATTCCTACAATGTCCATTCTAATCCTATTTGTTGGCTCAGCTCTACTTTCTTCCTTCCATAAACCCAATTTATATCAAATGATGATGATAATTGTTGTTTTAAGGGGCCTAACATCTAGGCTATCGGCCCGAAATTGATATTAATAGTACCCAATCAAATACCAGTTCAATTGCTGGTTCGTTTTCAATAAGTCCCTGATCTGTCAGATGGGTGTGGGACTCTCACTCTCATAGATACGAGGCTTGTTCAAGACATTGTTATCAGGTTTAGAAAGTACAAGTGAAGCAGTTTGCTAGCCGTACTTACACAGGGCCCTTGAGTTTCACCTCAGCACAAGGAGGATGACTCAGGCACCCGAAGTGAAATAAAACAGAACGTACGTAAGTCTGCTGTAAAGAAAACACAGTTGATTATTAAAATTTTACATGATTTTCAAGGCATGGCAAATGTAGCACGTTTATTTCATGGTTCATAAAATGTGTTTTCGTTACAGCAGTCTTTTATGAGTGCCACTGATTAATTTCGAGGCCGGCCCCTTGGTGTTGGGGTAGCGTGCCTGCCTATCACCTGGAGGCCCCGGGTTTGATTCCCGGCTCCGTCAGGGATTTTAAAAACTGACGTGAGGGTTAGAACTGGGTGCCCTCAGCCTCGTGAGGACAATTGAGTAGCTGTCTGACAGTGAGTCAGCGCCCCGATCACGAAAACCAAGATTAACGGCCGAGGGGACCAGATGCGCTGATCACGCGTCACCCCAATATCTGCAGGCCAAATGGCTGGGCAGCGGTCGCTTGGACGGCCTAGGCCCTTTATGGGCTGTATAGTGCCAGGGGTTGGGGTTGATTAATTTCAAGTGCTCATTCAATATTCAGGTTTTATTTGCAGTATGTTTCATGTATCTCAAGTGTAGCCTGTGTTATATATTAATATTAGAGTATGATAAAATATATCTTATTCACCTGAGGTACACAGTAGTCTCACAACCGTATTATCATTTCAGACTTCATGAAAAGCAAACTTCTGAAGAGATGCGCTTCTTCATAAGTCCTGAGACCATATGCGAGGACTCTGTAGCCAACCCAGCTGAGAAATGGCTGAGACAGGAATCCTGGAATATGTTGGTTCAACTGACTAAAATGGATGGATATGAAGGTATTTTTATGTATGATTTCTGTTAAAATAGGCCTTACTCCTTATTATGTATTGTTGAGTGCACACTTTGAGCAACCAGACCAACAAACAAGTGTATCGACATTGGCCTAGAAATTTTGAGAGCGTACCATTATGAATATAGACCATTGCTCAAATTTTAATTTTAGTGTACATAGAATATTAGCCACGTATACTAAATTATATATGTTGAGGGTGTGACTAAGAAATTGAACCTGGAACCTATGGTTTTCCGAAATAATGCCCTTTTACTTGAGCTACTGCAAATAAATCCAAATAAAAAGAAGGAAATGGAAGTGGATTGGGCACACACTTAGAAAATCTGATAATGCCGTTGAGAAGCAAGTCCTGGATTGGAATCCACAGGATAGCAGGAGAAGAGGAAGGCCCAAGCATTCGTGGAGGCGGACGGTAGAGGCAGAGGGGCGACAACAGGGAAAGACGTGGAAAGAGGTGATGAGGATGTCAGCCAACAGAGTGAGATGGCGCAGATTCGTTGATGCCCTATGTTCCAATGGGAACGACAGGAAATAACTAACTAACTTACTTGAGCTACTGCGATATCCAATTCACTCTCTTTGGCTTCTAAACATTGATTCAGGAGACCAATGATTCCAGATTCGATATTTTGTCACGCTGCCTCATTTTAACTCTAGTCAGTTTATGCAGTGTTGTTGTTGTTGTTTCTTATAGGGGCTTAGACATCGTGATCATTTCAGCCCCGTGTACTTGGGTTTGTCAAATTTGTCTGATAACCTGTGTTATTGTGGATCTGTATTTGTGTGTATTTGTAATTGAGGCGAGGATTGGGATGTAGGTGGCCTTGGTCTTAAGTCAGGAACCATCCCGGCATATGCCTGGATTAGGGAATCGAACCCACCTCTTTTCAGTATTGCTTAACGAGGCTGAGTGTACCCCATTCCAGCCCCCTGACCAGAATTAAATTTCTCGGCAGAGCCAGGATTCAAACCCGGACTACTGGCCAAGAATACTAGCTGCTATACCACGAGGTGGTCTCAATATACAGGGTGAACGTAAAATGCCGCACTTGGAGATCGGCATGTGGTTCCTCATCCAATTGCAAGACAAAAGTTTCTATAGCAAAATCGGATCGGGTGCTGTTTAAAACCACAAGTATGAAAGCAAGGAGCTGGCAACACTATCACATACTGAAGTGCACCGGAATGTACAGAGAAATGTGTATCATCCCGCGGTGCCGTACTAGTCATTGCAGCTCACTGTGTAGACTGCTGGGTTATCAAACCCACCATCACCATGGAGCTATGGTTCGAATCTACGTTTTTTTTTTTTTTTTTTTTTTTTTTGCGTGTTACGTCAGTTCCCGTCGTTTAACTGCGTTTGTAAGTAAGCATGATATCGCATCATTTTGACAGTGTGAGTCGTCTCCGCTGCGTAGTGGTCAGCGTGATTAGTTCCCATCCTGGACGTCCGCGGTTCGATTCCCGGTTCTGCCACGAAATTTGAAAAGTGGTATGAGGACTGGTACGGGGTCTACTCATCCTCGGGTGGTCCAAATGAGTAGAGGGGGCTCGATTCCCACCTCAGCCATCCTCGAAGTTGTTTTCCTTGGTTTCCCACTTCATCTTCGGGCAAATGCCCGGATGGTACTTACCGTAAGGCCACGGCCGCCTCCTTCCCCCTTCCTTGCCTAACCCTCCCACTGTTCCCATCCCTTCATCAGGCTCCTGTTCGCTTTGCAGGTGAGACTGCCTGGGCGAAATACTAGTCACACCCCAGTTGTATCCCCGATTCAGAGTCCCAAGCTCCAGAACACTGCCCTCAGTGGCGGTAATGGTGGGATCCCTCGCTTAGTCCGTAAAACGATAACGGAAAAAACGGCATCCATGGGTCGGCTAACCACGCAGTGCACAACCATAACTGGTCCTGTCAAGTGCATGTAGGGTGGATTCATGATGGAGTTCACAAACGGTGAATACGTCGATATGCTCTTAGTGTTGGGTGCATCCAATGACCATGTTTCTGCTGCTGCTGCTCGTGAGTATGCAGCACGGTACCCCCCAAAGGCGCCATCCCGATAAAAATGTTTTTCGTTGCCCTCAGCCACGCCTGCGGGAAACCGGTAATCTTCGTCCACAAGTAGTGGACGGAGGTCGTCCAAAGACTCGACGTACGCCACAAACAGAGGACGCAATTCTGGAAACCGTTCACCAATCACCTCGGCGAAGTACCCGTGATATTGTAAGGCAGTTCCTGGTATCTCGAACACTGGTGGTGGACGTGTTGCACGACGAAGAACTGCATCCATATCATTACACGTTAACTCAACACCAGCTGCCAGAAGACCGCATTCAACGAGTACAGTTCTGTGTATGGCTTTTGCAACAAGTTGAAGATAACGAACATTTCAGCAAGAATATGATATGGAGTGACGAATGTAGCTACACTCGGGAAGGTATTTTCAACCATCACAACAGCCATTATTGGTCAGAACACAACCCACATGTCACCCGTGAACGTGGCTTTCAAGCACGCTTTGGCATAAACCTGTGGGCTGGAATCGTGGGAGGAGTGCTTTTAGGCCCTTACCTATTGCCGGACAAGTTGAATGCCCGCCCTCTATCCTACGTTTCTTGGCAATACTTTTCCTGACGCCTTAGAAAACGTTCCACTTGGTGTTCGGCGACAGCTATGGTTTCAGCATGATGGTGCACCACCACACTTTGGAATGACTATTTAAATGAAGCGTTTCCAGGGAAATGGATTGGTCGTGGAGGTCCAACGTTCTGTCCTCCACGTTCCCCGGACCTGAATCCACTAGTTTTTTTTATTTGTGGGGACACTTAAATGAACAAGTTTATAGTACTTCACCCATGGATGTGCAGGACATAATAACTCGCGTGCATGCAGCATCGGCAATAGTGGATGGAGGTGTGTTGCATAGGGTCCGGCAAAGTATGCTCCAACGAGTGGCGAAGTGTTTGGAAATGCAAGGTGGTCGCTTTGAACATCCGCTGTGACGTGACCGTTGCTCGTAAGTGTACGTAACGGCTCTGTAAAGATAAGACTGGATGTCAAACGTACATTATGGAATTATGATGCGTAGCATAATGTGCAATCTAGTGTAGGCTACCTACAATATTGTGTTTCTTTGAACCACATTGGATAGAGACGATGTTACTGTATCCACTGTTATGTTCTATTGGCTTTATTTGTGTCATGGACGAAACATAGGGTCGTTTACGTCGGTAAAAAGTTCATGTTACGTTTGAATGTTTAAATAACGGTAACTGTAACGGTAAGACATAGTAAACAACATAGTGTATTGCACAGTGGAGGTGTACATTGGATGCAATTTGATACATAACTGAAAAATAAAATTGCCGTGAACGCGACTCGAACACTGGTGCGTCCGTACAACCGGCATTTATGGCATAACCTCGTCTCACTGAGCTAATAAGACAGCTCCGGTAGAGCGCAGAGTTCCTGCGACCTGTATTTGGCCACGCTGCATGCAGTTACAGCGTTGCCAGAGCCTCGTTTCTTAACACGCATTTCTGTTAAACCCATTGGTTGGACTAGGTTTTGCAAGATAAACTTTTGTCGTGAATTTCGACGAGGAACGGCATGCCGGCCTCCAAGTGCGGCATTTTACGTTCACCCTGTATATGAGTATACAGAGTTAGTTACAAGAGTCGTCCTCTTCAATTAATGTCTTCTAAGTTAGCTGTCTAACCCTGTATGCTGTTAGTGTACCATTTACATTGTTTTTCAAAGGAAATTCCCTGAGGCGTAGCCAAATGCGTCAAGTCATGCTCCTCGAATGCATTAGAGAATACTGGGATGATACCCTTTTTGTAGTCCAGGACCACCTACCCTATTATTTACCCTAAGAAATACAGTTGCACACACACTACTACCGTCACCAAAAAGAAACATTTGTCATCAGAAAAAAATCAATACATATTCAAGCATACGGGGCTGAAGACTAAGTAAAATTATGTAACAACAACAACAAATCTGAAGGAGAGATTTGACCCTCCATTTTCCGTCTGATTAAAGCGAGCAATAAAAGCACTGTTTGGTGAATACAAACAATCACTATTTTCGCTGCAAAGCAATGCTGCAGATACAACCAGAGCCCAGGAGGACTGCTTCTCCAACTCGAGTGCGACAACTCTCATTGATCCGAGGTTCGAACCTTGGAGCTAATACCAGCCATCCTAAGTGTGATATCCTACCTCTATTCGAGATGGTGGCGGAGGTGGTGATTGTTGTTTTAAGGAGTGAAATATCTGAAGTACGTTTCAATCGGGAGTTGAGTTATCCGTCTAGTGCGATGCAATCCATAGCTTGTAACTGCTGCATTGTAAACTATTGCGAACTCCAGATTGGATAGTGAACAGCAGACATCTCAAGGACAAACTGTTTCCCAACCTGAGTAGGTAATATGTCCTTATTCTCTAGAGGTAAATTCTAGGATGGCAGTCCTACCTTACCTACCCAATCCCATACCTCAACAATTCCAGTTACACACACTACTGTAGTCGCCATAATAAAATAGAATACCTGACAAATTTAATGCTCAGACAAGTAAGCTGTGCTGATGACCAATATATCCCTATCCCCCAATAGAGCAGGAACCAACACTTCCTTATTGCAAATGTTTTGAATGTTCACAGGTTTCTTGCCATCATTCATAGAGAATTTGGAATCTTGGGAGAAATTTTGGTATCAACCTTATGCAAATTCATCTCAAATTCCGGATCCGTGGGTGAGGAAACTGTCCGAATTCCAGAAGCTCCTTCTCATACGCGTACTCCGTCCAGACAAGGTCAGAACATCACAATCCCTTTACTGTCTTCTAATTTTGAATTAACATATATAAGTTCGTATTGAAGTAGAATCACAACTGAGATGGCAGCATACTGAGTGTGGGAATGGTGTCACCATAATCACGTTCATGTTACTGTTGTTTGCAAATTTAATGATGATTATGACGTAGATGTTTGTCATCATTGGATATGAGTACAGTAATAGGGCATACATACTGTACCCGAGGGTATTATGCTGACTGGTGTCGAACCCGAAACACTGGGGAAAAGAGATCAGTCAGGGACTACCGAAGAGGAATGAACCCAGGATCTTTAAGGGAGTATAGTTGAGACAAACCCAAAGAGACATTGCATATAAAATTACTAAAGTAATTTGAGAGTAATTCCGAAGTTATAAGTGGAATTAACACAGGAATAATGAGGGAATATTGTATGATTTTTCTGAAAAGCATACGATTTCCCAGTCTGAGCACAAGAACTTGGAGTTAGTGACAGGGAACAAATAGCCCCAGTTCAGGAGGCGTGCCAGACTGGCGACACTTCAATCATCTGGGACTCTTTACAAGCATCTTTGGAGTAGGGGGAAGCCAGATGTGGACCAGAAACTGCCCCAATAAACAAAGGAATAGACCTGTGGTGGGGGAAGCTGGAACAGTAAATTGATGATTACTCGTGATAAGAGCCATCTACAAATATGAGAGTTACACTTCAGTGAATGGAATTCCGGAAGGCTATTTTACGAGCCATCAAGCATCCCAATCGATGCAGGAACAAGGAATTGGGCGGATGCACTTCTTTTAAGGGTGTTGGCGGATGTAGGCCGGGAATTCACCGCAGGGATAGCGTTGTGACGCCATCGAGGAATTAATTATTTATAATTAATTGGCCGATCGGATCACGTGCACGCGAGCAGTATTGAAACCTACACATCAAGAGGAACCAGGAAAATGCTTTACCAGTCCGGTAAAGGCATTATGAAGGAAAATGAAGCTCCTGCGAATTAAGGGAACTAGTTTTTGTTGTAAATCCTTCATAAGCTTGGAAGAAGAAGGACGCGTGGTCAGTTGAACCAGAATCCAGTGCGGAGCGCACGTCGCTAAGGTCCAGGAAAGGACGCCACGCACAAAGACTTTATCTTTTTAGAAGAATCATTCTTAGTCAGTTGAAACAGTATGGGACGCGTCAAACGTAAAGACTTTGTCTTTCATACAAGTGTAATATATGATAATATAGAACAATGTGGAGTGCATATCGCTCAGGGAAATATAGGACGCGCTATTTAAAGACAATATATTTTTATGCATGTGTACAAGTATAATATACAACGTATAAGTTCAATGTAAAGTACGTCGAAAAGGTGAAATTAAGTTTTCAATAAGTGCACATGAACAGCAATACTTGCTAGAAGGAGTGAAACGAGTGATAACAGAATGTCACGATTTTATAAGTGCTTAATGAATGTTAGAGCGCAATTCATGTCAGTACCGATAATGTGCGAATGTGTAGCATTCGGTAGACATTTAGAACAGTGGGAAGCTGAGATATGTACATTTCAAGTATACTTGCATAACTGTAACTAGTATCGTTAGAGTAGAACTTTGGGGATTGCGAGGGACTGCCGCAACTAGTTCAAGTAGACATCTTCACGCGGAGAGCACGTGACTGTTATGTCAGGAGTCAGGCATCGATCGGGGAGGGAACTCGACGGAACCTGTATTTCTGAAATCCTGTAGTGAAATTCGCTGAATGAGGCCGAGTGTAAATACATATCGAGTGTTTTAAGTGTTTGTATGTGTATTTCAAGTGTATTGTTAAATATAATATGTTGTGAAGTGTCAAAACGAAGCAGTAGCTTCATACAAATGTATCAGTGTAAGATGAAGTTATTATTGAAGAATCCACGCAAAATGTGTATTGCTTGATAAAAATGCCAATATGGCGGATGCATAGTTTCCGTGGAAAAACATCACATGTGTACAATACGTACAATAAAATATGAGCTCAAACTGTCGAAATATGCGCCAAACTGATAATAAATTAGTGTTAAAGTCACCAACCTTTCCGATAGAGACTAGCTGCGTGGCTCAGGGGTCGATAACGTTCTCGCTTGCTGTGCGCAAGGTTACAGGATCGAATCCTGGCGCAGTCAGCTGGCATTTGAGGGTGCGCAAATGCGAGGGAGCCATGTTAGTAGATTTGCTGGCGCGATAAAGATCCCCTTCGAGGCAAAATTCTGGCACTCTGGCGTCTCTAAAAGCCGCAGTAGTTAAAAGGGACGCAAATCAAATAACATTATTATTATTACTTTCCGGTAGTTCACCAGCTTGGCTGAGGGGTAGTTCTTTTTGGCTCATAGAGTCACCCATTTATCCGTATTGACTTAATATACCAAACAAGAGTTTTGTTTTGAGGGGTAGTTGTCTGAGGCAGTGCTCAGGGAAGGGGACTTCCTCAAACAGGGTTGTGTTTACGAGGGCGTGTGTGTTGGAGAATGGAGCGAGAGAAATATATGATGGCCGCTTACGGAGAGATCGTGGAGGTATTTACTTAGCCAGCACCCTGTGGCTTAAGGAAGCGGCAGCTGGTGTCTGACGCGCATGTGAGTTGCTGACTCGGCGAATGAGACCGTCGGGTAGTAAGGACAAGGTCGGTGGCGATTTAATCATGTTGTAACCGTCCCATAGTTACAAGGGAACGAACCCGCAATTTGGAGACTGTTGATTTCCATAAACATGTATATATTTTTATTTGATGCTTTTATATGTTGAACAACTATTGTTTATTGGAGTGTATTATGTTATGTGATTGATTCTCATCTAATTTTTTAAGGTTTAAGATATTGTTGATAGCAGGATCCGAAGTCAGTTTAAAATCAACTATTTTCTTAACATTGTATAAATATTTATTGGAGTGTCTGGATAAGTGCACAGAACCGGGAAGTGTGTCTTGTGAGCAACGGGTTTTCTCCAAGCAGGCCGTGTGCAAGGATGAGTCATGCTTCAAGTTGGGAGGAGTAGGTTTGGCATCTATGTACTAGAGGTGTGTCTCAGTGAAATTAGAAAGGAATTATACAGTGTCCTCATTGGTTGGATGCATTGTTTTGATTGGCTGTGCTCATGATTTATGGTGTTTAGACTAGGGGGTTGGAGGGGATGTGACTGATATGTATAGTTGTCGAGACTGGGAAGAACATTTTATTTTATGGCTCCTGAGGAAGTAGTTGATTATTTTTGTGGCTCCTGAGGGAGTAGTTGATTATTTTCGTGGCTCCATTTTGAGGAGTGGTTGTAGGATCGGCCTGGGGTCGGCGTCAAGTCAGCTGTTAGGTGTTTGAACTTATAATTGAAGAGGTCAAGTTTGACTATGCTTGGCTGATCTTGGGAAGGAAGGTAATACAAGACGATCACAATATTGTATTAAGAGTTCTAAACGGAGTTGCAGGTTGGATTATTCTCACGGGAATAATTCGCCTAGTTTCAGATAAGTCGCCAAGACATCCTGTCTTGAAAAGCATGACATATTGAGAACTTAAGTCTGTTTACTGAAATTCGAGGGCCATAACGATAAATTTGTTAATCTACGAATACTGGTGAAATATGCCAAGTATTGTTCAATTCAGGTGCGAACTAGTTGCGATAATCCAGTATAAGTCGATGGATTCTAAAGATTAGCAATCTACAGTAATTAACATTTGTAATAGAAAGTCATACGTGTGAAACAATTAGTAACTGCGATACAAGTAACTAGGACTGATTCTCTGGGAGCATTAACCCCAGAATCAGTAGAATTAGTCTTCACATCTGAGACCAGCATCTGTAAGTAGCAGTCATCATCTTCTTCCAAGGGTTCATCAATGTATGTCATAAGTGTGCCTGCGTATATATGATAGGGAGTGCTAGGGTAGTCTGTATCGACGAGGATCCTGCCAAGTGTATATATTTTGTCTGGTATCAGAATATATGTCAATTTTTACCAGATTTCCAGTGTTTTCATTCTATGCAGTCACCGGTGTAGTTGGGTGTGAATAATTATTGCTGCTGTTAGTATCGTACAGGTGTTGAACCCCCCCACGCACCGCGATATATAGTTATTGAGTAGAGGGAACGTTACAATTGGTCGCCCAAGTAGGACTAAAACGTTACAATGTAGCGGAAGCCGGGCGCTTGCGGTAAATAAAAGATCAGATCCCTTGTGTTACTGTTGTCTGGTTTAATGTAAATTTTAGTTGGAACGATGGTGTTGGAAAGCGTGTAGGAATTGAGGAAAGCTTTCAGCACACTTACCTTTCTGAAGGTCTTGAAGTCCTGTAGGCCACATCTCGTACCGGCGGGCAGCGTCTCATCCGAAGATCTGGGCCCCGGGCGTCTCGTCGTTGGTATATTTGCAGGTTTTCGTCGCGTTAGCGTGGTCAACAGTTTACCCTTGCCTGTGTTCTCATTTCCCCTGCACTATTACGCTATAGTTTGCTCAATGTTTGTTTATACCAGGAGCTTGGCGTGTGGGTATTTGACTTGTTGGCGTTTAATTTAAGTGTTGCGTCGTATGTAGAGTTGAATAATTTTTAATGTGTTCTTCCAGTTTTATGTGGTTTTAGGGTAAATTCAGTATTCTTGGGTGTGTTATGGTATTCATAACAATAGTCCCCCAAACAAGAATGTATACATCTCTATATACAGGGTGTAATTGATATAATGGAAGTCCGTTGCACTGGTGATAGAAGAAGCTATTCTAAGCTTCCTAGGTAAAAAATTTGTCACCTATCTTGAAATTGAAAATTAATCATTAAAAAGTCAATGTTTTTAGGTTTTTCAGAAACTCATCAAACAGAAGGTGAGGTAACAGTCTGGGGGAACGAGGCGGGGCGAGTTGGGATGATGCGCGGAGGGGAAGTAGTTACGTAATCGGACCATTGACCTTACCGGTTGAGGGGAAGTATCAGCTGTTATGAGGATAGTGAGCTATACTCGTCTCGTAAGAAGATTTGTATTGCTTTTGTTGTTTTTTTGTTGAAATTGTACGCAATGGCCTGGGTCGTTAGGACCAGTAGTATTGTGTAGCCTACTTTGTAAGTGTAAGTATAACATAATTTTGATAATGAGCCCTGGTGTGTCATTGGAGTCCGGCACGTTAATGAAATACAGTGTGACAACATTCCGACATCCCGTATTCGGTTCAGAACTAGCATTTAAGACGGAAGGAAAATACTTGATGTTTTGTGTGAGAGGCTTGGCAATTATGGTCATTTAGCCCCATGTGGTTGGGTATGGGTAGAATTTGTCTGATAGACTGTGTTTTTGTGGTTTCTTTAGTAATGTGGGTATTTGTAATTCAGGTGAGGATTGGGAAGAAGGCGACCGTGGCCTTAAATTAGGAACCATCCCAGCATTTGCCTCGGGTAGAAGTGGGAAACCATAGAAAACTACTTCCAAGATTTAATACTAGTATGGTACCACATGTACATAATAATAATAATAATAATAATAATAATAATAATAATAATAATGATGAGAATAATAATATCAATAAAGCAAATATAGCCAGTTGGTTGGCCCTATCAAAAGGCAATGGCATATAGAACGGGTAAAGACCATACCTATCATTGTCTCAAATACGGGCGTGATTCTAAGTACCTTGCTCCAAGACCTTAAAAACTGGTTCTGGATACTCAAATGTACAAACTAATGAAGAAGGCAGTAGTTCTCTCAATCCGAATCATCTGGAAGTTCATGGGTAGCGATTTCAACTTTCCAGCTTAGAAGTGGGTGTTTCAGTAACAATACTTTCGTTCCCTGAAGCCCGTATAGTTACGTTGTGATGTACCAGCAATGTGTTAAATGTACTGTATAAAACAATAATAATAGTTAAATGATAGCGAGGCTGTGTAGCTCAGGTAATAGAGTGCTATCCTTCTCGAGGGTTCGGTTTAGGCTCAATCATGTAATACATGAAGGTGAACAATTACGACAGCCTTATGCCGATGGATGTAATGGCACGTACATGAAATTCTGTGAACACAACATCCCGGAATCTCGACATCCCCACAAAAAAATAAAAATAATGTGTCTAACAACATATTATTATTATTATTATTATTATTATTATTAAACACATTATAAGAGATTATATATTTACTGAATGTTATTTATTTTTAAGTAGGGTTCCAATTGTCTAGGACGTTCAGTAAATAAATATTTTTGGTAACAATGATGATAGAGGAGGCTTGCAAGCTTCTTGTGATGGTTGTTGTTAATTCATTTTTGGAGCTTGGGACATTTGTTTATCAGCCCGTGTAGTTGGGTGAGTGTTGGATTTGTCTGATTAACTGTGTTTGTGTGGTGACTGTAGTAGTATGTGTAGCTGTAGTTATTAGGGTCGTGAATGAGGTTGGTGCCCCGGGACTCCAAGTACCAGACTATCCCGGCTTGTGCTTGAAAAGTGCGTGGAAGAATCCAGGGAAATCCAAACTCGGGATAGCCACTGTCGGTGCTGAGTTTGGACCTCCAATCACCGGACTTGGTGTGATCGTGGTGCACGATTAAATGCGCATTCCTACAAGTAGTGACGGAAGAGGACTTCTGCTTCACAGCCTACTTTCCTACGAACATTGCCGATATCTCCCGAACGCATGATCGGATTTTAACGAACGAGGTGTTGTTGGTGTTGGGATGACGTCCTCTTTGCTAAGAATGTGTGTTGGTATTTTTTTCGGAAAATTATTGTTTTTGAAATTGGCGCTATTTTGGAAACAGTGAATTTTGTAAAAACGTTTGTTTGACGTTAATGAAAGGTCGCTAGGCCCTCTAGGTTAACAGCAATTTTCAAGTGTGTAGGACAAAAAAATGATAGCCTACTTTCTCGCGAACATTGGCGATTATTCGCGAACGCATGGTCGGATTTTAATGAATGAGGTGTTGTTGGCATTGGGATGACGTCCTCTTTGCTATGAATGCGTGTTGGTACTATTTTTTTGAAAATGTTTGTTTTTGAAAGTGTCATTATTTTGGAAACGGTGAAGTTGAGAAAAACGTTTGTTTGACGTTAATGAAAGGTCCCGATGCCCTCTAGGCAGAAACCAAGTTTCAAGTCTTTAGGGAAAAAGATTTTTTTTAAATTGTCACTATTTTGGATACAGTGAAGATGAGGAAAACGTTTGTTTGACATGAATGGTTGGTATTTACCCCTCTACCCGCACCATAAATTTCAAGTCTCTGGGTGAAAAACCTATGCACGTTTTTGGGTTTAACCAATGTCTTTTGTTATTTTTGTTATTTGGAGATATTTTGAAAACGGGACGAGTTATGGATATGATGGAGATCATGTTGTGTTTTTTCAGCTATGATGGATTGCATAAAGCATGCACTAAGTTTGAAACGACTGGAGTGGAACAAAATGGTTATTGGACATGTTAAAAATCAAAGGGGATTAGTGAAATGGGGAAGTTATACACCTTTTTGGAAAAGGCGTTAAGTCTAAATAAATAAATAAATAAATAATTAAATAAATAAATAAATAAATAAATAAATAAATATGGTTTTATTACAAAAAATTATGTTGAGCAAAATATTGGTCTTTCCATACCCCAAAGGCCCCACCATGATACATCGAACGGTAGATGGAAATAGGGTGCCATAACGTTTAGGTTCACACACGGCCAGCGATAGCTCTGAAACCAAATCAGAAACGGGCAAAGCATGGGGTTCTTTCATTAATTCCATAGTGACGACGACTGAGTTTTTTTTTCATATGTGTATAAGGTTTATATATTTAGGCAAGCGGTGAGTAGCACAGGTTAGTTAACTTATATCACCATGGACGGTTTGGGCGAGCTCGTGTAACCATGGCCACGGCCACCTCTTTGTCAAAACAGTCTAGAGAGATGGCTTCAAAAAGCTATGTCGATCGCAAAGTGCAAAGTGTACACTACATGGTCCCGAGACTAATCGCTGAGGGCTATTCAGCCAATCATTATCGTATTATTAATGTGCAATAGCCTCGAGACGACGATGACGTCTTCACGAAACGTTATGTGACCTATCAAATGAAAAGTCTTTATAAATTTTTCCCTTCGGTATTTTTAGTGTATCTTTTCAAATCAAAAACTGGACAATGACAGAAACCATTCCCCACGACCACCACCACTGGTGAATGATCGCCTTACCTATATGCTTGCTTCTGGTTTAAGACATTATCCATTGCAATATGATGGTGTGATTCATGATGCGATGCCTGATGAGAAACATTTACAAACAGAAATAAACCGTGATAGGCTGTTGGTCCACAACCATCAAACGGTAAATGCTGGGGATCAATTATCCTTTCATCTCATGCTTACGTTCCAGGAAAAGGAAGCTGGGAAAACGGTGAATGATTTTCCGCTTTATATAGAAATGGAATATACTGCTATGAAATACGGTTCTCTACGTTAGCTCTTATCGTATGTTTGCTGTGAAAGGTTCACCAACTAGCACCATGGTGAAAGAAAGATATGCGGTGACAATGAAAAAAAAACCAAAAAAAAAACGAGTCGATCTGCTTCACACCCGGTGTTAAAAATGAATATATATATATATATATATATATAAAGAATGGCTATCGAAAAAGCATTACAGGCAGTGCGATTGTCTACAGCCCCGAAATCCCACCATAATGCATCGATAAAAAAAGAAAGAAAGAAAGAAAGAAAGAAAGAAAGAAAGAAAGAAAGAAAGAAAGAAAGAAAAAAAAACTTGGGCGAATAATTCCTGTTGCTAAGCGTGTTTTTTTTTTGCCAGCTTTATTTGCGGGGTTGGCAGCTTTGGGATCCCTCTTGAGTGGTTCCACTGTCGTAGAAAAACCCATAAAAGCCGTGGAGAAAGGCAAGCAACAACTCACAGAAAGTGAGCGACACAATAAAACGTTAGAAGCCATTGCTATGGGGGCTAGAAACGTCAATCCTTTAAAGCCATTTTTTTATCAACCAGGCCATGGCCTATCGTCTAAGAAAAAAGAGTCCAGCTTTGATAAGCGCTTAAGGCAACTGCCTCGTCATGCCATGACCCATGAACAAGTGGAAAGCAATGCCAAACAACTAAATATTTCTCATTTTCGAGGTGTATTTATGCGAAATGAATTACCCAAAGCATCGTGGAAAGAAGAACGAGTCATGATCAATTTAGATGATGATGCAGGTCCAGGAACCCATTTTGTAGCCTATGTGAAACAAGGTTCCACAGTATGGTACTTTGACAGTTATGGAAATTTACCACCTCCGATCGAGTTGTTACGATATTTGGGAAACCGGGTGGAGATATTCTGTAATGTGAATCGTCAACAAACCTTTGCCAGTCAAGAGTGTGGGAGTTTGTGTTTACTTTTTTCTATAAGAGGTCGCGTTAAGCCTGCAGTCTCATCATTATGAATGTCGACGCCAAGACCTTTACCGTGCACAGCCGCGGACCTAAAGTGTCCCTGGATTTCTTTTCCCCCCATTGAATTGCATCCCGAACAATCCTATGTGCTGGGATTAATTTCTTCGAAAAGTTGCAACAGAATTTACAACATACAACTGGATATTAATGATAAGTTTCATTATGATGATTATATGTTGAGGCTACCCCCTGGAGGTTATACCATAAACGATGTGCACGAGGCCATTAGCGTGGCGATGATACCACAATTTGGTGTCAAGCCATTTGCGGATGGGACACACAAATTTGAACTTACAGCCAATACGATTACTCATCGCTGTCGTATTTTCTCTACGTTTAACATTGACTTTGAAACACGTCTTCATTCTATTGGCGTTTTACTAGGATTTAAACCAAGAGTGTTGGCAGCTCACCAACCCCATGATTCAGATTTTCCGGTGAAATTCATTGAGGACCATCACATTTCTGTGACTTGTAATATTATTAGAGACGTATTTACGAATCAAGAACAAAGCCGGGCCGATAACCTAGATGTTAGGCCCCTTAAAACAACAATTATCATCATCATCATCATCAAGAACAAAGCCATTCGCTGTATGATTTTATTGTCACCTCCCCTTGTGGCTATATTATTCGCGAAAACCCTTCAGTGGTTCTATATCATCTTGTGTGTGTCAGCGATATTAGTAATATTACCTTACGCTTAGTGAATAGAAAGCAACAACTGATTGCTTTTGATGCCAAAACCCCTGTGAACTACAAGTTGGTTTTAACCCTTTGGATGCTGACCGCGAATAGGTCATCATATGCATGGAATGCCAGACATGTTTCAATGGATTGTGCATCACTGCATAAAAAACTAATAAAAGCCTCAGTTTAAAAGATATGGAAATACAATTTGGTATGTTAGCTTGATATACTCCAAGGACTATAAACATGTGACTTACATTTGACAAAAAATATTTCATGGAATACTGTGCACTAAATTATAATATTTTTTTATAAAAATAAAAAAGTTATGATTTGAAATGAATTAGCATATTGTACACTAAATCAAAAGTACATAAGTAAGATAATTAATGTTAACTCATATTTAGGATCATATATACCAATTTATACTGTTATGGTCGGCCTACTTTGCAATTTATAAATTAATTTCCAAATACATGTAATATGTGGAGTATCACACACCAACAGTGTAACTGTCAAGGACTGGATATTTTATGAAATTAGGAGAGGAATAGTGATCATTTGAAAGAAATGTGCCTAATAGCAGAAACATCATATTCATAACTTTCACTAAAATTAGAATCGCTTATATCATCAAAGCGATCTAAAAGTTCCTAAATTTCTTCACCCGAAATAGGCCTACGTGATGGCATGCCTTCTTGCGACAAATGTACTATTTACAACTTTAGTAAGTCCTAGATAAATTGTTACTGAACTATTACTACCGTAGAAATTATAATGTACATAATTTATCACGATAAATAACTCAAATGTGTCAGTTAGAGCGTAAAATGATCAACAATAAATCACAACACGTGGACATAAACAAACAAGGTGGCTGCCATATTGGATCATAGACGTCAAGCGCGCGCAGACTATACAGTCATAATGTACGAGTAAACAAGCAAACAATAAACTTATGTCAGTGCCATCTGATGACATACGAAGGAATTACAGACATTCTACCTTCTTTCTACGCGATTTGTAGAACAATCTAGCACCACACCGCATAACTACAACACATATAAGAGCGTGCCGATCGAATCGGCATCTTGGCATTTTTCGTACGGAACTTAAGTGCCGATGCATCGGCATCTTGGCATTGTAAGGGTTAATGACGCTATGAAATTTATCTATAAAGCAACAACACCGTCTACGAGGTCGATTTTTTGTCCGCCGTGTATGAAACGGTTAACACGAGTAAACCAATAACGTTTACAACGCATTGGTTATACGTTACACCCCCAACATGAACAAGGAGCTGTTGCAAGGGTTAAATCCCATACAAGTGGACGATGTCGTCGTGCGCATTGATATGCATTCCTATCAACCTCAAGCATCAGGACTCAATAACAATGACAAGATTCAATTCATCATTAACAATCAAGATATTTTTACCATACCTCATGAAAGTGTCCTTCAAATTGAGAGTAACTTGATGAAAGCAGATGGCAGCACCCCCACGACATCTACGTTGGCTAATCATGGTTTGGCTTTTCTGTTTTCTGAAGTGCGCTATGTGATTAATGATATTGTCATAGACATGAGTCGAAATGTGGGCATGACTAGTCTTATGAAATTATATCCTTCCTATAGTGAGGAAAAAGGTAAAACGCTTTCTATGGCAGGGTGGTGACGCAACAGTAGAAATGACTGGTTAGTTCATACCGATGGCACTATTACCGGCTTCCTACCCTTAAAATTACTCCTTGGCTTTGCTGAAGATCACAAGAGTATTATATTAAATGCAAGACAAATTTTGTATCTAGTGAGAGACTGCAGTGATTATAATGCACTAAAGGGAGCCTCTGATCAAGTGATAGACTCAAAAATTCAAATGCTTCGATTACTATGTGAAGTGCCCCACGAGACACTCATAGTTGGAGTGTGAAATCGGCTCAGTCTACCGAGCGATCTCTCTATGTTATTATTGGTTTTCAAACCAATAGAAAATGCCAACAAAGCAAAGATATCACCCTGTTTGATCACATTCACTTGAGAAATATCCGACTATTTTTAAATAATGTTTGCTTTCCAAATGAGGGGTTGGAACTCAATTTTTCAAAAAAATAAGTTTGGTCCCCTTTATGACATGTTTGCTAAATTTCAATCGTCTTATTATGAAAAACAGGAATGCCCTATGTTGTCGCCGCAAGGGTTTAAAGCAAAAGCACCACTGATTGATTTCGACTGTTCGTATTTACAAGAATATATGAAAATCACCACCATTGATTTAAGAGTAGATTTTGAAACACAAGAAAATATACCTGATCATAGAAGTGCCTACTGTTTGATTGTTCATGCCAGACAAGTGAAATATCATCCTTTGACCAATTACGTCACCAGCATGTAGGCCACCTGTGGTGAGGTGAAAAAATCATCATTCATAGGATTGATGATAAACGCCTGCATGCACACTATCTTTTGCGCTCTGGCACTGTGCCCACATACAACAACAACAAACGTCATGTGTCCCTCATTATGCAACAACAACACCAACAACGTGACAGACAAACCATGGAATTTAAAATGTGAATTTAATCGTCTGAAAACTTTTTAAACATGGACAGTTCCCTTTATGGATTATGGAGAATTGGCAGCGGCTGGATTTTATTACTTAAATCGTCGGGATGTGGTCAAGTGTATTTTTGCAACATTGAAATTGGAAACTGGGAAATGGGGGATCGACCATTTAGTGATCATCAGCGATGGAGTCCATCCTGTCCTTACCTGAATCGCTATGATGTGGGCAATATTCCGTGGAGTTTGAATTACCCTGTCATTCTACCAGACCCCACATAACTAGGAGATACCTGTGGACCGTATGTGCAAACTGTTCATCTGAATGTTGTTCCACATTTTTTTAAACTTTGTAATAAAAATTGTAAGTTTTTTTTATGTCATCAATAAAACCTGTGTACTAAAGTAAAAAAAAATATTTACATGACGTTCATTTCATTTGTTCCTTTTTTCTCAAGTCCTTTGACTTTTCAATGTTAAACCATGAGATGGGTTAGTTTTTGATTAGTCGTCAACGAGGTAACAAGTAAAAAAATAAAACAAAATATGATGGGTACACACATCGTGGATTGTCAGGGCTTTAAAATTGTAGATAACAAATTTCTATTTAAGGAAGTGGCTTTTATCAATTGTAGTACCCCATCTATTTGGTGCTTAAATCTCCCTATGCTTTTGAGTTGCTTAGTGAAAAAATAAAAAGTAGAGCCAATGGATTGAAAATCATTTGCAAATAGTATGGAAAGAGGGTGATATTTCTTACAAGTATCTTGGGATAGTTATGAAAGCCCATTTGTCCTCGGTCAATGTCTTATTTGTTAAAGGGGGTGAAGAACGCCAGTGGTTCGAACTTTTTTACCCTCTCACTGTCAATGTATTAATATTTTAGATTTGTGTTGTCCATCCCTGCAAACGCTCATGGATACTTGTCCTTGCGACAATATTAAGAATAAAGCCTTAGCGCATGTGTGGCAATTGTATCATTGGCTCACCACCAATGCATGTTGGGAGTTGTTGAATAAAATTAAAACTGAAATTTATCGTCCAATGATAGCAGTGGGAGTTCTACACGGGAGCTTATAACATCAACGTTATAAACATGGACGCCACTACAATCGACAAGGCTATTGGAAAGTTCTTTGTGTGCAAGAAAAAACGTATTAGCTTTACTCAACATGAATTATTAGCACTACCTAAATCATTTCTTTTATGTTGCTGCTGCCAACGCTGTGAATGAAATTTGGGAAAAGGCGCCTGCCGAGTGGACTACTGACCCTGTATTGAGTGAACTACAACCATGCAGCCATTTTTCCCATCACAAGCAATTTACCATGGCAAAAATACCCTCCATTCGGCAGTATGCCTCATGCCAATTGATGAAATTATATCATGGTCATAAAACTCACTGTAAATACATTGTTTCATCATTCCTTGGTTGTCATGCGGAAAACATCCACCTACCATGCTCGTCAGCAGCCGCTGACAAACAACATGAACAATAACAAGAAGAACAAGAAAAACAAAACAAAAAAGTGTTTTTCACCGATTGAAATCTCCATGGTCCTAATGTACTGGCCGTGGAATTATTGATAACATTATTAAAAACTTACCACTCCAAGTTCACCTACCTGATTACAGCTTTTGCGGTCCTGGTACTCGTCTTGAAGATCGTTTGAGGAGAGGGGATATGGGGATAAATGTTTTGGACCATGCTTGTCGTAATCATGATATAGCCTATCAAAACAGTGATCCCACACTAAGACGCATTGCCGACAACGTCTTGTTAAGCATTGCCACGCAAGGATTAACCGCTTCAGATGCCAGTCTATCAGAACCAATGGCTGCATTTATGGTTATTGCTGCTATGAAAAGCAAATTACTTTTATCTAAATATGGACTTTAACATGATTAATTTATTTTAAAAATATGTGTAGTATCACTGTTAAGATTTTCATAAATAAATAAATAAGTAAATATATAGACAAGCGGCCATGTTGTTTTTTTTCCATTATTATTGACTAATCGATTTAATATGATCATTATAAATATTGTATTAAAACTATTTTTTAAATTATAAACAATAAAAAGGATGACTATGCATTTTTATTGACTAATAGTTTGATTATGATCATTATAAACAATGATATAAATGGTATTTAAACTAAAACAATTTTTTAAATTATAAACAATAAAAAGAAAGGACGACAGTGCATTATTATTGACTAATAGTTTGAATATGATCATTATGAACATTGTATCAATGGTATTTGTACTAAATGATAAAATAAGTTAAAACGTCATGGGCTAAAGGGTCGCTTGTTCATCAAACACCCCCTCATGTTCTGCAACCACAAGTAAAGAAAAGTAAAAAAAAAATGTTTTAAAAAGTAGTGATAGTAGCGTATGAAATCATTAACAAGTCTAGGACTATGTTTTTTTTGTAAAACGCTAATTATTATTATTATTATTATTATTATTATTATTATTATTATTATTATTATGTAATAAAAACATGTCATTATGATTTTGTTTGTACAAAACCATGTGACCATTTAAGACAATGCATCGTTAACTTTAAATTATTTCATTTAATTAGGAAATAGTGTTGATATGTTTTCGATTTTTAAGTTTCGCTCTTTCTTTTTTTCTCTGTTTTTTACTCGTGGTTGCATTTCATAAGTGCGTGTGCTAAATCAACAACCTATCCTTAAGCGCATGACGTTTAAACTTATTTTAAAAACTATACATGTACATCAAAACAAAAAACATGCATCATAGTCATGATTCTATTCACGTAGCCTAAGGCTAAAAAAATTTGTCTCATTAAAGAGAGAACTTACAAAAAATTACCATTCACCTATAGCCATTATAGACATCATTGTATTGACATAGCTTAAGGCTAAAAACAAACATAAAACGTTAAAATAAACATGCATCATAGGTATGATTCTATTCACGTAGCCTAAGGCTAAAAAATGTCTCTCATTAAAGAGAGAACTTACAAAAAATTACCATACACCTATAGCCATTATAGGCATCATTGTATTGACATAGCTTAAGGCTAAAACCAAACATAAAAAAGTTGAAAAAATGTATTATTATTATTATTATTATTATTATTATTATTATTTTCCATTATAAACGGTGAGCAACAATAATCAACGTCAAACTGTTGAGCACCAAAAAAATATTTTTGTTATAGTAAGGCATCAATAAACGAAGACATGGCTAGCGTACAATGATTATTCGTTTTCTATTTTTACAAAACGAATGGTGGAACGATTATTTTTCACCCTCATAGATTAAATACACAGGGTGAATACCCGAATTGACATCTTCCATCACATCAGGTAGGTTATTAAATCGTGTGGGAAGAAATGTCTCACGTCTTGACAAATGCAAAGAGCTCGTTCACCAAAATTGGTTTTTAATTTTTGTATTTTATGTAAGCGAAAGGGTGTTTGTGTAGGCAATTCACTCATTTTTTGCGTGCAAAGCCGTAATCTTGGCCAATGGCGTTCAAGGCGTCCATGCTTGGCTATAAGGAAAGAAAGAGTGTTATTTTTAACACTCTCATCCTTATATAACAACAACAACAACAACATTGTCAATACATTAAAGCGTGTTGTTTTTTTAAGCCTGAGCGTTTAATGCCTAAAGTTGTAGATAGTATTGGATAAATAGATAAAAATATAATAATGTTTGTACGAGGTATGCGATAACTGTTGAACCAACATCAACAGCCAATTTTTTGTGTTTCATTGTCCACATGACGTAAATAGGTATACTGTTGTAAATGACAATCATCATCGATAAGGAAAATTTGTGTTTTGGTGCGTATGACGTCCATCAATAGTGCTTGATGAATTTCTTGCCACGGACCACGTCCGTCAAAACAAGTGTTTTTTAACACTGGAAGAAGCAATAACTGTGTTTGCTGAATATAATGGAAGCTTGTAGTTTAACGTGACCGTTAATCTTGAGATCATGAGCCACGGGACCTCCTTTTTACGTGGAATCCGAACCACAGGACATGGCATTTCACTTCGAAAATCTCACATGCATTGACCGGGAATCGAACCCGGACCGCCTTGGTGAGAGGCATACAGCTAGACCGCTGAGCCACCACGCCCCCGTTGCTGAATATAAACTAGGCTGTCTGCGATATGATGATTCATATCATGATACATGCTCATGTTTTCTAAAAGAAAGAAAAAAATAAACCAAGCTATCATTTTAAACTATTTTTAAGCTATAATTAAACCAAGACCTTGTTTTCATTTTTCTAAATTTTAAATTAAAAAAGAATAGTTGATTTCTACCACAGGGTAGAGGGAGATGTTGAATCACATCAATAACGTGCTAGAGCATCATTAGACAAATAAATTAAAACGTATTTATAGGGATAGGGTTCAATTACTTGCGCATCTGCTAATGAAATAGTGCAAAACAGTAACCACTGCCAATGACGAATCGTATTTTCAAAATCTGGCAAATATCTAAGTGGTATCAAATCACCATAATTTTTAATTAAAAATAGTGTGCCTCTCACATTTATAAAATCTAAAATAAGACCTTGGTTTAAAGGTTGATTACCAGCTAAGCCTGTTTTTGTATGGGAACAACTAATAGTTGTTTATGTTGTATCATCAGTAACTGATCTTGAACTTCTGAGCAAAGGGCTTCATACATTTTTTAAGAAGTCAAATAACAAATCACAAACTTATTATTAACATGTTATGATTCATATTATCAGTTATATGGGGGGGGGGGGGGGGTTCAATAATTTGTGGCAACAGTTTCCCTGACAGATTAACAAACACTTAGGCCTGTGGACAATGTTCACATGACCAGTGCATTACCTTTTGGTAAAACGTATGTAAAACAAACAAATGATTGTCCCACACTGTGTAGCTCACTTCTAAAAGTTGACATTCATTTTCATCGTTTTCAGCCAAAACATAAATTTGAAAATTATTTTATAGGAAATGTTTTATGAAGATTAAGTGTGAATCATTTTCAAGTTCGCTTGGAGGTAAAACAACAAGGTAAACAAACATCTGCATGCTAATGGTTGCCTATAAAGGTAAAGTTAACATACCATGCAATTTATTAACCATGTCTATATCCAAGAAACAAAAGAAAACACAATACAAATTTAAACCAGGATATGTGTTTCCATAAACATAAATACACCATAAACTAAACAAAATTAGCCAAATGTCTTTTCAATGTAAAGTATGTTCCTAAAAGCCGAATCAAACAAAAAAACATAAGCATAACCTGTTGTTGTTGTTAGTTTATAACAGACCGTATTCTATGTGGTGAATATTGATTCATAGGTAAAGTAAAATAAAGTTGGCGAAATGCTTGTTGGCGATATGAAGTGGTTCTTTCCTCAGCAGGGAATTTATAAAAGGGAAAACAAAATATTTGACGTTACTGGAAAATAAACATTGAACAGGGGTTTTTTATTTAACGTGCACCAAAAATCTGGAAAATCATCCTCATCCGCTAATTTAAGAATTACTTGTTTCATCTTTAAACCATACCATGATTAATGACTCACTTCTGTAGATACATTATTTGAAAACCAAAATTTAGCATACAGGATTTGCAATAGTGATGGCCTGGATCATGAAACAGGACATCATCATCATGATCAATGAGGCTGTCATAAAAATTGGTATCAATGCGTACTTTAGTGTTTCTATATTCAGAAGGATAGCTCACACGTTGCGGATTATAATTTACCATCGTTGCATATTCACCGAACGTGGTGTGTTTGGTGACGATAAAAGAATCTTCATCATGGCTCATCATTGAATCTGAAAAGTAGTTGTAGACGGTTATTAAGTAAATAAAACATACTATTTAACTACACACTGTCTGTCTCCTAAGTGAATAGGGAAATGAAAATAAAAAATAAGCAAACACAAATAAATAACCATCTGTATGTTGACTTCTTTACCTGTAGGCTACAAAGATAACATGCATCAGGCCTAAAAAAACAATTATCTTCAGATATTCGACTGGCATTGTTTTCAAATATACCACCACTCTTAACACTAGCCATAAAGTGAGATTGTCCACAGTAAAAGAAGCAGATTATATTTTGTTCGTGCATGAGGCCTATTAAGCCACAACCTAGTGAGGCCTATTAAGCCGCATGTCTACTGAGGGTGGGTAGCCACTTAGCTGAAACATGAGGCCTATTAAGTCACAAACTAGTGAGGCCTATTAAGCCGCATGCCTACAGAGGGTGGGTGATCATTTTGCTGAAACATGAGGCCTATTAAGCCACAACCTAGCGAGGCGTATTAAGCCATCACCTAGTGAGGCTTATTAAGCGACATGAATAGTGAGGGTGACTGGGTACATGTTTTTCCCTAACCTAAAAAATAGCCAACATGTTATAATCTAGCCTGTGCACAGTGAGCCATGCAAACGTTGATGCATGACTCTCTTTATGCGTTGACAGGAAAAAGCACAAGACATACAGTTTATATATACAACTATTTACACGCATTCATACATCCTTGCTCACATTCATGCACACAGGTTAAAAAAACAAAATTATATGATACACAACATTTTTTTAATTTATTTATTATTCCGAGGCTCGAGATGGCATCACACACGTTATAGCAACCAAACCAAACACTTGCCGTGATGTACAACAACTTTAGCAACACCCATTAGTGGTTTAAACCAAAGGGAACTCTTGTCGTCATATCCTGACACCACTGTCTCTTGTCATCCAACAAAGCGAGTGTGTGTTTTCGCTGTTTCATTAAAAATAAATTGTGGTTTTTCGACAGAATCTTAAACTGACTATGTGTCATGCCTGTGTGGGTCTGAAGGACATGTAAATAATCATCCACACAGAGGCGTTTAACCACGTGTTGGCTAATCCCTTTGGCTCGCATAGATTCACATTGATTCACCTGCCGAAAACTATACATTTTCAGAGCAAGCCCAACAAACTCAGTCATCATGGTGTCTGAACATTCATCTTTCATTAAACCAATTTCTTTTTTGTTCAGACAGGGGATATCAAACACGTTCTTCTCACTGAACGAGGACGTGTCAAACCATTTTGGGTTTTGTTTGATGACATATGGATTACAGTCACGGATATGGTAAATGAAACTATCCGTGTGTGTATATAACAAGGAAATGCTACCAAATCGCTGCATTGGAAAACCATAATGATTTTGACACATGTGCATTTTAGAAAAATCTAAAATAACTTGTACTAAATAGATTGGGTTTATTCATAACCACTTTAGTTTTAGCAAGTTCAATTGTGACGTTCAAAGTTTTGAAATTTGGTTTTGAAGTGCATTTTTGAGCCCCCCATCCGCCATGCCATGATTGTGTTGAACAATTTTATGCCCCTATACTGACGTACATTTTCCAAACTCTTGCCGTAATACAATTATTCATCAGTTGAAAAAACATTATTTTAAATGGCTGAGTGTCACTTTGTCTGTAACTGGTATTTAAATCCATGTACTGTTTCAACCACCATTTCTGATAAAAAGAGATACCTCTATGGATGTTTTTCAGGGTTAAGCCCTGGGCTAAACATTCTACCAGCATATCAATATGCAACACATAGTGATTTTTGTCATACAAAGTGCCCATCAATTTTTTATGATTGCCCTTACTATCGGGCGGCACCATTTTCTCTATGCAAAAGGGAAAATCACCTTGTCGCTGTCTGAGATCGGGGGGATAATTTAAGTCAACGTCAAGGACATATCCTACGTCCTGTTGCTCGCTTGCGCTATGCACATTAAAATCTTTAATTTAACCTTCAGACAGCCAGACAAAGTTTTGTACGGCAGCGGTCAGCTCATGGCAAAACCGTATAAATTGTTTACATCAAAATACATTAGGTAGGAATCTGTTTCTTAAGGACAATAATCAGGCATGTAATGATTATTTGCCTTGGCATGTCGCTGATTGAGCGACACGAACCCCCCACGAATCCCTTTTTCCATCATCATTACCATATCAGGATCCGTCAATAAATCAAAGCTCGATTTGGGTATATTTGAGAGCAGCGTCCCAACTTAACCCTGGACTGGTATAGTAGTGAGCAGGGTCGAGGCCGTATATCGAGTGACATAGCTGACGAACGTCTCAAATACGTCTGTCAACAACAACACGTCTAATTTTAAGTAGTGCATAGCCTACTGGCCCATGGTTCCTATGCCAAACGTTCGCCAAACATGGCATGCGTGGTCATATTGTTCTTCAGTAGTAGTGCTTTGAGTTAACTGACAAGGGGAGGAAACGATGCATGGGTCACCGATTTGAACCATCTTTAGTACACTTGTAGGGCATGACTAGGCGTACACCAGGTGCAAGTAGTAAGATGCGCTTCTCAGCCGATTCCGAGAAATTAATTATTAATTATTCGTAATTGTTGTACGGCGTTCATGTGCGCTGTACGTTAACATGAAGCGAAGGAGCGCATGGTGCAGCGGTAAGAGCCCTGTTTCGTAAGCACGGGATCGCTGGATCGAATCCTACCGGTGAGCCTTTTTTACATAGGCAATTCGTACAACTGTAGGTGTCCTGAAAAATGTTCATTTTGCAGTCAATTGTAATAACGTGTTATGTGAGCGGGAAAAGGGAGTCGGAATAAATCGTACAGGAGATTGATGAAAGAATACCTTTATTCACAGTATTTGCTGTTAGTACAACTGCCCACCGTTATCGTAAGTTTGTGTGCAGGTGACCTCGTCAGGTCCGAACCTTTTCCAGCCAATACCCATAGCATGAGACACTACTTGCGGGGAACGGGGTGGTCTGATGGTTCACTGACGTGCAATGAACGGAACAGACTGGGCCTTCAGTGTATAAACGTATACTGTGACCGTTTGACGAACGTCCTACGACCACACAAGTGCGCATCCGAACAACAGTCGAGCACAAAGACTCAAAAACATCTCGGGGTTAACAGTGAGCATTCTACAAAGGTGTAGAATAAAGAAAATAAAAGCTCTGCTGTTCCCCAGATGCACACTACAGCAAGGATAGAAGGCATATTTCAAGAATCATGAATGACCACAGTATCAGTTAAGATAAAATTTGCATCAATTTAATTGATCCATTCAACCATCCTAATCTTTACAAGGGCATCCTCAGGGAGAAAACTAAAACACCACCTGGAAAAAATAACATCCTGCGCTCCCCCTGGGATCCTATACTATTTAATCGCAGGTGTTGAATATCGTTCCAAAAAAAATATTATGCAACGAAAACGTCAACATTTAAACATTTCATTGTGTTAGAATACCCATGAAATTAATAGTCCATCATGGTATTCTATTATATTATAAACGATATTTACAGTATTCAAGTTGTGTAGATCACTGATCGTCCTATCACACTTGAATAAAATTTTATTTCCGAAGTTCTACACTTTTCCATATTTCCAAAAATCATGGATAATCCTATGGGATATTCTCTTCCATGAAACGAGAAGAAATTCCAAAACATACTAGAATTGTTAATTATACAACTTAATGCAAGTCAGACCAAGTCGAAGAAAGATGGATCCATTAGAAACATAATACCATTTATATTTCATTATTCCAACACAAGGAATATTCATATTAGAAATTATAAATTATGGATCTGTGATTTATCCTCGATAATAAAAGAAAGTATGGGATTAATTATTCAGTGATATTAATTGCAACTCAACCTTATTTTTCCAACCAATTTCAAACACTTATGGATGATTCGTAGCTATTTCAAAATTGTCATCGGAACATGAGGCCGCATTTTAAATGCCCCATTTCTTTATGCACTTTATCAATTTAGTTTATTCCTTGATATCACAATATGGCAAAATTATTAGGCATTTTAATCTATCTGCAGGTTTATATCATTCAACCAGAAAATATGTAATTATGGTTAGAGCAAATTAAAGTAGAATCTAGAATTCCACTGATGACAAGATCTAGATAGCGACGTGGGGCTGCAACAGCGGCACCGCCCTTCTTTTGAGTAATATGAGGCAACATCCTCCAAATTCCAACATTTCATTATATTCAACCACTATAATTCGTTTACATATTATTTTCACATATTTAACTTCCATCCAGTCATATTTACTGTATTTAAGGGATTATCATAATTATCAATGGGACAATTGCCTGCGCGCATTCCCAATTCAACTCATCACCCTATCAGATTTATCATATGAATGTTATAAGTAACTGTCTCCTATTAACCTGTTCAATTATCCGCTTGTGACCATAACAAAAATCCTCCTAATTGATACACCTTGCTCTAGTAACAAAACTACGTTACGATTGATTTATCAATCCAATGTGCATTAATTCATGTTAATTTCTCATATTTATTTTAAAGAAACATCACCTAAATTATCCAAACTCATCCATTTATTATTATTATTATGAAATTCTCATGGATAATTACCATGTTATATTTTTCATAAGATCCTTTAAATTGTTATGAATATTCCTCCTTAATTCCCCATGTACATTCTCATACATGATCATTCCGCATTATCATTTTAAAGAAAATCCTTAACCACCAGAAAAATCGAATCATTTCACGATAAATGACAATCAGAACTCATCTAAGACGAATTGCATCAAAATGACCAAGAACTACATTTAAATAAACAAATTTACCAATAAACTATCTCCAAACGATCGCTAAAAATAACAATGTGCCATAAAAATATGCACGGACCTGTACAACAAAAATCAGGATGAAACTCCTGTCTAAATAGAACAGCCGGATGCCTTCCGAAAATATACTCATTCTACGATATGCCCACCGTGGATATGCTATCTCAAAAGAAATAAAATAAAATTCGAAGAGTGGACAACATCAAAGAGATCCATGCTTATGTCCCAATATAATGCAGAAAATAAAGATCTATGGCGTGTAAAACGTTTCCTACCTGGTTGAATGGTATAGTCTAAGGTCTGATATTCACCGGTACTAGATATTAAGAATAGAATAAGGGGCTCACATCCATTTCAGATGTTCTTGAAGAAGGTCCAAATTCCTGCGGAATGCCCTTAGTCTGACCATAAAATCCCACGCGATCCTCCGCACACGGAAATGTGTACAGGTCAACCTCATGGCTCCACTGGTCTAAGTCCCAAGTATCCAGACGTCAGCATCCATCGTACACACAATTCATATTTAACGCATCATAATACTGGCTCGACCCATGGTAGATTTCAAAAATTCATACCGGCGTATCGCTACCATGACGTCCTGATCGGATTGTCTTATCACCATAGCTTCTGCTATGAAAAAGCACGTGTCTAATACTGTCACTGATTTTACGACAATCACCCTGTGTTTTACCGTCCCGAAATACTCCCGAATAGTCACAGTAATGTTCCCGGTTACTTGATTGTAATCCTTCTGTAGTTATCGCAGTACGCTTACACACCTGTTTAGCCTTAATTCCATGTCAATTGCTAGCCAGAAATCTACCCTGGTATGAGGTATTATATTCACATAACTCAAGTAAGGAGTTATTCCAGCTCATAGGCCTTAATACGCTGTGAGCTCGGGTCATACCCAACACAATTTTGCATTTACAGAAGCTAGTCCCATCTAGTAAAACTATCCTGAGCACATTTGAACAATGCCTCGTTTGTAGGCTAATTTTGGCTTCCAGGTCAGGTACTCGTAACTTACGATTGATTAAGCCGACCGCTTATGCACGGATTAACTGCACAAACACGATTGTGTCTCATTTCAGCCGCTTGCTTGTCCCTGCAAATCGTCAGGTGTTAGCATACATACGCTCATCGCCGTCCGCGCATCTCTTCCAGCCTGCACCCTGCGGCAGTGAAACTCAACTCAGTCAGGCGCTCGCTTCAAATTCAAAATATAGCCGCGACAAAAAATAACATCTCCATAACCAGCAACTGACGCTCTTTCACACGGTTACAATACATAAAATAGATTACACCTGACCATGTATTATACCAATGTATTTGCAATGCCTCGACTGTACATTATGTAATGTCACAAAAGTTCACCCCCATACGATGATTTCAGAATTCCTTTTCCCGCCCACAAAACACGTTATTACAATTGACTGCAAAATGAACATTATTCACGACACCTATAGTTGTACGAATTGCCTATGTTTACAAAAAAATGCCCACCGGTGGGATTCGATCCAGTGATCCCACGCTTCCCAAGCAGAGCTCGTACCGCAGCACCACGCGGTCCTTGGCTTCATGTTAACGTACAGCGCACATGAAGGCCGTACAGCAATTACGAATAATTAATAATTAATTTCTCGGAATCGGCTGAGAAGCGCAACTTACTACTTGCACCTGGTATACGCCTAGTCATGCCCTACAAGTGTACTAAAGCTGGTTTGAATCGGTGACCAATGCATCGTATCCTCCCCTAAAAGAATTTTTATCGTGGAGGCAAAGATGTTTCCTATAGCACGTCTCAACTTCCCACGTAATCATAAGGAAATTCACCTTTGCGAACACACAATTTAAATTGTTCTGCTTTAGTAAAGTGGGATTGGGTATGTTTCAACTCATCCTCGCTTAGCCCTTTCACAAGACTATCCAGCGAACTAGACATAAACTTGAATGAGTCGAGAAAGCGAATGCTCAATCTTACTTTTCTCCATGAAAGTGAAGTAAAGCTCTCATTGTTCTTAGCCAAAAAAGAATTTCCTCTTATCTACATAAGCAAATTCTTTAACAATGAAGTGAAGGTCATAGCGAGAGAAATTGTGTAAGAAGACAGGGAGGAAGCGAGGTGTAAAGTATTTCAAATTGCATTCGCTATGGGTGGCACCTCTAAAATGCCCTGTCCTGTGGCAGTGATCTCTTACTTTTTTCTCCAACTAAAATAAGCTTTTCACATATGTGGCAGGTGGTGGCTTGATCATATTCTTTTTGCTGCACGTCATTCATCTGAATAGGTTCAGGGTTGTCCAATTTTTTTCTATCTTGCCCGCTGAAGCCTCCATTTGATCAACAAACCACCGCGCACAATCCGGGCCTTTGTGACTTACGCATTCACATTGGGATTCATCATAGTGACAGACAACAGAATAGCCAACAGCAAAAGGTTCATGTTTCTGCACTGGATAGGTTGAGCTTGTACGGGGGCTTGGTTCACATCCCTGAATGGGAGCATTGAGGGCCTCAAAATCAGCGTAAACACTAAATGGTAACATGTCTTGTTTATTTGTGGCCTTCAATTTTAAGATTGCGTCATTCCCTTCGGGCAAGACAAGCATTACAGCCGGCTGCCATTCACAGTCTCCTGTATGTCGTTCCAAAAGTTCAGGAGTTCCAAAATACTGATGGCAGCGCTCACAAATGTGTTTCTTATGATGATGGTTAGACACTTGTCTGCTTACCAATCTACTAAAATTCTTTACCCAGCAATATTGGCATTTATCCCCATGAGAGAATAATAGTAAGTGAATGTGATATTGTTTTGTCTCTTTGGTGGCATACAAGGGGCCGACAATGTGGCTTCCCTCGACGCCATATACCACGAAGGAGAAATTTGGGTTGCCTTTCTCAAATAAATGAATTTTATCTAGAGACATGGGAATTGAAACACGCTCCAGATTTAGAGTTTGCTTTAAGTGGTTAAACATAGCTTTGCACTTCCCTGTTCTATGACCATTTCTGTCTTCACAGGGTTGTAAAACACTAGCTACACTCCATAAAAAGCAATTATCGTCTGTGTTGCAGACATTGATCACTGCCTTTCTCGAAGCGATAAAGCTCGGTGTGGGAATATAGCTACTTCCTGCCTTCAATGAATTGTATTTACAAATATTGATTTGCAAATACGCAATGCTATTGAGTGCCAAGCCACTCGGTCCATCTTGCAACTTATCAAATTTACTGATAAGTCCATCAATAGCCTTTTCCTGATACCACATTTCTAAATTATCGGCTATCAGTAATTTATCCATTTTTGTACAAAGGTTGAACGTGTGTTTCTCTTCAACATTATTTTTCATCAAGATAAATTCACATAGTAGTTCAAAATTTATTTTAATGCGAGATGCAATCTTAAGTCTTGCTTGCTTTCACTCATAAAAATGGACAAACACGATTCCACAAATTATTTAGGGGACAGAGAGTTATTAACATTATAAATTCGGCCGGAACATATTCTACTTTTAAAACATTTGGCTAATGGTAGCCATACTAATTCTTTACACATGGACATAGACATAATTTAAAAAATGCAATAAATGGAATGTTAACTCACCTTATAAATAGGGTAATCCAAAAATACCAGCGAATACAGATGTCTGCCAACACACTCATACACACACTCACACTGGCACACAAACACGAGCGGCAGCAATCTGTTGTTATTCTCCAACTCTGCGAGCTCGAGCAGTCTGTCAGTCAGTCAGTTACGACGTGGTGATGCTTGTTTATTTCTTTCAAATATATATATATATATATATATATCTGAAAAGCAGAGCAATAAAACCCTTTATTAGTTATGGTTATATATTGAGTAAACATATGCATTCGTTCATTAATTCATCCATTCATTTGTTCATTCCTTTGTTTGATCATTTCTTCATTCAGTCATACAGATATAGCACATGATAAAAACACAAAAGTTTTAAGAGTGCAACAGGCTTAATCATGTGCTCACACATACAATAAGACATTCGCTCGGGAATAGTAATGTAATTTGCACAAACAAAAAATAACTTCATAAGGTACCTTTTCAATATCAGGATCGTAGCTTAGTTGTTAAGCTGCTACTGCTGATTGTGTGTGTTGACACACAGTTTAATTCTGCAACATCAACAATAAATACATTCCATAATTTCATGGATTACCATTAAATAAAAAGTGTTCATTCATTTTAGCGTAAGTCATAAAGAATATGTACCCACCTATGCAAATAAGTAATATTAATATTATTACTTTGAACCTGGTCTCCGCAGCTGCTTTATTGTTTTATGCACAAATTAGTTGTTTATCTGCAACAAAAAATACATCGACACCATTAAGTCACTGAATCATTTTTCCAATAATGCACTAATCCATTCCATAACATTGTTATAAAACACATGTCGTAAGTTGTCTTACTCTTTTTTGAAGATAGGATTTTTATTAAATTATTTAATTAATTGATTGATTAATTAATCACCAATGCGTACACGCTAATGGCCGCTCGACCGTCTCAATCGAAGGATATCTTGCGAGTAATGTTCGTGGTGGTCTGCCACAGTGGATATATATGTGTATGAATTCACAACACGTTATTTTCTCACATTGTAACAAAACACATTGCAAGCAGTGACTGGCTTAGAGAACTGTTCACATTAAGGCTTCACACATACACCTACATGAGCCCACGACTGTGCACAGCATGCGAAGTTCGGCGTCAGCATTTTGAATACCAAGCTCTCAGGCCAGAATAACCTTTGACCATAGCGTCAAGTTATGGCAGCTAGCAAAAGCTACTGCTCTTATCTCGCTTAGTCCAAACAACTTACATGCAGAGGCAAGCTTCCCACACATGCACCTACGACATTCCTGATGTGATGACGAGCTAGCTCTCTCATGCTAGTCCAACACCCAGTTCTCTCTGCAAGTAACAAATCTCTTTTCGCAAACTGTTTCTGTGTGTGAGCCAAGCTCAGCACGGTCAAATCATGTGTGTATGTTTTAGCAACATCTTAGCGCTTGACATGCCAACGAAACGTCACTTCAAATCTGGTTTCTTACTTTTTTTCACGTTTTCCTCATATATCTGGAAACATAACGGAAACGCCCTTTTTAGAATGGTATTAGAAATGGTATTAGATTTTCAACACCTACATCCCCGTAAAGAGGACGATGAAACAAAACATCATCATGGCCATCATACCCATAACGCCAAAAACAGAGGTTAAACCCAAAATCGTGCATAGGTTTTCACCTAGAGATTTGAAACTTATGGTGCGAGTAGAGGGGGTAAATACCAACCATTCATGTCAAACAAACTTTTTTCTCATCTTCACCGTTTCCAAAATAGTGACAATTTTTTCAAAATTGATTTTCTTTTGCCCTACAGACTTGAAACTTGGTTTCAACCTAGAGGGCGTAGAGACCTTTCATTAACGTCAAACAAACGTTTTTCTCAACTTCACCGTTTCCAAAATAAGGACACTTTCAAAAACAAACATTTTCAAAAAAAATTGTACCAACACGCATTCATAGCAAGGAGGACATCATCCCAATGCCAACAACAACTAATTCATTAAAATCCGACCATGCGTTCGCGAATTATCGCCAATGTTCGCGAGAAAGTAGTCTATCATTTTTTTGTCCCACAAACTTGAAAATTGCTGTCATCCTAGAGGGACTAAGGACCTTTCATTAACGTCAAACAAACGTTTTTCCAAAATTCACCGTTTCCAGAATAGCGCCAATTTCAAAAACAATATTTTAAAAAAAAAATATACCAACACACATTCTTAGCAAAGAGGAGGTCATCCCAACACCAACAGCACGTCGTTCGTTAAAATCCGATCATGCATTCGGGAGATATCGGCAACGTTCGTAGGAAAGTAGGCTGTGAAGCAGAAGTCCCCTTCTGTCACTACTCCTACACCGCGTTGGTAGGAAAGAAAGCAGCCGTGGTCTTATGAAGGACATCCCAACTTTGGTCTCGTGGGATGCCACGGGAAATCATCTTGTGGCTGCCGATTGTGCGAAGTAAGAAAGCTTGTGGTTTTACATTACCGTAAATTTCGTGATCATGAGCTATTGGACCTCCTTTTTATGTTGAATCCGAACCACAGGACATGGCATTTCACTTCCAAAATCTCACATGCAATGACCGGGAATCAAACCCGATCCGCCGTGGTGAGAGGCCAACTGCTGGACCGCTGCGCCATCATGCCCCGACTTGCATATCGGCCGGTGATGGCAAGCTGTCTCAATACCAGGACCACATGTAGATGATGATGATAATAATAATAATAGTCTAATAATAATAATAAAATAATAATAATAATAATAATAATAATAAGAGTCAGCATATGTAGCTCTGGTGGTAGGGTGATAACCTTCCCGAGGGTGCGATCTACGTTCAGGCTTGTAGTAAATGAATGTGATCTAATACGATCATGTCCATGGATTTCATGGTATATATAAGAAATCCTGCGTACTTAAAAGTCTGGCAACTCGACATACACAAATATTAACAAAAAAAGAAGTTAGGTTGGTTCCTTAGTTTAGGGGCTGCGACAACGTGGTCATGTAGCCCCTTATAAAATAAGTTAGTGTGTCTAAAAGTCTATTATTACTATTATTAGTTCAGTAGTAGAAGCCTACTATAATAATAATAATAATAATAATAATAATAATAATAATATTTTTATTACAGTTGTTGCACTGTCTTCACACAAAGATAGACCAACAGTTCCTTAAATTAATTTACCAAATCTTTAGGATTTCCATTTTCTATGCATAGGCCACGAGGCTGGCAAAATCCTAAACAGATCCACCATCAATAGTCATGTAACCACACCCCATGATGGTGTGAATCAGCTGTTCATAGGCTCGGTTCGTGTATTTCAATGCCATTGACACAGGACGAGGAGGTCAATCAACTTCAGACTCTTGTCAACATTCCTCAGCGTTGGTGGGGAGGGTGACGGGGAGAAATCAGCTGTGGTGCTGAGGGGAACGCAGTCTATGCCCGTTTCCAAGACATTGACCGACAATTTTTGTGATTTAATTCCACCTACACTAATTAATATACGACTAAATTTCATGAAGATATTTGCTTAGAATAGTCTCTTCTATCACCAGTGTAACGGACTTCCATTATATCAATTACACCTGTATAGTGTAAGTTTTCTGACTGTATATTTTGAATGTTTTCCTAAACCTTGTACTTATCTTGGATGAGGTGTATAATGTACAAATATACCCTCAGATTATGTTTGTCTGTTTGCTCTTCTGTTTGCCTGTTTGTTATAGGTTGGTGTCAAAACTGCCGTAAATAATGGAACGAAAAATCCCATTTAATTAGAATGAATCTCTGCAATAAAACTAGGCTACAAAGTATTTGTATGCCGTATAACTAAAGGATGAGGGAGTCAAGAGTAGGCCCTTAAACACGTTTGCTTTTTCTTAAAAAATATAGGTTTGATTTTATTAATGTATAGAAAAAGAGTCATTGTTAATTAAATACTGAACATTTTAAGCCACATTACATCCTTGAATGAATGAACCCTCGCTTAGATCATGCAAACACAAGGGAGGAACACAATTCCATGTGACGGCTCAAAATCTCTCAGTTCTCACCGCAACGAGAACATCCTCCTGTCATGGGATTCCCTGGTCCCAGCGCAGACGTCGACGACTCAGTACGTGTCTATAACACATCCCATGCTCAGCCAGACGACAGGCAGATCGCGAGCTTCATTTTAATCTTTTGTGATAACAGTGACGTAGTTATGGAAAGAGACAGATAGATCAGAACACTTCACACGGATCGTGGAGTGTGCCCATACGCACACTACTCTTACCAGGAGTCGATATGATCGATTTTCTTCAGAACTGTATTAGGTTTATTGCTATTTTACCGCAACTCTAAAACCAAAAGCAAAGCCAACTCCATACAGGTCATGGAAAATCACCAGGAAAAGGAATTTAGGCAGAAATACATGGAAATGATTGATAAAAATTTCCAAAGAGTAGATTGTAAAGAATTGCAGGACATTGAAACGGAGTGGTCAGGATAGAGGGTTGCAGTAATAAAAGTAGGAAAGGCATGTCTTGGAAAAAATTGTGTAAAGACAGGAAGAAGCACTCATCCTGCCGGAATGACATGGTGAGGTCTGCTTGGAAAAGTAAAAAGAAGGCTTACAGAAAATGGCCCCTAACAAGGAATCCGGAAAGCAGAGAGCTGTATGTACTGGAAATAAACAGAACCTAACAAATAACAATTGAGTCCAAAAGGAAATCATGGGAGGAATTTGGAGATAAATTAGAAAAGTTAAATCAAGCGGTAGGAAAACCATCCTGGAGTGTTATAAAGAATCTTAGAAACAGGATAAAAAGAGAAATGAACAGTGTTCGGGATAATTCATGGAAATTCATTGTACATATTGTTACGATTTTAGGGTTCGAAAAATAACTGGTCAGGCTTATAATGCACTAATTCTTTATTTACACTAATATAATTTACACTAATTAACAATAAAACAAATTAGGCCTATTCACTCGCACACACACACTGAGTCTCAATTCATACAACTGCTGGTCACTATTTATTTACACTGTATTCTGCAAGATAGTGTCTCTTACCGTCAGTATTTATTTGCACTCTTACTACGTTATTTATCTTCACATTTATTTCTACTCGTCGAGCTATGCACGGCACACTGCTTCAACTCCACTCCGACGAAGACTGAGAACTGACTCACACTGAGAACTCACTGATCCAGACTCTCACTCCGCTGGTATTTATTCAATCAGCCCCTGGCCTAGAAGGATCCCGACGTCGCTACGCCATGCAATAGCGAGTATGGTTTCGCGGATTCTCTCCTAGCACCAGCCACTCCTTTATAGTTGGCTGTTCTGGAACTTCCTGTCACACCCAGTTGGTTCAAGAAATAGAACAGTCTGGTAGCCCGTGCGCCAATGATCTACCTGACCCGTAAGGCTATTGTATTTGTGGTGGACCTGGGAGGAGCCAAGTGGTGGTGCGTGCTTGAAAACTGTCTCGCCTGTTCGTGAATTCGCCGAACTGCCCCTCCCCCCGAGGGTTGCCTGTCTGGTCCGCAGTGACACGTTTTACAGCCCCCCTCCTTAAAAAAAACTCGCCTCAAGTTGTTCATTGTAAGGCTGTCCAAGGTCCGAGGGGGTGGCGCTGACAAGCCCCTATTTTGGCAGGCTCTCACTCGCTTCTCTAGTCTTGAGGTCGCTCCTCACCGACAGCTCCTCATTAGATGGCCCCTTTCACACCGTAGCCAACTGGTGATTTTTCTTCTGCAACGGCGTCCCGGTGGTGGTTTACGCCGCTTTGGCGGAGGGTAGCCTACCTCCGCCATCTCTTCGTCACCGTCGGCGTCAGTCCTCCTCGGTGTCCTCTTCGACGCCCCCATTCCCAACATGATGGTATTTGCCTGCCGCGGGTAGCGCCTTCCACTGAGCATCGAAAACTCACGTACCATGGCGTCGCGATGCTCATCCACGAAGATGTATGCCGCCTCTCCGTGCACGTGCTCGGGAGGCAAGCCAGCCAGCGTGAGCTCTTGAACTGACTTACTCACGCACCTGTTCCTCCCTTCTAGCCGTAGGTGGTACATGGCCGGTAGCTGGTAGCCCCCACGATGCTCCTCCAGCGTCGCGACGATCCCGTTGTACCCTGTCCCCGTCTTGATGTCGTGTAGCGCCTCCGCCATGCGTTCCAGAAGTCCCGTGATGAGCTGAACGGCTCCGTGCTCCAGCGTGCACCCGGCATGGTCCGCCACAGTGCCAAACCCGGTCCCGCAGATCTGCCGTGATGTAGCCTCATCGACGTGTTGGGTCCTCACACTTGTGACACTGTTCCTGTCGCCAGAGCTGCTAAGCCTCGGTTCGGTTTGCAGGCCCGTGATGCTCGTCCCCATTTCGCTCCACGTTCCAAACTCCGGACTCCAGGATCTGTTCGGCTTGGTAATCAGCACCCTCTGTAGCGTTTTCCATACCGCCTCCAACACTGCTACACTCCGGTTTTGACTTCCGGTCTGATTTCAGCTCGTCCTGACTAGTTTTATGCTCACAATTCTCCATTTTCTTTTCAGAATTATCGGAACTTTCCCCAATTTTCTTTTTAAAATTTTCCGAATATGCCACCATTTTCTCTCCAAGGGTTTCGAAATGTTCTGTCATTTTCTTTCCAACGTATTCGAAATGTTCCGTCATTCTCTTTTCAACGTTTTCCAACACCTCCCACATGCTACAAGGAATCTCGAACAGAAATGTGTCTGGATCCTCACCTGCGCCTACCAGTACCTTTCTTAATCGCATTTGTAACGTAGACTTTGTTCCCGTTGCATCAATATCCCTCTCTTCCAATTCCTCACGTAATTCTGAAACCTTCAGTGCTGAAAGTCTTACTTTCTTGGTCGCCATTTTACAGTTCAAAAATGCAACATATGCGGACAGTCAGCACACGATTAACCAGGCTTCAGATGGTACACACAGGACAGTCACTAAAAATTAACTAGACACTTCCGTAAAGTAGGTCTATTTAAAGACGCACTGTTTCGTAAAGAGGCACTCACTATAACCTGACCCTGCACATCTGACACCAGTTGTTACGTTTTTAGGGTTCGAAAAATAACTGGTCAGGCTTATAATGCACTAATTCTTTATTTACACTGATTTAATTTACACTAATTAACAATAAAACAAATTAGGCCTACTCACTCGCACACACACACTGAGTCTCACTTCATACAACTACTAGTCACTATTTATTTACACTGTATTCTGCAAAATAGTGTCGCTTACAGTCAGTATTTATTTCCACTCTTACTGTCTACGTTATTTATCTTCACATGTATTTCTACTCGTCGTGCTCTGCATGGCACATTGCCGATGTCGCTACTCCATGCAATAGTGAGTATATTTTCGCGGATTCTCTCCTAGCACCGCCCAGTCCTTTCTAGTCGGCTGTTCTGGAACTTCCTGTCGCACCCAGTAGGTTCAAGAAAGGGTGCATGCTTTGAAACTGTCTCGCCTGTTGGTGAATTCGCCGAACTGCCCCTCCCCCCTGGGGTTGCCTGTCTGGCCCGCAGTGACAAGTGTCAATATCAAGGAAGCACTGGAAAGATGGTAGCAATACTTCGAAAACTTGCTAAATATTAATAAGGACTTCTCTGGAAATGTAGCAGATTTTGAGATTATGCAGGAGGAGAATGGGGACAGGACGGGTTGAGGAGGTAGAGAGAGTGGTCAATAAACTACAATGTCACAAAGCGGCAGGGGTAGATGACATTCGGCCTGAAATGGTGAAGTATAGTGGGAAAGCAGGGCTTAAAGGAATTGGTATGGGCTTTAGGAAAAGTATTGACCCCGTATTTTGCTTTCTGTATTAAAAGATTTCAAGATTTTATATTTTATGCACATTTAACATGTATAAATGGAGAGCAGGTAGTTGTCAAAAAACAAGTTGTAACGTTTTTCTGGCGTTGGTAACCAACAACAACAAGTCACACTTGGGTGACCAGATGTAACGTTTCCGCCCGCTGTAAATGTCCCACGTTACTGCCAATAGAAATAATATACTTACCTCTTATTTGTTTATTAATAAGAATGCTCGTTTGGGCACCAGGTAATGAGCACATCTTGATCAACCTCTCTCTCTGTACCTCTTTTTCTCTCGACTCGTGACGAAGCTTAGCCACCAACCAATTGTTTTCCATGTTCGGGAATATGGACGCCTTATGATTATAACTATCTACTCGAAAAGAAAGTCCTACCATTAAATAGAATCAAAATTTATAAATTTAAAAGGACAAATGGCAGCAAAAAGAAGTTACGTAGAATAATAATAATAATAATAATAATCAATTATAAAACTAGACGTTAATTTTAAGTTGGCAAGAGATATTAAGTGGAAATTTAATTTGAGTGATTTAAGTTAAGAAAAAAAGGTACTTTGCCATTAAATAAAATGCTGAGTTGATTGGAGTTGATATGTGAACTCACCGCTGTTTTCTTCCAGATCGCCGTGTAGTCTTGTATCAGAACACCGCGTGGAATTTCGCTTGGCCCACGTTCTGTTGTCGCGTAGATTGTTATCTTAAATGTGGCAAGGAGCTAATTTGTTCCACCTGCCGACTGACTCTAGTGAACGGATTTACTCCACAGTTCACTTTTGTGAAAATGACCAAATACACAATCATATTCACGTAGTTAAATTGCTTGAAAACTTGTCGTAATTTACAATAATTGAGATGTAGCAAATTCTACCAGCGTGGTACTAGTAGTAATCAAGGATAAAGTATCTCTCAGTGTAGTGTAGTCTAGTAGTATTTTTGAGAGAGAGAGAGCCTAGAGAAACGCTCTGCAGACGTTTATATATGAGTCCAACTACCCTCACTTCGAATTTCTTCTTCCATCAACCAAATAAGTGTTGCTTCATGAGCACATTTTTTATCCCCCGTTGTCGCGATGTACTCAGAAGTCCGGGACTTCATAGTCAACTGCCTGGTCTATGTTTAGCCGACCTCCCGCTGCGATCCCCCTTTCTCTGGCTGACCTCCCGCGGCGAGACTATCGCTACCCGGACTAGATGTATCCCAATCAAGTGCCCTTTTTCACCTAACCTATATTACAGACTATGTATTTCCATTTTATATCTTTCTTAAAAGACGATAAATACAGTAATATACGAAGGTCGAGTCATAAGTCATGGCAACAATGTATTTTCTCGCGAACAGGAGACAACACGGAAAATCTACGTCATGCATTTGAATATATGGGGCATGTACGTATGCATAGTGCCTGAAGATAAATTCTGACATCAGGAGATGCTAGTAGTATAGCTAGGAGGGTTCTGGAACAATTTCAAGATCATGCATGGTTTCTCGTGGTCACGTGATCCCAGGCGTCCCTGGGGGAGGTTGGGGGAGGGGGAGGGGCTGGGGTGGAGGCAAGCGTGAGGGGAGGGGTGGGGTTAGGGGGCTGAGGGTGGTGTGGTCTGGCCTGGGAGCAGGCCCATGCTGGGGCCTGGTTTGGGAGCAGGACCCCAGGTGTTGGCCGGCCTCTGCCGGCCGGCCAACTGGCAGAGCTGACTAGTGTGTACTTGCTATATAGTGTGGAGGAGGCCATGGGACTGGGAGGAACTTGTTCGGCTGGCCGGCGAAGGAAGCCAATTGTGGCCGAGCTGAACTTTAAGTATGGTTACAAGGCCGGCCTCTCTCTGTCATGTTATCCACCGTCTCAAGGTGTGGAGGGCGGTAGGTATCAATCACTCATGACCTAATAAGGATAATAATAATAATAATAATAATAATAAATAATCCATGGTTATACGGCCGGTCTCTCCCTGTCATGTTAACGACGGTCTCAGGGTGTGGCGGCCATCTTGCCCTTAGCCTCTGGTTTAGTAGTTATTATTAATAATAATAATAATAATAATAATAATAATAATAATAATAATAATAATAAATAGGCCATTGAGCAACGACACGGCCGATCTCCCTATGTGACGTCATTCACGGTCTCAGCGTGTGGTGACCATCTTGCCCCTTAGCCTCTGGCTCAGTAGTTAATAATAATAATAATAATAATAATATATTATTATTTTTAGTCGTTTACCCTCCAGGTTGGTGGAACCCACGGACTCAGCGGGGGAACTCACCACTACCGCCTCTACCGGCAGTGTCCTAGAGCTGGGAACATCGAATCGGAAGGGATACAACTGGTGAGGTGGGATTGGCACCTCGCCCAGGCGGCCTCACCTGCAAAGCGAACAGGGGCCTCATGAGGGAAGGTAAGGGATGGGTAGGATGGATATGCAAGGAAGAGGCAAGGAGGCGGCCGTGGCCATGATGAAGGTACCATCCCGGCATTTTCCCGAAGACGAAGTGGGAAACCACGGGAAACCCCTTCGAGGATGGCTGAGGGGGATTCGAACCCCCTCTACTCATTTGGGCCACCCGAGGCTGAGTAGATCCCGTTCCAGTTCTCGTACCAATTTTCAAATTTCGTGGCAGAGCCGGGAATCGAACCCAGGACCTCCGGGTCGGCAGTTAACCATGCTGACCTCTACGCTACAGATGCGACTAATAATAATAATAATAATAATAATAAATATTCCATGGTTATACGGCCGGCCTCTCCCTGTCATGTTATCGACGGTCTCAGGGTGTGGCGGCCATCTTGTTCCCTTAGCCTCTGGCTTAGTAGTTAATAATAATAATAATAATAATAATAACAATAATAATAAATAGGCCATTGAGCAACGACACGGCCGATCTCTCTCTGTGACATCATTCACGGTCTCAGGGTGTGGTGGCCATCTTGCCCCTTAGCCTCTGGCTCAGTAATTAATAATCATAATAATAATAATAAAATTCCATGGTTATACGGCCGGCCTCTCCCTGTCATGTTATCGACGGTCTCAGGGTGTGGCGGCCATCTTGTCCCTTAGCCTCTGGCTCAGTAGTTAATAATAATAATAATAATAATAATAATAATCAAAATAATAATAATAAATAATCCATGGTTATACGGCCGGCCTCTCCCTGTGATGTTATTGACGATCTCAGGGTGTGACAGCCATCTTGCCCTTGGCTCAGTAGTTAATAATAATAATAATAATTATAAGAAGAAGAAGAAGAAGAATCATAATAATAATAATAATAATAATAATAAATAGGCCATTGAGCAACAACACGGCCGACCTCTCCCTGTGATGTCATCCACGGTCTTAGGGTGTGGCAGCCATCTTACCTCTGGATTAGTAGTCAATGAGCAGGGAGAATACTAACACACTAAACTGTGTTATTTTAGTGTCTGTACACACATGTGGCCCGACTCTAGCTGATATCTTGCAAACCCATGGTTGGATTGGGGCATGTAGCATGTTGTAGGGCTTGGCGCGACGCCCCCTTTTCTAGGGAAAACTTATTTCCAACCCCAAAAATAAGAAACCAAAACTAATAGGTCATCGGCTTTTAACATCTTCCGAACCTATAAGCTAAAGACTTGTATGAGGTGTCCTACAACCCGGGCTCATGCTCTCCCCTTTTCCCTAGCTTACTTAATGTAACCAAAGAACTCAAAACTAATAGGTCATTGGATATGTAAAATCTTGTTAACTAAAACACTTAAAATGTTAAATTAACCTAAGATCATTTGTTTTTGATGAAAAAAGAGAGGGGGGTGAAAACTACCCCAAAATTGAAAAATTGATACCATGGAAACTAAAATCCCTAAAATTATGTGTTATAGCTCTAAAATAGGTAATAAAATACTCTTTTACCCCAATGGATGATTTAACCCCTAAAAGAGTACATATATCTTTTACAGGGGAAAAAGTTGTTAAACATCTAAAAATGGTTTTGTTTTTTATGAAATAGGTAGGGGGTGAAAACTACCCCAAAATTGAAAAATAGATGTCTTGGAAACTAAGAACCCTAAAATTATGTGGTATAGTTCAGAAAATTGGTAAGTAAATACTCTTTTACCTTAATAGATGATGTCACCCCTAAAACAGTAGTCTACATATAGATTTTACACGAAAAAAAGGTGTTAAACACCGAAAAATGATAAATTAACCTATGATCTTTTGTTTTTTGATGAAAAAAGGTAGGGGGTGAAAACTACCCCAAAATTGAAAAATTGGTACCTTGGGAACTAAGAACCCTAATATTATGTGTTATAGCTCAAAAATTGGTAATTAAATTCTCTCTTACCATGATAGATCATTTCACCCCTAAAACAGTAAATATAGATTTTACAGGGAAAAAAGTTCTTAAACACCTAAAAATGATAAATTCATCTAAGATCTTTTGTTTTTGATGAAAAATAGTAGGGGGTGAAAACTACCACAAAATGTTAAATTGTTACCTTGGAAACTAAGAACCCTAAAATTATGTGTTATAGCTCAAAACATTGGTAATTAAATACTCCTTTACCTTAATAGATGATGTCACCCCTAAAACAGTACATATATATTTTACAGGGAAAAAGGTGTTAAACACCTAAAAATGATAAATTAACCTAAGATCTTTTTTATGAAAAAAGATAGGGGGTGAAAACTACCCCCAAAATTGAAAAATTGATACCTTGGAAACTAAGAAACCTAAAATTATATGTTATAGCTCAAAATATAGGTGATAGGGGGAAAGGAATGCTTAAAATTTTGGAGAAGTATAAACACCTTGTGGCTATACCATACAAAGTGGAACTAGCTGATGTTAATATTTTGTTAGCTGGACTCTTAGGGATATTGCATCAGCTTTGTAGATAGATAGATAGATAGATAGATAGATAGATAGCTTGATTTTGTCTGGCAAAATTAGGGCCATTGGGCCCTCTCTTCCATCTAACCAGATTTTACAATTAATACATTATTACATTATTTGCAGGACTTAACAATGGTACTTAAATCTAACAGGAATACATTTCAGATCCGATCATATTACATATAATGGCAGGTAAGCATGGCGTAGGATTATTATTGTCATTAGTTAATTATTGCTAATGTAAGGAAATAATAGGGAAACACAAAGACTAATAAAACAGAACCTGATGATGATGTGATGATGTTGATGAGGATGATAAGCATCATGGATGAGTTATTACTATAGCCTAATATTGATTTTGCAATGCGCATTTAAAAGGATGTAAGAAAACATTTAGATAACTAAACAGAAAATAAATAAAATTTAAATCAGAAACACGAATATAACTCAGCATAAGGATTCAAATATTTGAAGTGTTGAGTTCAGCTTTCATTAATTTTGTGATATGTACAGCTGGCGTTGCTGCCTGAAGCTAGACGGGGTTGCTCCTCTGACAGAGCGCGGCAGGTTTTTCCACAGTCGTGCAGTAGAAACTACGAAGGAGTTAGTGTAGCGTAACGTACTATGTATTGGTATAAGCATGAGTGAATCATTTTTTGACCGTGTACCAAGACTATGTTCGTGTGAGAGCCAGCGAAACTGAGAATGCAGGTAAGCTGGAGAGGAACTTAAGAGTATTTGTCGGAAAAGACATAAAGAATGAAGATCGCGGCGTTGATTTAGTCTTAACCAGCTGAGTTGTTCGTACGCACGAGTGACGTGGTCGTAATACCGTAAGTTGTATATGTAGTGTACACAGGCATTTTGTGCTAGTTGGAGTTTGTTTTTAAGAGTAGCTGACAGGTCATTGTATACCACATCGCAATAGTCAAAGTGAAGCTGTACTAGGGAGGAAACAAGTCGTTCTTTTACCACGCGAGAGAAAATATTCCCAAATCGTCTCAATTAATTCAGTGCGGAAAATACTTTTCTAGAGACGTTGTGGACTTGCTGCGTCCAAGAGAGATGTTCGTCAATAATCACGCCCAGATCTTTGACTGATTCTCGGAATTCGATTGGGGAGTCGCGCAAGCGTAAGTTTGGTAGGGTAGGATTTTTTTATTTTACGGAGAATTTTAGGTGGGAGATTATGATAGCTTGAGTTTTTGTCTCATTGAGTCGTAGTCCATGTGAATTGGACAAATTACAAATTTCAGTTACGTCCTCATTGAAAGCTTTGATTGCTTGCGATATTCTTTCTGGTGCAGCATGCAGATAGAGTTGTACATCGTCAGCGTATAAGTGATATTTGCATTTAGTTATCGATGAAGTGATATCATTTATGTAGATCGAGAAGAGAAGGGGTCCTAGAACTGATCCCTGAGGGACTCCTGTCACCACGGAGCGCCAAGAAGACATTTGATTTGAGTTACTTTAAACGCGCTGTTGGCGCCGGTGTAGATATGAGTCCACCCATTGGATACTGTTCATAGAGAGATGAATTTTGAATAGGCTAGAGAGTAATATGTCATGATCGACAGAATCAAATGCTTTGCTGAAATAAAGCAGTGCTAAGATTGTTGCTTGCCCACTGTCCATAGCCTTTCTTATGCCATCCGTGACCTTAAGTAATGCAGTAGTAGTGCTGTGATTTTTCCGGAAGCCAGATTGGTGCTCATCAAGGATGTTGTGCGCTTGCAAATAGCAGGACAGTTGTTCGTACACGCCCCACCCTCCACTCCCGCCCACTTCCCCTCCCCTACAATCCCACCCCTCCCTACCCCTCCCTTCATGGCCTCAGGCACACCTAGGGACCCACACAACTCAGAGATGAAAGTGGATGACCTTGAAATTGGTTCAGAGGTTAGTTTGTGCGTGGCGTGCTCAACACAGGTGTGTGCGTACGTGAGCACATGGGTGTTTATCGGCAGTCTCCAGCAATGTTCGGGTTAGTGACCTTGAAAAGTAGTTGAAACTAGGGTAGTTGAAAGTATAGTATGCCCAGTTTCTTACCTATATAAAGCTATTCAGACAACATAGTCAATAGCCTCTCTTGCTCAAGGGGTATCTGTGGAATTGTGTGTGTGTGTGTTTGTGTATTCCTATTCAGGTGAGTATTGGGAATAAAGTTGCTGTGGTCTTGTGTTAGGAATCCCCATTTGCTAGGAGTAAAAGTGGTAAACCATGGTAAACCATTTCCAAAATGACTGGGGTGTTCTGTATGTCATGGATCATATAGCTCACCCATTGTTAACTGCTCTTATTGTTGTTAATTCATTTAGGGTATTGGAAAATACTTGCATATCAGCTCCGGGTAGTTGGGGTTGTGTTGAACTTGTCTGATAACCTGTATTGATGTAATGCTTGTTTTAGTGCTTGTAACTGTATTCGGAACAGGGGATGAGGTAGGTGTTCCTGTACTCAAAATAAGGTTCTATCCTGGAATTTCATCTACTCATATAGTTAACACGTGGGTTATGCTTTCCGTTACCTAGTTTCAGCTACTTTTCAAAGGCACTCTCCCAAACATCAGCAGAGACTGCCAAGGGTTAACAAATTGAGGAGTGGGAAGCGGATAACAATTAAGTAAAACAAGCGGTACCCATGCATTATTTGTATTTATTTAAGTATATCTACCATTTTTGCACATAATACATTCCTTAGTTTTCCTGTTGTAGTCTTATAATAGATACACACTAATTACAACTCTCTATCTCTTTACCATTGCTTGTTATAGTTTTTAAATACAACACTTGTTGTAGATCTTTTTTCCACGGTGAACATTAGGCATAAAAACGTTATCCTCTTGTTTTTCATCATTATCACTATCATCATTATCATCATCTTTATCACTATCATTATAATCATCACCATCGTAAACATCACTATTACTATATAGTCCTTTTTGATCTTCTTGCAATACCACCTCTTGCATAGTTTGTGTCGACTTTGATAGTGTTGAGGGTTTCTTGGACGTTGACAACTGTCCTAACATGACTTTTGAGGACATGATAAGTGCATTTTAACGAACAATGTACTATCTTGAGCAGCAATATCGTATTCTCGAACTTGCTTTTTAGCATTTTGATAATTGTGAGTTAACAGCAACTGTGGTTCGTTTGGAGCACTACATTGATGAACATTCACACTTAAAACCTCACCATTTTACTTTTCAGTTTACCACGACATTTTTTGGATCTCTCTTTTGAGCATCGCCAGAATATTATCCCATCCACATTCCGCCGATTATAAATATAAGAGTAGCCTTGATTTAGTGCACGTTGTTTACCTTTGTTGGTTGTAGTAAGTTCCATAGTAGTACCTGACCTGTCAATATGATTTGCACACTACAAAGGTTACAACTGTTCAGGTGATGGAGTGACTTACCATAAGCATTTATATTGGTTTATGTGTTGGTTTATTATGTTGGCTTTTGTGTGTGTGTGTTTGCTTATGTATTGGCTTATACATTGGCTTATGTGTTGGCTTATGTATTGGCTTATGTGCTGTCTTATATATTGGTTCATGTGTTGGCTTATATATTAGTTTGTGTTAGCTCATATATTGCCTTATATATTGGCTTTATTGGCTTATGTATTGGCTTATATACAGTATATATTGTCTTATGTGTTGGCTTATGTAGTGGCTTATGTATTGGCTTATGTATTGGCTTATGCATGTGGTGTAATGTATAAATCCATAAGATAGAACTCCTCAGTAGAAAGCTGTTGCAATATCCCTGAGAGTTCCAATTCTATTTTTAGATTATGACGTAACCTACAACTCTTGTGGGGGCATAAAACAGTACACACATAAATACACATTCTCTCAAACATTGCCCGAGACAGTCGAAGGTTAACAATTGGAACTCTAACTATGTGTTGGTTCATGTACTGTCTTATATGTATTGGCTTATATGTACTGGCTTATATATTGGCTTATGTATTGGCTTGTGTATTGGCTTATATAATGGCTTATATATTGGCTTATGTATTGGCTTATGTATTGGCTTACGTATTGGCTTGTTTATTGACCTAAAATTGGCTTATATATTGGCTTATGTATTGGCTTATGTATTGGCCTATGTATTGGCTTATATATTGGCTTATATATATATATATATATATTGGTTTATATGTTGGCTTATGTGTTGGCTTATATGGCTTATGTGCTGGCTTATATATTGGCTTATGTGTTGGCCTATATATTGGTTTATGTGTTGGCTTATATATTAGTTTATGTGTTAGCTTATGTATAGCCTTATATATGTGTGTGTTAGCCTATATATTGGCTTTATTGGCTTATGTGTTGGCTTATATGTATTGGCTTATATATTGAATTATGTGTTGGCTTATATATTAGCTTATGTATTGGTTTATGTGTATTGGCTTACATATTGTCTTACGTGTTGGCTTATGTGTATTGGCTTATATTAGCTTATATATGAGCTTATGTGTTGGCTTATATATTGGTTTATGTGTGGGCATATATATATATATTGGTTTATGTGTTAACTTAAATATTGTATTGGCTTATGTGTATTGGCTTATATATTGGCTTATGTGTTGGCTTATATATTGGTTGATGTGTTGGCTTATATATTAGTTTGTGTTAGCTTATATATTGCCTAATTTATATTGGCTTTTTTGGCTTAGGTATTGGCTTATATTTATATTGGCTTATGAGTATTGGCTTATATATATATAGGCTTATGTGTTGGCTTATATATTGGTTTATGTGTTGGCTTATATATTAGTTTCTGCTAGCTTATATATTGACTTATTTATATTGGCTTTATTGGCTTATGTATTGGCTTATATTTATATTGGCTTATGTGTATTGGCTTAAATATATAGGCTTATGTGCTGGCTTATATACTGGTTTATGTTTTGGCTTATATATTAGTTTGTGTTAGCTTATTTTTTGCCTTATTTATATTGGCTTTATTGGCTTATGTATTGGCTGATATTTATTGGCTTATGTATTGGCTTATATTTATATTGGCTTATGTGTTGGCTTATATATTGGCTTATGTATTGGATTATGTGTATTGGCTTATAATGGTTTATGTATTGGCTTATATATTAGTTTGTGTTGGCTTATGTTTTGCCTTATTTATATTGGCTTATATATTGGCTTATATTTATATTGGCTTATGTGTTGGCTTATGTATTGGCTAATGTATGTGCTTGCTTATGTATTGGCTTATGTATCTTGTGTAATGTATAAATCCATAAAATAGAACTCCTCAGTACAAAGCTGATGCAATATCCCTGAGAGTTCAGCTAACAAAACTTTAACAAGGTGTTTATACTTCTCCAACATTTTAAACATTCCTTGCCCCCTATCACCTATATTTTGAGCTATAACACATAATTTTAGTGTTCTTGGTTTCCAAGGTATTAATTTTTCAATTTTGGGGGTAGTTTTCACCCCCTACCTTTTTTCATCAAAAGCAAAAGATCTTAGATAATATATCATTTTTAGGTGTTGAACACCTTTTTCCCTGTAAAATCTATATGTACTGTTTTAGGGGTGACATCATCTATTAAGGTAAAAGAGTATTTAATTACCAATTTTTTGAGCTATAACACATAATTTTAGGGTTCTTTGTTTAAAAGGTAATAATTATTCAATTTTGGGGTAGTTTTCACCCCCCTGCCATTTTTCATCAAAAACAAATGATCATAGGTTAATTTAACATTTTAAGTGTTTTAGTTAACAAGATTTTACATATCCAATGACCTATTAGTTTTGAGTTCTTTGGTTACATTAAGTAAGCTAGGGAAAAGGGGAGAGCATGAGCCCGGGTTGTAGGACACCTCATACAAGTCTTTAGCTTATAGGTTCGGAAGATGTTAAAAGCCGATGACCTATTAGTTTTGGTTTCTTATTTTTGGGGTTGGAAATAAGTTTTCCCTAGAAAAGGGGGCGTCGCGCCAAGCCCTACAACATGCTACATGCCCCAATCCAACCATGGGTTTGCAAGATATCAGCTAGAGTCGGGCCACATGTGTGTACAGACACTAAAATTACACAGGTTAGTGTGTTAGTATTCTCCCTGCTCACTGACTACTAAGCCAGAGGTAAGATGGCCGCCACACCCTAAGACCGTGGATGACATCACAGGGAGAGGTCGGCCGTGTTGTTGCTCAATGGCCTATTATTATTATTATTATGATTCTTCTTCTTCTTTTATTATTATTATTATTATTATTATTATTATTATTATTATTATTATTATTATTAACTACTGAGCCAAGGGCAAGATGGCTGCCACACCCTGAGATCGTCAATAACATCACAGGGAGAGGCCGGCCGTATAACCCTGGATTATTTATTATTATTATTTTGATTATTATGATTATTATTATTATTAACTACTGAGCCAGACGCTAAGGGACAAGATGGCCGCCACACCCTGAGACCGTCGATAACATGACAGGGAGAGGCCGGCCGTATAACCATGGAATATTTATTACTAGCAGTAGTACCCGGCTTCGCCCGGTGGAATGATGATAATGTCTCAAAGTCTCCTTAGAAATATAATGGACTTAAAATCTAGGTCATTTGCCCCAAAAGACAATGAGGGCGTAATATCTAGGTCATTTGCCCTTTTGATAAGGATGATAATGAAAACTACTCTTGAATTGACACGTCAAACTTACAAACTACCGTAATAGAAATACATATTTCAAAATTCACAGGCCAGGAAGACTTATTGTGTGTGGTGATTAATGGTGTAATTGGCGTAACATCTAGGTCATTTGCCCTTATGATGAGGATGATAAGGGAAACTGCTACCGTAATTGAATTGACACTTCAACTTATAATGTACGCAATGTACTGTAGTAAAAGTACATATTTATAAAATCACAGTCGAGAAAGACTTTATGCGGCGGTGATTAGTGGTATGATGCGTGTAACATCTAGGTCATTTGCACTTATGATGATAATAATAAGGTAATGAAAAAATGACTACTAAACGAACATGGTGTAATTTTAAAACTGATATAGGTAGTTCAGATGTCTAGCTTCGATATCTTCCAAAGTCTCAACCTTATTTTCTGGCTTAGGCCTGCACTCGATGCGTCTAGTGAAAGAGATTATGGCGTACTGCTCGGCACAGAATATGGGTCCAAGCTGCACGAACCTGAGATGATCGCAGATGATGAAGAAATATGATGATACACGTTTGGTGTTCCCCGTCCCATTTAGATTGGCCGAGGAATCACTCACTCTTTCGCAACACCACAGTGGCTTGAGCCACGGCCCTGTGCTGGCATCAGCATAGACAGCAAATAACACGGCGGGCTTTGGAAAGCCCTCTCATGCCACCTCGCGATGAATCAGCAAGCTATTCTCACAACTGTGGGGGCCCCCAGGGTCTCACTACTTGTGGGACCTTGGTTAGCGACCACGGGACCCCAGGTGAGTCTGGCATCGCTTCAACTTCCTGGTGCCGGGATCCTTTCAGTTCCCTTTCCTGTCGGCCTCCCTTGGTCAACTCTTATTCTCTTCCGACCCCGACTGTATTAGGGTATCCGAGGGCTAGGGAGTCTTTCAATTTCCCGCCTTAACTGGCCATTGTCTCACCTTTCCTCATACCCTCATTCTTCGAGGGGTCGGCCTTCTTTTCCTTTTCATAATATCTCCTGTCTTCTGCTCAAGTGCCTCAAAGAGGCAGGGTGTGTTTAAGCCCACCACTTCTGGTACACCCTCAACGGCTCATGGCTGGTGAGTTAAGAAGCTGGCAACCTCGAGGGACTCCTGAGCTAACTGCAAAGAATGGAGTGGTTTGTTAGAAATTTCAAATGGACAGTGTTACTCATCGGGTTCCAAAGGGTCAGTATGTAAACTTTGGTTCAGATCGGTGAAACGGTGTAGATTTGTGCCAATGGCCCTAAATGCAGGGGATGGAGTAGCCTCTCCGCAATTTCAAGCAGACAGTGTTAGTTGCAGTGTTCCAAAGGGTAAATATACAAATTTTTGTTGAGATCGGTAAAACGGTATAAATTTGGTCCAAAGGGCCTACATGCAGGGAATGGAGTGGTCTGTCCGCAATTTCAAGCAGACAGTGTAACTCGCAGGGTACCAAAGGGTAGGTCTAAGTATCCGAATGTTGGTTCTGATCGGTGAAACGGTGTAGATTTGTGCCAAAGGGCCTAAATGCAGGGAAAGGGGGGGGGGGTTACGAAATTTTAAGTGGACAGTGTTACTCGCAGGGTTCCAAAGTTCAGTATACAAATTTTGGTTCAGATCGGTGAAACGGTGTAGATTTCGGCTAAAGGGCCTAAATGCAGGGAACGGGGTGGTCTGTCCGAAATTGCAAGTGGACAGGGTTACCCGCAGGGTTCCAAAGGATAGGTAAACACAATTTGGTTCAGATCAGTGAAACGGTGTAGATTTGTGCCAAAGGGCCTAAATGGAGGGAATGGGGTGGTCTGACTGAAATTTTATGTGGTCAGTGTTACTCGCAGGGTTCCAAAGGGTAAGTATACAAATTATGGTTCAGATCGGTGAAACGGTGTAGATTTGTGCCAAAGGGCCTAAATGCAGGGGATGGAGTAGCCTCTCCGCAATTTCAAGGAGACAGTGTTGGTCCCAGTGTTCCAAAGGGTAAATATACAAATTTTGGTTGAGATCGGTGAAAGGGTGTAGATTTTGGCCAAAGGGCCGAAATGCAGGGAATGGAGAGATCTGTCCGCAATTTCAAGTAGACAGTGTTACTCTTAGGGTACCAAAGGGGAAGTATACACATTTTGGTTCAGATCGGTGAATCGGTGTAGATTTGTGCCAAAGGGCCTAAATGCAGGGAATGGAGTGGTCTGTCCGCAATTTCAAGCAGATGGTGTTACTCGCAGGGTACCAAAGGGTAAGAATACGAATTTTGGTTCTGATCGGTGAAACGGTGTAGATTTGGACCAAAGGCCCTAAATGCAGGGAATGGGTTGGTCTGTCCGAAATTTTAAGTGGACAGTGTTACTCGCAGGGTTCCAAAGGGTAACTATACAAAATTTGGTTCAGATCGGTGAAACGGTGTAGATTAGTGCATAAGGGCCTAAATGCAAGGAATGGGGTGGTCTGTCCGAAATTTCAAGTTGACAGGGTTACCCGCAGGATTCCAAAGGGTAAGTATACAAATTTTGGATGAGATTTGTGAAACGGTGTAGATTTGTATACATAACAGACAGACAAACAGACAAACAGACAAACTTTGTGCTTTATATATATAGATTATTATTATGATTTTTAACTACTGAGTCAGAGGCTAAGGGACAAGATGGCCACCACACACTGAGACCGTGAATGACGTCACAGTGAGAGATCGGCCGTGTCTTTGCTCAATGGCTTATTTATTATTATTATTGTTATTATTATTATTATTAATAATAACTACTAAACCAGAGGCTAAGGGAACAAGATGGCCGCCACATCCTGAGACCGTCGATAACATGACAGGGAGTGGCCGGCCGTATAACCATGGAATATTTATTATTATTATTATTATTATTATTATTATTATTATTATTATTATTATTATTATTAACTACTGAGCCAGAGGCTCAGAGACAAAATGGTCACCACACCCTGAGACCATGAATGACGTCACAGAGAGAGATCGGCCGTGTCGTTGCTCAATTGCCTATTTATTATTATTGTTATTATTATTATTATTATTATTATTAATATTATTATTATTATTAACTACTAAGCCAGAGGCTAAGGGACAAGATGGCCGCCACACCCTGAGAAAATCGATAGCATGACAGGGAGAGACCGGCCTTATAACCATGGATTATTGATTATTATTATTATCCTTATTAGGTCATTAGTGATTGATACCTACCGCCCTCCACACCTTGAGGCGGTGAATAACATGACAGACAGAGGCCGGCCGTGTAACCATACTTAAGTTCAGCTCGGCCACGCTCGGCTTCCTTCGCCGGCCAGTCGAACCAGTTCCTCCCACTCCCATGGCCTCCTCCACACTATATAGCAAGTACACACTAGTCAGCTCTGCCAGTTAGCCGGCCAGCACAGGCTGGCCAACACCTGGGGTCCTGCTCCCAAACCAGGCCCCATCATGGGCCTGCTCCCAGGCCAGACCCCACCACCCCCAGCCCCCACCAACCCCAGCCCCCACCACCCCCAGCCCCCCAACCACACCCCTCCTCTCCCTATAGCCTCCATCCCAGCCCCTCCCCCTCCCCCACCCTCCCCCAAGCCCCCAGGGACGCCTGGGATCACGTAACCACGAGAAACCATGGATGACCTTGAAATTGTTCCAGAACACTCCTAGCTATACTACTGATGCTCGTAGGTAAGTGACAGAACAATGTTTTATTATGGTACAGACAGCAAATACACAAGACTACGTACAAAGGACAGGACTCCATGGGTTACAGACCTTCGAAATTATCACCCAAAGTATCTACTGTGCGTTTCCAGCGATGGGGCAGGTGCTGAATACCATTCCCTGCATGTGTATCGCTAACGTGTAACACCTGCCTCCGAAATGCTGTAACGATGTCTTCTTTGTTAGCAAACCGTCGTCCACGTAGTGGCTTCTTGATTTTGGGGATTAGATCATAGCCACGTGGGCTCAGATCAGGCGAATAAGGCGGGTGTGGAAGAACATCCCATCCCCACCGTTGTAAGCGACACTGAACGATGGCTGCTGTGTGAGCTGCCGCGTTATCGTATAGGATTATGGCGTCGTCCTAACGATCAGGACGTTTGTTTCGCACTGCACGGCGCAATTGGTACAACAAAATGGAATTGTAACACACTGCATTGACAGTGTGTCCCTCACGCACTGGATGACACACAATAACACTTTGAACATCGTATGCCAGGACGACCATAACCTTATTGGGCGACGGATTTTGTCGAACCTTGTGTCTCCGTGGTGACACCTGACGACGCCATTCACATGACTGTCTCTTCAGTTCAGGTTCATAAGCACGTGCCCATGTTTCATTGACTGCAATAATGCGATTCAACATGGCTTGTCCTTCCTGCTGAAACCTCTCCAGATTGATGCGACAGGTTTCGTAACGAGTCCACTTCTGTAACTCCGTTAAGTGATGTCGCACCCACTTTGCACACATTTTACGCATATGTAGGTCCTTGTGTAAAATGCGCCGTATTGTTGCCGTTGGTATTGCTGTATGTTCTTGCAATTCCGCTATAGTCCAGCGCCTGTCCTCCTGTAAACACTGATCGATCACCATTATCCGTACATCTTTGTCCATTGATTCTGGACGTCCTGGGCGAGGCAAATCGGCAGTTGATACTCTACCCTGTTTGAACGTCTCCACCCACCTCACCACTGCTCTATATGGCATGGCATGCACAGCTAATGCTTCCCGCAGCTCTGCATGGCATTGGCGTGCATTTCTGCCGCGGAGAACTGCGATCGTAATATATGATCTTTGCTCTTGCTTGTTGATTTTCTTCTGTGACGCTCTCTCTCTCTCACACTGAACTTGGGGGCATGCTCAGACCCACACTGTTGTTTACATAAACCATCTAGGGGCATCCTACGAAAGTACACACCGTACGTTTCCAAACGCATATCGTAGATTTTCCGTGTTGTCTCCTGTTCGCGTGAAAAAATTGTTGCCATGACATATGATTCGACCTCCGTACAATAATAATAATATATACGTAATTAATGATTGCATGGAATAAATCCAGAATTTATGACGATAATAATATTAATAACAATAAATATAACTGCTTATAAAATAAAATCAATGGGAATTAAACCTAATTAGATCTTTACAATTAAGGGGACGTATTCGAAACATCACAATGTTTTGACACTAGTTAGTGAGGGAAGTCACGTGACGGAGCGGCAATCTAAGCTACCTGCATAGGTCGGTGAGGGGGCGAGCAAGACCGGTTTGACAGAGATATTTCCGATTGAGGAAGGGGTGAGATGTTTGTCATGGTCAGGCCACGTGCCACGCCAACTCTTCTAGCGGCACGCGCCGACAAGAATTAAAGTGGGAGAGATTAACCACGTGACCTACTGTAGCCAATCAGAAAATGGACATCTCAGGGTGTAATTGATTTAGAAATATAATTACATCCAGAGTAATGAGTAGATACTGTCATACACCAGAAAATGCAGTTTTTAAAAAGGAATAATTTCATATTTTGAACTTGATAATTGGATATTCAGTACGACTAGTGTAATTGATTTTGTAATGACCCGCCAATAACTTCCCGTGGATTGCACAAAGGACGCTAAGTTGGAGCTTAGGATGGAGAAATAGAAGAAGAGATGTGTTTTGTTTTTTATTGTTGAACGTTGGACGTGAAAGGCATGTTCGTTCGAGACCAGAGTGGGGTCTTTGGAACTTAGAGTTTACACGGTAGACGCGACTGTAGTATCGGTCAGATATTTCAACAGAACGTGTATTCAGTTAAACATACTGCGAAGTTATGCTATAAAAATTATAAGTGCACATGAACGATAATTGAACATTAGAATTTCTCAAGTAAATCTAATACATTACGAGTTTAAGTGAAGACTTTGGAAGTGAAAAGGATTACAAAATTCAGTCAAGGAATTGATACAACATTATTCTATTTGAATATTTCTACGCAGAAGAGATTACGAAGGTTACTCAAAAACAAAGTCAATATTCGAAATCTGTTATAACTTCATAATTTGATGACTTATACACATTTCAACGATATCACGCAACATACTTGAACAACGTGATAAATCTACAAACCTTATACTGCCTACAAAGAATTTATTGGACTTGAAATTCTGTATCAAAAATTATTTCAACCATGTCAAAATATTTGAAGTTTAGGGGAAGTTTTAACAATTCCAGCAACGAAGTTATGATGCAAGTGTAAATATGCAGAAGGAACACGACATATAAAGTGAAGAGAATGATGAGAGTAACCTACAACATTATTCAAAATTATGGAGAGACTAAAACGAAACCACGCATACTTGAAGGTAAAATTTAAGGAGCAAGAAGAGAACTTCTACATCTACACTTTCTAAGAAGATTATGCAGGAAAGCATAATTCCAGTACGAGAGCAGATCCAATCCAAGACCAGAGCCAAAATGCAGTTTGATACCCGAGGAGGCAGGTCAAATGGCAGGACGGGAATCTAAGGAGGAAACTCATCTGGGAGGAGAACGCTGTATATCCTGGTATATGTAATTACATCATCTAGATTCGACAAAGGTAGAATAAACTTTCATTATATGTAGTTTTGGTAGTTTGAAACTATTTTTGAGTACACCATTTCACCATTTTTATTAATTTAATTCGTTATTAGGAAGTTAATTAGAATTTTGATTTTAGTAAACTGTCAGTTTTTAGTATCCGTTATTTTCGATTTCGTTTTAGGAATTTGTGTGTTTTTAGGGAGAGCCTTTTCGATATTTAGATTTTCGAATTAGAGAATATTTTCTGGGTTATTCTTAGTTTATTTTCGATTTGCAATAATTGCGATGGGGATTTTTTGTTAAGATATTTAGCGTGAAGACTAAGAAGATTTTGAATAGGATATCTACAGCATGATTTTACGTATGTGATGTGTTCGACGATCTTGGAAGACTATATACGATGTTGAAACATTTTGAACTGTTGTTAAGACAAGTATAGACAGGACGGGAGGAGTACACAGAATTACTCAATTTTGAATTTATTTTGAAACTTACATTAAAAGCTTTGCTTTGCCAAGTCTTTGCTTAGACATTCATTCAGAGGAATAGGCATGATAGTTCTATCAGATTAGAAGATTTTCTAGAATTGTAACTGAATCTTGATATGTTCAACACCGAGATTATTATTCAAGCATTAATGTACAGATGTGAATGTTGTTGACTTATATAATAAATATTGTTTTATAACAATAAGAAACGATTAGTAAGATGTGAAAATTATCTTTAATATTATTATTATTATTACATATTGATAAATAGTATTATAAACATAGTAGTTACAAAGTAAACCAAAGGAGAAAACAATGCATTAATAGTAAAGAATATAGTCAATATTTGAAAGGTATTTTGAAGCACGAGGAAACTGTGGTTAATGTTTTATGAATTGTTATTAAGGTTTATGAAATGAGGAAGTAAGGAAAGGTTTTTGAAGCGTATTTAAAGATAATATACTGTAATTAAATGTAACAAGAGCCTCCGTGGCTAAGGCGGCAGCACGCCGGCCTCTCACCGCTGGGTCCGTGGTTCAAATCCCAGTCGCTCCATGTGAGATCTGTGCTGGACAAAACGGAGGCAGACAGGTTTTTCTCCGGGTACTCCGATTTTCCCTGTCAACATTTCATTCCAGCCACACTCTCCACTAGCATTTCATTTCATCCTTCATTCATTTAATCATTGCCCCAGAGGAGTGCGTCAGGCCTCGGCAGCCGGCACAGTTCATATCCTCGCCGCTAGATGGGGGCTTCATTCATTCCATTCCTGAACCGGTCGGAGACTGGAAGCAGGCTGTGGATTTTCATTCATTTCAATTAAATGTAACAATCGAGGTATTACCGTGCAATTGTATTTAATTTGTATGGAAAGTCTCATAGAAATTGTTCACGGTTGGTAATGATGTTATATTATTTTAAGCTACAGGTACTATGAAGAAAAAGTAAGGAAATCACTTTATTAAGTGAAGATTTAAAAGGAAGGAGAAATAAGTATTGTAATATGTGGATAATGTAAATATTGAACGTTAGATTCGGTAAACAGCTGATCGACGACAGTCATAAATATGTAGGCATACATTTATATCAGGAGTTTCATAATGGCTTCATTTTAACTTATTTACAGGAGTGTTTTTTATGTTTATTTATTCGTCTTGGCTAAATAAATTGTTTTCATAATCGTTTTTTTATAGAAAGGTTTCGTCGTGATTTATATTAGTTATAGTAAGATTGTGTTATGGAGATCGGTGTCGGGTTTTGCTACCTCTTTTCCTATCCCGTTGCGCTCCGAGAACTGTAAGTTTATCACTCTCCTTAATTAGTTAGATTGTTTTTTCCAGTAGAGTAGTCCATAACACAGTCGGAAACACCGTGCTCCCATCATGTAGTACCTGTCGGTAGAATTTAAAGGTTATTCTAGCCGGCGATCTAGAAGATTCTACGATCGAGCTATTCTTCGGATTTCGACGAGTGCATCTTCATGATAAATACGGGTGCAGTACCCTCTGACTGAACAAAAGCAATAGAGATACTGCTTTGATAAGTGTCCCATGCCAAGTGTACTCAGGTATTGTAGAAAGGAAAGTTCGATTATTGGGCGAGAGTATGATGGATGAAGAACAATGTGGCTTCAGACCTCAACGAGGATGTCAAGATCATTTTTTTTTTTAGTAAGCGCCAAGTTATTGAGAAATATTGCAAGAGGAATTGACAGTTGTGTTTGCGTTTTGTAGATCTACAGAAGGCATACCATAGGGTGTCCAGGGAGAAGATCCTTCGAATCCTGAAGGATTATGGTTTCAAGGGAAAGCTGCTACAGGCAGTCAAAAGTATTTATGTTGATAATCAGACTGCAGTGAGAGTTGATAGTAGGATGAGTTCTTGGTTCAAGTTTGTAACCTCTCACCAGTACTGTTTACTTTATATATGGACAATTTGCTGAAGAGCATAAACTGGCTGGGTGGGATTCAATTAGATGGAAACCAGGTAAGCAGTCTGGCCTATGCTGATGACCTGTTTGTGATGGTGGACTTCGTGGACACCTTACAGCCAACATGTTAGAACTTGAACAAAAATGTAGGGAGAATGGTATGAAGATCTATAGTTCAAAGTCGAATGTTATGTCAGTAGCGAGGAAACGCAACAAAATAGAATGCCAGGTTGGAAGAACTAAATTATAGCATAGTCTATAACAGGCATTGCTCAGAACTCGCTCTTAGCGTGCACTCAATATTAGACTCAATGCTGTTCGTCGTAAGGCTGGAAATTTTTTACACTTTCCGTGGCCTTGTTTACTTTGCGATGAAAGGAATTTACGTACTCGTTCCAATCCACAATATGAAGACAAACTAGCTGGTTTTTTTTCGGGGGGAAAGGGGGGAAGGTTTCCCGCACCCCCCGCGTGGCAGTCCACCTGATCTACTACTGCCTCCGACATGTTGTTAAATACATAGTAGAAGAAACAGATGGGGGTTTGGAAGGATTGTCCTGTGAGGCTTAGCGCCTGTCCCATTGCAGTTGCTATTTACCAGGCATCATGAAGGATATCAACATACAGTAGGTATATGGTATAGGTTGAATAAGGGCCAAGGTAAAACCGTATAGGCAGAAAAGAAAGATTGCCTACACGTAAAACCTGGCAGTTTGGTGATAGCACATGCAAGGATGTGGATGGACACTGTTAGGTTATGTTAGTTCGGGGGGTGTATCATGCAAAAGTTACATAGTCAATTTCCTCGCCGAGCTTTGTAATTGGGGAATCAGTTCGCCTGGTACTGCTGGGTCTAGCGCGTCCGCAATGGCGGACGGACAGCTGGTCTGGGGTAAGGTTCGGGCCGCTGTCCGCCCGCCTAGAGCGTCCTAGTACCAAGTCTCCGTGTTCCGGAGAGGGGAACCACGCCTGCGCGCAGGGGCTTCTACACTCATTACCTTAACATTGCAGATGGTTGTCACCCACACTCCGCAGCTGCACACAATCAGCCTCGAACTAAAAGTATAAGATTAGTAGCCTACCCCTTGGCATGCGGGGGTATTTTTTTTTTCTGAAACAAACAATCATAACTGAAACATACAAACAGAGGACTGAAACAAACAAGCAGACATACACGCATACAAATAGAGGTTATAACACAATACAATTCATGAGTGCAGCGGACGGAGCGCGTGTAGCCACCTTGATTGGGCCGGAGCCGTTGGCCAAGGAATTCCATGGAATGTGTGGGAGGTGACAGCTGTTGTGTGTGTCCCTGAATTGTGCCGCTGTGCGCCACTCTTAGCACCACCTTCACGGACTTCACCTGAAGAGGATATGTCGTGGGGTTGGGTATTTGCTATTGCGGCCAATGTCGTGTCGCCCGAGGGCTCTCACGAGTGGGTTTGCCGAATAGCGTCTGATGCGATATGATTTGAGTACGAGTTGGCGTACAAATGCTTTAATGATTGGTGTGTTGGTTATGCGCTCCAGTTCCCGCACCGGTGTTTCGCGCGGAAGCTTCTCAGCTAACCGCAAGCATTTGTTTTGGATGATCTGCAGTTGGTTGAGATTCGTCTTGACTGTATAGCCCCAGACGGGGTAGGCGTATGTAATTATGGGCCAAATTAGAGCCTTATACATTTTTACGCCCAGCGTTTTATCAAGACGCCTCTTCCTATTGAGGATTGGGTCCAGCTGCAGCATCCGTTTGTGGGCCTTCTGTTGAAGCATCTTGACATGGTGGAGCATGGTCAGTTTCTAGTCTAGGGTTACACCTAGGTACTAAACTGTGCTCGTCCATGGGATGGGTCGGGCGAAGCGTGTGAGTAGCTGGATTGAGGTCGGGCGGTGAGTGAATCTTACTTTCTTAGTAAAAAGTACCGCCTGGCTCTTGTCAACATTGACTTTTATCCGCCAGTCTCTGAGCCAGGGTTCCAGGGACCTTAGTGCATCCCGCAGTCTTTATCGGATGGAGTTTAACCTAGTGATTTGGGCGGTTATGGCTAAGTCATCAGCATAGATGTGCAGAGCTGTGAGCCCTCCGTCTCGCGCAGGCATATCATTGATATACAAATTGAACAGCACAGGAGCAATTATACTGCCCTGCGGGACATCTGCTCTGATCTGTCTTTTGGTAGACTGAACGTTAAGTCATCATCATCATCGGCTTTAACTCGAATCCGAGTATAAATCTTCTTCTTTCAGTCCAGTTTGTGGACGTGTTTACGGTGACTAAAGAGTCCAATCCTGGCATGGAACAAGCGTCCACACAAGTCACATAGTATTGCTGGAGGAGGACGTGGTTGGGCTGCTTGAAGTTTCCTACCTTGACGCTTGGCCTCTTCATGCGAGCGTTGATCCCTTTCAAACGATTTTACAGTATCCGAGATGGTACGGCGCCAAGTTGAGCGGTCTTCAGCCAGCATATCCCAAGTTTGTGAATCAAGACCTGTCAATTTCAGGGTCTGCTTAAATTGGTCCTTGTAGCGCCTCTTAGGACCACCATGAGGTCTCGTTCCATAGCATAACTCACCTTATAGCTTTTGACGAGTTAATCTCATATCATCCATCTGATGGACATGACCAATCCATCTAAATTGGTGGCCTATTATGGATGATACTATGCTGTTGATTTGAGCCTTTTCAAGAAAAGCACTAATGGTATTGCGGTCTTCCCATTTAATCCTCAGGATTGATCGAAGTTTTTGTCGATGGAAGCGCTCAAGCTTCAAAGAACACGTCGGTAAAGGGTCCATGTATCAGCCATACAACAATGTATATATAAATGACTACTGCTTTGTACACCATAAGCTTTGTACTCATAGACAGATCTTTATTCATGAAGACCCGCTGCGCTAATCGTCCATATGCTGCATGGGCTGCGCCAATTCTCTTACCCTCATCCTGCTCACAGGTACAGCTCACTGAAATGGCACTGCCCAGGTACGAGTAGTGGTCTACCTGTACTAATGGCAAATTTGAGATGGAGATATTGAACTGTGGATGAGGTGTGCCTGGTGAAGGTTGTGCCAAGACATTTATGGTAAGACCAAAGCGATCACATGCACTTTTGTAACAATTAACTGACTCTTGCAGCTCTTCTGGTGTGAGAGTTGGCGACGCAGCACAATTTGCATACAACATGTTAGTAACCTTATTAACCTGAGTTTACCTTAAGGAGCGGAGACGAGTTAGGTTGAAAAGCCCTCCATCAAAACGATACTTGACCTCCACACCTGGGATGTTTGTGGGTGAATCATGAAGCATTGCAGCCAAATACAGCGCGAAAAGTGTTGGAGCCAGTACACATCCTTGTTTCAGTCCATGGGTAATAGGAAATTCATCGGACATCTTATTCTGATGGCAAACCTGACCTGTCATGCCATCATGGAGAGCCTTGATTAGATCTACAAAACGCTGAAGGCAACCAAACCGCTTCAGCACCGCCCACATGGCTGGTCTTGGAACCGAATCAAATGCCTTTTCCAAGTCATAAAAGGCTAAGAAGAGTGGATTCTGTTGCTCTCTACATTTTTCTTGTAGCTGTCTCACATAGAAAACCAAGTCAATTGTGCTTCTGGAAGCTCTAAATCAACATTGTGACTCTGGGAGGATCTTCTCAGAGATAACCTTGAGGCAGTTAAGCAGAATTCTTGCAAAAATCTTCCCCACAATTTATAGCAGTGATATACCATGGTAGTTGCCACAAACACTGCGATCACCCTTTTTAAAGATAATGATGATAGTGGCATTCTTTAGGTCTCCAGGTACCTTTCTTGATTCCCATATTCTGAGGATAAGGGTGAAAATCCTTGTTTTGAGGGCATGACCTCCGGCTTGAATTAGTTCCAGAGGGATGTTATCTGGGCCAGGTGCCTTTCTGGGTTTCAATTGGGTGAGATCTGCACTGAATTCAAGATTAGTAGGAGGTACTGCCAACCACAGTTGTTCAGGTTGTTGCGGCACATCACAAAGGAAGTCTTCAGCAACTGCTGATGGACGATTTAGGAGATTGGAGAAGTGCTCCTTCCAGCGTTCCAAGATTTCTTGACTATCAGTAAAGGTAGTAGAATTATCAGCGCTTTTCCGTGTACCTGATGAGGAGCGATATGGTCCATATATTTCCTTGAGTACTGCATAGAAGTTCCTCAAGTCTCGAGAATCCGATAGTCTCTGCAGTTCCTGAGCCTTCTGTTGCCACCAAGTATTTTAATCTGCCTTATCAGCGTCTGATATTTACCCTTCATTTCCAGTAGTTTATCTCTCTTTGTGTTGGAAGTTGGGTCTTGAAGATTGGCAAGATAGGCATTCCTTTTGGCATTCATGAGAGACAGAATTTCTTCATTGCTGTCATCAAACCAGTCTTGTCTTTTCCGCACTATAAAACCAATGGTATCCTGTGACTGTGTGATAATCTTCTGTAGTGTGGCCCATTCTTGCTGAATGTCATTAGTTACTGGGTTTTCTGATAACTGGGTGCCGATCCTGTTTCCAAAATATTTATAGAGGATTCATCCTGAAGTTTGGATGTTTTAAACTTCTTTCTTGGCAAATTTTTGATGTTCATAGGTGGTTTAGGTCTGATAGATATCCTGAGCTTACATATAACAAGTTTATGATCTGTCCAACAATCGTCTATATTCCTTGCTCTTCTGGTAATAAGAGTGTCCTTCTTATCGCATTGCCGGGTAATGATATAATCAAGAATGTGCCAATGTTTGAAACGAGGATGCATCGACGTGGTTTTGAAGCGGTTAGGTTGCCGGAACTGCGTGTTGGTAATGAAAAGTTCGTGTTCTGCACTAACACCAAGAAGCAACAGTCCATTGGGATTACATTTTCCAAGTCCCTGTTTGCCCATCACATTATTCCATAGCCTGTGATCTTTCCCAACTCTGGCATTGAACTCACCGGGGAGCAAGAGTTTATCTGCAGATGGTACCTTGGAGATGATTTCACTTTGCTGATTATAGAATTGAGCCTTTACTTCAACATTAGAATCTAAGGTAGGAGCATAGGCAGAGATGTGTATCATAAAGGAACTTCCTGAGAGCGGTATGCGGAGAGTCATGAGACTTTCGCTGATTGCAATGGGTGTACGTTGGTGATAATTTACCAGTTTGGTCTTCACAGCGAAGCCCACACCATGAATACGACATTCACCCTCCTCCTTTCCTTTCCAGAAGATGGTATATCCTGTTCCAAATTCAGTAATCTTGCCTTCAGAAGACAGCCTAGTGTCACTGAGAGCAGCAATGTCAACGTTGAGTCTTGATAACTCATGGGTTACAAGAGCTGACCTTCTCTCAGGTCTAACGTTATTGCTCATATCAAGCAAAGTTCTGATGTTCCATGATCCAATAATCAATCAATCAATTTGTGATTCTTTTCCGGTTTTTGTGTTTCGACCGCATGAGGGGTGACCTGCTGAGTGCGGTTGCCAAGCCGAACCAAGATTGTGACTTCCGATGTTTAGCCCACCTTTTCTAGGGCCTTCTCCATGTAGGGTGGACAGCGGTGATCCTAAATAGCCCTGCCTAAACACAGATGCACGACCGAATTCCTGAGTAGTCACAGAGTCTCCGGAAGACGACCATCACACATCTGCTGCCAACGTACAGGTCCGAACTAGGGATTCCAGTAACACCCATAACCTGCCCCCACCGTCCATATCCCATCGCCGCTGGACTTTGAATGTAAGTGACGTATGGAAGCAGAGCCACTGGCGTGAATTTGTTTAGCTTGCCAGGACGAGACCCACACACTATGATCTCTGCGCCTTATCCTGCGGCTCACAAAGAATGAGACATGCAGGACCGAACACAGAGACTGCAACGAACTGCCGCATACTCAAGTACTACTGAGGTGCGCATTTACAGCCAGTCCGTCTGGCCTGACCTCTTCCGCCTCTATGACCATTGGGAGCCATGAGAGTGATTGGCTCCTACTCCGCTCATTTTGCCGTAGGGCCAAAATCTGCCCATCATAACTATGGACAATAATTTGCCCTATTAAACCTGGGCAATAGGCTGCCCCTTCCGCCAACCACACTGTGCCAGAGTTCACCTCTTCCACTGCAGGACCGTTGAGGACTTCACCATAACCCTGGCAAGGGACCCTAACAAGGTACTACCAGCCGGGCCAGCTGGACCAGTTTTTTTAAGAGGTGTTACTCCTCTATCACTCCCTACTTTATTCTACTGAGTACTCCTTAATGATGCACTACCGTACTGTAGAAGAGTAACACTGTGCTATACACACTGTAGGTTATACAAACACACTTGCTAGTGTCTATACAATATAAGATACCACCACTACTCTATGTACTGTAGTGGAGTAGCACTCTACTATACACACTGTAGGTTATACAGGCACACTTGCTAGTGCCTATACTATTTAAGAAACCTCCACTGCTATATGTATTGTAGTAGAGCAACACTGTACTATACACACTGTAGGTTATAGACGCACACTTGTTAGTGCCTATACTATATAAGATACCACCACTACTCTATGTACTGTAGTAGAGCAACACTGTACTATACACACTGTAGGTTACAGAGGCACACTTGCTAGTGCCTATACTATATAAGATACCACTACTACTCTATGTACTGTAGTAGAGTAACACTGTACTATCCACACTGTAGGTTATACAGGCACACTTGCTAATGTCTATAATATAAAGGATACCACCACTGCTCTATGTGCTGTAGTAGAAGAACACTGTATTATACACACTGTATGTTACACAGGCACACTTACTAGTGCCTATACTATATAAGATACCACCACTGCTCTATGTGCTGTAGTAGAATAACACTGTATTATACACACTGTATGTTATACAGGCACACTTACTAGTGCCTGTACTATATAAGGTACCACCAATGCTCAATAACTGTAGTAAAGTAACACTGTATTATACACACCGTAGGTTATACAGGCACACTTGCTAATGCCTAATAATTAATAAGATACCACCAATGCTCTATGTGCTGTAGTAGAGTAACACTGTATTATACACACTGTAGGTTATAGAGGCACACTTGCTAGTGCCTATACTATATAAGATACCACCACTGCTCTATGTACTGTAGTAGAGTAACACTGTATTATACACACTGTAGGTTATAGAGGCACACTTGCTAAAGCCTATAATAGATAAGATACCAACACTGTTCTATGTGCTGTAGTAGAGCAACACTGTATTATACACACTGTAGGTTTTACAGGCACACTTGATAATGCCTATAATAAATAAAATACCACTACCGCTCTATGTGCTGTAGTAGAATAACACTGTACTATACACACTGTAGGTTATACAGGCACACTTACTAGTGCCTATACTATATAAGATACCACCACTGCTCCATGTACTGTAGTAGAGTAACACTGAATTTTACACACTGTAGGTTATACAGGCACACTTGCTAGTGCCTATACTATATAAGATACCACCACTGCTCCATGTAATGTAGTAGAGTAACACTGTATTATACACACTGTAGGTTATACAGGCACACTTGCCATTGCCTATACTATATAAGATACCACCACTGCTCCATGTACTGTAGTAGAGTAACACTGTATTATACACACTGTAGGATATACAGGCATACTTGCTAGTGCCTATACTATATATGACACCACCACTGCTCCATGTACTGTAGTAGAGTAACACTGTACTATAAACACTGTAAGTTATACAGGCACACTTGCTAGTGCCGATACTATATAAGTAGGCCCCGGATTTATATGCACTAAAAAAACTGAAAATATGCATGCAAATATGCACTAAAAAGTTACAATATATGCACGGAAAATAATGAAATATCCACTTAAAACATGCAATTTTATTCACTTACCTATTTACAGGTATCATTTTTTGGAAAAAGAAGCATCACAATAGGTAACTAGTAGTCTTTTAATGTTTTCTGGAGACAAACTATGTCTATTGTCCGTCAAAATGAGTTTATAGGCTGAGAATGATCGTTCTACATCAACTGACGTGATTGGACAGTACTTATACATGGGCACCAAAGTTTCGGAGCATACCTAGTTCCACTCAAGTATTGACTAATTAACTTAATCTTCTTCAGTCCTGGGTTCGAATTCAACACCTTTTCTAACTTGCATTTAATCTTCTCTCCAATTTCGCCTGGAGCGAAATTCAATGAAGATGCAGCTTTCTCAACGAGATCAAGTGATTCATGGAGGGGAGTACCAGAAGATTCTAAGCTCTCAATGGCTTTTGGAAGTTTAGAAAAATGTGCATGAATGAAATTCACATCTTGATAAACAGTTTCAAACACAACTTTTGCATCACGTACACACGCAATATGCTCATCTTCATGTTTTGTAACCACTTCTTTCACTTCATTAAAATTCTCCTGATAAAATGATACTGCAGATAACCATGTCCCCCACCTAGTCAGGACAGGTTCAGGTGGCAAAGGAACTTCAGGTAGACAATCTTTGTAGAACTGGACACGAGCTGGTGCTTTCAGAAACAGTTTCTTCCCACATCCAATTAAATTGTTAACAGCTGGAAACTGTGTGCGTATTTCTTCTGCAATGCGCTGTAATCCGTGCGCTAAACAGGTTACGTGTATGAGTTTCGGATAAAATACTTGGAGGGCCTTTGCTGCTTTCAACATATACGAAGCTGCATCTGTGAGCAGTACAAGCACTTTACAACAATTATCCTCAATTTCAGATGGCCACAATAGTCGCAGAGAATCATTTACAAATTTTGCTATTGTGCTATGGTTGGTTTTCTCTAGTACTTTACAAGCAAGAAGATGCGGCTTACCGGGTTCGTCTGGATGTAATTTACCAACCACGAAATTTGCTATGTAACGGCCACATGAATCCGTTGTCTCATCCACCGATATCCAGACATAGTTCCTTCCGATATCAGAACGGATCAATTCCAGGGTAGATTCATATAGCGGAGGTAGGTAATTTTTCCTAAGTGTTGGTTCATCTGGTATTTTTTGATTGACACAATATTTCTCAAGAAATGATCCCAGAACTGGATTGTTTAATTTATTCCATGGAATGTTGCTGCATACGAAAGTCCTACAAAGATCATTTGAAAATGTATTAAGAATACCGGACTTAGGCTTTACCAGCGTAAGAAGTAGTTGTTGTGGTGTGCTGTTCTTCTCCTCCTTTGCTTTAATATGTGCAGTTGTTTTTGAATGCTGTTCAAGCTGAAATTTCTTTTCACATTTTACTTCCTTTGAGCAAACTTGACATTACACGATGAAACGATCTGTTGAATAGTCCCTATTACCCGACACCCTCTGATTTAGTAAATCTCTTCGCCTGCTCTTTTCCTTAGGCATTTTTAGAAACTAACACTTGAGATGCAGGGTATTAAACTGGAACGTAACTAGTGAACTGAAGATACTTCTGTCCTGACCAATTGATCAACCCCTTGAGATTATTATCTACTGTGGTAGAGAAAGGAATTCCGGGAAGTCCAGCCAGCCTGCCTACCCATACCTAAGCTATCTGTTGCCATTGTCAGTTGTGAAAGTAAAAAGGCGTTACACAGAGCATCGAAAACACCAATTAGTGAGGGTTGCACATAATATAGGCAACTAGCTAGGGATGCACAAAACAGATTTATTTTAGTAGTTCTTGTAATTGTCCTTAAATTCAGACATTTATACCGGAATATGCTGTTACGTCTAGAATATGCACTAAACCTCAAAATATGTCCAAATATGCATATGCATATGCGCATATGCATTTTTAATAAATCCGGGCCCTATATATAAGATACCACCACTACTCTATGTACTGTAGTAGAGTAACACTGTTCTATACACACTGTAGGTTTTACAGGCACACTTGCTAATGCCTATAATAAATTATATACCACCACTGCTCTATGTGCTGTAGTAGTGTAGCACTGTATTATACACACTGTAGGTTATACAGGCACACTTGCTAATGCCTATAATAAATAAGATACCACTACTGCTCTATGTGCTGTAGTAGAGTAACACTGTACTATACACACTGTAGGTTATACAGGCACACTTGCTAATGCCTATAATATATAAGATACCACCACTGCTCCATGTACTGTAGTAGAGAAACACTGTATTATACACACTGTAGGTTATACAGGCACACTTGCTAATGCCTATAATATATAAGATACCACCACTGCCCCATGTACTGTAGTAGAGTAACACTGTTGTGGTGTTTGAAGCCATATTTTCAGTGTTGCCTTAGTAAACAAGAGTTTAGTGCTTTTCAGTCGGTCAACACGAATGTACCCAAAAGAGATGGGTTATGCCCTAATCCTGAAATAAATTACATGAGATTAATAAAACACTAGGATGACCAGTTTCGATCGTCAAGCGATCATCATCAGATCCATTACACTTAGGCTACAAAATCTATGTTTGAAATACAGGTGAAAATATTTACAATATGTACAATTATTTAGTTGCAGTATTGGTACTGCAACTGTCAGTGTATGCTAAATGCAGTATATATGTTAGGTGAAATGCTAAATGGTGATAGCTATCCGTAGATTGTACTTTAGAGAGATTATATGGTTGTAAACTATGGTTAAACTATAAAATTTTAGGCTAACTACTTATCTGATTGTCTTCCGTACAACAGCTACTCGCAGTTTTCGTGCTCACTGGAACTCACTGTGCGGTCGACTGCACATAGAGCAGTGGTGGTATCTTATATAGTATAGGCACTAGCAAGTGTGCCTCTATAACCTACAGACAATCAGATAAGTAGTTAGCCTAAAATTTTTTAGTTTAACCATAGTTTATAACCATATAATCTCTCTAAAGTACAATCTGCGGATAGCTATCACCATTTAGCATTTCACCTAACATATATACTGCATTTAGCATACACTGACAGTTGCAGTACCAATACTGCAACTAAATAATTGTACATATTGTAAATATTTTCACCTGTATTTCAAACATAGATTTTGTTGCCTAAGTGTAATGGATCTGATGATGATAATCGCTTGACGATCGAAACTGGTTATCCTAGTGTTTTATTAATCTCATGTAATTTATTTCAGGATTAGGGCATAACCCATCTCTTTTGGGTACATTCGTGTTGACCGACTGAAGAGTAACACTGTGTTATACACACTGTAGGTTATACAGGCACACTTGCTAGTGCCTATACTCTATAAGATATCACCACTGCTCTGCGTGCTGTAGTAGAGTAACACTGTACTATACAAACTGTAGGTTTTACAGGCACAATTGCAAATGCCTATAATAAATTAAAGGAAGGAAGGAAGCTTGTAGTTTAACGTGACCGTTAATTTTGAGATCATGAGCCACGGGACCTCCTTTTTACGTGGAATCCGAACCACAGGACATGGCATTTCACTTCGAAAATCTCACATGCATTGACCGGGAATCGAACCCGGACCGCCTTGGTGAGAGGCATACAGCTAGACCGCTGAGCCACCACGCCCCCTATATATATAATAAATTATATACCACCACTGCTCTATGTGCTGTAGTAGAGTAACACTGTACTATACACTCTGTAGGTTATACAGGCACACTTGCTAATGCCTATGATAAATAAGATACCACCACTGCTCTATATGCTGTAGTAGAGTGACACTGTACTATAGAATCTGTAGGTTATACAGGCACACTTGCTAATGCCTATGATAAATAAGATACCACCACTGCTCTATATGCTGTAGTAGAGTGACACTGTACTATAGAATCTGTAGGTTATACAGGCACACTTGCTAGTGCCTATACTATATAAGATACCACTACTGATCTATGTACTGTAGTAGAGTAACACTGTACTATACACACTGTAGGTTATACAGGCACACTTGCTAATGCCTATACTATATAAGATATCACCACTGCTCTATGTACTGTAGTAGAGCAACATTGTACTATACACACTGTAGGTTATAGAGGCACACTTGCTAGTGCCTATACTATATAAGATACCACCACTGCTCTATGTAATGTAGTAGAGTAACACTGCACTATACACACTGTATACATACTGTATACATACTGTATAAGATACCACCACTACTGTATGTACTGTAGTAGAGCAACACTGTACTATCCACACTGTAGGTTATACGGGCACACTTGCTAGTGCCTGTACTATATAAGATACCACCACTGCTCTATGTACTGTAGTAGATTAACACTATACCATACACACTGTAGGTTATACAGGCACGTTATCAACCTGGAACGTGTGGTTTTCTTGGTAAGATTTAATAAGGCGTATGTAGGCTGGATCTATCAGTTGGCGAGTAGACCATTGTGCCATACTTTGTCGAATGCCTTTTGTATATCTAGAAATACCGCGCCTGTGTCTCGTTTTAGGTTGAGCTCTACGGTGGCCCGTTCTAGCAGCTTCATAAGTTGCAGCGTCGAGGAATGATGGTTTCGGAATTGCTCGTTCCTGAGAAGCTCATTGGCCTTGACGTGTTCTATTATTCTCTTTAGGAGTATCTTTCAAACACTTTTCCTAGTGAGTCAAGCAGGCTTATTGGGCGGTAGTTTTCCTAGTAAGTCATGCAGGATTATTGGGCGGTAGTTATCCTGGTTTTGTTTTGTCTTTGCCCGTTTTTTTACAATACAAAACTCTTTATTTCCAGAACCTGCATCATACAGAATTGGATACGTCACACAACATACTCAAAGTTAAATTTACATATTTACAACTTTTTTTTACATAATTAAACAGTTACATGTTTCTTTAAAATTTACTTAAAGAATACAACACTTTCTGGGCTAGGTATATCTTGAGAGACTTTCTGGACCCAGTTCCAGTCAAAGATTTGAAGTGGTTTGGAAGCTTATTGTGGTAAATAGCTCCTTTTTTGAAAGGATCCTTTTCTGCATATTGTTTATTTACCCTCTTTTGAAAATAGTCATTCTGCCCTCTGGTTTCATGATTGTGAATATTGTTGATTGTGACAACTTTTTGTTGATTTTCCCTTACAAGCAAGATAACTTTGAAAATATACAATGAAAATATTTTTTAAATATTATGCTTCTTAAATGCAACTCTGCATGATTCTCTCGGTTTCAACCCAAACAAGTATCGTATTACTCGTTTCTGCAGTTTAAATATTCTCTCCATATTCCTATTTGCTGCCCCACCCCATATCTCAATACCGTACGATATCTGTGAATGTATTAATCCATAGTAGACTGTTAATTGGTATTCACTGCTTAAGTATATTGAAATTCTCTTTAAAACGAAGGATTTTTTGTTAATTTTTTTTTTACAGATTTCATTTATATGCTCTTTCCATGATAATTTATGATCTACAAGCTGTACCCGGCATGCGTTGCAATGCCAATCAAAGAAAGTGTTGGCGTTGAAATTCTTTTTCTTGAAGTGCTTTTGGATACACAACATGTTGACTGCCTCTAAGGTACCGTAAAATGGATTTTCTAATTTAGAACCATTCGTGGAAGCGTGCACAACAACTTTCAAAAGTTTCATCGCTGTCACTCATTTGTTGAATCTACTCGTACGCTACCTGTTGTGAATTGGATTTACTAAGTCGAAACCCTTCCCTGGCGTGTACACAATAACTCATCAATGATTCATCGCAATCGGATGAATTGTATATGCACGTATACGGAGTTTTGTTTAAACGATTCGTGCGCTGTCACTCATTTGTTGAATCTACTCGTGCGCTACCTATTGAGAAATGTATTACTAAGCCGAAGCCCTTCCCTGGCGTGTACACAATAATTCATCAAGATTTCATCGCAATCGAAGAATGTTATATGAACGCAATAGGGGATTTTGTTGAAACGCTTCGCGCGTCGTCACCCATTTGTTGCATCTACTCTTGCGCTACTTATTGTGAAATGGATTTACTAAGTCCCCTTCCCTGGCGGGTACACAATAACTAATCAATGTTTAATCGTAATCGGATGAATAGTATATGAACGCATACCTGATTTTGTATAAACGATTCGCGCTCCGTCACTCATTTGTTGAATCTACTCGTGCGCTACCTACTGTAAAATGTATTTACTAAGTTAGAAACTGTTACGTAAGTGTCCACAACATCTCACCCAAGTTTCATCGCTATCGGACTAATGGGATATGAAGACATAGGGGACTGTATTGAAACGCTCCGCATGTCGTCGTTCATTTGTCGAATCTACTCGTGTGCTACCTACTGTGAAATGTATTTACTAAGCCAGAAACCTTCCTTGGAGTGTCCACCATATTTCACCCAAGTTTCACCTCTAACGGCAGAATGGTATATGACCTTATACGGGACTTTGTTGAAACGCTTCGCGCGTCGTCCCTCATTTGTTGAATCAACTTGTGCGCTGCATATTGTATAGTGGATTTACTAAGCCAGAAATTTTCCATGACGTGTACACAACATCTCACCCAAGTTTCATAGCTACGGACGAATGGTACATGAATGCATACGGGACTTGGTTGAAACGCTTCGCGTGTCGTCGCTCATTTGTTGATTCTACTCTTGCGCTACATATTGTAATATGGATGTACTCAGCCAGAAACCTTCCCTGGAGTGTACACAACATCTCACCCAAGTTTCATCGCAATCGGATGAATGGTATGTGAACGTATACGGGACGTTGTCGAAACGCTTCGCGCGTAGTCACTCATTTGTTGAATATAAACGTGCGCTTCGTATTGTAAAATGGATTTACTTAGCCAGAAACCTTTCCTGGAGTGTACACAACAATTCACCGAACATTTATCACTATCAGACGACTGGTATATGACTTTATACGGGGCTTTGTTGAAACGCTTCGCGTGTCATCGCTCATTTGTTGAATCTACCGGTGCGATACCTATTGTAAAATGTATGTACTAAGCCAGAAACCTTCACTGGAGTGTACACAACATCTCACCCAAGTTTCATCGCTATCGGATGAATGGTATATGAAATTATATGGGACTTTGTTGAAACGCTTCGCGCGCCGTTGCTCATTTGTTGATTCTACTCGTGCTCTACCTATTTTTAAAGGGATTTACTAAGCTAGAAACCTTCCCTGGAGTGCACACAAAATCTCAGCCTAGTTTCATCCTTATCGGACGAATGGTATATGAACGCAAACGTGACTTTGTTGAAATGCTTCGCGCGTCTTAGCTCATTTGTTGAATCTACTCGTACGCTGCCTATTGTAAAGTGGATGTACTAAGCCAGAAAATTTCCCTGCAGTGTACACAACATTTTACGCAAGTTTCATAGCTATCGGACGAATGGTATATGAATGCATACGGGACTTTGTTGAAACGCATTGCGTGTCGTCGCTCATTTGTTGAATCTACTTGTGCGCTATCTACTGTGAAATGTATTCACTAATTTTGAAACCTTCACGTAAGTGTACACAACATCTCACCCAAGTTTCATCGCTATCGGACGAATGGTATATGAACACATACGGGACTTTGTTGAAATGCTTCGCGCATCGTCGCTCATTTGTTGAATCTACGCGTGCGCTACCTATTGTAAAATGGATTTACTAAATCAGAAACCTTCCTTGGAGTGTACTCAACATCTCACCCAAGTTTCATCGCAATCGGACGAATGGTATATGAACGCATAGGAGACATACACACCCACAGACAAACTATCACGTTACATTGATTTTTATATATATAGATATTACAAAGTTGGTTTTTGAAGGGTTTACACTTAACATTATCTCATTAAAATATTGAGTGACAAGATCAATACTATTTTGAGTTTCTTGAAGAGTAATTGTTTTATTACAGTTCCAGTTCAAAATTGAGGTATCGTCTGCATACGAAACAATCAAACTATTTTTGACTGTGATACATCATTTACATAGAGAATTAAGAGGAGGGGACCAAGGATTCAACCTTGAGGTACACCTTTTTTAACTAAACAAGGAGTGGATTGGAACTTGGATATATTTTCACCATTCTTAAAAGGAATTTCTGTAAATTGCCATCTATTATTCAAATATGATTTTAACAGTTCCAATGCTATTCCCCTTATACCATAATCCTCTACCTTATCCAATAATAATTGTTTATCTACTGTATCAAATGCTTTTGTCAAATCTACGGAAACCCCAAGAGCACATTTATTATCATCAAGAGAAGCAAGCAGAGTTTCATAAAATTCTGCAATGGCATTTATAGTTGATAAGCTCTTCCTGAAACCAAACTGATTCTTATTTATTAAATCATTCTTATCAATAAACTCAATTATTCTATGGTAAATCACATACTCTAAAATTTTACATAATGTAGAGATAAGGGTGATCGGTCTGTAGTTACTTTGTTGATGTCTGTCACCCTTTTTTAAAATTGGTTTAACAACGGACAGCTTCAGTATATCTGGGAAGATGCCCTTTAAGAGACACATATTTATCAGTTCAGTAAGAATGTCTAGGATTGGACCATAGCACTGTTTCAACAACCAGGGTGAAATTTCATCCCAACCATGACTATGTTTATTTTTTAATTTTCTGACTATCGTACTTATTTCATCTTTGGTAGTTGGTTTCAGGAGGATTGACTTATTACATGTGATTTGCTTTATACTGCTATTACCACATTTATTTCCTACAACATTATGATCATTACATTTTGCTCTATTATTGTTTACATTCACGGTGTTCCTAACAGATGGCTGAATGAAATAATCATTGAATGCTGTTACTACTTGTAAAGGTGCATTAACAACATTGATATTGATATATATCGAAATATTTTCCCATGTGTTGTTTTTATTAAGACCTGAAATATATTTAGCTATTTGCCATACTTCTTTGGCAAAATTGTTAAAATTTGTTATTCTATTTTCATATTCTTGTGCTTTAATTTTTTTAATTTCTTCATAATATTCTACTTTAAATTTTTTATAGTTATCTTTATAAAGCTTCAATCCTGTTCGCTTGTAGCTATCGAAAGCACCAATCATGCTTTGTTTTTTCCTATGGCACAGATCAGACAGTTTTGTTGTTTTAGTGCTCTGGTGATTCCTATTTATTCTTTTAACTAATGGGCAGGATAAATTAAGACACACCTTAAAAATAGAACATAATTTTTTCCAGGCAGCATTTACATCCCTAATATACCTCATTTCCCCCTAATCAACATTACCAAGTTCTTCTGTGAGTTTCATTACATTATTATTAGATACATTTCGAGTGTACTTCCATGTAGACTGATTTAATTGAGATTCATGAGGAAATGCAATTTTTAATTCCTGTCCACGATGGTCGGATACAAAATTTTCCACAACAGTGCAATTACTTAATTCGTCTGGCATGTTAGTAATAATGTAATCGATTAATGTTTCAGAATGTTTAGTTACCCTAGTTGGCTCCTTGACAAGATTATTAAGGCCAAATGACAATACAATGTCTTTGAATGTCTCGAGGGACCTGTCATGTGCAAACCAGTCTATATTGAAATCGCTGACTACTATTATGTTTCTATATTTTTTGGCTACTTTATTCAGAAGTAAATCAAACTGTCTTAAGAATATTTCCATATTTCCACTTGTGGCTCTATATATTCCTGCTAAAATATTTCAAAATCATCATTCAGCTGATTTAAAATACCTGCAACATCAAAGTCATGATCCCTTCCATAGCTATTAACCCACCCCAATTCCTGGTATCTAACATTTATTTTACTGTACAGACTCACACCCCCACCTTTCATTTCTTCTCGACAGGAACTACTGGCTAGTATATAATTATCTAGATGCATGGTTTTTATTTCCTCCCTCTCACACCAATGTTCATTGATACAGCAACACTGTAGTTTTTTGAATTTATGAGGTTACCGTATTTAAATGATCTACTTTATTACTTAGATGTTGAACATTCTGATGGTAGATATGCATATTATAATCAATATTTAACCCTTTTAATTTACTATTAGTGGTTTCTGAATACACCTGCTGAATCTGTTTTTCAGATCCAGCTTCTTCTAGCAGTTTCCCTGGTTCTGATACTCAAGTGCCCACTGTAATTTAATGGTGTCTACCTTTTCCTTTAACTTCAAGTTAATAATTTTACTTATTTCACAACTTAAGACTTACTTACCTAGCTTATTCAAATGTTGACCGTGTCTAGTGTGCATAGCTCTATCCAACCGACTAACATCTAGCATATCAACATTGCGAAAATGCTTACATACCTTCGCAATCCCTACATTCGTGACTTTTACAGCTTCATTTACACAGGATTTTTCCATTAGATCATACCTGTGGGGAAGGTTCACAACTACGACGTTAGTGAGAGTGAGCGAAGATTGAGTTCCTTTCAGGGAGCTGATCTCATTTTTACCTTCTTTCCTTGAAACATCATTAGAGCCGCCAACGATCACCACAAAATCACTCGAAGATAACGAAGCTGTTCCACTTTTTGATCCACCCACAACTGCAGTAAATGATGCCACGGGTTTCACTATTGAAGTGACTGCCATGTTACCACAACTCGCCAAGATATTCGCTGCTGCTCCGCGTCCGTGACTGTCCGAATAAATCAACACTTTACCTACTTTCTTCTGTTGTTTAGTAGGCTTAGGCACACTTTTTTCACTAATGTGTTATCGTCCCTTACTTCTTGGAGTCCCACCAAATGAGTTTTTAAGCGGCACACACACACACTATTGTCCACGATCTTAGGCCTAAAATTTGGCCCAGTTGGTCCAGTACCACGTTTCACAATATGAGTCCACTTTTCACTTCTTTCGCCCTGGTCTATACTTAAACGTTCATTCTCTTCAACAAGTCTTCTCACCTCCTCCTTCAGAAACATGATTATTTCATCCTTAGACGCTAATTCATGTTTAAGCTCCTGATAATCACAGTCGTGTTCACAAGTTGTGATGCTTTCACATGCGGCTTCCTCAACTAGCTTTGCTTTGGCCCTAGTCACCACTACATTCGCGTTTTTTACCTTTATCGCGCAAGATGAACACAAATTGGAGTCCGTTCCTATATTTTTACACCTCGAACACAACAATTTACCAGTAATTTTAAGCTTATTTACTACAGCACTATTTGCACAGCTTTCACCAGGCGCCGTGTTTTGAAAATATAATAGTGCAACTAGTTATTAATTGACTTAAGTTTTAATTTACTCAATATTTTAAACTTCGTCAATAAGGAAAAGAGCAGCCATGGTCATATTATTGGCTTTTCATAATAATAGTATCAATGAGAATGAAACGCGGAACTCCAGAGTGTGCATGATCCAAATACTAGTATTTTAGCTCTCTTCCATTGGACTGGATAATGTTGGAGTGTGAGCATTGCATTATAGATGCGGGTTAGTATTTGGAGGGCCTTGTCAGTCAGCCATTTCAGAATTACATTCTGTAGGTCGTCTGCGCCCGGGGCTTTCTCGCTGGTGAGGTGCTGGATAATCCACTTGACTTCATGTTTGTTAGTTTTGCGGACTTCCGATCTTGGTGCATTGGTCATGTATTCATTGACCTATGAATTTATCCTGTGCGTAAACTCAGGACTAGAGGGGGTTTCATTAGGAGTGAAGGCTTCCTCTAGTGAGTTCACTAGGGCCTCTAGTTTATCACGGGTGGTGTAGGCCGGCCCTGTCGGTGTTTGAGGGGTCGGTACCTGTAACGTTTCACGAGTGAAGTGGCGCGCTAGTGGGCATACTGAACGGGCGTCAGCTTTAGGGTTGGTGCTGAATTTAGCCAGCATGTCACCCCAGGAGCTGCACCTGTGTTCGTGAAGTGCGTTTTGAATCTGGACATTGAGTTGGTTTTTGATAACTCGGTCACTGTCCCTATGATAGGCTACCTGGTCCAGTAGCGCCTGACTTGGTTCCTGCGTCTTATTAGCCCCTTGATGCGAGCTGGTATTTCCAGTTTAATTTCGCGGTGGGTTTTAAGTGGAATGCTGAAGTGCGGCCTGAATGGCAGAAATAAGGGTGTCCACGGCTATGTATAATTCTTCCACCATGTTTAATGGCAAGTCAAGGTATTGGTCAAGGACTTCCTTGGATAGGTTCCAGTCTGCCGCTGTATAGTCGCGGTTAGGCCTGGATCCAATTTCGATGACTTCGGGAGTGGTCGCGAGGGTGATAATAGTGGGATAGTGATCTGATGATAAATCTTTGATCACCTTGACTCTATACCTGAGTGTAACCTGGTTTAGGAGGCATATGTCCAGAATGTCAGGGACTTCCCGCGGGATTCGTTGAGGTATGCAGGTAGGCTTATTTGGGGCCGCGACTATGTTGTCGTTTGCAAGCATATGTTCATATTGCTTGGTCCCGCTCTGGTTAGGGCGGACACATCCCCAGAGAGCGCTTTTGGCGTTGAAGTCCCCTCCAAGGATGGTGTGAGCACCTGTCCTGAATAGGGACTCCAGGTCGTGTGTGTTGACTGGGCCTTTGGGGTTGTACACGGAAAATATATTGAGATATGTTCCTTGTACCGGCAAGCGGATTCCACACGCCTCGATTTGCTGCAGCTCTGGTGTGTCTAGCTCAATGTATGCTATTTCTCTTCGCACCAGTACTGCCACTCCCCCTTTTCCACAATATGATGACAAACTAGCTGTGTACGACTCTCATGTTTATACTTCTTCGTCCACGTCATACTGGCTTACGTCACCCCGTTTACTGACTAGTTGGGGAACAATAATTCTTATAACTTGCAAACAATGTATAATCCATTCATGATTTCTTCACATGTTTATTCATAAAATTATCCTCTCTTATCAGAATTTATGTTCTCGGGTATAATGCATCAGTATCTGCAATATTTCAATTGCTTCCGGTAAATTCCGAAGACATAACGCGGCTCTAAAGGTTGCGCCTTCCCACTTGAGTCGTCCGTTAGCCTGACGTAACTCAGCGCGTGATTTGATTTAAACGCCATATCCTACTCTCCATACATGGCTATTTTTAGAGCAATATCAGGGTTAATTACATCAGTATATATTTCTACATCTTATATTCCTACCCACGTACTTTCGTTTATCAAGTTTTTCATTAATAATTGCTCAAATTGCCATCTTAACAGAGTGTCAATCCATCAGGATGAGCGGATGGCCTGATTGTTAAACAATCTCAGAAAGGCGGCACCAGAATTTGGAGTAATTGGATGGGAATTACACTTTTGGACATACAAAACAAAATGCTTTCAATGATAGTTCTGAACAAATTGAAGGGTCCAATCGAAGGGCGTCTTCGTAAAAAACAGGCTGGCTCTCCCGAACTCCGTAGTTGTGTTGATCTAATGTGTACTTTATTATTTATTTATTTATTGGTGCCTTTATTTTGGCACTTAAATACTTTACTTTAAATAATTTAAATACTTTAGGTATCATTCTAGAATTAACATCATAATGGCAGACTACTCTCCATTTAACATCCATAGAATTTGAAAGGGCTTTTGATTCACTAACTAGAATAATTGCTGTGAGGGAAATATTGGAATGCCTATAAAGATCTTAAATCTTATAAAATATACCGTTGTATCAGAGGTACGAATTGTGCATTAATATTGCAGCATATAGGCTATAAACCTACCCCATTGTTTATAAATACAAACTAAAGTGAGTCTCATTATTCTTACGTGCGTGAAGTTCAAGAGCATTGCATGTGAGTTGGGTTGGAACCAGTGGCGGATCCATAGGTTTACCTCGGAGGGGGCACTCGAGGATTTCAGAGTAGCGAGAGAAAATATGTAATAAAATTACTCTATTTGTATTTAATCTACACACACTACACATACCATTCAACCACCAGATTTTATAATTCTACAAGAAATTCATTATATTAAAATGGTTTATTGGTTTCAGTTTCAATAACAGAAGTCATTGTCATTAGTTAAAAAACCTTTTTAATTTTACAGAATATGTACATTTCCACATTTTAATGCACATTACACAGTCAAATATGTATTAAAACATATGCAATCATAGTGACTATCTGAAGACAATATACAAGTCTACTACACAAATGTTACAAAATATGTACATAGTACCAACATTGTCAGTTACTGACTCACAACTAGTCACATAAATAAAAATACCGGCCACGGCCAGTCAAATAGTCAAGTAGTATAGGAAGGCGCTCTATGGAACAAAGGATTATGAAATATATTTCTTCTTCTACCTGTCCTAAACATAAAAAATGTATGTCGATGTAGCGATTATATTAACAGTGTTGCCATTACATACTATATGATAACAAACATTGACCACATTCATGAATACAGGCAATACAGCAAAGATTTAACTTGCAGTGCAGTTTGAAGAAACAATCATTTTTATCGGCAATATCAATGTGGCAGACAACTGTTTTTTCGGAGGGGGCACTTGCCCCTGGTGCCCCCCTCTGGATCCGCCACTGGTTGGAACCAACTGCGCAGTACAAGGCCAAGGCTACATTTAGACTCGTTAAAAGGGATAGGTTTGAACCCGACCATCAGCCATCCTTGAAATGGTTTTCCATGGTTTCCCATTTCAACTCCAGGCAAATACTCAGACGGTAGCTTCTAACATGCCATGAGTGCTTCCTTCCAAATCTTTTCCCAGTTTCATTCAACTTCGTTCGCTTCATCCCTAATTAACTCCTCTCATGTGGTTGAAGTCAGGAAAGGGCATCCAACCGTAAACAAATCCGTCACATTAGAAATTCATGTCACCTAATCCCTATCACAGTAGATCCGGAAGGAATGAAAGGGAGGAGACTTACATGCTTGTTAGTTGGGTACTACAGTGACAACTCCTAAAGGGTGAAAAAGAACGTAGCAAGAGTATCTACCTGCTACAAACCACATCCTTATAAGTGGATAAAGCTACCCCTCTTGAAGTGAGCCCAAGTAATGTCTCGCGAGTGTACCTAAAACAACAACGAGCAGGACGCTTACGCTTAACTCTCACCAACAATTCAACTTATGAGCCTACTTGTTGCAATCTGCACGTCTTCTTCCCTCTGCTACTGCTTACTCCTTGCACCAAGGTCTTAAGGAAAAACACTCAGGGAAAAAGCATGAAAGGACATTTGACGAATTTATAGTAGTAGATGAAGCAATGAATCACTGGCGCTCCGTCATAAAGAGTTGGCTGTAAAAATTTGGGGCGATATGAAATTGCTAGCATTCGGGTGTATGGGAGAGTTCAACCAACGCCACCTAGATAATAAGGCCTCCGCGCTCGGAAGCACGCGCGCCAAGAGTAGTAATTCCTCCCTGCCCTTCCAAACGTTGTTTCTACTTGCAAAGAAAACGCTCATATTGTTGCACTGCACAATTGTAAATGAACACTGCTTAGGCTGCAAGTCTTTGAGTAGCCAGTATTGCTAAATTACCCGTACCTCGTCGAATTTACCTTCTTTCTTACCTTTCATAAAATACGCTTTCCAGTAATGCTTGAACTATGAAACCCCTTCTATACTGAGGGAGGAAAGAGAAATAAACAGTTTCATCATAATAACAAAAAAGTCCCGTAATTATTACGATAATGATGTTTATTATGATTTTCAGAACGTTATGAACATATTCACCTCACTTTTAAGTGAAGGGAGAAAGGCAAAAATGGAAAAGAATAATTCAACAGCTGAGTCGAAAAACGATAACATTCCATTTCCAAGAGGAAAAAAGAACGATCATCTGTCGAAACTATACGCCGTATTGAAAAATTCACTATTAGGCAATTGTAGTACTGGTAGCAAGAAGTTATGTCTCAAAATGTCATAATATGAGTGTCATCAGTTAGCGACTAATTAATGATTAAATATGCTGGAATATTATCCATTTCTTTGAATATTGCCCTTTTTCCACTCACTCGTTCAATTTTTAGTTATTTTACTGGCGTTGGATTACAGAATATTAATTCAATTAAAAGTTTTGAATTTTGCAGGTATTTACACAAAATTTATCAACAATTTTGCTACAGACAGAAATACAATACAATACAATTTTATCTTGAAACATATTTAGCCGAGACTACATTGTACAGCAGGAACATAATTAACTCTCACCAACAATTCAACTTACGAGCCTACTGTTCTTGTAGCTTAATAAAGAATAGAGAGAGCATAGGAAATCTTCAGTTTCTTAACTATTATTTTAACAGATTGTACATTAAAATTACATTTTGCTACTAGAAAATTTCTTAAAGGATGAAAGTAAAGGTTAAAAATTTAGTTTAAATGGGTTAAAATTTTTCAAAATAGATTCAATTCACATTTTGAGAGGGCTGTTTTTGAAATTACAATAGGACAACATTTCTTAATCTTGGGAATCAATAATAAGCTTATTGACTTTCTGATATGTATAGATGTTAAGAAATATGCTTCACCCATCTGGTACATCAGGACTGCCCAAAGCTAAATCTTCAATGAATGATATAGGCTACATTAAGGTAAAATTATGAGCAGGGCTAGGATATGTACTAAAAAGTGTCAAAATATGTACATATGTATGTATATATATTTTAAAAATATGTACAATCTAAAAAATGTCAAAATGTAAATATATTTTATGAAATATGGACAAAAGACAAATGTATACCCATAATACTAATTTTGTTACTTCTATAACCCACATAAATGCATTAAAATTACTGGATTTATAAATCAAATTATCCAATTTTCTTTTATTTCACTTACTTTTCACTTGCTTTCATTCATCGATTATTCCTGTATACCATAACAGTATGCCATGAAATGTTCTAAATTTTCAAACTTGAAGCTTCTTTTCATACGAATTGCCATCGTTACACCTACGTACTTCAGAAATCTTTCTTTTCATTACATAACTGTAAACTTGTCCTGTGCTGTCATATTTCCAGTCACTGAAAATTACAATTCTATATAATTTTACTCATAACACTAAAATATGTACAAATATTGGATTGAAATTTACTAAATATGTAAAATTATTTATTGTGCATGTATGTACTGAAGTCAGAAATATGGAGAAACAGGTCAAATAAATTTGTTTAATTTAAAAGAGGACAATATAATCGATGGAGATAAGTTAATACGATATGAATATCTGTGTAATAGAGAAATAAGTACGGTATTTACATATAAATCCTAGCACTGATTATGAGAAAGATGAAGCAGAAAAGAAGTAAAGGAACAGTAAGCAGATATGTTGATTTGGACACAGGTTATTTATCAAGATTAGTGTCAGTTGCTTTGGGAAAATATGTTTATCTTTCTAGGCACAGTGTCCTTGAGATTTCCTTGATTTTTGTTTCTACAATAATTATTAAGGCAAACATTCACAGAAATCCAAACGATCTTCCTACAAAGGTCCTGTGCACTATGCTCAGAACATTCTCTCTCCCACAATAATTCATTGTTTAGGACAGAATCTAAAGCTAGCTTTGTAGCTACTTCTCTTTGGTTTGGCACATGAAGAAATTCCTGTTCAAACTGATCACACAATTTTTGAACAATCAAATAAGTATTGACAACAATACTGATAACATGATATTGAGGAAAGAGCAGCTTTCCTCGACTTACATTCTCTATCAAGATATACATTGTATGATCTTGTAAAATGTCATGGAGCACTAGGTGATCCCTACAAATTTCACATTTTGAGTGCTTTAGAATTGAATAGCAACAATACCCTGCAATATAGGTCAGCACAGGCAAATCATCACTGGCATTTTCAACTTCTGACTGACCAACCTCAAGCTTTTTAAATTGAAGGGGAAATTTAGGGAGGGATTCTGGGATATCTGATAGAAAATCCCTTATTGAGTGAATACTGATGGTACCAAAGACTTCTGATTTTAAATTTAGCCGAACTACTGATTGTAAACGAAGTTTCTTTTCCACTTCATAAACTTGCCTGATACTGACGTTGTACTGGCCACCACATAACTGCCTATACTTCCCAAATCTATCTTCCAGCATATCTGTTTGAAATTTACCAGGCAAAAAGTATGAAAACTGTAGTTCTTTTAAACAAAATTCACTTAAATTGATGAGAGCCTGTGTTGTTTGACATAATGTAGAATAAGTTTCTCTTGTCAGTGAACCCCATGGATATTTTATGCTGAGTTTTTCCCATCGACCGAAAAATTCCAGCATCTCCTTTAGATATGCATACCTTACATCAATTTCTGAACATTGCTTTATAGGGCGCATGAGTTCATCATTCAACCTATAACCTTTGAAAGGTGTTTTAACATTGACAATTTTCCACCACTTTACAAACAGTGTAATGTAATTTGCTGTTTCTGAACAAAGAAGTAAGGAATGTTTAGGACCAAGCATTTGAAAGCTACTAGCAGTGAAATCAATAACAATTTGCAGAGCAAGTTTTACATTTTGCTTCTCATAATTATTTGGACGCAATGCTTTTAATGTCAAGCCATAGCAATATTTAGCTAGTTTTTCATGTTCAAGATCATACAGTTTCAACAAGAGATTAAAACAGGCATAATGGACACAACTATCACCATCCGGAAATGTGAGATTAATCATACAAGAATTATCCTTTTGCTTTAACCAGTTATGCCAAATACTCTTCATGATGTGGACTGGGCCAGCGACAAAAAAACTAAGGTCTCTCATTATCTTTGGGATGTTCATACACATGAGAAACTGCTGGAGGATTTGAAAACAATGACATAGCCTTCCTATTAACAGCATTATTATATGAAATTACAGATAATACTTTGAATCCTATTTCTTCAAGAGTTATAATCACTTTCTTGACCCATTGATGCAAATTCTCACCTATTAATTTTTTGACTGCTAATATATGAACAACATCCTTGTAAATACTTAGTATACTGGTTATCATGAACACCTGAGCTTAATTTTCTGCCTCACACATATCATTAGCCATTCCTACAACACTTCCACATTTATAATCAAAATACTCTTTTAAGCATGCCTCTTCTATTAGCAGGTTGACTAAGTGCTCGTGGGGTTTTAAATATTTATATTTTCCACTTACATAGGACAAAAAATTATCCTTACTCTGCTCATTTTGGGGACCCAAGTCAAAACTGGAGCATATTCTTTGGATTGTAGAAGGATGAGGGCTTATAAAAAGCCCCTGTTCTCTATTAAATTTATAAGAACATGCAGAAATACTATAAGGCAAACATGAAAATATCAGGAATGATGGAGTGTATATAATTTTCTTAGGTAATATTAATATCACTTGTTCAATAATAAAGTAAATGTTTTTACTTTTACCATATTCAGAAACTACTACAGAATATTTGATCACAGGAGCAGGTTCTTGCTGAATGTTCAAAAACAACACTGAATTAGGATTTACAATAATGTTCCAAAAATTAGACAATACAATGAGTGACAATTTTTCTTTCAACTCGCATAGTGAATTCACAGATCGAGCTTTCAGATGTCTTTCTCTTTCCTTCAAACTCTCCTCAACAGCTTCTTGAATATTCTTTTGTTCAAGTTTCTGTCTCTTTGCTTCAGGGCTCTCCCTGTAGCTAGCAGGTTTACTTAGGTAATGAGGGCAACTTGGGAAGATAGATGGCATGACCCCTGGAAGTAAAGATGGTCTAGTAAGTCTGCGAGGATCTCCTTTGTTCCTTCTGGCATCCACAGATGTTCTTATAATTTCATGGGGGTGAAAATGTTGTTCACATACCTGTGAAGAAAGAATGAAATACCATTCTTAATACTCCCGCAGAATCAATTTGATGGTGTTTGTGCTTGGATGATCATAAATGGACATCAATTCCCTGTCCATTAAAAGAACAATCACCACCATAGCTAGGCAAGATGGGTTACTGAAAGAAATTCTGTATGATAATTTGAATTTGGCTCATGTTTTCATACCAACCCTCCAATTTATGCCCAGATATCAGGCCTAATCCAACAGAGAACATTCTATATTAATTGAGAATTTTTTGAAATACTGTACAGCTGGGAATGTACAGTGTTTTAAAATAGGCTACATCCTGTTGAAGAGGGTGAATTTTGTTCTTGAGAACTGCTATAAATGCAATTAGTGTTTATGAAATCAAAGTTGCAGTTGGGCTTGAATATGATTTATTATATTTAATTTTAGAAGTGCACTTTGGAGTTCTGAATGGTGTAGTTTCACATCCTTCATTAAATTTTTTATTGAGGACATGAAGTTTAATTTATTATGGTATTTTTGAAATTATTAGCCCAATGCTTCCTTTGTAATAATGCTGCTAATTTGACTTCGTGTTTTCTTAAGAATTTAATTTTGAACATGTCCAAAAAAACAAAAAAAAAGAACTCAATAACAGACCTACAGAATGCCTATGTTGTGCTGAAAATACTATTAGTTTTGTAAGTATTTAAAATATCACAATATGGGTTGGGTCATGATGAACACATAACTAAGTAACTTTCATATGTCGAATGTTTAATAAGTACTGCAGATTTGCAACAAAACATAACACTGGTAAACATTTCTTACTGTATATATCTGCTTTTTTAAACCTGTATTGGGTGTAAAAAATAAATTTAAAACACAATAGCTTTGCACAATAGGCTAAGTTTCCACGTGATAGTGTGGGAGAGCCACTAGAAGGACTTGTTTGCAAAAGCCCTGAAAAATCACCTGACTTCTTTGGTCATATGCAACTTATTTTAACATGTTAAAGAAATGTTCTTTCTATTAAAGCTTACAGGAATAATTCAGCTAACAAACAATTGACCTTATATACGAGGCACGTCCATAAAGTAAGTTCCATTTGGTAATAAAATTAAATTGTGTACAGATACAGAAAAAATATTTATTGCACAACATTCTACACCTCTTAAACTACTTTTCCACATAACTGCCGAACATTTGCAGGCATTTGTCATAGCGTGGCACAAGTTTTTGGATACCTTCTTCATAGAAGTTTGCCGCCGACCCGTAAACGAGAGTGAAGACTCCCCTGTAAGATATCCTACTGTTTGGCCACCACTGTTAGACAAATTGCGTATGTGGTCAGGTGAACTCCTAAGCATACGCAGTTCTCCTGGTACGCACGCAATTTGCTGAACAGTTGTGGCCAAACGGTTTCATCCGCGTCGCGCTCGTCCGAGTACAATAAATACGGCCATGAACACTTTTCCACTATCCCATTTGATCTTTCCCAAACCCTTTACTAACAAACTAAAATAATAAAAGTGTCACTTTAGGTCTTTTTTCAAAGAGGTGTCACTCTACATAAGTGCCCTCCCTTACTTGCTCCACGTATAACGAATTATTGTCTGTAAAACTTCGTGTCTAGTACACGCCTTAAATTATATTGTTTTTCTTTTCTAATGAGGGAATCCAATTCTTTCAACTCATAAGTGAGTTATCTCTAGGTTTCACGAAAGGGAAACTTGCCCCATTTTTCTCGTGATCCCTACTTAAACATAGGAGTTCTAGAAACTTCCTTTCAATTGTTCTCTTCAGGTTTCACAATAAGTGACCTGCCCTATTTGTATAATCTCCTATGTATAATCATTAAGCGTAGTTCTGCATTAATACAAGAAGTTATAGAAACTTCTATTTTATTTCTTCCTGTTTTTTTGTTGTTGTTACTTTCGAAGTTGTTCATATTTCTAAGATACTTATCTAGAAATCCTTAAAGTACACATCTTGTACTTGATTTATTGTTTAACTTTAATTACGTCAATTATCTTTAATTTTTTCATTTATTCATCTTAGCCATTTCAAAATCTTACGAAGATTTTAAAGCATATAAAAGGTTTAAAACCAAAAGAATTATTAATTGCCCGGCGCAAGCTTTAGTTATTTTTGGAGGTCTGCGACCCCAATTGTTTATAACAATCAAAATTATATATTTGTTACAAAAACTACTTCCTTTTACATTGTTAAATAAATTAAAGATTTGTTCTTTGCTTTATCATTTCTCTAACATAACGGTTAGGCAAGATCCTGTCTTCCTTGACTCTTCCTATTTAATAAAAATAAATCTATGGATAGGGTGTTCACCACTTGTTGCAATTGAGCAAGAACTCTTCGTTATTAACTTAGTAAAGTCTCTCTTAGCTTTAATAGCTAATTCTAACAGGCCAGTAAGGCAAGCATAGCTCGCTACGCCAGCTTCCTGCTTGTGGAGGTTCTCTCTAACACTTATGGTTGGTTTTTCAAAATATAAGTGTTTCTCATTGTCTAAACTTTTAGTCGGCGCCTCGCTGGGTAAAAGCTTAGTCATTTCTAAATGCAACTATTGGTACACTTACCAAAATTATTCCCAAGGGTATAATTGTTTTATCCCTATCCTTCTTGGAAGCATTTGGTCGCTCTTTAGAAATTCTACAATTTCAAAAACTAAAATATCAAAGCTGATTCAAATTATTTGCACACTTCAAATTACTTGTTTAGAAACAAACTCCTTTGAACAGATACACAATAAATCTGTTACTCTTTGTCTTGCCAGACCACCACCCTTCCCCATAGTAGGCATATTTATGCTTGAGAGGGAATACGCTACAGCAACTTTCTTGCGAACAGGCCAAGTTCCAGCTGCGTTTCCTGTTAGCTTCGCCCAGGTCCCTACCCACTTTAGGTATCGGAGAGCGGATTTGCAGTGGCAGCTGCCTTTGAGTATACTTAAAGTTAAAATTATAACTTCTGTTGGACTCTCGTCCTATTTCTCCATCCTTTTTCTCCAGTCCGAAACCCACTTCTTTTTCTTCATCATCTTCCCTTGGGGGCTAGGTTATTCCCAAGCTAATAATCTACTCAACGTACAGTAGGTATATCTGAGGTTATGTACACCATGTGGTTCAGACCTTCTATCTTTAATCTATATTTAATATGGGTAGTATAAGTACTGTATAACTTACCTTTGTTGTTTTGCTGACTGTTAAATTTTCCCTTGGGATGGCTCCTATCCACTTGTTTGTCAAGTCTGCTTCTTTCGGAAAAGAAAACACTTGGACTTTTGGTCCCGTTGGATAATTCCCTCTGCACCCAGACACACAACATCTACATTTTGGTGATTAATATCACAAATATCCACAAATACAAACACTTCATTATACATTAATCTACACTGTTTAACACACTTCGAAAGCTGAAGAGCAAAACTACAGCAAAAAGTACAACTTATGCGCCGACCTTGTAATGCTCCACAAACAACGCGATTGACTACTGTGGCGTTGGTTCAACCAACCCTTTCAATGCAAGTGTTGAATACATTAAAAATCCACTACTAGAATCAGGATCCTAATCTTACTGGCAGATAGTCCCAAAAGTCAGGTACCAAACGGTGGATTGTAAAATTTAAACCAAGGGATATTAATTTTGGCTTTTATTTCTCAAGCGTCATGCTTTATACAAAATACACATATCAGCAGCACAACCACATGGGCAAATGTAAACTTGATAATGGGCAAGACTGTGTCTGAATCTATACAGTACCCGTCTGTCCCCCTGGGAAGGACAGGCGATCATATGCGAGGCAACATGGGTTCAGTGTGAGCACGAGATCAGGTCTCAGGTCGTCCTGGTTTATGCTAGCTAATGATAACTGCACACTGCCCTCATGCTCTCCGTAAAGGATGTAAGGAATACACATACACAACATATACATACACAAAGTGAGAACACACACGTAAAAGAAAATCAATTCACCCAATTTATTCAAGAGATCTGCCTGACAGCAACAAGGCGAAATGAAATAAGCACTTCCTTGCGCTATCTCTAAAATAAATAAATAAATAAATCAGCGGCGACAGCAATCGAGCTTATGATTGGTGCATCTCAACTTCAAAAGTAAACATAATCTGTCATTAAGAGAGTTCGTTTGTTCCGACTATAATCGACGAGTTACAATTAATTATTTTACTCTTATACATGAGAGACTGCACAATCATCTATCTAATAACTGAACTAAGGAATGCTGCCTTTCGCTGTTCTACTTCCTAATATGTACACTGGTAATAAATCTCGAAGTCATTTTCACACTCGATCAATGTCTTTATAACGTAAATTACCTCGAGTTTGTAGTTCAAAATTGAATTTGGAAAGCTGATATATTTCTTTGAAATGTAATTTATTGAGGCACAGCATTATCAAAACTTATATATCTGTCACTTGATACTACCAATTTGTGTACATAAAAACGTTTCGAAGAGAGTGAGTAATACTAAATTTATATAACTTCCCAAATGTAATTTGTGACACTTGGCTGTACTTTCCATTGCTGCTCGACTCTTTAATTAGTGGATCCATTGCCTTAGAACACTGATCATACTCAAGTAACCACATAAATTGGCAATACAATTGACGTGACGTCATTATGCTATCCAAATAGATTCTATGATTATTATAAGGTTTATTTGATGTGGACTGACATTTACATTATTCGAAGCACTTTATACATGTTATGGGGCAGCATTGCCACTCCCGCAACATGCTCCATTTACCAGAGGATTGACCCCTAAACCATCTGAGCTGATACTCAGGAAGCAACAATAATAAATCGAAGATTAGACACATATCCCTATACATTATCTTCTACTCATAAGTAGAACAATTATACTTCAATTATCGCATATCCAATATTACCTTAAGGATCGTTGATCCCTCACTTTCAAACAATTATTTATAACAATACCATTATCATTTATCATACTACAATGTTATATCAAAGATCGTCATTGTTCACCAGAATTCAGTGTTCGACAAATATGTAGAGTGATTATTATTATTAAACATAAAATATATTTTATTATTTAATGCGTGTTCTAAATAGTGTCAATTAATGCTTTCGAGGTGTCACTAGTCCCGCTGCCTCTTAAAAACATAGGGTAAGACATCCTATAATATGAAATTAATTCAAACGAATAACATGAGGACCCACGTCACCTACACATATAAGCGTAAATTTCAGGCAACGGTATAAATAATTTAAAGGGTTCGCAAGGCATTATAGACGCAAATTTACGGAATATTTGGAAATTCAAGGCAAAAATAAGATTCACATGACAAGTTGGAAGGTTTCTACCTTAAAGATGTTTTGAAGTTGTAGATCCCTCTGCGCGGAATGAAACTAGGCACCACGATTCCGTGAGGACTCCATCCTTGGGAAAGGTTGCATGCCAGCATTCGCCTACTGCCGTCTCCACGTCCACAGCAATATGCCAGGGATTGGCATCGTTCCCAGTACGGTACTCAATTCTGCTACCTCGGGACTGCTCGCCTCATCATTAGGCTTCATAGCTTGACATCTTCTTCAAGCAGCTGGTCGGTGAAATCACTCGTCCTTGCCTCGTCCAAATAGGGTCATACGTGTTTGGCATTATAGTGTTGTAGTACACAGTCTTTATAGATTGCTTGGCTGACTGAATAACGTCTCAAGTAAACTCGGCGAATTATTTCACTGACAACTACCACTTTTTAAATATCGGCGTAATATTGGATTCCTTAAACACAGTGTTCAATGAATCATGATATTTCACAAGTCCATAACATTAACTTCATATTTTAATATGTTTCCAGTCCACAAGGTATTGAGTGTTTGAGCAAATCCCATAAACAGTCAAATAATCAGTCAGCTAATATAAGAACAAGTCCATGTCCACACACCTTTGTGTTTCCAATATTCACATAATATGTTCGTCATAAATTTCAATCGTAGTTTTTCAAAATCACATTGACAGCACTTTTCAAAGCATGGCAACACTGTAGGATATACTATCACTCTTTATGATTTATATTACACATCAGCGCAAGTAATAACTTTGCCGCAGAATGTCACTAGACAACGCACAGAGTAACGTTGTATTTCCACTTGCGTAGATTATAACAGCGGCGCAACTGACACACATATTACGTAAACAACAACATGACGATAATAATGATGACAAGCATCAGCAAGCATGTCCACGATGACAAAAGGAAAGCATACCTCGGCTCTCCAAACTCCAGCTTACATAGGCCTTCCAAGGTCAAGTATTGATCCTTGCTGTCACATTACGTAATGCGATACCCTTCCTTCTATTGGCTCTTGCGTTGGAACGTTCTGGAATATGTCTTCAGTGTATTGAATATTCTTACAATAAACAGGATATGAATATAAAATAATATTCTCATGCGCCTATGACGTGGACATCCGTATATTATGTGAAACAAGTATATTATACTCAAGCATTCCCTGGCAAACTCTCGTGCCACGCGCTAAATTCAAATATAGTAGAGGGACAACTCGTAGTGACCTCGGCCTCACCTCAGCGCACTCAATTCAAATATCATATCACGCCAACCTCCGCGCTACGTCTCATCAGGGCACAATACTGGCATGTGAAACTGAGAAATGAACAGAGGAATCACTGTTTTGGTTGTAAATCGTCATTTGTGAGCCAGAATTTAGGATTAGATTTAGATAATGTTAAAGAGTACTCGAATCTTTTCACTGACCTGAAAGCATCAGACAAAAATAAGTTGTCAATAATGCCCTGGAGTCAGCTGAGTCTAGACAATCTTAAGTAAGATCTCCTTCTCCTGAATACAGCACCTTTACTCTCTACAGCAAGTTATGACAGCTCCCAGTTTACTGTTTGTTATTTTACGAGCTCTTAATATTTATGATTCATTTTCAAGTGAAACTTTATTGAAAGTGTTATTCACTCTCTTTGTAATGAATAAGGACTATGAATATGTGAATATACACATCTAGCGTGACTATAGATGTACTCCCCGTTATATCGTTACTATCTTCTGTAGAACTACCTAAAATCTTATGGTATGACATAAATGGTAATTTTATTTAAGTCTCTTTCCCAACTTCTTCGCATTTTAAACCCATCATTAATCGAAATGCCGGATAATTTAATTTTAATCCTATACCCAGTTAATGGCTATGGCTTCCAACACGATAATAATGTTTATGTCTTTATTTTTCAGGTGCTATCAGGTGTACATGATCTTATTCAGACCGTGATAGGAAAAGGATTTCTTGAGCCTCCAGCCTTCAATCTTGCAGAAGCGTTTGATGATTCAAACTATTTAGGACCGATCATCGTTCTTTTGTCACCTGACACAGAACCCATACTTGCAATAACAAACCTAGCGAAAGAAACAGGGTTCGCGGATGACTTCAAGATAATATCCCTTGGCTGTGGCCAGGTAAGGAACAAATGCTGTAATTCTTTCTTAAATAATGGAGTTCCTATGATCGTGCAAATTTTGACCTAGTACTGCAATTGGAAGTTCATCGAACGGATCAGCTTAGTGCAAGGCGATCAAGCCAGTTATCTGTGGTCTCAGGATACGAGTGGTTTCGAAACCTACCGTCAGCCGTCTTTGAAATGGGTTTCCTCGGTTTCTCATTTTAAGCTCTAGACAAATGCCAGGACGGTACATTTCAATAGGCCAAGGCCACATACTGATAGACGTGAGCGATGCGCGGAGCAGTAAGTTCTCTCGGTGAATCAGCACCCAAGGCCAATGAGAGAAACACATGGGGTGAATCAGTATTTGTAGGCCACTAGAACAGTCCAATCAAACCTTACACAGATGGAACCAGGCGAGGCTAGAGGGTTCGGGGCTCTCTGTCACCATTATATGAGAGAGCGCGCATCCGAGAGTTGAGAGAGATCAGAACCTTTTTCTTCCAAGTTGCGACAAACAGTGCAATCAGCGAATGCAGTTACGTCAAACAGTTCAGAGCACATATCTGTCAGCGAGGTGACCAGTGACAGTCGAGTGTTGTGATAGCTTGGTACAGTAATGTTCCGGAAGACGCGTCCGAGGACCTGGGTTCGACCCGCTACGGACACAAGCGCATGAGGAGCTACATCAGCGGGACTCGTGTATTAGAAGCCTGAAGCGGCAGTGCAATAAGCGTGAGCTGTAGAGACTATATTGACTTCACAGAGAAGTGTACAGGTGGTGTACTGTGGTGATCTGTACACAGAGTTGAGTGTAATTTAATGTTGCATCATGTAAATACTGGTGTACATAGTACTGTACCCTTGAAAGAAACAGTTGACAAGATTCTATTTTCGGGGTCATGTTCGGTTCTTGGTTTCTGCAGTTTAGAGTACAAACTATTTGCTTCCATAACATCAATGATTCATCGGGGTAAATAAAATTAGAAATGATGTGAAACAAAGGTCAAATAAACAATATTTAATAACTGAATCGTATTTAACAACAATAAACAAAAGTAAAAACCTCTCTGAATTAACTCCCACACAAAAGTTACAAGGAATAAAATTACTAACTGATTCTGATATCAGCTCCAAATACATACCAAAGATTACACTAAAAATTGTGGAAACTAGTCCACCAATCTTATTAAGTTGTGTGCGTGCGCGGTGACCAGCTGTAGAATGAAATAAGTCCTTATTAACGAAGATTCGCTTCCAAATGACTCGATCAAATAAGTTACGAATCCCCGTTTTGCAAATCGCAATGATAGTACATGGGAAATACACTAATAAATGGCTGTACACTATAAACACCGACACACTCTACCCTTAAGAAAACTAAATTACAAAGACTTCCTCGGAAATCACAAGATGCACGGGGTACGACAAAAATACAGAGCTGCCTCAAATGGCCTTACACTCGCAAGGCTAATGATCCGCTAGCGTGACATACAGATAAACACAAGGTTGACCGCGTGTCACCGAACTATTAATACACTAAGCATAGTAGGGTATGCACAAAAGCAACAGCAACTAAAACGTGCCAACAGGCTGATTTATTACATGAATAAAACAAGGAACTTAGCGATACGACGTAGATAACGCCCGATTTGCATCACAATTAATTTAAAATCAATCAGACTTAATTATTATAAAATATTTTGAAAATTCACAGGAACTACTCGCCTGGAACTAATGAGCATTATCAATATCTCTGATCTGCGTGACAGCGGACGCTCTCACTCACTCCCAAACATCTGTCTCCGTCCCAGGCATGTGTCATAACAATATCAATGCGAGCAACTCATCGCATCTAGAGTGCCGTTAGATCTGCCTTCCTGAAACCGCGTGTGTCAAATCACTTCTTCTCTTCTTCTTCTCCGTTTTCTTCATCTATCCCTTTTGCCTCTCGGCGTCGGGTCTGCCAGCCACTTTCTGTATTCATTCCTATTCCCTGCGGGTCTCCTGGTTTGCTGCAGAGTCCTTCCCTTCTTCTCTGCCACCTCTCCGACATATTAGATCCATTCTTTCCTTGGACGACCTCTTCTTCGAGTGCCTTCAGGCTTTGCCTCAAACACTTGCTTCGGTTTCCTTTCTTCATCCATCCTTATGATATGTCCATACCATTGTAAAGCTTTCTTCTCGATAGTATGTACTTATGTACTACCGATTCCACCTTTAATTCTTTTCTGATCGCTATATTTCGTACCCTATCTCTTCTAGTTTTATTCACTATCTTCCGGAGGTATTACATCTCTGAGGCAGTTACTCTACTTTCATGTTTGTCCAGCATAGTCCATATCTCAGCACCATAGGTGAGTGTAGGTAAAAAAAACTGTCTTATAGATTTGAATCTTGGTTTTCTCCGAGACTTCCTTCTTTCCCACAATGCACTGGCTCAACTGATAATATACGTTATTTGCCTTCTTTACTCGAGTATTAACCTCTCCGTCGATTCTTCCATCCTCAGTCAGCATTGTTCCCAGATATGTAAATCTGTGGACTTGATCCATAGTCCTACCTTGCCACTCTATCAACATATCTTCCCTATCTCCTATATTCATCACCTTACTCTTATTTATATTAATGGTGAGTCCTCTGACTTGTAGGGAAGTTGCCCACTCTGTGACAGCTTGTTGCAGGTCTTCTGAACTATTATTAATAAGTACGATGTCGTCAGCTTACACTAGTGACTGAAGGTACATTGGTCTCATTTTCCAGTTTCCAATTTACATTCGCCTTGTCCTAGCTCTGCATTGACTGATCACTTGATTCATGAATACAATGAAGAGAAGTGGACTCAGGCTGTCTCCTTGTTTCACTCCTCTGTCCATCCTGAATTGTCTACTCTCATGTCCAGCCAATCTCACTAATCCCTAGACCACCTCATACACACTTTGAATTACTCTGATCAACTTTCTTCCTATCGATAAAATTTCCAGTACTTTCCACATTTCCTCTTTAGGTACCGAATCAAACGCAGCTGTAATGTCTAGGAATGCCAGATATGCTTCCTTCCCTCTGTTGTTTATTCTCTCTATGAGGTGTCGAAGACAACTAATCTGATCTTGAGTTTGCCGATGTGGGCGGAATTGCTGCTTGTTGTTCTTGTAGCTCTGGCTCCACCTGTCTTCGTAGTCTTTTCTCTACAATTCTCGTGTATAGCTTCAATACAACTGATGATAGGCAAACGGCTCGATAGTTCCGACAATCTGTTGTATTTCCTTTCTTATGGATTGGGCTGATGATGTTGTTTGTCCATTCCTCGGGTATTATTTCTTCCTTCCAGAAAATGTTAAAAAAAATTCTTAACCATTCTTTTAATTCATCACTTCCTTTCTTAATCAATTCAGGAGTTATATCATAAGGACCCGATGCTTTACCATTCTTCATCTTGGTTATCGCTTCGTCAATTTCGTACCTACTGATTACTTCTTTTTCTTCTTCTTCTTCCTCATCCTCCATCTCTTCTGCTTGTAGTTGTTGCTCTTGCCCTATCTCTTCCCTCTCAGTTTCGAACACCTCTGCATAGTAATCTCTCCATGTTTCCAGTACTTCTTCTACTTTGGTTTTAAGTATGCCGTCTTTGTTTTGAATATTTCTTACTTTCTTCCCATATCTTCCTCTAAGTCTTTTCACAAATGTCCAGAACCTTCGTTTATTTTCATGGAAATTTTTCTCTGTTCCATCTCCAAATTCTTTCCAAGTATCCTCTTTCGCTTGCCTGACAATTTGTTTCGACACATTTCTAGCTTCCACGTATTTCTCCCAGTCATCCCTCCTCTTGCTTTGTACATATATCTTCCATGCTTCTTTCTTCTTTTTTACTGCCTCCTGCACTACTTCATTCCACCATCTAGTTCTCTTCTGATAGCCTCCTACTGTCTTCATCCCACATATGTCTTTTGCTGTTTTCTTGATTATGTCTCTTAGAACTTCCCAGACTTGTTCGGCTGAATTTATGTCCGTATTCCCTCTGGCTGCGTGCAGCCTCTGATCCAACTAATATCTATATCTCTTCTTCTTTTCTTCATCATTAAGATGGTCTATGTTCAACTTGGAGTACTTTCTGGGTCTCTGAGGCTTTGGTGACCGGAAGTGCGTAGTCATGACTATTAGGTGATGTTCAGTACTCATCTCCGCACTTCTAAAATCTCGTACATCATCAATTTCATAACTTGCGCTCTCTGTGTATGTAAAATAGTCTATAGCACTCCTTACATCTTGTCCTTCAGCCACGTATGTCATCTGATGACATTTCTTATGGGGAAAGAAAGTGTTTCCAATAAGTAATAGATTATCTATGCAAAACTCAATCATTCTGTCTCCATTACGATTCTTAACTGCTTCTGCCGCATTTTTGCCATCACATCGATATCCCTCCTCAAACTCATTACCTATCCGTGCATTCCAATCTCCCATGACAACGACATGTTTATTCCCATCCTGAGCTCTATTAATTGTTGTCTGCAAAGCTTGGTAGAAGTCATCCTTCTCTGCTTCACCTCTGTCTTCTGTGAGTGCATATATCTGGATGATCGAGATGTCCTCTTGTAAGCTGAGGTCCATTCTGATTATCCAGGAATTTACTGCTTCCCAGTACAGTATCTCACTTGGTTGTTGACTGTAGGACTAAATATGACTCCCACTCCCTCTTTGGCTCTTTGGTCTCTATCCACAACTGAATACCGCAAGGTATATCCTTTTTCCATTGCCATTTATGTCCACAATCCTTCTTCTTTGTTTGACTAATCCCCAGCAAAGGAATTTTATATTTCCGCATTTCATTTATTATTTCTACTTCCTTTCCTGTCAGAGAAGTTAGATTCCATGTAGCCCATCTCATTGTCCTTTTATCGCAGGGTCGTATCATGTTTATCGGTCCGGCTCTTCCGTTTGTTCTCTGAATTTGATATGCTTCACCCGACGTAGGTAATCACCCCTACGCGAGCTAGCACAGCGGAGGGGCTGCCTCCTCACAGCATCTGTGCCTACTGGACTTTTATGTCAGGGTTGTTCCCCCTTATCTGAGTGCCTTACTGACACCTGAATGTTGAATGGTGTGTCTCACGGACACGCAAGTAGTAATAATATGTCTCGCCGACACCTAAAATGTGTAAGCGTCCCTCTCACACCTAAGTAGTAATATTAAGTGTCGCTCTGACACCCGAATTGGAATGTTTTTTATAGCACTCATAGCAGTATGTATACGTACAGGACATAATGTTAAGGGTGGGAATTGGCTCCGAAACTAACTTTTCCAATATTAGGCTTACCGGCATGCAAAACCACTCATTTTAATCGTAACACACTGCAGATCATGATTTTGATATTTGGCAGAAAATTCGATAGTGGGATTTTCTGCAAATTCAATCCCGCCAAATAATTGGTCTCGGCGTTGGGAGACGGAGTTGCCGCGAAATCAAGCGTCTCCTTCTCTGATTGGTTGTTGAAAAGTCATAACTTGCGGTTTTTCTGCACAGGCCCTCCCATGGGTGTGGCTAAAATATCCTTCCCTCTCAACTTTTCTTGCAGTCTGTCCTTTTCTGATGCTCTGAGACAATGAAATAGCTTCTGCATGCGTCAATTGCTTGGTAACGCGTTCTGGGTTATTCACCTTGCTTCTAACGGTGTACCCTTGGTCTCAGAACAGTATCAATAAATACCAAAGCAGCTCAACCCTATTGTCCCTCGGAATGTCACATGCGTCCTTCCAAATTTCTTCGTCACGTCAGAGGTGGAGCAAGGAGATGTAGAGATGAGTCATGATTATAAGCAAAATGATCAGCGATGAGAATATATACATCACCATAGAGTGAGATAACATCAAGACGAGGTGGAAAGAGTATGTGAAGTCACAGCACCGAGATGATATGAGAATTGATGTCGCTTAACACGTACCAGGCCGAAGTAATGCTGATCCTAGGAGATGAAATGCGAACAACTATCAGGATAATGAAGGATGGGTAGGTACTGTACCCTTATAAGCCAGGAATGATCCACCAAAATCCGCAGCTGGAAAATGGATCGTAGCATCTTGCAGTCCCCGGATAGAAAAACCACACAGCGCTACTGGTGATTACACTCTGGATAAGGAATAGGGGAATTCACTGAATGTACTATAGTATCTAACTACAAACACAAGGGTTCTCAACACTACTCGGGAATACGAGAATCAAAAATATCTCGGGCGTTCGGACACGGATAAAGTCTCTGGGAAAAACACCACCCTATAGCACATTCCTCTACCAATTAACTACAAAACACAATGCCAAATTTCCATAAAAATGTATCAGGGAAACGTAAATCACGTGCCTGTCTATTTATTCTCGACACGTTAGTAGGAAATATAAATTCCAGTTACAATTAAAGACTTACGATCTTCTTGAAAAATAATTTGTAAATAGCTTTAAACAATAACAAATAATGATATGTTCCTCTTAGAAACACACAATAAAATATCTTTCTTATGCAAGCTCAAATAAAATATTTCTTTATAAATTCGGGCAAACGACTGCTATGCCCTGGATCACGGGAGTTAACAACAAAAATAATTTAATATCGTTAAACTTAAAATACCTCGCAAAATAAATGAGTTTACCCATGACGCAGATCTCCGTCATTACAAAAACTATTTCTTACTCTATACAATATAACTCCCGTCACCTATTTTCGTAAAAATCTTCCTCAGAAGTGATAAAAACTCTAACATAAATTACAATAAAATACGCATTTAAATATTATTAAAATTCCTATAAATACTAAACACGTTTTATATACAATTTAAATGCCTACGATGTAGTTCGTCAACTAACATCTTCAATGAAATATATACAACTGGCAAGAATGCCTACTTCACACTTAAAATATTTACACACTCTCCTCCTTCCTATTTAAGTTTAATTCTTTAAGAATCAAGAAAACTTTCCTCGTTGCTATGTCTATTCAGGATTAATAATGTCAATCCGGGATTCTATAATCCATAGAGCTAAGTTTAGACATAGTTCGTTCACCTCTACTTGACTCTCCTTTAAAATCAAAATACTTAATAAAATAACTATCCTTATCGTCGAATAATTACCATAAACATCAGCGTCTACTTAGAACCATTTAGATAGATTTCTCCTTACTCTCAGCTTCAACAAAGAGCCATTGTTCCTATAATTTCTGTCAGACACAATTTCAACAAGGATCCGCTGTCCTGCTCGTTTCAAGGAAATTCAGCTGCATCACCTATATCGATAACTTCAAATAATCCTTTACAATAATACTGCATCTTAACAATTCCTACTTTCAATACCACAAATATTTCGTATATCTGTCTCAACTTAATATTTCTTCAACAATAATGAAACAATGACATAACTGTACCCATTGCTATAAATACAACATGTTCCTCCGTCAATTCGGGAATATAATAATTATCTTTCTTAGATATACTTCGTAGTTCCTTCCTAATACAACATTGTATTCTCAAAATACATAAATTCACGTTGTTGAAAATTTATTGCATTACAAACACGTTTAATAAAGATAACATAATACAAATATTGGTTCCATCGATATACTATCTTAACCGGTAATATAATAACCCTTATGTTCCTTCAATAATATCATTTTAAATTCAAGCTTCTATCAGCTGTTATACTTCACTCGAGTATTTCTTTCAACATTACCTTGCTTCAATAATATAGCGTAAATTGTATACCTTATCTTATATGACAATATCATTCTGTATTCTTTCGCTAACTCGTTTACATTAAAATTACATACGTTCACCTTTGTGATTCTTGTAAATAAATATTTACAACCAGATCTGTCGATAAGTTATGCACAATCTAACTTCGTTCAGATCTCAAATATATCTCAAAATATCGCTTTTTTTAACTGTATTAATAATGTTACTTTCGGAAGTAAGTTCCAACAAAATTCGGTCGAACATCAATTCCACCCGATTTTCCTAAATTCCACCCGGTCCTCCAAGGGACCCAAAAATAAGTTCCTCTACTCCACTCAGGCTTTGACAAGGGGTCGGCAAAGGGGTTATCCCCAATGACGTAAACAAATGTCATAACCCTCCTGCTCTCATACCAAGGGCCGGGTCAACGTCAAACACCTTCTGCAGCGCATGAGCGAATTCTTGCATTCCACACGACAACACAAGTACAACACCTCAGCCAAATATATTTGTTTTTTTCTAAGTGCCTACATCAGATACAGACAGACAAGTACATTCTACTTAACAGCAGCGGGCGGGTGTCGAGCAAAGACAAGAATAGTCGTGTGAGAAAAGAATTCATTGAAAACAAGCTCATGCAGTACGCCAACCAAACAATGAGTAGATTAGAGCTTGTGAAGTCTGTTTATCACACAATAGTTACGGAATGAAAAGAGTTTCATCTAATGTTTTTTGTATAGTTTGAAATGAAGTAAAGATTTATGTGATTTTAAGATGCTGATTTTTCTTATTTTATTAAATTTCGTGTCCATATTTTATTTAACAACAGTGATTAATATCTAGCTCTTTGTATTATGTTTATATCTGATTGAACGATTGAACGGACTTGGTGGTGGTGATTTAAAATTAATCATAAAATTCTTTTACATAAGTCTGCCAAGTTTTCTATTTTTTTCTACCCATGCGCTGCATAAGGTCTTTGACACGGCCCTTGGTATGCGAGCAGGAGAGGAGGGTTATGACATTTGTTCACGTCATTGGGGAAAAGCCTGGGCGGAGTTGGGGAACTCATTTCTGGGTCCCTTGGAGGACCGGGTGGAATTGAGGTAACCCTGGCTACCTGACTGGAATTCCCCGGTGAAATTGATGCCCGCCCCAAAATTCCATCCAACTAAATTCCGTCCATTTAAAGGAAAACGTAATACTCCATTCTAATCGAAATACTAAAATCCCGACGACATAATCGAAACGAAACAATAAAATCTCCATAAAATATTAAAAAATCGCACAATACCATGAATTCCAAATAGCAAATCCAAATCGTTGAAATCACTTAGTAAACATCAAAAATCGATGAAAATCGAGATTAAAGATTCTACATGACGTTGCAATAAAAATGCAGAGTCGGACAAAATACAAAATTTTAAGTTTTAGATAAATGGCAACACAAAACGTAGTTGTCGGATATTCTCAAAAGTATCTACAGTTCTATAATAATATGGGATACGGAATCGATCTTGAGTCTACCTGGAGTCGGGTTAAGTTGACTAGAAGTGGATCTCCCTCGATGTTCGTCAGAAACGGAATGTTTCTGGAACATCTCTGCTTAAGGTTGTTATACGGACACCTCCTGGATCTGCTCCTGAAGTCACCAAACTGCCCTGGATTGGATTCGAAATCCAACATCAACGTGTGGTTTCTGCGTTCGTTCGGCTTGGCAATCTTCTTTGTGAGATGGGATACCCTTTCTCTCTTGAAACGCATCGGGACTACCCTGGCCGCACTCGTACTGGAAAATCTTCTTGCTTCTTTACAGCCGCTCAAGTAGTTAAATGCATCCATCGTTGTAGAAAGTTGAAAGGACTTCTGTAGATCTGCTTGAATTTATTGCAGGAGAGAAGATATGTTTATCTCCCCGCATAATTTATGCTATGTCATTTCGAATATTCTCGTCGTCGGCATGGCTTATGGTCCCTTTAACATCTTAGTTGCACATATCCGTCTCTGTAGATTCAATAGTAGCTTCCCCTCTCAACTCCTGATTATTTGACATGGTGATAAATACGTAGAATAATTCAATCACCTTACTCGTTGCTTTAAGTAGTCTCACGTATTTCTCCTTCGTACTTGCAGTTGAAATATAGATATAATATAATTAAGCAAATTAGTGTGCCGTAATTCTCGTTGCGAATATAGTGCTTGTGGTAATAACTTCTTCAATGATGTAACAATATCCATCAGATATGTCTTCAAAGTGTAGAGTATTCAGTGGAGACTTCCACTCTCGACAAAGTCTGGATTAATAAGAGCCTTGAGTCCTGTCGCATCTCTCCCACCTCGATGGAAAAGTTAGCGTCAGCTTATAAAAAACTTGCCTAAATTGCGTATTAATTGGCAAATATATCTTATTCCATAATTAAGCATATAATTAGCTTCAAATGTGTTTTAAAAATTCCTAATTATTATTTAACAACTTCTCTGGTGTCCTGAAGTGTTAAAATATCTCTGGTAATTAGATATCCTAATTGCGCTAATTATTTTATCGGTGTAACGCCGCATTCTATAGGCTGCGTTGGTTATGTGACTGGCATGACGCTCGGCGTAGTGCATCGCCACTCGCTCGACATGCGACCGCATTCCATCGTCGCGTGTTGTCCTTCGGAACTCCTTGGCTCGCGGAGACAAATACTTGAAGTCTGGCTCTCCTCCGATGGCCTCTGCTCGTCACGTGCAAGCTAGAAGTTATACGATTGTCCGCGCTGGACTAACTAGTTAACTTGGCGAGATAAAGCAAACCTGTTTTTGGTCTCTTTCCAGTGCACGTTTTAAATAACATGGGCTAACTTTCATAACTTTCAAATGATTGAATCTTTCACCAGGCTAATACGAGTACAGTACCAGGTCAAGACAAAACACCAGCAGCGGTGTACAAAGCCCTGAGAAAGCCGTACATCAAATGGATTGTGGATCTGTTCAAACGCGTACTGACAGTACTGTATCTTCCTGGAGACTGTCTGGGATCTGAGTTCATTGCTATTCCTAAAAAGCCAGCCCCAAATGCAGTGGCCATAGCACTCTGCACCTCGTCCCGCATGCCATCCAGAGTCTCATCAAAGTCCTGATGCGGTGATGAAACAATACTTTGGAGCGGAAAAATTGATCCATTTCAGATCGAGAGAAAATGTGGTCTATGTGTGTGCCAATTTTGAAACAGTTACCATGCATACCTTCTGAACTATCCAACTTAGAGTTCTAATTTCAATTGTGATTTCTTAGAGGTTGGTAGTAATGACATATTCAAATATGGCCATGGAATGTCTTAGTAGGCCTATAGATCTTCATTTATACAAAATTTGGTTTCGATAGCTGCAGCCGTTTAGGAGCTGATAGGTGGGGACCCATAGACAGACGTACGGACACACATTTGCCCGGATTAACCTAATAAGTCTACTTTTACATAATTTTCGCAAAATGTGAAAAGTAGGCTAATTACTATCATGTTCCCATTCATGAAATGAAGAACATCATTGGGGGTTGATTTAACTGTTGTATACGCTTGCTAATTGTTTCTTCTACAGTGGCATGACATCAGCACTGTTTTTATCAAACTAGCTCATGAACGCGCACGTGCACTTACAGTTGCTGATGTGCACTTACAGTTAAATTTTGTTAAAAATAATTGTGTTACGAAGGTCGCAAAATACATACAGGGTCTTTCATATAAAGTAAGAACGGCAAGCGGCAGTTTTGTTATTCGCTGCTGTGGTGGCCTTGGCCGAGCATGTGGCGCGCCACGGTCCCCTGCTTTAAGCGTGTGTACAATCCTGTATGAATTATTACCTTGTAAAAAATGCTGGAAGTGTCGTCCTTCCTGGGTTGTACAGGCATTGTATCTGGTAACCACATTCTGGCTGACGCGAGTGAGTTCTTCCACTGAAATGTTTTTAATTTTTAATTTTATGCTTTTTATTGAGCATTGAGTCAGTAGTATCAAACTTATTTACAAATACGTGAATCTGTGCTAGTGAAGGTGGCACTTCATCAGGAAATTGTCGAACAAATGCATCACGTACCCGCCGAGCCGACTCGTACTTAAAATAAGTTTTACATACAAAAGTACGATGTTGTTATGATAACTGTGTCATATTAACACCTGAGGTTCAGACTGGTGACTCAACACCTGCACGTTTATTGCAAGGTCGAGTACAGAATATACTCGTACTGTGCGTGCGATTTCAATACTACAGCAGGGGACCGTGGCACGCCACAAGCTCGGCCAAGGACACTGCAGCAACGGATAACAAAGCCGCCGCTCACCGTTCTTACGTTATATGAAAGACCCTGTAGTTACTTTAACAGTTACTTTCATAAACTTCATCAATCTTGTGTGTGAATTTGCGAGATTTTGAAACAGTTATCAAATGCCATGACCTTCTGCTCATTCAAGTGATGGTATGTGTAACAGTTCCTTTCCATCACCAGGACGCCATTGCTGAAGAAGCCTTACTGCAAGCTGGAAAGTCAGGACAGTGGGTGTGTCTTGAAAACTGCCATTTAGCTCTTTCGTGGATGCCGACCCTGGAGAAACTCTTCGATCGTGTCACTGGTGACCCAGATGTCAGCCGTCATTTTCGTCTATGGCTTACAACTTACCCTATTGACTATGTAAGTCGAATTGCACATAACAATGTATTTATCTAACTGTCAAGGATGTCATTCAGTAACGTTGGTTACTGCGCGACTGCATCAGTGTGAGAACCATTCTTTTAAGAAATGTTGATGCTGAATTCCTATCGCAACTTACCCAACAGTAAAAAAAGTCCATGTTCTTAACGCTATTTATTAAAGTACTTACCTTACCGGACGTGAGACCAACTACTTGTGGTTAGAACTGTATTCGTATAAGCCATGTATGCCTACTACAATTGTTCACAAATTGTAACACCTTAGCCTTAAAATGCCGGATCCGTGGTGTTGGGGTAACGCGGGTTCAATTCCCGGCTCCGTCAGGAATTTTAGAAACTGACGTGAAGGCTGGAACGGGGTGCACTCAGCCTCGTAAAGACAATTGAATAGCTGCCTGACAATGAGGCAGTGCCCCGGTCACGGAGATCAAGATTAACGGCTGAGGGGACCCGACGCGTTGACTACGCGTCACCCTATAATCTGCAAGCCAAATGGCTGGGCAGCGATCGCTTGGTAGTCCTAGGCCCTTCATAGGCTGTAGCGCCACGGGGTTTGGTTTGGTTTAGTCTTTAAATATTATACAGTTAATTTAATCCCTTAATATGTAACATAAGTCAGCGAGAGGAATGGACGGCTTCTTTGTAGGCGTATGATAATGTAACCAGAGAAAATATGCCGACCATCCTCAGGGATTATGGAACCAAGAGAAGGCTGCTACAAGCAATCAAATGTTTTCATGTTGAAAATCAGACTGCAGTGAGAGTTGACAGTAGAATAAGTTCTTGGTTGAAAGTTGTTACAAGGGTGAGGCAAGACTATTATCATACACAGTTACTATTTCTATTATATATGGGCCATTTGGTGACGGGCATTAACTGGGAGGAACTCAAGTTAGGTTGAAACAATGTTAGCCAGCGGTATGCAAGTAATGAATTGTGACGTAGGGCAGAGTACATCTTAAGGCTGTGCTACTGGTTCTGCTGTCAATTGCTGGACAAGAGATAGCAGCACTGCTGCCTCTCGCATGCTACAGCCAGTGCACTACACTTCCCCTACTCCCCTCCACTAAGCCTCATTCGCGCACTTTGCACAACACCCTCCCCTCCACAGTTGTATACCTCGGTTCCGAGTCACACAGATCTGCTTTCCGAGTCGTACGACTTGACGTTACAGACAGTTAGGAACAGGGCTCCGAGTGAAAGCCGAAGTTAAACGATTGACTTCGCGTCACCACATGGTAGCTTTACGAATGGTGACGAAGTGAGAAGCTTATTATACTCGCTGTTTCAAAATAAATCATGTGATTGTGCCAGAGCTTATCTATATTTACGACACTTTATTAAATGTAAAATACTGTAGCGTAATATTCAACATATCATATTCTCAGAATACATTACATTGAAGTATCGCCATTTTCTCTCCAATGCACGTCGCCCTGTTGGTCTAGGGGTATGAGTCCTGCTTTGAGTGCGAGAGGTCCCGGGTTCAAACCCCGTAAGTGCCCACCATTTTTACTCTTGTTTTATCTCTTGAAAAGATTCAAAAAGTGTATAAAAGAAACTTACGAACGTTTTTCGTGCGAGACTTACCAGTAATATAAATACATAGTTTGAGGTCAAACGCAATTTTTTTAATTTTAGTCGCTTTACCCTACAGGTTGGCTTTCCCCTCAGATTCTGCGGGGGATCCCACCATTACCGCCGCCAGGGCAGTGTCCTGGAGCTAGAAACATCTGAACGGGGGATAAAACTGGGGAGGTGGGACCAGCACCTCGCCCAGGCGGCCTCACCTGCAAAGCGAACATGGGCTTCATGAGGGATGGAAAGTGAGGGGAAGATTGGGAGGGATAGGCAAGGAAGAGGCAAGGAGGCTGGCCCCACCACCCCAGTGGTATTCCCCTACTAGGTATTTCAAGCTCCAGGACACTGCCCTGGCGGCGGTTATGGTGGGATCCCTCGCTGAGTCCAAGGAAGGGTAGCGGCTTTGGTGGCGTAGTTGGTACATGCTATTCTTATATGCCCAAGATCGCGGGTTCACACCCGGCCAAAGCCGGCGTTAAAAATCCCTCAGTATGCCTTTCTTCGGATGGGAAGTAAAGCCGGCGGTCCCATGTCATAGATTTATGGCATGTTAAAGAACCTTCCAGTAATTAAACCTGTGTGAAGCTAAATTATAGGTTAAAAATTAGGATAACGCCCTTAGGTTCCAACGTGCGTTGCCAGGAGCCGACTGCGGTGGCGTCTTGTAACCAAGTTCTGAACTAGTTGTTGTTGATGGTGGCGTTTGGCGGCAAAAGTAAGAACTACTTGAAAAAAAATCAAGAAAAAAATCAATGTCTGCAGTCCTTACTTGAATTAAAAACAGATAACACACACTAACACAACCATCACAACTAACATCGGTTATCAGACAGATTCTACACCCACCCAAAGTACACGGGGCTACATGACCGCGTTGTCACAGCCCCTAAACTGAGGAAGCAACCAACCAACGTAAATCCGAGGGAAAAGCCAACCTGGAGGGTAAACCGACGGGAAAAAAAGAAGCGTTTACCTCAACCTATTTATTTATATTGTCGGTATAAGTACAAGTCTCGCCCGAAAAAAGGAAAGTTCCTAAGGTTCTTTTATACACTTTTTGAATCTTTTAAAGAGATAAAACAAAAGTAAAAATTCAGAGTACTTCCGGGGTTTGATCCCGGGACCTCTACTGTCCGGGAAATAAGTATAGATACTCGAGTTTAGAGGTCAATAAAGCCTTTACCCGTAGTCTTACATAGGAACAACCTACACCAAAATTTTCCTTGTTTTATTGGTCGTTTAACGATATAGAGTAAATATTTTCATTGTATCTCGTTAAAATTTTATAGCAGATTGAACAAAAAAAGTACCGGTTTTTCTTACGAAGTTCACGGAGCGCTCACTTAGAAAGATCATTACGTTAAAAGTATTGATCTGATCGTAACGAAACTTTAATACGTCTTAAAGGAACTTATTGTTAACGCGTATATGAAGTTTTAATCTGATCTGACGTTTCTTAAAATAGTTGTTGTGAATTTTGTAAAACAACTTTTTCTCGGCCCTGGGTGGTCATAGCAGTATGAAATATGGCTTGTTATGAGGCTCATAGCAATGCAAGGATTAACGTAAAACTACATTTTATCTACTAGTGATTATTGTTTTTATATCGATTGATATTTAATCAGGTGGTTATGTGAGAAGAATGTATCGTAGCAAGCGACGGGAACGATGCGCTCGGTCGAGGAAACTCATGCGACGTTGCCCTGTGGAGCATAATGCTCGCTCGTTCCATGCTGTAAGGTCTGTGAATTTCTGTTGTTGTTTTGTAATTTGTGTTAGGCCAGTATTACACTGCCAAAGAAATTTGTCCAATACATTTTATAAAATATTTTATGAAACTGAACTTTTATCACAGTTATACAAAGCAATCATCACACCATTACACTACATCAAATATTGTATCATAGTTCAGCAAAATGGATGAAGGACAGTTCCTTGTTCACTAAACTGTATTATGGAAGTTGAAATTCTGTGGTGGCAATACCGGTATATTAAAGGAACGGAAAGATGAAGTGAATGTCTGTGGGTTAAACCATGGTTCGCTCACTTGACAAGGAAGATATTATTTTAAATGAGTAAAATATTGGCGAAGGAGCTGCAGTACGAGGACTTGAAAAACGACATTAATATTTAATTATTAATAACTATGTCGCCTCCGTAGCGTAGCGGTCAGCATGGTTAGCTGCCACCCCGGAGGTCCTGGGTTCGATTCCTGGCTCTGCCACGAAATTTGAAAAGTGGTATGAGGTCTGGAACGGGGTCTACTCAGCCTCGGGTGGTCCAAATGAGTAGAGGGGGTTCGATTCCCATTTCAGCCATCCTGGAAGTGGTTTTCCGTGGCTTCCCACTTCGTCTTCAGGCAAATGCCGGAATGATACCTAACGTAAGGCCACGGCCGCCTCCTTCCCTCTTCCTTGCCCAACCCTCCCACTCTTCCCATCCCTCATAAGGTCCCTATTCGCTTTGCAGGTGAGGCGCCTGGGCGAGGTGCTGGTCACACTCCCCAGTTGTATCCCCGATCCCGAATTTTCGAGCTGGAGGCGGTAAAAGTGGGAACATTCGCTGAGTCCTAGGGAATAGCCAACCCTGGAGGGTAATACGACCAAGAAAAAAATAAAGAAAAAATAATATAAAATACACTATCATTAACTATTTAATTCTTCTTTATATCCTGAAATATGCGTCCCTTATGTACAGCGCTTATAGCCTCTGCTAATTTTACCTACAAGTTAGAGAAACGTGTCTTATTTCATTTCCGCAAGAAGTGAAACATTTCCCATCACCTTTTTGAATGAGGGCTTTGGACCTCCATTGGCAGGTTTAAAAATGGTGTGTCAGCTGAAAAGCTGTTAATATAAGATTAAATGTTTGAAGTAATTTACACTTTGAGATAATAAGATTATAAAACTGCTCCCTTATTAACCGTCTGAAAAATCACTGCCCGATGAATCAGATGAGCTGTCATTTATGTTTATAACAAGTGGTTCAACAATGGGGACGTCTTCTGTTAGTCCATCCTTTTCCCAGTAATGTTGCTCTATTTTTTTGGTGTGTTCGATGCACTTTTTCCACAGCTCCGGTGTTACGGACCTCAAGGCTTCTTTACAGAGATCTCGCATCACCTCCATTGATCTTCCTCTCTCCGCCTGGTTACTCATATTCACTTTAGCTATTTTATTTTTCACGTAGGCCCAAACCAGCTCTATGGGGTTGAGCTCACAATGAGCAACTGGCAACCAGACGAGTTCGACGTCAGGACGAACATTCTTGATTATCTGTTCCAGCTTTGTGGTGTTTGAAGCCATATTTTCAGTGTTGCCTTAGTAAACAAGAGTTTAGTGCTTTTCAGTCGGTCAACACGAATGTACCCAAAAGATATGGGTTATGCCCTAATCCTGAAATAAATTACATGAGATTAATAAACCACTAGGATGACCAGTTTCGATCGTCAAGCGATCATCATCAGATCCAATACACTTAGGCTATAAAATACATGTTTGAAATACAGGTGAAAATATTTACAATATGTACAATTATTTAGTTGCAGTATTGGTACTGCAACTGTCAGTGTATGCTAAATGCAGTATATATGTTAGGTGAAATGCGAAATGGTGATAGCTATCCGGAGATTGTACTTTAGAGAGATTATATGGTTGTAAACTATGGTTAAACTATAAAATTTTTAGGCTAACTACTTATCTGATTGTCTTCCGTACTACAGCTATTCGCAGTTTTCGTGCTCACTTGAACTCGCTGTGCGGTCAACTGCGGTGGTTATCTTAACGACTGGTTTTTCCCTGCCTTCCCCCCCTGTCCCTACGTGCTGTGGGGAGTGATCGCGATGTGTTTATGTGAGGTGTTGCCAACCTAGATAAGATGTATGTTATTGAATGAGGTGGATCTACAACTATTAAAGACCGTGGATTAGTCCTCGCCACGCGTGGAGCATAACCCATTCGAACTAAGCGTTGACGGTCTTATGAGGACGTCCCGGCACCTTTAATACTGCCTCTAATATGGGCCTTGGTTTATTGCAGAAGAAAAGTACATCGTACACCTGATCCAGATAACATTTACCTATTAAAAACCCCCTAATTTCCCCCCCCCCCCTTTTTTTATCTAGATTGGCTGTGTCGCTAAATTGTGTTTTGTTTCCGACAGGGTGTGTTTTTTAGTAGCGTGAAGAGGGGTGAGCTCTCCATGAACGTGTGTTCATTTAGATTGTTGGGATTGTTTCGTTTGGCTAGGTGTATTTCGATTGCTTCCTTTATGTCAAGAGCTCTGCCTTTCGATTCGTGATGGATTATTTTAAGGTCCGACTCTATGTTGGTAAAGCTATGCCCTGCGTCACACATATGTTCGCACACGGCTGAATGTGTTCCGTATCTTATCGCATTTCTATGTTCATTATAACGTGTGTCTACTCGCCTTCCACTCTGCCCGATGTAATTAGCTTGACAATCGGTGTCTTGGCACGTTATAGAATATACCCCTGACCTTGAATACGGGTCACGTTTATTTAGATTACTATTTAGGAGGTGCCTAGCGGTTGTGTTTTTCGTCGTGAAAGCTATCTTTATGCCTTGCTTTTTGAATAGGTTAGTGATTTTATATGTATTCGCATTCACATAGTTGAAACGCGCAAATTTTTTCTCATTACTGTCCGGTTTGGGAATCGTTTTATCTTTATTTTTATGTTTGGCTATAATTTGATTTATTTTGCTTGGCGAGAAGTTGTTTTCCTTTGCTATTTGCATAATAGTTCTTATTTCCTTATTATAATATAATAATATTATATTATAATAATATTATAATATTACTATAATAAGGAAATAAGAACTATTATGCAAATAGCAAAGGAAAACAACTTCTCGCCAAGCAAAATAAATCAAATTATAGCCAAACATAAACATAAAGATAAAACGATTCCCAAACCGGACAGTAATGAGAAAAAATTTGCGCGTTTCAACTATGTGAATGCGAATACATATAAAATCACTAACCTATTCAAAAAGCAAGGCATAAAGATAGCTTTCACGACGAAAAACACAACCGCTAGGCACCTCCTAAATAGTAATCTAAATAAACGTGACCCGTATTCAAGGTCAGGGGTATATTCTATAACGTGCCAAGACACCGATTGTCAAGCTAATTACATCGGGCAGAGTGGAAGGCGAGTAGACACACGTTATAATGAACATAGAAATGCGATAAGATACGGAACACATTCAGCCGTGTGCGAACATATGTGTGACGCAGGGCATAGCTTTACCAACATAGAGTCGGACCTTAAAATAATCCATCACGAATCGAAAGGCAGAGCTCTTGACATAAAGGAAGCAATCGAAATACACCTAGCCAAACGAAACAATCCCAACAATCTAAATGAACACACGTTCATGGAGAGCTCACCCCTCTTCACGCTACTAAAAAACACACCCTGTCGGAAACAAAACACAATTTAGCGACACAGCCAAGCTAGATTAAAAAAAAAAAGGGGGGGGAAATTAGGGGGTTTTTAATAGGTAAATGTTATCTGGATCAGGTGTACGATGTACTTTTCTTCTGCAATAAACCAAGGCCCATATTAGAGGCAGTATTAAAGGTGCCGGGACGTCCTCATAAGACCGTCAACGCTTAGTTCGAATGGGTTATGCTCCACGCGTGGCGAGGACTAATCCACGGTCTTTAATAGTTGTAGATCCACCTCATTCAATAACATACATCTTATCTAGGTTGGCAACACCTCACATAAACACATCGCGATCACTCCCCACAGCACGTAGGGACAGGGGGGGAAGGCAGGGAAAAACCAGTCGTTAAGATAACCACCGCAGTTGACCGCACAGCGAGTTCAAGTGAGCACGAAAACTGCGAATAGCTGTAGTACGGAAGACAATCAGATAAGTAGTTAGCCTAAAAATTTTATAGTTTAACCATAGTTTACAACCATATAATCTCTCTAAAGTACAATCTCCGGATATCTATCACCATTTCGCATTTCACCTAACATATATACTGCATTTAGCATACACTGACAGTTGCAGTACCAATACTGCAACTAAATAATTGTACATATTGTAAATATTTTCACCTGTATTTCAAACATGTATTTTATAGCCTAAGTGTATTGGATCTGATGATGATCGCTTGACGATCGAAACTGGTCATCCTAGTGGTTTATTAATCTCATGTAATTTATTTCAGGATTAGGGCATAACCCATATCTTTTGGGTACATTCGTGTTGACCGACTGAAAAGCACTAAACTCTTGCTGTTCCAGCTTCTTTTTAGGTGTCCTGAAGTGAGGTTTGGCGTGAACAATTAGCTCTGCTTTCGTCATACTTTCATACTTTTGGATTCTGGGAGGAAGAGGAATACCTCTAGCTATGATCCATGGTATAATTTGACCTTTCCTCCAAGACATTGTTGGGTTTTTAGTGTCAGGATCTACCATTGTATGATACGGAGCCTGATCGATTACAATAGCGGATTTTTCGGGCAAAATTGTCAACACTTTCTGTAACCATTCTTGATAATGTGAAGAATTCATTTCATTATGGTAGTCGCTGGTGCTCTTCTTTCCGATGAAACAAAGTTCTGCGTCAGGTAAGAACCCGTCTTCATTTCCAATATGAAGTATTATTACACGTTTTCCTGCTCCTGATGGTGTCTTGAAACCGCCTCGCCTCCCATAAATTTCCTGTATGAATCCTCTGTATTGGTTATAGTTTTCAAAACTGTTGTTTAAGTCGTCAATGATATTTTCTGTCCATCCATATTTCATTGCATGGTTCTGGCCACACCAAGTTTCGTCGGTAAAGAATATGCTGTATCCTTCCGAGCGCAGGTATCTCAGTTTCCTTAAATATGTATGCCGTGAAGCAGCTATTGTCACTGACTCCATCAGAATAGGTTTCTGGTTTAGCTTTTTGAAAGAAAACCCTAAGTTGTTGATGATGCTTGAGAGAGTTCTTTTTGACATTCCTGGAAAATCAGTCAGAGTTTCAATAAGGTTCATGGAGATTTTTTATCGTAGGAAACATCTTTATTAGATAGAAGTCGTGTATACTCCTCCTAATAACGCCAAGAGTAAAGTCGCCTAGCTTTACCTTCGGGCGTCCCGTCCTCACACACCTCTTCTTGCTCGATCCACATCCCGCATCATTCTCTTTCATTGCAGCGGCACATCTCTTCGCCGTGGCTATCGACCTTCCAATACACTTGGATACTTTCTGATAAACCGGATACTTCTTATCATTATTACTTTCTCTCTCGCTTCTGAGAAAACATATTGCACTGATAATCATGGCAAATTCCCCCTCCGTTAACTGCGGTTTGGCTGGCATCTTGATCAATGTGCAAACAATAGCTAATACGGACAGTGATAGTTGCTGCTGGCTGCTAATGACTCAACGAAGAAGAACAAAGGTGTGCGCAGGAACGAGCGCGCAGCGAGTTCGAAATACGGTAGTCAACTGGCAACATTGCCAGGCTACTACGGTACTATCGCAGCACACAATGATCCGATTAAATATCAATCCATATAAATCGATAATCACAAGTAGATAAAATGTAGTTTTAAGTTAAGCCTTGCATTGCTATGAGCCTCATAACAAGCCACATTTCATATTGCTATGACCACCCAGGGCCGAGAAAAAGTTGTTTTACAAAATTCACAACAACTATTTTAAGAAAGGTCAGATCAGATTAAAACTTCATATACGCGTTAACAATAAGTTCCTTTAAGACGTATTAAAGTTTCGTTACGATCAGATCAATACTTTTAACGTAATGATCTTTCTAAGTGAGCGCTCCGTGAACTTCGTAAGAAAAACCGGTACTTTTTTTGTTCAATCTGCTATAAAATTTTAACGAGATACAATGAAAATATTTACTCTATATCGTTAAACGACCAATAAAACAAGGAAAATTTTGGTGTAGGTTGTTCTTATGTAAGACTACGGGTAAAGGTTTTATTGATCTCTAAACTCGAGTATCTATACTTATTTCCCCGACAGAGCCCGAAGCAGGAATTATACCCCTAGATCAACAACCCGACGTGCAATTTGCAGAAAATGGAGGTACTTCAATGTAATGTATTCTGAGAATATGATAATGTTTAATATTACACAACAGTATTTTATATTTAATAAAGTGTCGTAAATATAGATAAGCTCTGCCACAATCACATGATTTATTTTGGAACAGAGAGGATAATAAGCTTCTTACTTCGTAACCAATCGTAAAGCCACCATGTGGTGACGCGAAGTCGATCGTTTAACTTCGGCTTTCATTCGGAGCCCTGTTCCTAACTGTCTGTAACGTCAAGTGTCGTACGCTTATTTTCAGCCTTGTGCCTTGCCATCGTCCAGCCGAATAAAAGAGGCCGGCGTGTTACTGTATGATTATAAGAATTACAACTCAAAATAAGTGTTTCTATGGATCATAAACAATTTTATTGTGCGTTGACAAAACTTCAAAACTGTCTCTATGAAATGTAAAACATTAAAAAATAATTAAAAAAACGACAATAATGTACCGACTCAACAGATGGTGATTTATATAAACAAAACGGCTGTTCATTCAGTAATGAAATTCAAAGTTTACGTATGCAAAATTTTATAAGTATAATGAATGTTTAACATTCTGTAAACCAAAAACACACTTATAGTATTATGAGCAAATATATAATTTATTGCTATAAATGTAAACTTCTTGTTCTGTGTGAAGGTGTCCGATTGCTTCCTCTTCTTTCGTTTGTTGGTATCTGCGGCCTTATTTAGTCGTTGAACCTCTAGCGCAAAGGAGGGACCTTGGATTTTTAAGCCTCGTGCCTCGAACAACTCAACTGACTAAAAGTTTTGACAAAATGCATTCCTTATAAAATCGTACCAGTTTTCGAAGCATTTTTGTTTGCCATAACAATCCATCCTTTTCTATCCTTTCAACGAAGATTTCTCCATTTTTAGTATATACTACAAAATTGCACCTTTTTCTCCTGTTGATATTCAATCGACTTTGAATCTGGATGAAGTAGTTGTGGCTTCGCTTCAATTGCAATTTTACTCCTGGCATTGTTTTTAGTCACCTCTTCTCTGAAATACGATTCAGTGACGGAGGCAATGTATTTGATTTCTACAACGCCATTGCAAGCAACCAAACCATCACGACTGGCTCATAAGAATGAATGTCTTGATCCAAGAAGAATCCACTCTCGGTGATAATATTGCCAGTACTGTGTTAATACATTTCCACAACAGCGTCCTTATTTCTCTTCCAAATGTGACGGCAACTGAGGTGAAATTTTTATCCTACATTTCACATATTGCAAAAATGAGGAAAAAGTAGACTTATGAGATCGATCCGGGCAAATGTGTGTATGTCTGTCTGTGTGTCTCCCCGCTATCAACTCCTAATCGGCTGCAGCAATCGAAACCAAATTAGATATGAGTAAAGACCTATTGTGCCCGTTTAGACCGGAGTCCGCACGACCACATATGCATTTTACCAAGAATCAGTCAGCACGAGAGTCAAAATATCCCGGAGCGCCAGATGGGTTAAAGCTAATCGCAAAAACGACATCAAATGAAAAAAATGCTTTACTGATCTTTGGCTCAATGCAACAATAAGGATAGAAGGAGATTCAACTGGGCATAACACATCATGTAAAATTATCTCATTTTATTCTGAAGTTAAAAGTGACTGCAAAATAATAATGCTCAAAGCGGCATCATTCACGTGTGGCGACCCACATTTCTATTTACACAATATACAGAAATTTTCCAACACATTGGACAATTATCTTTGGAAACACAAGTCTGATTATTAGTCCTGTAGACTGTGTTCCAAAACTATATTCATTATTTATGATTAAATCCAGTTCAAATTTAATTGTCTTTACTGGAAATACTGTAGTTCACTGATTAAATTTTTACATAATATTAACACTCGTAGAATAGGCCTAATTGTTCGTAGAATTTTTAACTTTCACTTATTTTTCCAGTTTCAAAAAAAATATTGTCAAAAAATATTATTATCATTGAATCAACACCAATTATGTACACACATTAATAACATCGGAAAAGTATTTGACCATTGAGCATAGCATCGAAAAACTGTGCGAAGCACAACAAAATTAATTGTTCTTCTGACATTAAACATTTCGAGACGTGACTCGATTATGAACATCAAGTTCCTAACAAAATATATGATTTCTGAATCATCAACTTGATCAATAAATTGTTGGACCATTCAACTATTCGATTCTCCACTTGGAATCATCATTAAGAAAAATATTTATATTTGTGGCCATTTTAGCAACTTTCACAACTTGCAATTCTTCGACAGAATGCGGAAATAAGAATTGTAGCTTCATAATAAATTCATTTAGTTCATGGCACTAGGATTGAAAACATCCTTCAAATTATTCGTGGTTATAGAATTATTTTTAATTGGCAGTGGCCCATTCTATTATTTGTGTAAGAACACAATATTCCAACAACAACGGCAAAGGTCTTCCTCTGAAGAAGAATAAAATACTATCATGACAAATCCGGGTTCTAGCAAAATCAAAGTCTAAATGGAATCCGTAAACAAGGTTGAAACAAGAACTGATGGTTTTTAAGAAATAACCTTCGGGTCATTCATACGACGCAATGTGTAGTTCCAATACTCCTCCTTTAACACTGAGTCATCGAACCTGCTATTTGATTGATGCTCAAATAAAAACCTCCTCATTCCTGCGACTTAAACATGCGCACCTGGGAATGGCATTTCAACTACTCCACACACATAAATTTTCTTCCCAAAATTTATACAATAGATCAGGCCTCTGCTTGTTATCAACACTGGAAGATTAATAAACTTACAAGTTTATTTTATTTTACCATTCAGTTCAACCCGTGAATTTACCATACTTATGATAATCTATATTTCACTTTCGAGTGTGTATTTACGTCATGATTTTATATAAATACAAAAATATCCTAATTGATTCAAATATCATTTGCTTCCCATTTCATGCCTCTCCGTGTTATCTGAAAAATATACTTTACTCATTGCAAATATTAACTGTTCAACCAGAACTGTAATGTTGGTTGAATGCGGGCTTGCGCTAACCACTCCCCTTCGGGAAATCTCCTGTTCCAAACTAGAAATGATTAAACTACTTCATAAGCTCTCTCTCAATAAATGTGATTATTAGAAAATATAAGATCCAAGAATTATTTAGAAAAATTATGAAAATCATTATTATTATTATTAGTGGATTATTATTATTATTGTTATTATTATTATTATTATTTATATTATTTTATTTAATTATTATTACATTATGTGAGAATCCACATGTTCGATTCTTCGAATATGGATAAAATATCCATCTCTCAGCAAAAATAAATATTAACTTTACAGTTACATCGGTTGTTTTCCGTGATTTCCCTAAAATATGAAACATTCAAATAAATGCTCGTTCTGCTCGGTCATCGATCCTAAACTGTTCTGAGTGCTGAAAATACTCAGAATAACTCTAATATGTCTTGCGTAAATCATTGCAAGATTTAAATACGAAGAAAAAAATAAATGTGTTGGTCATCTGCAGAAAATTGAGTTTGTTCCAATTAGCTAGGCATAATATAAAGTCAAAAGTTGCTTACATTTCTTGATGGTCTTGAAGCGTAGTGAACCTGGTCTGTACCAGATTTATCCAGATACATGCCCTATCGGACAAGCATGTATAATCCTTGTATCGGCCGCCATTATATACCCACAATCTGTCTAACACGACATAGTGGAGATATTGCTTGAAGTTTGAAGTAACTGCTGATCCATTTTAATGTTGACTTCTATTAAAGTCATAGCAGTTTGCTTAAATGGGGTCAGATCTAAGTGATCTATTCTCAAATATGTCAGTTGTAACATAACTCACGGTAATCTTTTCAGTACAAGAAAACACTGACAGTCTAAACCAATCAACGGCTGTTCTGAAGATCGTTCCCTGGGCATGGCTTCACACCATCTACCATGCGCGAAGCAACATGTAGTTTCCCTGCGTTGGCTAATGAACAACACCGTGATAGACTGGCCTTCAATATACTGAAAGATCGGAGTGGTTATCTAGTTACAATTATAAAACTGACTAAATTGGACTAAAATATCCAAGTATTGAATGATTATTACTGGACTGTGACAAAGTACTTTCTAGACAAAGTCTAGCATATGTCCATGTAGAAATAAAATATTTCACCAGTGTCCGTCGAAAAATAACTATCACCTTAGTGATTCTAACTCCGTGTTATCTGCCGGAAACTTACTAAGTTCCACATGTAGCGCAGCACTTTTGTGACTATCACAATTTGAAGATAACTTCTGCGTAGATCCGGCAGCCATGTGCCTTGGCTCAGCGTAGTAGCACCTTGCTAGGCAAGAGCTTGATTCGAAGTGAGCTAATGATGCCTGTGCCTGCCGGCTTTTATTCAAAACGGTCAGGGTCACGCCGCATCACGCTGAAATATGGAAATCCTCATATCTCTGGTATCCCTGGTCCGATTTATTTGATACTAAGTGCATTCTCTTTCATTTGGCCGTGCCAGTAATCTGATCCAAGTCTCAAGTCTCTACTCCATGGCTATCTATTTAATCAATAAATAGCCTCGACCTCTGCTATTACTCGCTACGTCACTTGACATGCTCTTGGCTGTAAATTCTTTCCATTTCCTTCTGGAAGCAATGTAGCGCGATATTCAAATATCTCAACTTTCAAAAGCGGCTGTAGCCTTTCCCTTGATATCTAGGTGTCTGAATCTTGGAATACCCATTCCTAGAGTTGGGCACACTATACCAGAATATCTCAAGCCCATATTTGAAAATTATGTCAGTGCTACCAATTGCTGAAAAACCACAATTGAAATTTGAGCTCCATGTTTGATATCTTGGAAAGTATGCATAGGAGCTATTTCATAATTGGCACACATATAAATAGTAATAATTCAGTTTAATTTCAAGGAGGCCATGTAGGGCAGTGTTGCCAAAATGATTCTAAGCCTGCTGATAAGTCCAATTTTTAATGCATATAACTTCTACACTATCAATTGTATTTCAACCAAATTTCGTATGTACTATGTGTAGGTAAACGGATATAACGGAGCATATTCTTAAGAGCCACCAGGGCTGCCAACTGTTATTAAATTCTCTCTCTATTTATTTTATCCAAATACCAATGTATCAGAAAGTATGCAAGCCGACAGCCTTAAACTATGCACACGTATAGTATCTGGCATTATAGAATAATTTGGTGTAACTAATATACGTCAGTTCTACCAACATGATTCTAAGCCTGCTGATAGGACCAATGTTTAATTACATGTAACTTCTATACTATCAATTGGATTTCAACCAAATTTCATATGTGCTATGTGTACTATAACAGATATGACTATGCGTATGCTCAAGAGCAACCAGGGCTGCCAACTGTTAATAAATGCTGTCTCTATTTTTTACCCTAATATCAATGTATCAGAAAGTATGCAAGCCAACATCTCTAAACTTTGCACACGTATAGTACCTGACATTCTAGATTAATTTGGAGTAACTAATATACGTCAGTGCTGCCAACATGATTATAAGTCAGCTGATAGGTCCAATCTTGAAATATATGTAACTTCTTTACTAACAAATGGATTTCATCCAAAATTGGCACAATTAGTGATCATAATATTTCAGATTATTTCTGACCACACATGCTTGACATTGTTGCCAACATGAATTTAACGCGCGCTGATAGATCCAATGTCCAACTGCATGTAACGTCCTTGCTATCCATTGGACTTCAACGAAATTGTGTATTCTGTACATTAAGTTATGGAACTAAGAATATATTCAGTCTCCAGGGCTGCTAACTGTGGAGCTCTATTAGGCTACACTATGAAAATGAAAATCCACAGCCTGCTTCCAGTCTCCGACCGGGTCAGGAATGGAATGAATGAAGCCCCCATCTAGCGGCGAGGATATGAACTGTGCCGGCTGCCGAGGCCTGACGCACTCCCCTGGGGCAATGATTAAATGAATGACAGATGAAATGAAATGATAGTGGAGAGTGTTGCTGGAATGAAATGTTGACAGGGAAAACCGGAGTACCCGGAGAAAAACCTGTCTGCCTCCGTTTTGTCCAGCACAGATCTCACATGGAGTGACCGGGATTTGAACCACGGACCCAGCGGTGAGAGGCCGGCGTGCTGCCGCCTAAGCCACGGAGGCAGGCTACACTATACCAGGTATATTTCGAACAAATTAGAAATTTCGATATTACCAACATAATTTCGTCATTGTTCTAGAAAGGTTCATATAGATTAATCATTGGCATGAATCTTAAATTTTAAGAAAAGTAGGCTCTTTAGTTCGTCTCGGAACTTCTTGTTAGGATGCGAAATTGGTTTGACAAGATTGTGGCAAGGAGTATGAGGTAAACGTTCAACGAAGGGACCAATCCTGGAAGCTGTCAAGTGATTCACTCTATTGTTCCTCAATTTCAGTGATTCTTTCTAACACTCCATAAAGGCTTTACTGCCACTTGACCTAACTATTCTAATTTATCTCCAAATTCCTACCGTGATATTTTTTACTCTATTATTTCTTTGGTCCTGTTCGTTTCGATTATATAAGTAGTTCTCTTCTCCAGGATTACTCGCTAGGAGCCATTTTTTGTAAGCCTTCTTTTAATTTCACAAGCAGACATCACTATGTCATTCCATCAGTATTTTCACTTGTTCCTGTCTTTACACACGGTTGTCCCAACACATAGGACTACCTTCGCTACTTATAGTACTGCATCCCTGAATCTTGACTAGTCTGTCTTATGTCCTGCAATTCTTTACCATCTACTCTTTGGAATTAATCCATATTATATTTTTGCCTAAGTTCCTTATCCTGGAAATTTTAAACCCTAATCCGTCTGCAAACAGCCCTCACTTTCTGCACTTTAGGTCTAACTATGCTCAGTTCACAGTAGAACAGTTTGTGGTCTGTTTCATTGAAGAAAAAAAAAACGGAATACCCTTCAGTTACTTATCAATTTACCAAATTCAAAGTCAGTAATGATACAGTCTATTACTCACCTCGTTCCTCTACCCTCCCTTGTGTATCTGTGAATCTCCTTATGCTTCGAGAATGAGTTCGCCACAGACAACATCATGCTAGCACAGAAGTCCAATAAACATTTACCATTGGTGTTTGTTTCCCTATCCTCACTCCACTTACCTATAACCTTTTCATACTCCTCAATTCCATTTATATGCTAGCATTGAAAACCCCCATCAGTATTACACTATCCTTACTGTTAACTCTCACTACTACATCACTCAGTGCCTGATAAAGTCTATTTCATCCTGATTCGTCCCTTCACATGGAGTGTACACTGAAACAATCCTGGCCGATTTCCTGACATTTCCAAATCTATCCACATTAATCGTTCATTTACGTACGTACCGGTACCTTGCATAAATTATGCGAAGCTCCAAGGTTTTCTGGACATACAGCCTTACTCCCCACTTTGCCCTGCATCGTTTTACACCTGACAGGTATACCTTGGATCTCCTCTCTCCCTTTCTGAACTTCACTAATCCCTAGAATATTCAATCCCATCCTACTTGCTGACTCAGTTAGCTCTGCTTTCCTCTTTCCATAACCACCCTCGATATTAAAAGCACCCTATCGAATACCAGTTCGATTGCCTGTTCGTTTCCAAGGAGTCCCTAATCTATCACATGAGAGTGGGACTCCATCTCTCCCATAGGTTCGAGGCTTAATCAAGACCTTCTTGGCACGTTTAGAGATTACAATTGAAGCGAGTTGCTAGCATAACTTACGCAGGGCCCCTGAGTTTCACCCCAGGAAACAAACAAGTAAGTTGTTGATCATAAGGAGGGCCACGACACAAAATATGCCCAAGATACCGACTCCTTTTCGATAGTAACTGGTATCCTGTCAGAACCACTTACCAGACCACTTAGCCATTGCCCATGGTTCACGAACTAGGACGTGACTACACCATAAACCATATAAAAGAACAACAGAATATGTAGCATTTTATGTCCAATCGATTGATGCACTATTGAATAAAATCGAATCATACATTAAAAGATTGTAGGTATTTATCTAAATTTAACGGGGGAAAAAATAAGTACTATGTAACAGTTATTTTACTCATATTTTATTCAGAATAACTAAACATATAGACAGCAAATAAAGGGCTTAAGACCCATCTTTATGGGAACTTATTTCTTCATTTTGACACAGAATAATTTCCCTAAGTTTGGCTAGACCATTTTGAAGCACCCTATGTACAGTATGTTAATTTTCTATACATTTTGAAGGATGGTGTTTTCGTGGCATTGTTGAATAATGTGTGAATATTAAAAAACGATACAGGATATCTTTTGTCGGAATAAACTGCTGCTCTTTCAATCACAAAACACAAACACAGAATTAGGAAACGGGCAAGGGGGCGAGATGTCTTCTTCTAGCACTTTCTCAAGACTAGTCTACTGCAGTCTGACTGGAAGAGTCATCGACTCGGCGCGCATGAGAGAGTTTCCTTTGCGCTGCACGGTAAGTAGAATGGAATGCTGCGTAAGGGAAGGAGAACTCAGAATGGGAGGTGCGATGCTGGGTATTAGGGAGGGGGAATGTGGCTCGGTGCTTGTGCGTGCAAATGTTAGTGCGGGTAGCCTATCGTGTAGCCTGCGTAGCTACCGTTTTGTCGATTTGAAAAGTACATACGTCACGGTTATATCAATAAACCGTTTCTTTCATCAAACATTCGAACTGCTCAGAATTAGGGCCTCTACTAATTGAATAAGTTTGAAGTTAATATAGATTTTTTTTAAATAAAAAAGGCCATTGAAAGATTATCCTTCTATGAAAAATGTTGAATTTCGAAATACAAATAGTTTACAATGAAGCTACTATTACAAGGGTTATTGCACAGAAATTTCGAAATTCTCCGGTTATTAGTTTTGTCATGACGTATGTACCTTTAACCCTCAAAGTAGACACTTTGAAGCCATGCCCTGAACAAACGAACAGTCCATATTTTACAAAAGTGGCATATAACAAGTCCCAAAGACCTATATAACAGATTAAAAAGAAAAAAGAAAAGAAAATCAATATTCAATTTTTCGGTAGCACAGCCTTAAAGCTCGCCCGACCCGACCTGACTCTTTCGGGCAGAATGGGATCGAATCGGGCGGCAACAGACGGGTAGGTATACAATGGGTCGAGTTGGGGGACCGGACAGGTCGGGTCGAACACAGTGTAGCTCGACAATGTTAACCATGAGGAGAGAAACACTGGCAATAGTGGCTTGGAAACTGGATGGTAGCTTCTTTTCAACAGAAAATAATAGTTTAAACTGATATTCATAAAGTTTGGTTTCCTTGTTCTGGAGGCTAGGAACAATGTGGCCATCCGTTCCGTGTAGTTGCGGTTGAGTGGTAGTTTGTCATTGTAGTGACTGCAGTAGCGAGTGTAATTGCAATTATTTTAGGGCTAGGTTTGCAAAAGGTGCCACAAGACTTAAAGTATCATTTTTATAATTGCTTAGGGGTGATAGTAGAAACATCCAGCGTTAGAATTCTACATACTTACGGTGATAGGTATCGAACATTGGCTGTGTAAGACTGGCCATTATAACGTTTTGGAGTTTCCATAGGGGCCGCCCTATTTCGAGGGCAGGTCGTTCTAGAAGAAAAAGGAAAAATTCGAAAAGGAAGTAAATAAAGAAGGAAAGAAAGGGGAGAGTATAAGTGGAAAACCCCGCGTAGCCATGCGCGTTAAAGCGCTCACCAAGACCGCGATGGAAATCTGCAGCAGGTCCGGAGATCGGAGGTTCAAATTCACGACCCTAATGATTACAGTTACCCAACTACTACAGTCACCACAGAAATACAGGTTATCAGACAAATTGAACACACCCAAAACCACGGTGCCTATGACCGAGATGTCCCTACCCCGTAAAATGAATTAAAGACAACTATAAGTGGCAGGAAACAATTCTGAATTTTCAGCCATCGAGTTGTTATGACATTGACGCGTATCACCTTTTTCAAACAAAATCCCCTGTGTGCTGTTGTACCGTTCGATTATCTTACTAATAATATTGGTTACCAACCCTTATCGTATAAAGAATACAGTCCTGCAGAATAATATCCTTGGTTTCACCAGTTCCGCTTAACGAAATAAGGGTGGTATAAACTATCCTCAAGGATGTGACCCGTTGCACCAGACCGTAAGCAATGTATTAATGTGCGCTTGGATTGAGCGGCCGTGCTCGGTGGCTTAATGTTGGTTTAAGCCGTTCACTCATACGCCAAAATGGCGGTCGGCCCTTGTGTCTGGTCCATATCTCAGAAGATTGAGGGTATTGTTATATAATGTAGTGAACGAAATAATAAAAACAATATTATTAAATGGTTTATTATGACGGCACAATACACTGAAGAGATATTTTCTTCCTTGTGATCATTTGCTAAGCAGTAGTAGGTATAGCTGTTGATAACGCAATATTGTCAACGGTTAACTTTGGCTGAGTCTTAACGTTGCTGACTCATACCCTGTTGGCCGGGGTTCGATTCCCGGCGAGGTGGATAATTTTTGCTTAGATTTTATTACATTTATTCTTTCATAATTACTCACAAGGGAACGGATCGCGGTGTAAAATTCTGATCTGGTTGAAATTTAGTACACAATAATCCTACAAAGTTGTACATTGACGTAGTGAAAACCGCATGGGCCGATTTCAATTTTGAACGCCAATATTGAACGCCGAAAATCTGCCGGACGACGGCATGATCGAGTAGGTGGGGGAGAGGTAAAGCTGACCTTCAATCCAAGCAGCACGCGATGGTTCCCGGCCACCAGGCAGTGACCTGCCGTGCTGCGTTGCATTCCCCACCTTCAACCTTCCTCTCATTCCGTCACTTCCTCATCAGTTCAGTGGGGCTATGCAAAACAAGAGTGATGTTTCGGATGAACAGGACCCAAATCATTCCGTCATCAAGCCATGTAAGAATGACAATTTTATTGTGTCTGTGTTTAATTTTACTGGCACAGACAGCAATTATTGTTAAATCCTTTACTTTACAGTCAGAATATTTACAAATGTCAGAAAGTGACGACGACGATGTTCAATTGGAACACCTTCCAAGTTTTAATCCTTGGAATGTGGTAGTTTGTCTACAAAGCTGCTTTGCTGAAAGTGATTGCTGTGAAAGAAGCAAGTAACACCTGGTGAAAGAGAATTGGGTTTTGAACTGTACCTAAGTAAAAACTTTGTTTACATTTTCTCATGGCAAAGGCAGACATGCACCAAGACTGAATCATGATCCTTGTTTACAGGCCTTATTGCAGAAAGGGTTGGTGATGTGTAGGTCGCCATTGAACATGAGGATATGTTAGTTTTGCCTGACAATAACAATGTTATTCAAGACGATGGATTTGCAATATCCGACACTGATAGTGAAAAAGATGCTACCACAACACCTGCGATAAGTGTCACGTACAAAAAAAGTGGTTGATTATTGGCTGAACAAAGGAGGAAAAAAAAGGGCATTTAAAGTCATTCAGCACAAATTTAAAAAACTACGGCACCAGTCGGACCTTTCTAGATGGAAGCTACAAGTAGAATCAGGCGGTACAAAGTATGAAAAACTGAAATTTATCACCAAAGAAGCATTTGAATAATTTAAAAAGGCGAGGCTGAATAACAACGAAAACGTCCATGACGCATACATTAGGAAATGGCCCTGAAGAATGCTCGGCGTGTTCATGACGATACCTTCCGCGCCTCAAATTTATGGGTTCGCAAGTTTAATAAAAATAAATTCAATATTGGTTCCCGAAAAGTTACGAAATTTGTAAACAAAAGTTTCACAGCCGATCAGCTTGACCTTGCGTCCAACGCAACAATTTTTGTAGGAGAGGTATCCGAATAAATAAACAGTCACTCTCCAAAGCGTGTTTTAACACAGATCAAAGCGGGTTTAACAAAGAGTTCCATGCAGGACATACGCTACATGTAAAGGGAGACAAAAGAATTTTCGCAGAAGCGCAATCGTTGAACTAATTAACACACAGCTATACAAATCAGCCTGTAATATCTACCGATGGAGAACTGTTACCTTAACTGTTAGTTGTGTTAAAAGAAAAGGACGGTGAATTTGGCCCTATTGTTAAAAGAACTTTGTTTACAGCAGATAATTTATTTGTATTGCCATCCCCGTCCGGAAAGTTAACTAAAAAGTTACTTCAAAAGTGGTTACAAGATGTTTATTTTCAAACTGTACCAGACGAAAGTGTTTTACTCTTGGATTCGTGGACAGCACAAAGTGGAGCAAATACATTAGCGTCAAAACCCGCCAACAAAACTATCATTGTTAAAACTATTCCACAGAGAACTACTGGAATGATTCAGCCGTTAGATGTGCTTGGTCTTCGGATATGGAAACAATTTGTTCGTTAATTTTAGGACCTAATTGTATTATACAATTTCGACATTAACATTCATTTGCGCAATAATATTTTAAAAACCCAATCATTGACCCACAACCGACTAACTTTTCCACTTTTTCGTAAAATATGGAAGTATAGTTGGTACAAATCCGGTTATTTTGAAACACAGCCCGCTTGCTTTGCGAACCCCGTTCAATTTTCTTTCAAGGATGATGCTATCCAAAATGCTTGCGATATGTGTATAAAAGAAAGTGTTGCAAGGTGCGCGTGGTGCAAGCAATCTCTTTGCATTGACCACTTTTTTGTAAGCATTCACTATTGCAAGGATTACAAAGAATAAAACAGAAAAAAATGTTGTTTTATTTATTTACAGTATGGCCAAGTGCAAAACATCACATTATGTTGCATTTTATACTCTAATCGAGAGGGTAGAAGAGTGAGGGGAACGTTTAAGGTGGGAAATGCATCGCAGCACGGCAGGTTGCTGCCTAGTGGCCGGGAGCCATAGCGTGCTGCTAGGGTTGAAGGACAGCTTTACCTCTTCTCACCTCAATCTCATGCCGTCGTCCGGCAGATTTTCGGCGTTCAATATTGGCGTTCAAAAATGAAATCGGCCCATGCGGTTTTCACTACGTCATTGTACAACTTTGTAGGATTATTGTCTGCTAAATTTCAACCAGATCAGAATTTTACACCGTGATCCGTTCCCTTGTCAGTCGTTGTAATATAAAGCATACATAGTGTGCATTTTGCGACGAAAATTAAATATATACGTATATCATCACATTCTTTCAACGCGCTGTCTCAGGGATTTCCTTCGTGCTCCTAGAATCACGGTAGCTTCTACTACAGACATCATAGCTTCTGACAACGTAAAATGAGTTATGGAACTCTTCTTTATTTTGTTAATACCGCAAAGTATAGTTTTGGTTGTTAAACTAAATATTGGCCCAGGGACGGATGTAGAAATCCTTAGCCAATGACGAACTAGCCTATTGTGGATGCTTACAATAAAACATGCTGTGTTGTTCGTATATCTCTCTATATATATAAATGAAAGTTTGTCTGTTTTTTTTCTGAATTTCTACGGAAATTTGCGTTATTTACGCGTTTCAGACTGTTTTATGACGGATACGCGCGAAAATATTTTTTTTTGTCTGTCTGTCTGTCTGTCTGTTTGTCTGTCTGTGGACAATTTTGTTCCCTTATTACTCGAGAACGGCTGGGTGGATCAACGTAAAATTTGGTACAGATATCCTTCAGAGGTACGACACTAATCATTGATGTAACTCTTCTATGTACCTCTCATAAAAGAGGACCTACCCCCTTAAAATACTTGCTGAAATAGGCGTAGAAGGGCGAGACAAAGCTCATTTTCAGCCCCTCAATGTGAGAAACGAAACTCGGGGGCCCTAAAGGGACGCGGAAAACCACATTTTGAGGTCCTAAAACCAACAGTTTTTGAGATATTCCCAGAAAATCAATTTCATTTAATACAATAATGAAAGAAAGCAAGCCGGTAACCATGGCGACAGAAACTCACAGGTCCATCTATTGCTGTAAGACGCAATACAGTTCCATTTAATACATTACTGAGATAGTTTGCAAACAGCTATATGGTTATAACGAAACCAAATTAAGCTGTAAAATTCATCAATATATATAATGCACTTAAGGGGGTCAAGGGGTACTCTGGAATGTTTCACGCGATTTACACGTGCTGGTGTGGTACGGAAGGTCTATTATATCCCTATCCCTATATTGTTATATTGTTATTATAATTATAATTATTATTATACTACGGCCTACAACGACGAGACAAAGCTTATTTTCAGCCCCTTGGTGTCAGAAACAAAACTCGGGGCCCCTAAACTGTCGTAAATTGTCCCCGAAAACTACATTTTAAGGCTCTAAAACGACGAGTTTCTGAGATATTCCCAGAAAACTAATCCCATTTAATAAACTAATGTAGGAATGCAAGCCAGTAACCATGACAACAGTGTCTCAAAAAGTTACATCCAACTTTCCATCTATTTCTGCAAGAAGTAATGCCACTCCATTTATTAAATTTCTGTAAAAGTTTGCAAATTACAAAAACTGTAAAATTCATCAATGCGCTTAAGGGGTTCAAGGGGTACCCAAGATTTTTTTTACAAGACTTAAACGTGCGATATGTCGTACAGAAGGTCTATTATATCTTCAAACAGCAACATTATTTTCAAAAATTCCTGAATTGAAATAGTTTTTTTTTTTTTTTTGCTTTTAGGAATTTGGGCCATTGGAGGCTAAAAAACCTGAATTTTCATGCACCACAAGCCTTTATAATTTATTAAAGGGGTCTTCCTCTGGATGCGGACTTGACACAACAGTGAGGGTCAGTTTTTATGTGACGTGTATTGCGTTTCGTCTACGAGGTTTTCAATTTTATTTTCACGTCAGGAAGTACACGTTTGGTAAATTTAGTTTCAGAGCTTATTTCAACTAATCATTTTTCTTTGTCGACAAACAGGTTCCAAGCCCCTAACCATTGCAACAGTAGCTCAATTGATTACGTCTGGTTATTAATACCGAAGACCGTTCGAAGAATGGGTACTTCTGCTAGTACTGTATATATATCATTAGAAAATACGCACTATATGTGCTTAATGCTATAATGTATGCGTTTTTATAAAACAAGAGATATAATGAAATCCAAGTAAGAAAACAAAACCTTGGCAAGATGCGACCATCCCAATGTGGGGTGTAGTCAATAACATGTTCAGGAAGTACCGTAATGATAAGGAAAAATACACTACATTATATTTCAACAACGGTTTTCGCAGCGCCTACCACAGCTGATGCTGCTACGTCTCGCAAACACAGTAGGCAATTCTTTCTACAACTAGTAATGTAATTTATTGTCACCAACCCAAAAGTAGAACAGCTGTAGTCATGGAAAATTTTTGCAACGGCTAGAAACAAATGATGATCGTGACCAACATAACAAACAAAATCAATCTCGGAAGATCAATACTGCGAAATTGTTTCGTATTATATGTATGATGCGAATACAATAAAAGCGTTCAAATAGCTCCATCGATACTTAAGTTGTCGTTGTTTCCTTATATTGCACATCATCGTTATGCAAGTAATTCTGCACGGCCTGGATTATGTTGGCATAACGGTAAGGCCACGGTGTTCTTTGCTAAAGGGGACCTCCTAACCAAGCGAAGATCTTTGACTCTCGCTGCCATGTTCGCTCAGCCATGGCTTAGCTAGGCGAAGTACGAGACGGATTGGTGCAACACCCAGTCTTAAGCGGTTGTATTTAAGGATTGCTTAATCGTAAGCCACCCTTTGCTAAGGAGGGTTTAAGCGGCCTCGTGGTAAAACCAGCCCTAAGAGGGCTACAATCCTGCACTTAACACTTAAAATGGGAAGTACAGTCTCAGTAAATTATCCAGCGAGACTGTGCATGTACGAATGTCCGCTTCCGTGGTTAACTTATTAGCACGCTAGTCTTTGTTCCGAAAGAGGGTTTCGATTCCTGGCTTGGACATGGCTCCCTACTGTAGGTGTTGAGTCTTGAGAAATTGCATGGCACGCATATGAACTGGAACAACTCGGGCATATTTTGATCGTCTACTGTAAAGCAGCGGTTCTCAAACTGTGGTAGACTACCAACGTGACTTAGAGGTGGTACGAGTGCAAATTTCAAGCAGAAATTTGGAAAAGATCAAAATTAAAAGCAACACACAGAGATGTTAAATACAATTCGTCAGAATGCTGTTGGTGAAGCCTAACTCTTTTGTTTAGGTCACAGCCTGCTCGATTCTTTCATTCGTAAATTCCACAGCAATCAGTGGGGTCCGTGACACTTCATAGTAGAAAACGCTGTGTTAATGCTGGTTAGCTTGTAAGCGAATTAAAATGTGTTATATTCATGTGTATGTAAGCAATTATTTTATGGGCGGCTTCGGTGGCGTAGTTGGTAGCATGCCGAGTTTCTATGCCCAAGGTTGTGGGTTCAAACCCGGCCGAAGTCGTCGGATTTTTAAGAGAGTTAAAATCCCTCAGTTTGCCTTCCTTCGGAGGGGAAGTAAAGCCGGTGGACACATGTCATAGGTTTATGGCATGATAAAGAACATTCCACTAATTATACCTGTATGAAGCTAAATTATAGGTTATCCTTGACTATCACTCTTAGGTTCCAACGTTCGTCGCCAGGAGCCGAATGCGGTGGCATCTAGTAACAAAGTTCAGAACTAGTTGGTCGTTGACGGTGGCGTTTGGTAGCAAAAGTTGGAACTGCTTGAAAATCAAATGTATGCAGTCCTTACTTGAATTATAATCAGATAACGCACACTAACACAGCCATCGCAATTAACACCGGTTATCAGACAGATTCTACACACACCCAAAGTACACGGGGCTAAATGACCGCATTGTCGCAGCCCCTATACTGAGAAACCAACCACCCAAATTATTTTAAGAACAGTTCAGTGATTATTTCGTTGTTCGAGAGTATTGCTTCAACAATAGAGAGCATTTGCAACTAGGGAGTGTCTTTAACATGTCGTAAACAGTTTGTAGTCTCACTCCCACGAAATAGAGTTGTAAACTTACCATGTTTCTAATCTTTGTTTTCTTAACACAGAGCTCCAAGCTTTGTTTTCACAACCTTTTCTAATGTTGATTAAGGAAAGCGAGGTTATCCCTCGTGAAAATTACCAATTTAATGAAGTTGCTGCTCTGATAGAAACTGGATCATTTTTGATTACAACTAATCAATAGCAAAAATTAATGTCAGCATACGATCAGAAAATATGATCCTCAGTGTATGTCTTTAGGATTTTCTTATGCAGGAAGTGAGTCTGTACCTACACCGCGATGTGTTGTCTTGGTTCGTCTTGAGACCCTTTCCAACAATTCAGAGAAACTACCTTACTTTTAAGATAAAGGGCATTTACATACCAAACACGAGAGGCTGAAAAGTAAACCTATTGTGTTGTTAAGCGAAATGAGGCTAAAATAAAACCTGAAAAACCTCTTTTTCATTTCTGATTATGAACGGCCTTGAAGCGTCATCAAATCATTTTCAGAAAAGGAAAGGCTGGAGGACTCTTAATGATAGTGAGTCATGTACTGTATACTGTCTGCTGTCAAAGACATGATGACCATTGTGATTGTTTATCTCTTTGTCCAATGATACTGTGTCTCCCAGTAACTCAAGTATGGCTAATGATTTAAATGAGCAACTTATCAGTAAGCATTAGTCCATAAAATACCAGCTGTACAGCTGGACGATAGTACAGTTTGCACTAATATGGTGCATTTGCTTAGATATATTGATTCTGCTTCCCCTGAATGACAGAGAATGTTCTTATCCAGGAAGTAAATCTATGCCAACACCGCAAGGAGCTTCCAGGTTGGACAACGGTACAAAGGATATTCGAAATTCTTGACGGCTTTATAAATCACCATAGTATAGACAGGGAGAAGGGCGCTGGAGTTTGCATTGACGGTGCACGTACTAACTACAGTATGTTTGGCAAGCAAAGTGTTGTGGCTTCGCAAACAAAAGAAGTTTAAGCCATATACAAAAATCGCTCATTGTAGTTTTTACAGGGAAGCTATAGTATCAATGAAATTTGAAAATTGTATTGCCAAAAGAAGCAAAGTCTGCTAATTTCGAAATATCAAAAGCATGAAATTCCACAGCCTATTATTTGATATTGTATGTGAATAAATGGTCCGCTAACATATTTTTCAACACAGTGATAAGGTGATAAGGTGGCTCTCCAAAGGAAATTGCCTTGCTCGTTTGTATGAATTGAGGCAAGAAGTTTAAGTAGGCTATTCCTTCATAACAGTAAGTGTATGTTGAGTGAGAGAGATTTACTGGCCAACAGTGACTGCGCTTACTTGGTAGACATCGTCCAGCGGCTGAAAGAACTGAATAAAGGTTCACAGTGTGCAGATGCAACACCACTCATGGTTCATTAAAAAAAAACAATTCTAAAAAAGAAAAGGGAACTCAATTCGCACTGGAAGAAGTTATGAACAAACAACTGTCATTTTTCCGTTCTTAGAAATTTTTAAAAAAGAAAATGATCATCTACTTCATACTTCCGTGACCAACGACATCAAAGTGCATTCTTTAAGTATGATCGATGATTTTGGTGAATATTTTCCAAAGAATTTAGACAGCAAGTTCAAGTTGTGAGACCCTACTTCTGCTGTGGAAGACGCCAGTCTACCAGATTTCTTTTCAACGAATGGAAAAAGAATATTGAACTGCCCTGTTATAAAAACCCTCACATCTAGTTTCAAGAAAATATATTTAATGGACTTTTGGATGCAAAGATTAAACGAGATTCCTATCATTTCTGTTGTTTTTTTTGGCGTATGGCTTTTAGTGCCGGGAGTGTCCGAGGACATGTTCGGCTCGCCAGAGATAGTAGCTGCTTCTATGCTGACACGCATGGGGTGAGCTACAAGTACCGTCGTGTGTGGAGTGTTGTCTGGGGAAGGAAAGTGTGAATGTAAGGACTAGGAATTGGAAGGTAGTGACTGTGGCCTATTGTTAGGGACAACCCCGGCATTTGCCTGGAAGGAAGATGGGAAACCACAGAAAACCATCTTCAAGGTTGCCGGCTGGGGGATTCGAACCTCCTCGCCTCCCGGATATGAGCGACTGCCTGCAGCCACGTCGTAACAACCACGGCTAACTCACCCGGTTCTGAAAGTATTGTTAAGTACCTATATGAGAATGTTTCTTCGCCCATGGTGGAACTAAAAACCAATAAATTTGGACCTGAAACTCCACCATAACCAGACATAAGAACCATGTGTTAAATCATGCAGGATCACCCATCTCACTGAAGACATTGGCTAATTATAATATCATTACTTCAGAAATAGAATTTGAAACATTCATTCTTAGCTGTTACTTGTATTTGTAATGGGTTATTAAAATTATATCTTCCTTTATGATCATGTCTTAATTTATTTGAAATGTACGTTTCAAAAACTAAACTAAATTTGACTACATGAACTGCATTTACAACAATAGTTCTATATAACAACATTTAAATAATACAATAAATCTCAAAATAAAAACCCTGGTATTAAAAGTTAAATAAATTATTCTACCGCTGATATTACATAAGCCTTCTTGAAAACTATTACGGAGACTAAAGTAGTATAACAATGGTTTTCATAGAGCATTGTTGATTAACTTACTTTAAATATAGAAGCGTATTTACAAGAATGGTCATGATCATCATGTATGTTATCACTTCTTCCGACTGCATCTTGCACGGTTACATGGTCGAAATTCATTTCGTCAGCGTTATTATTATTATTATTATTATTATTATTATTATTATGGTTATTATTATTATTGAAGAAGGATCTATTCCTTGCAGCTACCATTTTTATCCCAAACCTCGGTTCTCTTTCTTCCTACTTTTAGCCATATTCATTTGTGAAAAAATTGGCTTATAGATCACCTTTTGTCCGCGTGTGTGTATGTGTGTGTGTGCGTGCGTCCGTGTGTGTGTGTGTCCCTAATAACCTCTAAACGACTGCAGTGATTTCAAAGAAACTCGGTAGGGTTACACCACTATTTCGACCGACCCTGACTGTGCCCTTCAAATTGTATCACGTCTCACCAGTACAACATGGCGACTGTGCGAATTATTTCACTGGCATTCTATATCTCCGAAACTATTACTGATATCACCCTGAAATTTTGTACGGTGATAAAGAGCACTACTAGAAGTTTGCCTATGAGACTTTCAAAAACCTGTTAGCTACAAAACGAACATATCGGCCAAGCGAAGTTGAAACTTTAAATAGACTTTTCTCGCGATTTAACCATCCAAACGCAATGAAACTTCGTATTGCAAATATTAATACACATTGCAATGCACTGGCAACTAACTTAGTTCAATTGTTTATATAACTTCAAGATGGCGGCTGTGCGAATTATTTCACCGGCATTCTATATCTCCAGAACTATTACTGATATCACCCTGTAATTTTGTACGGTGATAAAGGGTACTACTAGAAGTTCAGCTATGAGACTTTCAAAACCTGTAAAATACAAAACGAGCATGGCAGCCAAGCGAAGGTGAAACATTCCAATATACTTTTCTCGCGATTTAACCATCTGAGCGCAGTGAAATAAGGTACAGTAAATGTTTATACACATTGCAATGCACTGGCGTCTAATTTAGTTCAATTGTTCACATAACCTCAATAGGCGGCTGTGCGCAATTTTAAAAATAAGTTTTTATTTCTTGTGTATTAATCATTCAATCAAAGTGAACGTTTGAATAATGAACCTACGCAATAATCGTCATCTAATAGTACGTAAATCTATGGCCTACATATATAAACATCCAACATGGCGACCATTCGAAGTATTTAGACGGTTCTCAATATCTAGTCTATTAATCTATGACAGCAATCAAACTGAAATTTTGTATGTTGATAGAGGCTATGAACATATGTTCACCTATGAGACTTTCAATAACTTGGTGAGCACAAATCAAACATGGCGGTGATGCGAAATATAAATATTTAAATGGTTTTTTTCTCGCGATGTAACCATCCGAGCACAGTAAAATTAGGTACGGTAATTGCGTACACAAATTTTAGTCCACTGGCATCTTATTTATTTCATTTGTTTTCATAACCACAAGATGACAGCTGTGCCAAATTTTTAAATTTGGTTTTCATTTCTCGTGTCCTGATCATGAGTTTGAAGTTTTTATACTACACCTTCACAATAATCATCCTGTAGTAATAAATAACTCTAAGACCTGCATATATAAAAACCAACATGGCAACCATCCGAAATATTTAGACGGTTCTCAATATCTACGAATCTATTACAGCAATCAAACTGTAATTTTGTATGTTGATAGAGGCAGTTAACATAAGTAGGAGGTATGAGATTAGGCTGTATAGTTCACGGAACTACTTGTTTATTATCACACATATTTAATACTGTCTCCTAAACATAGATAGCCTTCTACACACCCCACCATTGCACGTTTGTGTCTATCTTTTCAAATAGTAAAGTCAGGATACATAAGATACGTACAAAACGACTGGGAAGGATGCTGGGAACTTAGCTAAGAAATAGAGCTTATTTAAGGTTGGTTTAGAACCAATGGGTATGCACGAGGCTGGTTATCAAGATATACATATCCTCTAATTAGAATAACAAAAATGTATTTTAGCCTATTTTCATTTATGAAAAAAATAGGCTTATGAGATCACCTTATGTCCGTGTGTGTGTGTCCGTCCGTGTGTGTGTGTCCGTCCGTGTGTGTGTTTCCCCTAATAACTTCTAAACGGCTGGAGCGATTTCAATGAAACTCGGTAAGGTCATAGCCCCAATTTGCCCCACCCCTACTGTGCCTCTCAAATTGTATTACGTCTCATCAATCCAACATGGCGGCTGTACGAATTATTTCGCCGGTATTCTATATCTCCGAAGCTTTTACTCAAATCAACCTGAAATTTTGTACGGTGATAAAAGGCACTACTAGCCGTTCACTTACGTGACTTTCAAAAACCTGTCAACTACAAAACGAACATGGAGGCCAAGCGAAGTTGAAACATGTAAATAGACGTTTCTCGCGATTTAACCACCTGAACGCAGGGAAACTTGGTACAGCAAATGACTATTCAAACTGCAATGCAGTGATATCTAATTTAGTTCAATTGTTTACATAACCTCAAGATGGCGGCTGTGCGAAATTTTAAAATTAAGATTTTATTTCTTGTGTTCTAATCATGTGATCGAAATCAACGTTTTAATACTGAACTTACACAATAATCCTCAACTATTTATTTATTTATTGCCACAACAGGGTAGTGCCCCCATTACGGTAGCAAACAATTGTTTACACACAGATAATACATGAAATGCATTAGAATACAAAATAAAAAATACATTAGAATACAGAATAAAAATTGAAAATTAAAAATTGAAAATTAAAAATTAAAATTAAAAAAAGAAATTGTTAAAAAGAAATATACACAAATTTTAAAAAATAAATTGTTAACAAGAATATTTGGTCACATAATCTAAAACTAGATTCATATTTTTAGGTACTGCGCTCGAAATCATGTCTAGTAGAGAGAAGAAGACAGGACGAGGTACGAACCGCGGACCACCTCAGAAAAATGGCATATTTTAAATTTGGAATTTTCGACTTAATTTGCAGTCTGGATGGAAGAGAATGTTTATATAAGCATTTGGAAAAAATTTCGCCTGAAGAAATATTTTTATTTTAAGAAATAATGAAGATTTTATGATCTGGTAATTTTTAACCAAGAGTAAATGAAAGAAGTATTGTCCTGGAAATCGACACTTTTAGCGATGTTCGCTGCGATAAACCAGTTTTTGATCCAGGGGGAGAGAGCAAGGTTGACTTGAGGTCAGGCACACGCCACTATTAATAGTGGGGGAACAAACGCGTGTCAGAAGCGCGCCACCTTTAGGCGAGAACCAATAAGAAAATAGTTTGAATGCTGAGGAAAGAATAAATATTAAAATTGTTATTTTAATATTTTATAAGAGTGTTACATATTACCGACATTAGTGGCTACGCTGGCTAAAGCGCAGCATTAGGCCATGGGACCAAGCTCTCTGCTGACTCGGTAGATGCGTGGGTTCGAGCCCCACCGTCGGCCGTCCTTGAAATGGTTTTCCGTGGTTTCCCCACTTTCAACACCAGGCAAATGCTGGGACGGTACCTTCTAACAGGCCACCGCCGCTTCCTTCCACATCCTTGCCCAGTTTCATTCACCATCATTCATTTCATCTCTCATTAACTCCTCTCGTGAGGTTGGCGTCAGGAAGGGCATCCGGCCGTAAAATCATCGCCACAAAGACTTCCATCGCATCTCATCCCCGACCCCGTAGGAAAAAACGGGAATAATAAGGGGTAGACAGACATAAGAGTGTTACATATTGAATTCACCAACACAGGAAAAGAAATTTAATTGGCAAAACGGATTTTAAATTTCATGACTGAGAGAGAAGTTATGTATGAATTTGTCAATATTCATAGAGGTTGGAGGCTAGTTGACCAGATTTGCGGGGGAAATCTGGTCGAGGAGGCTAGGAGACGCTAGGAGTCGATGCTCTTTCTATTTGGACCGTCGAGGAGACAAGACGTAATTATATTCACTCTTCGAAAAGTATAGACAAAGGTCTTTGTGAACCCGAGACTTCGAGAGGAAGCAACAAGTCATGGATAGGCAGAAATAAGCATTATAAGTCAACAGTATTGAGAAAGAAGTTATTCATTGCATTTAAGGAAGAAATCTACGACGGGATACAATTTTGGAAAGTTACAAACTGAACATCGAACACGTAACTACGCAGGAAGAAAGTCTGAAGAAGTGAGACCTAAACTACACAAGAATGGATAAAACTTCAGGTCGGAGGGGAAGAACTACGACTACACATTATTTCGTAGTGAGAATGATGTTTTAAATTCATCATGTTGGGAAAGTAGAACTATGCTAAAGCGGTGAGATCTGGAAATGACCAGGATGACATAGCAGTATGAACAGTGAGCTGCAGAACACTGCAGTTTTCGCTCATATAACGTTACAATCTACTACGAGAGAAATTCGCGACATGGAGGTGATTTCTTGTCATGGAAAGAACACTGCAAACTACCGACTTCAAAGAACATCTAGATCTGAGAAGAAGAAGACGAGCGGATTCATGATGGAGACGGCGAGGAACCCGGGACTGGAGGACGTGAGGCAACGAGGGCTGTGGTGAGAACGTGTCACCATCATGAACGAGGGAAGCGGGCCGGCAGGCGAGGATCTAGCTGGAAACATGTTTGGCAGCATCGACCCAGGCCGTTCACCTTCATTGCAGTCCAGTCATAGCAGAGATGACATAATGCAGCCAGTTTGTAGGAGCACGCTGCATTCCAGAAACCACATGGCGAGATTCCGAGGAAAGAGGCGTCATCAGGTATGTCACTAGCGATCTCAAAGAGAAGGCAGACCAGTGCATTTCTCACACATCTGTAGTTAGATCTTGTACACGTTATTCCAGAATGTTGACCAACATATTTGCATTTATAACCTATGTTATTGTATTGTCTTGAAAGTTTTAGTAAGTTTCTAGTAATTGCGATAGTTATTTTCATACGTTACTTAGACGTATTTTGAAGGCTTGATCGATGATCTTAGACATCGTTAGTATTTTTCATTGTCATTTTAGAGCGTTAAAATTTTACTTAGAACGATTTCGTTGCAATTGCGGACGTATATTCCGCAGATTTGTTGTAACATCGGAGAATTCCGTAAAGTTGTTGTAATATCAAAGAACGATTATATATGTGTTGAAAGATGAGAAATGAAGCATAACTTTGTGATAAATAAATAAATAATGTATCAGAGAAAGAGTATAGTCATGTGTTTGGCGAAAGAAAGTAAGTTATAATTTGAAGTAGAGGAAGGAAGGACAGAGATTCCTATAAGTGAAGAGTTTATTAATCTCAGAAACGAAATATTATGTATAAAACGAAGTTGTTGACAGGAGTATTCAATATTGGCATTGAAGGAACTCCAGTATGAAAGAACTGTAAAGACATTGTAAAATCCAGAATTTTATTGTACGGAGAAGAACAGTATGCGATAATTGAAGGCATAACTGAATAAGAAACGATATTATAAAATGTTATGAATGTATATTTATCATAAATGATACTGTGAGACGGAAGGAAGGATATTAGCATTTATTGTGAACAGAAACGTGAGGGAAGGTTATTGTTATTTATATAACAGACACAAGCAGACTTGAAATTCAGAATTAAGCGAAAAATTGTAACAAGGAAGTATTTGAAGCAGAGAAGGAAGGAAGTGGAAAGTATTCGAACATAGCACGGAATGTATAATCGATATAGGATTTTGTAGCAGGAGGTATAGTGTATTCGTGAACGTTATTGCATTTGTGATTTCCAGTAGGAATACTAAACATCATACTTTGATGAAGTAGTTGATATGGAACGGTAGAAGTTTTGTGAATGTGCTAAGGGAAGAAATGTTAATGAAATGCATTTGTAGTATGAAGGCGTAACAGTAACGCGATGATTTGCATCGTGAGTTTATGTGGAAAGGTTTTGGAATATTTGTGGTGATTAAGAGAAGTCGTATTTGTATTTGGTGAGGATGGGAGTGTGAGACGTGAGGGTAAATGCCACACACACTCGATATTTGGTTGGAGAGCTTATCTGAACAGTCGTGCATTGTAAGCTTGTTTAATTATTAATCTATGAAAAACCGGAGTTGTACACTTTAGTGATGAGATATTAACTTCATTGTTTGTATTCATGATTCACGTGGAATTGACACATAAATACCTATTTTGACCAGTTTTATTGTGTGAAATACGAAGAAAGATGGTGATATACGTAGAAAGATGGTGAGACAGGAGGAAAGTAGTGGAATGAACTCTAATAAATTAGAGATAGTTGTTATGATATCGTGCGGGTCGCGATTATGTATAAAATGTAAATACTTTATTATCTTTATTATTAACCATTTCTTTTATTGCATTTAAAAGCTTGATATCTTAGTTAGAAGACTTTAACGATTGTATTAAGTAGGGAGTGTGTTTGTTATGATGAACGTTAAAGCATAACTTCAGAGAACAAGTAGGACAGATATTACTGTCATAAGTTTAAACAATGTGTTTATTTAAATATCTTAGAGCAAGTAATACATTTCATATATGTGTAAGGATGCTAGAAAGACACTTATCAAGCGCATCTAGCCTAAGTGAGGCATAAATATTTTATTTCTATTCTTGGTGAAGGGAACATAATTTGTTATGTTGTTTTATTGTCAATAAATGGCAAGCATATTTTTTATTCTTGCAAGGTTTTTTAGAACTGATTCTTGATTCAACGCTTAATTACACTAGAACGATACCGCTAGCTAGATGCAGACAGCTGATCGACAATTTATCTTAACGCCCGAGAGCCGAGTTGGTCGTTAGTGCTCTACCTTTATTTATTTCTTTTTTCTGTACTGTATGCAACTTGTTAGTAGTATAGTTAGAGATGTATATATGTGTTCCTTGGGTTCCCTAGTCATTAGTCCGGTGGGAGTTGTTCAACTCTTAGCCGGATGTTGACATTCACACGATCCATTTACCATCTGCGAGGATTTGGGACTGTGTTCTAGAGGAATTCGGGCACAGTACTAATACAATAGCAATGAAAGATGGTAAAAAATGAAACCTGAAACTAATAGCAGCTAAATTTAATATCTTTGTTATAGTGAATCATTTGACAGCTAAAACAAAGTGTAATTTTCTTCTATAATTTAGCAAGGACATTATAAGATCTAAATTGTTGTCAGCTGAGAGCTGTACAGCACATATTCAATATAAGTGAATGTTCATTGAAATTCGTATTAGATTTTTTAACTATTAGGAGTTCTCGTTTTCTGAGACATTTCTTTCTCACGTTGAAATTTATTTGCCCTAAAGCTTCACTCGTGTCTGAGAACCATTGATAATTCTATACAAATATATCTGCTGAGCAATAATCCTACTTGTTGAAAGTTTAGTCATTTGGAATTCTGACAACAAGTTAGAGTAAGGAATTCTACACCATCCATTCGGTAGCTCGATTCCAAACATTGTCTTTTCCGACTGAAGATGATGAAATTACATTTTTATATTAAACAATAAGTCATTGTCTTGACTCCATTTGTGAATGTTATCTATATAATTTTGCAATTTCTGGACATCCTGCTCATTTTTAATAACACTGTACCCTTTTAGAGCATCAGCGTAGAGGATACATTTTGATTCTTTGATAGAAATGGGAAGATCATTTATAAAAATCACAAGGAATGACGGCGGAAAATTTGAGCCTTGCAGCACGCCAGACTTAGCAATGTAGGTGTAGGAATTAGCTTCACTATAGGACACATACTGTTTTCTGTTTGATAAATAAGATGCCACTAATTCCAACATATGATTCGAGAGTCCTAAGGCTGATAATTTCCGTAATAATATACCATGATTAATATTATCAAAGGCTTTTAAAAAATCAGTGTAGATGCATCAACTTGATATCGAGAATCTAAGGCATTCGAGACAAACTGTACGAAGTTAAACAGGTTTGTAGTTGTAGATCGGTTTGGAACGAAGCCATGTTGAAAACTACTTATGTATGGCTTTACATGATTGCGAATTCTATAATAAATTATTTGTTCGATAACCTTGGCAGGTACAGCGATGATCGTTATTTGTCTGTAATTCTCAATTTGAGATGAGTCAAATGGGACATGCTCTGAATAATTTCCATATTGCTGGAAATGAGCTATGTCTCAGAATGAGATTGAACAAGGGAAACAGTGAATATTTTATGACATCAACACAGGCCTTTATAATATATTGAGGTATATTATCCGGACCACTACACTTTTTATGCTTCAATTTCTTGATGGCAGTTTCAAATTCTTTTTTGGTTATGGCTTATATGAATAGTGATTGAGGGGTGATAGTTGGGATCATTGTTATATGTTCATCGAGTGCATAAGATGTTGTTTTACCTTCATATACTGCATTAAAAAAATCTGCAAATCCATCTGAAATTTCCTTATTCGTTTTTAACATGTTTTTGCCAAGTTTCATCTGTTGATAATTCGCCCTAGTTTTTACCTTTCTAGTTTTAATATAATTCCAGAATTCTTTGGTATCTTCCTGCATTAAATTTTCAGAATCATTTATATCATCTAATAGTACATAACTGTATGGCCTACATATATTAAAATCCAACATGGCGACCATCTGAAATATTTAAATGGTTCTCAATATGTATTAATCTTTTCTTTGTGTATGGCTATTAAGCTGCAATAAATATATTATTATATGAATTAATCTATGACAGCAATCAAACTGAAATTTGGTATGTGTATAGAGGCTATAAACATACGTTCACCTATGGGATGCTCAGTAACCTGATGAGCACAAATCAGACATGGCTGCGACCCGATATTTAAATATTCAAATGGACGTTTCTCGCGATTTAACCATCTGAGTGCAGTGAATCTTGGTACGGTATATGCTTACTTAAATTTTAATCCACTGGCATCTAATTCATTTAAATTATTTTCATAAACACAAGATGGCAGCTGAGCGAAATTTTTAAATCTCATTTTTAGCCTATTTTCATTTTATGAAAAAAATAGGCTTATGAGATCACCTTTTGTCCGTGTGTGTGTGTGTGTGTGTGTGTGTGTGTGCGTATATGTGTGTGTGTTTTTGTGTGTGACCCCCTCTAATAACTTCTACACGGATGGAGCGATATCAATGAAACTCGGTAAGGTCATAGCGCCAGTTTGGCCGACCTCGACTGAGCCCATCCAATTTTATTACGTCTCACCAATCCATTATGGCGGCTGTGCGAAATATTTCCCCAGCATTCAATATCTCCGAAGCTATTACCGATATCACCCTAAAATTTTGAACGGTGATAATGGGCACCCCTAGTCGTTCACCTATGAGACTTTCATAAACCTGGTAACTACAAAACCAACATGGCTGCCAAGCTAATTTGAAACTTTTAAATATACTTTTTTCTCGATTTAACCATCCAATCGCAATGATACTTGGTACAGAGAATGTTCATACATATTGTAATGCACTGACATCTAATTTAGTTCAATTGTTTACATAACCTCAAGATGGTGGTTGTGCGAAATTTTAAAATTAAGTTTTCATTTCTTGTGTCGTAATCATGCGATCGAAGTGAAAGTTTGAATAATGAACCTACGCAATAATTTTCCTTTAATGGTACATAACTATATGGCCTATATATATAACAATCCAACATGGCAACCATCCGATATATTTAGCCGGTTCTCAATATCTACGAATCTTTTACAGGAATCAAAATGATTCTTTTTTATCTTCATAGACGCTATAAACATAAGTTCACCTATAGGACATTAAATAAACTGGTGAGCACAAATCCAACTTGGCGGCGACGTGCATTATAAATATTTAAATGGACGTTTCTCGTGATTTAACCATCCGAGTGCAGTGAAACTTGGTACGGTAAATGGTTATAGAAATGTTAATCCAATGGCATCTAATTTATTTCAATTGTTTTCATAACCAAACGATGGCAGCTGTGCGTAATTTAAAAATCTCGTGTTTACTTCATGTGTCCTAATCATGCGATTGAAGTTTGAATAGAACACCTACATATTAATCTTCATGTAATAGTACATAACTCTAAGGCCTATATATAAAAATCCAACATGGTGACCATCCGAAATATTTAGACGGTTCTCAATATCTACGAATCTATTGCAGTAGTCAAACTGAAAATGTGTATGTTGATAGAGGCAATTAATATAAGCAGGATGTATGAAAATAGGCTATTTAGTTCTTCACAGAACTACTGTTAAGTAAAACTTGAAAATGTGACCGCAGTCGGGATTCGAACCTGTATCTCCTCCTTTTCGGGCACGTCCATGTAACTGTGGTCATACGTTTAAGCCTTACTCAAGGTGATCTATTCCACAAAGTAACTTCTATAATGTTTGCGGCTCAAAACATTTTCTGCAAATTGCTCTTCAAGTATTACGCTATTATTGTCAAACTCATGTTAATACTCTCACTTTTTCCAGTAATTTAGTAGAAATAAGTGGCTATTATACTGCTGGTTTAATACCTAATTTACTTTGTTCCAGTTTCCTTCCACGCTTCTGGACAGGGGTTTGATGCTAACCAACGAGCGATCTGCTGGACTTAAACAAAGTGTGCATCGCCCGTTCCTTTCGGACCCAGTGAGATACCCCGAGTTTCATGATAGCTGTCCCTTCAAGGCGGCAGAATTTTATAGACTTATGTATGCCGTTTGCTTCTTTCATGCAGTCGTTCGTGGAAGAAGAACATTCGGACCTATAGGGTGGAATATCCCCTATGAATTCAGCGAATCGGACTTGCACATCTCTCTCAGGCAGCTGCAGGTAATTTTCAGACAATCTTATTGATTATTTTCTGTCCTTAAAATAGGGTTGTAACTTAAGTCACTTGCGGTTTAGTTCCATGAGCAGTCCTGTTTTGTGTCATTCTGTTTAAAATATCAATGTGCGATGAGATGGGGATCTTCTTATTTCATTCCTATCATGAAGAAAATGGATATTGATCAGAAGACAAGAAAGGAACCAAACGATAAAGCTCCAGAGTGAGTTCATTGCAGAGGATATCGTACCTTCATTACGCGTCATGTTTAAAAGCTACACAATTACCTTAATGCCTAAATCATATAATGATCATGCATTCCATCTCTCAATATGCGTTCTTCATGAAATTGCCACTCAATATGAAAGGAAACTGAGTAAACCTACTATTCCGCAGGAAAAGCAAACTCACACGTTGTGATTTTCAATTATCCCCGTCAGTATCACATTTGTGGCCGTGCAGGAAACCAACGCACTCTATGCGTGGATAGGGATGTAGAGTAAACATACGCATACGTAATTCTTAGGCTACTTTCTTAAAGAAGCAAAGATCTTCATGAAGTGTAGTTATTAACTTTCTAAAGAGTTTAAATTTAGTACCGTTGCTATATCCAGACGCAGAACGTTGGTAAACTAATTGGGGCCAAATAACATCCTCATTTCTACCCCTCTTCCAGCCAATGACAGTATCAGGCACACCCATGCTGGAGACGTATAGTGTGATTCATTAAAGGAAACTCATCCAGGTAGTAAATACCGTCCACAATACCATAATTTCGGAATAAATGTGGTCTATTAGAAGAATTTTCGACAATTTTATAAAATAAGATTCAGCTTAATCTCTGCAATATGACTTAGGATACAACGTAGACTGCTCGTCATAGGGTAAAATTGCCCAGACCTTGTGAGTAGCTACTCATTTGCAACTGGTACCACAAGAGCTAACGTCAGGTCAGTGCGGCTGCTTTAGTGTCTGAGGACGTGTGGTTCAAGATCAAACGTTGCAAGGTGTGACTTCTCAAAGAGGAGTATGCAATATCTTTACAATCACATGAAACACCCATCATCAAAGTCCGTTAAGATCATTAGAAATTGGTGAAATGGCGGTATCCGTGCATCAAAGTACACACCCCAAACATCTCATTCTGATACAAATGGAGCCCATATACTGTATGCTTGCCAACTCTAAGCGGTAGTCTGCATAGTGCTCAACTACGCTTATTCAAGTCATCAACGTCGAGTGGAGAGGATTAGCCGGCCTGAACAGCATCCAATATGGGAATTACGAGAATAATGTAATGTTAAATATCGCGTCGTAAAGCCTTAATACTGTAAATATCTGAGGCTCTACAGCCATTTTTACATCCATTAAAAGAACAGTATGGTTCAGGGTTTGCTTTTTGTCGATACCAACGCCAGGGCTTATCTTTGAGCTCCACCGAGAGAGTTCATGCGCGACGAGGATATCAACAATATGAAGTGGCCAGGAAGGTCATCAGATATTATTATTAGTGTGAACTACCGGGTGAGTTAGCCGTGGTGGTTACGGCATGACTGATGGCAGTCGCTCACATCCGGGAGGCGAGGAGGTTCGAATTCCCCCGCCGGCAACCTTGAAGATGGTCTTCTGTGGTTTCCCATCTTCCTTCCAGGCAAATGCCGGGGTTGGTCCCTAACTATAGGCCACAGCCGCTACCTTCCAACTCCTCGTCCTTACATTCCAACTTCCCTCCCTCCCTCCCCAACGGTACTTGTAGCTCACCCATTGGGTGTCCGTCTCGAAGCGGCTACAAAACTGGCGAGCCGAACATGTCCTCGGACACTCCCGGCACTGAAAGCCATACGCTAAAAAAAAATTATTGTGAACTGCATTTAACATGCCTAGGACACATTTGGAACAGCTGCTTTTGACCTCCAAACCATCCTCGAAAATCATAGCTCATAAGAACTGCCCAGATGGAATGGGGCCTTCTTCTCGAAGATGATATCAATATATACTAATTCGTAAGTAGCCTACGCCACAACAGAGGAGGCCCCTTGCAATGCTAGAGCCACTACAGGTAATCTCCACCAGTCAGACACACTAAACTTTGAACTATGTTATTCGTTATTGATTGTTTATTTGTTTGTGATAATGGCACAACACAATTCTGGTTAGAGTACGGATGGCCAAGTTGTGGAAAATTCCATGCGGGTGGAGTGCGCAGCTCACCTGCAAGGTAGAAGTGGCATGATTGACGTTGCCCGATCCAGCTCGGCAACACCAGTCTTGTGTTCATGAGTAAGCTTCTCGTTCTTCACTGGTTCGTTACTCCACTGAGGCAACTTGACGTTACATGGAACATGGCTTCGAGTCAGCGAATAGCAACGGAGAGAGCCGAATGGCTTTCGCTATGACCGCCATTTTGATGCAGGGTTTAGTTATAAATTTTCACCTCGTAGGATTTCACCAAAGACATTTTAATAAGTCCTTCCGCACATTCGAACATCTTATGGTAGTAAGACTCAGTCGCATACACGTTTTCTAGTATTAATTTATCAACTATATAATCAAGGATTGTGTGAGCTGATTTTGGTACCGGTATATGGTATTGAAATTATTGTCAATTATCATTACTGCACCGGAAGTATGTGCTAAATTCCGTAAATATGTGACTTGAGTCGTTTTTTCTTGTTCATTCAACGACGGCAATAGTCATTGCTCAACTGCTACTGAAAGAGGCGCATAAGGTGTCCTTAACTGTTACCGAGACGCACACAGACGTACACATTGACATCATTTCACTGTTGCCAAAAAATACACGACACAGGTCATGCATAGCAATCTAAGCGAGAAACTATTGGATGGAAGTTGGTAGATTGACATGACCGTCTCGTGATCATGAGCCACGGGACCTCCTTTTTACGTGGAATCCGAACCACAGGACATAGCATTTCACTTTGAAAATACCCCGCTATGACCATTGGCTGCAATTCAAATGTTAAACAAGATGTTCAGTAAAGAACATATAACCTACTTTCTCCTAAATGCATGGGTATAGTTACAACTCTTGGTCCTTTTCAAGGAGTATATTTGAATGTTGGTTATAGTAGCTTGTTGAAATACAGCGAGTTATACGGATATTAAACGTTGATTGATTGAATCCTCACCTGAATTATATATACACACACACTAATACAGCCATCACAATAACACAGGTTATCAGACAAAAATTCAACACTCACCCAAGTACACGGGGCTAAATGACCATGATGTCCATGCATCTCGAATGAAACAACAACAGCTTCCCACCCAAATCCTTCCTCGTATAAAAGTACACACACTATTAAGCCTACAGACATCACAGAGACATAGGCTATCACACAACTTCTACACACACCCACATAAACGGGACTACAAGACTACAAGACCATGATGCCGCAAAACACCTAAAGGATCAACGACAATAGTTTCTACAGCGGATTAGGGTCAACGAATATTAATCGCTGTACGGTGTTATAAGTATATATACTGTATATAATATTTTCGATTGCAAATACGCACTATGCTTAACATTATAACGTGTGAGTAGTTATAAATCATTAAATACCAAAAAAAAAAGAAGTAGAAAATTTGAACCTGCAGGGATTTGATCCACGAACCACCAAACTATGAGCCCAAGTCGCTACCATTACGCCACGGATGCGCTACGATAATACGTGATAAACGACTGGTTCAGTATAACTGTATCATATTTAGAGTTGAAATCAACGATTTCATTAGCGTTTTCTGGCGTGTTTATAAACCATTTGATGCCAAATATGTATTATTTTGTTCAGTGCATTCCTAAAAGGATATAAACTTAGGAATTTACGGAAATATACTTATTTGCGAGCAAAAATAGCGGCCATTTTGACAACGGGACGGCACGGACCCACAACGATATGGCACGGTAGCCTGACCTGTTAGTCATTTCTTCGGTTACATATTGTATTATAATATGCTAATATCCTACCGGTCACCTCTTTGAGGACGGATTAAACCTCCCTATGTACGATAAGTTGAATTGTTGAGGGCAGGCCTTGTTGAATCTTAAGTTACGGTTGGGCTATAGCACTTGCATGATTCATACATCCCCATCTTGAAACTATTTGGTTGATGACCTTGTAGTTTGGGTAGAAGACGCTCCCCACATTGAGGTATATTGTTGCAAAATTTGGTGGAGAACGGATGATTAGGTTAGTCGTAAGTTGATTTAAGCTTTGAACATTTGGGTGGCCGCCATTATGTTTCCGTCAAGATGGCGGCAAGATAAAACATGCCACTGGGGTGCCCTTTGTTAGTGCTACCTCTGTACCAAATTTCGTTCAATTCGGTTTCACCGTGATCGACTTGATAGGGGGAATCGATTTGCACACATACATGGCCGCCGTCTGCAAACTATTGGGCTGATGGCCTCATAGTTTGGTCAAAAGACACTTACCACATAAAGGTATATTGTTGCAAAATTAGGTAGAGATCAGATGATTAGGTTAGTCGTAATTTGATTTAAGCTTTGAACATTTGGGTGGCCACCATTACGTTTCCGTCAAGATGGCGGCGATATAAGACATGAATATGGGGTGCCCTTAGCTATTGCTACCTCTGTACCAAGTTTCGTTCAATTCCCTTTCACCGTGTTTGAATGGACAGGGGAATCCATTTGCACACATACATGGCCGCCATCTGCAAACTCTTGGGCTGATGGCCTCATAGTTTGGTCAGAGAACGCTTCTTGTATAAATATATGTTGTTGCAAAATTTGGTAGAGATCGGATGATTAGGTTAGTCGTAATTTGATTTAAGCTTTGAATAATTGGGTAGCCGCCATTACGTTTCCGTCAAGATGGCAGCGATATAAAACATGACACTCAGGTGCCCTTTGCTAGTGCTACCTCTGTACCAAATTTCGTTCAATTTGGTTTCACCGTGTTTGAATTGATAGGGGAGGGGGACAGACATGCAGAGTACACACACATACACACATACTCACAGACACACAGACCGACACACAATTTTTGGCCCTGTGTTGATCTCATAAATCTACTTTCATTTTTTGAAAAAATCGAAAGTAGGTTAAAAATGAAATTTAAAAAATCTCGCTTGAACGCTGCGCCATCACGCCCCTAAGAAACTGTAGGATTAAGAAGTGAAGTGAAAAAATACTGACTACTGTCTGCCCGAAAATTACTGATTGTACCACAGTATTCACTTTATCATACATACAAATCGCGCCCGAGATACACAACTTTGAAACAAAGAGGAACTTCTCACTTCGTAACCGATCGTAAAGCTACGGCTTTCTCCGCTACCATGTGGTGACTCGAAGCCGTGATGTACTTCGTAACCAATCGTAACACTTTGGTTTTCTCCGCTACTCGAAGCCATGTTCCTCTCTGTCTGTAATGTCAAGACATTATATCCTCTTTGGTCAAGACTGAGGCAGCTTAGCTAATGAGAAGGTCGACTTGGAAGTGTGGGGTTGCCTGCAGACCACTGCACGCGTACAAGGACTCTTCGTAGGAGCAAATTTTCTTATACCTCCTGGATTACAGTCACTGTAAATTAGCCTACTTGTTATCTGCTTGTATCAACAGTAAAAGTGTTAACTCATTAGTACATTGCTCCTATTAAAGTAAATTCTAAACTGTACTTGAGGTATTATCCCCTCACTATATCACATCAAATGTTTATTCTGCACTGTATTATAATATAATATAGTAAAATACACCCCTCTTAATTTTTATAGCAAATGGTATATAATATAATATGCTTTTTTGGCAGTATTTCTCTCTTCATTCCATAAATTTCTCATGTCTAGTCATCACGTACTGAGTCAATATGTTCCTGGTTCTATCTTTCATGCTAACTACCAACTTTTTCCAGAATGAGTTCAGGATACCAAAGAAGTTTTTGAGAAAGTTGTTAATTTGTCACTTACCACAAATATTGAGACTCATTTACTTCTACTAATTCCTCACAATCGTTATGATTTTTCTGGTCGATTCTTGACACTATTGTAATCTTCACTGCGCGCGGCGTTGCCTGATAACTTGTTGTCTTTCTCTAGATGTATCTTTCCGAGCCAAGTGGTGGTGTCCCTTACGACGGTCTACGTTATCACATCGGGGAGTGCAACTATGGAGGCCGGGTGACGGATCCCTGGGATCGACGTGTTCTTACAACCATCCTCTCTGAGTACGTTAATCAAAGAGTGGTTCAAGATCCTCATCACCGACTACATCCTGGTGATGAGTTCGGACTGCCGATGTCAATGACGTACACTGAATGCATACATTTAATACAGGTAAAATTACCCACTGTTCTCCAATAAATTGGGACTTACAATTAATGGACACTTCTTTTGAATAAATTTAAATGTGCTGTGTCTCAAATTTAACTCATCGTATTGTATTAAAATAAACCGAAGGGCTGGACTTGACACTTTGTCGGCCCCCTACAGACCACACCCTAGGGTGTATTTTGAAGAAATGAAACTCCATTTTTTCTTGCATGTGTTAAGTGGCATGACAAATGAATTATCCTTTGGTAACAAGATAACTGCATTGACTGAAGGTAGCTCAATCATAGCCCGCCTTCTGCGGTCTTGAAACGTTAGAAACCATTTTTCTGTGGTCATAGAGTAAGTATCGACTCCGATTCCAAAAGTCTTGCGTTCGATTCTTGGTGCTGCCAAGAAATTTAAATTTGGTCTGAGGAGTGGGGTAGGATACACTCAGCCCCGAGAGACAAAACGGAGCAGAGATGGGTTCCACTAAAATCTCAAGCCATCCTTGAAGTGGTTTTCCATGGTTTCCTACTTTTACTCCAGGCAAATACCGGGATGGTTCCTTACTTAAGGCCCTGGCTGCCTCATTCCCAACCCTCACCTGAATAACAAACACACACACCCAAGTATACGGGGCTAAATGACCACGATGTCTAAACCCTTCAAATAAAACAACAACAGCAACCTAACTCAAGTCCACGGCCGGCTTCTTCCAAATCATAGACTGAATCATACAAATACACACAATATTACTGACACCAAAATAACGCAGGTCATCAGGAAAATTCAACACTCACTCAAGAACACGTAGCTTGTGACTAAACTATCCCAACATCCGACGAGAGGGAGGGGCAACCATGGCTGTAGCCCCGGGGCCCGGGTTTGCTGAGGGGCCCGAGGTGGTAAAAGAACTCAGGGTGGACAACTTAATTAATGTCAAAAGTATTATGACATTTTCCGATATGACTTTGTCCGATGTAAATACAAAACATTACAAAGAGAACATACAGAATAATTTATTTTATAAATAACCATTGTAGTAGTGTTGTAGTGGTGTCTCTGCCCCACATGAAGCCGGTCATCACGATGCTCTGGTGATGGTGATAATGATGAAGTTTTAACACCTGTAAAACCATTACTGATCCCGATATTTGAAACCATTAATCAATAATACCTATTGGTACGATCCTAATATATTAGTCGAACGCCTACAGCTCCTGCATGCCTGTAAACAGGCTGGTCATATTGGTTATGAGGAAGAGCTATTCGAAACAGGAGATGAATTTCGTAATGCTGGTATTATTGTGTAATGGGTCGACGTAGCAACACCCACATCCCCTGAAAATAATTTTCAACAAGTGTTATGTTTAAAAACTATAACAAGCAATCATAAACAAAAAGAGCTGTGTGTGTATACCTATTGTACAAAAAAAAATATATATTAATAAACATAGTTTGTGTACATTTCTTGTTTTCTTCATGTTCCTGCGATAGTTAGGTCAGGCAAGGGGTTCGAACCCTTGCTCCTTATATATTTGGAAATTTGAACTTAAGTCAAACGCCTTAACCACTCGGCCAACCTGACAGTTACTAATTTAATTAGTCTTGTTGGACTTGAGTGTTTACAAAACGTCTTTTTCCAGTACATATTTCCTCAACCACTTTTTGTTTTTTCAATGCAGATTTTTGTTTGTTTTGAATTTTCTGTAGCATTGCAGTTATGAGTCTTGTAAACTGGGTGTTTAATATAGGGTTAAAGGCATCTTAAAAAATCACAAGCCTTACAGTAGTCACATATCATGTATAACATGTTACATGTTATCCTACTTAACGCTACCTTCTTAACAGTAAACTCTGTTGGTCATTAAAATAACCACTTGTAAAATAATTTCAGTGGCAAATCCTGTTAGCAAATATCATATATTAAATATTTTCACACGATAGAATGACAACTTGAAAATCATTTATTGTAGAAATACCTTTAATGGGGCCACCAAACTTTCTAGTATGCCATACACATTCCACATGGCGCTGTATTTTAGTCGACTTTTCCTCCAGCGCTTACATTAAATAAGAATACAGTAAAAGTATAAGCATTTAATAGATCATAATAGTTTTCCTCAAATATGATATAATAAATATTTTCACACCAAAGAATGACCATTTCAAGATGACTTATTCTAGGAATATCTTTAATGGGACCTCCAAACCTTGAAGTAAACCATACGTGATATACATTCGACATAACTGCATAACCGACAGTATGTCATGGTACCAATTTCCGCCACCGCGTGCGTTCATTTTTTGTGTTACATTTCAGTTCCATTTGCGTTTCATTTCTTGAAAACCACCCCCTCAAAAAAATTTACAGCAACCGAGTGGAAAAATGTTACACATCAATAATTTTAGAAAAGCTCTCAGGTATCGTATCATGATTATTTTTTTAGTAATGCATAACTGTTTGTTGACTAGCATTTACCGTTACACATCATTATTTTGGTAAGCTCTACATAAGTATCCTAATTGCCTCTGGTATAATGTCTTGTTTTACAATCATGGTCACTCGGTTTGTCTATAGGTCTAAGCTTCTGTTGTATATGATTCAAAAAATGGTAAACAGCTTTCTAGAACTGTACTCACTGGTCAATAACCAACATAGTGGCCAAAGTGTTTCCCTGGTAGGTAACTCATGTTTGTTTAGTCAATTCTTATTGCAAGGCCAGTCAAGACTTTAGAAAATTAGTCTTGAAGTATATCAATCAATCATGAACACCGTATCATTTTAAAAAATCATACCATCTTAAGGTATTTATTAACTTTAATTGCATTTTAGGAACCTTGCAAGCCTCTTGCAAGCTTGGGGCGGAAAGTATAGACAGGAATTGTAAGAAGGAAACCATTCAATCATTGGATGCAGTCAGCGTTATGAACCTCAACATAAGAGGTTGGGGTGAGATGACATGAAAGTGTATGTGAGGGTGTGGTTTTTACAGCTGGATGCCTTTCCCCACATCCAGCACAGAGCGCAGTTTATGGGAGATGAAACAGAGCTATGATGTTGAATGTAAAGGTCCTAGCCTAGGATAATGTCATGTTGAGGTATTTGCCTCCAGGGAGTGTGGTAAACGAAACAAAAAGCATACATATAAAGGGAATATTATAGAATTTTCGAGTACCTGTAGTGAATTTTAAAAATTTGGTTAAATTTCATGGTTTGTAGACCACTTGGGTAAGTTTGGTAAATTTTAGTGAATTTTCATATATATATTCGGGTAATTTTATATGAATTTGAGGTAGTTTAAACCACTCTTGGGTAAATCAATGGCATTTGAATCAATCTGGTATTCATCTGTTGGATTTTGCTTGAATTTGGTGGAACTTGGTAAATTTGCAGTAAATTTAGTGGATTTTACAAAATTCTGGTCAATTTAAAGATAAATCTCAGATATTTAGATATTTGACAGATAACCTCTGTCATTATGATGGCTGTATTAGTGTGTGCCTTTGACCATGAAGGGTAGGATTGGGACGGAGGTGGTCGTGGACATAAGTGCATAGCCATTTAGATTCCTTTCGGTTGGATGTTGTGGAAAATTCAACACTCCTCTTGTTAGTTTTCAAGTAAGTGCACTCCATGCCATCCTTAAAAGCCGCTAATGAGCTCCAAGCATTGGCAGATGCAACCATCTTACTATTATTAACATGGAATGCTCATCACTTGTTATTTGAAGTACATGTTGGCATGTAGGTATGGAGTTGATCCAAACATAACATGTTTCGGTTTTCTTTTCACTCGTCTGTGGGCAGGCATGGCATTTGCCTGGAGTATAAGTGGAAAATTACAGAAAACCACTTGCAGAATGTCAGAGATAGCAATCAAACCCACCTTTTCTAAGTTTTGGCTCACAAGGGTGAGTGTACCCCGTTCCAGCCATCCAACCAGAATTACATTAAATGCTAGTCTCTACACAACAAAGCCAGCTTGTCATGTAGGAGCATTCTGGTTGTGTATTATTCTCATTTATGGACCACAGTCACATTTCCCCCCACCCCCTCCCCCAACTCCTTGTCAAACTGTATTGAACCTCAAATGTCATCTGTAATTAACTTCTGTAATGAGTTTGACGTTTAGAAAACTCACCTCACTTCACCCCCAACTGCATGGAAAAAGGAATGATTTGTTGTTGTCTTTCTTAGGGGCTTGGAAATTATGATCATCAGTCCCATGTACTGTACTTAGAGAAAATAATAAGGGGTCATGTACAGTGTTATTAGCTGAGTATCTAATACAATTTTGCATATCCCTTGCAAAAGAAGCGTAACAAGACTCTCTTCCGGGTAATGTTTCGGTCCATGTTAGCCGTGCAGTTAAATTTGCTTCTCATAGATTACAAGGTCGCCTCCGTAGCGTAGCGGTCAGCATGGTTAGCTGCCGCCCCGGAGGTCCTGGGTTCGATTCCCGGCTCTGCCACGAAATTTGAAAAGTGGTACGAGGACTGGAATGGGGTCTACTCAGCCTCGGGTGGCCCATGTGAGTAGAGGGGGTTCGATTCCCCCTCAGCCATCCTCGAAGTGGTTTTCCGTGGTTTCCCACTTCGTCTTCGGGCAAATGCCGGGATGGTCCCTTCTTCAAGGCCACGGCCGCCTCCTTCCCTCTTCCTTGCCTATCCGTCCTAACCATCCCTTACCTTCCCTCGTGATGCCCCTGTTCGCTTTGCAGGCGAGGCCGCCTGGGCGAGGTGCCTATCCCACCTCACCAGTTGTATCCCTTCCGATTCGATGTTCCCCGCTCTAGGACACTGCCCGTAGAGGCGGTAGTGGTGAGTTCCCTCGCTGAGTCCGTGGGTTCCACCAACCTGGAGGGTAAACGACTAAAAACAACAGATTACAAGGATACATAGGGCAAAATACATAACTAAAGAAAGGAGGTAAACCAGTATACTAAATAAAAACAAGGTTAATAACCAAAGAAAATAACAAACATAAATAAATAAAACAACATCTTGAATTTAAACCCGCAACTTCTAAATAGACCGCATCTGCAACCCTAAGTTGTGTCTGCTTCACACGTCAGTGGCGTTAAAATAACCACAGTTTACCATTTAAATTTTAAATATCTCATGAGAGATTGTCAAATAAAAGACTTTTTAAATAAATACGTCTACTTCAAATCTATACTTGCGTGCGCGTGACGATGTTTGACTTAATGAAGGAAATTAGTACGATTACGAGATTTGTTACCATATGGTTTCCCGTCAAGCAACGAATTCGCAATTCTGCGTAAATTAGATTAGCATAGGGAACACACAACAAGGCACTTAAGAAATATCCGACACCCGCTACCCTTATATAATACAAAATAGAACTCCGAACGAGATCTTGACCACGTGCCAAAATACGGCTACTTGCCCAAATGGGTCTTGATAATATCCACACAAGCGTACGTGACTACAACAAAATACACGAGGACATGACCGATCGTCATTCTAATTTTTACAAACAACAACAATCCAAATGGATTTTATCAAAATACACAAGAAACAACACAATGCCCAGTGGCATTTAATTACAACAATAAATATAATATCAATTCAACTTAACGCGTGAAATTATGGTCTCAGTATGGCGAACTCTCCTTTAATCACAAATACAACGTACAGGCTCATCTCAATCTAAGAATAGAGGTCACGGTACCCCGCCCCCCCCCCCCAACCTAATTAGTGTTATCTTAAATCTGTCCTTCCCGTCGAAGCCACATGTCATTCACCCTGTGCGTTCCACAACAAGATCGGAAGCTCGCTCTCGGCAGCCCTCGAACATGGAAATACCATGTGAAAATGAAAATCCACAGCCTGCTTCCAGTCTTCGACCGGGTCAGGAATGGAATGAATGAAGCCCCCATCTAGCGGCGAGGATATGAACTGTGCCGGCTGCCGAGGCCTGACGCACTCCCCTGGGGAAAAGATCAAATGAATGACAGATGAAATGAAATGATAGTGGAGAGTGCTGCTGGAATGAAATTTTGACAGGGAAAACCGGAGTACCCGGAGAAAAACCTGTCTGCCTCCGTTCTGTCCAGCACAGATCTCACATGGAGTGACCGGGATTTGAACCACGGACCCAGCGGTGAGAGGCCGGCGTGCTGCCGCCTAAGCCACGGAGGCTTCGGAAATACCATGTATCTACTGAAAAACATGTGTGTGCGAAAATACCATATTTTGTCCCAATAATTCTCTCAAGAATCACAAGACACGATGCCTCGGTCGGTAGCCTCCTTGGAGTCCATACCGCCGTTAAATATATATTACTGCAGTCAGGAATCATTGTCAGATTACCACGATGTTCCCCGCGCATGTAGACACAATTGCTGCAGTCAGGAATCATCGTCAGATTACCACGATATTCCCCGCGCATGTAGACACACATCGTCACACATAACCACATATAACGCACTCCTGGGTAATGACTTCATCACACATCTCGCCACCTGAAATACGTCCAGATTTAAGATTCCACGGAAAGACTTAAACCGCTTTCCCAAAGATCAAGTAAAATCATTACTTCATTAGTTTTACAGCTTACTATGAGAACTATGGTTCCCTGCAAATAAAAATTGCACTAGGCAAAATTACAAATAAAACGCCTCTTTATCAAAACACAAGGTTAAATGTTACCCTCCCAAATTCTAATTTTATAGCTAAGTTTATTCTTACAACGGCACCATTTATCGCTCAAACCATAATTTCTGCTCAAGCGATTATGAACTTAGCAATCTGTACACGCATTGTACAATTACAAGTTACATCACACTTATGTAAATCAGAACACAAAATATAGTCACGCACGACATTATATTCGAGTGCCGGTACACTAACAAAAATCAAACTAGAATTTAAAAAAATACACAAGAACAATATTTACATTTCCCCAGCCAATCTAACTACGATTAAAATTGAATAATCAATATGTTGTACTCATTCCTTCGCCAAAATACCTCAGCTCACGTCACCACACATAACCCAGCAGTTATTTAGCCGGACTTGGACATAGTCGCTGGTGTGTCCATGGTCATCCTTCCAACTGTTGGCCTCGTTCCAGACATCTTGATGATTTTCTTAGGATGGAAAAAGTTCAGTTCTAAATTAACTACTAAAATTGCTAAATGAGTTGCTATTTTCACTCATTGTCCTGAGCAATTTGTTCGAAGAAACTTTCCCTAAATGTATGTTTATAAGCCTGAGCTTCTACCATTCACACGCAAATTATACACATTTAATAAATTGACAAACTCGTCAGAGTTTTGAAGTTATACTAATTCACTCGTCTCCACTGAGACCTCAAAATATGTTAAGTGTCCCAAGACACGCCAAAAAATAGTACACAAGTGTCACCTCGGACACATCAGAATAAAGTCTAGTGTCACTCACGACACCACAAATTAAAGTCAGCTCAACCCTCAGCTCGGCGACATTTATAAAGAACACAACAAAACTCCGGTGGTGGGGACGAAATTAAAAAATAATTCGAAGTTTTTGGGCTACGGCCTTGCGACTAATTTCATTGAACTTCTCTCATTGCACAGGTTAAGAATTTGATCGGTGGGTTCACAAACGATCGTGGGTTTTATTGATAATCAATTCGCGCCAAATCAAAGGTATGCCAACTTTCGCGGGCCGTATGGCTTGCCCTGCTTCATTCGTCAATTTCAAATTCATCTTGTACCGGGTGACCTGGGAACTCCTCCCCATTTATGACGTACAAGTATCTTCATCCTATCAGATTCTGCTTCCCCTTCTACCGCCGTCATAAATCGGTAGTAACCGTCCCATGGCTTGCAAGCTGAAGCCACGCTTTTTGTACGTTGACCTCGTTAGTTCCAGGAATTTTGACACAGTTTTCCTTGTCACAATAGCTTGGTTTAAATATACTTGCCTCGTCTTCTGACTCCCAATAGTTGCGACATATTTCCTCAACTCGTATCCACTGCTGCCTGTTTGAATGCCCTCTTTCAAATAAAATAAATAAATAAATATAAGAATCATTATTATATCAGATGATATCACAAGGGATCAATTCAGGTATTTGACAGATGAGGACCTCACATGCAAAAGCCGCCAAGTCCACATTAAGAAAATGTTCAGAAATTGAGAAAAACGTGCCTCTGCTATACTATTTGTACTTATCGTGTGTGTATTGGACAAGTGGGATGTAAGGGGTTCGGGAATAATATGAGCAATGAAAAATAAACGTATACCTATTATTTTCGCTGTAAATGTGTATTTTATTTTGGACTTGGAGGGTTTTGGTTGCAACAGGATAGTAATCATCAATTCAAAATTCTGTCATATAGATGAATGTTGATGAATGAGAAGCTAAATCTCTGGAATAAAGTGTTTTGCATTAACAATGAAATGTTTCAATAATAAAATCCGTTTTTACAAATGTAAATTCAAGAATAATGGTTAATTGAATTAGTTATGCTTCACCAAATAGATCTTGACAATCGAAAATCATTCACATTCTTTTAAACTCTCAGATCAGGCACACATTCACTCCCATTCCCTTCACAGGCAGGCTCATCTTCCAGTAATTCAGGTAGATTTTCATTGGAAGTATCAATGAGTTCCTTGTAGAATTTGAGGCTCTCCATTTCTCGCCAATCCATTCCAAAGTGCTTTTTCAGTAGGTTGTCTATGTCTGCGAGTTTTTCCTTTTTCACTTGGACACCATTTGGAAGAATATTAAGAGTAGTGTTCCCTAATCTCTTTCCCTTCTTGAGAATACTTTTAGGCATACATAGATCAGTGCGGTAAAGTGCTTCACCCTGAACTGTAACTCCACTGCTTGTTTTTCTGAGTATTATTCTCTTGATTTGAGAGATCTTGAAATGCCATGCAGACGGTGGTTTATGAAATTCTTTGCTGAAATGTTTAAAGTCATAGACATGGAAGTCATTGTTGATGAAATAAACATTTCCAAACTGTGAATAAATTTGATGATACTCTTGAGGATGTATTATGGTGGGGTTTTTCCTGACGACTTTCTCTATGTGACCAAATACACGATCTGCTGGTAGAAATAAGTGTCCGGTCACTGGGTAAACAATTTCAAGGCTATCAATACCAGTGGGAGCAGATTCAAACAACCATTTTGAACACATTGACACCATCACAGTGTTTTTATTCCGCCCTCCACATAAATCTGCTAGTAATCGAATGCGTCTGATGTTTGTTAAATCAGTGCTGGACAATCTATGATACACTGCAGAGGAAATTTCATTTGCACCCTTGTTCCTGTCACACTCTGACCATGTGTACTTAAGTACAGTTTCTTTGTTTAGCTTTGAATGAGAAAAACCCTCTACTATTGTAAAACTATAAACATACAGCTGTCTACTGAAATAGCAGGACTGGTCAGGAACTTTTGGTACTGGCAGGTTTTTTTAACAGTCGAATGACAAAACTTTCAGGTCTGGTTTATTTTCTTTGAGTGCATCGTAAAATGCTGAGGCCCTTAGGCGATGCACTCTGAGTTATATCATCAAATTTGTCTTTACAACATGATCTTTTTCATGCTTTATTCTCTCCTTCAAATTCAAACATACTGAACAAGCGTCAGTCACAGGTGCTCCAAATCCAATATTATAATTTTCATTGCAATATCTTCCAAAAGAAACCTCTGTTACTCTTAATTCGGGAAGTACCTTCCTATTGTACATTCTCCACAGCTTTTTAATGTTGAGCTCACTTGGGAGGTAGTGACGAGCACTAGTTTTAGGCCTACAGTAATGACTCTCAATCACTGTTAGTGTTTCAATAAACATCTTAACACTTGGTTCATTTTTCTTCGACACGTGGTCCCCGCCTCTTTTGTCTTGTAATAACCTACCAGATGTTTGGTAGTTTTTAGCCACTGATTGCACACGATCCTTATTAATGCAGAGAATACCTACGAAAGTCTGTCTACACACAGGAATTAATAATCAATTCTTGGCTCGCACTTGGTATTTAATTGTTGTTGATTTAGACTGTCGTGAGCTGTCACGTTTTCTAGAGCGTTTGGGTGTTGTTGGCACAATGTGTTTCAGTATGAAACTATCCTGAACCTTCTTTTCAGGTATAGAAAAGAACGATTCATGGAAATGTTTGGTGTCGTGCATAGTCAGGCGCTTACATTGAAATGCTTGATGTGGCTTCCCAACATGATTGCAAGTTGGATAAACCGGCAATGACTTTGCAGAATATCTGTAACAATAATAAACATTGTTGTCAGAATGGTACTTTCATTTTATAGACTTGCCACAAAATAGTACTACTGTAGAGTAAGAAATT